>CM057348.1:540261169-541657758 GCA_030015575.1 Agapanthus africanus
TTCGAAATTCATACAAATTTGCATAAAAGTTATTTATTGTTTAGCGAGGCTCTGATACCACTGTAAGTCGATGTACAACACCCCAATACTTGTGGGGAGGCGGAATTTTCAAAAACGAACTTGTTTAGTGAACGAACATCGACTAACCGCTTGAATCGAAGCTAAACGATAACTAACCAAACACATAGTTGTTCTAAACTACTATGCTTAGGGATTATACCTATCGAACCAAGTCCTTCGGCTTTACGATCTCCTCATCCTCCTCGGCCTTCTCGATGTAGTAGATGATCCACCCGAGAGCAAAACTCCAAGCTTAGCCTCTAAACTTGAGGCAACTAACCTTCTTGGATTGCTAATCAAAGAAGATAGATGAGATAGAGTGAGGGTTATGGATTGTTTAGTCTAACTAATCCTTGTTCTCAACATATGAGAGGTGAGGATTAGGGTTTGAAGAGAGTGAGCTTGAGGAGAGAGAATGTGAATGATATTATAAAGTGAGAATAGTAAGTTATCATAATATATATGAAACTTTAAAATTCAACAATAAAAGAAAAAAAATGATGAATAATCAAGTTTCATAAATATCTAATGGTGATTCATAACCATGACTCATTAATCATTTATTGTGCATTAATGATATGGATGAATCACTCTCATGACTCACTAAACTCATTCAATGCATATGACACCTAAACCTCCTTAGTCACCATCTTCTAGAAGCTTCTCGCACAATTACGAGAACGCCCCTCCAATCCGCAAAAATACGGAAAAACTTTAGACTGTATAAATCCAATAACCGGATACCAGTAACTGGCTTAAACCAAAGCCGACTGGTAAAAACTGTCCGAAAGTCGTACGTGCGTAAACACACGTATGCGTCCGAACCCTTTGTCGTAAAACCATACGACCTCTATATCGTTTCGCCTGGAGTAGGAAACTCTCTCTGTGGGACTCTAGAGACTCGACTACTACGCTGGCAGTGGGTTTAACCACAGACCGCAAGCGGCACTAGCTGTACGTAACGGTCCCCAGGTAGTTGTCGATAAGAAGGCCGATGAGGAAACCCATCCGAACTCCTACTGAGCCCGCTGTGACAATCTCCATACAGTCCGGTCCGTTCGTCTTAGACTATCGCATATCTGGCCTAGGGGGGCGGCAAGCGTCAGTCCCCTAATAGCGGTATAAGTCGTGTCGGAGCGAAGCCCATTACACCCTGAGAAACTACTGGAACCTACCAGCAAATCTCGCTTGCCCTGGCCAGGGACTTTGCGTAATGGCTCTCTGACACAGCGCGATATCAACTCCCAATACCGGGAGAGACGAATCCTGTCTAACCGCCACTGCCTCCAAGTGCTCGGGACTGCACCCAACTGCTACCTGTTTGCACGACTCCTTTGAGCCGTGGTAGGGTAGCAATCTAAGAACAGTGGGACACACTCGAGGCGAAGTAGCAGTGTCAAGTCTGCGGACTATGCTGTACTCATGTCACCTGGGAACTGTTCACTGACGACTGGTATAAAACCAACCAACAGTTCCCTGTGAGTCCTGTCCGGTGTACCCGTAACCTAACGAGCACCTGCATACTATCTCCAGTACGACGTACTGACGGCTGTGGGACAGACCATCTCCCCAACTGGGATGAGAAGCGTACACACTAGTCTACTCCGGAGTATCGATGCTCTGTCTCGATAATCCAACGACCAGGGACCTGAATAAGGATGTGCTTATAGACTACCCAGCCCCCACTAGTGTGACTGCCATCACAACGCTGGTAGACAAGCAAGATCCTAAGAGCTCTGTCAATACGTACACTCACATATTAAGATAGAAAAACCGAGTAGCATACTACCATGTTTAGCAAGACTGTTATACACATGTGAATATTCCAAGCTTCCATTAAGTAATATACAAACTAGTATGATACAGTAATGGCCTTCTAGGGCATAAACACTAACATCTACAAAGGGACTGGCAATCCCCATCAGCATGTCGCCCAGTTCACGGCGCTTTGCGGTAACACCGGCGGCGATGACAAGCTTTTGCTACGCCAGTTTGTTGGAAGTCTATCAGATACGGCATTCGAGTGGTACTCTGAACTCCCTAATGATTCTATCAAAACCTTTGCGGAAATGGAGCTGCTGTTTACCCAGCGTTTTGCAAGTGCCAGTGAACGTACCCCGATGACGGCACTGATTAACGCCAGGGTAAAACCCGACGAGACATGGGTTCAGTACGCTATACGGTGGCGTAATCTATGGTCAAAGTGTGAGCAGCGCATAGAAGAAGCCCCTGCAGTGGGAATGTTTGTTGGAACCCTCGATCCACAAGTAACCATCTCGCAGTTTATGATGTTTTTCAAGTCGACTACCTTCCAAGCCTTGATTGACAAACTAGCACAGATGGATCAGATGGGCCATAAACCTCCTCTTCCAAAGCTGGACTCCCGAAGTGATAAAGGGAAGGGAAAAGCGATTGTCGTCGCTAATGCTCAACAACAACCGAGCGACTCGAAGCCGGTTGCTCGCCAAAATAATATGCGCCCGTATGTACCCCTTGAGGATAGGATGGGACGTTCTTATTCCTTTCCCCG
This sequence comes from Agapanthus africanus, assembly GCA_030015575.1. Lineage (NCBI taxonomy): Eukaryota > Viridiplantae > Streptophyta > Magnoliopsida > Asparagales > Amaryllidaceae > Agapanthus > Agapanthus africanus. The sequence continues at coordinate 540,263,760 of CM057348.1, forward strand.
CGATAAAACGAGGAGGTTATTCGAGCTGGCGTTGCGCAACAGACTCATAAATCTGCCGGATCCAAAACGTCCGTTGCAACCAAATGACGTCAACGAGCCTAATTACTGTCCTTATCATCGAGTACTAGGCCATCCGATCGAAGACTGCTACGTTTTCAAAAATTGGCTTGAAAACCAGTACCGACAGGGCAAGTTCGCGTTATCTGACAAATGGAAGGTGAACCCCCCGCAGCCCCACACATCTAAGGGGACGAATACGCCGGGGGCAACATGCTCCGTCGTTGAAGAAGCTCCTTGGGAGGTTGTATTATCAGCTAAAATGAAGAGGATGCTAAATGATATTCAGACATGTCCGGCAATCAAATGGAAGAACCCATTGGAGCCGCAAATTATGGGGGGAATGCTAAAACCTCGTCCAACTCCAAAGACCGATGTTGGTGGTTCAAGCACTTGCAGCCAGCCGTCAAAACCTTCGAAAAAGAAGAAGAAGAAATCTAAGAAGCCCGTGAAACCTGGCGACAAGCGCACGGACCTGCAAAAACAAATTGACGCGCTGGAGGAATATAATCAAAAGGCACGGACTCCCATTACGCTCTAAGAATTCTTCAATCACGTTTTTCAAGAAGAAGATGAGGAAGGAAGTTCATCGGATGAATCCAAGGAATATGTGGCGAGCTGTCATATGATCTCCTATTCGACCACAAACGAGGAGGAGACTCCTTGCATTGAAAAGCTGGGGGCAGATCCTGAACCAAAAGTCCCAGGGCCATCAGATGAGGAAATTGACGCATTCCTCAACGAAGCTCGATTGAAAAGTAAAGCTGATCGAGAACGCGAGACGGCTATATTGGAAAGGGCCAAGCGCCAGCGACTTGATGAAAGAGCTGAGACGATCCCGCTGGAGCTAAACACTTTCGCTACCGACAAAAGTCAATTCAAGATAAAGAAAAGGTGTGCTAAGGCCATATCAATGGGCATGAAGATACCATCCTCTGAAGAAAAAATTACTGGTGAAATAGAAACGCACCCCTCCTATTGCTTATATCATCAAAAGATCTCGCACCCCACTCAAGAGTGCAAAGCTTTCGATCGATGGTGGCAAGGATACGTTGCTCATCGACAACGCTTTAAGCGAGAAAAGCGCAAAACTCGTCGGGAACAAAGAAATACGACCGAAGGGCTTAAAAGAACTGCTGGCGATTGTTGCATGATTAACACCGGTAGATCACAAGTGCCTACATTCGGGAGTGATTCTGATGAAGAGCTAGAACTTGCCCCTCTCTTTAGAGAGTCCGCTTCGAGAAAAGAAGAAGAACCGAAGGTTTGCGAAAATATCCAGCTACGTAATCGCACGCTGCCCGAAAAGAACCTCGGACCCTCGAACAGGAAAGATAAAGGAAAGAAAAGGTCTCTGAAGATATCGTCTTAGATGACCAAGTGGTGGAAGAACTAACTGCCAAAGACCCACCAAAGAAGAATAAGGTGGATTACAACGTCTTAGCATATCTGAGGAAGCTGCCCTCACAGCTCAGCATTCTTGACGCCCTTTTTCTATCAAAAGAGGCGAGAGATTCGTTGATTAAGGCGCTCCAAGACCCAGAACAATTCCAAGCATGCCTGGCCGAGGAAAAGATGAAGGATGAATTGGAGGAGGTGCACACGGCCGATGTTACTTTTGGCGATGAAGACCTTGTACTTGGGATGTGCGAACACAATCGCCCTCTCCATGTCTCGGGATACTGCCATGATATAAAGATAGGCAAAATCCTGATCGATAACGGGTCGTCTGTTAACCTACTCAACGTGCGGGTGTTGAAGGAAATCTGCATGAGCGTCCAGCGCCTTGCTCGGGACAAGATCACCATTTCCGGGTTCGACTCCCAATCGTCAAAGACTCTTGGATCTATGATACTGACACTACGCTTCGGGCTACTCGTCACGGACATTAAGTTCCACGTCATAGACGCCAAGACATGTTACAACGCTTTGCTCGGTCGACCATAGTTACACGAGTACAACATCATCCCTTCTACACAACATCAGTGTATGAAGTATTTTAAGGATGGTTTCGAGTATACCGTGACGGGAGAACTGAACCCCTTCTCTGTGAACGAGGTCCGCAAATATGAAGACGCCAAATACTTCTTACCGGATTTCGAAGACACAGAGAAGTGTCACAAGCCGGAGAATAAAACTAACGCTACCATCCCTGTCTTCGGCAGTGATACTGAGGAGGAAGAAGAGATAGTTTATTCGGATCTGCCCCAACACAACAAGCCGGGACCATCGGCTCCTATATTGATCTTTGGCAGCGACTCGGAAGATGTAGTCCATGCCGTATTCTCTGCTCGACCTTTAATACACATGTCCGCTGACGAAGAGCAAAGTCTACAAGTCGCCATGGTGCCGCCTGAACATCATAAAGAGCTGGATGCACTTAATATCTACAGTGTAGAAGAGCTGCGGACATTCTATATCCCTCCCAAAAGAGAAAGCGAAAAAGCAATTCTATTTTACCTCTCTGAAGAAAACAAAGCGGAGAAAGAAGTCTGGCACGGGGCGGATCCTATGTTGGACAGGCTTCAGCCTATCCGTCTCCCCAGATATTATACGGAGGGTTTGAAAAAGCTGCTAAAACGCCAGGGGATACCCTTCAAACAGACCGTTAGAAAGGCCAAATTCTATGACAGGGTCTGGAACATCCCCGGGACTCAACGCAAATTGCCTAACGGGAGAATGGAAACAAAAGGGCTTGGATACATCCGGTCAAAGAAACGAGAGTTACTACCCGGCTGCTACGTCGTGTATGACCCTGATGAAGAAGCGGATACTCAATGGAAGGACGCTAATCCTAAGCCAGTGAAAGTTCCAGATGCAAAGGAGCCCAGTCCGTCGTTCGAGGAACAAATGGACAAACTTATAAGGAAAGCTGGTCAAAAAGTCTGAGATGATCACAACCGTGAGACGGCCATCTACGAGAAAGCCAAGACGCAACGCCTTCTCCAACAGGCGGTAAAAGGTGAAAATGCCGCTCCTTGTCAACCTGTTATAAAGAAGGCTCGGCGTAAAAGCAGAAATAAGTCGAAAGGCCAAAAAGGCGCTCAACAGCAACAAAGCAGGGCTAAGAAGTCACGCAAACGGGAGGCGAGCGTTATTGATCTATCTTTCATGAAGAAAATAAGTCGAGCATACTCTTTTCCTCGGGATAAGACGAGGAGGATACTTGAGCTTGCGCTAAAACATCAGATGCTCACATTACCGGAGTCCAAGCACCCCGAACAAGCAAGCGAAGTCTCTGACCCAAACTATTGCTCTTACCATCGAGTAATAGGGCACCCGCTCGAAGACTGCTTCACCTTTAAGAATTGGGTCGAAGATCAGTACCAGCTCGGCAAGTTCGCTCTGTCTGACAACTGGAAGGTAACGCCGCCACAGAAGCACGAGCCCAAGGCCACGAAAGAAGAGCCAGTTCCACATTGGGATTGGAAGCGAATTCGCACCTGTCGCATGATTACAATATTAAAAGAAGAGCCCGAGGACATAGATGAGCTCCCTTGGTGCTTCGAAAACAGCAGCGACGAGATAATCTCAGAATTCCCACCAGCGCCAAAAGAGCTGGAAGATGGAATCTATACCACTGCAGATAACCTCAAGAAGATTGAGCTGGGATCGGAAGACGATCCGCGACCAACATTCATCAGCGAGTTACTATCTGAAGAAAGGGTAGCTGCGTTAAAGGATGTGCTTCTGCAGCATAGAGATTGCTTCGCGTGGAACTATTCCGAAATGCCGGGACTAGATCCAGAAATTACTGTACACAAATTGGCGATATCCCCGGACATCAAGCCAGTCAAACAGGCGCCAAGGAGAATGCGGCTCGAGCTCGAGATGAGTATCAATGCCGAGGTCAAGAAGTTGATCGACTCTGGCTTCATCCGGGAGGTTCAATACCCTGAATGGATCGCCAACATCGTCCCAGTGATGAAGAAAAACGGGACAGTGCGTATATGCGTAGACTTCCAGGATCTTAATAAAGCTTGTCCGAAGGACGATTTCCCAGTGCCAGTCACCGAGCTGATGATAGACAACATGTCCACTCATGAAGTTTTCTCCTTTATGGACGGCTCATCAGGGTATAATCAAATAAAGATGCATCCCGAAGACCAGAAGCACACCGCCTTCAGGACTCCTTTGGGTATATTCTGCTACAAGGTGATGCCCTTCGGTTTAAAGAACGCCGGTGCCACCTACCAAAGGGCCATGACGAAGATCTTCGATGACCTTATACACGAAATCGTTGAATGCTATATCAACGACCTCGTTATTAAAAGCAAATCATATGAGGAACATCTCGAGCATTTGAAGACCGTATTTCAACGCCTTCGGCAATACAACTTGAAGATGAACCCTTTTAAGTGTGCATTCGGAGTTTCCTCGGGCAAATTTTTAGGATTCATTGTCCGACACCGGGGTATCGAAATAGATCCGTCCAAGATCAAGGCGATCATGAAAATACCTCCGCTGAGGACTCTTAAACAGTTGCGGTCTCTCCAAGGGAAACTCGCATACATACGGCGATTTATAGCCAATCTTTCAGGCAAGTGCCGTCCTTACAGCCACCTGATGAAGAAGGGAGCCCCGTTCGTCTGGGATCAAAAGTGCCAAAGCGCACTAGACGAGGTCAAACAGTACCTGCAAAACCCTCCAGTGTTGGTTGCTCCGGTTAAGGGAAAACCTCTCATTCTTTATACAGCCGCCCTCGAAGGTTCTTTAGGCGCATTATGGGCACAAGAGAACGATCAAGGGAAAGAAAGAGCACTCTACTACTTAAGTCGAGTTCTACTGGGGGCAGAAAGCAACTACTCCCCCATCGAAAAACACTGCCTGGCGTTGATCTTCGCGATAACAAAGCTCAGGCACTACGCATTGGCACATGAGGTCCGTCTCATTTCAAAGGTGGACCCCTTAAATACTTGATGTCAAAGGCCATATTGACGGGACGACTCGCTAAATGGGCCCTACTCTTGATGGAGTTCTCGATCACGTATCAACCTCTCAAGGCAGTGAAAGGCCAGGCCATCGCCGACTTCCTCGCTGAGCATCCTATACTCGCCGATTCTCCTCTAAATTGCGAAATTCCAAACGAACATGCGTTTGATGCGATCGACGGTGATGATACCCGATGGGAGCTCTATTTCGATGGGGCATCTTCCGTAAAGAAGCGCAAACAAAGTACCCCGATAATCAAATCGGGGGTAGGACTCATCTTTGTGACTCCACAAGGAGGGATAATGCGCTTTGCTTTCTCCCTAACAGAACCGAGAACAAATAATGAAGCCGAATACGAAGCTCTGATAACAGGCCTCGAGATCGCCATTGACAAGGGAATTGAAAACCTCCTCATATACGGGGATTCTCAACTGGTCGTTAATCAAATAAACGGCGACTACCAAACATGCAAACCAGAATTGATAAAGTACGGCAAAAAAGTGCAACAACTGTTGACTCAAATTCCCTCCTATACTTTGGCAAACATACCGCGCGCGGAAAACAGCAAAGCAGACGCATTGGCCAAACTTGCTAATAAACTGGCTGACGAGAACCTCGATGACGTTAGAATCGTGGTGCAAAGCCGTCGGGTGCTTGCCCCAATAGAAATATCTCCGGAATCATCCGAAGAAAAAGGAGCGAGCGAGCAGATGGCTCTACAAATAAAAGACCGGGAAAAGGCCGAGGATTGGAGTGAAGTCTTCATAGACTGCTTTAAGTCCCACCGAATGCCCAAAGAAGGGTCCACAAGACATCAGCTCATGAAACGAGCTCTATCTTTCGCTTTCGTCAATGATACTCTGTACAAGAGGTCATTTGATTCTCTATGGCTAAGATGCTTAGGACCTGACGAAGCGAAAAGGTCGTCCAGGAAATTCACGACGGACTCTGCGGTTCTCACCAAGCAGGCCCGAAGATGAAGATGAAGATAAAACGGATGGGCTACTACTGGCCTACGATGATTCAGGATTGCCTCAAATATGCGAAGCAGTGCCACTCATGCCAAATTCATGGGGACTTCATCCATCAGCATCCAAACCCATTATATCCAACGGTGACTAGCTGGCCGTTCGAAATATGGGGAACTGACATAGTCGGCCCCATCGAACTAGCATCGTCTAGAGGACATCGTTTCATCCTGGCGACGACTGACTACTTCTCCAAATAGGCAGAAGCAGTACCGTTAAGAGAAGTGAAGACGGAAAATATCCCCCACTTCTTCAAAACGCACATCATATACCGATTTGGAACGCCAAGACGGATCATCTCCGATAACGGGCCAGCCTACAGAAGCCACAAAATCAGTCGCTTCGCGCAACAGCATAATATAGACTGGAGATATTCCTCAGTTTATAATCCGCGAGCTAACGGTCTAGCTGAGGCCTTCAACAAGACCTTGACGAAGATCATGAAGAAAACGGTGTCACGAAATAAGAAAGACTGGCATGAGAGACTGCAAGAAACTCTCTGGACGTATCGAACTACGTTTAAAATGGCCACGAACGCAACGCCATATGCGTTGGTATTCGGTACATAAGCAGTACTCTCTCTCGAGATAGAATTACCCTCTCTACGAGTGGCAGTCCATTACGAGCTGACGGACGAAGAAAACGCTCACCTTCGGCTTGAGGAGCTTGACGCCCTTGAAGAAACACGACTCATGGCGCAACAAAATCTAGAGGCCTATAAAGCAAAGATGACGCGCTCATATGAAAGACTGACCCGACCGAGGACATTCCGCCAAGGCGAGCTTGTGCTAGTGGTCAAAAGGCCTATGATCCCCAATCGCGCCAAGCGGGGAAAATTCGAGCCAAACTATGAAAGCCCGTACGTCATAGATAAGGTCTACCAGGGCGGGGCCTATCTACTCATAGATATGCACGGTGAAAGGTCTTTCAGGCCAATAAACGGTCGCTTCCTAAAGAGATACTACGCTTAATGAGCTACAGCCTAGGTCAATGACTGATGACGACGACTATGTCCGCTCTCTGTCCTCCCAAGCTCAAAACTCTATAAGTAGTAGCTGGCCAACGGACCGAAACGTCCTTAAACTAATAGCGGACCGAAATGTCCTTAAACTAGTAGCAGACCGAAACGTCTCTAAACTACTACCGCAGCATCTTTAGGCTGACGAGATATAAAAAAAACATATAAAAAATAAAATAAAATAAAAACGGTATGTCCATAAGCAAAAGGGTACGGATGAAAACCCAAAAAGGGCTCCGTGAGTAAAAACAGCAGGGCTACCGGCTAGTGTTTGTGAAAACCTGAAAGGGCGCAACCTCGTTAAAGAACACTTACAAGATCCTCTCGACCTTGTAGGGAGGAACCACCCGCGTGAGATCCTTACGACTCATAAGGGAGCAACACACTTAGGGATCCCTGCGATTCCTAAGGAGAAAATACACTTGCGAGATCCTCACGAATCGTAAGGAAAACTCTCTTATGGGACCCTCACGGCTCGTAAGAGTTGAAAGTCTTAAGTTACAGAGACCTAAACCTGTGCTTAAGCAATCCCCACAATTTCCGATATTGCCCTACAAGTGGTTCAATACTGACCCTTGTATACAATCCACGGGCGCGAATAAACATTTCCCTAATCAAGTCTCATCCGAGACTGGGGATATGTTCGCATGATGAACAACTCTTGTAAGTCCTCTCGACTTATAAGGAGAAAACCCTCTTGTAGGATCCTTACGACTTACAGAGGAACATACACTTAGGAATCCTCACGATTCCTAAGGAGAAAATACACCTACAAGATCCTCACGACTTGTAGGGAGAAATACCTTTGTGAGACCTTTACGGCTCATGAAGTTAAAAGCCTTAGACGACAGGACCCTAACCCTGGTCGCTAAGCCACCTTTGTTCAACAACGACAGAGGCAGATGATGATTCGCTCCTGACAATATTCCAGTTGTAGCGGCGCTGATGCCGAAATCGGTGTTTAATTTTAGGTTTACGGTGAAAGCCAGTAGGCCGCTCGGGCATATGAAATAGCCGAAATGATTGGGCAACTCGAAATAAAAAGCAGCGAGTAAAAATAAAATAAATAGCCGAAATGATTGGGCACCGCGAAAAATAGCCGAAATGATTGGGCGATCGCGACCTTCGCGATATAAAAAGCTGAAATGATAGAGCATCGCGGAGATAAAACAAAAAAAATGATGATAAAACTTTGGCCCTACAGTTAATATCACATCGATCTCTGTATACAATTCAAGGGCGTGAACAAAGAGGGAACCATACTTTTCCCAACAGGCTCCGCCAGAAGACGAAGCCAAATCTTGACGGTTCAGTCCAAATCCGAAGAAGCCAGTGTCTTCAGCCAACTCCTCGACTCACGGATACAAACACTCCTTGACGAGAGCCTCCTGATACGCGTCGACTCGCAGAGCCACCAGTGCCTTCGTGGGAAATCCTCGACTCGTTTCAAACCCCAAGGAAACAAATAATCCTTGGCGCTGGGGAAACAAATAATCCCTAGCAAACTCCTCGACTCACGGATACAAACACTCCTTGACGAGAGCCTCCTGATCCGCGTCGACTCGCAGAGCCACCAGTGCCTTCGTGGGAAATCCTCGACTCGTTTCAAACCCCAAGGAAACAAATAATCCTTGGCGGTGGGGAAACAAATAATCCCTAGCAAACTCCTCGACTCACGGATACAAACACTCCTTGACGAGAGCCTCCTGATTCGCGTCGACTCGAAGAGCCACCAGCGCCTCCGTGGGAAATTCTCGACTCGTTTCAAACCCCAAGGAAACAAATAATCCTTGGCGCTGGGGAAACAAATAATCCCTAGCAAACTCCTCGACTCACGGATACAAACACTCCTTGACGAGAGCCTCCTGATCCGCGTCGACTCGCAGAGCCACTAGTACCTCCTTGGGAAATCCTCGACTCGTTTCAAACCCCAAGGAAACAAATAATCCTTGGCGCTTGGGAAACAAATAATCCCTAGCAAATTCCTCGACTCACGGATACAAACACTCCTTGATGAGAGCCTCCTGATTCGCGTCGGCTCCCAGAGAAACTGTGTCTCTGCGGGAAATTCCCGATCCGTCTCAACATGCAAATGAAGCCTCAGGCAGCAGGGACTAAAAAACTTGCTTCCTGAACAATGGGACCCTGCAAGTCAATCCAAAATGGTCTCTTGCATACTATTCACGGGTCTCACTCTCCAAAGTCGAATTTCGACGAGGAGGGAAACAACCGCTTGTGGGTCCTCTCGACTTGTAAGAGGGAAAAGTTCTCTTATAGGATCCTTACGACTTGTAAGAGAAAACAACACTTAGGAATCCTCACGATTCCTAAGGAGAAAGCCCACCTACGAGATCCTCTCGATCTGTAGGGAGAAGAATCTCTATGAGACCCTCACGGCTCATGGAGTTGAAAAGTCTTAGGCAGCAGATCTGAACCTGCAGCCTAAGCCATCGCTATTTCTTAAGAAAGTCAGGATACTCGTTCTGATCATCCGTCAACCATGGTTACTAAGGTGGCATGCTGATAATGAAAGAAAGAAAAGACGGAGAAAATGACACATTACAAAAAGGTGTATCTTTTATTCATAAACTTGATTGGATACAGGATACATTATGTCAAAGAATAAATATATATATATATATATATATACATTCTTTTATCTACAAGCACAAACGATACAAGGATGGATAGCTACTGAGGAGGAAGTGTCTTTAATAAATTCACAAGCTGTTCTCGCACTTCCTTCAGCGCTTCCTCCTGAGTAACAGCCGCAGCCACCTCCGCCTCCACCTAGGCCCGCTGCTGCATAAAGGATGCAAGCTGTTCCTCAACGACCTGCTGAGCTGCTTCACGACCTCGGGCATCACGCTCGGCCCATCAAGCTTCCGCTTCAGTGCCAGCCCATTAGAAATACGCTCCAGAAGGCCTTCAAAGACGACTTTCACCTCAGCAGCATTCGCCCTAACTTCAGCGCATAGGCGAGCAGTTGCGTTTGAAGATTCCTGACGTTCCTTCAACCGTAAAGCTGCTTCTTGCTCCAAATGGCGGAAATAAGAAGTTCTTTGCTCGAGCCAAGCTGTCCGTTGGGTGCTTATAGCCAAAACTTCAGGAGAAGGATGCGTCGACTCCAGCCGATGTAGGCAGGCCTCGACCTCCCTGCAGTGGTTAACCCAAGATTCGACGACGCCTTCGTTGTGAAAGTTTACGAGCGCCGCCAACATTGGGTTAACTTCCACAGCGAAATCTGCGGCAGAAGGGAGAGCGTCCGCGTTAAGCTCTTCGATATACCCGCTCAGCATACCCAAACTCATCACGGCACCCTTTGAAGAGGGACGCTTCAAGAAAGGGCCTGCCGGTGAAAGGACACGAGACTCAAGAGGGACCGAAGCTGGAACGATAGCTGCAAAACAAAACATGGTTAGACGATGGTTCAAGAGATGTTGAAGGGTCAAAAAAAAAGGGGGAGATTTACTATACCAGCTGCAACGGAAGGTAAGGCCGGAAGGGCCGGTGGCGTGGTAGGCATTGCACCCCCTCCTTCGATTTGTGGCACTACAATAAAGAAGAGGAAAAGTTAGAAATAATCCTAAAAAAAAGGGGGGGGGGAAGGAAAGACATCGAAATGAAAATATACTCACCGGCACCACTAGAAGGAGAAGCGAATTCGGATGGGAAGGAGAAGGAGAAGTGTGGGAGCAACACTTGGTATAGATGATCAAAGAGCACTCCTGAAAGGACACAATGGTATAACGTTAGTACATAAGCTACACGTTTAAAAGATCAACTCATGAGTCATAAATCCATACCTTCCAACATCCGCGATAGCACAAGGGAAGGCTAGGAGATGACCATCGCCAAAGCAGTAGTTGACGGTGCTCCTTCGAGCAATGGAGCATCGGCACTGGCCGCGCCTGCGTTAAAAACAAAGACAGACTTGTTAGAAAAGATCGCAAGATATATATATAGAAATAAAGGGAATGATGGTAACTCGAAGTTTACCCGACGAGCTGCCAGCCGAAACTGAGGCAATTCCCTCCTCCATCGACATGAGGCCACCACCCGTAACCTCATCACCCGACTCGATAGGGACCGTCGTCGTGCTCGCGCGACCAGGCGACGGCAGAAGATCGTAGATGGGGAGGGCAATGATTGGAGCGTTGCCGGACTCTTGGAAGGAAGCAGCTGACTCTTCCCCAAGAGTCGTACCCATCTCACCTGCTACTTCCTCAGGCTCCGCTGTCTCCATCGGCTCATCTACCGTCACCACGAGGTCGCCAGCCTCAAGTGCCTCGTCCGCCATCACCCCGGACTCAGTTGTAATGATCATTTCATCTGCCGCCACTTCAGGCTCGGCATCAACGACCTTCTCGGCTATAGGCCCCTCAACCTCCGCATCAGGCTCCATGGCCTCAACGATGTTGCCCACTGTCGGCTCAAGTTCGGCAGGCACCGTCTCCTCTGTTCCCCTGGGTTCAACGGTCTCCGCCTCACCCTCGGTCGGACTGGGCCCTGCAAAGTAATAGATATAAGAACCGTCGACATTATAACTCCCACAATAAAAATTCTGAAAGAAATGTTACCTGAAGTGGACTTATCATTTGCGCTTCGAACGGCGCGCGCCACTTGTCGGCGAGCAGTGGATAGGGCGACAGGGGCCTCTCCGGAAGGAGTATCTGCCCGAGGGACGGTGCTTGGGCCCGCTCCCATAGCCAAAGCTGTCCGGCGCGCCTTCGCCTCGTGCCTTAGCCGCTTTCTCTCCTCCTGGGCCGTTGAGACGGACCTCACCAGAGCCTCTCTCATTGAGGCGTCTTCGTCCGTGAGTAGGGATGCCTCCAGATTTTTCAAGGCATCCCTCGTCGTTTTGTCAAGTCGAGGCTCTTGCAGCAGCCCCGACGAGATCGGGACTTCAGTGACAGGCTTGGGGAGGATCCCCGCATCAACTGATATAGCTCCTACAAAGAAACAAAAGAAGAAGGTTAGGTTGACCATCAGAAGAGATAACAATTTTTTTTTCTTATAAAAGAAAAGGGGGTGGGACACACCAACGCCTGCTAGAGCACGTTTCTCCTCCTCCTCTTGGAAAGTTTTCAAAGAGGCAGCAATAGCCTCTTCAGTAGAGACACCTGTTGAAAATGAGAAGTATTAGTCAAGAATAATGATAAAAAAAAATGCGATGAAATGATGAGGAAAGCGGCTAATGATCACCTGACTCCGCGAGTTTGCTTAACATCGCTTCGAGCCTTGCTGATCGCTCAGAAGCTGCAATAGCGGCAGCCAAATTGGTGTCTGCAGGGTCTACCAAGAAGCCCTTATTGCTGCCATATTCACTTATTCCTTTGGTAAGAGGGGCCTCAGGCTCTAAATTGAGGATCGCGTCGAGAGAAAGGATCGACTTCTTCTTCTTTTGCCCGCCAGCTCTAGATGCACCTGGAATTGATTTGCGCTTGGCAGTCACCTTGGGGCGGCGGGTCCTGATATCCGCTCCTGCGCCGGACTCTGGTGATATTACATTAACCATCTTCGTGGGAACACGGGGCGCTTGTGGTGCATTCACCGTAGCAAACAGCGGCAATCCACGCGGGGGGCTCAACACGCGTGGTCGGTCGACTCCGGCAACTTTTAACGGAGGAATGACCGGGATCCTTGGTTGCAAGGGGGCCTTGCGATAACCGCCAGGAGGCGCACCCCTACGGTCAACCAGTATACGCTTCTCCGTTAAGATAATTGGGCCCATCGCATGCGCATACCAAGCCACGTACGTGTTAAGCATCTTAGGGACACAGCTGGGTTCACTAATGAAGAAATAGGAACCCGTGTTAAGCCGTGTGAAATGGTGCATTGCATTCTTCATCCCCTCTCGGCTGACCACAGGCTTTTCCAAGAAAGCTTCCATCGGGATCCCTTGGTTGTAGCTCGATTGCTGAGCAAACCGGTGCGGGTTGTACCTCATGAAAAGTGCGGTCTCATTCTGCCTAAACACTAGATAGCCCGGCCGAATGGAGTAGAGGTGGAGGATTTCCCGAGCCTTCAATACGGAAGCCCCGTCCTTGAAATCATCGCGCAGTGGCACTACTGACTTAGTAGTCTCTGAGCCTATGGTTATAACCTTATCCACAAAGGAAATCTTCGCTCCGACCAGATGTGGACGAAGGAGCAGTCCCCTAGACTCCCGTGGGGGTGCAACCACAATTGAAGCACCGACCAACCGCATGACTCTCGGGAGTCTGCATTTCTCAAAGAACGGAGGAATCTTATGGACACCGAACACCCCTTGCACGTGCATTTCCATCCAGGAGGTGAAATAGTGCGTCGGGAAGTTAGCGGGCTGCACCCCAGGCTCACTAGCGTCCGCCGCTACGCTAAGACTTTTATAAAGGTAGGCCAGCCCGGCGATTCCCACCGATAACTGTAAACCAGCCACCATCCGATGCGCTGGGTAAAAGACGGAGGGCCGCATGTGACGCGGGTGCATGGGGAGCGCAAAGCTGCACAGCCACAAGCCCAAAAACCTAATAAAAAAGGTCTCCTCATCCATGCCCGGGACGGCGATTTCTGAGAAAGGGACGATGGCAGCCCCGGGGAGATAAAAATCCCTTTGATCATCCTCCAATACGGGTCGGCGGTCTAAGCCGAAACCGAAAGGGTCATCGAGCTGGGCGAACTTCTCACTCCGCTCTGATAGGAACTCCGGGCGAATGAAGCGGGCAATAAAATCTGCGAAACTGATGCCCCGGTCGCCCGATTCCAGATGGAGTCCTTCATAGATCTCCAACATCTTCACTAGGCCCGGATACTGATGCTGAACGGCGTTTTCCGGAGTCAGGTCAAACACCAGCGGCTTGGTGACAAAAACGTATTCATCAGGAGGTAGCAACTCCTCGTAATGCTCCCCCTTCATCGGTAAACCCGAGAGCTCGGCAAACTCCTCCAAAGAAATTGAGACCTCCCTATCCGCCATCAAGAAAGTGTGGGTGGGGATATTCCATTGTTCGATGAAGGCCTTGATCCACCACGTTGGAGGAGAGGGATGCTCGAAGAGCGAGACGTAGATGGCCGAATACAATCCAATCTTCATTAGATGAGTCCTTTTCGCCGATAAGATGTATCGGGCCCACTGCAAGTATCCGACGGGCGGTCGCGGCACCAATCCAATATTATAGGCCTGTCCCCAAGGGCGTGCTTCACCCTGACAGATTCTCATTCCTAAAATAGCACCAATTGCGGGTTGGAGGAGGTCATTCGAATTCCATTTTTTAACCTCCACGGCATACTTCGCCCGGGGTTCGTCCGCATAGGGGATTGGAGCTATGGGTTCAGACGGCGTGGCAAAACTGAAATTGCGGCGACCCTGGATGATCTGGCTGTACCACCTTCCCCACAGGTGGAGTTTTTTGCACTCGGGGTCATGATCTTTAATAAGAGCGAATGCCACCTGGTCCACTGGCGAATGAGGGAACCCTCCTTCCGAGCGAACAAAGGGGAAAGACAAGTCGTCAGACATGTTTCCTGTGGAAAGACAAAAAATAACCGTTAATGTTCTAACGCTTGGCATTTTAAAATCTTACTCCACACTGTGATGCAGTGGGTAGGGGACCCACAAAATCTGGATGACGGTACATCATTTAATAAGACAATCCCATCATTAGATGAGACTGTCAATTCATGAAAAGTTCCCAAGAGAATATCCTCATTGATGGGAAACCCTTGGAGACAAGGAGAAAATCTCCTCTTTTAGAGCAAAGTTCTGTCACAGAGTGACATTTGTCAAACTCTGGTCTCAGGGGAACAAGATTCCTCAAAAGAGCATAGCTCTTTGGTAATGATGGAAAGATCCATCAATTTTTTTTAGCACTTAAAAATCTTGAAAAATCTAGGAAAATTATTTTTAAAAAAAAAATCTTCATTTTTCATATCTAAAAGGATCTACATTTGATCCAAGAGCAAATCTCTGTTCATGGGTTAGAACCCATGGACAAGATCTCTGTAGATCTGTAAGTTTTTGAGAGCAAGGCTCTGGTGATGAAGCCCTAAAGGGATTTTTTTTCTTTAGATCAAAGATCTATAAGAGCAAGGCTCTGTTAATTAAATTTAATTTAAATTACCTAGAGTGATTCTAAGTTTTGAACTTTGAAGTTCTTGGGGAAAGAACAAGAGCAAGGCTCTGAAAGTTCTTAAGCAAGAGCAAGGCTCTGAGAATCAAAATTCTTGAAAGTTGTAAGAATTTTCTAAGGACCAAGAGTCCTATTTATAGGCGCCTGCGCCCCTTCAACTTATCAGTTGATCCAAAGGCTGAGATCTTGCCACCGCTGCACTCATATACGCGCCACGTGAGCGCAACGGTGTGGGGGCATTTGTTTCCCCAATCAGAGCAAGGCTCTGTTTAAATTTCAAAAAATTCAAATTTTGAAACAACGCTTCAAATCCCGTGCGCTGCGCGCAACGCGCCATGTGTCAGAATTTGATACGCCAGCGCAACGCCCAAGGCGGTGCGTCCAATCAAAGCAAGGCACTTTTAAAAAAACTAAAAGTAAAAGAAACAACGTTCAGCTGCGCAAACGCTGCGCTGCGCGACACGTGTCCGCACAGTTGCGCAAGCGCAGCTGCGCTAGCGCTGCGCTGCATGACACGTGTCCGCGCAGTTGCGCAAGCGCTGCGCTGCGTGACACGTGTCACGCGCTAAGGAAGTTGCGCAAAACAGAATAAATCTTTTCTGTTCTTGTTAAAACAAGAAGATTTTCTTCTGTAAAACAGAGGCCTTTGGATCAAAGATCCAACGGTGGGGAAAACTCCCCAAATCACTCAGAGAAAGACCTTTTTAACAAATTTAACTAATCTATAGGCACTATAAAAAGGACCCTAGGCCTCAATTCAAAGGCATCAATATCTTTCTAAAAAAAAGGAGAGAAGTGAACTCTGAGAAACTCCTAAAGAATAAAAAAGGTAAAAACCTTTAGAAAAAAGAGAAAGTTCTTTTATGAACAGATCATAGATCTAAAAACAAGATCAATGATCTTTAATAAAGATAAAATAAAACAAAAATAGTGTTTTGCACTTCTGTTCTTGAATCTAAAAGATTCTTGTTGCTTTGCACTTGCAAACTGCGCTGTTGCGCTTTTGAAATAAGATCTTTGCTCTCTGGAGTTGGCGCAACTCACCAGAGCGCGCCACGTGTCAGCAGCGCAACAGCGCAGCGCACTGCACTGTTGCTGTAGCGTCTTGAAAAGTCGTTTTGGTGTTTTCCTGAAATTCGGTGAAAATTCGGTATTTTTCCGAAAACCGTCTTTCTTGTTATTTTGCAGTTTAGGGCTAATTATACCTTAAATGGATAGGTAATTACTTTTTTTTAGTGACTAATGAGTTAATTATGAAATTTTGGTCATTTAAAAATTTTTTCCTATTTTTCTTTTTTTTAATATTGTTTTAAGCCGGTAAGAAAATACATTAAATAAGCGATAAATACAAATTTTTCCGGGCTAATTTTAATCTCTAAAATTATGATAATTATAATCTAGTGATAACATGAATTTTTAGTAATTTATTTTGATTTTTAACAAATTTTTATGAATTGAAACGAATTTATTGAATTTTGGGCTAAAACTTGCAATTTTTGAGTTGTAGGGGGCCTTTTTGCATAAAATTTCTTTTGTAAAACCCCTCTATCTTTTTCCTCAGCCCTAGGACAGCCCCACCTTGTGTGAGACCAGAAATTTCTGGCCTCTCTCTTCTTGGTTTCTTTCTTGAGTTAAATTGTTGGTTTTTGGATTTATTTTAATTTATAATGGATAAAGTATGATACATTGACTTTGGAATTTGACCCTTGACCTTCCCACTCACCCCACACCCTCCCCCATACCTCCTACCTGGCCGAAACCTGCACCCCTCTTCCTCATCTCTTTTCTTTGCATTTTTCTTCAATTTCCTTCAAGAAAATACATCAAATCCATGAATTAATTCCAAAAATCCAAACAAAATCCTTATGCTATCATTATCCTTAGCCATTCTTGCTTGAATCTTGGAGCTAGGAAGCCATTCCTTGGAGCAAATTCTCTTGCTTGATCCATTGATCAAGAGGTATAATTCTCATCAAGTTGCTTTCTTTTGCTAAAAAATTCCTTTAATTGTATGGTTAGTGTTAAAAGTTAGCTTATTTCTAATCTAGTTTAAAAGAGTAGTTTGTTTAAATTAGGGTTTTGAAGCCATGATAATTAATTAAGTTGTTTATTAGTTAATCTAGTTGTTAGTGAACTAATCTATATGGTTACCTTGTTATGTAGTCTTTAATTATGCTAATTTAGGTAATTTTAGAAGTTGATTTTAGTTGTAAATTGTTGTTTTAAATTTTCAAGAGAAGGTTTTTGTATGGAATTGATATTTGAAACTTGATTAGTGAGTTGATTAAGTTTTAGAAAGCATTATTAAATTGATTTAAACCTAAATTGTTATCTAGTGTTTTGCTAACCTAACCTAAGAGGTCAATTTCCTTAAGTGGGCTTTTGTAGTGTTAAATTAAGTTTTTCAAGTGTGGATTTTGATTTGCAATTGCTATTTATAAAAATCAAGAAAGGGTTTGGTTGTGGAATATAGGTTTTGGAGCATGGTTAATGTGTTGTAATTAGTGGGTGTGGATTGCTTGTAGTGTGCTTGGGTGAGTATGCTTTATTGTAGTCGTTTTGTCGCAAATCGGCGATTTTTGCACCGATTTTTGGAATGTATATGCTTACTAGATTTTTATATAAATTATGTGATGGACTATTTTTGATATCTTGATGATTGTAATGGCTTGTCCTACGACTTTTAGGATGCGTGAGTGCGGTTTTTGGGTAGTCGGGTTTTAGTTTTGCCGGGTGACCCAAATCGGCGTTTTTGGCAGTTTTTGCGATTTTCGCGTGTGTTCCGCGCACTTTGTGCACGTTGTACCTAGCTAGCGAACTTTAGTAGTTTCGTTGGGGTTTTGCTTCGTTCTTGAATGTGTAACCTTATATTTGGTATTGATGTAAATTCCAGGTTCGGTCGCGGAGACGTCAGACGCGGCGCGAAAGGAAAAGGCGGTGATTGGACACAGCTAGCCAGGGATCCCGGTGAGTAGATTTAACATCTACGGGGGACGATCGTTTGGATGGCGCAAGTCGCCCGATAGATTTAGTAAACTGGAAAATAGTAAATTGGATAATCACTTGTGACATTAGAATAATAATACTGGCATGATAATTGCTGAAATTAGATCAATATGTTATATCCATATACGCAAACTCAATTGTAGGACACATGCACCATTACCAGGTTTTTATATGCAGCACGAGCACTATTCATACTTACACACACACCCTGGTAATTGCCATGCCACCACACTAGATAACATTTAAATTAAACCTTTTACTAATTGATACTTAAACTGCTGCTTTTGCCTTTAATTCCTTAAAAATGAAACCGTAGTATTGCTATTCATGTGCATGTACTTCATCATATTAATTGTTCATGCTTAATACATTAATCACACATCGCAACTTGATTATTGATATCATACGCATTCATTATCATTGATATATGCACTTATGAGGATTTCTTGAGATTTTATGATATTGCTGGATTTCGGGGGGAAAACCGCAAAATTTCTAAACTTATTATATTTTAAAATATGTAAAAATTGCGGTTTTCTAGTGATGTAAGTGTCGTCCACCATAAGTTTGCTGTGGATTTGGAAATCCGTGTCGAGGAGTGGAGGAACCGGCACGGGTACATGGTGGGCCCGGTAAGGTACCCCGGGGCAAGAGGAATGTGGTGATGACGTTGAGCCTGGCAGGGGACGGATTACCTACCGGTGACTGTTTGGGACGGCGGATATCCAGAGGATACCGACCGTGGCCGCTAGATGATGAGATATTGATATTTGAGATGGGTCAGCCGGACGGCTGAGGCCAGCGATACATTTATGAGATTTGAGACAGCTTTTGGGGTGTCGTTACTGGACACCGGTTTTCGTCGATTCATTGACATTTGCTGGCATTCTAAAAGAGTTTCAAAAACAACATCTGATAAAATATTTTTATATATATACCTATTGAGACCTCAGATTTTCATGTTGCATACATATTAGCACACTGATATGATATACACACCTGCTAGTGCATCCAGTCATACCTGTATTTTAGATGCTAGGATGCTTGTGTGCATGCATACGATAGCCTTTGCAGATGTTATTTATTACTCACGAGTTGGCAACTCACCCCCGTTGTGCCACAGTCTTTTGCAGGTCCGCTCCGTCAGTTCAGTAGCGGCGGGCGCACTTGTTCTTTTGCCTGTTTTGCTTGGGCTCGAGATTTGCTCATAGGTAGGTTATGTTATTATTTTGTACCACCTTGTATATTCTTGTATCTAGTGTACTCCATCTACTGTTTCTACCAGATTATTGTATATTGACCTAGAGATGAGACTGTGAGGTTTGTGGATTTTATGCTGTATTTTGGGGGTCGAGCTCACTTGAGCCGACATGCTACTTTTTCATGCTTCCTTATGCTTTATTATGATTATTATGCTTGCTGTCATTTACATTGCGTGGGATTTGTGACCGCCTTATGGCGAAGAGCTAGCTCCCGCTTGGGGATGCCCTATTTTGTTGGATTCATGTTTATTTATGTTGTACCCATTTTGGGGGCCAGTATTTACAAAGGAGACTCTGCCGAAATTTTCGGGAAAAGTTGGTATTGTTTTAAAAAAAAAATGTTTTACATGACTTATTTGATAAACTTGCTTTCAAATGTTTGGGTTTTCTTCACTCTTTTGCTTAATTGGTTTTGTTTTCTGGGCTTTGGCTTACTTATTTTACGGACGTCTTTAGACGTTTCGTGAACTTAAGTGCCAGTCACGTTCCGTACCCTGCGGGTCGTGACAAAGTTGGTATCAGAGCGATAGGTTTTACCTTTGTGAGTGTAGGATGACCCTTGGTAGATGGAGTAAGTGACTTAAGCAGCGTAACGTAGCGTGCGTATGTCCGCGGCATACTTACGATACGGTACTCCGCCTAAGTGACTTTAGGATATACTTGCTTGAAAAATTCCTTCTTCAACTCCGTGTATCCTATGATCCTATTGCACTGTCCTTATTATCCTTTTCCTGTACCAGCCACTATGCCGCCGAAGGCTACGAGGGCACAGAGGGCTGCCGTCAGAGACGAGATTCGAGCTGGCTCGTCCGAGACTAGGACTGAGCAGGGTGGTATGCCTACGCCGCAGGGACAGACTGATCCGCATTCCCCAGGTCGCATGGATAGGCTTGAGTCCGGTATGGAGGAGCTGCGACAGATGATGGGAGGCATGCAGGAGTTACGACAGATGGTGGAATCGTTAGTAGAGGTCAATCGAGCACAGAGATCGGATATTACTCCCCCTGCAGTCGTTTCGAGACCGAGTCGGATTCGCACTGATATGTTAGCATCTAGGAGGGTTCGCAGAGGCTGTGGTGGATTCTTTAGGGGCCAGTTATATCGCCTTCACCCTTATGGTCAGCAGCCATGGTTAGGATGTTTTTGGTGTGGTAGCCTGCATCATCGTATCAGAGACTGTCCGGTGAGACGACAGGGAGCAGCGACAGTTCCGCATGTGACCCTACCACCATCACCACCCCCTCCTCAGAGAGCCCTACTTTCTACCCCAGGCGATGCTCCACGCCAGTTAGGTGCACCGAGAGGCCGAGGACGTGGCGGTCCTGTTCAGAGAGGACGAGGAGGCAGAGGCCGAGGTCGAGGTCAGCCCGCTATCGGTGGAGGACAGGCCCGAGTATTTGCTTTGACACCGCAGGATGCGCAGGCATCCAATGCCGTTGTGACAGGTACTTTGCCAGTTTGTTCTTTCGACGCGCGGGTATTATTCGACCCAGGTTCCACACATTCGTACGTCTCTACACACTTTGCACCGATGTTGGGCCGTGAGTCGTCGTCGTTAGATCAGCCGCTTGTTGTTGTTACTCCGGTAGGCGAGTCGTTTGTCGCTCGGTTTGTATTTCGTTTGTGTTCCGTTCGTATCGGGGAGAAGGATTCATCAGTTGATTTGATACTCCTCGATATGTTGGACTTTGATGTGCTTCTGGGCATGGATTGGCTAGCCACTTGTTATGCTTCGGTGGACTGCCGTGAGAAGGCAGTCAGATTTAGCTTTCCGGGAGAGCCAGTCCTTGTTATTCAGGGAGACCGCAGTGTCGCCCTTCCCAGCTTAATTTCTTCTCTTCGCGCTGGTCAGCTCTTGCGGAAGTGATGTCAGGAATTCTTAGCGTTTGTTTGTGTTACTCGAGCTGCAGAGGTTCCGTTGGACCGGGTCCCGGTAGTTTGTGAGTTCCCTGATGTTTTCCCTGATGAGCTACCTGGGCTACCGCCTGAGCGCGATGTTGAGTTCTGCATTGATTTGATTCCCGGTTCGGGGCCTATTTCTATACCGCCTTATCGGATGGCCCCGGCAGAGCTTCGAGAGCTGAAGGATCAGTTGCAGGATTTGTTAGATAAGGGGCTTATTCGACCTAGTGTTTCTCCGTGGGGTGCTCCGGTCCTGTTTGTCAAGAAGAAGGATGGAAGTTTGCGCTTATGTATCGACTACCGCCAGCTGAACAAAGTTACCGTTCGGAACAGATATCCGTTGCCGCGCATTGATGATTTGTTCGACCAGCTTCAGGGTGCGGGGTATTTTTCGAGGATCGATTTGCGATCAGGATACCATCAGCTGCGAGTTCGACATGAGGATATACCGAGGACAGCTTTCCATACACGCTATGGCCACTACGAGTTTTTGGTGATGTCGTTCGGACTCACCAACGCCCCAGCAGCATTCATGGATTTGATGAACCGTACATTCAGGCCGTATCTTGACTTGTTCATCATCGTGTTTATCGACGATATCTTGGTGTACTCCCGGAGCAGAGAGGAGCACGAGCAGCACTTGCGGATTACGTTACAGACTCTGAGGGAGCACCAGCTGTTCGCGAAGTTCTCCAAGTGTGCTTTCTGGCTGGACAGCGTCGGATTCTTGGGTCACGTGGTTACGAGAGACGGCATTTGTGTGGACCCGAAGAAGATTGAGGCTGTTCAGCAGTGGCCCCGACCTACATCGGTTACTGAGATCCGTAGTTTTCTAGGCTTGGCGGGCTACTACAGGCGTTTTGTTCAGGACTTCTCCCGTATAGCTGCACCGTTGACCAGTTTGACCCGGAAGGGAGTTCCTTTCATTTGGACAGAGGAGTGCGAGCGCAGTTTTCAGCAGCTGCGGCATGTTTGACTACGGCGCCGGTATTATCTTTACCTTCGGGATCAGGCGGATTTGTTGTCTACTGTGATGCTTCGCGCGTGGGATTAGGATGCGTTTTGATGCAGCATGGCCGGGTGATCGCTTATGCTTCTCGGCAGTTGAAGAAGCATGAACAGAACTACCCCACTCATGATTTGGAGATGGCTGCAGTGGTCTTTGCACTGAAGATTTGGCGACATTACCTTTACGGCGAGTCGTGTCAGATATTCACCGATCACAAGAGCTTAAAGTACATATTTCAGCAGCGAGACCTGAACCTCAGACAGCGTCGTTGGATGGAGTTGGTGAAAGACTACGACTGCGAGATCTTATATCACCCCGGCAAGGCAAATGTGGTGGCAGATGCGTTGAGTAGGAGGCCCGGGGGTAGTCTATCCTTTTTGCGCACAGTGCAGAGGCAGTCGTCAGCAGATTGGCAGATGTTATGCGACAGCCGAGTTGAGTTCGAGTTCACTCAGACAGGGGGACAGCTCGCGCATGTTCGTGCACGCCCACAGTTGCTTGACCGTATATATGAGGCACAGCGCAGTGACGACCGTTGCTCAGAGATCATGGCACAGATGGGACAGGGCAGATTTTCCGAGTTCGTGATTGACGATCAGGGGATTTTACGATATGGATCTAGACTGTGCGTACCAGATGCTGATGGATTGCGGCGCGACATTCTTGAGGAGGCACACCGATCAGTGTATAGTGTCCACCCCGGTTCCACCAAGATGTACCATGATATGAGAGAGACCTACTGGTGGGACGGGATGAAGAGGGACATTGCGGAGTTCGTTTCGAGATGCCTGACTTGTCAGCAAGTCAAGGCCGAGCACCAGAGGCCCGCAGGAGAGCTACAGCCGTTACCCATTCCAGAGTGGAAATGGGAGCAGATTTCGATGGATTTCGTTGTGGGTCTACCCAGGACCAGTCGAGGGTACGACTCCATCTGGGTGATCGTGGATAGATTGACGAAAGCGGCTCACTTCCTTCCAGTGAAGACGACTTTCAGCTTCGCTCAGTATGCTCAGCTCTATATTGACGAGATCGTGCGACTACACGGCGTACCGACTTGTATCGTGTCAGATCGAGGCACTCAGTTCACCAGCCGACTTTGGCAGAGACTCCAGGAGGCTTTGGGCACTCGTTTGAGCTTCAGCACAGCGTTTCATCCGCAGACCGACGGACAGTCAGAGCGGACCATTCAGACTCTCGAGGACATGCTCAGAGCGTGCGTTTTAGACTTTGGTGGTAGCTGGGATCGTCATTTACCTCTAGTGGAGTTCTCCTATAACAACAGCTTCCAGGATACGATTCAGATGGCACCTTTCGAGGCATTGTATGGGAGGAGATGCAGATCGCCCGTTTGTTGGACAGAGCTCAGCGGGAGCAGCATTTTGGGGCCGCAGCTTGTTGAGGAGACGACAGCGAAGATACAGTTGATCCGAGACCGGATGAGAGCGGCTCAGAGCAGGCGAAATCGTATGCAGACAGGCGCCGTCGCAGGTTAGAGTTCGCAGTTGGCGACCATGTTTTTCTGAAAGTCTCCCCGATGAAGGGCGTGATGCGTTTTGGGCGAAAGGGGAAGCTTAGCCCTAGATTCGTAGGTCCCTTCGAGATCCTCGAGCGGGTTGGCGCTGTTGCATATCGTTTGGCTCTTCCACCCAGCTTTCCCGATGTTCACCCCGTTTTTCATGTTTCGATGCTCCGCAAGTACCTTCACGACCCTTCGCATGCGATTCAGCACCCGACAGTCCAGCTAGAGCGCGACCTTTCTTTTGCAGAGCAGCCGGTGGCCATCCTGGATCGGCAGGTGAAGAAGTTGAGGTCGAAGATTATACCAACCGTCAAGGTCCTTTGGCGTAGCCCGAGCAGCGAGGAGGTTACCTGGGAGACCGAGGGCGAGATGAGGAAGAAATATCCCCATCTCTTTGAAGGTACGCGTAGCTATATTTTTAAATTCGGGGACCGAATTTCTTTAAGGGGGGAAGATTATAGCGTCTTGAAAAGTCGTTTTGGTGTTTTCCTGAAATTCGGTGAAAATTCGGTATTTTTCCGAAAACCGTCTTTCTTGTTATTTTGCAGTTTAGGGCTAATTATACCTTAAATGGATAGGTAATTACTTGTTTTTAGTGACTAATGAGTTAATTATGAAATTTTGGTCATTTAAAAAATTTTCCCTATTTTTCTTTTTTTTAATATTGTTTTAAGCCGGTAAGAAAATACATTAAATAAGCGATAAATACAAATTTTTCCGGGCTAATTTTAATCTCTAAAATTATGATAATTATAATCTAGTGATAACATAAATTTTTAGTAATTTATTTTGATTTTTAACAAATTTTTATGAATTGAAACGAATTTATTGAATTTTGGGCTAAAACTTGCAATTTTTGAGTTGTAGGGGGCCTTTTTGCATAAAATTTCTTTTGTAAAACCCCTCTATCTTTTTCCTCAGCCCTAGGACAGCCCCACCTTGTGTGAGACCAGAAATTTCTGGCCTCTCTCTTCTTGGTTTCTTTCTTGAGTTAAATTGTTGGTTTTTGGATTTATTTTAATTTATAATGGATAAAGTATGATACATTGACTTTGGAACTTGACCCTTGACCTTCCCACTCACCCCACACCCTCCCCCATACCTCCTACCTGGCCGAAACCTGCACCCCTCTTCCTCATCTCTTTTCTTTGCATTTTTCTTCAATTTCCTTCAAGAAAATACATCAAATCCATGAATTAATTCCAAAAATCCAAACAAAATCCTTATGCTATCATTATCCTTAGCCATTCTTGCTTGAATCTTGGAGCTAGGAAGCCATTCCTTGGAGCAAATTCTCTTGCTTGATCCATTGATCAAGAGGTATAATTCTCATCAAGTTGCTTTCTTTTGCTAAAAAATTCCTTTAATTGTATGGTTAGTGTTAAAAGTTAGCTTATTTCTAATCTAGTTTAAAAGAGTAGTTTGTTTAAATTAGGGTTTTGAAGCCATGATAATTAATTAAGTTGTTTATTAGTTAATCTAGTTGTTAGTGAACTAATCTATATGGTTACCTTGTTATGTAGTCTTTAATTATGCTAATTTAGGTAATTTTAGAAGTTGATTTTAGTTGTAAATTGTTGTTTTAAATTTTCAAGAGAAGGTTTTTGTATGGAATTGATATTTGAAACTTGATTAGTGAGTTGATTAAGTTTTAGAAAGCATTATTAAATTGATTTAAACCTAAATTGTTATCTAGTGTTTTGCTAACCTAACCTAAGAGGTCAATTTCCTTAAGTGGGCTTTTGTAGTGTTAAATTAAGTTTTTCAAGTGTGGATTTTGATTTGCAATTGCTATTTATAAAAATCAAGAAAGGGTTTGGTTGTGGAATATAGGTTTTGGAGCATGGTTAATGTGTTGTAATTAGTGGGTGTGGATTGCTTGTAGTGTGCTTGGGTTTGTATGCTTTATTGTAGTCGTTTTGTCGCAAATCGGCGATTTTTGCACCGATTTTTGGAATGTATATGCTTACTAGATTTTTATATAAATTATGTGATGGACTATTTTTGATATCTTGATGATTGTAATGGCTTGTCCTACGACTTTTAGGATGCGTGAGTGCGGTTTTTGGGTAGTCGGGTTTTAGTTTTGCCGGGTGACCCAAATCGGCGTTTTTGGCAGTTTTTGCGATTTTCGCGTGTGTTCCGCGCACTTTGTGCACGTTGTACCTAGCTAGCGAACTTTAGTAGTTTCGTTGGGGTTTTGCGTCGTTCTTGAATGTGTAACCTTATATTTGGTATTGATGTAAATTCCAGGTTCGGTCGCGGAGACGTCAGACGCGGCGCGAAAGGAAAAGGCGGTGATTGGACACAGCTAGCCAGGGATCCCGGTGAGTAGATTTAACATCTACGGGGGACGATCGTTTGGATGGCGCAAGTCGCCCGATAGATTTAGTAAACTGGAAAATAGTAAATTGGATAATCACTTGTGACATTAGAATAATAATACTGGCATGATAATTGCTGAAATTAGATCAATATGTTATATCCATATACGCAAACTCAATTGTAGGACACATGCACCATTACCAGGTTTTTATATGCAGCACGAGCACTATTCATACTTACACACACACCCTGGTAATTGCCATGCCACCACACTAGATAACATTTAAATTAAACCTTTTACTAATTGATACTTAAACTGCTGCTTTTGCCTTTAATTCCTTAAAAATGAAACCGTAGTATTGCTATTCATGTGCATGTACTTCATCATATTAATTGTTCATGCTTAATACATTAATCACACATCGCAACTTGATTATTGATATCATACGCATTCATTATCATTGATATATGCACTTATGAGGATTTCTTGAGATTTTATGATATTGCTGGATTTCGGGGGGAAAACCGCAAAATTTCTAAACTTATTATATTTTAAAATATGTAAAAATTGCGGTTTTCTAGTGATGTAAGTGTCGTCCACCATGAGTTTGCTGTGGATTTGGAAATCCGTGTCGAGGAGTGGAGGAACCGGCACGGGTACATGGTGGGCCCGGTAAGGTACCCCGGGGCAAGAGGAATGTGGTGATGACGTTGAGCCTGGCAGGGGACGGATTACCTACCGGTGACTGTTTGGGACGGCGGATATCCAGAGGATACCGACCGTGGCCGCTAGATGATGAGATATTGATATTTGAGATGGGTCAGCCGGACGGCTGAGGCCAGCGATACATTTATGAGATTTGAGACAGCTTTTGGGGTGTCGTTGCTGGACACCGGTTTTCGTCGATTCATTGACATTTGCTGGCATTCTAAAAGAGTTTCAAAAACAACATCTGATAAAATATTTTTATATATATACCTATTGAGACCTCAGATTTTCATGTTGCATACATATTAGCACACTGATATGATATACACACCTGCTAGTGCATCCAGTCATACCTGTATTTTAGATGCTAGGATGCTTGTGTGCATGCATACGATAGCCTTTGCAGATGTTATTTATTACTCACGAGTTGGCAACTCACCCCCGTTGTGCCACAGTCTTTTGCAGGTCCGCTCCGTCAGTTCAGTTGCGGCGGGCGCACTTGTTCTTTTGCATGTTTTGCTTGGGCTCGAGATTTGCTCATAGGTAGGTTATGTTATTATTTTGTAACACCTTGTATATTCTTGTATCTAGTGTACTCCATCTACTGTTTCTACCAGATTATTGTATATTGACCTAGAGATGAGACTGTGAGGTTTGTGGATTTTATGCTGTATTTTGGGGGTCGAGCTCACTTGAGCCGACATGCTACTTTTTCATGCTTCCTTATGCTTTATTATGATTATTATGCTTGCTGTCATTTACATTGCGTGGGATTTGTGACCGCCTTATGGCGAAGAGCTAGCTCCCGCTTGGGGATGCCCTATTTTGTTGGATTCATGTTTATTTATGTTGTACCCATTTTGGGGGCCAGTATTTACAAAGGAGACTCTGCCGAAATTTTCGGGAAAAGTTGGTATTGTTTTAAAAAAAAAATGTTTTACATGACTTATTTGATAAACTTGCTTTCAAATGTTTGGGTTTTCTTCACTCTTTTGCTTAATTGGTTTTGTTTTCTGGGCTTTGGCTTACTTATTTTACGGACGTCTTTAGACGTTTCGTGAACTTAAGTGCCAGTCACGTTACGTACCCTGCGGGTCGTGACAGTTGCGCTTGCGCTCACCAGAGCGCGCCACGTGTCAGCAGCGCAACAGCGCAGCGCACAAGCGCAGCGCACTGCACTGTTGCGCTTGCGCTCACCAGAGCGCGCCACGTGTCAGCAGCGCAACAGCGCAGCGCACTGCGCTGTTGCACTTGCGCTCGCCAGAGCATGACACGTGTCCTCACCACAAGCGCTTGCGCTCAGTGATGGGCGCAAAGCGCCTGACAAATGCAATGCATTTCATTTCCTAAAGGTCCAGGCCCAATTAAAAGGCTTAACAGGACTAGTAAATAAAATGCTATGCATTATTTAAAAGGGCAGAGCCCAATTGAAAGGTCCAGTGGACCAAAACAAATGATCTGCATCATAATAAAAAGGGCAGAGCCCAGTCAAAATGGGCATAAATGGCCTGAAGTAATGCAATGCATTATTTAAGTGTGGGCAAAGCCCTAGCACAGGTCTAATAGACCGGAAATAAATAAAGGTGTTGAACATTTTTAACTGGACTTAGCCCAATTCTGGCCGTAAGTCCTTAAATTAAATTGAACTGAGCATAAATGCTCTCTCAAATCAATTTACCTCCGGTTCGAAGGTACATCTCCGAACTCCTCTGACACCCATCGTTGTAATCCTTCAACGACGTCAGAAAGGTGGCGGGTCCCGACGACCACACATCAATACGGACTGCGGAGTCCTTAAACTCATAGACCGGAATGTCCTTAAACTAATGTTGGACCGAGACGTCCTTAAACTAATGTTGGACCGAGACGTCCTTAAACTAATATCTCGGACCAAGACGTCCTTAAACTAATATCGGACCGAGACGTCCTTAAACTAATATCGGACCGAGACGTCTCTAAATTAATATCGGACCGAAACGTCCCTAAACTAATATCGGACCGAGACGTCCCTAAACTGGCGATGGACCACCACGTCCTTAAACTGGCGATGGACCGAAACGTCCTTAAACTAATGATGGACCACCACGTCCCTAAACTGGAATGCGGACCACCACGTCCCTAAACTGGAGCATGGACCGCAACGTCCCTAAACTACCTATGGACCACTACGTCCCTAAACTGGAACAATAGAGCCTCCAAATGCTCTTTTGCCGGATCTAAACGATCCCGTTTAAGTTGATCTTAGCCCCCAAACATGGCTAACGTATCCTTAAACATTTAAACGGACTATAAAACTCCAAATCAAGCTTGGTTCAAGGGTACATCTCTGAACTCCTCTGACATCTGCCGTTGTAATCCTTCAACGACGTTAGAGAGGTGACGAGTCCCGATGGCCAGATACTAAATGGATTATCACGTTAAGTTGATCTTAGTCTCAAACAGGACTATCGTATCCTTAACGAACGTTTAAGTTGATCTTAGCCGCAACGCGACTAATGCATCCTTAAATTAAAAACACCAAACCCAAATCTAAGTAAATACGGATTTGGACTAATCCACGTCCTACGGGCGACGGCATTACTCAGTCTCCGTACACAATCCACGGGCAACCACAATCAAAATGAACACACATGACACGAAGTGAAATTCTGGAGAAGGAGAAAGTGGTTACCGAGATGCGGTAGCGTAATTAACTGCAGGGGCTTGCGTCTGCAGGGAAGAGCGTCCCCACAATCAAAAACCCCTCAAACGAGGGGGAATCTGAAAAAAGTCTGCTACATCGGCCTCATCCGTTTAAACCTTCGATACACGGTGCCATAAATTAACTTGGCATTTTCGGAGAGGTAGACGGATAAAACCAAATAGCATCTACCCCGAATCTCAGGCGAGACGTCCTAATGTCTCGGCTGCCTTTCGGACGGGAACAGAAGGATATTTGAATCCGTTCGAATATCAATCGTATGCCACTTGTCAATCCTGTCTCAAAGGAAAGATGACAAAGACTCCGTTCACTGGACACGGAGTAAGAGCAAGCGAGCTCTTGGGACTCGTACACAGCGACGTGTGCGGTCCAATGTCTACACATGAGCGAAGCGGTTATTCTTACTTCATTACTTTTACGGATGACTTTTCAAGGTACGGTTATGTCTTCTTAATGAAACATAAGTCCGAAACCTTTGGAAAATTCCAGGAATATAAGAATGAAGTAGAAAAACAAACCGGCAAAAGTATCAAGATTCTAAGATCGGATCGAGGTGGAGAATACTTAAGTGCCGAGTTCCTGGATTATTTAAAAGAGAAGGGAATTCTCTATCAGCTTACTCCTCCATACACTCCGCAACATAACGGTGTATCGGAGAGACGGAACCGAACCCTATTGGATATGGTACGGTCCATGATGAGTAACGCTGAGTTACCGCGATCATTCTGGGGGTATGCGCTAGAATCAGCTGCATACCTTTTGAACCGAATTCCTACTAAAACTGTGCCTACTACACCATATGAGATGTGGTGTGGGAAGAGACCCTATCTTAATCACATTAAGACATGGGGAAGTCCAGCTTTGTTAAAAAGCAGCATGCGGACAAGCTCGAGGCACGCTCAGTACAGTGCAAGTTTGTGGGATATCCAAAGAATTCCAAGGGATATTTCTTCTACTGCGAAGAGGAACAAAAGGTTTTTGTTTCTCGTCATGCCCACTTTCTAGAACACCAGTTCTTAGAAAAAGAAATTAGTGGGAGCGCAGTAGAACTGGAAGAAATTCTAGAACCACAGACTATTACTGAAAGCTTAGTGGAACCAGAGGGTTCAAAAGAACAGGACATTCCTACGCCGCTCCGCAGGAGTAGTAGGCAGTCTTATCCGCCCGAGAGATACTACGGTTTTCTCATAGACAGGGATAGAGAGGATTGCATCATAGATTATGATGAGCCTACTAGCTTCCAGCAGGCCGTTCAGAGTGTTGACTCGGTAAAATGGCTGGATGCAATGCGGACTGAAATGGAGTCCGTGTACACCAACAAAGTATGGACGTTGGACGTTGCTCCAGACGGGGTAAAACCCGTAGGATGCAAGTGGATCTTCAAAAGGAAGATTGGTGTAGATGGACAGGTTGAGACCTATAAAGATAGACTGGTTGCAAAGGGTTTTCGTCAGAGACCTGGTTTGGACTATGACGAGACCTTTTCTCCAGTAGCTATGCTGAAATCCATTCGGATCCTTCTTGCCATTGCTGCCTTCCACGATTATGAGATTTGGCAGATGGACGTAAATACCGCTTTTCTAAATGGAAATTTAGAGGAGTGTGTCTATATGGACCAGCCAGAGGGTTTCATTCAGAGTGGGAGCATCGGAAAGGTGTGCAAGTTGCTTAAGTCCATTTACGGACTAAAGCAGGCATCACGGAGTTGGAACATCTGTTTTGATGAGACAGTCAAGGAATTTGGCTTTATCAAAAATCCAGATGAACCATGCATCTATAGTAGATTTGTAGCGAGAACTGTAGTATTCCTCGTTTTATACGTGGATGACATTCTCTTAATAGGAAATGACATTCCTATGCAACAATCTGTCAAGGGGTTCTTGTCACACAGGTTCTCCATGAAAGACCTGGGTGATGCCTCATACATCCTGGGGATCCGGATCCATCGTGATAGATCCAAGAGGATATTAGGACTTTCACAGTCAAGGTACATCGACACCATACTGAAAAGATTCAGTATGGAAGATTCCAAGCGCGGTAATCTACCGGCTTGTCACGGGATCACCCTCTCCAAAGAGATGTCTCCCAAGACTGATTTGGAAAGGGATCGCATGTCTATTATACCCTACGCTTCTGCGGTAGGCTCTATAATGTATGCGATGTTGTGTACCAGACCGGATGTAGCTTATGCACTGAGTGTAGTAAGCCGGTATCAGTCAAACCCTGGGGAGAAACACTGGATAGCGGTAAAGAACATTCTCAAGTACCTGAGAAGGACTAAGGAGATGTTCTTGGTGTATGGCGGAAAAGACCTCCAGATCGAGGCCTTTGCTGACTCCAGCTTCCAGAGTGACAAGGATGATTCCAAGTCCATGTCGGGTTTTGTCTTTACCCTCAATGGAGGGGCGGTGTGTTGGAAGAGTTCCAAACAGGAAACCGTTGCAGACTCGACGATGGAAGCGGAATACATCGCTGCATCTGATGCCGCAAAAGAAGCTGTCTGGATGAGGAAGTTCTTGAAAGAACTTCAGGTGATTTCGTCCATTGTTGATCCAATATCTCTGTATTGCGACAACAACGGGGCTATAGCTTTAGCGAAGGAACCCAGGTCCCATCAGAGATCCAGACACATCTTGAGGCGGTATCACCTGATCAGGGAGATCGTGGATCGCCAGGAGATCGAGGTTCGGAGGGTCGCTTCAGAAGTTAACACTGCAGATCCATTCACCAAGGCCTTGCCCCAGACTCAGTTCGAGCGGCTGATCGAGATGATAGGTCTTCGATACGCCAGTACATGGCCTTAGTGCAAGTGGGAGATTGTTAGTGTATATGCCCTAGAGGCCATTACTGTATCATACTAGTTTGTATATTACTTAATGGAAGCTTGGGATATTCATCTTGTATAAACAATCTTGCTCAATATAGTAATATGCTACTTGGTTTGTTTCTACTTCAATGTGTACATGTGTTTATTTTAGTATATCACCTATACACATTAGTGGAGCCCTTAGGATCTTTGCTTGATTACCAGCGTTGTGATGGCAGTCACACTAGTGGGGGCTGGGTAATCTATAAGCACATCCTTATACAGGTCCCTAGTCGCAGGACTATCGAGACAGGGCATCGATACTCCGGAGTAGACTAGCGTATGCGCTTCTCATCCCAGTGTGGGAGATGGTCTGTCCCACAGCCATCAGTACGTCGTACTGGAGATAGTATACGGGTGCTCGTTAGGTTACGAGTACACTGGACAGGACTCGTCAGGAACTGACCGGTTGGTATTATACCTATCGTCAGTTATCAGTTCCCAGGTGACATGAGTACAGCTTAGTCCGCTGACTTGACACTGTCACTTCGCCTCGAGTGTGTTCCCACTGTACTTTGATTACTACCCTACCACGGCTCAAAGGAGTCGTGCAAACAGGTAGTAGTTGGGTACAGTCCCGAAGCACTTGGAGGCATTGACGGTTAGACAGGATTCGTCTCTCCCGGTATTGGGGGTTGACATCGCGCTGTGTCTAGGAGAGCCATTACACGAGTAGTCCCTGGCCAGGGCAATCGAGATATACTGGTAGGCTTCCAGTGTTATCTCAGGGTGTTTTGGGCTTCACTCCGACACGACTTGTACCGCTATTAGGGGACTGACGTTTACCGCCCCCCTAGGCCCGCCATGCGATGTATCAGACGAACAGACCGGACTGTACGGAGATTGTCACATTCAGGCTCAGTAGGAGTTCAGATGGGTTTCACCTCGTCAGTCTTCTTGTCGGCATCTACCTAGAGACCGTTACGCACAGCTAGTGCCGCTTGCGGTCTGTGGTTAAACCCACTGCCAGCGTAGTGTCGAGTCTTTAGAGTCCCACACAGAAAGCTATTCGCCTTTAGGCAAAAGAGTAGAGGTCGCATGGTTTTGCGACAGGTCGCATGGTTTTGCGACAGGTCGCATGGTTTTGCGACAGGGTTCAGTCACATCCGTGCACTTGTGCACGTTTAGTGTCCGGACAGTTTACACTAGCGGGCTTTGGTTTAAGCCAGATCCTAGTGTACGTATTGGGA
The DNA here is from genome assembly GCA_030015575.1 of Agapanthus africanus. NCBI lineage: Eukaryota > Viridiplantae > Streptophyta > Magnoliopsida > Asparagales > Amaryllidaceae > Agapanthus > Agapanthus africanus. The sequence goes on from CM057348.1 coordinate 540,297,395, forward strand.
TTGGTTTTATCCAGTATGTATTCGTGTTCCTCGGAACGCGGATGCGGGTTTGTATGCACAGTTGACGGAGAGACAGAGGCAGAGGATTCTCATTAGGGTTGTTGACCGTTGACTGTTGACTATTGACTTTTTGCTCAACCCTAATGAGAATATGATATATGATTAACAATAATATTAATTAAGTATTGTGGTGACATGGTTGTTGAGGGGTTGACTTTGTTGACTTTGTTGACCGGTTGACTAGGTTGGACTAGTTGACCATCATGATGACAATGGCTATCATTTCATGGCAAAGACTTTTCACTTGCTTGTTCTCTTGTGCAATATGAGTGCATGAAATGATATAGCCATTTTGACTTAAACCATTTACACAATACTTGATTACTATTTTTGTGATGATGGCTTTGGATTATGAGAGCCAAGAGAGAAAAGTCTTTCTCATTCTATCATTTTCATTCTCTCTCTTGTGTTCTTGAGCTCTCATCTTCTTCCTCTTTCTCTCCCTCTCTTTAGTCTATGGTTCACTTGTCTCATGTGTTGAGAACCAAGAACCATAGAGAAAATCCCAACACACTCTTCTCTACTCACTCTAGTTCATAAGGTTTAGCAAACAAAGTGAACTAGTTTCTTCAAAGACCGAAGAAGAAGCCAAAGGTAGAAGCTTTCAGGTGGATCGATTTTCGGCGCAAGGAGACGACGGGGTGAAGCCGATCCGGACAACCATCGAGGCTTGAAGACGAAGGAGTTCAAGAAAGAAAGGTATAACCCCCTAACCGAGTAGTTAACAACTCCTAGTTAGGTTGTTAGTTAGATGTTTAACAAAGATCCGGTTTTGAGTCCATGTTACCACCTCTAGAAAATTGTTTTTCACCAAATTCCGCATGCCCGAAAGTACCGGGAGAGGTAGCATGGACTTACAGAGTACACCGGACAGGACTCGCCGGAACCTGCTAGTTGGGATTATATCTGATGTCAGATAGCAGTTCCCTGGTGACATGTGTACAGGTTAGTTCATCGACCTGAGATCGTCATTTGTCTCGTGTGAGTTCCCACTGTGCTTTGATTACTACCCTACCACGGCTCAAAGGAGTCGTGCAAACAGGTTTTAGTTGGGTACAGTCCCGAGCCATATGGAGGCAGTGAGCGGATTTGCAGGGGTTCGTCTCTCCCGGTATTGGGGGTGAGGTCGCGCTGTGTCTAAGAGAGCCAGAACATGAAAAGTCCTTGGCCAAGGCAGGAGATTTGCTGGTAGGTATTCCAGTAGTATCTCAGGGTGTTCTGGGCTACACTCCGACACGACTTGTACCGCTTTTGGGGGTCTGACTTTTACCAACCCCCTAGGCCCGCCATGCGATGCTCATAGACGAACGGACCGGACTGTACAGATATTGTCACTGACAGGCTCAGTAGGGTGTTAGGATGAGTTCGCTCATCGACGTCCCTTTTGGTCAATAGCTGGTGGCTCGTCACGTATGGCTTATACCTCTGACGAGCTAGTGGTTAAATCCACGGCCATAGTATTGATGAGTCTTTAGAGTCCACCACACTCAGTTACTCAGGTTTCGGGCGAAACGCTGTAGAGGCCGTATGGAGATATGGCAGGGTTCGATCAGATACGTGCGGTATTGCACGAATCGTGATCGGACGGTTTTTACTAGCAAGTTTTGGCTTAAGCCGGATCCTAGTATTAGATAGTGTAGATATTGTCTCTTTGCATTTGTGTTCAGTGGGAATACAAATGCGGGCATGTATTTGCAGTAAAGGGGTTTTCCTGTAATTTATTACGGGATCAGTTTTCTGAAGTTGCCAGTTTGCATTCCGTTCCGGCCAGTTTTCCTTTGTTCTTTCGCGGCCGGACTTTCCGATGGAGGGGGTATTTTGCAATTGTGCAAATTACTTTTTGTGGAAGGGTTTCTTACATATTTGTGGCATCATGATTGTTTATTCATCATGAGATTCTTTTATGGTCTTTTCCTTTGCTTTTATTGGATGAGGATTGATGAGAAATGGGTGTGACTTTAATCCTTTTATTTTATATCATACATATTCTTTTCTTGTCTTGATTCATCTTCTCATCTCCACCATTCTCATGAGGTAGTGGCCGGCCAATTTTAGAGTAGAGAGGAGAGAGGTTCACATGATGAAGGAAATTGATACATCCCATTTTGCTTGCTCACAAAATCTATAACACTCCTCCAAAGTTCATTCCTTCTCTCCTCCATCACTAATGGCAACTACAACCCCAAAGAGACAAACTTTTCTACACTTTCCTACAGCAAATCTTGGACGCGTCGGCTAGCCAACTTCGCGCCCGAGTTGCCTCGGTTCAGAGGTGGGAGCCCGTATACGAACCCGGCTACGTGGTGCCTTTCTGACGAGGAGGTGACGGACGAAGATTCCGCGGGAGATCGGAGTGGAGACGAAGACCGAAGGACACGGATCGCTTGGTATACTTCTCTACTCATCTTTTAGTTTGCTAGTTGCTAGGTTAATGGCCCGATCCGGGATAAAAGTGCGCGGTGGTGCCGGTTTGCTAGTTTGCAAAGTTTTTGTTTCCGCGTTTCCGGTGTCGGATCAACGGCCGGGACGCCGCCGCGGACTTACATTGGTATCAGAGGCACGCCATTAACCATGCCTAGCTTGCTCTAGTATGTTTAAAACCCGAACAAAAAATTGCAAAAAACCGTATTTTCAGTGCACATGTGTTCTCTATTGAAATTTTTTCAACTCCAAAAATTTTTCAGGTTGTTTCAGAATACTGTGCATGGAAATCTAAGAAATCTTTGAAAATTTGGTTGCGAGATCTCTCCATACCGCCGCGGAACCGCGGCCAAACCCATGCTTGGGCCGCGGTTCCGCCGCGCGTTTTACTATTCATCGCACGAAATTTTAACAGTAGTCTTTTGGCTTGGAAATAGGGGTTTTGGGATATTCTTTTTGGGCCCAGATTTTCTGTAAGTGCTACAGTAATACTTGGGGCCCACTTCGGTAAATTTGTTCGATCGGATATTTTAAACATGCTAGTTCACAGTATTTACATTATATCTGCGACCATGAATGTCACTCGATCGGTAAATCCAGTCTATCTGCTATAGCCCTTTTAGACGGATTTGGGAACGTGACATTCACGTTGATGTTCTGTGTTGTGCTGTGATGTTGCGGATCGGTCATGGGGATAGCCTGGATGCAATGTTAGTACAGTTTTGTTGTATTATATACATTTGATATTGCGGGGCGAGCGTCCGACATGTGGACTGCCGTCACTGTCTGTTTGTATTATTCTTTTGGGGCACGACCAGGTTGCGGTCGATGTACCCGTTGCATGTATATTTTACTTTCTGTACTAGGATTACCCCACGGAGGAGTGCACGGATAGCCGGATTCTAGAGGGCAACAAGCCCGCATCTCATGGCATTGAGACGGAAGGGGCTTTACTCGAGAATTGGCGGGCTATTCGCCGCACTCGTAGGGGGTATAGGTTGACCCAGGAGGGGTGCCCAAGTTACCGGATTCCGTGAAGTGCTGGGTGGTCCATTCACGTTGATGAAGGGGGCTACCTCGCTTCAGGTTTTGGCGGGTAACTTGCCGCGCCCGTAGGGGTCTAGGATTTTCATTGCACGGGCTATCCACACGACCAGGGGAACGTCGGGTTTCAGCAGCGGCTCTGTGAAACCCGGGGATCCCAGATATCTGTATTGTTCTGTGATGCTGTACATTTCTGTGATGTTGCATTTTATCATGCCTTGAGCGAAAATTATATATTATATATATACTAGTAGATGTTGTATATTTTTTGCATCCGCGCTAGTCCAGTCTCCGCTCTGTCGTTAGTTAAGTAACCTAACGGGTGATGACGGGACCCAGTGGCGAATGCGGATGGTATATACGTACATCATTATTTTCGTTCTTTTGTGGTGTGATCAATTGATGGGACTGCGTTGATTCGGATCAATGCAAGATAAACAAACCTATTCTGATGTTTTTGGAACACTTTTCAAAAAGCTGTTATTGCAAGGGCGTTCTCTTTTGTTTTGCACCGTGGTATTCAATTAGAATATCCTGCTCCTCAGTCGACGAAGCAAAGGCCGAGATCCCGTCATCGGGAGTGAACCCTTAGACAAAAGTTTGCGTCAGGGCAATAACTTCACTATAGCCGATTACTTTTGCTTTGCATCGTGGTATTCAGTTAGAATATCCTGCACCTCATTCTACGGGGAAAGAGCCGAGATCCTTTCACATGGAGTCACCTCTTTAGCAAAGGTTTTCGTCACTATATTTTTCTAAAAAGCTATCAGTTCCTTCAACGATATCAAGTTCATTACGTTAAAGGTTTTCGCCAGAAACCATTCGTAGCCCTCCGTCGTTTCATATGGATAGTCAATAGTATTCAAGCTGTGTTTGTTGGCCATAGTCAAGGCACAGTGTTTGGTAGCTATTGGGTGTTCATATGCTGCATAGATAGATGCGTTGGTTTGGGACAGTCGTATAGCCTTGTTGGCCCTAGTCAAGGGCTTGTACGGGTGGGTTCAAATCAACCTGGACAATGACGGGTAGAACTTGACATGTGACTTATGATTTGTTGGCCTTAGTCAAGGTCATAAGAGCATAGGGCAAAAATCACATCGGGAGTTTCAAAAGAACTGATACTTTCCAGATATGCGCATACCTTCTGGAGAATGATAACGTGAGCGGATTCCGTCACGTTATCATGCGATGATAGTTGGATACCGATTCCTACTGATGAGTTGGTTTACTCCTCGGGTTATCCCGGCTAATTATTCTTTCAGGTTTGGGGAAGAATTTGACGTTACAGTGGGAGGTTTCCAGATTAGATAAAGTGATAACCATTCTGATCTAGGTTAGAGTGCACGCTGAGTGTTTCTTTTCTCTCTCTCTCTTTGGCAGAGACCATTGACCCGAACCTAGACTATGACTCAGTGACCAAGTTGACCGAACCTTCTTAACACTGGCTTTTGGATTGTCAGAGTTGCAGACCTCATTGCCACTCCTATTTTTACCCTATTTCTCCAGGAAACTCCGTATCACTACGAAGATCCCAAGTTTATTGGACAAAACCTTCGTATGGTTATATACGAACTCAAAGGAATTCGAGGATGGTTTCTGGTTCTGGAGAAAACGATTAGGACTATTCAGTTGTCTTTTCCTTTTACCTTCTCTCTCAGATTGCGAGTACTCCTTGGTTTAGGAGATAGTACACCTATTACGCAAATTGGATAGTCTTCTTCCAAACATGAGGCTGGTGCCGACCGGTAGGGAATGAAGAAAACCAATTAGCCTAAACGGTGTACAGAAGGTATTAAGTTAAGACAAAGAAAGGGATTAGTAAGAGGGCAAAGTAAATTGTGACTGCTATTCACGACCAAACCAAGTATTTCTTCGCCAATCCTAAATCACCTTTATATTTCTCCAGGACACTCCGTATCACTACGAAGATCCCAAGTTTATTGGATAATCCATCGTATGGTTATATACGAACTCGAAAGGAACTTGTTCCAGTTCGGAGATGGATCCTGGTTCAGGAGAAATAGGAATAAAGTTCATTCAGGTGTCTTTTATCTTCACCTTCTCTCGCGTTGCGAGTGCTCCTAGGACTAGGACAGTACACCCATTATGCTTATTGGATAGTCTTCTTCCAAACCATAGGCTGGTGCCAAATGGTAGGGAATGAAGAAAACCATTTTGCCTAAAGGGGTGTACAGAAGGTAATGACTAAAGACATATAAAGAGATTTGGAGAGATGGCAAAGAATTATACGGTTATAGTTGTGAATCTGGATAATGGAAGAGGCATTACTAGGAATACCAGGATACCCCATCAAAACATTTCAATGTTTCAGCTTCACTGTGTACTGTTAATAGAAAACTGATTTCCCAATTAGACACTTGCTCCAGGGTATGTATTTACCAGGTATGATTCTCACATCTGTATGGTTTTACAGATGATGAGTGGGAGTAAGTTATTGGGAATTAGGTGATCATCCTCATTATATCGGGATTCGTTGTAATTGGTGATATTTGAGGAAGTCACCTGGGTTGTTTGCCGGTCGGCAAATATATGGTTTTGAATATCCGTTGTTATGCACCAATTTCAATTTGATATATTTGTACGTCTATTTTTATAGAGTGAGACATACCTTTTTGAAATTATCTTTATGACATTTACCTATACCAGTGGATGGTTAGGTAAAGAGCATTGAACAGCGGTGTAATTCTTCTTAACCACAAGTATAGTTTTCAACCTACGACACACAGTGAATGAGTCATTTGACTCAAGGGACTTGTACAGAGTATTGTATATTGTCCAGTGTCCATTAGGACAGAGGGGTTAGTACTCGTACTATATTCGGTTTACTTATAACTTCTCTAGTTCTAAGACAGGTGTTTCGTAGAAACACAAGGTCAAAGTTTTGAGAAGTTATAGGTATAAGAATAAAGTAGAAAACCAGGTATTGCAAGTATCGGGATTCTTCAAGGTGATCGAAGATGTAGATACTTGCGTATGGTATTCAGTTGATAGTGATGGTTAAGAGAACTTGCTTCTCTTTCAAGTTACTCATAATTGGAAGTACTCCTAAGTTGAGTAACGCTGATCGTCCTCCTTCCATTTAGTTGACATGCACTGGTGACAGCTGCATGATTTGAATCTGGTTCAATTAAATCAGTACCTCTGTTTCTATATTGGATATAGAACAGTTCATATCTTGACATTGTTAAGATACGGGGAGTTGTCCGGCTTATGCTTAAAACCAGACTCTGGATAACTCAAGGCACGTTTCTGTAATGGCTGTTTGTGGGTTGACCCGGGCTATGATGAGGGTTGATATTCTACCATCTGGAAGATCAATAGTGATATTGTTCTTAACTCGCCACAGTTTTAATTAAAAATGGATTTTTTCAGAAAACAGTAGTAGGAGTATGGTAGAACTGGAAGTGATTCCAGAACCGCAAACGATTATTGAAGATTTGATAAGAACCTAAAGATTCAATCTAGTTTGACATTTCATTGGCCACTCCGCAGATATGGTGGGTAACCTCAGGCACCCGAGAGGTACTTCGGTATGCTCAAGGACGGTGGCAGGGAGGTTCTTGTTTACCCAAACTTTCCATTGCTGTTGCTCCAGACTGTGAGACCCGGCGGGAGGATGAGTATAGCGTCCTTCTAAACTGGCTTTAGAAGTGTACGTCTATATGACTCTGCCAGAGGGTTTTCGTAGTCAGTGGGAGCGGCGGAAGCATTAGTGGACATCAAGCTTATGTCTATTCATAGACTAAAGCAGATATAGCGGAGATAGATCATCTATTTCTGACGTGACAGTCATAGGTTTGACTTCATCAGAATAGGGGATGGATCTGCTAAGAAGGTAGTAGGGTATGATGTCCTGGTATTTGATGACATACACAGAGTAGGAAGTAATATTCCTATACTACGATCGGTTATACTTTGGTCGTCATACAGTGGTTTCTCCACATAGGACTTGGATATTATATCAGACATTCTGGTTACTAGATCTATGGTTTTAGATCTAGATTTGGGTAGTTTCCCAATCTGGGTACTTAGACAGCATTCTATGAGTATTTAGAATGGACGGCTCCTGGCACGGTAGTATACCTGCAGGTGATGGAGTCACCCTCTCTAAAGGTGTCTTACAGACTAAAGGGGAGAAGATACGCATGATTGACAGATTACTTGCTTAGGCAATTGAGTCAATCATGAAATGTCAAGTGCCACACCAGATGTTGTTCTTACAGTAGGTGCAATAAGTTGATTTTCATCCAATCTTGGAGAAACAATCGGAAGCAGTTTTAGATCATAAGTGGATGTTCTAGGGATATGATAACGACAGTCTTCTTCGGGAGACAGTTATCATTCCTGGCTTCCAAAGTGACCTGGATGGCAGAGTGGCTGTCAGAGTTATAGTTTTACTTCTGACGAGGGGCAGTATTTTGGACAGGTGGTCCAGGTGGATACCGAGGAAAGGCATGGCGCAGGATACTGATTAAGTTCAGTTGACGATAAAGTCTAAGAAGTTTGGATTTGGAGTTCATTTATGAGCTAGGTCCCATTAGATATCCAGACACATTCTAAGACAGGTATTGCTCATTTTGGGAGATGGCTTTCTCCGCGAACTTGAGATAAAGAGAGACATAGAAAGAAACACCAGAGCGGATCCACTCACTGAGGCTATTCCTCGAACGCAATAGTCTCGCAAACGAGCTTTGTGAGACTGACTAGTAGAGGAGTTGGGTGTTCGGTATCACACGGGCTGTGGGTATGCGACTTCGCAATAATTAGCCTTGAGTGCAAGTAGGAGATTATTGGAGATAGTGCCCTCAGAGTCAATTATTGGATCACAGGCACGTGATTGCAATGATTGAGGGGAGGACCTGTCCCAGTAGGACAGTCTTGCTCAAGATGATAGTATGCTATCTGGTTTATCTTTATCATCGTGTACTGCTTTAGGTGGCCTTACGAGTCGCTATTGCACGTTGATAGAGCCCCTATGATCCTTGCTTGACTACCAGCAGTATGAGGGCGATCATATACGTGAGAGCTGGAGTCTATAAGCACATCCTTAAAAGGTCCCTAGTCGTGGGAGTTTCGAGACAGGGCATCGATTCTCCAGAGTAGACTAGTGTATACAGTCGAGACCCCGACGAGGGGTGATGGGCGATCTCACAAGCCACTGGTGTCAGTTGGTTCACCTAAGATGTATACAGGTGCTCATTGGGTTATGAGTACACCGGACAGGACTCGCCGGAATCTGCTAGTTGGGATTATACCTGATGTCAGATAGCAGTTCCCTGGTGACATGTGTACAGGTTAGTTCATCGACCTGAGATCGTCATTTGTCTCGTGTGAGTTCCTACTGTGCTTTGATTACTACCCTACCACGGCTCAAAGGAGTCGTGCAAACAGGTTTTGGTTGGGTACAGTCCCGAGCCACATGGAGGCAGTGAGCGGATCTGCAGGGGTTCGTCTCTCCCGGTATTGGGGGTGAGGTCGTGCTGTGTCTAGGAGAGCCAGAACATGAAAAGTCCTTGGCCAAGGCAGGAAATTTGCTGGTAGGTATTCCAGTAGTATCTCAGGGTGTTTTGGGCTACACTCCGACACGACTTGTACCGCTTTTGGGGGTCTGATTTTTACCAACCCCCTAGGCCCGCCATGCGATGCTCATAGACGAACGGATCGGACCGTACAGATATTGTCACTGACAGGCTCAGTAGGGTGTCAGGATGAGTTCGCTCATCGACGTCCCTTTTAGTCAATAGCTGGTGGCCCGTCACGTATGGCTTATACCTCTGACGTGCTAGTGGTTATATCCACAGCCATAGTATTGACAAGTCTTTAGAGTCTACCACACTTAGTTACTCAGGTTTCGGGCGAAACGCTGTAGAGGCCGTATGGAGATATGGCAGGGTTCGATCAGATACGTGCGGTATTGCACGAATCGTGATCGGACAGTTTTTACTAGCCGGCTTTGGCTTAAGCCGGATCCTAGTATTAGATAATGTAGATATTGTCTCTTTGCATTTGTGTTCAGTGGGAATACAAATGCGGGCATGTATTTGCAGTAGCGGGGTTTTCCTGTAATTTATTACGGGATCAGTTTTCTGAAGTTGCCAGTTTGCATTCCGTTCCGGCCAGTTTTCCTTTGTTCTTTCGCGGCCGGACTTTCCGATGGAGGGGGTATTTTGCAATTGTGCAAATTACTTTTTGTGGAGGGGTTTCTTACATATTTGTGGCATCATGATTGTTTATTCATCATGAGATTCTTTTATTGTCTTTTCCTTTGCTTTTATTGGATGAGGATTGATGAGAAATGGGTGTGACTTTAATCCTTTTATTTTATATCATACATATTCTTTTCTTGTCTTGATTCATCTTCTCATCTCCACCATTCTCATGAGGTAGTGGCCGGCCAATTTTAGAGTAGAGAGGAGAGAGGTTCATATGATGAGGGAAATTGATACATCCCATTTTGCTTGCTCACAAAATCTATAACACTCCTCCAAAGTTCATTCCTTCTCTCCTCCATGACCAATGGCAACTACAACCCCAAAGAGACAAACTTTTCTACACTTGCCTACAGCAAATCTTGGACGCGTCGGCTAGCCAACTTCGCGCCCGAGTTGCCTTGGTCCAGAGGTGGGAGCCCGTATACGAACCCGGCTACGTGGTGCCTTTCCGACGAGGAGGTGACGGACGAAGATTCCGCGGGAGATCGGAGTGCAGACGAAGACCGAAGGACACGGATCGCTTGGTATACTTCTCTACTCATCTTTTAGTTTGCTAGTTGCTAGGTTAATGGCCCGATCCGGGATAAAAATGCGCGGTGGTGCCGGTTTGCTAGTTTGCAAAGTTTTTGTTTCCGCGTTTCCAGCGTCGGATCGACGGCCGGGGCGCCGCCGCGGACTTACAATAACTTGCTATTGTTGTCTTTCATGTCTATGATATCTGACAAGTGGATGACTATAACTTCTTTTTAATTTGGAATTAGAAGTGTACATCTATATGACTCTGCCAGAGGGTTATCATAGTCAGTGGGAGCAGCGAAGAAGAGCATTTGATGTTCTTAGAATATGGTAATGGCAGCCTCCAGAAGAAGGTGGTTACCGATTCTTGCTTCCCAAGTAACATAGAAGATAGAGCGTCTGTCGCGAGTTATAAGTATACCCTCTTTTGTGGAGCAGTATTTTAGAAAGAGTTCCAAATGGGATACTAAGGTAGTCATGGCGCTGGATGCTGATTGTGAATCAGCAAAATTATACCGCCTGAAAATTCGCTCGATAAAATTTTTCATTTACAGACATGATCCAATTGTATGTCCAGGAAAATACTAAGGCAGGTATCACTCTGTTCGGGAGATATTTGATCGCTGCGAAGTTGAAATTCAGGGATAAACAAAGAGATGCACTGAGTCGGGTCCACTCATTAAGGCTAGTTCTCGAACACAATTTGCGAAACCGTTAGTATAAAAGTTGGGTATGAGATACCGCAATAATTGGCCTAAGTGCAAGTGGGTGATTGTTGGATATAGGTGCCCTCTAGTCAATTATTTTAATTGAAGGAGGACCTATACGAGAGAACAATCTTTCTCGAGATGATATTATATTATCTGGTTTTCTTTTATCTTTCATGTGATGCGTTTTATTTACTATCATGTATCGTTTAAACATGAGATAAAGCCCTAGGATTTTTCTTGAGTACCAAGATGATGATGGAGATCATACTAGTGAGGACTAAGTAGTTGATAAGCACATCCTTAAATGTCCTTAGTCGTAGGAGTATCGAGACAGGGCATCGGTACTCCAGTTTAGACTAGTGTGTACGTTTCCTGACCCGGTTGCAGGGCGAGTGCTGATCGTGGGGCTATTGGTGTTTTACATCAAAGACTGTATACATGTGCTCATTAGATGAGTTATACTGGACGGACTCACTGATAACTCCTAGTTGGTAATATACCAATTTCAGGTAGCAGTTCTCTTGTGACATGGGTACAGGGTAGTCTCTAAGACTTGAGATCGCCATAGTGTCTCATGTATGTTCCCACTATACTTAGATTTCTATCCTAAAACGGCTCAAAGGGGTCATGCAAACTGGTTTTTGTTGGGTATAGTCCCGAAGCACGTGGAGGCAGTGAGCGGTCGAAGGGTTTCGTCTCACCCAGTATAGGGTGTTGATGTTACGCTGTGCATGACATGACTACAATCACAAGTCGATGGTCATCGCAGTGGAGATAAACTGATAAATGTTATCAGTTGTATCTTCGGTTGGTTATGAGTTCTCTGTCGCATGAGTTATCGGGTTATTGGGGTCTGACAGATTCCAAACTCTAGACTTTATATGCGATACTTTTAGACAAAGAGACCTGACTGTACGATAATGTCACTGGTAGACTTTGTAGAGTTCTGATGAGCTTGCTCGTTGACCTTCTTTTGATCAATACCTTGGCAGCCGTTACGTGCAACTAGTACCGCTGATGTGCTTATGTGCTATGGATATGATATTAACCTACTGCCAGCATATTGTCGAGTCTTTAGAGTCCCAAACAGAGGCTTCCCAGCACATGCGAAATGATGTAGGGCACGTATAAGGATACGTGCAGGAGTTCGATTAAATACGTGCATTTGATACACATTTTTTAATTGGGTGTTAATTGATATAAGCTAATATATATATATATATATATATATATATATATGTTATAGCCAGATTATTAAATCAAGTGTTGATTTAATAATTAAATGTATATTTATATATTGATATATTTATATATTAAGTAATATAATGCTCACTTTATTATTTTCTTCTCTTAATTAATATTTTTATTTAATATAAATATCGTTTCATGTATGTTGATACATATGAGATGGATGCATGAGAATTATATGGAAGAATAAGAATGTGTCATGAAGCTAAGATGGTTGTAGATTTGATGAGGTGTTTTATTTTCATGATTTATTTTTGTTTTTAGTTCAATTTTTATTGAACCTTATCTATTCTTCATACTGTCTCGTCTTCTCCATGGTTCTTCTTCTTCCTCTTGATTTTCTTCAAGTAGGGAATGGAAAAAGAAAAGAAAAAAAATTAAGTGAGCTATTTATTCTACATCTACTACTAATCATTCTTTGCAAGTTTAATTAGTGGGTTGCTTCCTTTTGATGAGATCAATTTGAAGCTAAAGCTTGTGTTAGAGTTATCTCAAGGTGGATCATTTTCTGCAAGGAAATCATCATGCAAGCTTGTTTCGGGCTTTGCAAAGACTAGTCGGAGTCCAAAGAGAGGTAGCTAATGCACTACAAAGGTTATAGTCCGCCAACTCTTATTTTTAGCTGACTAGTTTAGTAACAAGTTTAGTAGTTTGGTTTGATTCTTGGTTTGGGTATGCAAATGCTCTTTAGATTTTTAAAATTACCGCTTTCTCCGCGCTTTAAACTCTACTAGGGGTTCCTAGCAACCCAACACAAATTACGGCTGTGATGACTTATTAATTACTATTTGCACATCAGCCGATGTGCAAAGCTCCTGGATCCTAGATTTCGGATGTTCTTATTATATGACCCTAAACCAGAGTCACTTTGCAACATATCATGACTTCTATGGTGGATCGGTTCTCATGGGCAATGATGCGGCGTGTAAAGTCGCCGGGTTAAGGACGGTCCGAATTAAGATGCGTGATGTGATTGAAAAGACGTTGATAGACGTCGGGTACGTGCCGGATCGGAAAAAGAATCTCATTTCCTTGAGTGATCTGGATTCTCTTGGTTGCAAGACTGTGATCGAGGGTGGTACTAAGAAGATCCTTTGAGAGTTTATAGTTGTCATGAAAGGAAGGAAGCCAGTAACTTTTATTTACTTCTTGGACACACTATCACATGTGTGTCCACATTTACATTTTTCGATAAAGATCTAGATTCGTCGCAATTGGTATGGGGTGTAAATTTTGAGAAGCTGGACTTCTTTATAGAGTGTGTATTGGGAAAGCACATAGGGTGAAGTTCAACACAGACGTGCATGATACCGAAGGTATCTTGGATTATATTTACACCGATGTGTAGGGACCGGCATCGATTCCTTCTTTTGGAGGAGCTAGGTATTTTGTATCTTTCATCGATGACTTCTCAAGGAAGCTTTGGATATCTTTAATTAAGGCCAAATCTGAAGTATTGGAGAAGTTCAAGCTTTGGAAAGCTATGGTTGAAAAGCAGACGAGAAATTCCATAAAGGTCGTAAAGTTCGATAATGGTGGTGAGTACAGCTCTGATGAATTCAAGAGGTTTTGCAAATATGATGTTATTGTACGCACTACACCACAACCGGAGATCCACAATCAAATGGTGTTGCAGAACGCATGAATCGGACATTGTTGGAAAAGACAAGATTCTTACAGATTACCGCTGGAGTTCCAAAGTATTTTTGGTCTGAGGCACTAACTACTGCCGCCGACCTCATCAAAAGGTCATCATCATCGGTGATAGTTTTAAAGACTCCCGAAGGAGTATGGACTTGAAAAGATGCTGATTACTCGATACTCTGAGTGTTTGGGTGCCCATCTTACATTCACGAAAAGAACAGTAAGATTAATCCGAGAGTAAGGAAGCACATCTTCCTGTAACACCTTAAAACGCGATTAAAGTTAATTAAGCGATATAACGTGGGTTTTTAATAAATTAAACTAATAATTATTTTCATATATTTTATTATAATTAATTAATATTTTATTTAAATATTTTTGTATTTGCGGTATTTTTAGTCACACACATGTGCATGGTAATATAGGGTTAAGGATGTGTTAACCATGCTTTGCTAGCCATAACACTTAACCATTTTATGCCATGTTATATATGTACATATTTATTTTAAGTACAAGGTTTTATTTTAAAAAGTAAAAGGGAAAAAGGAATATAATATGGAGACATGGGAGACAAGGGGGACAAGGCAAGGGAGGCATTAAATGAAGAGAGAGAGAGAGTATGGCTCTCAAGAGCCATCTCTTATCTCACCACTCTCATTCTCTCATTTCCTTCGACACTCTCTTCTTCTCTTCTTCTTCCTCTTCTTCTTCTTCATCCACCAAAAATCCTTTCTTGAAAAATTATTCTCACTAACCTTGTGCCTAAACCAACATCAAACCTTACTAAACCCTTAACTAATCATGTTTAAACACTCTTGAAAAGTCTTGGAGCTTGCATGGCTAGGGCTTCATCCAAGTTTTGGAGAGGTAATGATGTTAAACTCTTAATTATGCTCTAAGGAAGGCTTTTGTGTTAACTAGTTTCACTAAAATACCTTAATATTTTAGTTTAGTGTTAATATCATTTTTTTTTAAACTTAGGGTTCTGTTCAAATTTGCTTTTAACCCAGATATTATTTTGTGAAGTTGCCATCATAGAGAGTCAGTTTAGAGGCCTAGAACCTACCCCCAAAACCTGAGCCCTCCCTCTCAATTTGTGGCCGCAGTTTTATTTATTCTGGCTGCAATTTGCGGCCAGAGTAGGGTGTGTGGATTTGATTCTTGGTCGTAGGGTCTCTGGGGTTAATTGTAGGCTTATGGCATGTGCAACTTTCCCCAATTCCTTGTGTAGGAAAATCTGGGACCGTTTTGCTATAATTCAAGCGTTTCGATAATGTGCTATGCGGATTTATCCGTCATTCGTTTAGGTGTTTCGTGCATTTAACAACCATAGGATTAGTCTAGGATGTCACTGCACACGTTTAGCCTGCTAACCTTACACATGGTAGCTTGTGGGAGTCGATTCGTTGGTTTGGCGTTTGTGTCCGTGTGTTATCGGAAAGTTTACTAATCTCACTTGGTTTGGTTTGTGCGATCCTGGGATCACTTGCAGGGACATCGGACGTAGCTAGGAAGGGGAAAGAGGTTATTGGACTTACTTAGCTCGAGATCGTCCGGTGAGTAGATTTAACGTCTATGGCGGAATCGCCTGTATGGCGTTAAGCGCCGATGGCTAGATTCAAGTGATATAACCTTGTACGATATGCTTATATATATTATGATTGTGCATGAGTATCATATTATGCATCTTATTACCTGTTGTATATTGACATATTATTAATAGGGCATTGCACCATTACTAACGGTCCATGTTGCACGAACACTGATTTATATGCCACACACACCGTTGGTAATTGCTATGTCACGCACACTATAGAAATTTCCATGAATAACTATATTGTACCACACTCGTAATTAACAGTTAGACACTGTTTATTGTACTAGTACGCATCATGTTAGCAATATACATACATTGCTATAGTGTCATATCTCATATGATGTTTTCATGAGATTTCTATTTCATGGATTTGGGAAACCGTAAAGTATATTTTGAAAACTTGAAATATTTAAAAAGTGCAGTTTTCCCTTGATATGATATTTCGTGTCCACCATTACTTTTCTCGGTTCTGAGCTATGTGATAACCGATTCGAGGAGTGAGGAGGAACCTTCTGCGGGTACATGGTGGGCTCGGTAAGGTACCCCGGGGCAAGAAGATCATGGAGTAGATGATGAGCCTTGCAGGGGGAGAACTGCCTACCGGTGACTGTATGGAAACTCGACGGATATCCGGAGGATACTGTTCAGAGTTATATGATGAGATGGATATGAGGGCTGATCAGAGCGACGGCGCCTGAGATATTGGGATTTTGGGTGTCGTTGATGGACACCGGATTTCTATGATGATGATTTATTGAGGATGACTCGGTTTTATGCCGCACTCAGGACTTATTATGATTTATTGAGGATGACTCTGTTTTATCCCACACTCAGTTCTTATTATGACATGCGATGGTTATATAGTTGTTGTACCCTGATATTGTACCTTGATTACGATTATGATGCATTTCATACTGTTATACATATGCCATCTTGACCGCATACTTAGAAATTGTCGCTTTTCATCATGCTTGCGATTATTTCGTATGATGTTATTTACTATTCACGAGTTGGCAACTCACCCCCGTTGTGCCACAGTGTTTTTGCAGGGTCGACCTTCAGTGTAGTCACGGCAGGACTCTCTATTTCACCCATTCCTGTGGATATCGCTATATTTTGGGGCTTGTGATATTTCTTTAGGTGGGTTTTGTGCGAGTATCTACATGTTTCTACTTGTATATCTTATTTTGTATCTAGTACTCTCCATCTACCACCTGTATGTATTTGACTTAGAGACGAGACTAAGAGGTTCGATAATTGTATATTATGTGACTCTCGTTGTCATGCTCATGTGAGCCGGGTTTTGTTTTATGTTGCGATGCCGTTTTCACTCCTTACTTGCTTATTTCTTCGCCTATGGCATCATATATACCTACTGTGGTTGTGTTCCGCCTTTAGGCGTGAGTTGCTCCCAATTGGGGATGCCTTTTTATATATTATATTTTGTATCCGTTTTTCCAAATTTTTAAGCAATAACTTGAGATTTTAAAAAGAGATGTGATGTTTTTAAACTAATGATTTTACCAGTCTAACTTTTCATGGTTTAGATTTCTGGGTTTTCGGTTTACTTGAATTACGTTATGCCTTTAGACGTTGCGTGATATGAGCGCCGGTCGCATTCCTAAATTGGGTCGTCACACTTCCTTAGTCTTGGAGATAGAGTAAAGGATTATAGGTTGTGGTGTTCTGAAACTAGTAAATTTGTAATCAGCAGGTACATGACCTTCGATGAACCTGCGATGCTCAACAAGCAGGTTCAATGTAAAGATGGTGAGAGGATAAATAAATCACCTAATCAGGGGGTGATGAAGATTCCATTCCAGGGTATTAGAGATGAGGTACTGAGAACTCGGAACCTGGAGGATTCGGTTCAATAGGTGGAGCCAGAGCCTTCACTAGTTCAGCAGGTACTGCAAAGGCCACAGCGAGAAAAGCATCTACCAGATCAGTATGGAGATTGGTCGACTTATGGTTTTGAAAACATAATAACATTTGTCTTATCTATTGAAAATGAAGAACCACTCTCTTACAAAAAGGCTACCTAGTCACAAGACTTTAAAAAATGGAAACTCGTTATGGAGGAGGAGATGGAATATTTTCAAAGGAATGGTACACGGGATCTAGTACCGTTGCCAGATGGAAAAAGCGCCATAGGATGCAAGTGGGTCTTCAAGCTAAAGGAGTGTTCTTTAGAAGAGGGCGGTATCCGATACAAGGAAAGACTTGTGGCTAATGGGCACGCTTAAAAGAAAGGAGTAGATTTTAATGAGATTTTCTCCCAAGTGGTAAGAAACACTTCGATAAGTAGTCTCTTAGCTATGATATCCATCTACAACATGGAGTTGGAGCAGCCTAATGTCAAGATCATGTTCTTTCATGAAGATCAGGAAGAAGATATCTATATGCACCAGCCTGAAGGATTTGGAGTCAAAGGAAAAGTGGGTCATGTATGAAAGCTTAGGAAATCGTTGTACGAATTGAATCAATTCCCAAAGAAATATTACAAGAGATTTCAACGTTTCATGGTGATGATCGGATTTAGCAGGATTTTGCGAAACCAGTGCGTATGCTTCAAGATGCTTGATGATGCTATGTGGATATATCTCCTCCTATATGTTGATGACCTGCTGATCACCTCCAAAAGTAAATCAGAAGTCGATAAATTAAAGTAACAGCTGAGTCGGGAGTTCGAGATGAAGGATCTGCGATTTGCGAAGAAGATCCTTGGTATGGAGATTGTCAGAGATAGAAACAGAAGATAATTGTGCGTTTTGAAAAAGAAATACATCGAGAAAGTCTTCGCTCGATTCAGGATGGAGAAGGCTAAGCCCGTAGCCATTCCGTTGGCGGCGCATTTCAAACTGTCGGAAAAACAGTCATCTAGTAAAGATATGGAAAAAGAATATGTTTCGAGTACTGTTTGCTAGTGCGGTCAGAAATCTCATATATGCGATGGTGTGCATTCGCTCGGATCTAGCACATGCTTTTGGGGTCGTGATTCGATATATGGCTAACCTCGGCAAGAAGCATTGGCAAGAGGTAAAGTGGATCTTACGATACTTGAAAGGGAATTCTAGTATCGGTTTACTGTTCGGAGGAGACAATGTGGAAAACTGCGTCCTACTTGGATATGTGGATGCCAACTTAGCGGATGACCGGGCCAGGCGAAGGTCGACGACGGGCAATATATTTACAGTAGGCATAGGCGTATTGTCTTGGAGATTGACAGTTCAGACTGTCATTGCATTATCAACGACTGAAGTCGGCTATATAGCTACAGTTGAAGCAGTTAAGGATGCGATCTGGCTACAAGGTTTACTTGAAGATTTGGGTGTGAGTCAAGAGATCACAAAGGTCTATTGTGACGGTTCGAGCGGCATTTTTCTGGCTAAGAACCAGATTTTCTATGGGAGGACAAGACACTTTGATGTAAGGTACTGCTTCATTGATATAATGGAACAAGATAAGATGGTCGTCTTATCGAAGATTCATACCAAATAGAACCCGGCAGAAGCATTGACCAAGGTCGTTTCTCAAAACAAATTTAAGCTCTGTTCGGACAAGGTCCATATTGTTGATTGTGGAAATAGTGCCAAAAGATGAACCGGATAAAAAGAAAGCTTTGGAGATTTTGCATCAAGGAGGAGAATGTTGATTTGTGATGCTAAATCACATAAGCATAAGCCCAAGTTCTTGAGCCCAAACTTAAGTTCTAAAGTGTTTTTAGAAGGAGTCTAGATGTTTTAGAGATCTTTTAGAAATTGTTTTAGAATGAATCTAGACATCTTCTAGAAATAATCTAGAAATTCTAGAGAAGTTCTAGAAGCTTTCTAGAACCATTCTTTGGATCCCTATAAATACCTTATGGATCATTTGAGGTGGGCGTCAGGTAATCAAGCAAACACAAGCACTTGTGAACTGTAGTGAGTTTTTGTGAGAGATTGAGAGTTTCAGAGCTCTTGTATATTTTGTAGTCTTCAAATTACTTTATAAAATATCTTTCTTTACATTAGTGAAAAGTATTCTTACCCTGATAAGATCATCTTCTCATTTCTTCCTTGTTTGCTATATTCCTTCCATAACCGGCATTTTCCGCTAACAGATATTTGATATTTGCACACTACATGATAATTAATGAAGGAGCATGCATACCCTAATTACTAAAAAAATCAAGAGAGAGATTTCGGATGGATGACAGATAGATGCAACCCCCCATCTATTCTCTCTCGTAGAGATCGAGATTCTTTATGTGATAATCATAAAATAATTTTAATTATTATATTTTGGAGATTATGGTGTTAGAATCGTGTAGTAGCCCTATTTTTGCTATATAAATGTAGAATTGTTGCTTTAACCATTTACGAAATGGAATTAAAATTTGGAGCTTGGGCTAATGGATAAAATCTTAACTCATCCATAATATTGATATCAACTTATTGAAGATGACTCCAAAAGGTGTTATTCCAGACTTTGGATGTACCGTTATTAAGATGGTGAGAAACTAAACAACGAAAATTATGATATCTGGTGTCACAAGATTTAGTTTTTGTTAAATGACCAAAAGACTTTGGATGTACATCTACAAAGATATATAGTTGAGCCCCAGTGCAAGGCATTTTGAGCACTAATCTATACAGGAAGGATCATGTTCAACGATATCAAGGCTTGAAGCCATAAGGATCATTTCGTGCATTAATTTACCATCTTAACCCCGACGTGAAATGAAGGAGCTCAGGATCTCCTTCAGATGTTGTCATCCTTTGATCTGTCACGAACGGTGATGAATGGCTGAGATTGGATTTGAGGGTTGCCTCCTGAAGATTGTGGATCTTAATGGGTTTGGTTTAATGCGAAGCCGAGCTACCTGCAAAGAAGTCCCGGGGTGGTTGTACCACCGTGGACCCTCCGGCGATCAAGTTAGTTGAGGTATTTGGGCAGAGTAGTGGCCTTTTAGAGTAAAAATTGCCTTACCTGAGTCGTCTGAGAGGGGGTTTATATAGTGGCACCCATGGGCTAGCGGGTGCGAGATTTACGTCGTCCGTTACGCCCTTGGGTCCGTCCCTGCGCAAATGGCGGGATCTTCTATTAATGGAGAGATACGCCTATTAACAAGGGAACGCGATGGCGTGGGACACGGGATCGTGGGGCGGCATATATCTCGCCTAGGGCGAGATTCACGGAGCCATGTCCGGGACGCTTATGGTCTGTGCTCTGGGTCGGTCGATGATATCCATTAAGCGGAGCTCGGCGGGAGGCTCGGAGGCGAGCGGCAGGCTGAGCAAGCTTGGTTCTGTGATAGCTCGAAGGCGAGCTGGGTGGACCGAGGAGGTCCAGCATGCAAGAAGGCTTGTAGGTGAGCCAATGGTTGTTTGTAAGACGAGCATAGGAGTGGTCTGGAAGGCCACCGAAGGTCGGCAACATCCTTGGGAGGAAGGCCCGGGGTATGCCTTCAATGTACCGTTCTTGCTCCTCTCTCGTAAGCCTTGGGACACGTCATCTGCCATGTGTCATGATCTGGTGAGTTTTTAGTACCGGGCATCATCATTATCCCCCCACTCTTGTCCCGACCTATTTATGGCTCGGGTCGAGAGTGGTCTGATCGGTCACCCGGGCTAAGTTCTTACTTGAAGACATCATCGGCGCGGATTCCCGGCAGTTAGTCGTATTTTTTGATGACGTCAGCGGATCAGAGAAGAGATTGTGCATTAAAGGGGAAGCGCCGATTTGATCGTACGTTCTTGAGACGCCAGGCCATGCGTCCGGTGCTGGTTGGCTGACATGACAGGCTTTCTGTGTCTTTGGCGCTTGAAGGGACGCATCCAATGCTCTTATGACATGTGGAAAGTTGATGGCCGTCGAAGACGAAGCGTCTGTTTTGGCGGGAATCAATCGGCGCCGTTGGATGCGCCTGTCGAATGCTAAAAATTGAGGTGGGAACACCCAGGGTCCACACTTTGCTATAATTTCCTCATCACTGTGTGTGTTAACTCGGCGCTCTTCCTTTTAGGTCGAATTTCTCATTCCTATTTGTAGGGTTCCTAGGCACTCTTATAAAGGTTCATAAGGCATCAAACATGCCCGGATTAAATTTTAGACGTGCCGAACAACCCAAAGACGGGATATTTGCTAGATTATTAGGGTTTAGCATGCAAGATGATATCTTTATAGCTAAGTGTGAGGGATTACAACCTTTATAGTCCGCTCCTTCGCTTCACAAGCTCCGAGTAGAAGTCCCTTCGCCGCGATCCACGATCTCCCGGACTCAAGAGAGGCTCCACGACTCGAATGATCCATGCTAGCTTGAAGTGTTCCGAATCTCCAATGATCTACGTCGAAGTTGCAAAAACCCAAGCTTTCTCACTCTAAAGAGATGAACACCCTAATCTCATGGGCTAGATGAGATGAGGATGAGGGAATAGTATTTATGCTTTCTTTTTATTCACTTTCTCACTTGAAATCATCACTAAAGAATTAACTAGTAAGTATTTTCTTTTAGAACTCAAGAGAAAAGAAGATGATAATCAAAAAGATAATCCTTTTGTGATGAATAGGAAAGAAATCTATATGATTGATATATCAACCATGGTCAAGGATGATAGGCTAAGAAGTTGTAGAGAATAAACTAGGGTTAGGGTTTGGTTAGGTTAGAAATGAGTCATGGAAAAATATCAACCATAATATCTTAACCAAGACAAAAGCAAAGCTTCTAGAATGAACAAGAAGAAGCTAACCCTAATCAAACCCTAATCCCATTTAATCATCCTTAAACATGTTTAACAATAAATCATATCATGTCACAATAATATATATCACATATATATTATATATTTGCAACAAAAGAAAATAATACAATTAACATATATCGCATATATATCAATGTATCATCAAGTGAGAAAATGAAATAATAAAGCGAGCCAATATTAGATAATGTAATACAATATATCATATATATTATTATACATTAAATCATCGAATCAACACTTGATCCAACGATCCGGCTATATCGAATATAACCGGCTAATATATCATGTACCGATTCATCGAATCAACACTTGATCCGATGTCCCGATTCATATCAAAATATCGCGAGAATATAATACGGTGTCTCATATCGCATTATCCTCGGTCCTGCACATATCACATATGTGCCTCTACTCCATTTCGCCTGAGCCAAGAAATCTCTGTGTAGGACTCTAAAGAATCGTCAATACGCTGGTAGCAGGTGATGATCATATCAAACACCTACAAGCTGCAAGCGGTCAGCTAAACGTAACATCCACCCAGGTATTGAGCGATTAGAAGATCAACAAGCTAGCCTGTGCGTTCTCTTATGAATCCAATCAGTAATACTCCCGTACAGTCCGGTCTGTTCGTCTGATATGTCGCATATCAAGTCTAGGGGTGGTAAACGTCAGACCCCAGTAACCGATAAGTCGTGTCGATGTGAGGCTCATAACAGGTCGAGAAACTACTAGTAACACTTACCAGTAAATCTCTATATCAGCCCTGGCCAGGGACTTCCAGTTATAGCCAATCGAACACAGCACAACATCAACTCCCTATACCGGGAGAGACGAATCCCCTCCTATCGCTCATTGCCTCCATGTGATTCGGGACTGTACCCAAAAGCCACCGTTTTGCATGCCCTTGTGGACGTGATAAGGTGGAAATCAAAGCACAGTAGGAATCACACAAGACTCTAAGACGATATCGGGTCTACAGACTACCCTGTAGCAGTGTCACCGGAGAACTGCCATCTGACGTGTGGTATATCACCAACTGGGAGTTCTCGGCGAGTCCGTCCAGTTTACCCAGTCTCCACTGAGCACCCGTACACCATCCTTGATGTCAAACATCGATGGATATGGGATCATCCATCGCCCATCATATGGGTCAAGATGCATATACGCTAGTCTACTCTGGTGTATCGATGCCCTGTCTCGATATACCCTCGACTGGGAACAGTTATAGGATGTACTCATCGACTACTATGGCCCCACTAGTATGATCTCATCATAATCCCAGTAGTCGAGTACATATCCTAAGGGCTTTATCAACATGTGAGAGAAAGACAGTAAACCAATACAAGTCAACATGTTAAGATAAAGTGAAACCAAATAGCATACTATCATGACGAGCAAGAATGTCCTCTCTGTATATATCTAAGCATCCATCATAATATACATCAAATGTACAACAATGGCCTCTAGGGCATATACATAACTAACACTATTCCTAGGAGGACTCCTTCCTTTGCTCAGGTTAGACGTCTTCTTCTGGGGAGTCATTTGAGATAGTTGAGGTAGAGACTAGGGCATCTTCTGCAGCTTCCTCTTCTGCCTCTTCCGAGTTGGATTCCCCCCGGGGAGTTAGGGTTAGTCATGCCATCCGGGGTCGCGCGGCGGGGATGGTCCCAAAGCGTGTGTCAGGAGTGTCCGTGACGCGCCTTCCCTCCTGAGGCATGTGGACGAGCTCACCATAATCCGGGCCCGCTTCCACATTCCCCTCGGCTACTCCCTTCACTTAGCCGGGGAGGGAGAGAGGGCAGACCAGGTACGGGGCAAGGAGATTGACCTGTACTTGAAAGCCTTTTGGGCCAGAATGCGTCTGCCCTTCTCCCCCGAGGTGAGTGCGGCGCTGCGTTGCTTTCAATTGGCCCCGGACCAGCTAGTTCCGAACCCGTGGAGGATTCTCCTCGGGTTCCTGGTCCGGTTGAGACTGCAGGAGACCCCTTTCAGCCTGAACCTTCTCCTTTCCTCCCTTTACTACAAAAATCACCCAGGCACTCGTAAGGTAAAGCCTAGCTGGGTATACTTTTCTTTTATAAAACACAGAGGAGGTGTGGCCGGGTCGGGGGTCATTGCAGTACCTTCTTCCATTCATGAATGGAAGGAGAAGTTCTTGTTTGTCGGGCCACCCGAGGGTAAGGATTGGCCTGTGCCTATCTAGTGGCACAAGGCCAACTGCCCACGGGTGAGGCGGTCGTCCAATCCCGAAGCGAGGGCAGTGTCGGCGTGGGAGCCCGTTCAACGGGCCAATGTGTTGCTGTCCGAGCAGGCCCTCGGTTGGGCCGGGCTCATCACCGCTCAGTTTGCAGGTAAGTTAGGAGCTTAGGCGACCTGTTTAGACTTGTGTATTCTTTTATTCTTTCTGTCCTTGCTAACACACTCTTTGTATTTTCGCCTTTTGTGCAGAACTGATGGACCGATCTAAATTTCGGGCCAGCATGCCCGAGAAGAAAGGGAGGAAGGCCGGAGGCGCCGGCCCGTCACGCCCCGCTGTGAGCCTGTCCCCGTCAGCGGCCGCTTCGGCTAGGCATTCCACTACTCCCCGGGCTCTGGGGACCAGCCACAGGGAGAGCCGCAAACATGCCCGGGAAAAGGAAACCCAGGTCCTGGAGTTGGCGGATGAGGCCGACCCTCCCGTGGCCCCCCTCAAGAGGGGCAAGAGGACGGTGTCCCTAGCCCCGTTTTCCCCGATTTTCGTGCAGGAGAGGGATCTTAGCAACGAGGTTCCCTTGGGGCTTTCCGTCGTCGATAGCTTGCTCTCCGAGATGGAGTGGTCGGCTGGGGGCAGAATCCCCTGGGGGCCATCAAGGCCCAATCGCGGCCATAGCTCAGGAGGCCGTGCAGGCTAGTGTTCGCATCCCTTCCGGGTTTTTATTAAGCCTTTTTGTTGGCAGGATCAGATACCTTTTTAACCCCACATTTCATTTTCCTCAGGTCCTCCAGCACAGCGCCTTCGTCACCAATATGGAGCACGAGGAAATCGCCCCGGCGCTGCAGATAGCGGGCGAGTCTTCCTCGCGGGAGGAGAGCCTGGGCCGGGAGCTGCGTCAGGCAAGGGAAAGGATTGCCGCCCTCGAAGACCGGATGGCTGCAGAGGAGTGGGTGAACGCCAACTGCCGGGAGTCCATCCGTGTTTTGATGGAGTCCAACAAGGTCGTTGAGGCCAAGATGGAGGATCCCAGGTTGCTCTCCGCCACTCTGAAGAAGACACGGGACACCCTCAAGAGGGAAAACGAGGCGATGAAGGAAAGAATGAGGCGCGCCGACCTCCGGGCTGCTAAGGCGGTGGAGAGCTACTAGACGTCGTATCAATTCTACGCTGACCTCATGGAAGCCTCGGCCCTCGTCTTGCAAGATTCCCTCGACGCCGTCAAGGCGCTGATGCCGGAGTTTCCCGACGGTAAGCTCCGGCTCGAGTACCCCCTCAAGGGTGAGGTGCAGGGAGATGCCGCCGGAATCGTCGCCGGTGGGAAGGCCCCTGGTAGGGGCATTGAGGAGAAGGCGGTCACCCCGGCTCCTAGTGTCGAAGCTCCTGCTGTAGGCGCCGACCCTCAAGCCGCCACCCCGGCTTCCGACGCTGCCGTGGAGCACGTCGAGGTTCTCCCCGGCCCCGAGGCCCGAATCTCTCTGCTTTCTTTTTTTTTCCGTCATGGAATTTTGTAAGCCTCCGGGCGATTTTTTAAGGCTGAAGAGCCCACAATACCGTTGTAAAAACTCCTGAGTTGTGAATAAAGCCCTTTTGTAGAAATTTGTGTCGCAATGTATTCATTTCGTGATATTGTCTTCATTTTGCTCGCCTGATGAACACTAGGTCGGCGGCAGGTCCTTTAGTTGGCGATCGCGCGTCGAGTTAAATCCAATTATTTGAAGTGTACAAAGGCCGGTGTAATATCGGCGTCCTTATGGCCCCGAAATCGAGGTGGCGATCGCTCGTTGAAGATACATCGAGTTGGACCGGTGACCACCACTTTTAAGATTGGTCAGCGTCGCCGAGGTTGAGGACTTCTGACCCTTAGCACAGATGGGTAGGGAGTTACCCACTAAGGATGGACCGAGCAGTGAAGCTGCTCGGTGGCCTCTCGGCGGGGGTTTTGATCCTTACCGTAGATAGGTAAGAAGTTACCCGCTAAGGATGGACCGAGCAGGGAAGCTACTCGGTAGCCTCTTGGCGAGGGCTTCGATCCTTGGCGTCGGTGGGTAGTAGACTACCAGCCATGGATGGACCGAGCATGGTAGCTGCTCAGTGGCCTCTTGGCAAGGGCTTTGATCCTTAGCGTAGATGGTTAAGAAGTTACCCACTAAGGATTGAACGAGCAGGGAAGCTGCTCGATGACCTCTTAGCGAGGGCTTTGATCCTTAGCGTAGATGGGTAAGAAGTTACCCACTAAGGATGGACCGAGCTGGGAAGCTGCTCGGTGGCCTCTTGACGAGGACTTCGATCCTTGGCGTCGGTGGGTAGTAGACTACCAGCTATGGATGGACCGAGCAGGGCAGCTGCTCGGTGGCCTCTTGGAGAAGGCTTTGATCCTTAGCATATATGGGTAAGAAGTTACCCGCTAAGGATGGACCGAGCAGGGAAGCTGCTCGGTGGCCTCTTGACAAGGGTTTCGATCCTTGGCGTCGTTGGGTAGTAGACTACCAGCCATGGATGTGTTGGAGATAGTGCCCTCAGAGTCAATTATTGGATCACAGGCACGTGATTGCAATGATTGAGGGAGGACCTATCCCGGTACGACAGTCTTACTCGAGATGATAGTTTGCTATCTGGTTTACCTTTATCATCGTGTACTGTTTCAGGTGACCTTACAGGTCGCTATTACACGTTGATTGAGCCCCTAGGATTCTTGCTTGACCACCAGCAGTATGAGGGCGATCATATAAGTGGGAGCTGGTAGTCTATAAGCACATCCTTAAATGGTCCCTAGTCGCGGGAGTTTCGAGACAGGGCATCGATTCTCAAGAGTAGACTAGTGTATACAGTCGAGACCCCGACGAGGGGCAGTGGCCGGTCTCACAGGCCACTGGTGTCAGTTGGATCACCTAAGATGTATACAGGTGCTCATTGGGTTATGAGTACACCGGACAGGATGCGCCGGGAACATGCTAGTCGGTCTTATACCTGACGTCAGATAGCAGTTCCCAGGTGACATGTGTACAGGTTAGTTCATCGACCTGGGGATCGTCATTTGTCTTGTGTGAGTTCCCACTGTACTTTGATTACTACCCTACCACGGCTCAAAGGAGTCGTGCAAACAGGTTTTAGTTGGGTGCAGTCCCGAGCCACATGGAGGCAGTGTGCAGATCTTCGGGGGTTCGTCTCTCCCGGTATTGGGGGTGAGGTCGCGCTGTGTCTAGGAGAGCCATTACACGAAGTCCTTGGCCAAGGCAGGAGATTTACTGGTAGGTATTCCAGTAGTATCTCAGGGTGTTCTGGGCTACACTCCGACACGACTTGTACCGCTTTTGGAGGTCTGACTTTTACCCACCCCCTAGGCCCGACATGCGATGCTCATAGACGAACGGACCGGACTGTATGGATATTGTCACTGACAGGCTCAGTAGGGTGTCAGGATGAGTTCGCTCATCGACGTCCCTTTTGGTCAATAGCTGGTGGCCCGTTACGTATTGGCTTATACCTCTGACGTGCTAGTGGTTAAATCCACAGCCATAGTATTGACGAGTCTTTAGAGTCCACTACACATTCAGTTACTCAGCTTTCGGGCGAAACGCTGTAGAGGCCGTATGGAGATATGGCAGGGTCCGATCAGATACGTGCGGTATTGCACGGATCAGAATTGGACAGTTTGTACTAGAGGCCGTATAGTTATATGGCAGGGTTCGATCTGATACGTGCGGTTTTGCACGGATCAGGATCGGACGAACATTACTAGCCGGCTTTGGTTTAAGCCGGATCCTAGTTTAGTACAGTGTAGATTTTGTCTCATTGCATTTGTATCCGGTCGGAATACAGATGCGGGTGTGTATGCACAGTATCGGGGTTTTCCTGTAATTTATTACGGGACCAGTTTTCTGGAGTTGCCAGTTTGCATTCCGTTCCGGCCGGTTTTCCTTTGTTCTTTCCCGGCCGGACTTTTCCGATGGAGGGTGTTATTTGCAAGTTTGCAAATAACACATTGTGGAGGGGTTTCTTGCAAATGTATTAATTATGAAAGCATCTTTTGATACCATTCTTTTCTATCATCATCACTTGCTTTTTGGTGATTTGAGGTGATTAGAGGTTGATGTGAATTTGTTATGATGATGTTTTGGATGTGGTCACCACTTGTGCTCCTACCATCACCTCCCTTCATGCTTCATATTCTTTCCTCCACCATTTTCTAAGAGAATAAGTTTTTCATACTTGAGAGAAGAAGAAGAGAGGATCATTTTCAAGAGGGAAAATTTGTTCATCTCTTTTCATGCTAGAAAAATGCAAGCACCGTTTTTCTTATCTTGATTCCTCCATCATCTACAAAGGCAACAAATCCCAAATGAGACATAAGCTCTACACTACACTTTCTACAGCAAATCTTGGACGCGTCGACTCGCCAGCTTCGCGCCCGAGTTGCCTCGGTATTGAGGTGGGAGCCCGTAAAAGATGCAGGCGATGTGGTGCCCTTCCGGCGAAGAGGCGACAACGAGGAGATGACGGACGAAGCATCCGCGGGAGATCGGAGTAGAGACGAAGACCGAAGGACTCGGATCATTCGGTATATCTCTTCCTTATCTTGTTAGTTAGCTAGGACAAGTTTAATGGCCCGATCCGGGGTTTAGTGCGCGGTGGTGCCGGTTTGCTAAGTCCGCAAAATTAAAGTTTATCACCGCTTCCGCATTTGGCCGTCGGATTGACGGCCGGGGCGCCGCCGTGCACTTACAGTGGTATCAGAGCCTCGCCATTAACTTCGTCTAGCTTCGTTTGATGTGTTTTGCATTTCCGATCGACCAAAATTCCAAAATCTACATTTTCCTTTAAATCAGTTTTCTGTCGAATTTTTTTGAAGTCTAAAAATTTTTCAGGTTGTAGAAAATTGATGTACTAGAAGTTCTAAGAAATCTGGAAAAATTCGAGACACTGATCTCTTCAGTGGAGCGCGGAACCGCGACAAAACCCTACTTGTTGCCGCGGTTCCGCCGCAGTATGGAGGATTCAGTGGGTCGGGTTTTTACAGTGGGCTTCTGGGGTGATTTTACGGTTTCTGGAATATTAATTTTGGGCCCATTATTTCTGTGAATGCTACAGTATTGCTTGGGGGCCCACTTGTTAATTATTTGATCGATCGGATATTTTAAACACATTTTTCACAGTATTTACATTATATCTGCGACCGTGAATGTCACTCGATCGGTAAATCCGGTCTAACTGCTATAGCCCGGTTAGACGGATTTGCGAACGTGACTTTCACGTTGATGTTCTGTGTTTTGCTGTGATGTTGCGGATCGGTCGTGGGGGATAGCCTGGATGCAATGCTAGTACAGTTTTGTTGTATTATGTACATTTGATATTGCAGGGCGAGCGTCCGACATGTGGACTGCCGTCACTGTCTGTTTGTATTATTATTTTGGGGCACGACCAGGTTGCGGTCGATGTACCCGTTGTATGTATATTTTACTTTCTGTACTAGGTTTACCCCGCGGAGGGGTGCACGGATAGCCGGGTTCTAGAAGGCAACAAGCCCGCATCTCATGGCATTGGGACGGAAGGGGCTTCAGTCTGGAATTGGCGGGCTATTCGCTGCACTCGTAGGGGGTACAGGTTGACCCAGGAGGGGTGCCCAAGTTACCGGATTCCGTGAAGTGCTGGGTGGTCCATTCACGGTGATGAAGGGGGCTGCCTCGCTTCAGGTTTTGGCGGGTGACTTGCCGCGCCCGTAGGGGTCTAGGTTTTCAATGCACAGGCTATCCACACGACCAGGGGAACGTCGGGTTTCAGTAGTGGCTCTGTGAAATCCGGGGATCCTAGATATCTGTATTGTTCTGTGATGCTGTACATTTCTGTGATGTTGCATTTTATTCACGCCTTGAGCGAAATACTATATATTGGTATATATATTAATAGATGTTGTATATGTTTTTCATCCGCGCTAGTCCAGTCCCCGCTCTGCCGTTAGTAAGCTAACCTAACGGGTGATGACGGGACCCAGTGGCGAATGCGGATGGCATATACGTACGTCAGTATATTTTCGTTCTTTGTGGTGTGATCAATTGATGGGACTGCATTGATTCGGATCAATGCAAGTTAAACAAACCTAATCTGATGTTGTTGGAACACTTTTCAAAAGGCTGTTATTGCAAGGACGTTCACTTTTGTTTTGCATCGTGGTATTCATTTAGAATATCCTGCTCCTCAGTCGACGAGGCAAGGGCCGAGATCCCTTCACCGGGAGTGACCCCTTGGACAGAAGTTTGCGTCAGGGCATTAACTTCACTATAGCCGATTACTTTTGCTTTGCATCGTGGTATTCATTTGGAATATCCTGCACCCCATTCTACGGGGAAAGAGCCGAGATCCCTTCACCGGGAGTGACCTCTTTAGTAAAGGTTTTCGTCACTATATTTTCTAAAAAGCTATCCGTTCCTTCAACGATATCAAGTTCATTACGTTAAAGGTTTTCGCCAGAAACCATTCGTAGCCCTCCGTCGTTTCATATGGGTAGTCAATAGTATTCAAGCTGTGTTTGTTGGCCAAAGTCAAGGCACAGTGTTTGGTAGCTGTTGGTTATTCATATGCAGCATAGATAGATGCGTTGGTTTGGAACAGTCGTACTGCCTTGTTGGCCAAAGTCAAGGGTAGGTACGGGTGGATTCAAATTAACCTGGAGAATGACGGATAGAACTTGACATGTGACTTATGATTTGTTGGCCAAAGTCAAGGTCATAAGTGCATGGGGTAAAAATCCACATCGGGAGTTTCAAAAGTACTGAAACTTGCCAGATATGCGCATACCTTCTGGAGTGTGATGACGTGAGCGGATTCCGTCACGTTATCATACGATGAGAGTTAGATCCCGATTCCCACTGATGAGTTAGTTTACTCCTCGGGTGACCCCGACTAATTCTTCTTTCAGGTTTGGAGGAGAATTTGAGGTACAGTGGGAGGTTTCCAGATTAGATAAATTGGTAACCATTCTGATCTTGGTTAGAGTGCACGCTGAGTGTTTCTTTTCTCTCTCTCTGGCAGCGACCATTGACCCGACCCTAAGACTATGACTCAGTGACCAAGTTGACCGAACCTTCTTAAACACTGGCTTTTGGATTGTCAGAGTTGCAGACCTCATTGCCACTCCTACTTTTACCCTTTTCTCCAGGACACCCCGTATTACTGCGAACGTCCACTTCCATTGGACAAAGCCATCGTATGGTTATATACGAACTCGAAGGGATTCGAGGATGGTTTCCGGTTCTGGAGAAAACGGATAGGATTATTCAGTTGTCTTTTCCTTTTTGCCTCCTCTCAAGTTACGAGTACTCCTTAGTTTAGGAGACAGTACACCTATTACGCAAATTGGATAGTCTTATTCCAAACTTTAGGCTGGTGCCGAACAGTGGGGAATGAAGAAAACCAATTAGCATAACGATGGTGTGCAGAAGGTATTAAGATTAAGACAAAGTAAGGGATTAGTAAGAGGGCAAAGTAAATTGCGACTGATATTCACGACCAAACCAAGTATTTCATTACCGCTCCCACATCACCTTTGTATTTCTCTAGGACACTCCGTATCACTACGAAGATCCACAGTTATTTGGATATTCCATCGTATGGTTATATACGAACTCGAAAGGAACTTGTTCCAGTTCGGGGATGGATTCTGGTTCAGGAGAAATAAGAATAAGGTTTATTCGGTTGTCCTTTATCCTCACCTTCTCTCGCATTGCGAGTGTTCCTACGATTGGGACAGTACACCCATTATGCTCAATGGATAGTCTTCTTCCAAACCATAGGCTGGTGCCGAACGGTAGGGAAGGAAGAAAACCATTTGGGCTAAAGGGGTGTACAGAAGGTTACGACTAAAAACATATAAAGGGATTTGGAGAGGTGGCAAAGAAACACACGGTTACAGTTGTGAATCTGGATAATGGAAGAGGCATTACTAGGAATACCAGGATACCCCATCGAAACATTTCAATGTTTCAGTTTCACTGTGTACTGTTAAAAGAAAACTGATTTCCTGATTAGACACTTGCTCCAGGGTATGTATTTACCAGGTTTGATTCTCACATCTGTATGACTTTACAGATGATGAGTGGGAGTAAGTTATTGGGAATAGGGTGATTATCCTCATTATATCGGGATTCGTTGTAATCGGTGATATTTGAGGAAATCACCTGGGCTGTTTGCCGGTCGGCAAATATTTGGTTTTGAATATCCGCTGTTGTGCACCAATTTCAAATTGATATATCTGTACGTCTATTTTTCATAGAGTGAGATATACCTTTTGATATTATGTCGATGACATTTACCTATATCAGTGGATGGTTAGGTAAGGAGCATTAAACAGCTGTGTAATTCTTCTTAACCATAAGTACAGTTTTCAACCTACGACACACAGTGAAAGAGTTGTTAGACTCGGCGGACTTATACAGAGTATTGTATGTTGTCCAGTGTCCATTAAGACAGAGGGGTTGGTCCTCATACTATATTCTGTTTACTTTTAACTTCTCTAGTTCTTAGACATGTGTTTCGTAGAAACACAGGGTCTAAGTTTTGAGGAGTTATAAGTATTTGAATAAAGTGGAGAACCAAGTGTAGCAAGTATCGGGATTCTTCAAAGTGATCGAAGATGTAGATACTTGTGTATGGTATTCAGTTGATAGTAATGATAAAGAGAAATTGATTCTCTTTCAGGTTACTCATAATTGGAAGCATTCCTAAGTTGAGTAACGCTGATCGGCCTCACTCCATTTAGTTGACATGCACTGGAGATAGCTGCATGATTTGAATCTGGTTAAATTAAATCAGTGCCTCTGGTGCTATATTGGATATAGTACAGTTCATATCTTAACATTGTTAAGGTACGGGGAGTTGTCCGGCTTATGATTAAAACCAGACTCTGGATAACTCAAGGCACGTTTCTGTAATGGCTGTTTGTGGGTTGACCCAGGCTATGACGAGGGTTGACTTTCTACCATCTGGGAGATCAATAGTAATATTGTTCTGGACTCGCCACAGTTTTAATAAAAATGGATTTTTTCAAAAACAGTAAGTGGGAGTATGGTAGAACTGGAAGTGATTCCAGAACCGCAAACGATTACTGAAGATTTGATAAGGAACCTAAAGATTCAATCTGATTTGACATTCCATTGGCCACTCCGCAGATAAGGTGGGTAACTTCAGGGACCCGAGAGGTACTCCGGTAGCCTCAAGGACGGTGACAGGGAAGTTCTTGTTTACCCACACTTGCCATTGTTGTTGTTCCAGGCCGCGAGACCCGGCAGGAGGATGAGTATAGTGTCGTTCTAAACTAGCATTAGAAGTGCACGTCTGTATGACTCTGCCAGAGGGTTGTCGTAATCAGTGGGAGCAGCGGAAGCATTGGTGGACATCAGGCTTATGTCTATTTATAGACTAAAGCAGATATAGCGGAGATGGATCATCTGTTTCTGATGTGACAGTCATAGATTTGACGTCATCAGAATAGGGGATGGATCTGTTGAGAAGGTGGTAGGAAGTGATATTCCTATACTACGATCGGTTATATTTTGGTCGTCACACAGTAGTTTCTCCACATGGGATTTGGACATTATATCAGACATACTGGTTACTAGATCTATGGTTTTAGACCTAGATTTGGGTGGTTTCCCAATCAGGGTACTTTGACAGCATTCTAAGAGTATTTAGAATGGACGACTCCAGGCATGGTAGTGTACCTGCAAGTAATGGAGTCACCCTCTCTAAAGGTGTCTTATAGACTAAAGTAGAGAGGGATGTGCATGATTGGCAGATCACTTGCTTAGGCAATTGAGTCAATCATGAGATGTCAAGTACCACACCAGATGTTGTTCTTGCACTAGATGCAATAAGTTGACATTGATCCAATCCTGGAGAAACAGTCGGAAGCAGTTTTAGAACATAAGTGGATGTTCTAGGGATATGATAACGACAGCCTCATTGGGAGACAGTTATCATTCTAGGCTTCCAAGGTGACATGGACGACAAGGAGGTTGTCAGAGTTATAGTTTTCCTTCTGACGAGGGGCAGTGTTTTGGACAGGTGGTCCAAGGAAATACTGAGGGTGGCATGGCGCAGGATACTGATTAAGTTTAGTTGACGATACAGTCTAAGAAGTTTGGATTTGGAGTTCATTTATGAGCTCGGTCCCATCAGACATCCAGACACTCTAAGACAGATATTGCTCATTTCGGGAGATGGCTTTCTCCGCGAACTTGAGATATAGAGAGAGACATAGAAAGAAACTTTAGAGCGGATCCACTCGCTGAGGCTATTCCTCGAACGCAATAGTTTCGCAAACGGATTTTGTGAGACTGACTAGTAGAGGAGTTGGGTGTTCGGTATCACACGGGCTGCGAGTATGCGACATCGCAATAATTAGCCTTGAGTGCAAGTGGGAGATTGTTGGAGATAGTGCCCTCAGAGTCAATTATTGGATCACAGGCACGTGATTGCAATGATTGAGGGAGGACCTATCCCGGTACGACAGTCTTACTCGAGATGATAGTTTGCTATCTGGTTTACCTTTATCATCGTGTACTGTTTCAGGTGACCTAACAGGTCGCTATTACACGTTGATTGAGCCCCTAGGATTCTTGCTTGACCACCAGCAGTATGAGGGCGATCATATAAGTGGGAGCTGGTAGTCTATAAGCACATCCTTAAATGGTCCCTAGTCGTGGGAGTTTCGAGACAGGGCATCGATTCTCCAGAGTAGACTAGTGTATACAGTCGAGACCCCGACGAGGAGCGGTGGCCGGTCTCACAGGCCATTGGTGTCAGTTGGATCACCTAAGATGTATACAGGTGCTCATTGGGTTATGAGTACACCGGACAGGACTCGCCGGGAACATGCTAGTTGGTCTTATACCTGACGTCAGATAGCAGTTCCCAGGTGACATGTGTACAGGTTAGTTCATCGACCTGGGGATCGTCATTTGTCTCGTGTGAGTTCCCACTGTACTTTGATTACTACCCTACCACGGCTCAAAAGAGTCGTGCAAACAGGTTTTAGTTGGGTGCAGTCCCGAGCCACATGGAGGCAGTGTGCAGATCTTCAGGGGTTCGTCTCTCCCGGTATTGGGGGTGAGGTCGCGCTGTGTCTAGGAGAGCCATTACACGAAGTCCTTGGCCAAGGCTGGAGATTTACTGGTAGGTATTCCAGTAGTATCTCAGGGTGTTCTGGGCTACACTCCGACACGACTTGTACTGCTTTTGGGGGTCTGACTTTTACCCACCCGCTAAGCCCGACATGCGATGCTCATAGACGAACGGACCGGACTGTACGGATATTGTCACTGACAGGCTCAGTAGGGTGTCAGGATGAGTTCGCTCATCGACGTCCCTTTTGGTCAATAGCTGGTGGCCCGTTACGTATTGGCTTATACCTCTGACGTGCTAGTGGTTAAATCCACAGCCATAGTATTGACGAGTCTTTAGAGTCCACCACACATTCAGTTACTCAGCTTTCGGGCGAAACGCTGTAGAGGCCGTATGGAGATATGGCAGGGTCCGATCAGATACGTGCGGTATTGCACGGATCAGGATTGGACAGTTTGTACTAGAGGCCGTATAGTTATATGGCAGGGTTCGATCTGATACGTGCGGTATTGCACGGATCAGGATCGGACGAACATTACTAGCCGTCTTTGGTTTAAGCCGGATCCTAGTTTAGTACAGTGTAGATTTTGTCTCATTGCATTTGTATCCGGTCGGAATACAGATGCGGGTGTGTATGCACAGTATCGGGGTTTTCCTGTAATTTATTATGGGACCAGTTTTCTGGAGTTGCTAGTTTGCATTCCGTTCCGGCCGGTTTTCCTTTGTTCTTTCTTGGCCGGACTTTTCCGATGGAGGGTGTTATTTGCAAGTTTGCA
The DNA here is from genome assembly GCA_030015575.1 of Agapanthus africanus. NCBI lineage: Eukaryota > Viridiplantae > Streptophyta > Magnoliopsida > Asparagales > Amaryllidaceae > Agapanthus > Agapanthus africanus. Next base: position 540,333,699 of record CM057348.1, read on the forward strand.
AATAACATATTGTGGAGGGGTTTCTTGCAAATGTATTAATTATGAAAGCATCTTTTGATACCATTCTTTTCTATCATCATCACTTGCTTTTTGGTGATTTGAGGTGATTAGAGGTTGATGTGAATTTGTTATGATGATGTTTTGGATGTGGTCACCACTTGTGCTCCTACCATCACCTTCCTTCATGCTTCATATTCTTTCCTCCACCATTTTCTAAGAGAATAAGTTTTTCATACTTGAGAGAAGAAGAAGAGAGGATCATTTTCAAGAGGGAAAATTTGTTCATCTCTTTTCATGCTAGAAAAATGCAAGCACCATTTTTCTTATCTTGATTCCTCCATCATCTACAAAGGCAACAAACCCCAAATGAGACATAAGCTCTACACTACACTTTCTACAGCAAATCTTGGACGCGTCGACTCGCCTGCTTCGCGCCCGAGTTGCCCCGGTATTGAGGTGGGAGCCTGTAAAAGATGCAGGCGATGTGGTGCCCTTCCGGCGAAGAGGCGACAACGAGGAGATGACGGACGAAGCATCCGCGGGAGATCGGAGTAGAGACGAAGACCGAAGGACTCGGATCATTCGGTATATCTCTTCCTTATCTTGTTAGTTAGCTAGGACAAGTTTAATGTCCCGATCCGGGGTTTAGTGCGCGGTGGTGCTGGTTTTCTAAGTCCACAAAATTAAAGTTTATCACCGCTTCCGCATTTGGCCGTCGGATTGACGGCCGGGGCGCCGCCGTGCACTTACAGGATGGACCGGGCATGGCAGCTGCTCGGTGGCCTCTTGGCGAGGGCTTTGTGTTGGAGATAGTGCCCTCAAAATCAATTATTGGATCGCAGGTACGTGATTGCAATGATTGAGGCAGGACCTATGCCGATATGACAGTCTTGCTCGAGATGATAGTATGCTATCTGATTTGTCTTTATCATGGTATACATAGTTTAGTTCACTATTGCATGATAATAGAGCCCATAGGATTCTTGCTTGACTACCAGCAGTATGATGGCGATCATATACGTGGGAGCTGGGGTCTGTAAGCACATCCTTAAAAGTGTCCCTAGTCGTGGGAGTTTCGAGACAGGGTATCGATACTCCAGAGTAGACTAGTGTATACAGTCGAGACCCCGACGAGGGGCGGTGGCCGGTCTCACAAGCCATTGGTGTTAGTTGGTTCACCTAAGATGTATACAGGTGCTCATTGGGTTATGAGTACACCGGACAGGACCCGCCGGGAATCTGCTAGTTGGTATTATACATATCGTCAGATAGCAATTCCCTGGTGACATGTGTACAGGTTAGTTCATCGACCTGAGATCGTCATTTGTCTCGTGTGAGTTCCCACTGTGCTTAGATTACTACCCTACCATGCTCAAAGGAGTTGTGCAAACAGGTTTTAGTTGGGTACAGCCCCGAGCCACATTGGAGGCTAGTGAGCGGATCGTCGGGGATTCGTCTCTCCCGGTATTGGGGGTTGATGTCGTGCAGTGCACAGGTGACCATCATTAGGAATCATCGGCCGAGGTAGTGGAGAATTACTGATTTGGATTAGTAGTTTCTCAGGTGGTGATAGGCTTCATGCCGACACGATTTATCGCTTTATTAGGGGTCTGACTTTATCCACCCCCCTCGACTCGATATGCGATACTCTTTAGACGAATGGACCGGACTGTATGTACATTGTCACTGTCAGGCTCAGTAGGGTTTATAGATGAGTTCGCTCGTCAGCTTCCCTTCCAATCAATACATAGGCAAAACGTTACGTGCAGCTTGTACCTCTGACGTGCTAGTGGTTATACCCAGTGCCAGTGTGTTGATGAGTCATTAGAGTCCCCCATAAACACTTTCCCAAGTTCGGGCGAAACGTTGTAGAGGCCGTATGGTGATATGGCAAGGTTCGGAAAATGCACGTGCGTTTTCGCACGTGTCATTTTTCGGGCAGATAATACTGGTAGGCTTTGGTTTAAGCCGGAACCCAGTATTATACTGTGTAGATATAATATCTTTCTCTCAGTTGCATTTGTATTCGGTCGTAATACAAATGCGGGTATGTTTATACTGATACGGGGTTATCCTGAAATTTGTTTCAGGATCACTTTTGGAAGTTGCCAGTTTCCAGTTTTCTTTCAGCTGTATTTTGACATTCGGTTAAATGCGGATTCATCTTTTCTTGATGAGGTGAGTCAGTGTTCTAGAAGGTTCTAGAGAGGGTGACAAGGCTTGTGTGTCATTAGGTCATTAATGGTGCATTAAATGACAAGGTGACTAGGTTAATTGTGATTGGTTTGCTTTAAATGCTTTCATACTAGGTGTTATGATAAGTATCATGGTTTATGGTCACCCTCTCATCTCTCCTACACTCACCTCCCTCCGAAAAATATATGGCCGGCCTCCCCCCCTCTAAGGCTCATGGTTTTTGTTCACTAGAAAAAAGATTATGATAGATTCGGGTTCATGAAAATTAGATAGCTTCTTTCTCATTTCACCCGATCCAAAAGGCAACTTCCATAACCGTTCGTCCGTGACTTTGGACGTAACGAGACAAAGTGTTCTACTCATTCTCTACTTCATCTTGGTCGTCTCTTTTAGCAAACTTGACGACCGAGTTGCCTCGGTTCAGAGGCGGGAGCTCGTTTAAAGATCCGTCGACGTGGTGCCACCTGGACGACAAGACTGGAGATCGAGGAGATCGGAGCAGCCGCAACAAGCGTGGGATGATGGTTGAAGACCAAAGGACTCAGATCGTTCGGTATAACTCTTCTACCCACTTTGTAGTTTGTTAGTTTAGGTTTAATGGCAGATCCGGGTTATAGTACGCGATAGCGCCAGTTGTAAAAAGTTTTTGTTCTGCATTTGGCGTCTGTTAGACGGCCGGGGCGCTACCGTGGACTTACACTTTGATCCTTAGCGTAGATAGGTAAGAAGTTACCCACTAAGGATGGACCGAGCAGGGAAGCTGCTCGGTGGCATCTTGACGAGGGTTTCGATCCTTAGCATCGGTGGGTAGTAGACTACCAGCCATGGATGGACCGAGCAAGGCAGCTGCTCGGTGGCCTCTTAGCGAGGGCTTTGATCCTTAGTGTAGATGGGTAAGAATTTACCCACTAAGGATTGACCAAGCAGTGAAGCTGCTCGGTGGCCCTCGATCCTTGGCGAGGGCTTCGATCCTTGGTGTCGGTGGGTAGTAGACTACCAGCCATGGATGGACCAAGCAGGGCAGCTTCTCAGTGGCCTCTTAGCAAGGGCTTTGATCCTTAGCGTAGATGGGTAAGAAGTTACCCACTTAGGATGGACCGAGCAGGGAAGCTGCTCGGTGGCCTCTTGACGAGGGTTTCGATCCTTGGCGTCGGTGGGTAGTAGACTACCATCCATGGATGGACCGAGCAGGGCAGCTGCTAGGTGGCCTCTTGGCGAGGGCTTTGATCCTTATTGTAGATGGGTAAGAAGATACCCACTAAGGATTGACCGAGTAGTGAAGCTGCTCGGTGGCCTCTTTGTGAGGGTTTCGATCTTTAGCGTCGGTGGGTAGTAAACTACCAGCCATGGATAGACTGAACAGGGATGCTGCTCGGTTTTGCGAGGCTTTGCCTGACCTTCCTGGATGTGTGAATATCGGGAAGAGTGACCATCGCGGGCGGCACGTGGCAGAAATGCATAGGTGAGGCGAGGCATTCCAAGGTCCATGTCGTTCCGACTTCGAATCGCTGAGAAATATGGGATGCTCGCCACATGGCTGTACGATATTTGAAGAATTGAGCGAAACCCTGGATTCGCGCCCATGCGCGCGCAAATTTGGACCCTTGGGGATTCTATGGAGGCTATAAATAGAGAAGGAGATGCCAACTTTTCAGTATTGCTTTTTCGAGATGGCCGGGCGTATTTATGCGATCGAAGAGATCATTACTCCCGATGACATCTATCTGTACGACCATTTCGTTTCCGAGGAGAGGTACCGGGGAGTGGTCCAGCGCATCGAGGATCACATCGGCCGTCTACTACCTCGCCGGTCGCCCTTCCTCCAATTGCTGATGTACGCAATTTAGAGGAGGTCCTCGGGGTTGTACAACCCCCTTGTCGAGGAGCTGCTGGACGAGGCACTCGACAAGGTTCGTACGATTTACGTCATCGACCTCATCTCGAAGATTAGGCATGACCGATCTTTGGCCCTCATTTTGGATTGCTTCCAAAAGAGACAGATCGTGAGCCAAGGCTCGGCTGGTGGAGCGCCCGACCCTTCCATGGCGTCCCGGGTTCGCGTGCAGCATCAGCGGGAGTGGGCTGCAGAGGCCAGGGCTTGGCTGGCGGAGATCTCCTCGGAGTATCATCAAGAGTATTTCCTCGACCCCATTCCTCCCTCTATTATAATATTTTTTATATGTAAGGCTGGGAAGCCCATATTACCTTTTGATAAGTAAATAAAGATCTCTTTTTGCGACGTTCTGATGTTTCCTGTTTTTTCTTTTGAGTGCGTTTGAGTATTTTCACGATTTGAAATCCGTGGCCTTTGAAACGAGGAAGAGGGAAACACATAGGAGAAGTTTTCATCTTATTTAGAAAAAGGCATAAAAAAGTTTACATCTCTTTGTCAAAAGAATGAATATGTACTCGTAGGTATACTTTTCAAAGGTACAACTTGTGCTTCTCGGCGTTGTAGGGCCGTGGAAACTTGCGACCTGCAGCGTCTTGCAAGCGATAGGTCCCGCCGGGCAAGATTCCGGAGACGAAGAAGGGGCCCTCCCACTTCGGAGAAAACTTATGCAATTTGCCCTGATCAACAAATTTGTTCCGCCTTAGGACCAAATCCCCAGTCTTGAAGGCATGATGCTTGACCCGATTGTTGTAGTAGCGGGCAGTCTGTCGTTGGTAAGCGGCAGCTCTGATCTGTGCCCGGTCCCGCTTCTCTAGCAAGTCGTCCAAATTAGTCTGAAGGGCCGAGGTATTTGCTTCGTCGTCGAAGTGTTCGACCCTGTAACTGGGCAGCCCGATCTCTGCTGGGACCATAGCCTCGGTGTCGTAGCAGAGGCTGAAGGGAGTCTCTCCAGTAGGAGTCTTCTTCTATGTGCGCAATGACCATAAGACCCGGGGAAATTCGTCGACCCAATTGCCCTGTCGTCCTTCTAGGCGAGCTCGAAGTCCTCGAATTACGTCCCTGTTAGGGACCTCGGCCTGCCCATTGCACTGGGGGTGCGCGACTGCGGCGAACTTCATCAGTATATTGTCGGGTTCCGTAGCACATCCACTGGGTTTCGAGAGGCATCGACCATGCCGTTTTCAAAAATTTGGCACACTAAAGAACCCTAACCAAGAATCTCGACTAGAGAATTAGACGAACAAAACATGTAAACATCTTTACATCTAAGTGAACAAGGAATACAACATTTGAAGACCGGTCCTTCACTTCAAAAGCTCCGTGTAGTAGTACCTTCGCTCCAAGTAGTGATCTCCCGGACTCAGTAAGGCTCCGTAAGATAAAATGAACAAGCTTGCTTGAAGTCTTCGAGGCCGAAGATGATCTACGTCGAGGATACACTAACTCAAGCTCCATCTTCACTAATATGGAATTAGTGAAGAAAACAACCTAAACTAAATGGCTAGTCTAGTGTAGCTTGATGAAGTAGGAATTTTGCTCACTTTAGAAATATTTTTCTCACTCATTTTCTTCACCTCCCAAAAAGCTAGAGAGCTTAAGGAAGGAGATGAAGAAAAGCAAACATGGAGAGAAGCAAGTGTAGAATGGCAACCATGGGTGAGAAATATATTATATAACTCATGTAGGGACTTAACCATGGCTAATCATAATGGTTGGATTAATAAATATCTTAAGTAAAATTAAATTAGTGGACTAAGTCAATGGTTCTACAAGCTTCCACTAAGCTTAACCATGTGACTAATTTCCAACTAATTTTGATTTACTTTAAATAAATAAAACCTTACATTATTATAAGCATGGTGTGAGTCTCATACACCCATGTTGCATGTAGCAACAAGCATGACATAATAATATATATCACATATATATTAAGTGTACACAAGTGAGAAAAAAGAAATGCTTAAGTGAGCTAATATTAGTTAATGTAAATTAATATATCAAATATATAATTATACATTAAATTATTAAATCAACAATTGATTTAATAATCCGGTTATATCACATATAACCGACTAATATCATATGTATCAACTTTTCTAATCAACACTTGATTTGATAACCCGGCTTTATCACATATAACCGACCGATATCACATATCGCGATAATAGAATACGGTATCACATACGCGTATTAATCTCGGTCCCGCACATATCACATATGTGCTTCTACTTCGTTTCGCCTGAGCCAGGAAACCTCTATGTAGGACTCTAAAGACTCGTCAGTATGCCGGCAGTAGGTGATGATCATATCAGTCACCCACAAGCCGTCAGCGGAGTGCTAGACATAATGGCCACCCGGGTATTGAGTGATCAGAAGATCAACAAGCAAGCATGCTCATACTCCTGCGAATCGAATCAGTAACACTACCGTACATTCCGGTCTCTTTGTCTGATATGTCGCATATCTAGTCTAGGGGTGGTAAACGTCAGACCCCAATAACTTGATAAGTCGTTCCTATGTGAAGCTCATATCGGGTTGAGAAACTACTGATAACACTTACCAGTAAATCTCTGTATCATTCCTGGCCAGGGAGTTCCTGTTATGGCCAATCGAGCGTAGCGCAACATCAACCCCCAATACCGGGAGAGACGAATCCCCTCCTATCGCTCATTGCCTCCATATGACTCGGGACTATACCTAAAAACCACCGTTTTGCACGTTCTCTTGAACGTGGTAAGGTGGAAATTAAAGCACAGTGGGAATCACACAAGACTCTATGACAATCTCGGGTCTACAGTCTAACCTGTACCAGTGTCACCAAAGAATTGCTATCTGACGTGAGGTATAATACCAACTGGGAGTTCTCGGCGAGTCCTGTATAGTGTACCCAGTCTCCACTAAGCACCCATATACATTCTTTGATGTTAAAAACTAATGGATGTGGGATCATCCATCGCCCATGATATGGGTCAAGAAGCGTATACGCTAGTCTACTCTGGAATATCGATGCCCTGTCTCGATACTCCCACGACTGGGAACAATTGAAGGATGTACTTATCGACTACCCTGGCCCCACTAGTATGATCTACATCATAACCCCGGTAGTCAAGTACTCATCCTAAGGGCTTTATCAACATGTAACAGAGAGACAATAAGTGTACATGTTAAGATAAAGAGCAACCATATAGCATACTATCATGTCGATCAAGAAAGTACTCCTTATATATGTCCAAGCATCCATTATAATATACATCAGATGTACACTAATGGCCTCTAGGGCATACATATAACTAACAATCTCCCACTTGCACTAAGGCCATTTGTTGTAGTATTTCATACTCAACACCCCATAAAAGTCTCTCTAGGGTAAGGCCTTTGTGAGTGGATCTGCCGTGTTATCCTTCGCATCAAATCTCCTGACCTCGATCCCATCGAGATCAACCATATCCCTGATCAGGTGATATTTCCTCAGAATATGTCTGGATCGCTGATGGGACCGGAGTTCCTAGGTCAAAGCCACAACTCCATTGTTGTCACAATAACAGTTATTGTACGCTCAACGGTAGGAACCACGTTCATCTCATGAATAAGAAATATCCAGACACCCACTTTGGCAGTATCGTTGGTAGCGATATATACAGCCATTATCGTCTACTTTGTCACGGTATCTAGCTTGGAACCCTTCCAATATACCGTCCCTCCTTTGAGGGTAAAGACAAAGCTTGAGAGTGACTTTCAGTCGTCCTTATCACTCTGGAAGCTCGAATTGGTAAAGGACTTCCACTGGAGTTCACCGTTACCAAATACCGAGAACATTTCTTTAGTGCTTCTCAAGTACTTAAGAATGTCCTTTACAGCTGTCCAGTAATTCTCCCAAGATCTGATTGATTCCTTATCACTACTCTTAGTGAGTCAGCCACATCTGGTCTGGTACATAACATCGCATACATGATAGAGCATACTGCCGAAGCATAGGGTATCCCTTGCAGGCGAGCTCTCTCCAAATCAGTCTCGGGAGACATCTTTTTGGAGAGAGTGATTCATGAGTAAGTAGGCGGACCACCATGCTTAGAATCCTCCATACTAAACCCCTTTAGTATGGTGTTAATGTACCTGGATTTGGGACACTCCAAACATCCACTTAGATCTATTGCGATAGATCATAATCCACAAGATATAGTAGGTATCATCCAGATCTTCCATGAAGAATCCTCATGATAAGAGGAGCATGACCGAGTGTATCATAGGAAACCCATTTCCTATCAAGTGTATGTCTTCTACATACAATACGAGGAAGACAACCTTACTCTCTACAATCTTTTTGTATATACAAGGTTCATCTACCTTTTGATGAAATCAAACTCTTTGACTGCCACATCAAAACAGATGTTCCAATCCAGCCATTTCACAAAGTCTTCACTCGTGATGGCCTGCCTGAACCTAGTTGGGTCATCATCTACAATGATGCAATCCTCGCTCCCACCGTCACCGAGGAAACCGCAATATCTCTTAGGTGGATGAGGACCCCTACCAGATTCGCGGAGAGGCTGTGGTTCGTTCGAGACTATTGAATCCTTTGGTTCCACTAAATCATCAGCTGTTAGTTTGTCTAGCTGGAACTCCTTCCAGTTCTACCTCATGACCACAAATTTCTACCATAAGAAATTCCTTTTCTAAAAAAGGTGGCATGTTGAGAAACAAAACACCTTTTATCCCTCGGTTTGGTAGAAGATATTCCCTCGCAAATGTTCGGGATATCCAACAAACTAATACAGAACTGATCTTGTCTCGAGTTTGTCCGGATTTTGCCTTTCAACATAGGCCGAACAACCCCATTTCTTAACTTGTTTAGGACATGGTCTCTTCCCATACCATATCACATATGGAGTGGTAGGTACTGATTTGGTCGGAACCTTATTCAATAGGTATGCAGCTTCTCAAGTGCATAACTCCAAAAGGAACCAGGCAACTCAGCAGTACTCATCAAAAAGCGCACCATATCTCATAAGGTGCGATTCCTCCGCCCCGATACACCATAGTGCTGTGGTGTATACGAAGGAGTAAGCTGAGAGAGAATCCCATTCTCTTCTTAGATAATCCAGGAATCCCTAGCCCAAGTATTCCTTTCTCCGATCACATCGAAGGAATTAATACTTATACCCGTCTGGTTCTCAACTTCAAGCTTATATTCCTCAAATTTCTCAAAAGTTTCAGACTTGTGTTTCAACAGGAATATAAGTCCGAATCTTGAGAGATTGTCGATGAATATACTGAAGTACAAGAAACCAACCTTGGCATGTGTACACATAGGGTTGCATACATCATTATGTATCCATCCCAAGAGTTCAATAACTCTTTCTCTGTTTCCAGTAAACGGATTATTGGTCATTTTACCTTTGAGACAAGACTGACAAGTATCATAAGATGAATAATTCGAACAGATTCTAATATTCATCCTTATGTAACTTAGCTAGTCACGTCGCATTGATATGACTTAGTCTACAATGCCACAAGAGGGATTCGCTCATTTCTGAACTACTCATCTTATGTGTATTCTATATACTTTGAACTGTGGTTTGATTTAGAACATATATACCATTACATAACGTGCCTGATCCAATCAACTCTTGATTAAGAAAAAATGTTCACAACATTATCCTGCAATACAAAATTATATCCATCTTTAACTTAATAAAGAAACTGATGTAATATTGTATATCAGGTTCGGCATGTAATAACATTTGTTCAGAATCATTGTATTTTACCATTTGGTAAAACAAGGTGATATTTGCCAACTGATTTGGCTGCAACACTTGCACCATTCTCTAAACGTAGAGACATATCACCCAATCCCAGTTCTCTACCTTTCTGTAGCCCATGTAACAGATTACATATGTGGGATCCTAATCCGGTATCTTATACCTAGGACGTAGAGGATACTGAGAAACAGTTCTCGGTAATGAACACAGCCGAAGAATATGCATCAACATGCTCTTTCTTCAATTAGGTGGCATGGGAATCCTGGTATTTCCCTATTTCCTGCTCAGACTTATAACAATTATAATGTAGAGCGGAACCAACGTTCCCTAGCACAGTATAATTAGCAGGTTCGGTCAATGCATCCATATTATTATCTTGATTAAGGCATGTCACGGTCGCTACCGGGAGAGAGAGAAGAAAACACTCTGCGTATGCTCTTGCAAGATAAGATTGGTTATTATTTAATCTAATCAAGATGGCTCCCACTGTTTTTTATCAAATCTTCCTTCAAACCCTAAAAGGTAAGATTAGCCGGGATTAATTACACCCTACAAGTTCGCCAATCTTTCGGCCATGTAAGCGTCGGTACTTTGTGGGAGGTTCCTCGTGCTTTCGCACGGACCTAATTAAAAAAAACCTCATTTTTCCAGGGGCGTAACCCCGTTAACACTTTTCTAGACACCTACTTTGATCGGCTAATTGTAATGTGTAAAACTCTCCCAGGAGTAACTCTTACTCGCAGTGGGTATCGGGATCCAACTATCTCATAGAAGGTATGCAATCTCATTGCAAATTTCAACACTTGAAATTCCCGATAATATTTTGCCCCAAGCGTTCTATGACATTGACAGAGGTCAACAGACCATAGTGCGCTACTCAAATTCAACCCGTCATTTCATGATTGAATTAAACCCACCCGCACGACCCTTGATAGAGGTTAACAAGGTCGTACGAATACCCTAATCCAATCGCATCACATGCTTTGCAGATAAGCACTAATTAGCTACCGCACACTACGTCTTGACAGAGGTCAACAAACGCAGCACGAATACTAAATAGTCCTTATCTGAAATGACGGAGGGCTACAACAGGTTCTTAAGAAAATATTTTGCGTAACGAACTTGATATCATTTTAGAAACAAGTGATTTTGAAAATGAGTGTTTTTGAGGCTTTTGCTAGTTTTTCTAAAGAGGTCCTTCCCGGTGAAGGGATCTCGGCTCTTTCCTCATCGAATGAGTTGCTGGATAATCATGAATACCACTATGCAAAACAAGAGCTAGCGAAGCAATCAAAAGATAAAACCGAGTGGGCTGTACCATCTGCTAGCATTTTGCTAAAGAGGTCACTCCTGGTGAAGGGATCTCGGCTCTTTCCCATCGAATGAGGTGCTTAATATTCTACAAGGAATACCGCTATGCAAAGCAAAAACTGGAGCTACCCTTTTTTGAAAATTTTAATCTACAACATCTTTAGGTTTCTTTCTTTTCATTAATCTCATTAATGAAGTCCCATCAATTATGCTTCCTAAGAATCACAGAAGAAACGAAAGTACAATGTACGCTTATGCCATCCGCATTCGCTACAGTGTCCCGTTATACACCGTTAGGTTACTTAACTAACGGCATAGCGGGGCGGGACTAGCGCAGGTGAAAAACATAAGCAACATTTATTATATATCATATATATAATAATAAAGCATTCGTCTCACGCATATAAAGTGATCACATCACAGAATATCAGCCGCAAAAGTCCACATATGAAATATTGGATATACTAGGAATTCCGTGTTTTCATTTAAGCCAGTAAAAAACACGGATTCCACGGCCGCGATGAATATCCAAAACCACATCCCTAGACTCCTATGAGAGCGGCAAGCAACCCTACTAATTCCAGAGTTAGGAGACCCGGTATCGACTCCTCGAGATGGTCTCCCACTGGACTCTAGAACCCGTTTACTTGTGCTCCCTTCCTTGGGTGTATCATAATGCGGAAAAGTAAATAATATACATCAATGGTGACATCCTCCTCAACCCGGAAGTGCCCCAATAAAATAATATTACATACAAGTTTTTACATGAATGAAAATGAAAAACTCTCATCTCACATAAAAACCCCGGCTATTCGAACACGACGATCCAATATAACATATCACAGCAACAAATAACATCACATGTCATCAACGTAAGTAAATATGCGTATCCCAATTGTCGTTGACATATAAAAACGAAACTGGCGATACACCACATATTACACTTACGGTCGCAGAAAAGAAAGTGAAAACTACAACAATTGGAATCCGCAAACACCTCAGACATCATAAACCCGAAATATCACATACTTCGGATTTCATGCCTAACCACATAAATTGTTTAGACATCATAAACCCGGAATATCTTATATTCCGAATTTCATGCCTAACAATTATAAACCCCGCATTTTAGTCTCGATATTGAAAACACTTTTCAATAACCAGTCGGGTAATTCAACAAAATTCCCGACAACCTGGTCGAATGCTCGTCAGAAACTTTAGTAGACGGACGCACCCCCGATGCCGTCGACGAAGTGCACTTAGGCGGAACACCGTGGCCGCGAGCACCCGGGGGGTGCTTTTGGCAACGTGGTTCTCCTACAGTCACTTGGTCGGGGATATTGGGCGTGGCTATCTAGTAAGTTTACCCGGCGAGTATCCGCGTACACTACATAATTACGACGGACTTTTGATCCACATCAAAATCCCGTGGCAACCGATCAAATGAGACTAAATTGCTAGATTTATAAAATTCAAACTAGTTTTCACAAAACTAATTATTGTAGATTCCAAATATTGTAACACAATCACAGATAGCTTGACGATTTTAAACATTTCGATCGAATCAACAAACACCCAAGATTTCCTAGGAGTTCAACACTTGAGCACAGTTTAAAAATTACTCAGAATATGCTACAGCGCCTATGGACCAACCGTAGAAGGGCCGACCCACGCCTCACTCATAGCCCCGCTGAACTACCGCAAACCCTAGGGTTTGGCCGCGGTTCCGCGGTTAAATAGTCGAGTTTAGGTATCATTCTTCTAGAGGGTCCATTGAATTACTTGCATGATTTTCTGAAGATTTTAAACTTGGAAAAATCCATATTTTCTAAAATTTTGAGCGAGGGAGAAAATGGGTTATTGATATTCGTTCGAACTTTTTAACGTCGTCAAGATTACCCGAAACGATATTAGAATTACGACTATGAAGCATTCCGAATTGCCTTTACAGAAAGATAACATCATATGCAATCTCAGTAAAAAAAGAAACACCTGAAACACCAAACCCCAGAGACTGGAACACAGAATAAAAACGAAGCCTAAAATCATCACCAAGACCGGCCAGGCCGGTTATATTACTTGTTTCGCCGGGTCAAATCCGGTGAAATAGGTTCGTATTTGTCCAGTGTTCATGTTACATCTCATGTAACATTCTGCAACTGCTTAAAAAAAATTTTAGACACTCTGAAAAATTCGACAGAAACTTGGGTTATGTTTCGATTGTTTCGGAGTTGTTTCAGTTTCGTAATTCTATAAATATCGTCTAATTCTCTAGCATGGCTTTGATATCACTGATGGGTTCCATAGCACCTCTACCGGGTTTCGGGAGGCATCGACCATGCCGTTTTCAAAAATTTGGCGCGCTAAAGAACACTAACCTAGAATCTCGACTGGAGAATTCAACGAACAAAGCATGCAAACATCTTTACATAATACAACCTTTGTAGAATGGTGCTTCACTTCAAAAGTTCCGTGTAGTAGTCCCTTCACTCCAAGTAGTGATCTCCCGGACTCTAGTAAGGCTCCACAAGGTGAAATGATCAGGCTTTCTTGAAGTCTTTGAGGCCGAAGATGATCTACGTCGAGAAGACACTAACTCAAGCTCCTTCTTCACTAATGTGGAATTAGTGAAGAAAACATGCTAAACTAAATGTCTAGTCTAGTGTAGGTTGATGAAGTAGGGATTTTGCTCGCTTTAGAAATATTTTTCTCACTCATTTTCTTCACCTCCCAAAAAGCTAGGGAGCTTGAGGAAGGAGATGAAGAAAAGCAACCATGGAGAGAATCAAGTGTAGAATGGAAACCATGGGTGAGAAATATCTCATATAACTCATGTAGAGACTTAACCATGGCTAATCATAATGGTTGGGTTAATAAATATCTTAAGTAAAACAAAATTAGTGGACTAAGTCAATGGTTCTACAAGCTTCCACTAAGCTTAACCATGTGACTAATTTCCAACTAATTTTGATTTAATTTAAATAAATAAAACCTTACCTTATTATAAGCATGGTGTTAGTCTCATACACCCATGTTGCATGTAGTAAAAAGCATGACACAATAATATATATCACATATATATTAAGTGTACACAAGTGAGAAAAAAGAAATGCTTAAGTGAGCAAATATTAGTTAATGTAAATTAATATATCAAATATATAATTATACATTAAATTATTAAATCAACACTGGATTTAATAATTCTGCTATATCACATATAACCGACTAATATCATATGTATCAACTTATCGAATCAACACTTGATTCGATAACCCGGCTATATCACATATAACCGACCAATATCACATATCGCGAGAATAGAATACGGTATCACATACGCGTATTAATCTCGATCCCGCACATATCACATATGTACTCCTACTTCGTTTTGCCTGAGCCAGGAAACCTCTGTGTATGACTCTAAAGACTCGTCAATGCGCCGGCAGCAGGTGATGATCATATCAGTCACCCATAAGCCGTCAGCGGTGTGTTATACGTAACGGCCACCCGGGTATTGAGCGATCAGAAGATCAACAAGCAAGCTTGCTCATACTCCTGCGAATCCAATCAGTAACACTACCATACAGTCCGGTCTCTTCGTCTGATATGTCTCATATCTAGTCTAGGGGTGGTAAACGTCAGACCCCAATAACTTGATAAGTCGTGCCGATGTGAGGCTCATAACGGGTCGAGAAACTACTGATAACACTTCCAGTAAATCTCCGTATCAGCCCTTGAAAGTCGACCTTAACACCACCATGAGGTTCTAGAGGTATCAAGCATGCCAAATTTTAATTTTTATTAGGTGCTAAGTTATACTAACAAGATCTTTACTAGAATATTTTGGGTTTGCCTTTGTGATGTGATGAACTTAAGAGAAGAAAAGAGCATATAACCTTTGTAGTTCGAGTCCTTCTCTTCAATAACTCCGGGTTGAAGTCCATGCGACTCTACTAGGATCCTTTACGAGTTGAACGATTCTCCTTCATGATCTTCGCGCTAAAAACGATCCACCCGAAGTCCACAAGCTCAAGCTAACCCTTCACTAATCTCATTAGTGAAGGCAACGCTCCACATCAAATTGCTAATCTAATGTGCGATGGTGAAGTAGGGGTTTAATTTTCTCACTAGTTTGTGTTCCAACTTCATGGTTCACATCACATGTGAGGGTTGAAGCTTGAACCATAGGATTGAGGAAGAAGAAGAAGCTAGAGAGCAACCATGGGAGCAAAGCAAGCAAAAATGGCTAAGTGTTGAGAATGAGCTAAAATGAATGGCAACACTTGACCCCCACTCATTCAAGCATGGAATTTTGCAATATAAAATTGCAGCCATGCTTGAATAGTGAGTCAAGATGAATAAACTATGGATAAAGCCCATGCTTGCAACCATGCTCTCATTTCCCACCTCTTTTCTATTTTTCTCAAAAATAGAAATCATTCCATGCTTCATTATTATATATATATATATCATATATATTAATATATATATATATAAAGAAGAAGAATTAGTGAGCTAATGATATTAGTTAAGATATAATCATATCACATATAATGTATATCACATTATTAAATCAACACTCGATCGAATAATCCGGTTATATCACATATGACCGACTAATATCATATATCTGTATAACACATTATCAAATCAACACTTGATTCGACCATCTGGTTATATCACATATAACCGAACCAATAACAGATAATTTCCAGATTACAATACAGTATCACATACACGTATTTAATCAGGCCCACACACATATCACATATGTGTCCTACTTCGTTTCGCTTGAACAAGGTATCTTCTGTGTGGGACTCTAAAGACTCGTCAATACGCCAGCAGTAGATGATGATCACATCAGTCACCTACAAGCCGTCAGCGGTACTGAGCGATATGAAGATCAACAAGCAAGTTCGTCCATACTCTCCATGAAGCCTATCAGTAACACTACCGTACAGTCCGGTCTCTTTGTCTGATATGTCGCATATCATGTCTAGGGGTGGTAAACGTCAGACCCCAGTAACGTGATAAGTCATGCCAATGTTTGGCCTATAACGGTTTGAGAAACTACTGATAACTCTTATCAGTAAATCTTAGCAGCAGCCCTGGCCAGGGACTTCCAGTTATAGCCAATCGAGCATAGCGCAATATCAACCCTCAATACCGGGAGAGACGAAACCTCTCATATCGCTCATTGCCTCCATGTGACTCGGGACTGTATCCAAAATCCACCTGTTTGCACGACTCCTTTGAGCTGTGGTAAGAAGGAAATCAAAGCACAGTGGGAGCCACACAAATTCCATGACGATCTCGGGTCTACAAACTAACCTATACCAGTGTCACCAGAGGACTGCTATCTGACGATAGGTATACTACCACATAGGTGTCCTCGGTGAGTACTGTTCGATGTAACTATTCTCCAATGAGCACCTGTGTACAATCTTTGATGTCACACACCAATGGTTGTGGGATCAACCATCGCCCACTACGGGACAAGAAACGTACACACTAGTCTACACTGGAATATCGATGCCCTGGTCTCGATATTCCCACGACTAGGAACTGATTAAAGGATGTACTTTTGGACCACCCTGGCCCCACTAGTATGATCTCAACATAATCCTGGAAGTCAAGTACATATCCTAAGATCATTATCAAAATGTGAGAGCAAGACAGTAAAGAATACCAGTCAACATATTAAGATAAAGAGTAACCAGATAGCATACTATCATGTCGAGCAAGAAAGTCCTCTATATATAAATATCCAAGCATCCACTATAATATACATCACATGTAGAATAATGGCCTCTAGGGCATACATATAACTAACAGCCCTGGCCAGGGACTTCCTGTTATGGCCAATCGAGCACAGCGCAACATCAACCCCCAATACTGGGAGAGACGAATCCCATCCTATCGCTCATTGCCTCCATGTGAATCGGGAATGTACCTAAAAACCACTGTTTTGCACGTTCTTTTGAATGTGGTAAGGTGGAAATCAAAGCACAGTGGGAATCATGTTGGATATATGTATGCCCTAGAGGCCATTATATGATAGTATATATACCGGTATGTGTGTGTGTATGTGTGTGTATTCAGGGGACATTCTTGCTCGACATGATAGTATGCTATCTGGTTGTACTTTATCTTGACATGTTCATTTAATCATGCTTTTATTCATTTGGTACATGTTGATAAAGCCCTTAGGATATTTTCTTGACTACTGAGATTATGATGCGGATCATACTAGTAGAACATGTGTAGTTTATAAGTATATCCTTAAAATGTTCCTAGTCATGGGTGTATCGAGACGGGACATCGATATTTCCAGAGTAGACTAGCGTATACTTTACTTGTCCCATATGATGGGCGATGGATGATCCCATATCCATTGGTGTGGTGACACCAAAGACCGTATACGGGTGCTCAGTAAGACTGGGTACACTGAACGGACTCGCCGAGAACTCCTATGTGGTATTTTATCTATCGTTGGATAGCAGTTCTCAGGTGACACTGGTATAGGTTAGTCTGTAGACCCGAGATCGTCATAGAGTCTTGTGTGTCCTCCCACTGTACTTTGATCTCCACCCTACCACGGCTCTACTGAGCCGTGCAAACATGTGGATTTTGGGTACAGTCCCGAGGCACATGGAGGCAATGAGCGATAGGAGGGGTTTCGTCTCTCCCAGTATTGGATGTTGATGTTGCGCTATGTACGATTGGCTATAACAGGAGGTCCCTGGATAGGGCTGATGAGATTTACTGATAAGTGTTATCAGTAGTTTCTCGATCTGTTATGAGCCATATACCGGCATAATTTATTGGGTTAATGGGGTCGACGATACCATCCCTAGACTCGATATGCAGCATTATTGACGAAGAGACCGGACTGTACGGTAAGTGTTGCCAGTTGGCTCGACAGGAGTTTTGACAGGTTCGCTGATGTTTCTTCTGATCGCTCAATACCCGGGAGCCGTTTTGTATAGCTTGTGCCACTGACGGTTTGTGGGTATGTGATGTGATCACTACCTACTGCTAGTGTATTGACGAGTCTTAGAGTCCCACAAAGGGGTCTCCTAGCTCAGCCAAAAAGATGTGGGGTGCATATGAGAATGCGTGGGAGCTCGATTAAATATGTATATTGGAAACCGTATTTTAATCGGGCGTTTACTATTGGACGGGTCATATGTGATATGACCGGGTTATTAAATCAAGTGTTGATTTAATATTTAGTCCATTAGCTCAATTATTAAAACCTATTTCTTTATGATGCATGCATGCGTGTATGTATATGTTGATATGGATGCACACATGCAAGCATACTTGTGTCATGGTTGATGATACATTGGTGGTGTCAATGCAAGACTCACGTGGTTACATATTTGTATATTTTGGTTATTTGAGGAAAGCAAATGGCAATAAAATCATGGTTGACTATTCAACTCTTTTCTCTTGTGTTGACCAAAGTCAATACCATGGTTTCATTGCCCATGGTTTTAGCCCATGGTTTTGCTTAAACTCAAGTCACAAAATATCTAGATATTTTGTAACCATAGTTAAGCATGGCATAATTTCATTCACTTGAGATTATGTTGATATTATTATCTTTACATGAGTCAAGTTTGGCCTCCATCTTCTTCTTCCTCCATCAAGCTCTCTAGGGTTTCAAAAGTGAGAGAAGAACATAAAAAGAAAAGGTTTTTAAGTGAGATCCAAACCTACATCACTAATCTATACTAGTCTAGACCATTAGTGTAGGTTGTTTGCTCTACTTCTTCATTGATCAAGTGAAGCTAGGAGCTTGAGCAAAGGGACATCGTGGTGGATCATCATGGACTTGGAAGGATTCAAGAGAACCGGTTCAAACCCTACACGATCCAAGGAGTCACAAGAGGAGGTCTACAAAGGTTGTATTTCTCCCCACTTAGTGTTAGACACTACTTAGTATGTGATACTACATGTTGTTACTCTATTTTTCTAGTTCGATTCACCGTTGGAATTGTTTAGCACTCCCTAAATTTTTATTATAGCATGTGTGATGCAACCCAAACCCTAAGATGGTGCTAGAGAATCCCTACAGTGGTATCAGAGCTGAGCTAGAAACTTAGACGATGTTAGATTAATTACGAAACAGAAACAACTCCGAAATAACGATATTCTGAAACCCTGAATAATGCTCTCTGTCGTTTTTTAAATGGGCTCGAAAAATTTTTTTAGTAACTGCAGAAGCTTGCATGTGATGCACTAAGAACACATAACAAAATTGAGGCAATTCCATCAGATTTCACCCGAGCATCATCCTTAAATAACCGAGGAGACCGGCCCCTTTTGGGGTTTCATGTGTTGTTTGTTTAATCTAAAATTTCGTGTGATGCTAATTTTGCTTAGGGGTTAAATCGGAGTATTTCGTAGTCGTAATTTTAACATTGTTTTTGGTAACTTGGACGACGTTTAACATTTCGAACAAACATCACACACCACCTCATTACCCTCGCTGGAAATTTTCCAAGTGTTGGAATTTTCCAAGTTAAAGATATTTTAATGTTCATGCAAGTAACCCTCTGGACCCTCTAGAGGAACGTAACCCTAACTCGATTCTATGACCATAGAACCACGACCAAACCTTAGGGTTTGCCGTAGTCCTGTGGCGCCATAGGTGAGGCAAGGGTTGACCCTTCTACGGTTGGTCCATAGACATTGTGGCACGTTTTTGAGTATTTTAGTTTTGCTCAAGTGTTGAGCTCTTGGGGTAATTTGTGAATGTTTGTTTACTCGATCGAAACGTTTAACATTGTCTAGATATTTATGAATGTGATACAATAATTGGAATTTACACTAATCAGTTTTGTGAAAAGTAATTAGTTGCGTGTAAATCTAATATTTTGGCTTCGGTAGAATCGGGAATCTTGTTGAATTACCTGACTTCTTTTGAAAAGGTGTTTTCATAGTTGAGACCTAAATATAAAATTTGCATTGTTAGGCATGAAATCCTTAATATGTGATATTCCGGGTTTATGGTGTCTAAAGGCAGTGTCGATTCCAATTGTGGTAGTTTTTTCACTTTATTTTCTGCGACCGTAAGTGTAGTATGTGGTGTATCATTGATTTCGTTACTATACATCAACGACAATTGGGGTACGCATACTTACTTACGTTGATGACATGTGATATTATGTGTTGCTGAGATATGATGTATAGGATCGTCGTGAATGAATGGCTGGGGGTTTTATGGGAGATGAGAGTTTTTCTTTTCATTCATGTAAAATTAATTGTATGGAATATTCTTTTATTGGGGCACTTCCGGGTTGAGGATGATGTCACCATTGTTTTATATTATTTACTTTTTCGAATTAGGATACACCCAAGGAGGGGAGCAGAAGTGACCGGGTTCTAGGATTCAGTAGGAGGCCATCTCGAGGAGTCGAGACCGGATCTCCTAAACTCTAGAATTGGTAGGGTCACTTGCCGCTCTCGTAGGGGTCTAGGGGTGTGGGCTTAGCTATTCATCGCGACCGTGGAATCAGTATTTTCTATTGTTGGCTAAATACAAAATACTGACATCCTAGTATATCCTGTATTTTCATATATGTGCTTATGCTGTTGATATTTTGTGATGTGATCACTTTATATGTTGAGACGAAAGGTGTATTATATATATGATATATAATAAACGTTGCTTATGTTTTGCATCCGCTCTAGTCCAGCCCCGCTATGCCGTTAGTTAAGTAACCTAACAGTACATAACGTGACATTGTGGCGAATGCGGATGGCATAAGCGTACGTTCTATTTTCGTTTCTTTTCTGTAATGGATTAAGTACTTAAATGATGGGACTACATTAATGAGATTAATGTAAACAAAAAGGAACCTAAAAAGATGTTGTAGAATCAGATTTGAAACATACTCGGCTTTTTATGAAAAAGCAAGTTTTCAAATTGCGGAGCTTAAGCCACTCCTTTTAAACCATTAGATTCT
This sequence comes from Agapanthus africanus, assembly GCA_030015575.1. Taxonomy (NCBI): domain Eukaryota; kingdom Viridiplantae; phylum Streptophyta; class Magnoliopsida; order Asparagales; family Amaryllidaceae; genus Agapanthus; species Agapanthus africanus. Next base: position 540,354,836 of record CM057348.1, read on the forward strand.
ACAACGATATCAAGTTCAAAGCGTTAAAGGTTTTCTTAAAAACTACTCGCAGCCCTCCGTCATCTTAGGAAGTAGAGTACTTAGTATTCGTACTGCGTATTATGACTATACTTAAGGCGCAGTGTACGGTAGCTAAGTGATGTCTTCCTACACCGCATATGATGCGATTAGTTAGGACATTCATATGATTATATTGACTATAGTTAAGGGTCATATGGGTGGGTCTAGATAATCATGAAATGACGGGAAGAACTTGACTAGTACTTATGATATGTTAACTATAGTTAAGGTCATGAATGCTAGGGATAAAAACCATATCGGGAGTTTCAAGTGTTGAAATTTGCAATGAGATTGCATACCTTCTATGTGATAGTAGGATCCCGATCCCACTGTGAGCAATAATTCCTCCCGGGAGAGTTTTGTACTTTACAATTAGCTAACTCATTAGGTGTCTAAAAAGGTGTCAACGGGGCTACACCTCTGGGAAAATGAGGTTTATTTTAATTATGTCCGTGCGAAAGCACGGGGAACCTCCCTCAGAAGTACCGGAACTGGCCTGCCTGAACGGTTAGCGAAGTTGTAGAATGTAATTAATCCTGGCTAAATTTTCTTTTTAAGGCTTGAAGGAAAATTTGATTATAGCAGTGGGAGACATCGATTAGATAAAACAAATAACCAATCTGATCTTTGTAAGAGCTTTCGCTGAGTGTATTCTTTTCTCTCTCCTAATGGCAGATAACCATGACTGGACTTAAGCTACTGTTAGAGAAAAATAAACTTATCGGGTCGAACTATAAAGACTGGTTGAGGAACATTAACATTGCTCTCACATATGATAAAGTATCATATGTCCTCACTGCCTCAGCCCCGCCCAAGCCAGGCCCCGAATCGTCAGTTGCGGATAAAGAGATCCGCAAAACGTGGGATATTGACTATGCTACCGCCAAATGCCTCGCGCTTGCATCGATGGACAATACACATCAAAAGCAGCATGAGGAGATGGATGTTCAGTCCATCTTTCTCCATACAAAAGAGTTGTATGGGGAGCAGTCTCGTATCCTGCGATACGAAGCGTCTCAAAAGTTGTTTCAGATGCGGATGGCTCTTGGCACACCAGTAGGTGACCACGTTTTGAAGATGATATCTCTTATTAAAGAGCTTGAGGGCTTCGGATGGACAATGGACAACGAGCAATATACTGATATTGTTCTACAGTCTCTTCCCTCTGCCTTTGCTCATTTCATAGTGAACTTCAACATGCATAACATTGAAAAGTCACTACCCAATATGTTGAGAAATGCGGAGAGCACGCTTAAGACGAAGTCTCCCTCTTTGCTTGTTGGACAATCATCCTCTTCTGTCCCAAAAGCCAAGGCCAAGAGAAAGAACAAGAAGAAATCCACCAAACCGAGATGTGGAATCAAGAAGGCACAAGGAAGAGACAAATCCAAGGTTGACAAGTCGGGAAAAGGAGAATGTTTTTATTGCAAGAAGACGGGGCATTGGAAGCTAAACTGTACCGTGTATATTGCTAATCTCAACAAAAAGAAGCATGGTGATGCTTCTGCTTCAGGTGTGTTTGTGACTGAAAACTATTTTTCTATAAACTCTGCTTCCTGGGTATTGGTTACCGGTTCGGGTTCCCATATCTGCAATTCTGTGCAGGGCTTGAGAAATAGTAGAGTTTTGAAGACCGGTGATCACACTCTCCGAGTTGGAAAAGGTTCCAATGATCATGCAGTTTCAGTGGGAGAGTATCACCTAGGGTTGCCATCGGGTTATTTATTCATTTTGAACCTGTGTTATTTTGTACCTAGCATGCTTTGTAATATAATATCCGCTTATTTGTTAGACAATGAAGGATATCATTTTGTACTGCAGCATAATGTTATGAACATTAAACTTAATCAAGAGTTGATTGGTTCTGGTATACTTAATAACGGGATATACGTCCTAAATCAACACACAGTTTTCAACATACAACACACAAATAAAAGGAAACTTCAGATATAAATGAAGCTTTTTTTTTGGCATTGTAGACTTGGTCATATTAATGAAACAAGACTAAACAAGATTCATAAAGATGGATATTTAAATCCTTTTCAGTATAAATCTTATGCGACTTTTCGGTCTTGTATCAAAGGGAAAATGACCAAAACTCTGTTTACTGGACACGGAGAAAGAGCTACTGAGCTCTTGGGCCTCATACATAGTGATGTATGTGGGCCAATGTCTATACATGCGAGAGGAGGTTTTTCTTACTTCATAACTTTTACTGATAATTTCTCGAGATTCGGTCATGTGTTTTTATTAAAGCACAAGTCTGAAGCTTTCGAGAAATTCAAGGAGTACAAACTTGAAGTAGAAAAACAAACTGGAATGAGCATCAAAATACTTCGATCAGATCGAGGTGGAGAATATCTTAGTACAGAATTTTTGAACTTCCTAAAAGAGAATGGGATTCTCTCTCAGCTCACATCCCATTACACACCACAGCACAACGGTGTGTCAGAGCGGCGGAATCGCACCCTATTGGATATTATGCGATCCATGATGAGTGATACTGAGCTGCCTCTCTCTTTTTGGAGGCATGCAATGGTGACTGCAGCTTTTCTGTTAAACAAAGTTCCGACCAAGACTGCGTCTACCACTCCATATGAGATATGGTATAGGAAGAGACCATCTCTTAAACGAGTTAAGATTTGGGGTTGTCCGGCTTTTGTTAAAAAGTAGAATCCAGACAAACTCGAGACACGATCGGTAAAGTGTATATTTGTAGGATATCCGAAACATTCGTTTGGGTATCTTTTCTACCATAAGGAGGAACAAATGGTGTTTGTTTCTCAGTATGCCACATTTTTTGAAAATGAGATTTTTCCAAATGATACTGATGGCAATGTCGTAGATCTAGAAGAGGTTCTAAAGACACAAGTTACAAATGACGACTTGGTTGAACCTGATGTTGCAACAGAAACATATGAACCTCAGCCACTCCGTAGATCTGGTAGGACTTCTCGCCCATCGGAGAGATACTACAGTTTTCTCGTTGATGGTGATGGAGAATATTGCATCATGAATGATGATGACCCTACCAGTTTTCAGCAACCTATCACGAGTGGTGACTCTGTGAAGTGGCTGGATGCCATGAGATCCGAAATGGAGTCTATGTACACCAACAACGTATGGACTTTGGATGTTGTACTCTCTAGGGTAAAACCCGTAGGGTGCAAATGGATCTTTAAGAGAAAGATCGGTGTAGATGGGCAGGTAGATACCTATAAGGCAAGGCTTTTGACGAAAGGATTTCGACAAAAACCAGGACTGAACTATGACGAAACCTTTTCTCCTGTAGCCATGCTTAAATCCATTTGGATCCTACTTGCTATTGCTTCTCACTACGACTATGAAATCTGGCAGATGGACGTTAAAACTGCTTTTCTAAATGGTGATTTAGAAGAATGTGTTTATATGGATCAGCCAGAGGGCTTCATTGATAGTGGGAGCAGCATGAAAGCATGTAGGTTGCTTAATTCCATTTATGGATTAAATCAGGCATCACGGAGTTGGAACATCTGTTTTGATGATGTTATGAAAGAGTTTAGTTTCATCAAAAATCCAGATGAACCTTGTGTTTAGAAGAAGATTGTTGGAAGTACCGTCACATTCTTCTATTGTACGTGGATGACATTCTTCAGATAGGAAACGATGTTCCTATGCTACAATCGGTGAAACTGTTCTTATCACAGAGGTTCTCCATTAAGGACCTGGGTGATGCCTCGTACATATTGGGAATGAAGATCTATAGGGATAGATCTAAAAGGTTGTTAGGATTGTCCCAAACCAGGTACATTAACACCATCCTAAAGAGCTTTAGTATGGAAGACTCCAAGCGGGGTGCCTTACCCGCTAGTCACGGAGTCACTCTCTCCAAGGACTTTTGCTTAAAGACAGATGAAGAGAGAGCTCGCATGAGAATTATACCCTACGCCTCAGCTGTAGGATTTATAATGTATGCGATGTTAGTACATGCCCTGGTGTAGCTTATGCACTGGATGAAGTAAGTAGGTATCAATAAAACCCAGGGAAGAATCACTTGACAGCTGCGAAGAACATTCTTAAGTACTTGCGAAGGACTAAAGAAATTGTAACATTTCAAAATAATAAAATATTATTTTGGGAATTTTTATAATTTAATATTATTTTAATGAATATTTTAATATTTCGGTATAATTAAATACAAATAAATGGGGAAAATTTTGGAAAAATTATGGAAAATTCCAAAAATAGGGTATTTTATAGGATTAAGCCATTTTTAAGTTTTTATGATTAATTATATGCTAATTTAGTGCTAATCGCGATTAAAAAACGTTAATCGGATTTTTGGGGATGTTTTGTGCAAAACATGCACATATCATTTTTCTACACTTGTGTTTTATTTTCTACCATATTGTTTGGGTTTACTATTTGAGTGAGAAAGGATTTAGAGGGAAAAGAAAAGAAAATAAAAAGAAAAGGGAATATGGAAGTAGGTATGGGTGAGAGAGAAAAGAGAAGGGTTAGTGTTGACTTAGCCATTTCCTTCACCATTTCCTCTCCCTCCTCCTCTTCTCCTTCAGTTGCTGCCTCTCCCTCTTCTCTCTCTCCTCTTCAAGTCCCAAATCACCTCAAAAACAAACTCAAAACCCCACTCCCTTTTCACAAAAAGTGTGCACAAGCTCAAGATCTACACATTGGACCAAGAAAGCAAGGAATTTGGCCACTTGGGGAAACTCAAGAAAATTCTTGAGTTGCCAAATGAGGTATTTACTGAACCATTAGATTAGTTTTTGCATCACTTATACCCCTATGTTAAAATTGAATCGATATCGAGTGATGTTGTGGACTTAAGGAAAAACTAGTTAGGATTATGGGAAATTGAGAGTTGTGATGTCAAATCGAGCTCATTAGAGGCTGAACAAACACCCTACTGCTTAAATTAAGACCCAAACCTGAGACTTGAAACCCCAAAACACGGATTTAGAAACCCCGACATCGGATAAATGTGTGATTTGTGAGGGTATTTTGGAATCTGGAGCAACCCGAGGCCACTAGAATTGATTTTGGGATTACTGGGAGTCGTGCAGGCACCTAGGAAGCTACCACAGAGACCCGAGTGTAAGTGCACGGCGGCGCCCCGGCCGTCAATCCGACGCCGGAATGCGGAAGCGGTGATAAACTTTAATTTTGCGAACTTTGCAAACCGGCACCACCGCGCACTAGACTCCGGATCGGGCCATTAAACTAGATCTAGCTAACTACAAGACGGGTTAGAGATGTACCGACTGATCCAAGTCCTCCGGTCTTCGTCTCCACTCCGATCTTCTCGCGGGATCTCCGTCCGTCTCCTCCTCGTCGGAAAGGGCACCACATCGCCTGTAGCTTTTGCGGGCTCCCACCTCAATACCGAGGCAACTCGGGCGCGAAGCTGGCGAATCGACGCGTCCAAGATTTGCTGTAGGAAGTGTAGTGTAGAGTGTATGTCTCACTTTGGGGTTTGTTGCCTTTGAAAGATGATGGAGGAAACAAGATAAGAAAAATGGTGCTTGCATTTTTCTTAACATGTAAAAATGAGATCAAGAATGCTACTCTCTCAAAGATGAAGCTCTCATCTTTTTCTTTCTCTCAACCATGGAAAAACTTCTTTCATCAAGTGAGAATAATGGTGGAGGAAAATCAATATGAAAGCAAGAGGGAGGTGAGTGTAGGAGAAGAAAGAGGTGACCACATCAAGAGACAAAGAAACATCAACCATGCTTCACACATTAATCAAACCCATACCCTCATTAATGCAAGTGATGGTGCAAAAGATAATGATGCTATCATAATCAAAACAATTGCAAGAAAACCCCTCCACAAATGTAATTTGCAAAACTGCAAATTACCCCCTCCATCAGAAAAGTCCGGCCGGGAAAGAACAAAGGAAAACCGGCCGGAACGGAATGCAAACTGGCAACTCCAGAAAACTGGTCCCGTAATAAATTACAAGAAAACCCCGATACTGTGCATACACACCCGCATCTGTATTCCGTCCGGATACAAATGCAAAGAGACAAAATCTACACTGTACTAAACTAGGACCGGCTTAAACCAAAGCCGGCTAGTAATATCCGTTCGATCCTGATCCGTGTAATACCGCACGTATCTGATCGAACCCTGCCATATACCTATACGGCCTCTAGTACAAACCGTCCGATCCTGATCCGTGCAATACCGCACGTATCTGATCGGACCCTGCCATATCTCCATACGGCCTCTACAGCGTTTCGCCCGAAAGCTTGAGTAACTGAAAGTGTGGTGGACTCTAAAGACTCGTCAATACTATGGCTGTGGATTTAACCACTAGCACGTCAGAGGTATAAGCCAATACGTAACGGGCCACCAGCTATTGACTAAAAGGGACGTCGATGAGCGAACTCATCCTGACACCCTACTGAGCCTGTCAGTGACAATATCCGTACAGTCCGGTCCGTTCGTCTATGAGCATCGCATGTCGGGCCTAGGGGGTGGGTAAAAGTCAGACCCCCAAAAGCGGTACAAGTCGTGTCGGAGTGTAGCCCAGAACACCCTGAGATACTACTGGAATACCTACCAGTAAATCTCCTGCCTTGGCCAAGGACTTCGTGTAATGGCTCTCCTAGACACAGCGCGACCTCACCCCCAATACCGGGAGAGACGAACCCCCGAAGATTCGCTCACTGCCTCCATGTGGCTCGGGACTGTACCCAACTAAAACCTGTTTGCACGACTCCTTTGAGCCGTGGTAGGGTAGTAATCAAAGCACAGTGGGAACTCACACGAGACAAATGACGATCCCCAGGTCGATGAACTAACCTGTACACATGTCACCTGGGAACTGCTATCTGACGTCAGGTATAAGACCAACTAGCATATTCCCGACGAGTCCTGTCCGGTGTACTCATAACCCAATGAGCACCTGTATACATCTTAGGTGAACCAACTGACACCAGTGGCTTGTGAGACCGGCCACCGCCCCTCGTCGGGGTCTCGACTGTATACACTAGTCTACTCTGGAGTATCGATGCCCTATCTCGAAACTCCCACGACTAGGGTCCTTTTAAGGATGTGCTTATAGACTACCAGCTCCCACGTATATGATCGCCCTCATACTGCCGGTAGTCAAGCAAGAATCCTAGGGGCTCTATCAACGTGCAATAGCGACATGTCATGTCACCTAAAGCAGTACACGATGATAAAGGTAAACCAGATAGCATACTATCATCTCGAGTAAGACTGTCGTACCGGGATAGGTCCTCCCTCAATCATTGCAATCACGTGCCTGTGATCCAATAATTGACTCTGAGGGCACTATCTCCAACAATCTCCCACTTGCACTCAAGGCTAATTATTGCGATGTCGCATACTCACAGCCCGTGTGATACCGAACACCCAACTCCTCTACTAGTCAGTCTCACAAAGCCTGTTTGCGAAACTCTTGTGTTCGAGGAATAGCCTCAACGAGTGGATCCGCTCTGAAGTTTCTTTCTATGTCTCTCTATATCTCAAGTTCGCGGAGAAAGCCATCTAGCGAAATGAGCAATACCTGTCTTAGAGTGTCTGGATGTCTGATGGGACCGAGCTCATAAATGAACTCCAAATCCAAACATCTTAGACTGTATCGTCAACTGAACTTAATCAGTATCCTGCGCCATGCCACCCTCAGTATTGCCTTGGACCACCTGTCCAAAATACTGCCCCTCGTCAGAAGGAAAACTACAACTCTGACGACCTCCTTGTCGTCCATGTCACCTTGGAAGCCTGGAGTGATAACCGTCTCCTAAAGGAAGCAGCCGTTATCATATCCCTAGAACATTCACTTATGTTCTAAAACTGCTTCCGACTGCTCCTCCAGGATTGGATCAATATCAACTTATTGCATCTAGTGCAAGAACAACATCTGGTGTGGTACTTGACATCTCACGATTGACTCAATTGCCTAAGCAAGTGATCTGCCAATCATGCACATCCCTCTCTACTTTAGTCTATAAGACACCTTTAGAGAGGGTGACTCCATCACCTGCAGGTATACTACCATGCCAGAAGTCAACCATTCTAAATACTCTTAGAATGCTGTCAAAGTACCCTGATTGGGAAACCACCCAAATCTAGATCTAAAACCATAGATCTAGTAACCAGTATGTCTGATATAATGTCCAATTCCCATGTGGAGAAAACACTGTGTGACGACCAAAGTATAACCGATCGTAGTATAGGAATATCACTTCCTACTACCTTCTCAACAGATCCATCCCCTATTCTGATGACGTCAAACCTATGACTGTCACATCAGAAATAGATGATCTATCTCCGCTACATCTGCTTTGGTCTATAAATAGACATAAGCCTGATGTCCACCAATGCTTCCGCTGCTCCCACTGACTACGACAACCCTCTAGCAGAGTCATATACACGTACACTTCTGAAACTAGTTCAGAACGACGCTATACTCATCCTCCTGCCGGGTCTCGCAGCCTGGAACAACAGCAATGGCAAGTGTGGGTAAACAAGAACTTCCCTGTCACAGTCCTTGAGGCTACCGGAGTACCTCTCGGGTGCCTGAAGTTACCCACCTTATCTGCGGAGTGGCCAATGGAATGTCAAATCAGATTGAATCTTTAGGTTCCTTATCAAATCTTCAGTAATCGTTTGCGGTTCTGGAATCACTTCCAGTTCTACCATACTCCCACTACTGTTTTTGAAAAAATCCATTTTTAATAAAACTGTGGCGAGTCTAGAACAATATCTCTATTGTTCATCCAGATGGTAGAAAATCAACCCTCGTCATAGCCTGGGTCAACCCACAAACAGCCATTACAGAAACGTGCCTTGAGTTATCCAGAGTCTAGTTTTAATCATAAGCCGGACAACTCCCCGTACCTTAACAACGTTAAGATATGAACTGTTCTACATCCAATATAGAACCAGAGGCACTGATTTAATTTAACCAGATTCAAATCATGCAGCTATCTCCAGTGCATGTCAACTAAATGGAAGGAGGCCGATCAGTGTTACTCAACTTAGGAATGCTTCCAATTATGAGTAACCTGAAAGAGAAGCAATTTCTCTTTATCATTACTATCAACTGAATACCATACACAAGTATCTACATCTTCGATCACCTTGAAGAATCCCGATACTTGCTACACCTGGTTCTCTACTCTATTCAAATACCTATAACTCCTCAAAACTTAGACCCTGTGTTTCTACGAAACATATGTCTAAGAACTAGAGAAGTTAAAAGTAAACAGAATATAGTATGAGGACCAACCCCTCTGTCCCAATGGACACTGGACAACATACAATACTCTGTATAAGTCCGCTGAGTCTAACAACTCTTTCACTGTGTGTCGTAGGTTGAAAACTGTACTTATGGTTAAGAAGAATTACACCGCTGTTTAATGCTCCTTACTTAACCATCCACTGATATAGGTAAATGTCATCGACATAATATCAAAAGGTATATCTCACTCTATGAAAATAGACGTACAGATATATCAATTTGAAATTGGTGCACAACAGCGGATATTCAAAACCAAATATTTGCCAACCGGCAAACAAGCCAGGTGACTTCCTCAAATATCACCGATTACAACGAATCCCGATATAATGAGGACAATCACCTAATTCCCAATAGCTTACTCCCACTCATCATCTGTAAAACCATACAGATGTGAGAATCATACCTGGTAAATACATACCCTGGAGCAAGGGCTAACTGGGAAATCAGTTTTCATTTAACAGTACACAGTGTAACTGGAACAATGAAATGTTCCGTGGGGTATCCCGGTATTCCTAGTAATGCCTCTTCCATTATCCAGATTCACAACTGTAACCGGATAATTCATTGCCATCTCTCCATATCCCTTCATATGTCTTTAGTCATTACCTTCTGCACACCCCTTTAGGCCAAATGGTTTTCTTCCTTCCCTACCGTTCGGCACCAGCCTATGGTTTGGAGGAAGACTATCCAATAAGCATAAAGGGTGTACTGTCCTAATCCTAGGAGCACTCGCAATGCGAGAGAAGGTGAAGATAAAAGACAACCGAATAAACCTTATTCCTATTTCTCCTGGACCAGAATCCATCCCCGAACTGGAACAAGTTCCTTTCGAGTTCGTATATAACCATACGATGGAGTATCCAAATATCTGTGGATCTTCGTAGTGATACGGAGTGTCCTGGAGAAATACAAAGGTGAAGTAGGAGTGGTAACGAAATACTTGGTCTGGTCGTGAATATCAGTCGCAATTTACTTTGCCCTCCTTCTAATCCCTTTCTTTGTCTTAATCTTAATACCTTCTGCACACCATCGTTATGCTAATTGGTTTTCTTCATTCCCTACCGGTCGGCACCAGCCTAAGGTTTGGAAGAAGACTATCCAATTTGCGTAATAGGTGTACTATCTCCTAAACTAAGGAGTACTCGTAACTTGAGAGAAGGTAAAAGGGAAAAGACAACTGAATAATCCTATCCGTTTTCTCCAGAACCGGAAACCATCCTCGAATTCCTTCGAGTTCGTATCTAACCATACGATGGCTTTTTCCAATGGAAGTGGACGTTCACAGTAATACGGGGTGTCCTGGAGAAAAGGGTAAAAGTAGGAGTGGCAATGAGGTCTGCAACTCTGACAATCCAAAAGCCGGTGTAAAGAAGGTTCGGTTAACTTGGTCTCTGAGTCATAGTCTTAGGGTCGGGTCAATGGTCGCTGCCAGAGAGAGAGAGAAAATAAACACTCAGCGTGCACTCTAACCTAGATCAGAATGGTTATCACTTTATCTAATCTGGAAACCTCCCACTGTACCTCAAATTCTCCTCCAAACCTGAAAGAAGAATTAGTCGGGGTCACCCGAGGAGTAAACTAACTCATCAGTGGGAATCGGGATCCAACTCTCATCGCATGATAACGTGACGTAATCCGCTCACGTCATCACACTCCAGAAGGTATGCGCATATCTAGCAAATTTCAGTTCTTTTGAAACTCCCGATGTGATTTCTGCCCCATGCTCTTATGACCTTGACTAAGGCCAACAAATCATAAGTCACATGTCAAGTTCTACCCGTCATTGTCCAGGTTGATTTGAACCCACCCGTACAAGCCCTTGACTAGGGCCAACAAGGCTATACGACTGTCCCAAACCAACGCATCTATCTATGCTGCATATGAATAACCAACAGCTACCAAACACTGTGCCTTGACTATGGCCAACAAACACAGCTTGAATACTATTGACTACCCATATGAAACGACGGAGGGCTACGAATGGTTTCTGGCGAAAACCTTTAACGTAGTGAACTTGATATCGTTGAAGGGACGGATAGCTTTTTAGAAAATATAGTGACGAAAACCTTTACTAAAGAGGTCACTCCCGGTGAAGGGATCTCGGCTCTTTCCCCGTAGAATGGGGTGCAGGATATTCCAAATGAATACCACGATGCAAAGCAAAAGTAATCAGCTATAGTGAAGTCATTGCCCTGACGCAAACTGTTTGTCCAAGGGGTCACTCCCGGTGAAGGGATCTCGGCCCTTGCCTCGTCGACTGAGGAGCAGGATATTCCAAATGAATACCACGATGCAAAACAAAAGTGAACGTCCTTGCAATAACAGCTTTTTGAAAAGTGTTCCAACAACATCAGATTAGGTTTGTTTATCTTGCATTGATCCGAATCAATGCAGTCCCATCAATTGATCACACCACAAAGAACGAAAATATACTGACGTACGTATATGCCATCTGCATTCGCCACTGGGTCCCATCATCACCCGTTAGGTTAGCTAACTAACGGCAGAGCGGGGACTGGACTAGCGCGGATGAAAAACATATACAACATCTACTAATATATATACCAATATATTATATTTCGCTCAAGGCGTGAATAAAATGCAACATCACAGAAATGTACAGCATCACAGAACAATACAGATATCTGGGATCCCCGGGTTTCACAGAGCCACTACTGAAACCCGACGTTCCCCTGGTCGTGTGGATAGCCTGTGCAATGAAATCCTATACCCCCTACGAGTGCGGCGAATAGCCAGCCAATCCTGGAGTGAAGCCCCCTCCGTCCCAATGCCATGAGATGCGGGCTTGTTGCCCTCTAGAACCCGGCTATCCGTGCACCCCTCCGCGGGGTAACCCTAGTACAGAAAGTAAAATATACATACAACGGGTACAACGACCGCAACCAGGTCGTGCCCCAAAAGAATAATACAAACAGGCAGTGACGGCAGTCCACATGTCGGACGCTCGCCCCGCAACAACAAATGTACATAATACAACAAAACTGTACTAGCATTGCATCCAGGCTATCCCCCACGATCGATCCGCAACATCACAGCAAAAACAGAACATCAACGTGAAAGTCACGTTCGCAAATCCGTCTAACCGGGATATAGCAGTTAAACCGGATTTACCGATCAAGTGACATTCACGGTCGCAGATATAATGTAAATACTGTGAAAAATGTGTTTAAAATTTTTCCGATTGATCAAACAATTAACAAGTGGGCCCCAAAGAAAACTGTAGCACTCACAGAAATAATTGGCCCAACTTTAATATTCCAAAACCCCTAAAATAAGCCCAGAAGCCCACTGGAAAAATACGAAGCATTGACCCCACCAAATTGCGGCGGAACCGCGGCAACAAGGGGGTTCTTGCCGCGGTTCCGCGCTCTACCTGAGGGTTCATTGTCTCGTTTTTTCTCAGAGTTCTTAGAACTCCCTGCACATCATTCTGAGATCACCTGAAAAATTTTTAGACTTCAAAAAATTTCAACAGAAACTGATGTGAAGGAAAAATACGGTTTTTGGAATTTTTGGTCGATCGGAACTGAAAAACACATCTAACGAAGCTAGACGAAGTTAATGGCGAGGCTCTGATACCACTGTAAGTGCACGGCGGCGCCCCGGCCGTCAATCCGACGCCGGAATGCGGAAGCGGTGATAAACTTTAATTTTGCGAACTTTGCAAACCGGCACCACCGCGCACTAGACTCCGGATCGGGCCATTAAACTAGATCTAGCTAACTACAAGACGGGTTAGAGATGTACCGACTGATCCAAGTCCTCCGGTCTTCATCTCCACTCCGATCTTCTCGCGGGATCTCCGTCCGTCTCCTCCTCGTCGGAAAGGGCACCACATCGCCTGTAGCTTTTGCGGGCTCCCACCTCAATACCGAGGCAACTCGAGCGCGAAGCTGGCGAATCGACGCGTCCAAGATATGCTGTAGGAAGTGTAGTGTAGAGTGTATGTCTCACTTTGGGGTTTGTTGCCTTTGAAAGATGATGGAGGAAACAAGATAAGAAAAATGGTGCTTGCATTTTTCTTAACATGTAAAAATGAGATCAAGAATGCTACTCTCTCAAAGATGAAGCTCTCATCTTTTTCTTTCTCTCAACCATGGAAAAACTTCTTTCATCAAGTGAGAATAATGGTGGAGGAAAATCAATATGAAAGCAAGAGGGAGGTGAGTGTAGGAGAAGAAAGAGGTGACCACATCAAGAGACAAAGAAACATCAACCATGCTTCACACATTAATCAAACCCATACCCTCATTAATGCAAGTGATGGTGCAAAAGATAATGATGCTATCATAATCAAAACAATTGCAAGAAAACCCCTCCACAAATGTAATTTGCAAAACTGCAAATTACCCCCTCCATCAGAAAAGTCCGGCCGGGAAAGAACAAAGGAAAACCGGCCGGAACGGAATGCAAACTGGCAACTCCAGAAAACTGGTCCCGTAATAAATTACAGGAAAACCCCGATACTGTGCATACACACCCGCATCTGTATTCCGTCCGGATACAAATGCAAAGAGACAAAATCTACACTGTACTAAACTAGGACCGGCTTAAACCAAAGCCGGCTAGTAATATCCGTTCGATCCTGATCCGTGTAATACCGCACGTATCTGATCGAACCCTGCCATATACCTATACGGCCTCTAGTACAAACCGTCCGATCCTGATCCGTGCAATACCGCACGTATCTGATCGGACCCTGCCATATCTCCATACGGCCTCTACAGCGTTTCGCCCGAAAGCTTGAGTAACTGAAAGTGTGGTGGACTCTAAAGACTCGTCAATACTATGGCTGTGGATTTAACCACTAGCACGTCAGAGGTATAAGCCAATACGTAACGGGCCACCAGCTATTGACTAAAAGGGACGTCGATGAGCGAACTCATCCTGACACCCTACTGAGCCTGTCAGTGACAATATCCGTACAGTCCGGTCCGTTCGTCTATGAGCATCGCATGTCGGGCCTAGGGGGTGGGTAAAAGTCAGACCCCCAAAAGCGGTACAAGTCGTGTCGGAGTGTAGCCCAGAACACCCTGAGATACTACTGGAATACCTACCAGTAAATCTCCTGCCTTGGCCAAGGACTTCGTGTAATGGCTCTCCTAGACACAGCGCGACCTCACCCCCAATACCGGGAGAGACGAACCCCCGAAGATCCGCTCACTGCCTCCATGTGGCTCGGGACTGTACCCAACTAAAACCTGTTTGCACGACTCCTTTGAGCCGTGGTAGGGTAGTAATCAAAGCACAGTGGGAACTCACACGAGACAAATGACGATCCCCAGGTCGATGAACTAACCTGTACACATGTCACCTGGGAACTGCTATCTGACGTCAGGTATAAGACCAACTAGCATATTCCCGACGAGTCCTGTCCGGTGTACTCATAACCCAATGAGCACCTGTATACATCTTAGGTGAACCAACTGACACCAGTGGCTTGTGAGACCGGCCACCGCCCCTCGTCGGGGTCTCGACTGTATACACTAGTCTACTCTGGAGTATCGATGCCCTATCTCGAAACTCCCACGACTAGGGTCCTTTTAAGGATGTGCTTATAGACTACCAGCTCCCACGTATATGATCGCCCTCATACTGTCGGTAGTCAAGCAAGAATCCTAGGGGCTCTATCAACGTGCAATAGCGACATGTCATGTCACCTAAAGCAGTACACGATGATAAAGGTAAACCAGATAGCATACTATCATCTCGAGTAAGACTGTCGTACCGGGATAGGTCCTCCCTCAATCATTGCAATCACGTGCCTGTGATCCAATAATTGACTCTGAGGGCACTATCTCCAACACCGAGCCCCTAACTCCAACACCAGGCCGCAGATATATTCATTCTGGCCGCAATTTGCGGCCAGATCAGGGAAATTGGATCCCAGATTTGGTTCATGGCTCCTTTTGCACTAAAATAGACCCCTCCTATATGCAGTTTTGGCTAATTGTCACCTGGAGAAAATCTGGGAGCATTTTAGTGTGTTTTAAGCTATGTTTTCCGTATTTTAATATGCACTTTCTTGATATTTGGATTTGTATTTGGTTGTCGGATGTTCGTACATCGACAACAGGGATTGTTTGATTGATTTGCACATTTAGGCATAGGTTCCAACCTATGAGCACACTGTGCGCTGTATTGGTTTTCTGCCTCGATTCTAATATGTATTGCGACTGTTTATTATTATAGGTACCCTTGCAAGGATTCCGAGGCGAAGAAGCGCGGCGTCATCGATTTCGGCGAGCGAAGACCAACTGAGTAGATTATATCTACGGGGGAAATCGGGTGGATGGCGTATAGCACCCCCGCATTTCGATGTCTTGTATACTATATATACTATATATGATAGCTTATTGAGTGACATGGAGATCATAGATGTGTTATGTGTACTATGGATATTTAGGGTTAGAAGTGAACTAGTGTATTTTCCTAGTTGCGAACCCTATCATAGGTTTACACCCACACGCACACACATGCTTATTGCTACACTTATATCATGATGATGAGGATAGTGTATGATACTGAAGATGAGCCGATGAGTTTTGGGCATGGTGCCGTGAGATCGGCGATATGATGTGATTCGTATATGGGATACGATACGAGATTTTAGCGGGCCTTTGGACGTGTGTTTTAAACACGCGTTTATATTTGTTTAGATGGTATCGATTGTACTAGACTTAGATCAGTACCCCAGATCACGTGATATGATGATATGGATACCAGATATTGATGAGATGAATGTGATATTGACCCGTACCCAGCTATTGGGATGCCGTACGACGATTTACCGTACGAGCTTTATATTGATGATAGATCCGCACTCATGACTCGAGGATATTATACGATGTAGATTGTATCGTATGTGATACTATTGAGGCGGGATCACCGACTATTATATTTATATACATATATCAACTCAGATGTAGGTGGTTTCCATACCCCTCCCGATTGACTTGATAGTTGGATGTAGATTACTTAGACAAGAGACTAGACCCGAGTCATACCTATTTCAAAACTAATGAATCGGGGATATTTTAAAGATAGGCAAAAGGGATTCTACGGATATTTCCCGAACGACGCATCTTTTCTTAAAACACCGTAGCCCTTATTTTACCAAAAAACCCGATTTGTCTTATTTCAAATGGCAAAGCTGCATGATATATTTATTGTCACGACCCGAAAGTACGGAACGTGACCGGCACTTAGATTACGAAGCGTCTAGAGGCACCACGTAACCTAAGTAAGCCGAAGCCCAGAAATCTAAACCATGAAAAAGAAGAAGAAGCAGTAAAAGAAAACAAGTATAAAAACATCAGCAAATTTTACCAAAAATTTCGGCAGAGTCTCCTCTGTAAAAACTGGCCCCCAAACGGGTACAACAAGTATAATATACATAAACAATAAAAAGCATCCCCAAACGGGAGCTAGCATCAACGCCAACAGGCGGAAACAACCACAGCAAGCACAATAATATACAACGCCAATAGGCGAGGCTCAAAACTCAAAAGAAAACAAAACCACCAGATCTGAATAATACATGCGCGACTCTAAGGTCGAAATAAAAGACTGGTCCTATAAACTTATCAAGTAATACAAATATGGTTGATGGAGCTTACTAGATACAAATGAATTAATAAAAGTACAATGGTGGTTCGGATACAAGTGAACCAACCTACCGTGCAAATCACCGTGAAGAAAAGATGTGCCAACAAGCTGCCACGGAAACCTGTACATCGAACCTGTAAAGAATTTGGCACAACGGGGGTGAGTTGCCAACTCGTGAGTAGAAGACATCTACAAAAAGAAATCGAATGCACGACGCTATCCTAGGTCATAATAATACACTACTATATCTCAATCATCTAGTAATAGCAGGGTAATCCTACGTGTAAGTGCAAATACTCCGTGTCGTGTCAGTGCCTCATATAGTACTATGTCATATGAATGGATATGCATGCACCACGAATGTAAAATAAACAAATCCTGAAATCCAGGTATATCTTTATAAGAAATGTTTAGCTGTTATCATAGTAAAGTGTGTATAAGCATCTGAAATCTCAACAATGAAATCCATGGAAATCCGTGTCAAGCATCGACACAACACATGTAATCTCAAGTCTCAATATGTCGGGCTCCGTCAGTCCGGATCGGCCCATATCATCAAATCTCACGACAACGGTCGGTATCCTCCGGATATCCGCCGCGCCAGACATCACCGGTAGGTAGTCTTCCCCTGCCAGGCTCATCATCTACAACTCGATCTTCTTGTCCCGGGGTACCATACCGGGCCCACCATGTACCCGAGACGGTTCATCCACTCCTCGAATCGGATCTCGAAATCCAACAGAAAACATGAAATCTCATGGTGGACGACACATACATCACGAGAAAACCGCATCTTATTTTAGAAAGAGAAGAGGAGAGAGAAAGAGAAGTTTTTATATATTTTTGCGGTTTTCCCTAAAAATCCAGAAATCTCATAGAAATCCAAATCTCAAAATCATGAGTAAGTATATGATAAGTGTCGGCATATGCCCATAATACTGCATGATAACATGAAAATATGAATGCATGAATATCTAAGTAATAAATATCATGTCTGTACTAATGTCAGAGAATAATCACAATATTATAGCGGTCTAGTTGTTAACTGATTCTATCCATAAAAGTCAATATGATCTAAAGTGTACGTGACATAGCAATTACCGATGATGATGTGTGTGAGCCGGCAAATAAGTGTGCGTGGAATATGCGCATCATCGGTAATAGTGCTGGTGTCCTAACAGGTAAAGTTTATACTGATTATAGCAACATATAAAAGAACATGCACCATGATAATTACAGTATGAATGTAAATACAGATGTGCGTTATCCACTCCTCTGCGAGATACGAGTACAACTACCACTATGTGAGTCGAACCTAAACCAGTGTCCATCTAACATCCTAAGGAACTAAACCTAATAGACTAGTCAGTAAGAAACTGGAGTCTACCTAAGTTCTGAATCAATATCTCTAATAGTCGGCGATCCCGCCTCAATAGCGTCACGTACGTATTACGGCTTCCTCGAATCAAGAGTGCGGATCAATAGTCAAATCTAAGCCTCGTACGGTAAAATCCATCGTACGGCATCCCAATATCGGGGTACGGTCAAGTATCTCCTAGGTGTCTCCTCATTCGTATAATGTCATCATCAGCACACCTCATGATCAAGGTGTTAAACTGTGATCGCATACATCAATCATATATCATTGCCATCATGATGAGCATCATTAGTTTATCCTCAGAAATATCATGTCATATGTATCATATTGTGACTAGGTCATACTTATATGATATCGGCATCAGGTCACACCAATATAATGTCGTAATCAAGTTATACATATATCATATCGTGATCAGTCACAAGTTACAATCCGGGTACTATTCTAGAGTCCCATGTATATCAATATCACCACCACTCTTTATAATTTATATATTCATGTTCATTATCTCATTCTCTAATGATCCGCTAACACTTTATTACGACTGTATAGTCAAGAATCACGGCATCAAGCCCAGTTATACTGTTTCATCATACTTCGGATATCATATCACATCAATGAATCACCTATACGTGTTGTATATATATGTATATACCTATACCTAGTTCTATATATATACACATACACGTACCCCATGTCGAGTTTCAGTGTGTGCGTGGGTGTGTTTCTATCTGAAACCTGCGAACCTCTTCCAAGGTACTCATCCTCTGATATGGTTTTCCTAAATCAGTCTAGTCCAGCCTAGGGTCAATACTAGGGTCCTATTAGGGTCACATCTGGTTTCCTAATGTCAATAAGTACTATTCCTATTCTACGTTGCGGGGGTGCTAAACGCCATCCACCCGACTTCCCCCCGTAGATATGCATCTACTCACCTGGTCCATGTCTGCCGACGACGGTGTCGCCATCCTCCTCTTCATCGCCCGCAGTCCACTTGAAGGGTACCTAAACGCAAACATATAAATATTATCGTAAACCGAATCACATACAAAAGTCAAACGATACAAGGAACAAGCATAGGTTAAAACATATGTCCCGTCCACGCAAAAGAACCAATTATCGCTCGATATCGGCGTACAAACTCCGATGGATCGAGATAAACATCAACAGATAACTCGTAGTTTTAAAGCACATTACTTATATTGTAAAACATGATCAAATTCATCGAAACACTAAAATCGATCAAATCGTCCGTTTTCGAAAAACCCGAAAATGCCAATTTATCGTTTTTCATCCAAACTTGACATTTAAATGAAACCAAGGGTCATAAAACTCATTAAATAGCATAACTAGACTATACAAACTATTACTATATTTTTATTACACAATTTTACATTTATTTGAAATTTCTAGTTTCCAACTTTTAACAATTTTAACATTTTTCAAGCAAAATAGCACAATTCCACCACAAAACATGATTTTGCATGAATTAATGTATTAAACCACAATTCATGATGATAATGATTTAATGAAACCATAAATTATATTTTTAATCTCATTTATTTAGGAATTTTCAAAATCTAGTTTACAAAATAATAGCATTTTATTAGTATTTTCCAATTCTCAAAGTAATCTAGTAATCAAACTAAGTTTTTCTTTCCATTTACATGCTAATACTCTCACTAAAACTACAATCTAATGATAGCAACTTTAATTGGAATTTTATGTTACCCACAAACACATTTTAGAAAAATCTAGTTAGCTAATTTTCTTATTTAAAACAATTTTAAATGAAAATTTTACAATTTAACAACCATGCAATATTTTCCAATTCTAAAAGTGTTAAACTAACTATTATAACCCTAATTAATTATTAAAAACCCTAACTTGAATTTACAACCCTAACTTGCATTTTTTTTTAAAAAACATAGAATTAATTCATTAAATCTAATTAAGCTTAAATGATCATCTAATAACAATAAATCAAAAGAAAGAAAATTATACCTCCAAAATGTGAAATCCAAACAAGAAATGAGCCTCCAAAATACATGCTTTCCCACTCCAAAATCCATATAAAAAAGGGTAGAGAATAAAGGGTATGAAGAGATTAGGATTTTGTGTATTTTTTGTTGAATTTTTGATGTAATTTGATGGATTTTTGTGCAAAAATGAGGTGGGAAATGGGGGGGGGGGCAGCCATGGGGTGTTGTGGCCGTCCTTGGTGAGGTGAGGGAGAGAAAGAAGAGAGTGTGATGTTGTGTAGAAGTTTCAAGAAGAGAAACAACACTAAAAGTCTTTTCATGCTTATTTAATTATTTATTTATTTATTTACTATAGCAACTCAAGAAAGCACTAGAAAATAGGAAAAATTTGCAAATAAATTTTGCATGATACATACTAAATTCTAACATGCCATGGTTCATTTTTACAAATTAAAACCATTTAAATTTGTAATTTACACTAATTTAGTGTAAAAATAAAGCTTATGTTAATATTTAAAATAATTAATTTAGGAAATTTTTTTAATTAAACTAAAAATTTATAAGTGGCTAAATAAACACTATTTACTAGTAATTACATAATTAAATAGGTATTTTTGAATTTATAATGAAAAACAATTGCGGTTTGATTTTACGAAAAATACATTTTGCTTTACCGAAAATCATAAATTCACTTAAACAATTTTATTCATTTAATTATTTATTTAATTATTTTTAAAACGTTACATTTATTGAGGTAGATTTCTTCACTGTTGCGTTGATTATTCGATTCCGCATATTCATGCTATTTGCATTGCATTGCTTGTGTTTATTGATATATTACTATCATGCTACTAGGACACCAGCACCATTATCGATGATGCATATGTTCTACGTACACTGCTCACCGGCTCACACACTTCATCATCGATAATAGCCATGCCATTACACCGTAGTACTGTTGCATTCAGAATATGACTCTTGCATGGCATAATTGTGTACCTATATACTGTGCACCCATACGTGCATACATACGTAATTGCACTCACATTGATGGTTCAGGCTTGATGAGAGATTTGGGAACCGCAAAATACCTTTAAAAGCTGATTCATTTTAAAGAAGCGGTCTTCCCTACATATGTGCATATTTCTATTCCATGTTGCATGACATACTGATATGTTTACAGTTCTTTTACATGTCGCATACATCATGCTTTCTGATTATACGCATTGAGATATGTTGTTCCCATGATATTTCTGGATTTGGGAACCGTGGGTATTTCAAAAGAGAATATATAACTGTTTTGAAAACCCGGTTGCCCTTGATATGATATTTCAGTGCGTCCACCATGTGTTTTCTCGGTGCTAGAGTGATATATGAGAGAGAGGGGGCCGACCCGGACTGACAGATGCCCAATATATGAGAGAGAGGGGGCTGACCCGGACTGACGGATGCTCGATATATGAGAGAGAGGGGGCTGACCCGGACTGACGGATGCCCGATATATGAGAGAGGGGGGGCTGACCCGGACTGACGGATGCCCGATATATGAGAGAGAGAGGGCTGACCCGGACTGACGGATGCCCGATATATAAAGATTTACGTGCCGATGCTGTGCACAGCTTTCATGATGTTTTCGAGTGTCGATGCTGGACACTCCAGTTCCATGATTTTGACGTGTCGCGAGGGACACAGATGGGTTATATCCTCATATTTCCATGCATATGCTTCATGATATTTACATGCATGATGGATATTGTCATTGGGTGACGAGTGGACACGATCCACATATATACAGATTTGATTACATTGCTCATACCTCATATTTTTGATATGTTATTAGCTGAGGCACTGGCACGAGCACTTGGCACTACACTCATGTATAGAGGTTATACTGCCACGTTAGCATGCTTCAGACTTATTCATATTGAGGTTATATATATCTGATCGTATTGACCTAGGATGAGTCATGCATACGATTTCTGTTTGTAGATATTTTTTCTATTCACGAGTTGGCAACTCACCCCCGTTGTGCCACAGTTCTTGCAGGTTTGCCGTACATGTTTCATTGCGGCTTTTCTGGCACATTGCTTCCATTACGGGTGACTTGCTTTGGTAGGTGGGTTCTTTTGCATCAGAACCACCATTGTACATGTATCATTCATTGTATCTAGAAATTCCATCAACCAAAACTTCTATATTGTTTCAGACTTAGAAATCAGCTATGTATTATTTCGACCTTAGAGTCGCGCGTAGCAGTATTATGGTTTTCATGTTTATTTTGAGTTTCTTTCACAGTTTTGATCCTCGCCTTTCGGCGTTGTATATTATATTGCTAGCGTGGTTGTGACCGTCAATTGACGAAGTGCTAGCTCCCACTTGGGGATGCCTTTTATCATTACTTATATATTATCCTTGTTGTACCCCGTTCGGGGCCAGTTTTTACAAAGGAAACTCAGCCGAAATTTTCAGAAAAGACTATACATTTTAAAAATGCATATTCGGCTTAGTTATTTAAAAACCATGATTTAAAACATGTTTTCTTCATTCTTTTAAACTAGTTTTCTTTATTTACTCCCTAAAATGGTTTTAGATTTCTGGGCTTTTGGCTTACTTGGATTAGATGGGGTCCTATAGACTTCATATGATTCAAGTGCCAGTCACGGGCTATTTCGGGTCGTGACAAAGTTGGTATCAGAGCGCTAGGTTAACCTTGGTTCAAGTCTATGTTTTACTATGTGGAGCCTAGGGCATTTATATATATACGGAACTTAGGCTTGACCTTACGGAACTTAGACTTAGTCGAGGGGGTATTATACCCGAACTTTCGTCGCGTAAGATGACCCTTGGTTGATGGAGTAGGTATCTTGAGTAGAGGGACGTACCGTACGTATGTTCCGCGGCATACTTACGACACGCCACTCCGCTTAAGAAACCTTAGGATGTACATTTCCTTGCACAGTATTATATTCATTCCTATGATCTATCCTCATCGATACTGGTTATGATTTTGCTGCCACGATTGCACGGGCAGAGTGAGCTACGGCTCGAGTTGCGTCAGCATGAGCTCGTCGTGGACGAGGACTGACCGGGGCGTGATTCCAGAGACATACGATTGCATATAGAGGCTTCGTTTATTGCGTTTTCGCGCCATGAGCGTTTGACTGATCGCTTTTGCGAGATTTCCCAGACGTGCCGAGCAGTACTAGAGGATTGAGCCACTGATAGAGGCCAGCCAGGATGTGATGACCATTGATATATCGCTTATTCATGATGATTGAGGCACTGTTCAGCGTACGGACGAATGAGCCAGTTGTTGCTGCGAATGACGAGATGTCGCCCAGATGATTGGAGCTACTGCAGCTTGAGCAAATACTTAGAGATATTGATGCCCGAAGGTTAATGACTAGGACATGTGGTTCGTTCGCTTACCCCGATGCAAGGTCATCAGATAGGTTGATTCCAGCTAGAGGTGACTTCACGCAGATTCGTTGTGAGTCGACAGAGACGATCGAGTGTCAGGAACCCATTTTCCAAGTTTTAAGTATTCGGAAAGACATGCAAGCGATTCCATGGACCCTCTAGAAGAATGAATCCCTAACTCGACATAATGACCGTGTGAAAGCCTTTGAACCTTAGGGCTTGCGGCAGTTCCGCGGCATCATTAGTGAGGCTTGGGTTTGCCCTTCTATAGCTGGACCACCGATGCTGTGGTATGTACTCGATACTGTTGAACTGTACCGAAGATGTTGAGCTCTTAGGGAATTATGAGGTTCCGATGAGTCGATCGGATGGTGCGACATCATTCGGATATTATGTGATGGGACACATTTCTTGGAAGACTCCAGATACGAGTATATCCATTGGAGCGTAGTCCATGCAGTCACGAGTAGACGAGTCCGAATCAGGCGACATTGGAACAAAGTGGAGTAAAGCGTTCGCACGAAATTTCGACGAGATGACGTTCCACTCCGCTGACATCAGAGGTACGATGTGTCTACAGAGGCATTGGGATGCGACCAGCTTCCGAGGAAATGCTGTACTGACAATGCAGATTGTCCAGAGAGCGAGAAGAGATTGTGTATGAGTACCAGCCTCCGTACAGTTCGGCTTAGGCGAGATTGGAAGAGACCTTAAGCAGGATTCCTTACAAGACACTGCTGCAATAAGATTTGCACCAGGAGCAGATGGGTGACGTGTTTTCGGAGGACCATAGGACGGCACCAGTGATGTGCTGCTTTACGAGTGGTCGTGAGGATTGATCGAGAGATGACTAGAAAAGTGCCAGGACGGAATCGTTTCCGTTAGCACACCTAACAGGGCCAATGAGCCGATGGATTGCTAGATTGGTAATCCACAGAGAAGATAAGGACGCCAGACCGTGAGCAAGAGGCAAGTAGATATCTTGCGCCGCTAGTATTGGATGTACCGGCACCTTCTTGACTTATACCGACGACGGTATTTTTGGTTTCTGATTTTGTGATTTGACTATCACGTATCCGTCACTTTGGATTTCGGTATTTTGGGCGATCTATTCGCATGATTTAGTCTTGATGACTGAGTTTCATGGATTTCATACGGTTGATTTGAAGTCATCCGATATGTCGATTTTGGATTTCGTGATTTCATGCATGATGGATGCACCGATTTGGGTTTTCGCGCATGTTGGGCGCATATTTTGAGATACGATTTTGGTGCACACCAGGTGCACTAAATCGGGATTCTTCGTGCATGTCAGATGCACCTAATTTTGCTGTCAGGCACACACGTTGCCTATGACAGATGCTTCGTGCACACCCGTTGCACCTAGATGTTGTTTCTGTGCACATGTATGGCACCTATATGGATTTTGATTCCGTGCGCACCAGACGCATAGGGTATTCTTATATACATTTTGGGATTGATTTTTATAGAGCAGTACGTTTTATGATAATTGCTATGTGTTTTCGTACTGAGCAGGACTAGTCAGAGGACAGTACCTGGATATACTTTGCATGCATTGATAATTATCGAAGGGATTTCCAAAAAGCGAGCTATAGTCTTAGTATTTGCCTACGTGCCCGATATGACACGAAATGTTTAAATAAGGGAACCCTTATAAATTGTTTTCAAAACGGCGGAACGTACATGTTAAACAAAAGATATATATACGTATATAGTTAATTTCTTATGAAAGACGTCCACCACTGTGCCGTGTTATGCGCATCGCACAGCGACTTAAAAAGATTTGGCATGCATTTATTTCATCTATTTACATGTATAGATTTGATGTCTATATGTATGGTTTCGATATATATTGGTTTTGTATTAGACTTGGCATTTATGACTTTACCGTAATTCCGATGATTACAGATGCTTGACAGAGTTTTGCTTTTGAGTTACCTGCTCAATATCCATCAGCATGCATTGCGCTATGATGCGTTTTGTGTATTGATGATTCGGAGCCCCGACGACTTGGATTTTGTATCGAAATGTTTCAGTATTTGGGGGTTTAAATTTAAATTCGGGGACCGAATTTCTTTAACAGGGGAAGATTGTAACATATCAAAATAATAAAATATTATTTTTGGGAATTTTTATAATTTAATATTATTTTAATGAATATTTTAATATTTCGGTATAATTAAATACAAATAAATGGGGAAAATTTTGGAAAAATTATGGAAAATTCCAAAATAGGGTATTTTATGGGATTAAGCCATTTTAAAGTTTTTATGATTAATTATATGCTAATTTAGTGCTAATCACGATTAAAAATCGTTAATCGGATTTTGGGGGTGTTTTGTGCAAAACATGCACATATCATTTTTCTACACTTGTGTTTTATTTTCTACCATGTTGTTTGGGTTTACTATTTGAGTGAGAAAGGATTTAGAGGGAAAAGAAAAGAAAAGAAAAAGAAAAGGGAATATGGTAGTAGGTATGGGTGAGAGAGAAAAGAGAAGGGTTAGTGTTGACTTAGCCATTTCCTTCACCATTTCCTCTCCCTCCTCCTGTTCTCCTTCAGCTGCTGCCTATCCCTATTCTCCCTCCCCTCTTCAAGTCCCAAATCACCTCAAAAACAAACTCAAAACCCAACTCCCTTTTCACAAAAAGTGTGCACAAGCTCAAGATCTACACATTGGACCAAGAAAGCAAGGAATTTGGCCACTTGGGGAAACTCAAGAAAATTCTTGAGTTGCTAAATGAGGTATTTACTAAACCATTAGATTAGTTTTTGCATCACTTACACCCCTATGTTAAAATTGAATCGATATCGGTTGATGTTGTGGACTTAAGGAAAACCTAGTTAGGGTTATGGGAAATTGAGAGTTGTGATGTCAAATTGAGCTCATTAGAGGCTGAACAAACACCCTAGTGCTTAAATTAAGACCCAAACCTGAGACTTGAAACCCCAAAACACGGATTTAGAAACCCCGACATCGGATAAATGTGTGATTTGTGAGAGTATTTTGGAATTTGGAGCAACCCGGGGCCACTAGAATTGATTTTGGGATTACGGGGAGTCGTGCAGGCACCTAGGAAGCTACCACAGAGACCCGAGCTCCTAACTCCAACCCCAGGCTGCAGATATATTCATTCTGGCCGCAATTTGTTGCCAGATCAGGGAAATTGGGTCCCAGATTTGGTTCATAGCTCCTTTTGCACTAAAATAGACCCCTCCTATATGCAGTTTTGGCTAATTGTCACCTGTGGAAAATATGGGAGCATTTGGGTGTGTTTTAAGCTATGTTTTTCGTATTTTAAAATACACTTTCTTGATATTTGGATTTGTATTTGGTTGTCGGGTGTTCGTACATCGACAACAGGGATTGTTTGATTGATTTGCACATTTAGGTCATAGGTTCCAACCTATGAGCACACTGTGCGCTGTATTGGTTTTCTGCCTCGATTCTAATACGTATTGCGACTGTTTATTATTATAGGTACCCTCGCAAGGATTCCAAGGCGAAGAAGCGCGGCGTCATCGATTTCGGCAAGCGAAGACCAAGTGAGTAGATTATATCTACGGGGGAAATCGGGTGGATAGCGTATAGCTCCCCCGCATTTCGATGTCTTGTATACTATATATACTATATATGATAGCTTATTGAGTGACATGGAGATCATAGATGTGTTAGGTGTACTATGGATATTTAGGATTAGAAGTGAACTAGTGTATTTTCCTAGTTGTGAACCCTAGCATAGGTTTAGACCCACACGCACACGCATGCTTATTGCTACACTTATATCATGATGATGAGGATAGTGTATGATACTGAAGATGAGTCGATGAGTTTTGGGCATGGTGCCGTGAGATCGGCGATATGATATGATTCGTATGTGGGATACGATACGAGATTTTAGCGGGCCTTTGGACGTGTGTTTTACACACGCGCTTATATTTGTTTAGATGGTATCGATTGTACCATACTTAGATCAGTACCCCAGATCACATGATATGATGATATGGATACCAGATATTGATGAGATGAATATGAGATTGACCCGTACCCAGCTATTGGGATGCCGTACGACGATTTACCATAGGAGCTTTATATTGATGATAGATCCGTAATCATGACTCGAGGATATTATACGATGTAGATTGTATCGTATGTGATACTTTTGAGGCGGGATCACCGACTATTATATTTATATACATATATCGACTCAGATGTAGGTGGTTTCCATACCCCTCCCGATTGACTTGATAGTTGGATGTAGATTACTTAGCAGACATGAGACTAGACCCGAGTCATACCTATTTCAAAACTAACGGATCGGGGATATTTTAAAGATAGGCAAAAGGGATTCTATGGATATTTCCCGAATGACGCATCTTTTCTTAAAACACCGTAGCCCTTATTTTACCAAAAACCTCGATTTGTCTTATTTCAAATGGCAAAGCTGCATGATATATTTATTAAGGTAGATTTCTTCACTGTTGCGTTGATTATTCGATTCCGCATATTCATGCTATTTGCATTGCATTGCTTGTGTTTATTGATATATTACTATCATGCTTCTAGGACACCAGCACCATTATCGATGATGCATATGTTCCACGTACACTGCTCGCCGGCTCACACACTTCATCATCGATAATTGCCATGTCACTACACCGTAGTACTGTTGCATTCAGGATATGACTCTTGCATGGCATACTTGTGTACCTATACACTGTGCACCCATACGTGCATACATACGTATTTGCACTCACATTGGTGTTCAGGCTTGATGAGAGATTTGGGAACCGCAAAATACCTTTAAAAGCTGATTCATTTTAAAGAAGCGGTCTTCCCTACATATGTGCATATTACTATTCCATGTTGCATTACATACTGATATGTTTACAGTTCTTTTACATGTCGCATACATCATGCTTTCCGATTATACGCATTGAGATATGTTGTTCCTATGATATTTCTGGATTTAGGAACCGTGGGTATTTCAAAAGAGAATATGTAATTGTTTTGAAAACTCGGATGCCCTTGATATGATATTTCAGTGCGTCCACCATGTCTTTTCTCGGTGCTAGAGTGATATATGAGAGAGAGAGGGCTGACCCGGACTGACGGATGCCCGATATATGAGAGAGAGGTGGCTGACCCGGACTGACGGATGCTCGATATATGAGACAGAGGGGGCTGACCCGGACTGATGGATGCCCGATATATGAGAGAAGGGGGCTGACCCGGACTGACGGATGCCCGATATATGAGAGAGAGAGGGTTGACCCGGACTGACGGATGCCCGATATATGAGGATTTACGTGCCGATGCTGGGCACAACTTTCATGATGTTTTCGAGTGTCGATGCTGGGCACTCCGGTTCCATGATTTTGACGTGTCGTGAGGGACACAGATGGGTTATATCCTCATATTTCCATGCATATGCTTCATGATATTTACATGCATGATGGATATTGTCATTGGGTGACGAGTGGACGGGATCCACATATTTACAGATTTGATTACATTGATCATACCTCATATTTTTGATATGTTATTACCTGAGGCACTGGCATGAGCACTTGGCACTACACTCGTGTATAGAGGTTATACTGCCACTTTAGCATGCTTCAGACTTATTCATATTGAGGTTATATATATCTGATCGTATTGACTTAGGATGAGTCATGCATACGATTTCTGCTTGTAGATATTTTCTATTCACGAGTTGGCAACTCACCCCCGTTGTACCACAGTTCTTGCAGGTTTTTCCGTACATGTTTCATTGCGGCTTTTCTAGCACATTGCTTCTATTACGGGTGACTTGCTTTGGTAGGTGGGTTCTTTTGCATCAGAACCACCATTGTACATGTATTATTCATTGTATCTAGAAATTCCATCAACCAAAACTTGTATATTGTTTCAGACTTAGAAATCAACTATGTATTATTTCGACCTTAGAGTCGCGCGTAGCAGTATTATGGTTTTCATGTTGATTTTGAGTTTCTTTCAGAGTTTTGATCCTCGCCTTTCGGCATTGTATATTATATTGCTTACGTAGTTGTGACTGTCAATTGACGAAGAGCTAGCTCCCGCTTGGGGATGCCTTTTATCATTACTTATATATTATCCTTGTTGTACCCCGTTCGGGGCCAGTTTTTACAGAGGAAACTCTGCCGAAATTTTCAGAAAAGACTATACATTTTAAAAATGCATATTCGGCTTAGTTATTTAAAAACCATGATTTAAAACATGTTTTCTTCATTCTTTTAAACTAGTTTTCTTTATTTACTCCCTAAAATGGTTTTAGATTTCTGGGCTTTTGGCTTACTTGGATTAGATGGGGTCCTATAGACTTCATATGATTCAAGTGCCAGTCACGGGCTATTTCGGGTCGTGACAAAAATATTCTTGGTGTATGGTAACGGGGATCTCCAAATGGAGGCCTTTACCGATTCGAGCTTCTAGAGTGATAAGGATGACAGCAAATCTATCTCAGGGTTTGTGTTTACCCTCAATGGAGGGGAGGTATGTTGGAAGAGTTCCAAACAGGATACCGTTGTAGACTCCTTGATGGAAGCTGAGTATATTGCTGCAAATGATGCTGCCAAGGAAGCCGTCTGGATGAGGAAGTTCATCTCGGAGCTAGGAGTAGTTACAACCATTATTGATCCAATACCATTGTATTGTGATAATAATGGGGCTATGGCGTTGGCCAAAGAGCCAAGGTCCCATCAGAAATCCAGACACGTCCTCAGGTGATATCATCTGATCCGGGAGATAGTTGATTGCCGCGAGATCGAGATTCGGTGAGTAGATACAAAAGATAACACCGCGGATCCACTTACCAAGGCCCTCCCTCTGCCGCGGCATGAGCGACTTTTTGAGATGTTGGATATGAGATACGCCAATAATTGGCCTTAGTGCAAGTGGTAGATTGTGGGATATATGTATGCCCTAGAGGCCATTATATGATGGTGTATGTGCCGATATGTGTGTATATATATATTCAGGGGACATTCTTGCTCGACATGATAGTATGCTATCTGGTTGTAATTTAACTTGACATGTTCATTTGATCATGCTTCTTATTCATTTAGTACATGTTGATAAAGCCTTTAGGATATTTGCTTGACTACAGAGATTATGATGCGGATCATACTAGTGGAACATGTGTAGTTTATAAGCTTATCCTTAAAATGTTCCTAGTCGTGGGTGTATCGAGACGGGGCATCGATATTCCCAGAGTAGACTAGCGTATACGTTACTTGTCCCATATGATGGGCGATGGATGATCCCATATCCATTGGTGTGGTGACACCAAAGACCGTATACGGGTGCTCAGTGAGACTGGGTACACTGAACGGACTCGCCGAGAACTCTTATGTTATGTTATATCTATCGTCGGATAGCAGTTCTCAGGTGACACTGGTATAGGTTAGTCTATAGACCCGAGATCATCATAGAGTATTGTGTGTCCTCCCACTGTACTTTGATCTCCACCCTACCACGGCTCTACTGAGCCGTGCAAACATGTGGATTTTGGGTACAGTCCCGAGGCATATGGAGGCAATGAGCGATAGGAGGGGTTTTGTCTCTCCCTGTATTGGGGGTTGATGTTGTGCTATGTATGATTGGGTATAACAGGAAGTCCCTGGCCAAGGCAGATGAGATATAATGATAAGTGTTATCAGTAGTTTCTCGATCTGTTATGAGCCATATACCGACATACCTTATTGGGTTAATCGGGTCGACGATACCATCCCTAGACTCGATATGCAGCAATATTGACGAAGAGACCGGACTATACGGTAAGGGTTGCCAGTTCGCTCGACGGGAGTTTTGACAAGTTCTCTTGTGTTTCTTCTGATTGCTCAATACCTGAGAGCCGTTACGTACAGCTTGTACCACTGACGGTTTGTGGGTATGTGATATGATCACTGCTTACTGCTAGTGTATCGACGAGTCTTAGAGTCCTATAAAGGGGTCACCTAGCTCAGGCGAAAAGATGTGGGGTGCATATGAGATATGCACGGGAGCTCGATTAAATGCGTATATTGGATACCGTATTTTTATCGGGCGTTTACTATTGGAAGGGTCGTATGTGATATGACCAGGTTATTAAATCAAGTGTTGATTTAATATTTAGTCCATTAGCTCATTTATTAAAACCTATTTCTTTATGACGCATGCATGAGTGTATGTATATGTTGATATAGATGCACACATGCAAGCATAAATGTGTCATGGTTGATGATACATTGGTGGTGGCAATGCAAGACTCACATGGTTACATATTTGTATATTTTGATTATTTGAGGAAAGCAAATGGCAATAAAATCATGGTTGACTATTCGACTCTATTCTCTTGTGTTGACCAAAGTCAATACCATGGTTTCATTGCCCATGGTTTTGCTTAAACTCAAGTCACAAAATATCTAGATATTTTATAACTATAATTAAACATGGCATAATTTCATTCACTTGAGATTATGTTGATATTATTATCTTTACTAGAGTCATGTTTAGCCTCCATCTTCTTCTTTCTCCTTCAAGCTCTCTAGAGTTTTAAAAGTGAGAGAAAAACATAAAAAGAAAAGGTTTTTAAGTGAGATCCAAACCCACATCATCAATCTATACTAGTCTAGCCCATTAGTGTAGGTTGTTTGATCCACTTCTACATAGATCAAGTGAAGCTAGGAGCTTGAGCAAAGGGACTTCGTTGTGGATCATCGTGGACTTGGAAGAATTCAAGCGAGCAGGATCAAACCCTACTCGATCCAAGGAGTCACAAGAGGAGGTCTACAAAGGTTGTATTTCTCCCCACTTAGTGTTAGACACTACTTAGTATGTGATACTACATGTTGTTACTCTATTTTCCTAGTTCGATTCACGGTTGGAATTGTTTAGCACCCCCTAAATTTTTATTATAGCATGCGTGATGCAACCTGAACCCTAGGATGGTGCTAGAGAATCCCTACAAATCACATAAGACTCTATGACGATCTTGGGTCTACAGACTAACCTGTACCAGTGTCACCAGAGAACTGCTATCTGACGTGAGGTATAGTACCATCTAGGAGTTCTTGGCGAGTCCTGTTCAGTGTACCCAGTCTCCACTGAGCACCCATATACCTTCTCTGATGTCAAACACCAATGGATGTGGGATCATTCATCACTAATCATATTGGTCAAGAAGCGTATACGCTAGTCTACTCTGGAATATCGATGCCCTATCTCAATACTCCCACGACTAGGAACAATTGAAGGATGTACTTACCGACTACCCTACCCCACTAGTATGATCTACATCATAATCCCGGTAGTCAAGTACTCATCCTAAGGGCTTTATCAATATGTAACAGAGAGACAATAAGTGTACAAGTTAAGATAAAGAGCAACCAGATAGCATACTATCTTGTCGAGCAAGAAAGTCCTCCCTATATTTGTCCAAGCATCCACTATAATATACATCATATGTACAATAATGGCCTCTAGGGCATACATATAATTAACATATATGGTATTCACTACAGAATCCTTTAACTCTTTCGTTTTCGAAATTCATCCCGTGGTCGGTGATGATACACCTCGGGATGCCGAACCGGAATATTACGTTGTTCTGCAGGAACTTGATAGTCGCGGTAGCGTCCGGTTTTCTGATGGGGATGGCCTTGTTCCACTTCGTAAATTAGTCCACTGCGACGAGGATGTATTTGTGCCCGCCCGTACCTGTAGGGAGTTGGCCTATCATGTCCATTCCCCACTAGGCAAACGGACATGGTGAAGTCAAGGTAGTCAGCTCAGTAGCCGGAAGGTGGGGTATGCTGCCATGGAGTTGGCAACTTTTGCACATTCTGACGAGCTTCTGAGCATCAGGATAGATGGTCGGCCAATAGTACACTTGGAATAGCGTCTTCTGGACTAAGGTGCGGCCCCTTGATGTGCTCCGCCGACCCCTTCATGGACCTCCCGAAGGACATAGTCGGCTTCGTGGGTGTCGACGCACCGAAGCACGGGTTGTGTGAAGGATTTCTTGTAGAGGTTTCTATTGCTCCAAACGAAATGGCAGGATTTGGCTCGGAGGCGACGGGCCTCCGCAGGATCTTTAGGGAGCGTACCCTCCTTCAGGATTTCCATGATGGGCTTCCTCCAATCTTGGTCCTCTTCCCGGGCCATGTAAACTTGGAGTGATGTCGCTCTGTCTTCCACGCTGGGCCATGGCAAGACCTCGAATAGGATATTTCTCCTGTTGTTGGCCGTGTAGGAGGAAGCTAGCTTGCTTAGGGCGTTGTCCTGGGCGTTTAGGTGCCGGGGGATCTACTCCACTTGAACTTCGTCGTAATCCTTTTGCATCCTTCTTACCTCGGCTAAGTACTTCACCATCAAGGGCTCCTGTGCTTCGAAACGGCCGGTCACTTGGTCGACGACCACAGCGGAGTCACTACGGATTCGGATCGTCTTCAGCTCCACTCCATAGGTGATCCGCAGTCCAGTAAGCAGAGCCTCGTACTCCGCTGTGTTGTTTGAGGCTCTGAACCAGAGCTTCAAAGAATACTCCATCTCTGCCTCGTTCGGGCCCCGAATGATAAGGCCGGCACCATAGCCCTCCTCGATTGATGACCCGTCGATGTAAAGGACCCAATTGGGGACGGAGTCGGGCCTCTCTTCGATCGAGGGTTGAGATCCGGGGGCCGGCACGGACACTGCCTTCTTATTAGGGATAGTGCATTTGATGATAAAATCGGCCAGGGCTTTTGCCTTGATAGTTTGCCTCGGGCGGTATTTGTTGTCGAATTGGGACAACTCCCACCTCCACTTCTCCAAACGACCAGAAGCTCGGGGGAGGAGAGAATAGCCCCTAAAGGGCGTTCGATGAGGACGAGGATGGTGTGCGCTTGGAAATAGTGCCGTAGTTTCCTCGAGCCCACGATGAGTGCAAAGACAATCATCTCTATGGCCGGGTATCTTGTTTCCGCATCCTTGAAGACGTAGCTAACATAGTAGACCGGCTTCTGGACTCCCTCGACTTCTCAGACGAGCACCGAACCTGCAGATTGATCGGACACCGCCTCGTTTCTTTCAATTGGCCGGGTGAGTAGTGGGGGAGTCGCCAGGTTCACTTTCAATTGCTCGAAGGCGATTTGAAACTCCTACGAACATTCGAACCTTGGGAACTTCCTTAGATCTTTGAAGAACGGGAGGCACATTTCCCCGGATCTTGACATGAAATGACTCAAAGCGGCTACCCTCCCTGTGAGCCGCATGATTTGAACGTTGGTCTTGGGCGCTGCCATGTTGAGGATGGCGCTGATTTTCTCCGGGTTAGCCTCGATTCCTCGGTGGGTGACCATGAACCGAGGAAATTTCCACTAGTGACCCCTAACGCGCATTAGGCGGGGTTCAGTTTCATTTTGTATTTGTGGAGGACGTCGAAAGCCTCGCCCAGATCGTTGGCGTGCTGATCTGACGAAGTCGATTTAACGAGCATGTCGTCAACATAAACCTCCACGTTCCTGCCGATCTGAGGCTTAAACATCTTGTTGACCAAGCGTTGGTATGTAGCCCCAGCGTTTTTGAGGCCGAAGGGCATCACTTTATAGCAGTATACCCCCCCCCCCCCGTTCCGTTGTGAATGCAGTGAGCTCTTCGTCTGCTGGATTCATATGGATCTGGTTGTAGCCGGAGAAGGCATCCATAAAGCTCAGTAGCTTGTGTCCTGCTGAACTGTCGACGAGTTGATCTATCCGAGGGAGGGGATAGTTGTCCTTCGGGCAGGCCTTGTTGAGGTCAGTGAAGTCGACGCACATGCGACACTTCCCGCTTGCCTTTTTAACTATGACCACATTCGCCAACCACTCCGAGTAAGCCACGTTCCGAATGAAGTTGGCTGCGAGCAGCCTGTTAACCTCATCCTCGATCGCTTTTTCATTGATCGGGGCTAAGCTTCATTTCTTCTGCCTGACAGGTCGGACCGCCTGGTCGACCCCGAGTTTTTGCGATATTATTTTTGGGTCGATCCCAGGTATGTCGGCGAGCGCCCAGGCGAACACGTGTGAGTTTCCTCTGAGGAAGTGGACCAGGTCGTCATGCCGATCCCCCGTTAAGAGTGGCCCGATTTGGACGGTTCGTTCATCATCCCCTTCGACGAGGGGGACCTCTGTTAGTGGCTCCACCGGGGCTCCTCGGATCTCTTTATGTTCGTCCCGAGTATCCAAAGACCCCTTGAAATCATCTGTGCTTTCAAGGACATCGTTTCTCTCTTCGGGAATAGATGTCGCTGTGAAGCAAATCTTCGCGGTTTGCTGGTTCCTGTAGGCCTGACCTATCCTTCCTTGGTCGAGGGGAAACTTGATTGCTAGGTGGTAGTTCGATATCTGGGCTCGGAGGGAATTTAGCGCCTGGCATCCCAGGAGGATATTATAGGCCGGTGGAATTCTGACGATGATGAACTCCACAGGCGCGGTATACGTGCGGTCGGCCTCCCCGATGTTAAGAAGGAAGGTGACCACCCCTTCTGATGGGATGGAGTGGTTGGTGAACTTCGACAGGATGTGGGCGGTCGTCCTCAGGTCCGACGGGATAAGCCCCATATGCAGGAAGCAGTCATAGAAGAGGATGTCTGCCGAGATTCCCGAGTCGACCAATATCCTTTGCACTTCGTAACGGTGGACCCGTGCTGTAATCACCAGGGGGTCGTTGTGAGGTAGGGATATCCCGTGGAAGTCCTCGTCAGTAAAGATGATGAGCTCAGCTGCTTTGACCCTCTTCCTGGATTGGATGCTAGTCCCTTCGACCGGCAAGGGGCGCAGTGTCTCGTCGGCCCCAGGCGCTGTTAGTTATATGTATGCCCTAGAGGCCATTACTGTACATAGGATGTATATTGTAGTGGATGCTGGGACATATATAGGGAGGACTTTCTTGCTCGACATGATAGTATGCTATCTGGTTACTCTTTACCTTAACGTGTATGCTGATTGTCTCTCTGTTACATGTTGGTAAAGCCCTTAGGATCTGTACTTGACTACCTGGACTGTGATGCGGATCATACTAGTGGGGACATGGTAGTCTATAAGTACATCCTTCAAAGTCCCTAGTCGAGGGTGTATCGAGACGGGGCATCGATATACCAGAGTAGACTAGCGTGTACCTTCTCGACCCATACAGATGGGCGATGGATGATCCCATATCCATCGGTGTTTGACATCAGAGGAGATATACGGGTGCTCAGTAGAGACTGAGTACACTGGACGGACTCGCCGAGAACTCCCAGATGGTATTATACCTCACGTCAGATAGCAGTTCTCTGGTGACACTGGTACAGAGTAGTCTGTTGACCCGAGATCGTCATAGAGTCTTGTGTGGTTCCCACTGTGCTTTGATTTCCATCTTACCACGTCCAAGAGGGCGTGCAAAACGGTGGTTTTTGGGTACAGTCCCGAGTCACATGGAGGCAATGAGCGATAGGAGGGGATTCGTCTCTCCCGGTATATGGGGGTTGATGTTGCGCTGTGTTCGATTGGCTATAACAGGAAATCCCTGGCCAGAGTTGCAGAGATTTACTGGTAAGTGTTACCAGTAGTTTCTCGAACAGTTATAGACCTCATATCGACACGACTTATTGAGCTATTGGGGTCTGACGTATACCACCCCTAGGCGAGATATGCGACATATCAGACGATCAGACCGGACTGTACGGTAGTGTTACTGGTCGGATTCACTGGAGTGTGAGCGGGCTTGCTCGTCGATCTTCAGATCGCTCAATACCCGGGTGGCCGTTACGTTTAGCAGACCGCTTGCGGCTTGTGGGTGTTTGATATGATCATCATCTGCTGCCGGCGTATTGACGAGTCTTTAGAGTCCTACACAGAGGTTTCCTGGCTCAAGCGAAACGAAATAGGAGCGCATATGAGATATGTGCGGGACCGAGAATAATACGAGTATGTGATACTGTATTCGATTCTCGCGATGTGACATTGATCGGTTATATGCGATATAGCCGGGTTATCGGATCAAGTGTTGATTCGATAAGATGTTACTATTGATACCAGTCGGTTATGTGCGCATGACCGGATCATTAAATCAAGCGTTGATTTAATGATTTAATGCATAATTATATATTTGATATATTACTTTGCGTTAACTAGTATCGGTTCACTTAAGATGGATTTTCTCACTCGGGTGTGCGCATTGCATATGCGATATGATTTGTGCACTTACTTGTATCATATTTGATGGTACATGCATGTTTGTGTGTAGGTTTAGTCTAAACCTTAGTTAAGTAAATGGTTAAGGTTATGTTTAATTATTTTAATTATTTATTAATTTATTTATTGCATTTTGGCAAAAGGAAAAATGGTTGCTTTATTTTGTTTCTATCTTGAAGTTTCATGAAGGATTGAAAAGTCAACCATTTTTGTTTCATGCCTAACCTAACCATTCACCTAACTAGGGTTTGCTCTCTACACATAACCATGGTTATGTTATGATAAGTATGATTTAATTATTCTTTTCATTTTTGAACTTATCATAATATAACTTGCTTCTTCTTCCTTGCTTCAAGTGAAGAAACCTTCACTTCAACAATGGCAAGTGATCAAAAAGAGTGAGAAATCCAAAACTAAAGTCAACCCACTTCCTATTTCTTCATCCTCTACCTCTTGCCAAGTAGTAGAGTGTGTTTCCTTCACAAGATTTTAGGGTTTGGTGAAGGTGGAGCTTGATTCATCGATGCCTCGACGTAGATCATCTTCGGCATGGACATCGACGACCTAGCTTGCCCATTCTCCGACGAAGCCGATCTTAGAGCCCAGATTCGATTTGGACAGCGGAGAGGACCTCGTTGCGGAGCCGTGGAGGTGGAGGACCGGATCTACAAAGGTTGTATTTCCGTATTCCTTTAGTTAATTGTTAACTAGTTCTTGTTCGCCTAGATATCTAGCAAACGATCCGTACTTTAGGGTTTGTAGGCACCATAATTTTTGAAATTGCCATGGTTGATGGCTTGGGAGACCTCACTAGAGTGCCTAGGAACCCTGCAGTGGTATCAGAGCCTAGCTAGAGCCTTAGGCGAAGTCCAGACGGAAATTGAAGTCCGATCGAACCCGAAAGTCCAAAACAAACATGCTCTCTGTCCAATTTTTAAAATCTGGGATTTTTCAACATTAAAAATATTCAGAAAAATCAGCAGGCAATTCTATGAGAAACTGTAAAATTCGATTGGGTAATTCAAACAGTGCGCCGCGCTTCCGCGGCACGAGCATGGCTCGTGCGGCGGAAGAGCGGCCAATTTGTCGTTTTTCGCATACAAATTTCTACAGTAATTCATATTCTGCTGTGCTGGTTTTCCTGGGTATTTTTGATATTTTTTCAAGAGTTGATTTTTCTGCAGTTGTTTTGGGGATTCGTATGTTCGATCGGAGTATCAAATTTTGTCTGTGTGGCTTTCCGGATAAATTTTAGAATATGTTAAAAAGTT
The DNA here is from genome assembly GCA_030015575.1 of Agapanthus africanus. Lineage (NCBI taxonomy): Eukaryota > Viridiplantae > Streptophyta > Magnoliopsida > Asparagales > Amaryllidaceae > Agapanthus > Agapanthus africanus. Next base: position 540,394,071 of record CM057348.1, read on the forward strand.
CGACCGGATATAAATACCCACTTTTTCCCCTGTCGGGAAATTTCCAAGTGTTGGATTTTTCCGTAGTTTAACGACGTTCTAAGTAGTGCAAGTAACGCAATGGTCCCTCTAGAAGACACAAACCTTAACTCGATTATGTGACCGTCTTGAACTGCCCTTTGAACCTTCGGGTTTGGGGCAGTACGGCGTGCCACATGTGAGGCGTTGGCTTGACCCTTCTACGGCTGGATCGTTGGTACTGAGGCACGAACGGAATGTTGTTAGACTTGTTTCATGTGTTGATCTATTTCGGGAAAACTTGGGTGTTCGATTGTTCGATCGAAAAGTCTAACATTTTCTGTTTATCTGGAATGGGATACAATAATTGGAATTCACAATAGTTATATGATAACTAAATGAATGTTATAAACATAGCAGTTTAGTCTCACTTGATCGGTTGCCACGGAATTTTGATGTGATCAAAAGTCCGTTGCAATCACGTAGCGCACGCGGATACTCGCCGGGTAAACTTAATAGACAGCTTCACGCCATTGCCCCGACCAAGTGACTGTAGGAGAACCCCGTCGCCGAAAGCATCCGTCCGGGTGCTCGCGGTAGCGGTGTTCCGCCTTGGTGCACTTCGTCGCCGGTATCGGGGGTGCAGCCGTCTACTGAAGTTTGCGACGAGTATTCGATCAGGATGTCGGGAATCTTGTTGAATTCCCCGACTTGATATTGAAAAGTGTTTTCGATTTTGAGACTAAAATGCGGGGTTTATAATTGTTAGGCATGCGATGTCTAAGTAATTCATTTGGTGAGGCATGCGATGTCTGAGGAGGTTGCGGATTCCAACTGTTGTAGTTTTACACTTTCTTTTCTGTGACCGTAAGTGTAATATGTGATATCGCCGGTTTCGTTGCTATATGTCAACGACAATTGGGATGCGCATATTTACTTACGTTGATGACATGTGATGTTATGTGTTGCTGGATATGTTATATTGGATCGTCGTGTTTGAATAGCCGGGGTTTTTTATGTGAGATGAGTGTTTTTCATTTTCATTCATGTAAAAAACTTGTATGTAATATTCTTTTATTGGGGCGCTTCCAGGTTGCGGGAGTTGTCACCTGTTGTATATTATTTACTTTTCCGCACTAGGATAGACCCAAGGAGGAGGGCACAAGTAACCGGGTTCTGGAGTCCAGTGGGAGACCAACTCGAGGAGTCGAGTCCGGGTCTCCTAACTCCAGAATTGGTAGGGTTGCTTGCCGCTCTCGTAGGGGTCTAGGGGTGTGGGTTTGGCTATTCATCACGACCGTGGAATCCGTGTTTTATACTGGCTCGTATTGAAAACACGGACGTCCTAGTATATCCAATATTTCATATGATTCTTCTGCTGCGATATCTGTGATGAGATCATGTGATGTTTCTGTGATGGATATAGTATATAGTATATATGATATATTATATAGACGTTACTTATGTTTTACACCCGCGCTAGCCCTGCCCTGCTCTGCCGTTAGTTACCTAACCTAACGGTGCACGATGGGACATCGAGGCGAATGCGGATGGCATAAGTGTACGTCATATCTATCTGTGATGTTTAGGTACTTAAATGATGGGACTTCATTAATGTGATTAATGAAATAAAAGAAACCTAAGATGTTGTAGAATCGAATTACAAAATAAAACAGGTAGCTACAGTTCTTGCTTTGCACAGCGGTATATGTGATATATCCTGCACCTCATCCGACGAGGAAAGGACCGAGATCCCTTCACCGGGAGTGACTCCTTTAGCAATAACTGGCAGATGCTACACACTCGGTTTGTCTTTTGATTGCTTTTAAGTGTTTTGCTTTGCACAGTGATATATATGATATATCCCGCACCTCATTCGACGAGGAAAGGACCGACGATCCCTTCACCGGGAGTGACTCCTTTAGCAAAACTAGAAAAGCCTCAAAAGCACTCCATTTCAAAATTCATTCGATCCTACAACGATATCAAGTTCATTACGCAATAGGTTTTCAGAAAAACCTGTCGTAGCCCTCCGTCATTTCAGATAAGTACTAGTTAGTATTCGTGCTACGTTTGTTGACTATGTTAAGGCGTAGTGTGCGGTAGCTAACTATTGGTTATCTGTATTAGCATATGATGCGATTGGATTAGGGTAGTCGTGCGACTTTGTTGACTATGTTAAGGGTCGTGCGGGTGGGTTTAATTCAATCGGGAAATGACGGGTTGAACTTGACTAGCACTTATGATTTGTTGACTATGTTAAGGTCATATAGCTGCTAGGGGCAAAATATTATCGGGAATTTCAAGTGTTGAAATTTGCAATGAGATTGCATACCTTCTATGAGATAGTTGGATCCCGATACCCGCTGCGAGTAAGTGTTACTCCTGGGAGAGTTTTATACATTACAATTAGCCGATCAAGTAGGTGTCTAGAAAGGTGTCAACGGGGTTAAGCCTCTGGGAAAACGAGGTTTACAGTAATTAGGTTCGTGCGAAAGCACGGGGGACCTCCCTCAAAGTACCGACACTGGCCTGGCTGAAAGATTGGCGAACTTGTAGTGTGTAATTAATCCCGGCTAGTCTTTCCTTTTAGGGTTTGAAGGAAGATTTGATAAAAAGCAGTGGGAGCCATCCTGATTAGATAAAATAATAACCAATCTATTCTTGACAGAGCGCACGCTGAGTGTTTTCTTCTCTCTCTCTCCTGGTAGCGACCATATCACGCCTTAATCAAGATAATAATACGGATATTTGACCGAACCCGCTTGTTATACTGAGCTGGGGGAACGTTGGTCCCGCTCCAACTTATAATTGTTATAAGACAGAGCAGGAAATAGGGAAATACCAGAATTCCCGTGCCGCCCAAACGAAGAGAGTGCATGCTGATGCATCATCTTCGGGTTTGTTCATTATACAGAACTGTTTCTCAGTATCCTTTACGTCCTGGGTATATGATACCGGATCAGGATCCCAGATATGTAATCTGTTACATAGGGCTACAGATAGGTAGAGAACTGAGAACGGGTGATAAGTTTCATGAGGCAGAAAACGGGGCAAGAGTTGCAGCCAGGTCTGTCGGTCACTGTCACCCTGTATTACCAATACATTGATTCTGAACGAATGTTATTAGATACCGAACCTGATATACAAAATCACATTCATCTCTTTATAAGTAAAGAAAGGATATAATTTTGTATTGCTGGATAATGTTTTGAACATTTCCTATATCAAAAGTTGATCGGTTCAGGCACGTTATCTAAAAGCATTGATGTTCTAAATCAAACTACAGTTCTTGGTATATGGAACACACACAAGAGGAAGAGTTCAGAAATGAACGAATTCTTCTTGAGGCATTGTAGACTAGGTCAGATCAATGTGACCCGACTAGCTAGAGTTACATAAAGATGCATATTTAAATCAGTTTGAATTTACATCTTGTGAAACTCGCCAGTCATGTCACAAAGATAAGATGACCTCAGCTCTGTTTATTGGAAACAGAGAAAGAGTTAGAGAACTCTTGGGATAATACATGTTGATGTATGTAGGTCCCCTGTCTACACATTCCAAGACTGGTTCTTTGTACTTCATTACGTTCTCTGATGATCTCTTTAGATTCAGACATATGTTCTTGTTGAAACACAAGTCCGAACCTTTTGAGATATTCATAGAATATAAGCGAGAAGTAGAGAACCAGATATAGGGGTATAAGTATTATGTCCTATGATGAGATCAAGGAGGAAAATACTTGAGCACGGAATTCCTGGATTATTCTAAAGGAGAATGAGTTTCTCTCTCAGCATTACTCCTCTGTATACACCATAACACGATGGTATATCAGGGCGGAGCAGATACACCCTATTTGATATGGTGTGCTCTATGATGAGTACTACTGAGTTACCTATTTCCTTTAGGGAGTTATGCACTTGAGAAGCTGCATACCTATTGAATAGGGTTCGAATCAAATCAGATGCCTACCACTTCATATGTGATATGGTATGGGAAGAGCCCATGTCTTAAATCAGTTAAGATTTGGGGTTGTCCGGCCTATGTCTAAAAGCATAATCCGGACAAGCTCGAGGCAAGGCCTGTTATGTAGAACTGGAAGTGTTCCAGCTATACAAACTACAGCATGATTTGGTACAGCCAAGGAATTCAGTAGATACCAACGAACCTCGGCCTCTCCGCCGATCTAGTAGGGTTCCTCACCCACCTGAGAGATACTTCGGTTTCTCTATGACAGTGGGAGCGAGGATTGCATCATGAGATGATGACCCAACTAGTTTCGAGCTGGCCATCAGGAGTAAGACTCTGTAAGAATGGCTGGATGTTTAGTGATCTGAGATGGAATCCTTATACACCAGCAAAGTATGGACTTTAGCTGCAAGATCTGAAGGGTTAAATCCCCATCAGGAGCAAGTATATCTTGAGAAGATTACTTGGTGTACATGGAAGAGTTGAGACTTTCAAAGCTAGACTTGTTAAAGGTTTTCGTCATTGACCAGGCGTGGATCATGATGAAACCTTTTCAAGTGACTATGCTTAAGTCCATCCAGATCCTACTTGCCACGGCTACATACCATGACTGCGATATCTGGTTGGGTGTCTTGACTGCTTTTCTAAATGATGATTTAGAGCGCGTCTATAAGTACACAGCCAGAGGGTCTCGTAAACAGTGGGAGCAGCGGAAACGTGTGCAAGATGCTTTATAGGATAAAGCAGGCATCGCGGAGATGGAACATCTGTTTTGATGAATTAGTCAAAGAAGTTGACATCATCAAAATGGTAGATGAACCTTGTATATACAAAAAGGTAGTAGGGAGTATGGTGACGATCCTCGTAGAGTACGTGGATGACATACTCTTGATAGGGAAGGAGTTTCCTATGCTACGCTCGATCAATCTCCGCTTATCACAATGATTCTCCATAAAGGATCAAAGTGATACCTACTAAATCCTGGATTTTGGATCTATGAGATAGATCTAAATGGATGTTAGGATACTCACTAGATGTAGTGAGACGGTATCAAACGATCCTAGGGAGAATCACTGGAAGTGTTCCAGGGTGATAAAGACGACTGAGTGTCAGTCGCAGGCATTGTCTTAACCCTCAGTAAAGGGACGGTATGTTGGAAGAGTTCCAAGCTAGATACCGTGACATACTAGACGATAAAGGCTGGATACATCGCTACTTAAGATGCTACCAAAGAGGCTGTTTGGGTGTATATAGGTTCATGAGATGAACTATGTTCCTCCCATTGTGTGACAATGGAGTTGTGGCTTATGCCAAGGAACGCCGGTCCCATAAGTGATCCAGACATATTCTAAGGCAGTATCACTTGATCATGGAGATGGTTGATCTCCAGGGTGATCGAGGTTTGGAGAGTAGATTCTGAGGACAACACAGCGGATCCACTCACAAAGGCCTATTCCCAGAGAGAGACTTTCATGGGATGGTTGAGTATGAGATACTGCAACCACTGCTACAAGATGGCCCTAGTGCAAGTGGGAGATTGTTAGTTATATGTATGCCCTAGAGGCCATTACTGTACATAGGATGTATATTGTAGTGGATGCTGGGACATATATAGGGAGGACTTTCTTGCTCGACATGATAGTATGCTATCTGGTTACTCTTTACCTTAACGTGTATGCTGATTGTCTCTCTGTTACATGTTGGTAAAGCCCTTAGGATCTGTACTTGACTACCTGGACTGTGATGCGGATCATACTAGTGGGGACATGGTAGTCTATAAGTACATCCTTCAAAGTCCCTAGTCGAGGGTGTATCGAGACGGGGCATCGATATACCAGAGTAGACTAGCGTGTACCTTCTCGACCCATACAGATGGGCGATGGATGATCCCATATCCATCGGTGTTTGACATCAGAGGAGATATACGGGTGCTCAGTAGAGACTGAGTACACTGGACGGACTCGCCGAGAACTCCCAGATGGTATTATACCTCACGTCAGATGGCAGTTCTCTGGTGACACTGGTACAGAGTAGTCTGTTGACCCGAGATCGTCATAGAGTCTTGTGTGGTTCCCACTGTGCTTTGATTTCCATCTTACCACGTCCAAGAGGGCGTGCAAAACGGTGGTTTTTGGGTATAGTCCCGAGTCACATGGAGGCAATGAGCGATAGGAGGGGATTCGTCTCTCCCGGTATATGGGGGTTGATGTTGCGCTGTGTTCGATTGGCTATAACAGGAAATCCCTGGCCAGGGTTGCAGAGATTTACTGGTAAGTGTTACCAGTAGTTTCTCGAACAGTTATAGACCTCATATCGACACGACTTATTGAGCTATTGGGGTCTGACGTATACCACCCCTAGGCGAGATATGCGACATATCAGACGATCAGACCGGACTGTACGGTAGTGTTACTGGTCGGATTCACTGGAGTGTGAGCGGGCTTGCTCGTCGATCTTCAGATCGCTCAATACCCGGGTGGCCGTTACGTTTAGCAGACCGCTTGCGGCTTGTGGGTGTTTGATATGATCATCATCTGCTGCCGGCGTATTGACGAGTCTTTAGAGTCCTACACAGAGGTTTCCTGGCTCAAGCGAAACGAAATAGGAGCGCATATGAGATATGTGCGGGACCGAGAATAATACGAGTATGTGATACTGTATTCGATTCTCGCGATGTGACATTGATCGGTTATATGCGATATAGCCGGGTTATCGGATCAAGTGTTGATTCGATAAGATGTTACTATTGATACCAGTCGGTTATGTGCGCATGACCGGATCATTAAATCAAGCGTTGATTTAATGATTTAATGCATAATTATATATTTGATATATTACTTTGCGTTAACTAGTATCGGTTCACTTAAGATGGATTTTCTCACTCGGGTGTGCGCATTGCATATGCGATATGATTTGTGCACTTACTTGTATCATATTTGATGGTACATGCATGTTTGTGTGTAGGTTTAGTCTAAACCTTAGTTAAGTAAATGGTTAAGGTTATGTTTAATTATTTTAATTATTTATTAATTTATTTATTGCATTTTGGCAAAAGGAAAAATGGTTGCTTTATTTTGTTTCTATCTTGAAGTTTCATGAAGGATTGAAAAGTCAACCATTTTTGTTTCATGCCTAACCTAACCATTCACCTAACTAGGGTTTGCTCTCTACACATAACCATGGTTATGTTATGATAAGTATGATTTAATTATTCTTTTCATTTTTGAACTTATCATAATATAACTTGCTTCTTCTTCCTTGCTTCAAGTGAAGAAACCTTCACTTCAACAATGGCAAGTGATCAAAAAGAGTGAGAAATCCAAAACTAAAGTCAACCCACTTCCTATTTCTTCATCCTCTACCTCTTGCCAAGTAGTAGAGTGTGTTTCCTTCACAAGATTTTAGGGTTTGGTGAAGGTGGAGCTTGATTCATCGATGCCTCGACGTAGATCATCTTCGGCATGGACATCGACGACCTAGCTTGCCCATTCTCCGACGAAGCCGATCTTAGAGCCCAGATTCGATTTGGACAGCGGAGAGGACCTCGTTGCGGAGCCGTGGAGGTGGAGGACCGGATCTACAAAGGTTGTATTTCCGTATTCCTTTAGTTAATTGTTAACTAGTTCTTGTTCGCCTAGATATCTAGCAAACGATCCGTACTTTAGGGTTTGTAGGCACCATAATTTTTGAAATTGCCATGGTTGATGGCTTGGGAGACCTCACTAGAGTGCCTAGGAACCCTGCAGGCGCACCCCCGCTAATATGACCATAATTTGGCCGATCGTCAACTCGCCGGGAGGGGGATGGTGCTCTTGAACTCAGTCGGCTTGTCGCTTGTCCTACAAGTATCTTGCCAAGTGTCCCGAGCGAATCAACTCCTTGATGTAGTCGCGAAGCTGTTTACAGTTCTCGGTGGGATGTCCCTGCGACCTGTGGAAGGCGCAATAGGGGCCTCGAGAACGTTTGGCCGCCCTATTTGCGACCGGGGGGAGTTTGAAGAATCTCTCGCCCTTTGCCTCCTCCAACAGCTCTGTCTAGGAGATGTTGAGCGGGGTATACTCCTGGAATTTTGGGGAGTAGGGCTTTGGCCGCTCAATCTTCTTTTTATCCTCTCTTTCCCTCTTCTTCTGATCGGTCTGGTCTGTCCGAGATAGGTTCGCGTTCACCTCGGACTCAAGCTGGATCTCTCGTTCGGTCCAGGATTTTACCTCGGCCATGGTCTTAGGTTGCGCTATTGCAAAGGAGCGGAGCCACCCCTTGTTCCTAAGACCCGACCTAAGGGCAGTGATGACCGTCTCGTTCCGGTGCTCTGGGACCTCAAGGAGAGCGTTGTAGAAGCGGGTGACGTATCCTTTGAAGGATTCCTTGTCCCTGCTCTTTATAGTGAAAAGATGATCGACGGTCCGCTTCTGCCATCTGTTCCGGATGAAGTCGCCGAGGAACTGGGTGGCCAGCTCATCGAAGGTAGAGATGGAGTGTGGCATGAGTCTTCCGAACCAGTCTCGTCCAGAGATGATGAGAGTGGTGGGGAATGCACGGCATTGTGCGGCGGCGGAGTTGTCCTGGAAGCTCTTCCCTGCCGTGAACGCTGTTGGCTATAGTGCCCTCAACTCAATTATTGGATCGCAGGCACGTGATTGCAATGATTGAGGGAGGACCAATACCGGTAGAACATTCTTACTCGAGGGAATGCACGGCATAGTTATGAGTACACCGGACGGACTCGCCGGGAACATGCTAGTTGGTATTATACCTATTGTCAGATAGCAATTCCCTGATGACATGTGTACAGGTTAGTCTATCGACCTGAGATCGTCATTTGTCTCGTGTGAGTTCCCACTGTGCTTTGATTAATACCCTACCACGGCTCAAAGGAGACATGCAAACAGGTTTTAGTTGGGTACAATCCTGTGCCACATTGAGGCAGTGAGCTGATCGTCAGGGGATTCGTCTCTCCCGGTATTGGAGGTTGAGGTTGCGGTGTGCACGGGTGGATATCACCAGAAATCCTTGGCCAAGGTAGTCAAGAATTACTGATCAAGTATCGGTAGTTTCTAAGGTGGTGACGGGCTTCATACCGACACTAAATATCGTGTTATTAAGGGTCTGACTTTATCCACCCCCTAGACTTAATATGAGATACTCATAGATGAACGGACCGGACTGTACGGATATTGTCACTGTCAGGCTCAGTAGGGGTTTTAGGATGAGTTTGCTCGTCGGCCTCCCTTTCGCTCAATACTTGGGTAGCCGTTATGTACAGCTAGTGCCGCTGACGTGCTTGTAGTTAAACCCACTGCCAGCGTATTGACGAGTCTTTAGAGTCCCACACAGAGGGTTTCCCTGCTTCGGGCGAAACGATGTAGAGGCCGTATGGTTTTACGGCAGGGTTCGATCACATACGAATACTTGTGAACAGATGATGTTCGGACGGATAATACTAGTGGACTTTGGTTTAAACCGGATCCTAGTATTATATTGTTGGATTATTTTTGTCTCTTTGTATTCGTATTCTTCAGAATACGGATGCGCATATGCATATACGGTTGAGGGGTATTCTTGTAATTTATTACAAGATTACTTTTAAAAGATTACACCTCATCATGGTTTAGACCTTTTTGGATTAAAAGGTTATTGAGGTGTAGGATGAGGTGTTTATTGCATTTTTGTGGCATGGCTAATTAGTGACCCATGGTTACTATTCTAGCATGCTTAGCGTTTTTGTTTGTTGTGAGATTGTTTGTTGACTTGAGATATTTTTGTTGACTCTAGATATTTTAGAGACCTGACATATTTATTGTGATGGCTCCATTATTTCTTATCAAAACACAAAACAATAAGCCATTATTCATTTCTTTTTCTCTCTCTTGAGTTGCTCTCAACACCTCATTCTCATGGCATCTTCTTCTTTCTCTAGTTCCACCCAAACCCTCTCATGGGTTGAGAATCCTTTGGTGTCATGAGACAAATTAATCCTTCATCACTCTCTACTTCAACTACGGTATCTAGAGTAGAGATCTAGGTGTCCTAGTTGCATCGGATATGAGGTTGGAACTCGTTGCAAAGACTCTCGGGTGGATCATCTTCGATGGAGGGAGACTGGAGATCAAGCTTGATCAAGGAAGCCCCTAGGAGCTTGGGATGATGGTTGAAGACCGAAGGACACGGATCTATTCGGTATAACCATTCTAACACCTTTGCATGTTTTGTTATCTAGGGCTTATGGGTAGATCCGGGTAATTGGTTGTGGTAGCACCAAGTTTTATAAATTTTTGTTCCGCATTTGGTCTCGGAATGATGGCCGGGGCGCTGCCGTAACCCAACATAGTATCATAGCCACTCCATAAGCCTTAGTTAACTCTTTGCGACATTACAAATCCGCAGTTTTTGTTGTGAAAAAACTGCCGACAAAAGCAGTTTCGAAAACTGAAAGTTTGAAATATTTGCACACCCCGCGGGCTCACGGTTTAAACTGAGAAGCCGCGGGGTGGTGCATGGGCACCACAGAGAATCCCGGGGGGGACCTAACGGCTGGGCCCACTCCCAAACACCACCACAAGGTGGTCTTGGCGGTGGGGACCCGAAATCGCACCACCTTGGGCAGTTTCGGGTCTGCCTCACCCCCTGGCCACCTCGTGGTGGCCTCGGGGGTAGGGTACCCCCTCTAGGCCCCCGGAATCGAAGCTAATTTCGTGCTCTAACCCCCTACGAATGTTCGGGCACGTTTCGTTTTGATTCGGACTTCCGAATTGGCTTTAAACGGTCAGTTTTTGGAACTTTAGCTCACTGTTTTTTCATGGTTATGGAAATTGGTTTGGTTTGCTAATTGCATGTGGAATTCTAACGTTGTAGTTTTCAGTACCTACATTACTTTCTGCGACCGTGAATGTCATTAGAGCGGTACAACTTGTCTAATTGCTATAGTTCTTTTAGACGGGTTTGCGAACGTGACATTCACGTTGATGTTTTGTGTTGTGCTGTGGTTGTGGCGGGATTGTCATGGTGGATAGTTTGGGTGCAATGGTAGTACAGTTTGGATTTATTTATACATTTGATATCGCGGGGGCAAGTGTCCAACATGTGGACTGCCGTCACTGCCTGTTTGTATATTATTTGTTTAGGACACGACCGGGTTGAGGTCGATGTCATCGTTGTACATATTTTTCTTTTCTGTACTAGGATTACCCCGCGATGGAGTGCATGGATAGCCGGGTTCTGGAGGGCAATAGGCCAACATCACACGGCGTTGAGACGGAGGGGGCCTCACTCTAGAATTGGCGGGCTATTCGCCGCACTCGTAGGGGGTATAGGTTGACCCAAGGAGGGGTGCTCAAGTTACCGGATTCCGTGAAGTGCCGAGTAGCCCATTCACTTTGATGAAGAGGGTGCCTCACTTTTGGTTTTGACGGGTAACTTGCCGCGCTCGTAGCGGTCTAGGTTTTTGTTGCACAGGCTATCCACAAGACTAAGGGAACGTCGGGTTTCACTTATGGCTCAAGTGAAACCCGGGGCTCCAGGATTATCCACCACTCTATGATGCTTGGCTGTGATTCTGAGATATTGCTTTATATCATGCCTGGGAAGATTGTTATATATATTTATATATATAATAGTAGATGTTGTATATGTTTTGCACCCACACTAGTCCAGTCTCCGCTCTGTCGTTAGTTAAGTAACCTAACGTGTGATGACGGGACCCAGTGGCGAATGCAGATGGCATATATGTAAATTTTATTTTTCGTTCCTTTTTCTGTGGTATGATATGTTAACTGATGGGACTGCATTGATTCTGATCAATACACTGCATTGATTCTGATCAATACAAGGAAAACAAAGCTATTCGATGTTGTTGGAACAATTTTTAAAAGCTGTTATTACAAAGACGTTTTCTTTTATTTTGCACAGCGCTATTCGGTTATGAATATCCAGCACCTCATTCGACGAGGCAAGAGCCGAGATCCCTTCATCGGGAGTGACCTCTTGGGCAGAAGTTTGCGTCACGGTAATAACTTCACTATAGTCGATTACTTTTTGCTTTGCATCATGATATTCAGTTTGAAATATCCTGCACCTCATTCGACGAGGAAAGAGCCGAGATCCCTTCACCGAGAGTGACCTCTTTAGCAAAAGTTTTCGCCACTATATATTTGTAAAGCTATAGTTATGAGTACACCGGACGGACTCGCCGGGAACATGCTAGTTGGTATTATACATATTGTCAGATAGCAATTCCCTGATGACATGTGTACAGGTTAGTCTATCGACCTGAGATCGTCATTTGTCTCGTGTGAGTTCCCACTGTGCTTTGATTAATACCCTACCACGGCTCAAAGGAGACATGCAAACAGGTTTTAGTTGGGTACAATCCTGTGCCATATTGAGGCAGTGAGCTGATCGTCAGGGGATTCGTCTCTCCCGGTATTGGAGGTTGAGGTCGCGGTGTGCACGGGTGGATATCACCAGAAATCCTTGGCCAAGGTAGTCAAGAATTACTGATCAAGTATCGGTAGTTTCTAAGGTGGTGACGGGCTTCATACCGACACTAAATATCGTGTTATTAAGGGTCTGACTTTATCCACCCCCTAGACTTAATATGAGATACTCATAGATGAACGGACCGGACTGTACGGATATTGTCACTGTCAGGCTCAGTAGGGGTTTTAGGATGAGTTTTCTCGTCGGCCTCCCTTTCGCTCAATACTTAGGTAGCCGTTACGTACAGCTAGTGCCGCTGACGTGCTTGTAGTTAAATCCACCGCCAGCGTATTGACGAGTCTTTAGAGTCCCACACAGAGGGTTTCCCTGCTTCGGGCGAAACGATGTAGAGGCCGTATGGTTTTACGGCAGGGTTCGATCACATACGAATACTTGTGAACAGATGATGTTCGGACGGATAATACTAGTGGGCTTTGGTTTAAACCGGATCCTATTATTATATTGTTGGATTATTTTTGCCTCTTTGTATTCGTATTATTCAGAATACGGATGCGCGTATGCATATACGGTTGAGGGGTATTCTTGTAATTTATTACAAGATTACTTTTAAAAGATTACACCTCATCATGGTTTAGACCTTTTTGGATTAAAAGGTTATTGAGGTGTAGGATGAGGTGTTTATTGCATTTTTGTGGCATGGCTAATTAGTGACCCATGGTTACTATTCTAGCATGCTTAGCGTTTTTGTTTGTTGTGAGATTGTTTGTTGACTTGAGATATTTTTGTTGACTCTAGATATTTTAGAGACCTGACATATTTATTGTGATGGCTCCATTATTTCTTATCAAAACACAAAACAATAAGCCATTATTCATTTCTTTTTCTCTCTCTTGAGTTGCTCTCAACACCTCATTCTCATGGCATCTTCTTCTTTCTCTAGTTCCACCCAAACCCTCTCATGAGTTGAGAATCCTTGGGTGTCATGAGACAAATTAATTCTTCATCACTCTCTACTTCAACTACGGTATCTAGAGTAGAGATCTAGGTGTCCTAGTTGCCTCGGATATGAGGTTGGAACTCGTTGCAAAGACTCTCGGGTGGATCATCTTCGATGGAGGGGGACCGGAGATCAAGCTTGATCAAGGAAGCCCCTAGGAGCTTGGGATGATGGTTGAAGACCGAAGGACACGGATCTATTCGGTATAACCATTCTAACACCTTTGCATGTTTTGTTATCTAGGGCTTATGAGTAGATCCGGGTAATTGGTTGTGGTAGCACCAAGTTTTATAAATTTTTGTTCTGCATTTGGTCTCTGAATGATGGCCGGGGCGCTGCCGTAACCCAACATAGTATCATAGCCACTCCATAAGCCTTAATTAACTCTTTGCGACATTACAAATCCGCAGTTTTTGTTGTGAAAAAACTGCCGACAAAAGCAGTTCCGAAAACTGAAAGTTTGAAATATTTGCACACCCCGCGGGCTCACGGTTTAAACTGAGAAGCCGCGGGGTGGTGCATGGGCACCACAGAGAATCCCGGGGGGGACCTAACGGCTGGGCCCACTCCCAAACACCACCACAAGGTGGTCTTGGCGGTGGGGACCCGAAATCGCACCACCTTGGGCAGTTTCGGGTCTGCCTCATCCCCTGGCCACCTCGTGGTGGCCTCGGGGGTAGGGTACCCCCTCTAGGCCCCCGGAATCGAAGCTAATTTCATGCTCTAACCCCCTACGAATGTTCGGGCACGTTTCGTTTTGATTCGGACTTCCGAATTGGCTTTAAACGGTCAGTTTTTGGAACTTTAGCTCACTGTTTTTTTCATGGTTATGGAAATTGGTTTGGTTTGCTAATTGCATGTGGAATTCTAATATCGTAGTTTTCAGTACCTACATTACTGTCTGCGACCGTGAATGTCATTAGAGCGGTACAACTTGTCTAATTGCTATAGTTCTTTTAGACGGGTTTGCGAACGTGACATTCACGTTGATGTTTTGTGTTGTGCTATGGTTGTGGCGGGATCGTCATGGTGGATAGTTTGGGTGCAATGGTAGTACAATTTGAATTTATTTATATATTTGATATCGCGGGGGCAAGTGTCCAACATGTGGACTGCCGTCACTGCCTGTTTGTATATTATTTGTTTGGGGCACGACCGAGTTGAGGTCGATGTCACCGTTGTACATATTTTTCTTTTCTGTACTAGGATTACCCCGCGATGGAGTGCATGGATAGCCGGGTTCTGGAGGGCAATAGGCCCACATCACACGGCGTTGAGACGGAGGAGGCCTCACTCTAGAATTGGCGGGCTATTCGCCGCACTCGTAGGGGGTATAGGTTGACCCAAGGAGGGGTGCTCAAGTTACCGGATTCCGTGAAGTGCTGAGTAGCCCATTCACTTCGATGAAGGGGGTGCCTCACTTCTGGTTTTGATGGGTAACTTGCCATGCTCGTAGCGGTTTAGGTTTTTGTTGCACAGGCTATCCACAAGACTAGGGGAACGTCGGGTTTCACTTATGGCTCAAGTGAAACCCGGGGCTCCAGGATTATCCACCACTCTGTGATGCTTGGCTGTGATTCTGAGATATTGCTTTATATCATGCCTGGGAAGATTGTTATATATATTTATATATATAATAGTAGATGTTGTATATGTTTTGCACCCGCACTAGTCCAGTCCCCGCTCTGTCGTTAGTTAAGTAACCTAACGGGTGATGACGGGACCCAGCGGCGAATGCAGATGGCATATATGTAAATTTTATTTTTCGTTCCTTTTTCTGTGGTATGATATGTTAACTGATGGGACTGCATTGATTCTGATCAATACAAGGAAAACAAACCTATTCGATGTTGTTGGAACAATTTTTAAAAGCTGTTATTACAAAGACGTTTTCTTTTATTTTGCACAGCGCTATTCGGTTATGAATATCCCACACCTCATTCGACGAGGCAAGAGCCGAGATCCCTTCATCGGGAGTGACCTCTTGGGCAGAAGTTTGCGTCATGGTAATAACTTCACTATAGTCGATTACTTTTTGCTTTGCATCATGATATTCAGTTTGAAATTTCCTGCACCTCATTCGACGAGAAAAGAGCCGAGATCCCTTCACCGAGAGTGACCTCTTTAGCAAAAGTTTTCGCCACTATATATTTGTAAAGCTATCCGGTTCTTTCAACGATATCAAGTTCATTACGTTAAAGGTTTTTCGCCAAAAACCATTTGTTGCCCTCCGTCATTTCAGACGAGTAGCACTTAGTATTCATGCTATGTTTGTTGGCTTTAGTCAAGGCATAGTGTATGGTAGCTATTTGTTACTTTTCTGTTGCATATATAGATGCGTTGATTTGGGACAGTCGTACAACCTTGTTGGCCTTAGTCAAGGGCGAGTACGGGTGGGTTCAAATTAACCTGGAAAATGACGGGTAGAACTTAACATGTGACTTATGGTTCATTGGCTTTATTCAATATCATAAGAGCATAAGGTAAAAATCACATCGGGAGTTTCTAATGAAACTGAAACTTACCAGGCATGCGCATACCTTCTAGAGTGTGATAACTTGAGTGGATTCCATCAAGTTATCATGCGATGATAGTTGGATCCCGATTCCCACTGATGAGTTGGTTTACTCCTCAAGTGATTGATTGTTACGTTTTTGCGTATTTTTAATTACCGCAATCAAGACGGTTTCGCTTGGTAGCTATACGGTTGAGTACGGGTCGATCCACAGGGAGATGGAATCTTTTTCTTTATGCTTTAACGAGTTAAATCCAAAAAATTGGTGTGTTTTAAGTTCTACTAATGAGATAAAAGATGATAAAAAGCTTGCTAAGGTTAGGATTAGGTTAGTTCGAGTTTTAGGAATTCCTCACTTTTTCTCAATACCCTTATTGATATCGGGGTTAAGGTAATCGATAACAACGGGGATTAGCACGACTAGGAAGGAACTTACAAATATAAGCTAGGCTTTCCATACTTAGTTTCTTCCTTTTGGTCCTTGTCTGTCCGTTCTTGGCTCTTAGCCTTAACCTTCGGTTAATTCAACCACAACCGGTCTAATTATGGAATCACCGGTATCATGTAGGATAGGGTGCCATAGTGAGCGAATTGTGGTTCAATTAAAAGGAGTCCGAATTAAGATGATGTGCAAAGGAAAGAATGAGAGAGATTTTCTTCTCTCAAACTTTCCTTCTCCTGCCCTAACAAGTGAGAGATTACTCACCCATTAAAAAGATAAAAACAAAAAGAAGGTAAAAAGAAATAAGGTTAAGAGGAATTTACAACTAGCTATTTGAGACCTCACCTTGGTAAGGATCTTACTCAAGCATCATCGTTGTTTTAAGGATAAACAAAAATAGGAAAAGAGAAAACAAGAGCAAAAAAACAATAAAAATTAGCAAGCTTTTTGAGGCGAAATTTGTGTGGATCCTCCAACCAGGATTGTAAGTGGAAGAGTATGGATCTTTTCTTGGTCCTTGCTGAAATGCAGCATTAACCTGATCCTGTCTTTGAGCAGGGGGTTGTAAGGACACTCTTCGGTCAAATGTGATGGGTATGAACAACAAGCGCAGTTGGTTCGAGGGGGAAGAGTAGGGGCTTGAGAAGGCGATGAGAATCTGCTCTCAATTGCTTCTAATTTTCGTGTGATCACTGCCATTTCGACCTTCATTGCAATTGAGAGATCAAGTTGATGAATGCCTGCCCTAGAGAGACCGGAAGAAGTAGATGAAGTGTTCGGTCTGGTGCTTTCCCACTGAAGCGTTTGTTCCGCGAGATCGTCGAGAAACTGCCAAGCTTCCTCGTCAGATTTAGATAGGAAGTGACCTTGACAAATGGTCTCCAGCAATTGCTTAGTTGTTGGGTTCAATCCTTCATATAAGGTCTGGAAAACTTGCCATCTCTCAATACCGTGATAAGGTCACTGAACAAGAAGGTCTTTTTATCGGTCAAAGCACTTCCAAAAAGGTTCGGCAGGAACCTGGGAAAATTGGTTAATTTCAATTAGTATTCTCGCGGTCTTGTGATTTGGGTAGAATTTTTTTAGAAACGCTTTTACAAACTTTTCCGAACTGTTTATGGAATGCGATGCGGTACTATACAGCCACTTCTCAGTTAGGTCACACAGAGTGAAAGGAATGACTCGTAGCCGTATAGCATCGTCGGACAGTTGGGTTGTTTTCATCATTGCACAGACGTTCTGGAACTTGTTAATGATGATGTATGCATCTTCGGATTCCAGCCCGTGAAATTTAGGCAACATGTTGATGAAGTGGGGCTTAATTTCGAAATTTTCCCCATTGGCCGGCGGAAGTGAAAGACAGGTAAGAAGTGCGGAGCGGGTAGGATAGAAACGATCCTGGAGCGCGATTCGCTGAGGCGCTTCAACAGGAGGTGGTTGCGGGTTATTCGCACCTAGATGAGGTGGAACCAGTTCCGGGGGAGGTAAAGGGATGTTAGGAGGAAATCCTGACATCTCAGAAGAATTTGGTGGTGATGAAAATGAAGATGAAGATGTATGAACAGAATTCCGGTCAACGTCGGAGTTGGCCGGCAAAGGTTAAGGTGAAAAAGGTGTGGAGGGAGTTTCGACGTCGGAGTCAATCGCGTAGTCGGTAGCGACTAACGAAACACAGACTAGGCGAGCACTATTGTCCCGAGACCAACCGGACATACACTAAACGGGTTTGGTGTAGTGAATTTATAGAATGTGAGAATAAGAAAACGTCAATGAAGAAATGTGAATGAAAGGTGGGTGAAATGGGATTTTGGCGTCAAAGGGCAAGTTTTTATAAAAGTTTTTTTATTTTTTCGTTTTGTGTTTTCTTAGAAAGAGTTTTTGCAAAAATGTGTACGGACCTACGGCACAACTTCAAACAATCACAGTTAAAACATCCGCAATCAAATCTAGAGCTATGGTCTTCTAAGTCCACTAGACTGCTCCTAACTGTTCCAAAGTGACAAGTTGTGAGATAACCCTCAAATCGTCTCTTCACTGCCAATTGTGGCCAGGTAAGTACAAATGAAGAAAGGAGGGTTCCGCTCACGAATTACCGTGAGACGGGCCTTTTAAAATTACCTTTCTCACTTGTCTAGCCTAAGCACCACAAAGTCAAGTTTAGAAAAACGATTGAATGCCCACAACCTTCCTCTGTCCTAATGAGCACGACAGTCCTTAGTTGGCTGAGTCTAGATATTTTTTAATTAAACTCAAGGGTGATGCATATGCTTTTAGTGATTTTTGGGGTCTTAGGAAGGGTATTGAAATCCCCACCCAATCTGAATTGGTGTTATAGCCCCATAAATTCCGTATTAATTATGCAAAGTAGGAACAATCAAAAATCTAAAACACTTTCAAAAAAATTTATTTTGGCTGCGGCGCAAAGAATCCTGCACAAAAATCAGTTTATTGGAGAAGGGAAGAGAATATGTGCAAAGAATCCTGCAGGAAAAATATTTCAGTGGAGTGCAGAGGAGAGGAGTGGAAAAAAAAGATACCCACAGAAAGTTTTTAGTTGCTGACGTCACCCGTTGACCGCGGTTCTGCGGTCAAACCCTTGCTTCTGCCGTGGTTCCACGTCTGAACTGTTGGTTTGGATCTTCAAATTTGGTCCTTGTGCTTAGTTGGTTCTCCTCTTTCTGTCTAGATCCCCTGAATCTTGATTTGTTCACTGAGTTTGCTCCAGGCCTGCACACTTGCACAAAAACTAATCAAAACTAACAAGATGATATTTTTTTTGTTTTTGTTTTTCAATTTTTCAATTTTTATATTTTTTAATTAAGCCGAAATTACACAACGAATTAAACTATCGTCTCCCCGGCAACGGCGCCATTTGATTGTTACGTTTTTGCGTATTTTTAATTACCTCAATCAAGGCGGTTTCGCCTGGCTAGCCGGTTGAGTACGGGTCGATCCACAGGGAGATGGAATCTTTTTCTTTATACTTTAACGAGTTAAATCCAAAAAATTGGTGATTTGTTTTAAGTTCTAGTAATGAGATAAAAGATGATAAAAAGCTTGCTAAGGTTAGGATCAGGTTAGTTCGAGTTTTAGGAAGTCCTCACTTTTTCTCATTGCCCTTATTGATATCGGTGTTCAGGTAATCGGTAACAACGGGGATTAGCACGACTAGGAAGGAACTTGCAAGTATAAGCTAGGGTTTCCATGCTTAGTGTCTTTCTTTTGGTCCTTGTCCGTCCGTTCTTGGCTCTTAGCCCTAACCTCCGATTAATTCAACCACAACTGGTCTAACTATGGAATCACCGCTATCATGTAGGATAGGGTGCCGTAGTGAGCGGATTGTGGTTCAATTAAAAGGAGTCTGAATTAAGATGATAGGCAAAGGAAAGAGTGAGAGAGATTTCCTTCTCTCAAACTTTCCTTCTCCTGCCTTAACAAGTGAGAAATTACTCACCCATTAAAAAGATAAAAACAAAAAGAAGGTAGAAAGAAATAATGTTAAGAGGAATTTACAACTAGCTATTTGAGACCTTACCTTGGTAAGGATCTTACTCCAGCATCATCGTTGTAGATAAACAAAAATAGAAAAAGAAAAAACAAGAGCAAAACAACAATAAAAATTAGCAACTAGATTAATAAATAAGAATTGCAAAAATTAAATAGACAAGCAGAATAAAAGAACTCTCTTTTTATTTTTATTTTTAAACGCTAATAACTCGCTACAATTTTTCATAAATAAAGAACAAAATTAAATTCAAAAAACTAAACTAAAGAAAAGCATACATCATTTGGCTTTGAGCTCTTCTACTTATAGATAGGAAGGTGAAACCGTAGGTTACATTTTGGGCTAAACCTGAGATTACAAAACTACCCCAAAAGAGCCAACGCGGAGCTTCAACTGCCACCGACACTGCTTCAGTGCGGCCGCGGAATCGCTCCGAAGTGCCTATTTGGCCGCGGTTCCGCAACCATTTAGTGGACTTGTGGAATCATCTATTCAGGGCTTCTCCATGTTGCTTTTATCTTCTGTTTGGTACACTTGGTTTCTTAAAAGCTCTTCAATTCTCTTCCAGATATTCTGCAGTAGACTTTTGACTTGAGCTCCACGTTTGAAGTCTTGGATCTTGTGCTGCCCTTGTGCTTTATGCATTGAAGTTACCAACAATTTGCCATTTTGTCCTTTGGACTGGTAGGCGGCATTATACGAATGGTTAGCGGAGATTAGTATTCATCTGTTGTTGGTTGTAGTCCCACATTTATTGCGAATTTTCATGAATTTCGTTGTAAAGAGCTGAGAAACTGTAACCTGCACTTATTCAGCAAACATGGATTAAAAGTACATACCTATATGCAATGTGATTAAGAATGGGCGGTATAAAAATGCAAAAATCCGATATGAACAAATACCCTCAAACTTATCTTTTGCTCGTCCCGAGCAAAGCCAATTTTATTCTCAAAAAGTCCTAACCTCACTTTCGCAGGAAACGCGATTGCACTGAGCTCATGCAACAAGGCGTTAAACCTCTAGGTGTCCCTAGTAGGAGGAGTGTTGTCTCCTGAGGGTTTTCAGTGGATTACACCCACAAAATCCTCTAATAAAAGAAAGACTGTGAAAGTTACATATAAAGATAAGAATTATAAAAGAAAGACTTTGAAAATTAGAGTTTCCAACTACACTAGCTTTTCGGTTGTTATGAGCCCTATCTTAATAGTCATGAAAGAAATGTTAGAAATCACATCATCCCTCAATAAAACATCGTCTTTATTCTTTATTCCCACCTTTCTTCCAAACATTGATCATATACCCCTACGTGTGTGTAAAGAACATCTCTACACTCGGAGAATTCAATTCAAGCTATCATACTCTTGTCCATCAACCTTAGTACTTTTTAATTAATGAATATTTAGATGGAATTGCTCACACATTTTTCATGCGACCATTAATACTTCTTGAGGTAATAACCGACCAATTACTCATGTGCTTGCTAATTAGGTGTATTTAGTATTTTCCTCGTCTTGCAACACCTAAGGCTTAGCAGTGACTCCCAAACCAGTTGGTCTAAGGCACTAGGTGATGAAGCACCTTTGCTATATTTTTTATTGCTGTCTTGGTGATTACAAAACCAGTGTTCATTTTTCTACACCATTTTATCTTTCATACTCCATTTATAATTTCCTTCATACTTTGGCTTTTAGACAAGAGCTACTATCCCGAGTTTCAAGACGTGTGTAAGTGCGTATAGTAGGGCATCAATATTCAAATGTTTGGCGTCCAGAATAAGAACTATTTTTCATACTTATTTTTATCCGCAGATTAGTGACTTCTTTCATCTTACTAACTCTTGGAACAACGGCTCATAACTACTTATTACTAGTTTCGATTAAGAAAACATCTGAATTTCTAGATTTTTTTTAAATTTTTCTAATCTTTTGGATGTAATTTTTCACTTTCTAATCTTTTATTATAAAATAAAATTTTTGAAAATTTTGTGCTTATGCAAACTATGATGCAAATTTATGTGTAAATAAGCACAAACCTCCCCCAAACTTGTTTACAACAGTGTCCTCACTGTTGCCATCTGTTAAATCTCAGAAACCTGTAAACTTGGGAGAAAAAAATTATTAACGGGGATATGAAATATGATTGTGAAAATCTCTCCCAAACTTATTTTTGGCTCACCACTTTGAGTAAAAAAAATTATTTTGAAGAGCCAAATTATACCCCCCAAACTTGAGTTAAACAATGTTAAGCTTTTAAAGAGGGGGGTCAAAGTTACCGGTCAATGCCAAGCTTTGCAAAGACCAAAAGTCAACAGCAACCATTCGAAGAATTTATCAGTGAAAAGGACCGGTTGGTGGAAGAACATGTTGTATGGAGCCAGGAAGAAGTGTGGAAGAGATAAGTGGTGTAAAAGAAAGGGTTTGCGTCTCAATTTGGAGAGACGACACAGTGATTGCGATGATAGATTACTCGCATTTTTATGATTGTCAAGAAGAAGGGGTGGAGGTTCAATTTCTTTTTGGAGTTGATTCATCTCAACACCCGTGTTTACTAAAAATGCGAGCTCATCAGCGAAAATTTTCTCAAAGCTTTCATCGATACCCCGAAGAATAATGCCGTCAGAAAGAGTGGGATGATCTCTAGACTCCATAAAAGATTCATAATCAGCATTAGATGTTGATCCGGACAACTCAATGGAAGAGTCCGTATGTGTATAATACATAATTGGGTCAAACAACAACATATGAAAAAAGTCTAGATCAGTATCGTGAAGCTGATCAAATTCGCTGCTGCCGACATCCATTAATTCGACAGAACATACATGGGCAGAAGGTTCGGAGGGTACACTTCCCAACATGTAAATGTTAAGCTCAATTGACATCTTCCCGAAAGATAGAGTCATAGAGCCGTTACGACAGTTGATTACAGCATTAGAAGTGGACAAAAAGGGTCGACCGAGAATCACCGGAATTTGGTTCCGAGGGTTTGCTACAGGTTGTGTATCTAGAACAATAAAATCAACGGGGAATATGAAGTCCCCTACCTTTATTAACACATCCTCTAGCTCGCCTGTCACGACCCGAAAAGTACGGAACATGACCGACACATTAATTACGAAACGTCTCGAGGCGTACGTAATCTAAGTAAGCCAAAACCCAGAAATCCAAATCAAGTAAAGCAGTAGAGTGAAGGAAAACCATTTTAAAAGCAAGAAGTTTAACAACATAAGCCGAAATATGTATTTTTAAAATCACAAGTCTTTTCTGTAAATTTCGGCAGAGTTTTCTTTGTAAATACTGGCCCCGAACGGGGTATAACATGATAAATATATGCATCAATGATAAAAGGCATCCCCAAGCGGGAGCAAGCTCTTCGTCAATCGACGGCCATAACCACGCAAGCAATATAATATACAACACCGAAGGGCGAGGATCAATACTGAAAGGAAAACTCAAAAACAACATGAAATCCATCATAATACAACGCGCGATTCTAAGGTCGAAAGAATACACACAGGTCTTCTATGTCTTATCAAATAATACAAGTCTGGTTGATGGAGTTTTACTAGATACAACTGAAATAACAGATATACAATGGTGGTCCTGATACAAAAGAACCCACCTACCAAAGAAATCACCAGGAGGGACAGTGTGCCACCAACCGCAATGAAACCTGTGCGGCAAAACCTGCAAGAAACTGTGGCACAACGGGGGTGAGTTGCCAACAAGTGAGTAGAAAACATCTACGAGTAGAAATCACATGTATAACGCAATCCTTGGTCATACGATCAGTAATATCCTCAAATAAAAATAATATGGCCTGAAGCATAATATAATGGTAAGGGTAAACATCTATCCATATAGTGTGATACCAAGAACTCGTGTCAGTGCCTCAGGTAACAATATGTCACTAATACGATTTACAAATGTCAGGTAGCAATATTTCACTAAAATGATATGCAGATGCATATAATGAGAACAAAGTAGATCATGAATCAAAGAACTGTTTTTCTTTATTTAATGAGATTTTTATATGTATATCAATCGGTATCACCAATGAAATCAATAGAGAAATCAGTGTCAAGTATCGACACAAAACATAAATCTCAGTATCTCAATATCAATCTCAATATCTCTGTATCTCAAATCTCATTATCTAAATATCAATCTCAATATCTCTGGCTCCGTTAATCCGGATAGGCCCATATCATCAATTATATGACCACGATGGTATCCTCCGGATATCCGCCGCGTCAGGTAAAATCACCGGTAGGCAGTCTGCCCCTGCCGGGCTCATCGTCTACACCTCGATCTTCTTGCCCCAGGGTACCTTACCGGGTCCACCATGTACCCGCAGATGGTTCATCCAACTCCTCGAATCGGGTCTTGAAATCCATCTCATAACAGAGAAAACATCATGGTGGACGACTCATACATCATGAGAAAACCGCACTTTTTATTTTTAAAAGAGAGAGAGAAGTATATATATATTTTGCGGTTTTCTCCCAAATCCAGAAAATCTCATGAAAATCCGAAATCCAATCATCAATACCAAGTAAACAGTGAATATCGGTGTAAAACTCCATAATGCTTAATAACAGTGAATAATAATATACTTGCAGTAGCAAGTAATAACTGCAATGTCTGAACTAGCATGAGTATGCTAATACCATGTCGAACTATCAGTTAACAAGCTATGTCCATGAATAATATTCTCTAAAGTGTTCATGACATGGCAATTACTGATGAAGATGTGTGTGAGCCGGCAAGCAAGTGAATGTGGAGCATACGCATCATCGGTAATGGTGCTGGTGTCCTGACATCATAGTTTCATAATAATTACAGATAACATGTGTATAAGCATGCAAAGCGATGAAACATCATGAATATACAGAAAGCGATATGATAACAGCAACACTGAAGAAAAAATCCTACCAAATGTACGAGTCACACAGTTTGGTATTTAAAATACTCACAATTCTCCACTTTTGAAAAATTGTATGACTCGAGCCCAGTCAAAAGGGTAAGGGAATCCACCTAAGTCTGGGTCGATCTATATACATAGCTAGTAGTCGGTAATATTGTCTCCATAGTATGACGTACGATACAATATATATATTATGACATCCTCGAGTCAAGAGTGTGGATCTAACACCATAATCATATCTTGTACGGTAAATCTATCGTACGGCATCCCAAATCTGGGTACAGGTCAAATATCGTATTTATCTCATTACTCATCTGATATCCTTAACATCACATATCGTGAACAGGGGGTACTGAACTAAGTCTAGTACACCACTAATATCATCAACAATATCATGATCTGGTTACTGATCTAAAGTCTCATACAATCCGATGTCATTAACGCATATTATCATATAGAAGTATACATCGCCCAAGCGATCCATTATGAATATCTTAACATATCTTATCTCATATCTCGATCACATGTCAACTACCATAAATATATCATCAACATAGTATCGTCGTCCAATGACCCGCAATAGCATCATAGCATATCTCGGTCGCGCACTAAATATCTCACGACATCATGCCCGATCGGATCGACTCAATCCCAAATATCATACAACATTCTCGTCATCCAAGCATATGAATATACTAGTATAAATATGTCCCCAACACGCATAAGGGTATCAATGTATGCGGGTATGTGTATGGGCGTGTATGCAAACCTTTACTCTAGGTTTTCGTAACTAAGAAATCGACTAAAGTCCTTCTTCAAATTCTCGCTAACACTAAACCCATGATCACCTCAAACTCCCTTTGGTAAGTGTTCAATCTCTCCATATCATATAAATGCATATCTACAACATATCATATCATTCTTAATACTTTACGGGGGTGCTATACGCCATCCACCCGACTTCTCCCTGTAGATATAAATCTACTCACCTTTTGCTTGCCGATGCCGACGTCGCCACGCGCTTGCTTGTCGTATCGAAGTCCTCATGGGATACCTACACATCATAACGCATCGTATCGCATTATAAGCCGATTCAAAACCAAAACGACACACGAAAACCAAAATGTCGCACGAATCACCCATAGGTCAAAATCTATGGTCTACCTCTCGCAATTCAACCAGATATCAATTGATATAGACGTACAAACGTCAAATAATCGAATACAATACCAAATATCAAAACTTAAATCCATAACATCATGAAACACATGGCAGCAACCCAGAAAAGTGGTCCCAGATTTCTGTTCAGGTCAAAACAAGGTAAGTAAACAACACTGGGATGATATATAGGGTCTATAAGAGTTATGGGGGCAACTTAGGCACCTATCACCTCAGAGGGGCCGGCCACACTAAGCCAAATTCCGGCGAGGCCGGTTTTCCAGGTGAGTTGGGGTCTCGTTTTGATACAGTGGGTTCCTAGGGTCAATTCTAGCCTATTGGAGTTGTTTGCTTATCTC
Organism: Agapanthus africanus; assembly: GCA_030015575.1. Lineage (NCBI taxonomy): Eukaryota > Viridiplantae > Streptophyta > Magnoliopsida > Asparagales > Amaryllidaceae > Agapanthus > Agapanthus africanus. Next base: position 540,420,375 of record CM057348.1, read on the forward strand.
GTAAAATTCCCGGGTCATCCCAGATTTCCCTGCACACTCATTTTCCTCACAAACCGACACAGAAGTTTTTCTGTTTTGGGTTTCAGGTATTTGTTTCAGTATAGATCTGGGTTTCTAACCTCATAGGGGGGTTTAAGGTCATCTCTAAAGTCCAATTGCACAACACCACTCAAAATCCCACATAACCTCTTCTAAAAATCTTCAAAGTTCACTCAACCGCACTAAATTACAACTAAACACGTATGAATACTAAAGTGATTGAAAAACTACACAATTGGTGAAGGAATTACCTCATTTGGAACTCATGAATCCCCTTAGATCACCAAAATCCAGTTTTTCTTGTTTCCCCATGCTTGTTGTGAGCTTGTACAAAATTTTTGTGAAGTGGAGATGGGGTTTTGGGTTTGTTTTGGGGGTGTTTTGAAGCTTGAAGTGGAGGAGGGAGATGGGGCTGCCATGGTGAAGAGGGAGAGAAAAAGAGATGATGAAGATGATGAGAAGAGAAGGAATGGCCAAGATCTAGGTTTGACCCCTCACACACACTCTCTCTCTCTCTCTCAAGCAGGCTTTGCCACATGTCATGATTGTGTCCCTTCTCTCATCATTTCCTTTCTTTTTCCTTCTTTTCTTTTCTAAAGTCAACCACCATGCATTATAAATGAAGAAAAGACCATGATAGAAAAATGTAACAAGTGTAAAAATGATATGGTGCATGTCATGTGCACAAAACACGCTTAATACGCGATTAGCGATATTTAATCGCGATTAGAACTAATAGTGAATATAAAAATGAGAAAAATCCATAATTCGCCTAAATCACATAAAACACCCTCTTTTCAGTAATTTCAAAAATTTTCCTAATTTTTTTCCTAATTTATCGGCATTTAATTATACCGCCCTATTAAAATATTCATTATATTTATTATTTAATTTTAAAAATTCCCAAAATAATATTTTATTTTTATGAAATGTGTCAATCTTCCCCCCTTAAAGAAATTCGATCCCCGAATTTAAATTTAAACCCCTCAATACTAAAACGTTTCAGTAAAAAGTCCAGGACGTCGGGGCTCCGAAATCATCAATACATAAAACGCATCATAGTGCAATGCATGCGCATGAACAACGAGCAGATAACTCAAAAATAAAACTCGGTCAAGCATCCCACAATCATCGGAGTCATGGTGAAGATACAAATATCAAATCCAAAACGAAACCAATATGATATACATCAAAACTATCCATGTAAATATCAAAACTATACATGTAAATATCAGAAGGAAACGCATGCCAAACCTTTCATATTGTTGTGCGATGCGCGTATCGCGGCACAGTGGCGGACGTCTAGTATAAGAAAATAACTATATATATATATATATATCCTTTGTTTAATATGCACGCACCACCGTTTTGAAAACAATTTAGTAGGGTTTCCTTGTTTTAAACGTTTCGTGTCATCTCAGACACGTAGGTAAATACTGAGAATATAACTCCTTTTTGGAAATCCCTTCGATATCTATCATTCATGCAAAATATCCAGGTACTGTCCTCTGACTAGTCCTGCTCAGTACGAAAACAAATAGCAAATATCATAAAAATGTACTGCTCCATAAGAAATCAACCCCAAAATGTGCATATGAAAGCTACGTGCGTCTGGTGCACACGGAGATCAAAATCGAAGAATGTGCCATACATGTGCACAAGACAACATCTAAGTGCAACGGGTGTGCACGAACCACCTGTCAGAGGCAACATGTGTGCCTGACAGCAATATCAGGTGCATCTAATATGCACACTAAATCCCGATTTAGTGCATCTGGGGTGCACCAAAATCGCATCTCAAATCATGCGCCCAACATGCGTGAAAATCCAAATCTGGTGCATCCATCATGCACGAATAAAATCTAAATCATGTGCATCCAACATGCATGAAATCACGAAACCCAATATCAAACGCCGAATATGCGCAAGAATCCAAATCAAATGCACAGAGTGCATGAAATCAACATCAATATCGGAATCGAAATCGACGGTATACAATACAGCTCAACCCAAATCAGGTATCCCGTGGTATATAATCTCACAAGCATGTACATCAGCGTGCACAAATCAAATCAAAACACTAAAAGTGTATAAAAACTATGCCGAAAGCATAAGTCAAATCATATGCATGGCCTAGGCATGGAATCACGATCAATATCTCAAATGACATCAAAACGAAGTCAGGTGCAACTGTGGTGCACAAAATCTCAATCATGCAAATAATTTGCTCCAAATATTAAGCATGGAATCAAAATCAATCTTACGTGCAATAAATACGCATAACTCATAAATCAACACGACGGTGTATGAAAACACATCTCAAGTGAAATAACTATGCACAAAACGTAAATACCCAGTAGGTGCAACCATGGTGCACAAAAGCAAATATCATGAAACTCGGTCATCAAAACTCAATCATGCAATAAATCACCCATAAGACCGAAATCCATAGCGACTGATACGTGGTAGTCAACTCACGAAATCGCAAGTCATAAATACTGTCGGCGATATGTCCTTCCTTCATGGTCGAGAAGGTGCCGGTGCATCCAATGCTAGCAGAGCAAGATATCTACTTGCCTCCTGATCATGGCCTGTCGTCTGGTGCCCTTAGGCTCTCATCTCTCACTGCGAATTGCTAAGTACATAGCTCCCCGGCTCAACGGTCCAATATGGAAACGATAATGGAAGTAGTCTGTTGGCACATCCTCTAAAGATCTCTGGCCAACTCTTATAGTCACTCATAACGTGTCCCGTCGACGATGATGAACTCTGGCCTGCTGGGCGTGTGCAATATGACTGATCCTGGGTCCAAGTCTTCTCGTATAGTATTTCCAGAAAGGTCCTGCCAAGGTCTCTCCCAAATCTCGTTTCTTCCGAACTGTCCGGAAGTTATGACCCTTCACTAAATCTATTTCTTGCTCCGGAACGGCTGCCTACTCATCGCGACTCCTCCTGGAAGATATATCCATATACAACACCTATGCATGCGTATCACATCTCTGATGTCGGCGGAGTGGAACGTCATCTCATCGAGATCCTGTACGAACCTTTTACTCCACTTTTATCTAATGTCGACTGCTCCGGACTCGTCTCTTCGAGGCTGTATGGACTGTGCTCCAACGGCTATACGCGTATCTGGAGTCTCCCAAACAATGCACCTCACCACATAGCATCCGAAAGAAGTCGAACCATTTGATCGATTAGTCAAAACCTCATAATCCCCTCAGAACTTAACATCTTGGGTACTGTTTAATAGTATCGAGTACATACCACAGCATCGGTGGACCAGCCGTAGAAGGGCAAACCCAAGCCTCACTAATGGAATCGCGGAACTGCCGCAAACCAAAAGGTTCAAAGGCTTCACATGGTCATTATGTCGAGTTAGGGTTTCATTCTTCTAGAGGGTCCATAGAATTGCTTGCATGTCTTTCCGAATACTTTAAACTTGGAATACGGGTTTCTGACATTCGATCGCCTCTGTCGACTCTCAACGTATCCCCGTGAAGTCGTCTCTAGCTGGAATTAATGTATCTGATGACCTCGCATCGGGGTAAGCAAACAAACCACATGTCCTAGTCATTTAACCTCGGATGACTAGCGACCTTCTATCATATCTCTAAGTACAACTCGTACTGCAATAGCTCTAACATCTCAGGAAATATCTTGTCATTCACAGCAACAACTGGCTCATTCGTCTGCACGGTGAACAGTGCCTCAATCATCAAAATACGGTGCATTAACTATCATCACCTTCTGGCTATCCTATAGCGCTAGCCTAATCCTCTGGTGCTGATCTGGACGTCCGAGAAATCTCGTGGAAGCGATCCTTCAACTGCTCATGGCACGTAAACACGATAAAATGACACCTCTATGCAGTCGTGTGTCCCTGGAATCATGCCCTGGTCAGTCCTCGTCCGTGATGAGCTCGTGCTGACCGCAACTCTAGCCGTAGCTCTCTGTGCCCGTACAACCGTGGTAACAAAACCATAACTGGTACTGATGAGGATAGATCATAGGAAGGAATATAATACTGTGCAAAGAAATATACATCCTAAGGCTTCTTAAGCGGAGTAGCGTATCGTAAGTATGCCGCGGAATATACGTACGGTACGTCACTCTACCAAAGCTACCTACTCCATCAACCAAAGGTCATCCTACACTCCGAAGGTAAAACCTAATGCTCTGATACCAACTTTGTCACGACCCGAAAAGTACGAAACATGACCGGCACTTAAATTACGAAACGTCTTGAGGCGTACGTAATCTAAGTAAGCCAAAACCGAGAAATCCAAACCAAGTAAAGCAGTAGAGTGAAGGAAAACTATTTTAAAAGAAAGAAGTTTAACAACATAAGCCGAAATATGCATTTTTAAAATCACAAGTCTTTTCTAAAAATTTCGGCAGAGTTTCATTTGTGAATACTGGCCCCGAACGGGGTACAACATGATAAATATATGCATTAATGATAAAAGGCATCCCTAAGCGGGAGCTAGCTTTTTGTCAATCGACGGCCATAACCACGCAAGCAATATAATATACAACGCCGAAATGTGAGGATCAAAACTGAAAGGAAAACTCAAAAACAACATGAAATCCATCATAATACAACGCGTGACTCTAAGGTCGAAAGAATACGCACTGGTCTTCTATGTCTTATCAAATAATACAAGTCTGGTTGATGGAGTTTTACTAGATACAACTGAAATAACAGATATACAATGGTGGTCCTGATACAAAAAAACCAACCTACCAAAGCAATCACCCGGAAGGGACAGTGTGCCAGCAAAACCGCAACAAAACCTGTGCGGAAAAACCGGCAAGAAACTATGGCACAACGGGGGTGAGTTGCCAACTCGTGAGTAGAAAACATCTACGAGTAGAAATCGCATGTATAACGCAATCCAAGGTCATACGATCAGTAATATCCTCAAATAAAAATAATATAGCCTGAAGCATAATATAATGGTAAGGGTAAACATCTATCCATATAGTGTGATACCAAGAACTCGTGTCAGTGCCTCAGGTAACAACGTGTCACTAATATGATGTACAAATGTCAAGTAGCAATATGTCACTAAAATGATATGCAGATGCATATAATGAGAACAAAGTACATCATGAATCAAAGAACTGTTTTTCTTTATTTAATGAGATTTTTATATGTATATCAATCGGTATCACCAATGAAATCAACAGAGAAATCAGTGTCAAGCATCGACACAAAACATAAATCTCAGTATCTCAATATCAATCTCAATATCTCTGTATCTCAAATCTCAGTATCTAAATATCAATCTTAATATCTCTGGCTCCGTCAATCCGGATAGGACCATATCATCAATCATATGACCACGACGGTATCCTCCGGATATCCGCCGCGCCAGGCAAAATCACCGGTAGGCAGTCTGCCCCTGTCGGGCTCATCGTCTACACCTCGATCTTCTTGACCCGGGGTACCTTACCGGGTCCACCATGTACCCGCAGACGGTTCATCCAACTCCTCGAATCGGGTCTCGAAATCCATCTCATAACCGAGAAAACATCATGGTGGACGACTCATACATCACGAGAAAATCATACTTTTTATTTTAAAAAGAGAGAGAGAGAAATATATATATATATATATATATATATATATATATATATATATATTTGCGGTTTTCTCCCAAATCCATAAAATCTCATGAAAATCCGAAATCCAACCATCAATAGCAAGTAAATAGTGAATATCGGTGTAAAACTCCATAATGCTGAATAACAGTGAATAATAATATGCATGCAGTAGCAAGTAATAACTGCAATGTCTAAACTAGCATGAGTACGCTATACCATGTCGAACTATCAGTTAACAAGCTATGTCCATGAGTAATATTCTCTAAAGTGTTCATGACATGGCAATTACCGATGAAGATGTGTGTGAGCCAGCAAGCAAGTGTATGTGGAGCATATGCATCATAGGTAATGGTGTTGGTGTCCTGACAGCATAGTTTCATAATAAATACAGATAACATGTGTATAAGCATGCAAAACGCTGAGACATCAAGAATTTACAGAAATTAATATGATAACAGCAACACTGAAGAAAAAATCCTACCCAATGTACGAGTCACACAGTTTGATATTTAAAATACTCACAATTCTCCACTTTTGAAAAAGTGTATGACTCGAGCCTAGTCAAAAGGGTAAGAGAATCCACCTAAGTCTTGGTCGATCTATATACAGAGCTAGTAGTCGGTGATCTCGTCTCCATAGTATCACGTACGATACAATATATATATATATTTTGACATCCTCGAGTCAAGAGTGTGGATCTAACACCATAATCATATCTCGTATGGTAAATCTATCGTACGGCATCCCAAATCTGGGTACAGGTCAAATATCGTATTTATCTCATTACTCATCTGATATCCTTAACATCACATATCGTGAACAGGGGGGTACTGAGCTAAGTCTAGTACACTACTAATATCATCAACAATATCATGATCTGGTTACTGATCTAAAGTCTCATATAATCCGATGTCATCAACACATATTATCATATAGAAGTATACATCGCCCAAGCGATCCATTATGAATATCTTAACATATCTTATCTCATATCTCGATCACATGTCAACTACCATAAATATATCATCGACATAGTATCGTCGTCCAACGACCCGCAATAACATCAAGGCATATCTCGGTCGCGCACTAAATATCTCACAGCATCATGCCCGATCGGATCGACTCAATCCTAAATATCATACAACATTCTCGTCATCCAACCATATGAATATACTAGTATAAATATGTCCCCAACACGCACAAGGGTATCAATGTATGCGGGTATGTGTATGGGCGTGTATGCAAACCTTTACTCTAGGTTTTCGTAACTAAGAAATCGACTAAAGTCCTTCTTCAAATTCTCGCTAACACTAAACCCATGATCACCTCAAACTCCCTTTGCTAAGTGTTCAATCTCTCCATATCATATAAATGCATATATACAACATATCATATCATTCTTAAGACTTTGCGGGGGTGCTATACGCCATCCACCCGTCTTCTCCCCGTAGATATAAATCTACTCACCTTTTGCTTCCCGATGCCGACGTCGCCACACGCTTGCTTGTCGTCTCGAAGTCCTCGTGGGGTACCTACACATCATAACGCATCGTATCGCATTATAAGATGATTCAAAACAAAAATGACACACGAAAACCAAAATATCGTACGAATCACCTATAGGTCAAAACCTATGGTCTACCTCTCGCAATTCAACCAGATATCAATTTATATAGACGTACAAACGTCAAATAATCGAATACAATACCAAATATCAAAACTTAAATCCATAACATCATGAAACACATGGCAGCAACCCAGAAAAGTGGTCCCAGATTTCTGTTCAGGTCAAAACAAGGTAAGCAAACAACACTGGGATGATATATAGGGCCTATAAGAGCTATAGGGGCAACTTGGGCACCTATCACCTCAGAGGGGCCGGCCACACTAAGCCAAATTCAGGCGAGGGCGGTTTTCCAGGAGAGTTGGGGTCTCGTTTTGCTACAGTGGGTTCCTAGGGTCAATTCTAGCCTACTGGAGTTGTTTGCTTATCTCGTAAAATTCCCGGGTCATCCCAGATTTCCTTGCACACTCATTTTCCTCACAAACCGACACGGATGTTTTTCTGTTTTGGGTTTCAGGTGTTTGTTTCAGTATAGATCTGGGTTTCTAACCTCATAAGGGGGTTTAAGGTCATCTCTAAAGTTCAATTGCACAACACCACTCAAAATCCCACATAACCTTTTCTAAAAATCTTCAAAATTCACTCAACCGCACTAAATTACAACTAAACACGTATGGATACTAAAGTGAATGAAAAACTACACAATTGGTGAAGGGATTACCTCATTTGGAACTCATGAATCCCCTTAGATCACCAAAATCCAGTTTTTCTTGTTTTCCCATTCTTGTTGTGAGCTTGTACAAAATTTTTGTGAAGTGGAGATGGGGTTTTGGGTTTGTTTTGGGGGTGTTTTGAAGCTTGAAGTGGAGGAGGGAGATGGGGCTGCCATGGTGAAGAGGGAGAGAAAAAGAGATGATGAAGATGATGAGAAGAGAAGGAATGGCCAAGATCTAGGGTTGAACCCTCACACACACACTCTCTCTCTCTCAAGCATGCTTTGACTCTTGTCATGATTGTGTCCCCTCTCTCATCATTTCCTTTCTTTTTCCTTTTCTTTTCTTTTCTAAAGTCAACCACTATGCATGATAAATGAAGAAAAGACCATGATAGAAAAATATAATAAGTGTAAAAATGATATGGTGCATGTCATGTGCACAAAACACGCTTAATACGCGATTAGCGATATTTAATCGTGATTAGCACTAATAGTGAATATAAAAATCATAAAAATCCATAATTCGCCTAAAACACATAAAACACCCTCTTTTCAGTAATTTCCAAATTTTCCCAATTTTTCGGTATTTAATTATACCGCCCTATTAAAATATTCATTATATTTATTATTTAATTATAAAAATTCCCAAAATAATATTTTATTTTTCTGAAATGTTACATCACCCCTAGGATGGGTGATAGATCGGTCGGCCATTTGTAGAGTACAGTGTGTGGGTTTCAGCTCTCTTACACCTAGTTGCTCATATAGCGAATACGGAAGCAGGTTAACACTGGCACCAAGATCCAAAAGTGCGCGGTAGATGTTTTTATCACCAATGGTTATTGAAATTGTAGGACAGACAGGGTCCTTCCATTTTTGAGGTAAAGCTTGGGTAAGAGCATCGCTCACGGCGCTAGCTAAGAAAACATTTTTGGGGACCTGAGAATTCCTCTTCTTAGTGCGCAAGTCCTTCAAGATTTTTGCGTAGGAAGGGACTTGTTGGATTGCAGCCAAGAGGGGAATGTTAATGTTAACTTGTTTAAACAACTCCAGAATCTTCTCCATTTGTGGATATTGTTTATTGGATCTCAACCGGTTTGGAAATGGAACGTTTTTGAAATTGGTTGAGTCCAATGCTTGTGGAGGAGATTGTGGAGTTGGAACGGATCTCAGAGCTGGAGTTTTCGTGGAGTGAGATGTGGCTCCGTTCGGAGCCGTAGAAGAAGAAGAGCCTTTTGAAGAATGGAGAACAGACTCAGAAGACGAAGAAGAAGAAGAAGAAGCGTCCGGGGTGTCATTATCTGTGCCCACGTTGTTATGCAGCGTCCTTCCAGATCTCAACGTAGTCACGGCACTCACGTTATGGATCTGTTGTTCAAGAGCAACATGTGCATTATGTCGGTGACCAGGATTTGGGAGTGGTTGAGATGGAAGCTTCCTTTTCTCTCGCTTGCTTAAAGCTGCATTCAGTTGTGCAATCTGGGCTTCGATGGTTTTGATGCTTTGCCCGTGTGCAGCAGTGTGCTGCACCAAAGACTGAATGGAAGACTAGATGTTGGCGGTGGATTGAGTCGATTGCTTTAAAAATGCATCCAGACTTCGTTCTAACGAGGAAACCTTATCTTTGTTTGACGGAACAAAATTGTTTTGAGGAGAAGAATTGTTGGGTGCAATATTGTTCGTCGGATTTTGAAAAGGTTGGGGTTGGAAGTGCTGCTGATATTGAGATTGTTGCTGAGCTTGTTGTTGAGGAGGAGGAGGAGGCCTATGGAAGTTGTTGTGGCCATGGAATTGTTACTGGTTCTGATTCCAGGCAAAATTTGGATGGTTCCTCCAACCAGGATTGTAAGTGGAAGAGTATGGATCTTTTCTTGGTCCTTGCTGAAATGCAGCATTAACCTGATCCTGTCTTTGAGCAGGTGGGTTGTATGGACACTCTTCGGTAAAATGTGATGGGTCTGAACAACAAGCGCAGATGGTTCGAGGGGGAAGAGCAAGGGCAGGAGAAGGCGATGAGAATCTACTCTCAATTGCTTCTAATTTTCGTATGATCGCAGCCATTTCGGCCTTCATTGCAATTGAGAGATCAAGTTGGTGAATGCCTGCCCTAGAGGGACCGGAAGAAGTAGAAGAAGTAGATGAAGTGTTCGGTCTAGTGCTTTCCTACTGAAGCGTTTGTTCCGCGAGATCGTCGAGAAACTGCCGAGCTTCCTCGTCAGATTTTAATAGGAAGTGGCCTTGACAAATGGTCTCCAGCAATTACTTAGTTGCTGGGTTCAGTCCTTCATATAAGGTCTGGAAAACTTGCCATCTCTCAATACCGTGATGAGGTCACTGAACAAGAAGGTCTTTTTATCGGTCAAAGCACTTCCAAAAAGGTTCGGCAGGAAGCTGGGAAAATTGGTTAATTTCATTTAGTATTCTCGCGGTCTTGTGATTTAGGAAGATTTTTTTCAGAAACGCTTTTACAAACTCTGCCCAACTGTTTATGGAATGCGATGTGGTACTATACAGCCACTTCTCAGCTAGGTCACACAGAGTGAAAGGAATGACTCGTAGCCATATAACATCGTCGGACAGTTGGGTTGTCTTCATCATTGCACAGACGTTCTGGAACTTGTTAATGAAGATGTATGTATCTTCGGATTCCAGCCCGTGAAATTTAGGCAACATGTTGATGAAGTGGGGCTTAATTTCGAAATTTTCCCCATTGGCCGGCGGAAGTGAAAGACAGGTAGGAAGTGCGGAGCGGGTAGGATAGAAACGATCCTGGAGCGCGATTCGCTGAGGCGCTTCAACAAGAGGTGGTTGCGAGTTATTCGCACCTAGATGAGGTGGAATCAGTCCCGGGGGAGGTAAAAGGATGTTAGGAGGAAATCCTGATATCTCAAAAGAATTTGGTGGTGATGAAAATGAAGATGAAGATGTATGAACAGAATTCCGGTCAACGTCGGAGTTGGCCGGCAAAAGTAAAGGTGAAAGAGGTGTGGAGGGAGTTTCGACGTCGGAGTGGATAGCGTAGTCGGTAGCGACTAACGAAATACGGACTAGGCGCGCACTATTGTCCTGAGTCCAACCGAAGATACACTAAACGGGTTTGGTGTAGTCAATGCGTAGAATGTGAGGGTAAGAAAATGTCAACGAAGAAATGTGAATGAAAGGTGGGTGAAATGGGATTCTGGCGTCAAAGGGCAAGTTTTTATAAAAGTTTTTTTATTTTTTTGTTTTGTGTTTTTTTTAGAAAGAGTTTTTGCAAAAATGTGTACGGACCTACGGCACAACTTCAAACAATCACCGTTAAAATATGCACAATCAAATCTAGAGCTATGGTCTTCTAAGTCCACTAGAATGTTCCTAACTGTTCCAAAATGACAAGTTGTGAGATAACCCTCAAATCATCTCTTCACTGCCAATTGTGGCCAGGTAAGCACAAATGAAGAAAGGAGGGTTCCGCTCATGAATTACCGTGAGACGGGCCTTTTAAAATTACCTTTCTCACTTGTCTAGCCTAGGCACCACAAAGTCATGTTTAGATAAACTATTGAATGCCCACAACCTTCCTCTGTCCTAATGAGCACGACAGTCCTTAGTTGGCTGAGTCTAGATATTTTTTAAGTAAACTCAAAGGTGATGCATATGCTTTTAGTGATTTTTAGGGTCTTAGGAAGGGTATTGAAATCCTCACCCAATCAGAATTGGTGTTATAGCCTCTTAAATTCCGTATTAATTATGCAAAGCAGGAACAATCAAAAATCTAAAACACTTTAAAAAAAAATTTATTTTGGCTGCGGCGCAAAGAATCCTGCACAAAAATCAGTTTATTGGGGAAGGGAAGAGAATCTGTGCAAAGAATCCTGCAGGAAAAATATTTCAGTGGAGTGCAGAGGAGAGGAGTGGAGAAAAAAGATACTCACAGAAAGTTTTAAATTGCTGGCGTCACCCGTTGACCGCGATTCCGCGGTCAAACCCTTGCTTCGCCGCGGTTCCACTTCTGAACTGTTGGTTTGGATCTTCAAATTTGGTCCCTGTGCTTAGTTGGTTCTCCTCTTTCTGTCTAGATCCCATGAATCTTGATTTGTTCGCTGAGTTTGCTCCAGGCCTGCACACTTGCACAAAAACTAATCAAAACTAACAAGATGATTTTTTTTTGTTTTGGTTTTTCAAATTTTATATTTTCAAATTTTATATTTTTATATTTTTTAATTAAGCCGAAATTACACAAAGAATTAAACTATCGTCTCCCCGGCAACGGCGCCATTTGTTTGTTACGTTTTTGCATATTTTTAATTACCGCACTCAAGACGGTTTTGCTTGGTAGCTAGCCGGTTTAGTACGGGTCGATCCACAGGGAGATGGAATCTTTTTCTTTATGCTTTAACGAGTTAAATCCAAAAAATTGGTGATTTGTTTTAAGTTCTACTAATGAGATAAAAGATGATAAAGCTTTCTAAGGTTAGGATCGGGTTAGTTCGAGTTTTAGGAATTCCTCACTTTTTCTCAGTGCCCTTATTGATATCGGTGTTAAGATAATCGGCAACAACGGGGATTAGCACTACTAGGAAGGAACTTGCAAGTATAAGTTAGGCTTTCCATGCTTAGTTTCTTCCTTTTGGTCCTTGTCCATCCGTTCTTGGTTCTTAGCCCTAACCTCCGGTTAATTTAACCACAACCGGTCTAACTATGGAGTCACCGCTATCATGTAGGATAGGGTGCCGTAGTGAGCGGATTGTGGTTCAATTAAAAGGAGTCTGAATTAAGATGATGGGCAAAGAAAAGAGTGATAGAGATTTCCTTCTCTCAAACTTTCCTTCTCCTGCCCTAACAAGTGAGAGATTACTCACTCATTAAAAAGATAAAAACAAAAAGAAAGTAGAAAGAAATAATGTTAAGAGGAATTTACAACTAGCTATTTGAGATCTCACCTTGGCAAGAATCTTACTCAAGCATCATCGTTGTGGATAATCAAAAATAGAAAAAGAAACAAGAGCAAAACAACAATAAAAATTAGCAACTAGATTAATAAATAAAAATTGCAAAAATTAAATAGACAAGCAGAATAAAAGAACTCTCGTTTTATTTTTAAACGCTCATAACTCACTACAATTTTTCATAAAGAAAGAACAGAATTAAATTCTAAAAACTAAACTAAAGAAAAGCATACATCATTTAGCTTTGAGCTCTTCTATTTATAGATAGGAAGGTGAAACCCTAGGTTACATTTTGGGCTAAACCTGAGATTACAAAACTACCCCAAAATAGCCAAGTCAACGCGGAGCTTCAACTGCCACCGACACTGCTTCAACAGGGTCGCGGAACCACGGCAGAAGTGCCTATTCGGCCGCGGTTCCGCGGCCATTTAGTTGACTTATGGGATCATCTTTTCAGGGCTTCTCCATGTTGCTTTTATCTTCTGTTTGGTACACTTGGTTTCTTAAAAGCTCTTCAGTTCTCCTCTAAATATTCAACAGTGGACTTATGTCTTGAGCTCCGTGTTTGAAGTCTTGGATGTTGTGCTGCCCTTATACTTTGTGCATTGAAGTGACCAACGATTTGCCATTAATTTGTCCCTCGAACTGGTAGGCGGCATCATACGAATGGTTGGCGGAGATTAGTATTCATCTTTTATTGGTTGTAGTGCCACATTTGTTGTGACTTTTCAAGAATTTCACTGTAAAGAGCTAAGAACCTGTAACTTGCACTTATTCAACAAACACGGATTAAAAGTACCTACCTATATACAATGTGATTAAGAATGGGCGGTATAAAAATGTAAAAATCTGATATGAACAGTGATTTTAGATGATCCCAACTAATTCTCCTTTGTGTTTGGGGAAGGATTCGAGGAAACAGTGGGAGCCATCCTGATTAGATAAAGTGATTAACCATTCTTATCTAGGTTAGAGTGCACGCTGAGTATTTCTTTTCTCTCTCTTTGGCAGCAGCCATGGCCCGACCCTAGAATAGAACTCATGAACCAAGTTAACCCAACCTTCTTAAAACACACTGCCTTTTGAACTGTCAGAGTTGTATACTTCATTGCCACTCCTAATTTTACCCTTTGCTTTTCTCCGAATCATTCCATATCACTACGAAGATCCACAGTTATTGGATATGACCATCGTATAGTCACATACGAACTCAAAGAAACTTGTTTCAGATTCGAGAATGGTTTCCGGTTCTGGAGAAATTGAATAGGACTATTCAGTTGTCTTTTCCCTTTACCTTCTCTCAGGTTGTGAGGGCTCCTGGGATTAGGAGAGGGTACACCTATTGCGCTTATTCGATAGTCTTCTTCTGAACCTTAGGCTGGTGCTGAAGGATGGGGAAGGAAGAAAACCAATTAGCCTATGTGTGGTGTACAGACGGTAATAAGTAAAGATAAATAAAGGGATTAGAAAGAGGGCAAAGTAAAATGCGACTGCTATCATTCACGACGAAACCGCGTATATCATCGCCACTCCTACTTCACCTTTGCATTTCTCCGAAACATTCCATATCACTACGAAGATCCACATTTATTGGATACGCCATCGTATAGTCACATACGAACTCAAAGGAACTTGTTCCAATTCGAGGATGGTTTCTGGTTCAGGAGAAATAGAATAAGGATTATTCAGTTGTCTTTTTCCTTTTACCTTCTCTCAGGTTACGAGGGCTCCTAGGATTAGGAGGGTACACTTATTATATTTATTGGATAGTCTTCTTCCAAAGCTTAGGCTGGTGCCAAAAGGTAGGGAAGGAAGAAAACCATTCAGCCTAAGTACGGTGTACAGAAGGTAATAAGTAAAGACAAATAAAGGGATTGGAGTGATGGAAATGAAATATACGGTTACAGTCATGAATCTGGATAGTGGAAGAGGCATTACTAGGAATACTTAGATACCCCTTCGAAACATTTTCATGCTTCAGTTTCACTGTGAGTTGTTAATTGAAAACTGATTTCCCAATTAGATTCTTACGCCAGGGTATGTATTTATCAGGTTTGATTCTCACATCTGTATGGTATTACAGATGATGAGTGGGAGTAAGATATTGGAAATTAGGTGATTATATCGGAATTCGTTGTAATTGGTGATATTTGAGGAAATCACCTGGGTTTTTGCTGGACGGCAAATATTTGGTTTTGAATATCCGTAGTTATGCACCAGTTTCAAACTGATATATCTGTACGTTTATCTTATAAAGTGAGATATAATATTTTGAAATTATGTCTGACATTTACCTATATCAGTTGATGATTAGGTAAGGAGCATTCAACAACGGTGTAATTCTTCTTAACCATAGTACAATTTTCAGCCTACGACGCACAGGGTTTGAGTTATTGAACTCAGGGGACTTATACAAAGTATTGTATGTTGTCCAGTGTCCATTAGGACAGAGGGGTTAGTGCTCGTGCTATGTTCTGTTTACTTGTGACCTCTTCAGTGTTAGACAAGTATTTTGTAGAAATATAAGGTCCAAGTTTTGAGAAGTTATAGGTACGAGAATAAAGTAGAGAACCATGTGTTGCAAGTATCGGGATTCTTTAAGGTGATCGAAAATGTAGATACTTTTGTTTGGTATTCAGTTGATAGTAATGGTTTTGAGAAATTGCTTCTCTTTCAGGTTACTCATATCTGGATGCACTCCTAGTTGATTAATGCTGATCGACCTCTCTCCATTTAGTTGACATGCACTGGAGACAGCTGCATGATTTAAATCTGGTTCCACTTAAATTAGTGCATCTATTTCTATACTGTATATAGAATGGTTCATATCTTAACAATGTTAAGGTATATAGAGTTGTCCGGCTTATATTTGAAACCAGACTCTGGATAAACTCAAGGCACGTTTCAGTAATGGCTGTTTGTGGGTTATCCCGGGCTATGTCGAAGGATAAATTTCTACCATCTGGAAGATCAATAGTGATATTGTTCTTGACTCGCCACAGTTTTAGTAAAATGGACTTTTTCAGAAAACAGTAGTGGGAGTATGGTAGAACTGGAAGTGATTCCAGAACCATAAACGATTACTGAAAATTTAATAGAACATAAAGATTCAATTGGGTTTGACATTCCATTAGCCACTCCGCAGATATGGTGGGTAACCTCAGGCGCCCGAGAGGTACTTCGGTATCCTCAAAGACGGCGACAGGGAGGTTCTTGTTAAATCATACTTTCCATTACTGATGTTCTAGAATATGAGACACGGCAGGAGGATGAGTATAGCGTCGTTCTAAACTAGATTTAGAAGTGCACGTGTATATGACTCTGCTAGATGGTTGTTATAGTCAGTGGGAGCAGCGGAAGCATAGTGGACAAGTAGCTCATGTCTATTTATAGACTAAAGCAGGTATAGCGGAGATAGATCATTTATTTTTGATGTGGCAGTCATAGGCTTTGACTTCATCAAAACAGGAGATGGATCTGTTAAGAAGTTAGTAGGATGTGATGTCCTGGTATTTAGATGACATGCACTTTCTAGGAAGAAAAATTCCTATACTACGATCTGTTATACTGTGGTTGTCACACGGTGGTTTCTCCACAAAGGATATGGATATTATATAAGGCATTCTGGTTACTAGGTCTATGGTTTTAGATCTTGATTTGGGTAGTTTCCCAATCTGGGTACTTTGACACTATTCTAAAGGTGTTTTAGAATGGACGACTCCTGACATGGTGGTGTATCTGCAGGTGATGGAGTCACCCTCTCTAAATATGTCTTACAGATTAAAGAGGAGAGGGATGTGCATGATTGGCATATCACTTGCTTAGGCAATTGAGTCAATCAGGAGATGTCAAGTACCACACCAGATGTTGTTTTTGCACTAGCTGCAATAAACATATATATGAATCCAATCCTGGAGAAACGTTCGGAAGCAGTTTATGGACATAAGTGGATGTTCTAATGATATGGTAACGACAGCCTCCTTCGGGAGACGGTTATCATTCCAGGCTTCTAAGGTGACCTGGATGACAGAGTGACTGTCAGAGTTATAATTTTTCTTCTTTTTAGATGCAGTAGTTTGGACAGGTGGTCCAAGCGGATACTGAGGGGGGAATGGCGCATGATACTGATTAAATTCAGTTGACGATACAGTCTAAGAAGTTTGCTGGATTTGGAGTTCATTTGTGAACTGGGTCCCATCAGATATCCAGACATATTCTAAGACAGGTATTGCTCATTTCGGGAGATGGCCTTCTCCGCGAACTTGAGATAATGAGAGACATAGAAAGAAACATTGGAGCGGATCCACTCACTGAGGCTATTTCTCGAACACAATAGTTTTGCAAACAAGCTTTGTGAAACTGATTAGTAAAGAAGTTGGGTGTTTGGTATCACACGGGCTGTGAGCATGCGACACTGCAATAATTGGCCTTAAGTGCAAGTGGGAGATTTTTGGATATAGTGCCCTCAAGTCAATTATTGGATCGCAGGCACGTGATTGTAATGATTGAGGGAGGACCTATACCGGTAGAACAGTCTTACTCGAGATGATAGTATGCTATCTGGTTTGTCTTTATCATCATGTACAACATTACAGATCACTATTACATGTTGATAGAGCCCATAGGATTCTTTCTTGACTACCAGAAGTATGATGGCGATCATATACGTGGGAGCTGGGTGGTCTACAAGCACAACCTTAAATGTCCCTAGTCGAGGGAGTTTTGAGACTGGGCATCGACACTCCAGAGTAGAATAGTGTATACTGATCGAGACCCCGAAGAGGGGCGGTGGCCGGTCTCATAAGCCATTAGTGTTAGTTTGTTCACTTAAGATGTATACAGGTGCTCATTGCGTTATGAGTACACCGGACGGACTCGCCAGGAATATACTAGTTGGTATTATACATATTTTCATATAGCAGTTCCCTGGTGACATGTGTACAGGTTAGTCTATCGACCTGAGATCGTCATTTTTCTCGTCTGAGTTCCGACTGTGCTTTGATTACTACCCTACCACTGCTCAAAAGAGTCGTGCAAACAGGATTTAGTTGGGTACAATCCCGAGCTATATGGAGGCAGTGAGCGGATCGTCAGGGGATTCGTCTATTCCGTTATTGGGGGTTGATGTCGCGGTGTACACGGGTGGCCATCACTAGAAATCCTTGGCTAAGCTAGTCGAGAATTACTGATCAAGGATCGGTAGCTTCTCAGGTGGTGATGGGCTTCATACCGACACTAAATGTCTCGTTATTAGGGGTCTGACTTTATCCACCCCCTAGACTCGATATGCGATACTCATAGACGAACGGACCGGACTGTACATATATGTCACATCCCGAAAAGTATGGAACATGACCGACACTTAAATTACGAAACGGCTCGAAGTGTACATAATCTAAGTAAGCCAAAACCCAGAAATGAAAACAAAAAAGCAGTAGAGTGAAGGAAAAAACAAATTTAAATCAAGTAGTTTTAACAACATAGGCCGAAGTATATATTTTTAAATCTCAAGTATTTTCTGAAAATTTCGGCAGAATCTCCTTTGCAAATACTGGTCCCAAACGGGATACAACATGAATAGTATACGAAATAAATAAAAAGGCATCCCCAAGTGGGAGCTAGCTCTTCGTCAAACGACGGTCACAACCACGCAAGCAATATAATATACAACGCCGAAGGGCGAGGATCAAAACTCAAAAGAAAACCCAAAATCAGCATGAAAACCATAATAATACAACGCGCGACTCTAAGGTCGAAAAATAACAAGTCTGGTCTTCTATCTCTATCAAATATACAATCTGGTTGATGGAGTTTCTAGAT
This sequence comes from Agapanthus africanus, assembly GCA_030015575.1. Taxonomy (NCBI): domain Eukaryota; kingdom Viridiplantae; phylum Streptophyta; class Magnoliopsida; order Asparagales; family Amaryllidaceae; genus Agapanthus; species Agapanthus africanus. Next base: position 540,439,054 of record CM057348.1, read on the forward strand.
ACAACTGAAATAATAAATAAACAATGGTGGTCCTGATGCAAAAGAACCCACCTAACAAAGCAATCACCCGGAAGGAACAGTGTGCCAGCAAAGCCGCCACGAAACCTGTACGGCAAAACTTGCAAGGAACTGTGGCACAACGGGGGTGAGTTGCCAACTCGTGAGTAGAAAACATCTACGAGTAGAAATCGCATGCATAATGCTATCCTAGATCATATCGGGTAATATCCTCAAATAATATCCTGATCCATCTACAAATAAGTGCAATATCACGTGCACGTGTCAGTGCCTCAGATAGAAACATATCAGATATATATGATGTATGAATGCATTACGAATGGAAACAGAATATATCATGAGTGAGACAGCTGTTTTCTTTAATCAATGAGATTTCTATATGTATATCAATCAAGTAGCATCAATGAAAGCAACAGAGAAATCAGTGTCAGTATCGACACAAAACATAAGTCTCAGTATCTCAATATCAAATCACAATATCTCAAATCTCAGATCTTAAATATCAATATCTCAGGCATCCGTATCATCTGCGGGATCGGCCCGCGGGCTCCGGCAGAATGGATCATCCTGTATCCATCTCTTGACTCCGGCTGGTATCCTCCGGATAACCGACGAGTCCAAATAATATCATCGGTAGGTAGTGCTCCCGTGCCAGGCTCATCGAATACAACTCGAGCTTCTTGCCTCGGGGTACCATAACGGGCCCACCATGTACCCGAGACGGTTCATCCAACTCCTCGAATCGAGTCTCGAAATCCAATAGCAGTCATGAAAACTCATGGTGGACGACTCATACATCATGAGAAAACCGCAATTTGCATTTTAAAACGATGATACTAAGCTTTTATTAAATTCTTGCGGTTTTCCCCCAAATCCAGAAATCTCATGTAAATCCGAAATCATCAAGATCATGATACCAATAAACAGTGAATACCGGCATAAATCTCCATAATACTGCATAACCAATGAATATATGAATGCACCTAATATCATGCAATGAATGCAATATTTAAACTAGCATTGGAAGCTATAACATATTGTGACTATCAGTTATCAAGCTATGTCAATGAAAAGGTATTTTCTAAAGTGTACGTGACATGGCAATTACCGATGATAATGTGTGTGAGCTGGCAAGTAAGTGTATGTGGAACGTACGCATCATCGGTAATGGTGCTGGTGTCCTGACAGCATGGTTCATAATCACTAAGTACACAATAAACAAGCAATGAGACGATAACAACATGATAAATGGCAATGAATAGTAGTTGCAACAATAATATGCGGAACATGAATGATAACGTAACAATAGGGAATCTACATCGCTACACCTGTGTTAAACTGTTTGCCGTTTGAAATAGTACGAATCGTGGTGTTTTGAAAATAAGGGCTACGGAGTTTTTAAGAAAAGATACGTCCTTTGAAATATCCGAAGAATCCCTTGTCCCGTCTTTATAATACACACGATTCGTTAGTTTTGGAAATAGGTATGACTCGGGTCCAGTCTGTTGGATATAGTGCCCTCAGAGTCAATTATTGGATCACAGGCACACGGTTGCAATGATTGAGGGAGAACCTATAACGGTAGGACAGTCTTACTTAAGATGATAGTATGCTATCTGGTTTGTCTTTATCATCGTGTACATGCTTTAGGTGACCTTACAGGTCGCTATTACACGTTGATAGAGCCTTTAAGATTCTTGCTTGACTACCAGCAGTATGATGGCGATCATATACGTGAGAGCTGGGTTCTATAAGCACATCCTTAAAAGGTCCCTAGTCGTGGGAGTTTCGAGACTGGGCATCGATACTCCATTAGTAGACTAGTTTATACAGTCGAGACCGCGACGAGGGGCGGTGGCCGGTTTCACAAGACATTGGTGTCAGTTGGTTCACCTAAGATGTATACAGGTGCTCATTGGGTTATGAGTACACCGGACAGGACTCGCCGGGAACATGCTAGTTCGTATTATACCTGATGTCGTATAGCAGTTCCCTGGTGACATGTGTACAGGTAAGTTCACCGACCTGAGATCATCATTTGTCTCGTGTGAGTTCCCACTGTGCTTTGATTACTACCCTACCACGGCTCAAAGGAGTCGTGCAAACAGGTTTTAGTTGGGTACAGTCCCGAGCCACATGGAGGCAGTGAGCGGATTGGCAGGGGTTTCGTCTCTCCCGGTATTGGGGGTGAGATCGCGCTGTGTCTAGGAGAGCCATTACACGAAGTCCTTGTCCAAAGCAGGAGATTTACTGGTAGATATTCCAGTAGTATCTCAGGGTGTTCTTGGCTACACTCCGACACGACTTGTACCGCTTTTGGGGGTCTGACTTTTACCAACCCCCTAGGCCCGACTTGCGATGCTCATAGACGAATGGACCGGACTGGACGGATATTGTCACTGACAGGCTCAGTAAGGTGTCAGGATGAGTTCGCTCATCGACCTCCCTTTTGGTCAATACCTAGTAGCCCGTTACGTACAGCTAGTACCACTGACGTGCTAGTGGTTAAATCCACAGCCAAAGTATTGACGAGTCTTTAGAGTCCCCCACAGACAGTTTCTCAAGTTTTGGGCGAAATGTTGTAGAGTCCATATGATATATGGTAGGGTTCGATCATATACGTGCAGTAGTGCACAGATCATGATCGGGCGGATCATACTAGTGGGCTTTGGTTTAAGCCGGATCCTAGTATTTTATTTGTTGGATTACTTTAGTCTCATCGTATTCGCATTCAGTCGGAATGCGGATGCAGATATGTATATACAGGTGAGGGGTATCCTTGTGATCCGTCACGAGTTTACTTTAGATGTTGCCGTATCTTTTTATTTGTTGTAAACATTTGGATTAATGTTTACAAATGGAAATTGTGAGCTAGAAATCATCATGAGGTGCAATTAATGTGACATGGAGTTCATTAGTGACTCATGGTCTCTTTTCTTGTGCTAATGTCACATTATTTGATGATTTTGTGTTGATATGATGAGGGAAGAGAGAGAAGGGAAGCCATGATAATGTTTGCTCTTGTATTATTTTGCTTGGACTCTCTCATTTTTATCATAAAAAAGATAAGAAAGAAAGGCTCCTTCTTCTTCTTCTTCCTCTAGCTCACAACCTCCATTGATGGCTTCATCTTCAACCTTCATCCATACAATGGATGCAAGAGAAAAAGTTGTCACACACATTCTCTACTTCACCTTGGACACGTCGGCTAGAGAACTTCGTGCCCGAGTTGCTTCGGATGAAGCGGGAGCCCGAAAAAAGACTCGATGATGTGGTGCCCTTTCCGGCGAGGAGATCAAGATCGGAGATGCCGCGAGAATCTTGGGATGGTGGCCAAAGACCGAAGGACACGGATAGATCGGTATAGCTTTCGAACCCTTCCTCTAGTTGCTAGTTGTAGGTTAATGGTTCGATTCGGATTTAAAGTATACGATAGCGCCGTTTTCTAGTTTGAAAAAGTTTTCGTTTCCGCATTTTGGCCTCGGACAGACGGCCGGGGCGCTACCGTATACTTACATGGTATCAGAGCCACGCCATTAACCTTTACTAGCTTGCTCTAACGTGTTTAGAACTTCGATCGAACGAAATTTGCAAAACCGCGATTCCAATTTGTGCAATTTCTGTCAAAAATTTTTTGTGGTCAAAAAATTATTTTGAGTATTGCAGAAAATCAGGCAGGCTTTTCTTAGAACACTGCAGAAATTTCGTAGCCTGAGCCCACTGTAGCGCCGCGGAACAGCGGCATGACACTTGTTTTGGCCGCTGTTCCGCCGTACTACTGTAACATTAGGGCACCAAAATTTCTACAGTGGTCTCTGAGTTGGAATTGGGGTTTCTGGTTTTTTTAGTTTTGGTCCAGATTATTTTGAGTACTGGGTATTGTGCTTGGGGCCCACTTCGGAAAATTTTGTCGATCGAAAATTTTAAACATGTTAGTTCACAGTGCTTACTTTATATCTGTGACCGTGAATGTCATTTGATCTGTAAATCTTGTCTAATTGCTATAGCTCTTTTAGACGGATTTGCGAAAATGACATTTACGTTGATGTTCTGTGTTGTGCTGTGATGTTGCGGATTTGTCGTGGTGGATAGCCTGGATGCAATGGTAGTACAGTTATGTTGTATTTGTACATTTGATATTGTGGGGCGAGCGTCCGACATGTGGACTGCCGTCACTGCCTGTTTGTATATTATTCTTTTGGGGCACGACCGGGCTGAGGTCGATGTACCCGTTGTATATATATTTTACTTTCTGTACTAGGATTACCCCACGGTGGGGTGCACGGATAGCCGGGTTCTAGAAGGCAACGGGCCCGCATCTCATTGCTTTGAAACGGAGGGGGCTTCACTCTAGAATTGGCGGGCTATTCGCCGCACTCGTAGGGGGTATAGGTTGACCCAAGGAGGGGTGCTCAAGTTATCGGATTCCTTGAAGTGCTAGGTGGTCCATTCACTTTGTTGAAGGGGGCTACCTCGCTTCAAGTTTTGGCGTGTAACTTGCCGTGCCCGTAGGGGTCTAGGATTTCATTGCATAGGCTATCCACACGACCAGGGGAACGTCGGGTTTCAGTAGCAGCTCTATGAAATCCGGGGATCACAGATTATCTATATTGTTCTGTGATGCTCATTACATTTCTGTGATGTTGCATTTTATCACGCCATGAGTGAATATTATATATTGATATATATACTAGTAGATGTTGTATATGTTTTACACCCGCGCTAGTCCAGTCCCCGCTCTGTTGTTAGTTAAGTAACCTAACGGGTGATGACGGGACCCAGTGGCGAATGCGGATGGCATATACGTACATCATATTTTCGTTCTTTTATGGTGTGATCAATTGATGGGACTGCACTGATTCGGATCAATGCAAGCTAAACAAACCTGTTTGATTTTGTTGGAACATTTTTCAAAAAGCTGTTATTGCAAAGACGTTCTCTTTTGTATTGCACAGTGGTATTCGGTTATGAATATCCAGCACCTCAGTCGACGAGGCAAGGGCCGAGATCCCTTCACCGGGAGTGACCCCTTGGACAGAAGTTTGCGTCAGGGTAATAACTTCACTATAGCCGATTACTTTTTTCTTTGCATCTTGGTATTCAGTTGGAATAACCTGCACCTCATTCTACGGGGAAAGAGCCGAGATCCCTTCACCGGGAGTGACCTATTTAGCAAAGGTTTTCGCCACTATATTTTTATAAAAAGCTATCCGGTTCCTTCAGCGATATCAAGTTCATTACGTTAAAGGTTTTTCGCCAAAAACCATTCGTAGCCCTCCATCATTTCAGAAAGATAGCACTTAGTATTGATGCTATGTATGTTGGCCTTCGTCAAGGCAAAGTGTATGGTAGCTATTTGTTACTCTTCTGCAGCATAAATAGATGCGTTAGTTTGGGACAGTCGTACTACTATTTTGGCCTTCGTCAAGGGTTTGTACGGGTGGGTTCAAATTAACCTGGATAATGACGGGTAGACCTTGACATGTGACTTATGATATGTTGGCCTTCGTCAAGGTCATAAGAGCATGGGGTAAAAATCACATGGGGAGTTTCTAAAGAAACTGAAACATGCCAGATATGCGCATACCTTTTGGAGTGTGATAACGTGAGTGGATTCCATCACGTTATCATGCGGTGATAGTTAGATCCCGATTCCCACTGATGAGTTAGTTTACTCCTCGGGTGATCCCGACTAATTCTTCTTTCAGGTTTGGAGGAGAATTTGACGATACAGTGGGAGGTTTCCTGATTAGATAAATTGATAACCATTCTGATCTAGGTTAGAGTGCACGCTGAGTGTTTCTTTTCTCTCTCTCTTTGGCAGCGACCATGGCCCGACCCTAGACTATGACTCAGTGACCAAGTTAACCAAACCCTCTTAAAACACTAGCTTTTGGATTGTCTGAGTTGCATACCTCATTGCCACTCCTACTTTTACCCTTTTCTCCAGAACACCCCGTATTACTACGAACATCCACTTCCATTGGATAAAACCATCGTATGGTTATATACGAACTCGAAGGAACTTGTTCCCGATTCGATGATGGTTTCCGGTTCTGGAGAAAATGAATAGAACTATTCAGTTGTTTTTCCGTTTTACCTTCTCTCAGATTGCGAGTGCTCCTTGGATTAGGACGGTACACCTATTATACTAATTGGATAGTCTTCTTCCAAACCATAGGCAGGTGCCGAACGGTGGGGAATGAAAAAAACCAATTAGCCTAACGATGGTGTACAGAAGATAATAAGTTAAGACAAATAAAGGGATTAGTAAGAGGACAAAGTAAATTGCGACAGCTATTCACGACCAAACCAAGTATTTCTTCGCCAATCCTACATCACCTTTGTATTTCTCCTTAACACTCCGTATCACTACGAAGATCCACAGTTATTTGGATACTCCATCATATGGTTATATACGAACTCGAAGGAACTTGTTCCAGTTCGGGAATGGATTCCGGTTTAGGAGAAATAGGAATAAGGTTTATTTAGTTGTCTTTTATCTTCACCTTCTCTCAGGTTACGAGTACTCCTAAGATTAGGAGAGTACACCCATTATGCTTATTGGATAGTCTTCTTCCAAACCATAGGATGGTACCGAACGGTAGGGAAGGAAGAAAACCATTTAGCCTAAAGGGGTGTACAGAAGGTAATGACTAAAGACATATAAAGGGATTTGGAGAGATGGAAAAGAAATATACGGTTACAGTTGTGAATCTGATAATGGAAGAGACATTACTAGGAATACCTGGATACCCCTTCGAAACATTTATATGTTTCAGTTTCACTGTGTATTGTTAAAAGAAAACTGATTTCCCAATTAGCCCTTGCTCCAGGGTATGTATTTACCAGGTTTGATTCTCACATCTGTATGGTTTTACAGATGATGAGTTGGAGTAAGTTATTGGGAATTGGGTGATCATCCTCATTATATCGGGATTCGTTGTAATTGGTGATATTTGAGGAAATCGCCTGGGTTGTTTGCCGGACGGAAAATATTTGGTTTTGAATATCCGTTGTTATGCAACAATTTCAAATTGATACATCTGTACGTTTATTTTTATAGAGTGAGATATAACTTTTTGAAATTATGTCTATGACATTTACCTATATCAGTGGATGGTTAGGTAAGGAGTATTAAACAGCGGTGTAATTCATCTTAACCATAAGTACAGTTTTCAACCTACGACACACAGGGAATGAGTTATTGGACTCAGGGACTTATACAGAGTATTGTATGTTTTCCAGTGTCCATGAGGACAGAGTGGTTGGTACTCGTACTATATTCTGTTTTAGTTGTGACTTCTCTCGTTCTTAGACATGTATTTCGTAGAAATGCAAGGTCCAAGTTTTGAGAAGTTATAAGGTATATGAATAGAGTAGAGAACGAGGTATTGTAAGTATCAGGATTTTTCAAGGTGATCGAAGATGTAGATACCTATGAATGGTATTCAGTTAATAGTAATGATTAAGAGAACTTGCTTCTCTTTCAGGTTACTCATAATTGGAAGCACTCCTAAGTTGAGTAATGTTGATCGGCCTCTCTCCATTTAGTTGACATGCACTGGAGACAGCTGCATGATTTTAATCTGGTTCCAATTAAATCAGTGCCTCTGTTTCTATATTGGATATAGAATAGTTCATATCTTAACAATGTTAAGGTACGGGGAGTTGTCTGGCTTAGGCTTAAAACCAGACTCTGGATAACTCAAGGTACGTTTCTGTAATGGCTGTTTGTGGGTTGACCCAGGCTATGACGAGGGTTGACTTTCTACCATCTGGAAGATCAATAGTGATATTGTTCTTGACTCGCCACAGTTTTAGTAAAATGGATTTTTTCATAAAACAGTAGTTGGAGTACGGTAGAACTGGAAGTGATTCCAGAACCGCAAACGATTACTGAAAATTTGATAAGAACCTAAAGATTCGATCTGGTTTGACATTCCATTGGCCACTCCGCAGACATGGTGGGTAACCTCAAGCACCCGAGAGGTACTCCGGTAGCCTCAAGGACGGTGACAGGGAGGTTCTTGTTTATCCAGACTTGCCATTGCTGTTGTTCCAGACTGTGAGACCCGGCAGGAGGATGAGTATAGCGTCGTTCTAAACTAGCTTTAGAAGTGTACGTGTATATGACTCTGCCAGAGGGTTGTCGTAGTCAGTAGGAGCAGCGGAAGCATAGTGGACAAGTAGCTTATGTCTATTTATGGACTGTTCAGTTGATAAAACTGCACATTTGTATTACATTTTTCCTACCATTTTCATATTAAAAAAGGACTTTATTATAATATATCATACATATGGGGGTTTATGTGTAAAAACACCATTTTCCATGTGTTAATATATTTTAATTAGCATTTGGTAGGAAAAAGTATGCAAATAAATTCATTGACCTAATCCTAGTAGAACTAGGTCTACTAAATATTATTTGAGATTATTGTACAGAATTTTCCAAGTTGTTATGCAGAATTTATCAAACAAATCAAGTTGTTGAAGAAAACTTTCCAAATTAAGAAGCAAAACTTGGAGACCAAGTCTGGAAGCAACCGAGAAAAGATTTTTGAATTCTGAAGGTGCCTAGGATTGCCACATGTCATAAGATGCAAGCCCAAAAATTTCAGTCGAGAGATCTCAACCTTTGAGCGCGGATCCGCGGCCAAACCCCCCTTGGGCCGCGGATCCGCCGCAATTCTAGGGAGTTAGAGCATGAGATTTCTTGGCATGAATCTAGGAAGAATTTTACCAAGTTTTCAATAAGAACATTCTGGTTTTGCACTATAAAAGGGCACCGAGAGCCTCTTGGAAAAGTTATCAAGCCGACACGATGATGAAGCCTCAGACGCTCACGCATCCAGGCTGATCATCAACTGTTCGTCTACCTCCTTAGGAAAGATCGAGAAGCAACTAGTTTGTAATCATTTTCTACGGAATAAAGTGTAGATTGTTCAAGTTGATTAATAAATATAGTTATATTATTTAATTCTTTTGCATTTTACATTATGTTTTCCCTCTCTGTCTTTTCATCTTCTTCTCCCAACATGCGCGAGTAATTCTCCGCTTGTTAGGGTTCGTAGGATTAGGGTAGGCTAATGGACGATAAATATCCCTAAACCCTTTTTAAGTCCTATAAAGTTTATGAACTTTATCAAAAGAATCATTAAAATCCTAATCGGGCGCGCTAGCAATTCTTTGCTAGTTCCGACCGCGATTAGAGATTAGATTAATGATTATTTTGGTAAAGGCTAGATATGAACGGTGTTCCGTGTCGAGAAAAGGGTTAATAGTGGGATTCCTTTTCCCTCCAGAAACCCTAATCCACACGCATCACCGTCGTTCTAGTTTTAAATCTATTAATGGATAAAAATGGTAATTTTAATTAATCGTCCATAACTACTAAATCCTAACGAACCCTACAAGCCCTCTTATTGTATTATCTACATCTCTAAAAGAATCTAGATCTATATTTTTGCATTCTTGCTTAAACGTAGATCTAGAAACTTTTCACAAAACTTTTTATCCCTCCTCTCATTTTCAACACATCTAAAGTAAGGATAAAAGATTCAACGTTTCCCAGAGGACGACCCGTACTCATCTCGGTCTAGCTACAAGCGACACCGTTATTGATTGCGGCTAACTGCAAACAAACACTCTTTCGTACCAATCAAATGGCGCCGTTGCCGGGGAGACGTGCGTAATTTTTTATTCTTACTATTTGTGTTGAATTCTTATACGATCAATATTATAATAAAACAAAACTGCAAATTGCATATTTAACGATTTGTGTGTGAATTTTGCGAGGGAATCTGGAGTCACGGACTTGAGGAATCAGGAGATCTAGGGTTTCACAATTCTCTGGTATCTTTCTTAACTCCTTCTCGCTCTCCTCAAATCCAATAAAATCTATTTTCTGCAGGATTCTTTGCAAAATCGTGCCGCTCAAAAAATTTTTTTGCAAAAGTTTTGTGATTGGTTTTGTTTTGCATATTTTAATACGGACTTTAAGGTGCAAAGACCAAATCAAGATTAGGTGGGGATTTCATCACCCTTCCTAAGCCCCACAAATCACAAACCAAACATATAGATCAACCCTTCATTAATTTAAAAAATATCTCGACCAGACTCTAAGGACTGTCGCGCTCAATAAGGACAGAGGAAGGTCGTGGGTAATCTATCGTTTATCCGCATTATTTTTGTAGTGCTTAGGCAAGTGTGTCGAAGGCTAGTGGTTTTTAATTAGGCCCACGACGTGGTTCCTTCCTACTTACCTGGCACTTACCTGGCTACAAGGGTAGTACGGAGGCGGTAGAGGATTTATCCTGCGGCTTGTCCTTTGGAAGTCTAGGAGCGGTCTAGAGTCTGGACCTAGGTAACCATAGTTCTAGGGTTGTGCATTTTTGTGATTTGGCTAAATCCGTCTTTTTTTAAAAACAAACCAATTACTTTCTCTCCTTTTTACCCCATCCCCCTTCTTCTTTTCTTATAATAGGTGACCTAAACAGAAGAACACTTGCCGAGCTTTGCTGTCCACAACCAGATATCTCTTGTTTTCGAAATCCCTTCGGTATACCGTCCGGCTCTTCCATGTCCTTAAGAGATCATATAGAACAAGCAGGAAGAAACAGTTGGCCATCTCAGTTTAGGTCTTATCAACCGTATCCTAATCCTACACCTGTTTCAGTTCATACCCAGAGTGAGGAAGCCCCTAGACGAATGTTTATTGCTGAGCACATAGCTAGGTCTAGAGGCCAAAGTTTCAACCCGGACCAATATCAACCATCACCACCACTGTCCGGAGAAGAGTTTGATATGCGGTTTGTATATAGCGAACCAACCAATCCATATCAATATTCTTCTTATCGTAATATTGATCCTATTCCTACCCAAGTTCAGCAACCATTCTGTTCCTATCAATCCAATCCGACTTTTCCACCTACTCTAGACAGTTCTTCTAATCAGTCATTTGGGAGTTTTAACTATCCACAGGAATTTCAATCTTATACTGAAACCCCTTATCAACCCAAGACTAGTCTGGAGCAGAGATTAGAAAAATTTATGGAACTGACGAATCAAATTATGTTGGATTTGTGTAGTAAGACAGAACTGTACACCTTTCCTAATCAAACCTCTACATTCCAAACTGAAATCCACAACTCCAGTTTCATAGATTCATCAAGTACAATGTCTGATAAGTTGTGTGACTTTGTAGTGTTTGATTTACCCGACTGTGAAGGGTCCATTTCAAGTGAAACCATACCCAACCCTTGTGATCTCTACACCTCCACTCTTGCGCCAAAACTGATTGAAAACAATACTTTTGATGAGGTGTTTGAGAATTTTAACCTTCACTTGAATGAGATGATTGACGTTGGGGATATATTGATTGATGAACGCAAAATTTTGGATGATTTTGTCCCACCAATTCATCAAATCCTTTCACTTCCTTGTGGTCATCATCTTGAGCCTTTAATTCTTCCCGAACCCCAAATATGTCTTGAAATTGATGATAAAGGTATACCCGAATATCAGACCGAAATACAGCCTCCATCTTCCATATCTGGTTCAGCAACACTCGACACACCAATTTGTTTACCCATTTCACCTTCTACTTTCTCCGGTTCTTCTTCTGTTCCTATAGTTTCAGTGAGTTTTGATGAATCACAATCCGTTAATTCAAGTTCAATAATACCAGAAATTCAACTTGATTTGGATATTTTTGAAAATGAGGTAGATGAGTTTTTCGAATCCTCTACCTCAATAATTTTTGAATCAAGTAGGATAAATTCTGGCACAAAACTCTTTGACAGCAAAATGTTCAATCACACCATTGACAAAAGTTTTGAAGAACTTTTTGCTGACGAACTTGAATTTTTAAACAATACGGATTTTGTGATTGATCAATCTCCACTTATAGAGGTTGAACCGTCACCATTCCTTCTTCCTAATCATTCACATTCATCCTCATTCTTTCCTTTCTTTAATATCAAACCCTTTCCAGACCACCTCTTATCCCTTCCCCACTTTTTCTTAACTCGATACAACACATTCTTCCACCAACCTATACGATATACTGATAAAATCTTTGAATGGTTGGTGTTAACTTTTGGTCTTTGTAAATCTTTATTTTGATCAAAAGACTCATCCCCTCTTAAAATGCTTCTTATTGTCTAACTCATGTTTGAAGGGGGGTATATTTTTGGCTCTTGAACATAACTTTTGTCCTCAAATTTGTGAGCCAAAAATAAGTTTGGGGGAGCATTTTCACTTTCATATATTCTTGCCCCCATTAATAATTTCCTCCCAAGTCTACAGGTTTTTGAGCTTAACGGATGACATCAGTTAGGACACTGCTGTAAACAGGTTTGGGGGAGGTTTGTGCTTATTTACACATCAATTTGCATCATATTTTGCATAAGCACAACATTTTCAAAAATTTTAAAAAAAATTATAACAAAAGGGTAGAAAGTGAAAAATTACATTCAAAAGATAGGAATAGTTTAAGAAAACCAAGAAAATTAGAAGTTTTCTTAAACGAACTAGTAATAAGTAGTTATGTGCTGTTGTCCCAAGGGTCAGTAAGATGAAGGAAGTCACTAATCTGAGAATAAAAATAAGTCTGAAAAATAGTTTCTATTCTGAAAGCCAAACATTTGAATGTGGATACCCTACTATATGCACTTACACACGTCTTGAAACTCGGGATAGTAGAGGATAGCTTGAAATGCTCTTGTCTAAAAGCCAAAGTATGAAGGAAATGAAAACAAAATGAAGAAAATATAAAAATGGTGAAAAGAAAAATGAAAACTGGTTTTGTTATCGCCAAGGCAGCAATAAAAAAATATAGCGAGGGTGCCTCTTCACCTAGTGCCCTAAGGCCAACTGGTCTGGGAGTCACTGCTAAGCCTTAGGTGGTGCAAGACGAGGAGAAGATTATCACTGAATCAGCAAGCACATGAGTAATCGGTCGGTTAGTACCTCAAGAAGTATTAACGGTCGCATGAAAATGTGTGAGCGAATCTTAATATTCATCAAATTAAAAAGTACTAAGGTAGATGGACAAGAGTATGATAGCTTGAATTGAATTTTCCGAGTGTAGGGATGTTCATGTCACACACGTGGGGTTATATGATCAATATTTGGATGAAAGGTAGGAATGAAGAATAAAGACGATGTTTTATTGAGGGATGATGTGATTTCTAACATTTTTTCATGACTATTAAGATAGGGCTCATGACAACTAAAAAGCTAGTATAGTTGGAAACTCTTATTTTCAAAATCTTTCTTTTATGGTTCCTTTATATGTAAATTTCACCATCTTTCTTTTTTTATTGGATTTTGTGGGTGTAATCCACTGAAAACCCTCAGGAGACAACACTCCTCCTCTTAAATAAACTAGTTTGCTCGGGACGATCAAAGATAAGTTTGGGGGTATTTGTTCAGTTGATAAAACTGCACATTTGTATTACATTTTTCCTACCATTTTCATATTAAAAAAGGACTTTATTATAATATATCATACATATGGGGGTTTATGTGTAAAAACACCATTTTCCATGTGTTAATATATTTTAATTAGCATTTGGTAGGAAAATGTATGCAAATAAATTCATTGATCTAATCCTAGTAGAACTAGGTCTACTAAATATTATTTGAGATTATTGTGCAGAATTTTCCAAGTTGTTATGCAGAATTTATCAAACAAATCAAGTTGTTGAAGAAAACTTGCCAAATTAAGAAGCAAAACTTGGAGACCAAGTCTGGAAGCAACCGAGAAAAGATTTTTGAATTCTGAAGGTGCCTAGGATTGCCACATGTCACAAGATGCAAGCCCAAAAATTTCAGTCTAGAGATCTCAACCTTTGAGCGCGGATCCGCGGCCAAACCCCCCTTGGGCCGCGGATCCGCCGCAATTCTAGGGAGTTAGAGCATGAGATTTCTTGGCATGAATCTATGAAGAATTTTACCAAGTTTTCAACAAGAAGATTCTGGCTTTGCACTATAAAAGGGCACCGAGAGCCTCTTGGAAAAGTTATCAAGCCGACACGATGATGAAGCCTCAGACGCTCACGCATCCAGGCTGATCATCAACTGTTCGTCTACCTCCTTAGGAAAGATCGAGAAGCAACTAGTTTGTAATCATTTTCTACGGAATAAAGTGTAGATTGTTCAAGTTGATTAATAAAGGTAGTTATATTATTTAATTCTTTTGCATTTTACATTATGTTTTCCCTCTCTGTCTTTTCATCTTCTTCTCCCAACATGCGCGAGTAATTCTCCGCTTGTTAGGGTTCGTAGGATTAGGGTAGGCTAATGGACGATAAAGATCCCTAAACCCTTTTTAAGTCCTATAAAGTTTATGAACTTTATCAAAAGAATCATTAACATCCTAATCGGGCGCGCTAGCAATTCTTTGCTAGTTCCGACCGCGATTAGAGATTAGATTAATGATTATTTTGGTAAAGGCTAGATATGAACGGAGTTCCGTGTCGAGAAAAGGGTTAATAGTGGGATTCCTTTTCCCTCCAGAAACTCTAATCCACACGCATCACCGTCGTTCTAGTTTTAAATCTATTAATGGATAAAAATGGTAACTTTTAATTAATCGTCCATAACTACTAAATCCTAACGAACCCTACAAGCGCTCTTATTATATTATCTACATCTCTAAAACAATCTAGATCTATATTTTTGCATTCTTGCTTAAACGTAGATCTAGAAACTTTTCACAAAACTCTTTATCCCTCCTCTCTTTTTCAACGCATCTAAAGTAAGGATAAAAGATTCAACGTTTCCCAGAGGATGACCCGTACTCATTTCGGTCTAGCTACAAGCGACACCGTTATTGATTGCGGTTAACTACAAACAAACACTCTTTCATACCAATCATGGACTAAAGCAGATATACCGGAGATAGATCATCTATTTCTGATATGACAGTCATAGGTTTGACTTCACCAGAATAGGGGATGGATCTGTTAAGAAAGTGGTAGGGTGTGATGTCCTGGTATTTGGATGACATACACAAAGTAGGAAGTGAAATTCCTATACTACGATCGGTTATACTTTGGTTGTCACACGGTGTTTTCTCTACATAGGATATGGATATTATATCAGATATTCTAGTTACTACATCTATGGTTTTAGATCTAGATTTGGGTAGTTTCCCAATCTGGGTACTTAGACAGCATTCTAAAGGTGTTTTAGAATGAACGACTCCTAGCACGGTAGTGTACCTACGGGTGATGGAGTTACCCTCTCTAAAGGTGTCTTACAGACTAAAGGGGAGAGGGATGCACATGATTGGCACATCACTTAATTAGGTAATTGAGTCAATCATGAGATGTCAAGTACCACATCAGACGTTGTTTTTGCACTAGGTGCAATAAGTTGATATTAATCCTATCCTGGAGAAACGTTCGGAAGCAGTTTTTAGAACATAAGTGGATGTTCGAGGGATATGATAACAACCGCCTCTTTTAGGAGACGGTTATCATTCCAGGCTTTCAAGGTGACCTGAATGACAGAGTGACTGTCAGAGTTGTAGTTTTCCCTCCGACGAGGGGCAGTATTTTGGACAGGTGGTCCAAGCGGATACTAAGGGAGGTGTGGCGCAGGATACTGATTAAGTTCAGCTGACGATACAGTCTAAGAAGTTTGGATTTGGAGTTCATTTATGAACTAGGTCCTATCAGATATCCAGACATATTCTAAGACAGGTATTGCTCAATTCGGGAGAAGCATTTCTCCGCGAACTTGAGATAAAGAGAGACATACAAATAAACATCATGGCGGATCCACTCATTGAGGCTATTCCTCGAACACAATAGTTTCGCAAACGGGTTTTGTGAAACTGATTAGTAGAGGAGTTGGATGTTCGGTATCACACGGGCTGCGAGTATGCAACATCGCAATAATTAGCCTTGAGTGCAAGTGGGAGATTGTTCGATATAGTGCCCTCAGAGTCAATTATTGGATCACAGGCACGTGGTTGCAATGATTGAGGGAGGACCTATACCGGTAGGACAGTCTTACTCAAGATGATAGTATGCTATCTGGTTTGTCTTTATCATCGTGTATATACTTTAAGTGACCTTACAGGTCGCTATTACACGTTGATAGAGCCCTTAGGATTCTTTCTTGACTACCAGCAGTATGATGGCGATCCTATACATGGGAGCTAGGGTCTATAAGCACATCCTTAAAAGGTCCCTAGTCCTAGGAGTTTCGATACTGGGCATCGATACTCCATTAGTAGACTAGTGTATACTGTCGAGACCCCGACGAGGGGCGGTGGCCGTTCTCACAAGCCATTGGTGTCAGTTGGTTCACCTAAGATGTATACACGTGCTCATTGGGTTATGAGTACACCGGACAGGACTCGCCGGGAACATGCTAGTTAGTACTGTACCTGATGTCAGATAGCAGTTCCTTGGTGACATGTGTACAGGTTAGTTCATCGACCTGAGATCGTCATTTTTCTCGTGTGAGTTCCCACTTTTCTTTGATTACTATCCTACCACGGTTCAAAGGAGTCATGCAAACAGGTTTTAGTTGGGTATAGTCCCGAGCCATATGGAGGCAGTGAGCGGATTGGCAGGGGTTTCGTCTCTCCCGGTATTAGGGGTGAGATCGCGCTGTGTCTAGGAGAGCCATTACACGAAGTCCTTGTCCAAGGCAGGAGATTTACTGGTAGATATTCCAGTAGTATCTCAGGGTGTTCTGGGCTACACTCCGATACGACTTGTACCGCTTTTGGGGGTCTGACTTTTACCAACCCCCTAGGCCCGAACTGCGATGCTCATAGACGAACAGACCGGACTGTACGGATATCGTCACTGACTGGCTCAGTAAGGTGTCAGGATGAGTTCGCTCATCGACCTCCCTTTTGGTCAATACCTAGTAGCCCATTACGTACAGCTAGTACCACTGACATGCTAGTGGTTAAATCCACAGCCAAAATATTGACGAGTCTTTAGAGTCCCCCACAGACAGTTTCTCAAGTTTCGGGCGAAACGTTGTAGAGGCCGTATGATATATGGCAGGGTTCGAACATATACGTGCAGTAGTGCACGGATCATGATCGGGAGGATCATACTAGTGGGTTTTGGTTTAAGCCGGATCCTCGTATTTGATTTGTTGGATTACTTTAGTCTCATCGTATTCGCATTCAGTCGGAATGCGGATGCAGGTATGTATATACAGGTGAGGGGTATCCTTGTGATCCATCACGAGTTACTTTAGATATTGCCGTATCTTTTTATTTGTTGTAAACATTTGGATTAATGTTTACAAATGGAAATTGTGAGCTAGAAATCATCATGAGGTGCAATTAATGTGACATGGACTTCATTAGTGACTCATGGTCTTTTTTCTTGTGCTAATGTCACATTATTTGATTGATTTTGTGTTAATATGATGAGGGAAGAGAGAGAAGGGCAGCCATGATAATGTTTGCTCTTGTATTATTTTGCTTGGACTCTCTCATTTTTATCATAAAAAAGATAAGAAAGAAAGGCTCCTTCTTCTTCTTCTTCTTCTAGCTCACAACCGCCATTGATGGCTTCATCTTCAACCTCCATCCATACAATGGATGCAAGAGACAAAGTCATCACACACATTCTCTACTTCACCTTGGACACGTCGGCTAGCGAACTTCATGCCCGAGTTGCTTCGGATGAAGCGGGAGCCCGAAAAAAGGCTCGATGATGTGGTGCCCTTTCCGGCGAGGAGATCGAGATCGGAGATGCCGCAAGGAGCTTAGGATGGTGGCCAAAGACCGAAGGACACGGATCGATCGGTATAGCTTTCCAACCCTTTCTCTAGTTGCTAGTTGTAGGTTAATGGTTCGATCCGGATTTATAGTATACGATAGCGTCGGTTTCTAGTTTGAAAAAATTTTCGTTTCCGCATTTTGGCCTCGGACAGACGGCCGGGGCGCTACCGTAGACTTACACAGTCTAACATCTACTAGGTAAACTACGGGTCTAACTAACAACCAATCGAAAGGGGTATAGAAACCACCTAAATATGAGTCGATATATGTATACATGTATAATATTCGGTGATCCTGCCTCAATAGTATCCCATACGATACCCTATATGATATGACATTCTCGAGCCAAGAGTGCGGATCTATCATCAATATATAGCTCGTACAGTAAGTCCATCGTACGGCCTCCCAAATCTGGGTACGGGTCAAATATCACATTTATCTCTTTATTCGTCTGGTATCCTTTCCATCATATATCATGATCTGGGGTATTGATCTATGTCTAGTACAAAACTGATACCAACAATGTAATGCATGCGTGTGTATGAAAACACCATGCCTGAAGAACACGCTAAAATATCATGTCGTATCTCAAATATGAACCATATCAAATCACCGATCTCACGGCCCCAAGCCCAATCTCATCGAATCATCTCCAAGTCCAAGTACTTATCCTCAAAACCCATGTATATGTATGTATATATATATATATATATATATACATACAAATATATATATCCCCATATACGTACAAGTAAAATAAATGTATGCATGTGTGTGTGTGGGGGGGTAAAAACCTGTTCTAGGGTTCGCGACTAAGAAGATAAACTAAGCTACTTTTAACTATCCTAAACTAAACCATAACCACAACATCATATCTTTATAATCATCCTCGTATCATAAAACACTTATATAAACATATATATCATAAACTATACTACGGACTGCAGGGGTGCTATACGCCATCCACCCGACTTCCCCCGTAGATATATATCTACTCACCTGGTCCTCGCTTCCCGAAGTCGATGTCGCCACGCGCTTGCTTGTCGTCTTGAAGTCCTCATAAGGGTACCTACGTATCATAACACATCGTATCGCATTAAAATCTGACTCATGTCCAAAACGACACACGAATCATACATAGGTCAAAACCTATGGTTTGCCCTCTCAAATCAACCCAAAAACCCTCGACATCGGCATACAAACGCCAAGTGATCGAGAGAAGCTCAAGCGTACCATTCGTAGTTTTGCAACACACTAAACATATATATGAAATAGGGTGAAATCATCAAAACCAATAAATTGATTAAATCGATTTATTACAAGAAACCTAGCAACCATCAATTAGCCGTTTTAAAACAAAACTTGATGTTTTAACAATTCTAATGGCCATAATACTTATTAAACATCTTAAATAAGTCATACAAACCATTTCTGTAAGTTATTCTCATCAATGTGTATTAAACTAACATTTTTAGTTTGCACATTAACCCAATTTTAACCACTTCGAAGCAACAATACACAAATCCACAATTAGACTAGGTTTTGCATGCCCTAAAGTATTAAACCACTCATTATAATGTTAATGATGTGATGAAAACCTTACTATATTATAAATTCTCAATTATCAATTAATTACAAAAACCTAGTTAGCTAGAAATCTTAATTAGCACAATTTACATGCAACAATTAGTAAACTAGTAACTAGCTTAGGTTTATCATTTCATAAGATAATAAATTACACTTTGCAACCATAATTACATAATAAAAACCCTAACTTGAATTTCACAAACCCTAATCTCGAACTTGGACTCGCAATTTAAAACTTAATTAAAAGCTTTCATTAACTTAGTTTGAAGCAAAACAAACAATTTAACAAAAGGTCAAGATTTTATACCTCACAATCCATGGATCAAACCTTGCAATCTATCCTCCCAAATGCAAAATTTTCTCCAAGATTCATGTTAGAATGGGTTAAGGAAAAATGGGTAGTGCTTGGATTTGAATTTTGTTTGGATTTTTGATGAAAAATTATGAATTTTTTTGATGGGAAAGAGATGAAATGTGGGGGGGGGGGGGAGGGCTACTGCTGAAATGAAGGAAAGGGGGGGCTCGGCCTGATGATGGGGAGAGGGGAGAGAGAATGAGGTGAGGAAAGTATTAGGTCAACCCAAAAGTCAAAGCCCATACCTCATTTAACTTCTTCTCTCTTTATTCTTTTCTTTTCTTTTGTTTTTCTATTAGCAATTCAAGTGGGGAAATGAGGGGTAACTTGGGGCCACTACTGATTTGGGGAGAGGAGAGAGGGTGTGGGTGAGTGTGGGTAAGGGAAAAATGATAAATGTTATACCTCAATTTCCATTTAATTTAATTTCAGCATTTAAGCCTTTTTCTTCAATATTTTCTAAAACCGTCTTAATAATTTCTTTTCATTTCAAAAACAATATTTTACATGTTAGTTTAATGTGTCATGATGCACAAAATTTGTATCAACCCATTCCAATTTATAATTATACCTAATTAAATGTATTAGTGATGGCTTAAAATAATATTAAAATAATTAATTTTGGAAATTTTTTCAATAAACTAGAAATTTTACAAGTGGCTCAATAAATACCAAATACTAGCAATTACATAGCTAGAATATGTATATTTAATTTTATATTAAAAGATATTTATATCTTGATTTTTACGGAAAACACTCGTTATTTTACCGATTATCCGAAATTCGCCTAAACTATTTTCAAAACTTTACAATCATCCTCCCTTAAAGAAATTCGGTCCCCGAATTTAAATTAAAAACTCTCCCAAATACAAAAAAATTTCAGCAAAACAATCAAGTCGTCGAGGCTCCGAAATCATAAATACATAAAACATATATCGTAGCGCAATGAATGCGCATGAAAAACGGATATATAACCCAAAACAAAACTCCGTCAAGTATCTCGCAATCATCGGAGTTATGGTGAAGACACAATCTCTAGATCCAATACGAAAGCCAACATGAGATATCTCAACTAAACATGTAAACATCCTTAAAACATCTAAAAAAATGTATGCTAAACCCTTTTCAAGTCGCTGTACGATGTGTGTATCACTGCACCGTGGAGGACGTCCATTGTGAGAAATAACTTTATATATATATATATATCATTTGTTTAACATACACGTCCCACCGTTTTGAAAGCAATTTAGAAGGGTATCCCTTGTAAAAAGTTTCGTGTCATCACGGACACGTAGGTAAATACTGAGACTATAGCTCCTCTTTGGAAATCCCTTCGATAACTATCAATGAATGCAAAAATATACTCAGGTACTGTCCTCTGACTAGTCCTGCTCAGTACTAAACCAAATAGCAAGTATCATAAAATATACTACTCCAAAAGAAATCAATCCTACATATATATATGAATGCTACGTGCGTCTGGTGCGCACGGAAATCGAAATCCATGAATGTACATGGAAACAAAATCTAAGTGCAACGGGTGTGCACGAAAACACATGTCAATGGCAACGGATGTGCCTGACAGCAGCATCAGGTGTATTAGATATGCACGAAGAATCTCGATTTAGTGCATATGGTGCGCACCTAAATCGCATCAAGCGCCTTAAGTATGCACAAAATCCAATCAAGTGCACAGTGTGCACGAAAACGAATATCGAATATCACAATCGAAATTGACGGTATACAACACATTTCAATCAAAATCCAAATCAGGTGTAGCATGGTATAAAATCTCACCATCCTGTGCATCAGCGTGCACAAAAGAAAATAAAAATACTAAAGGTTCATGAAAACTATGCCGAAAGCATAAGTCAAATTATATGCATGCCCTAGGCATGAAATCAAATATCATGAAACTCGGTCATAAAAACTCAATCATGAAATAAATCACCCAAAAATACTGAAATCCAAAGTGATGGATACGTGATAGTCAATCACAAAATCACAAATCATAAATACTATCGTCGATGTCCTTCCTTCAAAGTCGAGAAGGTGTCGGTGCACCCAATGCTAGCAGAGCAAGATATCTACTTGCCTCCTGATCATGGCCTGTCACCTGGTGCCCTTAGGCTCTCGTCTCTCACTGCGAATTGCTAAGTACATAGCTCCTCGGCTCAACGGTCCAATATGGAAACGATAATGGAAGTAGTCCACTCTGGCACATCCTCTAAAGATCTCTGGCCAACTCGTATGGTCACTCATAACATGTCTCGTTGACGATGCTGAACTCTGGCCTGCTGGGTGTGTACAATATGACCGATCCTGGGTCCAAATCTTCTCGTATAGCATCCTACAAAGGTTCCGTCGAAGTCTCTCCCAAATCTCGTTTCTGTCGAACTTCCCGAAAGTCATCATCCTTACCAAATCTAATTCTTGTTCCGGAATGGCTGCATACTCATCATGACTCCTCCTGGAAAATATATCCATAGTCAACACTTTTTCTTGCGTATCACATCTTTGATGTCGGCGGAGTGGAACGTCATCTCATCAAGATCTCGTACGAACCTCTTACTCCACTTTTTTCTAATGTCGACTGATTCGGACTCGTCTCCTCGTGGCTGCATGGACTACTCTCCAACGGCTATACTCGTATCTGGAGTCTCCCAAGCAATGTATCCCATCATATGATATCCGAATGATGTCGGACTTTTCGATCGATTCGTCGAGGTTCCATAATCCTCCAAGAGCTCAACATCTTGGGTACAGTTTAATAGTATTGAATATATGCCACAGCACCTATGGACCAACCGTAGAAGGGCAAACCCAAGCTTCATTAATGGCACCGCTGAACTACCGCAAACCCTAAGGTTCACCGGCGTTCCATGGTCATTAAGTCGAGTTAGGGTTTCATTCTTCTAGAGGGTCCGTAGAATTACTTGCATTATTTTCCGAATACTTTAAACTTGGAAAATGGGTTCCTGACATTCGATCGTATATATCGACTCAACGTATCAGCGTGAAGTCGTCTCTAGCTGGAATCAATCAATCTGATGACTTCGCATCGGGGTAGGCAATGAATCATATGTCCTAGTCCTTCATCTTTTGTGACTAGCGATCTTTTATTATATCTCAAAGTATAACTCGTGCGGCATTAGCCTCAAACATCTGGGGCGATATCTTGTAAGTCGCAGCAACAGCTGAATCTTCCGTCCGCACGCTGAACAGTGCCTCAATCATCAAAATACGGTGCATTAACGGTCATCAAATCTTGGCTGGCCTCTAGCGGTAGCCCAATCTTCTGGTGCTGATCTACACGTTCGAAAAATCTTGTAAAAGCGATCCATCAAACGGTCATGGCGCGAAAACACAAATAAACGATACATCTCTGCAATCGTATGTCGCCGGAATTACGCCCTGGTCAGACCTTGTCGAGGACGAGCTCGTGCTGACCGCAACTCTAGCCGTAGCTCTCTGCCCATACAACCGTGATAACAAAACCATAAACTGGTACCGATGAGGCTAGATCATAGGAATGCATATAATACTGTGCAAAGAAATGTACATCCTAAGGCTTCTTAAGCGGAGTATCGTATCGTAAATATTCCGCGGAACATACGTACAATACGTCACACTAATCAAGCTACCTACTCCATCAACCAAGGGTCATCCTACACTCCGAAGGTAAAACCTAATGCTCTGATACCAACTTTGTCATGTCCCGAAAAGTACGGAACATGACCGGCTTTTAAATTACGAAACGTCTCAAGGCATACGTAATCTAAGTAAGCCAAAACCCATAAATCAAAACCAAAGAAGCAGTAGAGTGAAGGAAAAACCAAATTTAAAGCAAGTAGTTTTAACAACATAGGCCGAAGTATGTATTTTTAAATCTCAAGTATTTTATGAAAATTTCGGAAGAGTCTCCTTTGTAAATACTGGTCCCAAACAGGATACAACATGAATAGTATATGAAATAAATAAAAAGGCATCCCCAAGCGGGAGCTAGCTCTTCGTCAAACGACGGTCACAACCACGCAAGCAATATAATATACAACGCCGAAGGGCGAGGATCAAAACTCAAAAGAAAATCCAAAATCAGCATGAAAACTATAATAATACAACACGCGACTCTAAAATCGAAAAATAACAAGTCTGATCTTCTATCTTTATCAAATATACAATCCGGTTGATGGAGTTTCTAGATACAACTGAAATAATAAATAAACAATGGTGGTCCTGATGCAAAAGAACCCACCGACCAAAGCAATCACCCGGAAGGAACAGTGTGCCAGCAAAGCCGCCACGAAACCTGTATGGTAAAACCTGCAAGGAACTGTGGCACAACGGGGGTGAGTTGCCAACTCGTGAGTAGAAAACATCTACGAGTAGAAATCAAATGCATAACGCTATCCTAGGTCATATTGGGTAATATCCTCAAATAATATCCTGATCCATCTACAAATAAGTGCAATACCACGTGCTCGTGTCAGTGCCTCAGATAGCAACATATCAGATATATATGATGTATGAATGCATTACGAATGGAAACAGAATATATCATGAGTGAGACAGCTGTTTTCTTTAATCAATGAGATTTCTATATGTATATCAATCAAGTATCATCAATGAAAGCAATAGAGAAATCAGTGTCAGTATCAACACAAAACATAAGTCTCGGTATCTCAATATCTCAAATGTCAGATCTCAAATACCAATATCTCAGGTATCCGTATCATCTGCGAGATCGGACCGCGGGCTCCGGCAGAACGGATCAGCCTCTATCCATCTCATGACTCCGGCCGGTATCCTCCGGATAACCGACGAGTCCAAATAATATCACTGGTAGGTAGTGCTCCCCTGCCAGGCTCATCGAATACAACTTGAGCTTCTTGCCCCGGGGTACCATACCGGGCCCACCATGTACCCGAGACGGTTCATCCAACTCCTCGAATCGGGTCTCGAAATCCAAAAGCAGTCATGAAAACTCATGGTGGAAGACTCATACATCATGAGAAAACCGCAATTTTCATTTTAAAATGATGATACTAAGCTTTTATTAAATTCTTGTGGTTTTCCCCCAAATCCAGAAATCTCATGTAAATCCGAAATCATCAAGATCATGATACCAATAAACAGTGAATACCGGCATAAATCTCCATAATACTGCATAACCAATGAATATATGAATGCACCTAATATCATGCAATGAATGCAATATTTAAACTAGCATATGGAAGCTATAACATATTGTGACTATCAGTTATCAAAATATGTCAATGAAAAGGTATTTTCTAAAGTGTACGTGACATGGCAATTACCGATGATGATGTGTGTGAGCCAGCAAGTAAGTGTATGTGGAACGTACGCATCATCGGTAATGGTTCTGGTGTCCTGACAGCATGGTTCATAATCACTAAGTACATAATAAACATGTAATGAGACGATAACAACATGATAAATGGAAATGAATAGTAGTTGCAACAATAATATGCGGAACATGAATGATAACGTAACAATAGGGAATCTACATCGCTACACCTGTGTTAAACTGTTTGCCGTTTGAAATAGTACGAATCGTGGTGTTTTGAAAATAAGGGCTACGGAGTTTTTAAGAAAAGATACGTCCTTTGAAATATCCGAAGAATCCCTTGTCCCGTCTTTATAATACACACGATTCGTTAGTTTTGGAAAGAGGTATGACTCGGGTCCAGTCTAACATCTACTAGGTAAACTACAGGTCTAACTAACAACCAATCGAAAGGGGTATGGAAACCACCAAAATCTGAGTCGATATATGTATACATGTATAATAGTCAGTGATCCCGCCTCAATAGTATCCCATACGATACCCTATATGATATGACATCCTTGAGTCAAGAGTGCGGATCTATCATCAATATATAGCTCGTACGGTAAGTCCGTCGTACGGCCTCCCAAATCTGGATACGGGTCAAATATCATATTTATCTCATTATTTGTCTGGTATCCTTTCCATCATATATCATGATCTGGGGTACTGATCTACGTCTAGTACAAAACTGATACCATCTATATAATGCATGCTGGTGTATGAAAACACCATGCCTAAAGAACCCGCAAAAATATCATGTCGTATCTCAAATACGAACCATATCATATCATCGATCTCATGGCCCCAAGCCCAATCTCATCGACTCATCTCCAAGTCCAAGTACTTATCCTCAAAACCCATGTGTATATATATATATACACACACATACATATACATATCCCCATATACGCATAAGTAAAATAAATGTATGCGTGTGTGTGTATGTGTGGGTAAAAACTCGTTCTAGGGTTCGCGACTAAGAAGCTAAACTAAGCAACTTCTAACTATCCTAAACTAAACCATAACCACAACATCATATCTTGATAATCATCCTCGTATCATAAAACATCTATATAAACATATATATCATAAACTATACTACGGACTGCGGGGATGCTCTACGCCATCCACCCGACTTCCCCCGTAGATATATATCTACTCACCTAGTCCTCGCTTCCTGAAGTCGATGTCACCACGCGCTTTCTTGTCGTCTCGAAGTCCTCGTGAGGGTTCCTACGTATCATAACACATCGTATCGCATTAAAATCCGACTCATGACCAAAACGACACACGAATCTTACATAGGTCAAAACCCATGGTTTGCCCTCTCAAATCAACCTAAAAACCCTCGAAATCGGCGTACAAACGCTGAGTGATCGAGAGAAACTCAAACGCACTATTCATGGTTTCGCAACACACTAAACATATGTATGAAATAGGGTGAAATCATCAAAACCAATAAATTGATTAAATCGATTTATTACAAGAAACCTAGTAAGCATCAATTAGCCGTTTTAAAACAAAACTTGACGTTTTAACAATTTTAATGGCCATAATACTTATTAAACATCTTAAATAAGTCATATAAACCATTTCTATAATTTATTCTCATCAATTTGTATTAAACTAACATTTTTAGTTCGCACATTAACCCAATTTTAACCACTTCGAAGCAACAATACACAAATCCACAACTAGAATAGATTTTGCATGCCCTAAAGTATTAAACCACTCATTATAATGTTAATGATGTGATGAAACCCTTACTATATTTTAAATGCTCAATTATCAATTAATTACAAAAACCTAGTTAGCTAGAAATCTTAATTAGCACAATTTACATGCAACAATTAGTAAACTAGTAACTAGCTTAGGTTTATCATTTCATAAGATGATAAATTATACTTTGCAACCATAATTACATAATAAAAACCCTAACTTGAATTTCACAAATCCTAATCTCGAACTTGGACTCCCAATTTAAAACCTAATTTAATCCCTTCATTAACTTTGTTTGAAGCAAAACAAACAATTTAATAAAAGGCCAAGATTTTACACCTCACAATCCATGGATCAAACCTTGCAATCTAGCCTCCCAAATGCAAAATTTTCTCCAAGATTCATATTAGAATGGGCTAAGGAAAAATGGGTAGGGCTTGGATTTGAATTTTGTTTGGATTTTTGATGAAAAATTATGAATTTTTTTGATGGGAAAGAGATGAAATGGGGGGGAGGGGATGCTGCTGAAATGAAGGAGGGGGGCTCGGCCTAATGGTAGGGAGAGGGGAGAGAGAATGAGGTGAGGAAAGTATTAGGTCAACCCAAAAGTCAAAGCCCATACTTCATTTAACTTCTTCTCTCTTTATTTTTTTTCTTTTCTTTTGTTTTTCTATTAGCAATTCAAGTGGGGAAATGAGGGGCTACTTGGGGCTGCTGCTGATTTGGGGAGAGGAGAAAGGGTGTGGGTGAGTGTGGGTGAGGAAAAAATGATAAATGTTATACCCAAATTTCCATTTAATTTAATTTCACCATTTAAGCCTCTTTCTTCATTCTAAAACCATCTTAATAATTTATTTTCATTTCAAAAACAATATTTTACATGTTAGTTTAATGTGTCATGGTGCACAAAATTTGTATCAACCCATTCCAATTTGTAATTATCCCTAATTAAATGTATTAGTGACGGCTTAAAATAATATTAAAATAATTAATTTTGGAAAAAATTTCAGTAAACTAGAAATTTTACAAGTGGCTCAATAAATACCAAATACTAACAATTACATAGCTAGAATATGAATATTTAATTTTATATTAAAAGATATTTATATCTTGATTTTTACGGAAAACACCCGTTATTTTATTGATTATCCGAAATTTCACCTGAACGATTTTCAAAACATTACAATATATTGTCACTGTCAGGCTAAGTAGGGGTTTCAGGATGAGTTTGCTCGTCGGTCTCCCTGTCGCTCAATACCTGGGTAGCCGTTACGTACAGCTAGTGCCGCTGACGTGCTTGTGGTTAAACCCAATGCCAGCGTATTGACGAGTCTTTAGAGTCCCATACAGAGGGTTTCCCTGCTTCTGGCGAAACGATGTAGAGGCCGTATGGTTTTACGGCAGGGTACGATCATATACGTGTACTTGTGCATAGATGATGTTCGGACGGATAATACTAGTGGGCTTGGGTTTAAGACAGATCCTAGTATTATATTGTTGGATTATTTTCGTATCTTTGTATTCGTATTCTTCGGAATACGGATGCGGGTATGTATATACGGTTGAGGGGTATTCTTGTAATTTATTACAATATTACTTTTAGATGATTTCACCTCATCATTGTTTAGACCATTTTGGATTAAAAGGTTATTGAGGTGTAGGATGAGGTGTTTTTTGCATTTTTCTGGCATGGCTAATTAGTGACCCATGTTAACTATTCTAGCATGTTTAGGGTTTTTGTTTGTTGTGAGATTGTTTGTTGACTTGAGATATTATTGTTGACTCTAGATATTTTGGAGACTTGACATATTTATTGTGATGGCTCCATTATTTCTTATCAACACTCACAACACACAAAACAACAAGCCATTATTCATTTCTTTTTCTCTCTCTTGAGTTGCTCTCAACACCTCATTCTCATGGCATCTTCTTCTTCCTCTAGCTCCACCCAAACCCTCTCATGAGTTGAGAATCCTTGGATGTCATGAGACAAATTAATCCTTCATCACTCTCTACTTCATCTACGGTATCTAGAGTAGCGATCTAGGTGCCCTAGTTGCCTCGGATATGAGGTTGGAACTCGTTGCATAAACTCTCGGGTGGATCATCTTCGATGGAGGGAGACCGGATATCAGGCTTGATCAAGGAAGCCCCTAGGAGCTTGGGATGATGGTTGAAAATCGAAGGACACGGATCTATTTGGTATAACCATTTTAACTCCTTGGCATGTTTTGTTATCTAGGGCTTATTGGTAGATCCGGGTAATTGGTTGTGGTAGTACCAAGTTTTATAAATTTTTGTTTCGCATTGGTCACGGAATGATGGCCGGGGCGCTGCCGTAACCCAACAAACGCGTCCAAATGGTCTTTTGGGTCCAAGTTTCCGTCGAAGAGGGATACCTTCGGGGGCTTGTTCCTGGAGGAGACGTGGACATCGAGCAGCTCTTCATTGAAGGGCCTCGTAAGCTAGTCGGCGGCATATCTAGCCCCATCGCTTGAAGGACGACTCTCCCGATGTATAGCCTCGATCTTCTTTTTGAGGGCATCGAGTCGGTCGTGGTATCCCGAGGATTCAGCATACTCGGATTTATGGCCCCTGCTACTGGCGGGCTGTGCCCGGCCGCGGTTCCGGTTCCGTTCTATGAGGTTCTGCAGGTCCCCTGGAAAGGTTGTCCTCGAGCTGTCGTGGTGAGTGACACGCGATCCTATCGAGGGAGAGGGTGTCGGCCATGCCTTAGAGCAGGCGAGCTTCCCGACACCTCCTCGGGAGTGACAGGAGCGCAATGAGCCTCAGGGTGGGGTGCTCTTTCATGAGACCTCGGCGTGGAGCTATGTGGCACCCAGCCGGTCATTGAGTTGGTCGCCATGGGGGATCTATTGCCGCCGGAAATAGCGAGGCGCTGCTCAGTCGCGCCAGCATGGGCAATATCTTCTCCCCCTCTGTAGATCCCGGTCCCGAGGAGGGGGAACGGCGAACTGTGTGGCTTGCCCAGCAGTCTGGACACGGAAGAGGGCATCTACGATGGACGTGAGCCTGTCGATCCGTGCAGACAAGGCTGTGAACGGCATTTGGGTGAGGAGGAGATCTGTCCGCACCCCTGTTATGAGGAGGGCGGCGGCTAGTGCTTGGATCGTCGTGGTGATCACTCGCCATAACTTCGAAATCGGAAGATTAACTTTCGTTGAGTGGAATTTTTGAGTTCGCCCAGACGGCGCCAACTGAAGGAGCTCAGGATCTCGTTCAGATGTTGTCTTCCATTGATCTGTCACGAGCAGTGATGAATGGCTGAGATTGGGTTTGAGGGTTACCTCCTGAAGAGTGTGGATCTCAATGGGTTTGGTTTAATGTGAAGCCGAGCTACCTGCAAAGAAGTCCCGGGGTGGTTTTACCACCGTGGACCTTCCGACTATCAAGTTAATTGAGGTATTTGGTCAGAGTAGCGGCATATTAGAGTTAAAATATCCTTATCTGAGTCGTCGGAGAGGGGGTTTATATAATGGCAGCCATGGTTTGGCGGGTGCAAGATTTACACTGGCTGTTACGTCATTAGGGCCTTCCCTGCGCGAATGGCGGGATCCTCTATTAATGGCGAGATACGCCCGTTAACAGGGGAATGCGATGGCGTGGGAAGCGGGATCGTGGGGCGGCAGATATCTCACGTAAGGCGAGATTCGCGGAGCCATGTCCGGGACGCTTATGATCTGTGCTTTGGGTCGGTCGATGATATCCATTAAGCGGAGCTCGGCGGGAGGCTCGGAAGCGAGCGGGAGGCCGAGCAAGCTTGGTTCTGTGATAGTTCGAAGGCGAGCTGGGAGGGCAGAAGGGGCCCAGCGTGCAGGAAGGCTTGGAGGTGAGCCAATGGTTGTTTGTATGATGAGCATAAGAGTGGTCTGTAAGGCCACCGAAGGTCGGGAACATCCTCGGGAGGAAGGCCCAGGGTACGCCTTCAATGTACCGTTCTTGCTCCTTTACCGTAAGCCTTAGGACACGTCATCTGCCACGTATCATGATCTGGGGAGTTTTCAGTACCGGGCATCATCAAGTAATGATTTGATTAATCGGTTCGAGTATTTCCCTACTACTAAGTGCATATTGGAGGTGGAGCATGGAAAAAAGTTCACTTGGCTAATTACAGGATGAATGGCTATCATGACATTTAAGTCCATCTGAGTGATGGAATCAATATCCAGAGTTCTCTAGGTAAATGGCTCTCCCATCAATGATGAGCAACATGTCCTTCCGATGATTTGGGCACTGCTATATATGTAGGAATCGATAAATTTCCTCTTGACCCAAGAGACAGAAACTACAAAAACATTTTTGGACGTGAGAACAAGAGTTACGATCGAGATGGCGAGTAGGACAAAACCACTTAGCTCCATAGTGTTAGCTATAGTGCCCTCAAGGAAATTATTTTAATCGAAAGTAGACGATTATGATAATTGAAGGAGGACCTATACAGGTAAAACATTCTTACTCGTGATGATATTATACTATTTGGTTTTCTTTATCATTGATGTGTATACGTTTTATTGGTTATTACGTGTCGTTAATACATAATGATAAAAACCGTAGGATGTTAACTTGACTACTAGAGTTATGATGGCGATCATACTAGTGAGAGTTGGGTAGTCTATAAGCACATCCTCAAATGTCCATAGTCGTGAGTGTTAGTGTATATGCCCTAGAGGCCATTACTGTATCATACTAGCTTGTATATTACTTAATGGAAGCTTGGGATATTCACAGTTGTATATACAATCTTGCTCGAAATGGTAGTATGCTACTTGGTTTGTCTCTGCTTTAATATGTGCATGTGTTTCTTTTAGCATATTGCTGGTATACATATTAGTAGAGCCCTTAGGATCTTTGCTTGATTACCAGCGTTGTGATGGCGCTCGCACTCGTGGGAGCTGGGTAATCTATAAGCACATCCTTATACAGGTCCCTGGTCGTTGGACTATCGAGACAGGGCATCGATACTCCGGAGTAGACTAGCGTATGCGCTTCTCATCCCAGTGTGGGAGACGGTCTGTCCCACAGCCGTTAGTACGTCGTACTTGGGATAGTATGCGGGTGCTCGTTAGGTTACGAGTACACTGGACAGGACTCGTCGGGAACTGTTGGTTGGTAATATACCTATCGTCAGTTATCAGTTCCCAGGTGACATGAGTACAGCTTAGTCCGCTGACTTGACACTGTCACTTCGCCTCGAGTGTGTTCCCACTGCACTTTGATTACTACCCTACCACGGCTCAAAGGAGCTGTGCAAACAGGTAGTTTTTGGGTGCAGTCCCGAAGCACTTGGAGGCAGTGACGGTTAGACAGGATTCGTCTCTCCCGGTATTGGGGGTTGACATCGCGCTGTGTCTAGGAGAGCCATTACACGAGTAGTCCCTGGCCAGGGCAAGCGAGATATACTGGTAGGTTTCCAGTGTTATCTCAGGGTGTTCTGGGCTACACTCCGACACGACTTGTACCGCTATTAGGGGACTGACGTTCACCGCCCCCCTAGGCCCGCTATGCGATGTATCAGACGAACAGACCGGACTGTACGGAGACTGTCACATACAGGCTCAGTAGGAGTGCAGATGGGGTTCACCTCGTCAGTCTTCTTATCGACATCTACCTGGGGACCGTTACGTACAGCTAGTGCCGCTTGCGGTCTGTGGTTAAACCCACTGCCAGCGTAGTGTCGAGTCTTTAGAGTCCCACACAGAGAGCTATTCGCCTTTAGGCAAAACGAGTAGAGGTCGCATGGTTTTGCGACAGGGTTCGTTCGCATCCGCGCACTTGTGCACGTTTGCTGTCCGGACAGTTTATACTAGCGGGCTTTGGTTTAAGCCGGATCCTAGTATATGATTTGAGATTGGTTTTTCTCATTGTGTTCGTGTTCCTCGGTTCACGAATGCGGGTGCGTTTGCACGGTTGCTTGAGATTGAGGGAGAGGACCTTGTTTAGGGTTAATGACTATTGTCATTTTATTAACCCTATTGTTTTTGTGTGTATTATTGTTAATTAATAATTAGCTTAATTATTGTGCATGGTTGTTGTTGTTGACACTTTGACTTTGTTGACTTGTTGACCAAGTTGACAATTTGACCATGATCATTTCATTTGGAAGATGCTCTTTGATTCTTGCAATTTGCATTAATAATGAAATGATAATGGTCACCTCTTGATTAAACCATGACAATTTTCTTGCTAATTGATTAATTAAAATAACTCACACATATTAGTGAGAATGGCTCACTATTATTCTCACTCTCTCATTTCTATTCTCTCTCTTGCTCATCCTCTCCCTCAAGCTCTCTCCCTCTCATGTGTTGAGAAACAAAAAGCTTGAGAAAAACCCTCTCTTGATCTTCTCTACTCACTTCTAGGGTTCAAGTCTTAGCATTTCTTGCACTCTAGTTACTCCTAGCTTGGAGTTGAAGCTAAAGGTGGTGGCTTTCGGGTGGATCCTTCTTTGACGGGAGAAGACAAGCAAGGTGATCCTTTTCTACCATACCTAGAAGCAAGAAGAGAAGGACTAAAGACCAAAGGTATAACCTTTCATCACTTAGCTACTTTGTAGTTAGGGTTAGCTAGTTTATGTTTAGCAAAGATCCTCACAAGCTTAGTCCATGTTGCCTAAGTCATAAAAATCCGATTTTTATTATGTTTTCCGCCTCCCCGTAAGCACCGGGGTGGGCAACACGGACTTACAGTGGTATCAGAGCCTAACTAAACTCAAACTAGCTAAGTAGTTAAGTGTAACGAAGTTTCGAAACCGAAAAACCCTAAAACCAAACTTTTTCAAAATCCAACTTTCTGTTAAAATTTTTCCTGGTTAAAATGAAAAACTGTATACTTGTAAAATTGTCTCAGGGTTTTGTGTGAAACACCACCAAATACGAACCAGAGAGGAGCCAAGAGGACCGCGCTTCCGCGGCATAAGGAAGCTCTTGCCGCGGAAGCGCGGCCGTCTTGTCAACTCTCTGTATCGTTTTTGCTGCAGTTTGTTTCTGAGTTGGTTTTAGGATTTTTAGGATATGTTATATGTGCCCAGATTTTCCAGAACTAAAATTTACTTTTGGGGGCCTATAAATCCGTATTTTTCGGAACTTCACTACACTTTAACTACATCGGTTATATCTGTAATGCTTGCATGTATTGAACGTCGGCTAATCGCTATAAGACGATTAGTCGGGGTTATACATGATCTGTGATTGTTATTGGTTTGTGGATATGAATGGATTGGATTGTCGCGGGTGAATGGCCGGGGTGGATGTGAGATGAGCGTTGTTTTTCTTTCATTCATTTGTAACATGTAAATTAATGTAATAATATTCTTTGTATGGCCGCACAACCGGGTCGGGGTTGTAGCCGTCATTGTATAATTCTTTTTACTGTTTTTGCTCCTAGGATAGACCCATGGAGGGGGTGCACAAACTACCGGGTATCTCGAAGTGCCGAGTGGCCTACTCACGGTGGTGAGGGAGGTTGCTTCGCTTCGGGTGCTTGGCGGGTAGTTTGCCGCACCCGTAGGGGTCTTGGGTGGGGTATTGGCTATTCACCGCGACCGTGTAATCCGCTTTGCGTTGCAGGCTCGAACGCATTGCGGATTCCTAGTATATCCAATGTATTCATTTGTGATCTGTAATGTCTATCATTGCTATATATTTATATATAATAACTATTTAGGCGTTGCTTATGTTTTACAGCCGCGCTAGCCCAGCCCCCGCTCTGTCGTTAGTTAAGTAACCTAACGGGTGATGACGGGGCCCCGTGGCGAATGCGAATGGCATAAGCGTACGTCATATTTTGGTTGTTTTCTGCAATGGTAGGATTAAATGATGGGACGCATTAAAAGAACTAATGCAAGAAATAAACCAAGTAAAAGTCGATTGGAACACTTTGAAAACCACTCGGTTCTTTTCAAAACTAAACTTTTAAACGCGGAGCTTGAACCACTCCTTTTAAAAGCTATCTCGTTCCATCGATTAGATCAAGTTCACTACGTTCACGGTTTCGCCAAAACCATCCGTAGCCCTCCGTCGTTTCGTATGAATATTCAATAGTATTCAAGCTATGTTTGTTGACCTTCGTCAAGGCATAGTGATTGGTAGCTGTTGGGTGTTCATATGTAGCATAGATAGATGCGTTGGTTTGGGACAGTCGTACTACCTTGTTGACCTTCGTCAAGGGTATGTACGGGTGGGTTCAAATTAACCTGGATAATGACGGGTAGAACTTGACATGTGACTTATGATTTGTTGACCTTCGTCAAGGTCATAAGAGCATGGGGAAAAAATCCACATCGGGAGTTTCATAAGTACTGAAACTTGCTAGTGTTGCATACCATTTGGAGTGTGATGATTCTGGTAGGATTCCTTCGGTTTTATCACGCGATGATATTTGGATCCCGATCCTACTGTGAGTATATGCTACTCCTCGGGAAAACTCTCACTTAACGATCAATGCTATAAACCTAGTAGGTGCCTAGAAAGGTGTTAGCGGGGCTACGCCCACAGGGAAAAGAGGTTACTTAATTAAGGAACTTCGCGAAAGCGTTGGAAAACCTCCCTCGAAGTACCGACACTGGCCTGGCTGAACGGTTAAGCAAGTATTGTACGGTGAGATTGATCCCGACTAATCTTTTCTTTACGGTTTGAGAAGGGATTCGAGAGACAGTGGGAGCCATCCTGTTTAGATAAATTAAAAACCAATCTAAACTTGCAAGAGCAACATGCTGAGTGTTTTCTTCTCTCTCTCTTAATTGCAGCGACCCTGTGACCACACCTAGGTTACATCTAGATAAAAAGATGACTGAATCTAACTGTTTTGACTGGCAAAGGTCTGTCCAGATGTCCATTACCCAGGACAAGCTGGGACACCTCTTAACTGATCCAACCCCTGCCGTCTCAGGTCCAGTTTCCCCTGTCACGGATATTGATATTCGTAGGACATCGGAAAAAGTCTGTGCGAAAGCCAAGTGCCTCGTGTTAGCCTCAGTTGATGGTATATACCAGAGGCAGCACGAGAAGATGGACTTAGCTTCTATCTTCCTCCATAACAAAGTTTTATATGGAGAGCAATCTCGTATCGCAAGATATGAGACCTCGAACGAATTGCTTCCAGCGAGGTTGGCTATCGGGTCATCTGTAGGGGGCAACGTCCTTACAGAGACCAGCTCTATTGAGCTCTCGGACCTGAAGACCACGTTGAAGAACAGGTCAGATGCTGACTCAGTTCAACAGTCTCTGTCTACTACCCTAAAGGAAACTAGGGAAGTAGAAAGAAAGGGAAGGGCAGAAGTTTCAGGAACAGATGTAGTAAAAGAAGGATGTTCCTATTGTTACGGGAATGAACATGGACAGAAGGATTGCAGGGCTTGTAAAGCCAGTAGCCAGAATTCGAAGCATGTTGTGGCTTCGGCTTCGGGTGTGTTTGTGATTGAGAACTGTATGTCAGTTAACCCTACTTCCTGGGTATTGGATACCGGATCAGGATCTCATATCTGTAATTCATTACAGGCTTTGAGAAACCGTAGGGTTATCAGGAAAGGTGATATGACTCTCAGGGTTGCTAACGGAATGAGCATGTATGCTGAATCCGTAGGGGAATATCATCTAGGACTGACAACTGGGCAGATATTGATTCTGCGTAACTGTTTTTATGTACCAGGTGCGACATGTAATATCATATCTGTATCCTTAATTTCTAAGGAAGGATATGATTTTACTTTTGTAAGCGATGTAGTTAACATCCACCTAAATCAAGTTCTGATTGGGTCAGGTACATTACAGAACGGTATATACGTACTGAATCAAGCTCAGATCTTCAGTGTCCAGAACACACTTAAAAGAAAGTCTCCGGAAACAAATCAGGCTTTCTTATGGCATTGTAGACTGGGTCACATTAATGAGACACGGTTAACAAAGTTACATAAAGAGGGATACTTGAATCCGTTTGAGTATCAGTCTTATGCCACTTGTGAATCTTGTCTCATGGGAAAGATGACAAAGACTCCGTTCACTGGACACGGAGAAAGAGCAAGCGAGCTCTTGGGACTCATACACAGTGATGTGTGTGGTCCAATGTCTACACATGCGCGAAGTGGTTATTCATACTTCATTACTTTCACCGATGATTTCTCTAGGTATGGGCATGTCTTCTTGATGAAGCACAAATCCGAGGCCTTTGAGAAATTTCAAGAATACAAGAATGAAGTTGAAAAACAAACAGGCAAAAGTATCAAGATCCTAAGATCGGATCGAGGAGGAGAATACTTAAGTGCCGAGTTTCTGGGCTTCTTAAAAGAGAATGGAATTCTCTCTCAACTTACTCCCCCATACACACCACAACACAACGGTGTATCGGAAAGGAGGAATCGAACCCTATTGGATATGGTTCGTTCCATGATGAGTAAGGCTGAGTTGCCGCGATCCTTCTGGAGTTATGCACTAGAAACAGCTGCATATCTCTTGAACAAGGCTCCCACCAAGACTGTGCCTACCACTCCATATCAGATGTGGAGTGGGAAGAAACCCTGTCTCAAGTACCTTAAGACATGGGGATGTCCAGCTTTTGTAAAAAAGCAGCATGCGGACAAGCTCGAGGCACGTTCAGTACTGTGTAAGTTTGTGGGATACCCGAAGAACTCCAGGGGGTATCTTTTCTATTCCGCAGAGGAACAAAAGGTTTTTGTTTCTCAGCATGCCCACTTCTTGGAAACTGAATTTTTAGAAAATCAGATAAGTGGGAGCGCAATAGAACTGGAAGAAATTCCAGAACCACAAGCTATTACTGAAAGCTTGGAAGAACCAGAAGTTTCAAGAGAACCGGATATCCCAGCGCCACTCCGCAGAAGTAGTAGGCAGTCTCATCCGCCCGAGAGATACTACGGTTTTCTCATAGACGGGGATAAAGAGGATTGCACCATGGATTATGGTGAGCCTACTAGCTTCCAGCAAGCCATCCAGAGCGGCGACTCGGTAAAATGGCTAGATGCTATGCGGGCCGAGATGGAGTCCATGTACACCAACAAAGTTTGGACTTTGGACTTTGCACCAGAAGGGGTAAAACCCGTAGGCTGCAAATGGATCTTCAGAAAGAAGATTGGTGTAGATGGGCAGGTTGAGACCTATAAAGCTAGACTTGTAGCAAAGGGTTTTCGTCAAAGACCTGGTTTGGACTATGACGAGACCTTTTCTCCAGTGGCTATGCTGAAATCCATTCGGATCCTACTTGCCATTGCTGCCTTCCACGATTATGAAATCTGGCAGATGGACGTAAAGACGGCTTTCCTAAATGGAAATTTGGAAGAGTGCGTCTATATGGATCAGCCGGAGGGATTCAATCAGAGTGGGAGCAGCGGTAGAGTGTGCAAGTTGCTAAAGTCCATCTATGGACTTAAGCAGGCATCGCGGAGTTGGAACATCTGCTTTGATGATACTGTCAAAGAATTCGACTTTATCAAAAACCCAGATGAACCATGCATTTACAGTAAGATTGTAGGGAGAACTGTGGTATTCCTCGTCTTGTACGTGGATGACATTCTCCTAATAGGAAATGATATTCCTATGCTACAGTCAGTCAAAGGATTCTTGTCGCAGAGGTTCTCCATGAAGGACCTGGGTGATGCCAACTACATTCTGGGGATCCAGATCTATCGTGATAGATCTAAGAGGATGTTGGGACTTTCACAGTCAAGGTACATTGACACCATACTGAAAAGGTTCAGTATGGAAGATTCCAAGCGCGGTAATCTACCGGCTTGTCACGGGATCACCCTCTCCAAAGAGATGTCTCCCAAGACTGATTTGGAAAGGGATCGCATGTCTATTATACCCTACGCTTCTGCGGTAGGCTCTATAATGTATGCGATGTTGTGTACCAGACCAGATGTAGCGTACGCATTGAGCGTTGTAAGCCGGTATCAGTCAAACCCAGGGGAGAAACACTGGATAGCGGTAAAGAACATTCTCAAGTACCTGAGAAGGACTAAGGAGATGTTCTTGGTGTATGGCGGAAAAGACCTCCAGCTCGAGGCCTTTGCTGACTCCAGCTTCCAGAGTGACAAGGATGACTCCAAGTCCATGTCGGGTTATGTCTTTACCCTCAATGGAGGGGCGGTTTGCTGGAAGAGTTCCAAGCAGGAGACCGTTGCAGACTCAACAATGGAAGCGGAGTACATAGCTGCTTGCGATGCCGCAAAGGAAGCTGTCTGGATGAAGAAGTTCCTCACGGAGCTTCAGGTGGTTCCTACCATTGTTGATCCAATACCGCTGTATTGCGACAACAACGGAGCTATAGCTTTAGCGAAGGAACCCAGGTCCCATCAGAAGTCCAGGCACATTTTGAGGCGGTACCACCTGATCAGGGAGATCATAGATCGCCAGGAGATCGAGGTAAAGAGAGTTAATACGGAGAACAACACTGCAGATCCACTCACGAAGGCCCTACCCCAGACTCAGTTCGAGCGGCTGATCGAGATGATAGGTCTTCGATACGCCAGTACATGGCCTTAGTGCAAGTGGGAGATTGTTAGTGTATATGCCCTAGAGGCCATTACTGTATCATACTAGCTTGTATATTACTTAATGGAAGCTTGGGATATTCACAGTTGTATATACAATCTTGCTCGAAATGGTAGTATGCTACTTGGTTTGTCTCTGCTTTAATATGTGCATGTGTTTCTTTTAGCATATTGCTGGTATACATATTAGTAGAGCCCTTAGGATCTTTGCTTGATTACCAGCGTTGTGATGGCGCTCGCACTCGTGGGAGCTGGGTAATCTATAAGCACATCCTTATACAGGTCCCTGGTCGTTGGACTATCGAGACAGGGCATCGATACTCCGGAGTAGACTAGCGTATGCGCTTCTCATCCCAGTGTGGGAGACGGTCTGTCCCACAGCCGTTAGTACGTCGTACTTGGGATAGTATGCGGGTGCTCGTTAGGTTACGAGTACACTGGACAGGACTCGTCGGGAACTGTTGGTTGGTAATATACCTATCGTCAGTTATCAGTTCCCAGGTGACATGAGTACAGCTTAGTCCGCTGACTTGACACTGTCACTTCGCCTCGAGTGTGTTCCCACTGCACTTTGATTACTACCCTACCACGGCTCAAAGGAGCTGTGCAAACAGGTAGTTTTTGGGTGCAGTCCCGAAGCACTTGGAGGCAGTGACGGTTAGACAGGATTCGTCTCTCCCGGTATTGGGGGTTGACATTGCGCTGTGTCTAGGAGAGCCATTACACGAGTAGTCCCTGGCCAGGGCAAGCGAGATATACTGGTAGGTTTCCAGTGTTATCTCAGGGTGTTCTGGGCTACACTCCGACACGACTTGTACCGCTATTAGGGGACTGACGTTCACCGCCCCCCTAGGCCCGCCATGCGATGTATCAGACGAACAGACCGGACTGTACGGAGACTGTCACATACAGGCTCAGTAGGAGTGCAGATGGGGTTCACCTCGTCAGTCTTCTTATCGACATCTACCTGGGGACCGTTACGTACAGCTAGTGCCGCTTGCGGTCTGTGGTTAAACCCACTGCCAGCGTAGTGTCGAGTCTTTAGAGTCCCACACAGAGAGCTATTCGCCTTTAGGCAAAACGAGTAGAGGTCGCATGGTTTTGCGACAGGGTTCGTTCGCATCCGCGCACTTGTGCACGTTTGCTGTCCGGACAGTTTATACTAGCGGGCTTTGGTTTAAGCCGGATCCTAGTATATGATTTGAGATTGGTTTTTCTCATTGTGTTCGTGTTCCTCGGTTCACGAATGCGGGTGCGTTTGCACGGTTGCTTGAGATTGAGGGAGAGGACCTTGTTTAGGGTTAATGACTATTGTCATTTTATTAACCCTATTGTTTTTGTGTGTATTATTGTTAATTAATAATTAGCTTAATTATTGTGCATGGTTGTTGTTGTTGACACTTTGACTTTGTTGACTTGTTGACCAAGTTGACAATTTGACCATGATCATTTCATTTGGAAGATGCTCTTTGATTCTTGCAATTTGCATTAATAATGAAATGATAATGGTCACCTCTTGATTAAACCATGACAATTTTCTTGCTAATTGATTAATTAAAATAACTCACACATATTAGTGAGAATGGCTCACTATTATTCTCACTCTCTCATTTCTTTTCTCTCTCTTGCTCATCCTCTCCCTCAAGCTCTCTCCCTCTCATGTGTTGAGAAACAAAAAGCTTGAGAAAAACCCTTTCTTGATCTTCTCTACTCACTTCTAGGGTTCAAGTCTTAGCATTTCTTGCACTCTAGTTACTCCTAGCTTGGAGTTGAAGCTAAAGGTGGTGGCTTTCGGGTGGATCCTTCTTTGACGGGAGAAGACAAGCAAGGTGATCCTTTTCTACCATACCTAGAAGCAAGAAGAGAAGGACTAAAGACCAAAGGTATAACCTTTCATCACTTAGCTACTTTGTAGTTAGGGTTAGCTAGTTTATGTTTAGCAAAGATCCTCACAAGCTTAGTCCATGTTGCCTAAGTCATAAAAATCCGATTTTTATTATGTTTTCCGCCTCCCCGTAAGCACCGGGGTGGGCAACACGGACTTACAGTGAGAATATCGAGACTAGGCATCGATATTCCAGAGTAGACTAGTGTATACGTTTTTAGACCCCGAAGAGGGGCGATGGAAGGTCTCATAGCCATTGTTGTGTTGCACCTAAGATTTTATATAGGTGCTCACTAGAGGCGAGTACACCGGACGGACTCACCGAGAACTTTTAGATGGTACTATACCTATTGTCAAATAGAAGTTCTCTTGTGACATGCGTACCGGTATTCTGTTGACCTGAGATCGTCATTTGTCTCATGTGAGTTCCCATTGTACTTAGATTGCTACCCAGTCATAGCTCTACTGAGTCGTGGAAATATATTTTAGTTGAGTACAAACCCGAGCCACATGGAGGCAGTGAGTGATCGTCCGGAATTCGTCTCTCCCAGTATAGGGAGTTGATGTCATACTGTGTTCGGTTGGCTATCACCATAAATCCCTGGTCAAGATGGATGGGATTTACTGATTGCAGATCGGTAGTTTCTCGGTGGGTGATGAACTTAACACCGACACCAATTATCGGGTTATTAGAGGCCTGACGTTATCCAACACCATAGACCCGGTATGCGATACTCTTACACGAAGAGACCGGATTGTACTGTTAGTAATATGTATGCCCCAGAGGCCATTACTGTACATACGATGTATATTGTAGTGGATGATTGGATATATATAGGGAGGTCTTTCTTGCTCGACATGATAGTATGCTATCTGGTTGTACTCTATCTTAACATGTACACTTATTGTCTCTCTATTACATGTTGATAAAGCCCTTAGGATGAGTATTTGACTACCAGTATTATGATGCAGATCATACTAGTGGGGCAGAGGTAGTCGGTAAGTACATCCTTCAAATGTTCCTAGTCGTGGGAGTATCGAGACAGGGCATCGATATTCCAGAGTAGACTAGCGTATATGCTTCTTGACCCATATGATGGGAGATGGATGATCCCACATACATTGGTGTTTGACATCAAAGAAGGTATACGGGTGCTCAGTGGAGACTGGGTACACTGGACGGACTCGTCGAGAACTCCTAGATGGTATTATACCTATCGTCAGATAGCAGTTCTCTGGTGACACTAGTACATGTTAGTCTGTCAACCCGAGATCGTCATAGAGTCTTGTGTGATTCCTACTGTGATTTAATTTCCAGCTTACCACATTCAAGAGATCGTGCAAAACGGTGGTTTTTAGGTACAGTCCCGAGTCACATGGAGGCAATGAGCGATAGGAGGGGATTCGTCTCTCCCGGTATTAGGGGTTGATGTTGCGCTATGCTCGATTGGCCATAACAAGAAATCCCTGGTCAGGGTTGTTGAGATCTACTGGTAAGTGTTATAGGTATTTTCTCGAACCGTTAAGGATCTTTCATCGGCATACTTATCAGGCTATTGGGGTTTGACGTTATACCACCCCAGGCTGTGATATGCGACATATCAGACGAAGAGACCGGACTGTACGGTAGTGTTACTTGATTAGATTCACAAGAATATGTGTAGGCTTGGTTGTTGATCTTCTGATCGCTCAATACCGGGGTGGCCGTTATGTTT
This sequence comes from Agapanthus africanus, assembly GCA_030015575.1. Taxonomy (NCBI): domain Eukaryota; kingdom Viridiplantae; phylum Streptophyta; class Magnoliopsida; order Asparagales; family Amaryllidaceae; genus Agapanthus; species Agapanthus africanus. The sequence goes on from CM057348.1 coordinate 540,481,976, forward strand.
AGCAGACCGCTTGCGGCTTATGGGTGACTGATATGATCACTACCTACTGCCGGCGTATTGACGAGTCTTTAGAGTCCTACACAAAGGTTTCCTGGCTCAAGCGAAATGAAGTAGGAGCACATATGTGATATGTGCGGGACCGAGATTAATGCACGTATGTGATACCGCATTCTATTCTCACGATATGTGATATCGGTCGGTTATATGTGATATAACCGGGCTGTCGAATCAAGTGTTGATTCGACAAGTTGATACATTTGATATTAGTCGGTTGTATGTGATATAGCCGGAATATTAAATCAAGTGTTGATTTAATAATTTAATGTATAATTATATATTTGATATATTATCTTACATTAACTAATATTAGCTCACATAAGATTTCTTTTTCTCACTAGTGTACACTTAGTATATATGTGATATATATTAATGTACATCTTTTGTGTCATGCTTGATGCCACATGCTACATGGGAGTATGAGACTCGCTCCATGCTTATAATGTTGATGGGTTTTATTTATTTAAAGTGAATCAAATTAGTTGGAAATTAGTCACATGGTTGAAGCTTGTAGAAGCTTGTAGAACCCATTGACTTAGTCCACTAATTTTGTCTCATCTAGATATTTATTAACCTAACCATTATTGTTACCCATGGTTTACTTTCTACATGAGTTAGTATATGATACTAACTCACCCATGGTTGCTATACTTACTCATTTTTATTCCATCCACACTTCATGTTCTTCCTCATCTCCAAGAGCTCTCTCGCTTTATGAGAGGTGAAGAAAATTAGTGAGAAAACTATTTCTAAAGTGAGCAAAATTCCTACTTCATCAACCTCTTCTCTACTAGCCATTTAGATTGGGTTGTTTCTTCACTAGATCATCACTTAGTGAACTGGTAGCTTGAGTTAATGTCTCCTCGACGTAGATCATCTTCGGCCTCGAATACTTCAAGCAAGCTTGTTCATTACACCTTGTGGAGCCTCACCAGAGTCTGGGAGATCACTACTTGGAGCGAAGGGACTACTACACGGAGTTATTGAAGTGAAGGACCGGTCTACAAAGGTTGTATTCCTTATTCACTTAGATGTAAAGATGTTTACATGCTTGTTTGTCTAATTCTCTAGTTTAGATTCTAGCGTTAGGGTTCCTTAGCATGCTAATTTTTTGAAAACGGCACGGTCGATGCCTCCCGAAACCCAGCGGCGACACTAGGGAACCTTGCAGTGGTATCAGAGCCATGCTAAAGAATTAGACGATGTTGTAGTATTAAAAAACCGAAACAATTCCGAAACACTCGAAATATAAACCTAGTTTCTGTCGAAATTTTCAGAGAGTCTAAATTTTTTTAAGCAGTTGCAGAATGTTGCATGAGATGTAACATGAACACCATAGAAATTTGAGCCCTCCTCGCCGGATTTTGGCCGGCCCCATGTGATGTTTTTCCGGCCTAGCCAGTTTTGTAGGGTCTTCAGGGCTTCAAATTTTTACGGTGTTCCAGGCTCTGGGTTTTGGGGTTTCAGGTGTTGCTTGTTTTTGCTAAATTTGCATGTGATGTTATCTTTGTGGAAAGGCAATTCGGAGTGTTTCGTAGTCTTAATTCTAACATCTATTCGGGTTATTTAGACGACGTTAAAAAGTTCGAATGGATGTCAATAACCCAATTTTTCCCTTGCTGGAAATTTTCCAAGAGTTGGATTTTTCCAAGTTTAAATTCTTCAGAAAACCGTGCAGGTTTTTTCTATGGACCCTCTAGAAGAACGAAAGCCTAACTCGATTCTGTGACCGTCGGAACCGCCACCAAACCCAAGTGTTTTTGGTAGTTCCGCGGCGCCATAGGTGAGGCACGGGTTGACCCTTCTATGGTTGGTCCATAGGTGTTGTGGCAGGTTCTGGGTACTTTTTAAACTCCGCTCAAGTGTTGAGCTCTTTGGGAAATTTTGGGTGTTTGATTATTCGATCGAAAAGTTTAAAATCGTCTAGTTATCTGTGATTGTGATACAATATTTAGAATCGACAATAATTAGTTATGCGATAACTAGTTTGAATTTTATAAATATAGCAAGTTAGTCTCATTTGATCGGTACCCACAGAATTTTGATGTGGATCAAAAGTCCTTCGCAATTACGTAGTGTACGCGGATACTCACCGGGTAACCTACCAGATAGCCATGCCCCATAGCCCCGACCAAGTGACTGTAAGAGAACCCCATTTCCAAAATCATCCATTTGGGTGCTTGCGGTCGTGGTGTTCCGCCTAAGTGCACTTCGTCAATGGCATCGGGGGGTGCGGCCGTCTACTAAAGTTTCCGACGAGCATTCGATCAGGATGTCGTGCATCTTGTTGAATTGCCCGACTAGTTATTGGAAAGTGTTTTCAATATCGAGACTAAAATACGGGGTTTATAATTGTTAGGCATGAAATTCGGAATATGAGATATTCCGGGTTTTATGTCTAAGGAATTCATTTGGTTAGGCATGAAATCCGAAGTATGTGATACATTAGGTTTATGATATCTAAGGTGGTTGCGGATTCCAATTGTTGTAGTTTTTCACTTTTTTTTTCTGCGACCGTAAGTGTAATATGTGGTGTTTCGCCGGTTTCATTGCAATATGTCAACGACAATTGGGATACGCATATTTACTTACGTTGATGACATATGATGTTATGTGTTGCTGTGATATGTTATATTGGATCGTCGTGTTTTGAATAGCCGGGGTTTTTATGTGAGATGAGAGTTTTTTCATTTTCATTCATGTAAAAACTTGTATATAATATTCTTTTATTGGGGAAATTCCGGGTTAAGGATGATGTCACCATTGATGTATATTATTTACTTTTCCGCATTAGGATAGACCCAAGGCGGGGAGCACAAGTAACCGGGTTCTAGGGTCCAGTGGAAGACCATCACGAGGAGTCAAGACCGGTCTCCTAACACAAGAATTGGTAGGGTTGCTTGCCGCTCTCGTAGGGGTCTAGGGATGTGGGTTTGTCTATTCATTGCTACCGTGGAATCCGTGTTTTTAACTGGCTTAATTTAAAATACGGAATTGCTAGTATATCCAATATTTCATATGTGTTCTTCTGCTGCGGATATTATGTGATGTGATCGCTTGATATTCTGAGATGAATGCTTATATTATATATATAATATACAATAACTATTGCTGCTTTCGTTTCTTCTTTGATGCTTAGGAAGCATAACTGATGGGACTTCATTAATGAGATTAATGAAAGAAAAGAAACCTAAAGGTGTTGTAGAAACTTGTTTTAAAACTGGTAGCTCTACTTCTTGCTTTGCATAGCGGTATTCCTTATAGAATATCCAACACCTTATTCGATAAGGAAAGAGCCGAGATTCCTTCACCTTCAACCCACTCGGTTTTGTTTTTGATTGCTTTTTTAGTTCATGCTTTACATAGTGGTATTTGTGAAATATCCAGCACCTCATTCGATGAGGAAAGAGCCGAGATCCTTTCACCGGGAGTGACCCCTTTAGCAAAACTAGCAAAAGCCTCAAAAACACTCCTTTTCAAAATCACTCAATTCTACAACGAGATCAAGTTCATTACGCAAAAGGTTTTTTTAAAAACCTGTCATAGCCCTACGTCATTTCATATCAGTGCTACTTAGTATTCGTGCTATGTTTGTTGACCTTGTTAAGGCGAAGTGTGCGGTAGCTGACTAGTGCTTATCTGCTTAAGCATGTGATGTGATTGGATTAGGGTAGTCGTACGACTTTGTTGACCTTGTTAAGGGTCGTACGGGTGGGTTTAATTCAATCATGAAAGGTACTGGTTGAACTTAGCTAGCGCTAATGATTTGTTGACCTTGTTAAGGTCATAAGTTGCTAGGGGAAAAATATTATCGGCAACTTCAAGTGTTGAAATTTGCAATGAGATTGCATACCTTCTATGAGATAGTTGGATCCCGATACCCACTGCGAGTAAGAGTTACTCCTGGAAGAGTTTTACAAATTACAATTAGCCGATCAAAGTAGGTGTCTAGAAAGGTGTTAACGGGGTTACGCCCCTGGGAAATGAGGTTTATTTTAATTAGGTCCATGCGAAAGCACGGGGAACCTCCCTCAAAGTACCGACACTGGCCTGGCCGAAAGATTGGCGAAATTGTAGGATGTAATTAATCCCGGCTAGTCTTACCTTTTAGGGTTTGAAGGATGATTTGATAAAAACAGTGGAGCCATCCTGATTAGATAAAATAATAACCAATCCGATCTTACAAGAGCATACGCAGAGTGTTTTCTTCTCTCTCTCTCCTTGTAGCGACCATGTCACGCTTTAATAAAGATGATAATATGGATGCATTGGCCGAACCTGCTTATTATACTGAGCTGGGGAACGTTGGTTCCGCTCTATCTTATAATTGTTATAAGTCCGGGCAGGAAATATGGGAATACCAGGATTCCCATGCCACCCATTCGAGGAATGAGCATGTTGATGCATATTCTTCAGGTGTGTTCGTTACCGAGAACTGTTTCTCAGTGTCCTTTACGTCCTAGGTATAAGATATCGGATTAGGATCCCACATATGTAATATGTTACATGGGCTACAGAAAGGTAGTGAACTGGGATTGGGTGATATGTCTCTAAGTGTTAGAGAATGGTGCAATTGTTGCAGCCAAGTCAGTTGGCATATATCACCTTATATTACCAAATGGTAAATACATTGATTCTGAAGAAATGTTATTACATACCGAACCTGATATACAACATTACATCAGTTTCTTTATTAAGTTAAAGAAGGATATAATTCTGCATTGGAGGATAATGTTGTGAACATTTTCTTGAATCAAGAGTTGATTGGATCAGGCACGTTATATAATAGCATATACGTTCTAAATCAAACCACAGTTCAAAGTATCTGGAACACACACAAGAGGAGAAGTTCAGAAATGAACGAATCTTTCTTGTGGCATTGTAGACTAGGTCATATCTATGCGACACGACCAGCTAAGTTACATAAGGATGAATATGAGAATCTGTTCGAATTTTCATCTTATGATACTTACCAGTTTTGTCTCAAAGGTAAATGACCAATGCTCCATTTATTGGAAATGGAGATAGTGTTACCGAACTCTGGGACAGATACAAGATGATGTATACGGTCCTATGTCTACAAATGCCAGGGTTGGTTCTTTGCACTTCATTACATTCATCGACGATCTCTCAAGATTCGGACATGTGTTCCTGTTGAAACACGAGTCTGAAACTTTTGAGAAATTCAAGGAATATAAGCTTGAAGTTAAGAACCAGACGGGTAGAAGTATTAAAGTCCTTCGATGTGATCGAGGAGGAGAATACTTGGGCATGAAGTTCCAGGTTTATTTAAAAGAAAATAGGATTCTCTCTCAGCTTACTCCTTCGTATACACCACAACACAACGGTGTATCGGGGCGGAGGTATCGCACCCTATTAGATATGGTGCGTTGTATGATGAGTACTGCCGAGTTGCCTGTTTCCTTTTGGAGTTATGCACTTGAGAAGCTGCATACCTATTGAATTGGGTTCCATCCAAATCAGTGTCTACCACTACATATGAGATATGGAATGGGAAGAATCCATGTCTTAAACGAGTTAAGATATGGAGTTGTCCGGCCTATGTTGGAAAGCAAAATCCGGACAAGCTCGAGTCAAGGTCAGTTCTGTATAAGTTTGTTGGATATCCCGAAAATTAGCGAGGGTATATCTTCTACCATACTGAGGAGAAAAAGGTGTTTTGTTTCTCATCACGCCACCTTTTTAGAAAAGGAATTTTTTGTGAAGAAATTAGTGGTCATAAGGTAGAACTGGAAGGAGTTCCAGCTGGACAAACTAACAGCTGATGATTTGGTAGAACCAAAGGATTCAATAGTCTCCAATGAACCTCAGCCTCTCTGCGAATCTGGTAGGGTTCCTCATCCACTTGAGAGATACTACGGTCTTCTCGATGACAGTGGGAGCGAGGATTGCATCATGGTAGATGATGGCCCAACTAAGTTCAGGCAGGCCATCACAAGTGGAGACTTTGTGAAATGGTTGGATACTATGCAATAAAAGATGGAATCCATGTACACCAACAAAGTATAACTTTGTAGGTTGCACCTGAAGGGGTAAAACCCATAAGGAGAAAATGGATCTTGAGAAGATTCTTAGTATAGATGGAAAAGTTGAGACTTTCAAAGCTATGCTAAGACTATCAGGATTAAAGCAGGCATCGCGGAGTTGGAACATTTATTTTGATGCGGCCGTCAAAGTGTTTGACTTCATCAAAAAGGTAGATGAACCCTGTATATATAAGAAGGTTGTAGAGAGTAAGGTTGTTTTCCACGTATTATACATAGATGACGTACTCTTGATAGGAAAGGGTTTCCTATGCTACATTCGGTGAAGCTCCTCTTATTACGAGGATTCACCATGGAAGATCTGGATGATACCTACTACATCTTGTGGATCATGATCTATAGTGATAGATCTAAGTGGATGTTGGGAGTGTCCCAAATCCAGGTACATTAACACCATACTAAATGGGTTTAGTATGGAGGATTCTAAGCGTGGTGGTTTGCCCACTTACTCAGGAATCACTCTCTCCAAAAAGATGTCTTTCAAGACTGATTTGGAGAGAGCTCGAGTGCAAGGGATACCCTATGCTTCGGCAGTAGGCTCTATCATGTATGCGATGTTATGTACCAGACCAGATGTAGCTAACTCACCAGGAGTAGTGATAAGGAATCAATCGGATCTTAGGAAAATCACTGGATAGCTGTGTAGGAAATTCTTAAGTACAGGAGAAGCACTAAAGAAATGTTCTTGATGTTTGGTAACGGTGAACTCCAGTGGGAGTCCTTTACCAATTCCAGCTCGCAGAGTGATAAGGACGACTGAAAGTCAGTCACGGGCTTTGTCTTTACCCTCAATGGAGGGACGGTATGTTAGAAGTGTTCCAAGCTATATACCGTGGCAAACTAGACGATAAAGGCTGAATACATCTGTTGGGGTAAAAATTTACACCCCGGTTGACCAAGTCAAAATCAAAGTCAACCCCAAGCCAAGTGGTCCCAAGCCCAAATCCAGTGGGCCCATGCCCGGGTCGAGCCAGAACATGAAGCGGCCGGCCTCCCCCCATGCTAAGATAAAAATTTTGTAATAAATAATTTTGTTGCATTTCTTTTATGGGTAAATGTAAGAAAAATAGGCATAAAACCAAATTTTTGTAAAGCCCATGGCTTATGTGCAAAAAGAAATGGCACATGAGCCATGGGATAGGCAAAATGCCATTTTGTGAAGCCCAAGGGGCTATGTGTAAAATGTATAGCCTATAAAGGCGAAAGATAATGAAAATATCTCATAACTTTTCTCTCTCCAAAAAAAAAAAGTTTGAGAACTGAGATCCTTTCTTCCTCCTTCAAGGTTCCAAAACCTTCTTCTTTCTCTTGAATTAAATCAAGAATTCTACTCTCCTTTTTATAAAACAAATTAGTTTTTCACCACAAAACCCATCAAGGGGAACTCAGATCTTCCATTAGATCTCAAAAAGGAGTGATTTTTAAAATCCCATATCTCTTGATCTTCAAGATCCAGCTAACAGAGGAGGAAGAAGAAGAACCCCTTTCACTAAACCCTAAAAAAAGAAGAAGAAAGAAACACTCAGGAGTCCAACTCCTCTTTGATTTCTCTTCAGAGAAATCTTTTTAGGCTAAAAGCCTCTTTTTCTCGCCGGCGCTCAAGCGCAGAGCGCCCACGTGCCGACACGTGGCGCGCTTGCGCTCCAGCGCAAGCGCTCGAGCGCAAGTCACCCTCGTGCCGACACGTGGCGCTCTTACTCTCCAGCGCAAGCGCCCGAGCGCAAGTCACCCCGGTGTCGACACGTGGCGCGCTTGCGCTCCAGCGCAAGCGCTCGAGCGCAAGTCGCCCTCGTGCCGACACGTGGCGCTCTTACGCTCCAGCGCAAGCGCCCGAGCGCAAGTCACCCCGGTGTCGACACGTGGCGCGCTTGCGCTCCAGCGCAAGCGCTCGAGCGCAAGTCGCCCTCGTGCCGACACGTGGCGCTCTTGCGCTCAAGCGCAAGCGCTCGAGCGCAAGTCGCCTACGTGCCGACACGTGGCGCGTTGTGCTCCAGCACTCTACGCTCGAGCGCAAAACGCCCACGTGCCGACACGTGGCGCGCTCGCGCTCAAGCGCCTAGGCGCTGGCCCCACGCATCCTTTGGATGTATTTTTCCCCTTTACTTATATATACATGTATATATATACATATGTATACAAATGTACACATACACATACTCCGCGACACTGTCCCTGTTAGAAAAAAATTTCTAACGGGGCACTGCCCCGCACCCCGCAAGGGGGCTGCTAGCCCCCTTGATCCCCAGCCCGCTATCCGGGTAGCGGGACCCCCGTAGAAACTCTGTGTGGCTCCCGATATATTTAAACCCTCCTCCAAAACACAACACACGTACACTGCACATTGAGTTCGCATGACCAGTTTAACCCGTTAATCGGAGGTTCCCTCACCCCAAAGGCGGGGGGTAATTAACGGCAGCTTAGTTCGCGGCTGCCGAAGATTCGGATCCCCACAATCATTAAACCCCGGTCTACCCTAGGCAGGGGGAATCTGTAGTACGCCTGACAAGCGCGCGCGTATTCCCATCTCAATGGGGTGACGAAAAACACCATACAGATTCTGGCACGCCCGGTGGGACCAATCTCTCCTCCCATATTTCGGGTTAAACGTTCATGCAAACTCAATCAATATACATATCGATTGCCTATACTGAAATGATGTTCTTTTTTCCATGCAGCAATCAACCTTCGACGACAATGTCTCCCCAGACGAATTCAGCTTCCAACGTGACCCCGATTCCGTACGTGGTCAAGATCAACGCTCGTGTGGTTCTCCCCGCAAGCCTCAGTCGACAATGGGAGGAACCGCCCCGCCAGTTTGGCTCTGTCATCATCTACCCTGCCGGAAGCGCTCATCTGGCAGAGATCCCGGCGGAACAGGTGGCCAAGCCGGTCTCAAGGGGTAAGATGCCGAATGTCGTGATCGCCAAGGCACCACAACCGAAACTTAAGATGGTGTCTGAACGAGTCCCTGGCGCCCTAGCTGGGGGCAAGACTTCCGATGCGAAGGGCAACATTAAATGTTGCGTACGAGCTCAGGCGATGACTCCAACAAATGCACAATCGGGCGTATTTCCAAGGCCCTCCATCAGTCGGTCGGCGGCGTCTTCCCAAAGAGACGAAGTCCGCCAGGTGCTTAGAACAGAAAAGTTAAGGCAGAAGCGGCTTAGGTATCGAGCCAACAAAAGGGTCAAGGCTTCGGCCAAATGGAATCGTGTGAAGTTCCAAGTGCAGGGTTGCCCCGCGACGACGGCTGAGTCGGACGTAAGAATCAGCAATTCCTTCGAGCCTCTAAGGTCGGTTCAGAAAAACGCCATGACCGCCAGAATCAAGAAGACAGCGGTCCGAACAGTGCCACAAAGAGACGTGTCCTGGCCCCAACAGAAAAAGTATGACACTGTCTCTTCAAGAGTCTATCAAGCACTCTGTGCCGCACGAAAGCAGCGGGGCAAACCCAGAAAAGAAGCGCCAGCACCATTCAAGAACCGGGTTAGGCCAGCCGCCTTTAATCGACTACCAGCTACCGAAACAAGGGGGTCAAGACAGCGATCCGTGAAATCAGCTTCCAGTGATAGAAAGACGGCCGGATATATCATCCATACGGTCTATATGGCGGGCGGGGGCCCCAGCGACAACCTTCGCAGCAAAAGCAAGGATGGGGCCACCACATCCCAAGCCCAATCTGGCCTGAATGTGGTTGCCGCTTCCCAAGAACAGCCGCCCCCGCTGGATGAAGAAAACCCTCTCGATGAGGACGATAGGCAGAAAGACCCCTCGGTCCATGCAGAGTCAAGCTCGGACAGCGAGGAAGAGCCGACATTCCGCCCCAGGACTGCGGAGCAAGAGCTGCTTCAAGAGCTTCGAAAACAGCTCAGGAGCAAAGATAAAGAGATGGCCAAGCTCTATTCGAAGATAGACGACTTAACGAACGTGGTGATGCAGCTTATGGCTCAAATTACTCGAGCGCCTCCCAATCAAGCACAAGCCGCTACTAATCAGCCGGGTGATGACAATCTGAGGCAGCCAATGCCTGTTCCTTTGGGTCCAAGACTGGTCGAGCCGCATGAAAGCCGGCCACACTCCGCTTCTGGGGACGCCTTGGCCTTAGATAGCACTATCCCGCTAACACAGGATCGGATAATGGATTTGGTCACCAGCAAGGTTAAAACATTGGTGGCCGAAGCTGAAGCTCAGAAAGAAATCGGCAGTAGTGGGCGGCCATACCCCGCGCAGTACGATCTGATTGAGTTCCCAAGCGGCTACGTCATTCCTAAGTTCGGAAGATTTGATGGAACGGGGAATGCAAACCAGCACGTCGCCTACTTCAAAGCATCGTGCGGAAATACAGGGGGCAATGACGCGCTCCTTCTTCGTCAGTTTGTCAACAGCCTGACCGGCGTCGCCTTCGACTGGTATGCGAGTATACCGGACGGGTCCGTCATTACCTTTGCTCAAATGGAGTCCCTGTTTCTGTAGGGTTCCTAGGCACTCTAGTGAGGTCTCACAAGGCATCAACCATGCCAATTTCAAAAATTACGGTGCCGAGAAACCCTAAACTACAGATCGTTTGCTAGAAATCTAGGCGAACATTGAACTAGTTAACACTTAACTAATGAGAAAACGGAAATACAACCTTTGTAGATCCGGTGCTCCACCTCCATAGCTCTGCAACAAAGTCCTCTCCGCTGTCCAAGTCAAATCCGGGCTCTAGGATCGGCTTCGTCGGAGAATGGGCAAGCTAGGTCGTCGATGTCCATGCCGAAGATGATCTACGTCGAGGCATCGCTAAATCAAGCTCCGACTTCACCAAGTCAAGAAACTTGTGAAGTAAACACACTCTACTACTTGGCAAGAGGTAGAGGATGAAGAAATAGGAAGTGGGTTAACTTTAGAATTGGATTTCTCACTCAAAAACATCAATCACCATTGATGAGGTAAGCTTTTCTTCACTTGAAGCAAGGAAGAAGAAGAAGAAATGTTATGATAAGATAATTCTAAAATGAAAAGAATAATCCATTCTTATCATCTTAGAACCATGGTTTAGTGTAAAGAATTAATCATGGTTGAGTGGTATGGTTAGGGTTAAGGATGAGATAAGAATAGTGGACTAAGTCAAAGCTTCATGAAGCTTTAACTAAACAACAAAAGAAGCCACCATCCTTTTCTCTTTCTTTTATTCATTTATCAAAAATAAATGGATAACTAAATTAAGATAAATGAATAACTAAATAATAAACCCTAACCATTTCATTAACCAAGGTTTAATACTTTACACTTAACCAAAAAGCATGTATCATCAAACATGATACAAGCAAGTGCACAAAATCATATCACGTATATAATGCGCACATCCCGAGTGAGAAAATCCATTTAAAGTGAACCAATACTAGTTAGTGCAAAGTAATATATCAAATATATAATTATGCATTAAATCATTAAATCAACACTTGATTCAATGATCCGGTCATGTCGCACACAACCGACTAGTACACAATGTATCGGCTTATCTAATCAACGCTTGAATCGATAACTAGGTTATATCGCATACAACCATTCGATACATTCATCGCGAGAATAAAATACGGTATCACATACACGCATTATTCTCGGTCCCGCACATATCTCATATGCGCTCCTATTTCGTTTCGCTTGAGCCAGGAAACCTCTGTGTAAGACTCTAAAGACTCGTCAATACGCCGGCAGCAGGTGATGATCATATCAAACACCCACAAGCCGCAAGCGGTCTGCTAAACGTAACGGCCACCTGGGTATTGAGCGATCTGAAGATCGACGAGCAAGCCCGCTCACACTCCAGTGAATCCGACCAGTAACACTACCGTACAGTCCGGTCTGATCGTCTGATATGTCGCATATCTCGCCTAGGGGTGGTAAACGTCAGACCCCAATAGCTCAATAAGTCGTGTCGATATGAGGTCTATAACTGTTCGAGAAACTACTGGTAACACTTACCAGTAAATCTCAGCAACCCTGGCCAGGGATTTCCTGTTATAGCCAATCGAACACAGCGCAACATCAACTCCCTATACCGGGATAGACGAATCCCCTCCTATCGCTCATTGCCTCCATGTGACTCGGGATTGTACCCAAAAACCACCGTTTTGCACGCCCTCTTGGACGTGGTAAGATGGAAATCAAAGCACAGTGGGAACCGCACAAGACTCTATGACGATCTCGGGTCAACAGACTACTCTGTACCAGTGTCACCAGAGAACTGCCATCTGACGTGAGGTATAATACCATCTGGGAGTTCTCGGCGAGTCCGTCCAGTGTACCCAGTCTCTACTGAGCACCCGTATATCATCTCTGATGTCAAACACTAATGGATATGGGATCATCCATCGCCCATCTGTATAGGTCGAGAAGGTATACGCTAGTCTACTCTGGTATATCGATGCCCCGTCTCGATACACCCACGACTAGGGACTTTGAAGGATGTACTTATGGACTACCATGTCCCCACTAGTATGATCCGCATCATAGTCCAGGTAGTCAAGTACAGATCCTAAGGGCTTTACCAACATGTAATAGAGAGACAATCAGTATACACGTTAAGGTAAAGTTCAACCAGATAGCATACTATCATGTCGAGCAAGAAAGTCCTCCCTATATATGTCCCAGCATCCACTACAATATACATCCTATGTATAGTAATGGCCTCTAGGGCATACATATAACTAACAATCTCCCACTTGCACTAGGGCCATCTGATAGCAGTGGTTGTAGTATCTCATACTCAACCATCCCATAAAAGTGTCTCTCTCTGGGATCAGGCCTTTCGTGAGTGGATCCGCTGTGTTTGTCCTCTAAGTCAACTCTCCTAACCTCGATCCTTTGGAGATCAACCATCTCCATGATCAGGTGATACTGCCTTAGAATATGTCTGGATTACTGATGGGACCGGCGTTCCTTGGCATAAGCCATAACTCCATTGTCACACAATGGGAGGAACATAGTTCATCTCATGAACCAATATACACCCAAACAGCCTCTTTGGTAGCATCTTAAGTAGCGATGTATCCTGCCTTTATCGTCTAGTATGTCACGGTATCTTGCTTGGAACTCTTCCAACATACCGTCCCTTTACTGAGGGTAAAGACAATGCCTGCGACTGACATTCAGTCGTCTTTATCACCCAGGAACCCTTCCAGTGATTCTCCCCTGGATCGATTGATACCATCTCACTACTTCTAGTGAGATTCCTAACATCCAATTAGATCTATCTCATAGATCCAAAATCCAGGATTTAGTAGGTATCACTTTGATCCTATATGGAGAATCTCTGTGATTATCGGAGATCGATCGAGCGTAGCATAGGAAACTCCTTCCCTATCAAGAGTATGTCATCCACGTACTCTACGAGGATCGTCACCATACTCCCTACTACCTTCTTGTTTATACAAGGTTCATCTACCATTTTGATGATGTCAAACTCTTTGACTATTTCATCAAAACAGACATTCCAACTCCGCGATGCCTGCTTTATCATATAAAACATCTTGCACACGTTTCCGCTGCTCCCACTGTCTACGAGGCCCTCTGGCTGTGTACTTATAGACGCTCTCTTCCAAATCATCATTTAGAAAAGCAGTCAAGACACCCAACCACCAGATATCGTAGTCATGGTATGTAGCCGTGGCAAGTAGGATCTGGATGGACTTAAGCATAGCTCCTTAGAAAAGGTTTCATCATTATCCATGCCTGGTTGATGACGAAAACCTTTAACAAGTCTAGCTTTGAAGGTCTCAACTCTTCCATGTACACCAAGTAATCTTCTCAAGATATACTTGCTCCTGATGGGGATTTAACCCTTCAGATATAGCAACCAAAGTCCATACTTTGTTGGTGTACATGGATTCCATCTCAGATCGCTAAGCATCCAGCCATTCTTACAGAGTCACACTCCTGATGGCCAGCTCAGAACTAGTTGGGTCATCATCTCATGATGCAATCCTCGCTCCCACTGTCATAGAGAAACCGAAGTATCTCTCAGGTGGGTGAGAAACCCTACTAGATCGGCGGAGAGGCTGAGGTTCGTTGGTAACTACTGAATCCTTTAGTTCTATCAAATCATCAGCTGCAGTTTGTATAGCTGGAACCTTTCCAGTTCTACATTACAGACCTTGCCTCGAGCTTGTCCGGATTTTGCTTTTAGACATAGGCCGGACAACCCCAAATCTTAACTATCTTAAGACATGGGCTCTTCCCATTCCATATCACATATGAAGTGGTAAGCAACTGATTTGATTTGAACCCTGTTCAAAAGGTATGCAGCTTCTCAAGCGCATAACTCCCAAAAGGAAAAAAGGTAACTCAGTATTGCTCATCATAGAGCACACCTTATCATATAGGGTGTGATTGCTCCGCCCCGATATACCATCGTGCTATGGTGTATACGGAGGAGTAATGCTGAGAGAGAATCTCATTCTCCTTTAGAATAGTCCAGGAATTCCGTACTCAAGTATTCTCCTCCTCGATCTCATCATAGGACATAATACTTATACCCGTATTTTGGTTCTCTACTTCTAACTTATATTCTGTGAATATCTCAAAAGGTTCGGACTTGTGTTCCTACAGGAACATATGTCTGAATCTTAAGAGATTATCAGAGAATGTAACGAAGTACAAAGAACCGCTCCTGGCATGTGTAGACAGGGGACATTACATACATCATCATGTATCAGTCCTAAGAGTTCATTAACTCTTTCTCTGTTTCCAATAAACAGGGCTATGGTCATCTTATCTTTGTGACATGACTGGCGAGTTTCACAAGATGTAAGTTCAAACTAATTTAAATATACATCTTTATGTAACTCCAGCTAGTCGGGTCACATTGATCTGACCTAGTCTACAATACCTCAAGAAGAATCCGTTCATTTCTGAACTCTTCCTCTTGTGTGTGTTCAGTATACTAAGAACTGTAATTTGATTTAGAACATCAACGCTTTTAGATAACGTGCCTGATACGATCAACTTTTGATATAGGAAATGTTCAAATCATTATCCAACAATACAAAATTTTATCATTTCTTTACTGATAAAGAGACTGATATGATTTTGTATATCAGGTTCGGTATCTAATAACATTCGTTCAGAATCAATGTATTGTTAATACAGGGTGACAGTGACCGACAGACTTGGCTGCAACACTTGCCCCGTTTTCTGCCTCATGAAACTTATCACCCGTTCTCAGTTCTCTACCTATCTGTAGCCCTATGTAACAGATTACATATCTGGGATCCTGATCTGGTATCACATACCCAGGACGTAAAGGACACTGAGAAACAGTTCTGTATAATGAACACACCCGAAGATGATGCATCAGCATGCACTCTCTTCGTTTGGGCGGCACGGGAAATCTGGTATTCCCCAATATCCTGCTCTGTCTTATAACAATTATAAGTTGGAGCGGGAACAACGTTCCCCAGCTCAGTATAACAAGCGGGTTCGGTCAATATTCCGTATTATTATCTTGATTAAGGCGTGATATGGTCGCTACCTGGAGAGAGACAGAAGAAAACACTCAGCGTGCGCTCTTGCAAGAATAGATTGGTTTTTATTTTATCTAATCAGGATGGCTCCCACTGCATTTTATCAAATCTTCCTTCAAACCCTAAAAGGAAAGACTAGCCGGGATTAATTACACACTACAAGTTCGCCAATCTTTCAGCCAGGCCAGTGTCGGTACTTTGAGGGAGGTCCCCCGTGCTTTCGCACGAACCTAATTACTGTAAACCTCATTTTCCCAGAGGCGTAACCCCGTTGACACCTTTCTAGACACCTACTTGATCGGCTAATTGTAATGTATAAAACTCTCCCAGGAGTAACTCTTACTCGCAGCGGGTATCGGGATCCAACTATCTCATAGAAGGTATGCAATCTCATTGCAAATTTCAACACTTGAAATTCCCGATAATATTTTGCCCCTAACGTGCTATGACCTTGACGAAAGCCAACAAACCATAGCACGCTAGTCAAGTTCAACCCGTACATTTCTTGATCGAATTAAACCCACCCGTATGACCCTTGACGAAAGCCAACAAAGCCGCACGACTACCCTAATCCAATCGCATCGTATGCTAGCAGTTTCGGCAAAGATTCATGAGTGTCAATGATAAAATCTCCATTGCCGACCTTGTGAGGACTAAGCCGGGGAAGAATGAAAGCAACACCGACTTTATCGCCCGATGGCGTAATCTCACAGTCAAGTGCGAACCGCCGCTGGAGCAGGACCAGTCTGTCAGCCTTCTCATTGGGAACCTCAGCAATTGGATGGTCCCATTCTTGTGTACAGCGGGCCTCAAGACATTTCAGGAGCTAACCATGAAAGTTCAAATGCTGGAACGCTCGAAGAAAGAGTCCCCGCCGGACTCTCAGAGAGACAAAACCTGGAAAAGCAAGCGGGACGACAACCGTAGAAGCGGGAGTTCCAGCAGTACCAATGTCTTCAATGCCTCCGACAATGAAGAAAAGCGAAGGGCGGGCGAATCCAAAACCAACCGGTCTCGAAAGCCATTGCTGGGAGGAGACGGGCCTTCCCTAGAGGAGAAGAAGAACAAGGTTTACTCTTTCAGAAGGGACAAGGTCCGTAAGATATTTAAAGATGCCTTGAACAACGGCCTACAATTGCCGGAGTCGAAAAGACCCCAAGAAGCAAAAATGACCGACAATCCTCTGTATTGCCCGTACCACCGAGTTGTGAGCCATGCGATCGAGGATTGCTATATCTTCAAAGACTGGGTCAAGAAGCAGTACAAGGCTGGAGAGATCGAGCTGTCCAAAAGTGTGTTGGTGAACAATCAAGTTGCAACCACCAACTTTATACAGACAGAAACTGAAGCCTTCTGGGAGCAGACGGCCGAACCCGTTGCCCTGAGAAATGAAACGGACTCATCGCGGCCTCCGTGGAATACGCACATATCTAATAAGACGAAGAAGATGATAAAGCTACTTCGGAAGGAACCCAGGACGGAATGGGAAGGGCAGAAGAAGCCTACCAGTCCAGCTGCCAATGCGGCTCCATCAGGCTCAAAATCCAAGAAGCTCAAGAAGAAGAAAAGTGCAGCTCGGCGCGAAAAAGAGTCTGCAGGGAGATCGACCATTCAAAAATATATCGATTCCCTCGAAGAATATGAACAAAGGGAAAGAACATTGATTCAATTGAAAGAGTTCTTCCCTGTACAAGCGGCTGAAATTCTGGAGGAGTTAGAAGAAGACTCCAATGAAGAGATCCCAGTAGTGACCTGCTACGCCATCCATCTTGGCAGCGACTCCGAAGATGAGCTCTGTTTTCCCGAAGAGGACGAGGAGCTCACCACGAAGGCCAATCAAATCCAGCTCAGAAGTGGCAGGGCTCTACCGCCGAATCAAGGCAACGCCCCAAAAGGGAAGGAAAAACAGGTCGCTAATGAAGAAGATGGCAGAGAACCGGCTGATGAAAACATAAGTCCTTCCTCGGTGGACTATAATGTCTTGGCACATCTCCGGAAGCTTCCGTCTCTCTTGAGCATCTACGACGCCTTGGTCCTATCTAAGGAGCTTAGAGATGTTCTTATTCACGCTCTACAAAACCCCGAGCGGTATCAGGCTTACTTTGCGGAAATTAATATGGAAGAAGCTCAGCATGCTTTGCATGTCGCCGCAGTCACATTTAAGGATGAAGACTTGCTACTGGGAACGGCTGAGCATAATCGGCTGTTTTACGTGACCGGGTACAGCGACGGAGATCGAATTAATCGCATATTGATTGATCCGGGATCCTCAGTGAACATCATGAACTTGCGAACTCTGAAGAGTTTATCAATGGACGTCCGACACCTGTCAAGGGAAAGGATTGTCATTTAAGGCTTCAACCAAAATTGCCAGCAAGTTCTGGGGTCCATAGCTCTGCCAATCAAATTCGGTGATCTGCAAACTGAAGCTAAGATATACGTGATCGACACCGACACGTCTTATAAGATTCTCCTAGGGCGGCCGTGGCTCCACGATTACGGCATCATTCCGTCAACTCTCCATCAATGCATGAAGTATACTAAAAATGGCGAAGAAAGACGCATTGACGGAGACATCCAACCGTTCGGTGTGCATGAAGTCCGATATGAAGATTCTCGGTACTTTATGAACCACCAAAATGCTAAGCCACAACTGACTGAGGATAGACCAGCCCTCAGGCTCAAAAGCAAATCTGCGCCGGCTGTCACTTTCAAAAGAAAAAATGCCCAAGTGCGCCCGCATTTCGGTAGCGACACTGATGAGTCCGACGCTGGAAGCCCGTCCTTCCATAAAACTCGCCCTCGTTTCGGCAGCGATACGGACGAATCTGTTACTGAAGGCCCATCTAGCAGCAAAGTCCGCCCTCATCTTGGCAGCGACACTGAAGAGTCGGAGGAAGAGGACCTGCCGTGCAATAGCGATGCAGATTGGACCACTATGCAACAAGCGAAACTACGAGAGACCTTCGAAGTTACAGAAGGGTCCTTAGCCATCACAAGGGTACCAGAGCAGATGTACAAAGAGCTCGATGCGCTATCAGTCTCCACCGTGGACCAGCTGAAAACTTTCTACGTTCCAGGGAGGAAAAGTGGACAGAAAGGCATCCTGTTTTATGGGTCAAACCCTGTTATGCATCCGGACGATTTGTCTGTCGCGTGCCTTCCATATGAGAGAGGCATAAGAGCCGTCCTCAATCCCAGATACTATGCGCCCGAGATGCGGGAATACTTTAAGAAGTGCGGATGCCGGTTATATCAAACGGAGTCCGAAGCAAAGTTTTACGAAGGGCTATGGTATCCGCCCCAGGTCCGAGCACTCATCGATGGATGAATTCCAGATAGACGGGGCATAGGCTACATTCAACCTAATTCCAAAGCGTGCTATATGATCCATGTTGGTGAGGCCAGCGAAAGATCAAATGATGATGACGAGATAGCCGAGCCAGAAGAAGCTCCTCAAGAGCTCGAAGATGGTGGACAAGCAACCATTGACGAGCTAACCGAGATTGACTTAGGAACGCCCGATAATCCAAGGCCGACCTACATCAGCTCTCTCTTGTCAGAGGAAATGAAAGCGCAAATAATTGCCCTGCTGCATGAGTTCGTCGACTGCTTCGCGTGGACATACAAAGAAATGCCTGGCCTTTCCCCTGAAGTGGCCGTACATAAGTTGGCTATATCTCCTGATGCTAAGCCAGTCAAACAAGCTCCTCGAAGAATGAGAAGGGAACTAGAAGAAAAGGTCATCGAGGAAACTAAGAAGCTCATCGATGCCGGCTTCATCAGGGAAGAGAAATATGCGGACTGGATCGCATGCATAGTCCCAGTGAAGAAGAAAAATGGGCAGATCCGAGTTTGTGTCGATTTCAGGGACCTCAACAAGGCATGTCCTAAAGACGACTTCCTACTACCGGTCATGGAAATGATGGTTGATGACACCTCAAATTACGAGCTGTTCACCTTTATGGATGGCTCGTCTGGATACAATCAGATCAAGATGTCGCCTGAGGATGAGAAGCACACAGCATTTCGAACCCCGATCGGAATATACTGCTACAAAGTTATGCTGTTCGGACTAAAGAACGCAGGCGCTACATATCAAAGGGCAATGACTAATATCTTTGATGACCTAATCCATAAAGTCGTTGAATGCTATGTTGATGATCTGGTCATCAAAACTAAAGCCAAGGCCGACCACATCCAAGATCTTAGGACCGTTCTCACCAGACTGAGGGAATACGATCTGAAGATGAATCCTCTGAAGTGTGCTTTTGGCGTGCCATCGGGAAAATTCCTGGGCTTTATAGTCCGGCATCGAGGGATCGAAGTTGACCCATCAAAGATAAAGGCCATCATGGAGATGCCCCCTCCGAAGAGTCTGACGCTGCTAAGGTCTTTTCAAGGAAAGCTTGCTTATATACGGAGGTTTATCTCAAATTTATCGGGGAGATGTAGGCCCTTCTCGAAGCTCATGAAGAAAGGAGCTCCTTTTATCTGGGATGCTGAATGTCAAGCAGCGTTCGAAAGCATCAAACAGTACTTGTTGCACCCTCCAGTTCTGGCCGCTCCCATTCCAAATAAACCGCTGATTCTCTACACTGCCGCGCTGGATGAGTCACTCGGTGTGCTCCTTGCCCAGAATAACGAGGAGGGAAAAGAAAATGCCCTCTACTACCTCAGTCGAACTCTAGTCGGGGCGGAACACAACTATTCCCCAATCGAAAAGCAATGCCTGGCTCTGATATTTGCAGTGAAGAAGCTGAGGCACTATCTGCTTGCTCATCGGGTTATGCTGATCTCCAAGGTCGACCCGCTCAAACACTTGATGACCAGAGCGAGCCTAGCCGGCAGAATGGCGAGATGGGCTGTCATGTTACTTGAGTTTGACATAGTTTATACTCCTCAGAAAGCAGTGAAAGGGCAAGCTCTTGCAGACTTCCTCGCCGCTCATCCTATACCAGAAGGGTCGCCGCTAAATTGTGAGTTACCCGACGAACAAGTGCTGCACCTCGAGGGAGATGAGCCATGTTGGGAGCTCTACTTCGATGGGGCCTCATCGATAAGGACCTCCAGTAAATCAAGCGTCCCGGAGATAAAAGCAGGGATAGGATTGGTGTTCATCACACCTTCAATGGGAACCCTACGGCGTTCTTTCACTCTCACCGAGCCTCGGACAAACAATGAAGCTGAGTATGAAGCTCTGATAGCTGGTTTGGAGCTCGCCATAGAAATGGAAATCCGTCGGCTATGAGTTTACGGTGACTCCCAGCTCGTCGTTAACCAAGTAAGCGGTGATTATAAAATATACAAACCCGAGTTAGCTCGGTACAGAGGCCGAGTGGTGGAACTCATGAAACGGTTCACTCATATTGAACTAACGAGAGTCCCTAGAGCGTTGAACGGAAAAGCCGACATACTCGCTCGCCTAGCCAAGGAGCTGGCTGATCCTGACATGGACGAAATTCTGATCACAGTCAGGAGCCGACAAATTCTACCCCTGGTCTCTCTACGAGAAGGGGAAAGCGCGGAACAGAAGAGCAATCCTGCCGAAGAAGCTTCGATCATCCAAGACGAGCCCGATTGGAGAGAACCCTTCATAGAGTACCTCCGATACGACAAGCTGCCCGAAGAAAAATCTGCGAGGATTCAGCTGAAGAAAAGAGCTCTCCGATACGTGTTTGTAAATGACACATTATACCGCAGGTCATATGACCAACTCTGGCTCAGGTGTCTGTCATTGGCCGAAGCCCAAAAAGTCATGAAAGAAGTTCACTCAGACATTTGCGGTGCTCACCAATCTGGCCCCAAGATGCGACTGCAAATTAAACGTCTTGGGTATTACTGGCCCACCATGATACGGGATTGCGGAGAGCATGCAAAGAAATGTTATATCTGCCAAATTCACGGTGATTTTATTCACAAGCATCCCAATCCATTGCATCCTACGGTGGCGTCGTGGCCCTTCGAAGTCTGGGGCACCGACATTGTTGGCCCAATTGATCCTCCATCATCCAAAGGCCATCGGTTCATACTGGCCGCGACAGATTACTTCTCCAGATGGGCTGAAGCTGTCCCGCTAAAAGAAGTCAAGACAAAAGATATTCTGACATTCTTCCACCATAATATTCTATACCGCTTCGGTACACCAAGAAGAATCATTTCTGACAACGGGCCTTCTTTCAAGAGCTTCAATGTCTCAAGGTTCGCTACTCAGCACAAGATAGACTGGAGATATTCCTCCATCTATAATCCAAGAGCTAATGGGCTAGCCGAAGCCTTCAATAAGACTCTATGCAAACTCCTGAGGAAAAATGCTTCAGCCAACAAGAGAGACTGGAATCTCAAACTTCACGAGGCGTTGTGGACATATCGTACCACGCACCGTACTCCAACTCAGTCCACTCCATACTCATTGCTCTTCGGAGTGGAGGCGGTCCTCCCTCTCGAAGTTGAAGTTCCAAGCTTAAGAATGGCCGTCCAACATGAGTTGACGGAGGAAGAAAACGTTCTCCTTCGACTTGAAGAGCTCTATGCCCTCGAAGAAAAGAGGCTCGCGGTGCAGCAAAATCTGGAGCTATACCGAGCCCAAATGTCACGGGCTTATGACAAGATAACCCGTCTCCGCGCTTTCAAGAAAGGTGAATTGGTGTTGGTCCTCAAAAGACCGATCATCCCCAATCGACATGCCAAGGGAAAATTTGAGCCAAACTGGGAAGGACCATACGTCATCGTGAAAGTGTTCGACGGAGGATCCTACCAACTAATAAGCGCCGAGGGAGAAAGGCCCATGCTACCCATCAATGGCCGATATCTCAAAAAATACTACACGTGAATGCTCCAAGTCGCAGGAGAATTGAGCACATCATCCTTACGGTCTGGATCAGACATCCTGCAAAACCGTATACAATCCACGGGTGTAAATGACCCCTATTTTTCCCAAATCCTGCCGGTGAGACTACTTTTAAAGTCCCACCAGCGGCAAAAAAAAAAGGAAAAAGAAAAAAAAAGGAAGAAATAAACGGTATGTCCACAAGCAAAACGGGCACGGATGAAAACCCGAAAGGGCTCCGTGAGTAAAAACAGCAGGACTACCGGCGAGTCTGTGAAAACCCGAAAGGACGCAAACTCGTGAAAAGAGATGAAATACACTCGCAAAGCCCTCTCGACCTTGCGAAGAGAAAACCCCTGCGTGAGATCCTTACGACTCACAAAGGAGTAACACACTTAGGAATCCTCACGATTCCTAAGGAGAAAATACACCTGTGGGATCCTTACGACTCGTAGGGAGAAAATGCTTTTATGTCTCACGGCCCATAAAATTGAAAAGCCTTAGGTGATAGGGACCCAAAGCTGTCTCCTAAGCCATCGTTCCCCAACGGGCAACGGCAAATGATGAGTCGCTCCTGGCATTTCGCTTCAGTGTTAGCGGTGCTGATGCCGACCAAAAACCCAAATCCCAAGTCCTCCCAAGGCAAATGATGAGTTGCTCCTGGCATTATTCCAGTGCAGCAATGCTGATGCCAAACAAGATCCAAATTCCAAGTCCCCAACCCCAAAGTGGCGAATGATGAGTCGCTCCTGGCATTATTCCAGTGTAGCGATGCAGACGCCAACCAAATTCCAAATCCCATACCCCAACGGCGAATGATGAGTCGCTCCTGGTACCACATTCCAGTCCAGCGATGCAGACGCCAACAAAGCCCTGAAATTTTTCCGGCCCTACGGTCTGGATCATACATCCTGCAAAACCGTATACAATACACGGGCGTAAAACAATCCCAACCTTTCCCAAGTCCTACCGGTGAGACCTGTTCACACCATAATATTGTATTTTATATTCCCCATTCTTATGCATTTTACAATGAAAACAGGTGCTTTTGACTCATGTCTGCTACATGTTACAGGTTACAGGTTCTTGGACAGAAAACAGTGAAAACGATGTAAAGACGATGTAAAAGTGAGACTTTGACCAACAAAGTGAAGGATCTTGATCAAGCCTACATAAGGAATAGTTCACAAAGCAAGATTCAAGACGTCGACTCAAAGCGAAGGGTTAAAGTTCACTACAATTATTCACTGTAGGATCTGGAACAAACCTAGAAGCCAAACTGAGAAAAGAACCAAAGAATAACAAAGCCCAGGAAGCCCAAAAGAAGCACAGAAAATCTGAGGAAATGAATCCTCTAATGGGCCGCGGAACCGCGGCCCAACCCCCACCCATGCCGCGGTTCCGCGGCCGTATAGGGCAATCAGGAGATAAAGTTTTTACCATATTTTGTAAAATCTTTGACCGGTCTTTCTAGAGGGCTATTTTTGTAAATTCAGATGTGCGAATCAAATGTAACCTAGGGTTTCCTATTCTCTATAAATAGGAACTCTAATCATTGTAATTTCTCATGCCTCCCTATGCCTCCTTTTAATAAAAATTCCAAAATTCTTTATGGAGAGCATCGGTGCCTCTCTTCAATTCTGAAATTCAGATCTGACAACCCTGCATGGATGATTGGAAAAATGCATCTGTAAAGTAAGTAGATTTGTTTATTTTCTTTCCCTAAATAATTTCAATTCATGCCCTAGATTAAATTTATTTTCCTGCCCTATTATAGATTTTATTTCTCTGCCCTAGTTATAACTTTCAATTAATTGCCCTACGTAGAATAATTTAGGATTTTAGATTTAATAATCAATCCGAACACCCTTCGGAATTAACTCGTAAGAACGAATCGGAAATTCACAAAATCCCTGTGGACCGACCCGTACTCACCGGCTAGCTTCATGCGACGCCGTTCTTGATTGCGGTTATAAATATTTTTGATCTATCTTTTATAAAGCGCAAGCACGCTAAATCACAACAATCAAATGGCGCCGTTGCCGGGGATGGCGTAGAATTTTCTTTTCGCAATTTCGGGTTAATCATAAAATTTAAAAAAATCATAAAAATCTAAAAAAATCAAAAAAAAAATATAAAAATATATAATTTGTTATTTTTGGAAAGGATACTTTGTTGTTTTAATTTTGCAGGATATACAAAGACGATCTGGAAATTTCCAGAAAGCGAAACAGAAAAAGGGGTATCGGAACAGAAGGGATTTTAAAAAAAACAGAGAAGCACAAAAATTTTGGAGCCCCAAACCCCCCAACCCGCCGCGATTCCGCGGCCAATACCCACCTTAGGCCGCGGAAACGCGGCCGTCTTGTCGATTCGTCGCACCAAAAAAATTGTGGGGATCTGAGCCATCAAGAGGACCGCGGAACCGCGGTGTTAGAGCGCTATTGCCGCGGAAGGGCGGCGATCTGGTGGCATCGACTTCTGAAAAATTTTCTGTAAGATTTTCTGTTCCTTTTCTGTATATTTTGAAATATATTTTCTGGAAATGCCTGCAGGATTTTGTGCACCTTAAAAATATATTCCCTTCCAAATAACGATCTTGTGCAGGATTTTTGGGCCCCACTCAAAATTGAATTGATTGCAAGTAATCTTTTTTGTTGCATATCTTTTCTCGAATATTTTTTTGCAACAATTTTTTCCAAATAAAGATTCTTGTAATATGCTTCAAATAATAACCAATTGCAAGTAATATTTTGCTGTTGCATATCTTTTCTATAAAATATTTTGCTGTTGCATATCTTTTCTCTAAAAATCTTTTTGCAACAAAAAAATTTCCAAATAAAAAGAAAAGGAAAAAGGAAAAAAAAATTTACCAAAACTTGCAAAGCTGGTATAATTCTACTTTACAGTGCTCTTTAGCTTTGATGACAGGTAATCTTTCGCATCAATTCAAGTACAACTCAGAGTTCAAAAGTATTTCAAGTGTTATTGTTCTGCCTTCTTTTTATATTGTTAAAATCTTCTATTCAAATTTCAATCGCATACTACTATTTGTTATGAAGAAAAGAGGGAAGTACATATCTATTAAGCTAAAGGCTCCAAATGTTAGCAAGTAAAAAGAAATTACTAAAATTATCTGTAACAAATAAACAAGGGAAGTAAATATCTATTAGGCTAAAGCCTTTTAAGAGAGGAAAACATTTGCATAAGACTTTGTTGACTTGTGGCTTAAGGAAAGACTGTTGTTTGCATAATGTACTCACCAAAAAAATATTGCCGCTAAGAAATCTTTGCACCACCTACCTTCTTTCTCTTCTCTTTCTTCTAACATGGGTACCCCACACAATAAATTACTTGCCGAACTTTGGTATCCCGAACCTAATTTTGCGTCGTTCGGCAATTTGTTCGATCAATTTAAAGACGATCTTTCCTTGTCTAAAATATCTTTGAAAGATCAAATAGAGGCGTCTAGGGGAAACGGTTTGACTTTTCAACCCACTTTGTGTCAACCAAGTCAACCTCTACCACCTCCATATGTTGATACCACTTCTTCAAGTCCTTCTGTCACTCCTAGGCCGATGTCCATTGCTGAGCATATTGCTCAATCTCGCAGTCGATCTTTCACCCCTCTCCACTCATCTAGTTTTAGGGATCAACACGACTATTCACCTTTTTATCCATATGTTGACCCTACCCCTGTCCAATCACCCACTTCCTACCAGTCCTACCCGACCTTCCCACCTTCACTAGACACTGCTTCTACACAGCCTTTTGGGAGTTTCACATATCCAAACAATTTCGAATCTTTTACCGAAACCCCCTTACCACCAAAGTATAGTTTGGAAGAGGCGTTGGAAGCGTATATCGTAGCAACAAACAAAATGGTTAGGAATGTGGAAGCGTCCGTGGCCACCCTTATGCAACCTGCTGAACCGGTAGCTAGTTTTCCGCTAGCTCCAAATTTTTCAATGTATAAGGCGGCGGTTGGACAGAGTGAGAATGAGAGAGGATTTTCAAATCAAACCTACCCTTACCCAATTGAAGCTCACAACTCCTGTTTTCCATCGATTGTTCCAAATGATTCACCAGTTAAAAATAAAAATGAGTTGTGCGATTTTGTAGTGTTTGATTTGCCTAATTGTGAGGAACCCCTTTCGAGTGAAACCGCACCTAATCCTTTCGATCTTTACACCACCACTCTCGAACCTAAATCTATAGATATCCATGCTTTTGATGAGGTGGCTAAAGAAATTGATTTTCACTTGATTGAGGATATAGACGCCGGGAATATTTCGGATGATGAACCTGTCGATTTAATAGAAATTTTATGTTCAAATCATCATCCCGAGTTATTAAATGTTTCTCCCGAATCTCATATGCGTCTAGATTTTGATAATAATGGCATGGATGAATTACATATTGAGGATAATACTGAGGAGAGTCTTGAGGATAATATCGAGGTTGAACCATTTTTATTTGATGTGTCGGATTTTTCAATTCATCCTCCTGAACCTTTGACTGTTATATCACCCTCCCTCTTTTCCATTCTTCCGACCGAACAAATGACCGTTACGTTTTCATCTCCTATACCAAGTTCGGCGTACCCATGTTTTCTTGCGAGTCTTGAGGGATTTGACCCCATTGCACGACGAGTTGGTAGGTTAGCGCAATCGCTTTTAACACATCGGTCATCACAAATTGCGCTAATTTATTCACTCAATTTACACCCTCAAGATCGCACTCCACTTCTTTCTTCTTTCCGTCATTCTTCTCCCCCACCGAGACCATATTCTACCATTCTCCTTTCCACACGGTCTCGCGTGCTTCTCATTTTCTTGCACCAACTATACCATTTCCACGATAAGATTTTTGAATGGTTGGTGTTAACCTTTGGCTTGTGTAAGGCAAAGCTTAAGTTTGGG
This sequence comes from Agapanthus africanus, assembly GCA_030015575.1. Taxonomy (NCBI): domain Eukaryota; kingdom Viridiplantae; phylum Streptophyta; class Magnoliopsida; order Asparagales; family Amaryllidaceae; genus Agapanthus; species Agapanthus africanus. The sequence goes on from CM057348.1 coordinate 540,509,355, forward strand.
GGACCTTTGTATATATGTATATATTTTTTGTTTTCTTTTTCTATAAAAAATAAAAAAAAATTTCAAAACATTAAAAAATAAAAAAAAAATTATAAATAAATAAACAGGGGAGTATCGGTATTTTGACCCTCTTGGTTTAGCATGATAGTGAGGACACTGTCAAGTTCAAGTTTGGGGGTATGCTCGGTACGTCTTCTTCCTTTGCATTCATTTGTACATATTTTTGCATTTGCATATTTATTTGAAAACCCATAAAAATTTGAAAAATTATAAAAATTATTGTATTCAATTTTGGCTTATTTGACTTGAGTTTGACAAATAGGTTAACTGGTTAGGAACAACTAGATCTTAGACTTCGTAAATTAAAAACCCTAAAAATAACATTCCTTAAAGTTTAACAGTAGAAAGTATATGCCTTGTAGTTTATTTAGAAATAGGCAAATTTTGGGTTCACTTCTTGGGCTAAGTCGAAACAAGGGAAGAGTATTGATGTTCTTATTAGAGTATAAGTTTGAAAAATAGTTCCTAGCTTAAGTCTAGATTCTGAAAATGTATACCCTACGCAATGCACAAACACGCACCTTGAAACTTGGATTAGTAGAAGAGACCTTGAAATATTCTTGTCTAAAGTCTTTCGCACAATGAAAAAGAAAAAAAAGGAGTGAATAAAGAAAAGAAAAAAATGAACACTGGTTTTTGTGATTACTTAAGGCTACAAAAATAGAAAAAATATTTAGCGAGGGTGCTTCATCACCTAGTGCCTTAGACCAACTGGTTTGGGAGTCACTGCTAAAAGGCTTGGGTGTTGCAAGACTAGGAATTATGCTTTAAAGTGCAAACATATCTTGTAATCGGTTGTTGGTACCTCAAGAAGTATTAACGGTCGCATGAAGGATGTGTAAGCGAAATTTAATTAAAAATTCACTCATTAATAAGTGCTTTGGACAATGGACGAGAGTACGATTGCTTGATTTGAATTTCCAAGTGTAGGGGTGATATTTACACACACGTGGGGATATATGATTAGAGTTTAGATGAGAGAAAGGAATGAAGAATAGAACTTGTGTCTTTAGTAGAGTTGATAGAAATTCCTAAGTGGAGATGGAACTCTAGAAGGAAAACTTAAGAGATGCCGAAAGCTAAGTAGGTCTACATAACATATATAATCTTAAGTTAAATAATGAGGAAGTGTGAAGAATATGGATGGATAATTTACGGGTCGAAGATAATAGAATTCCTTGTTAGAAAACCTAATTGGAAAACAAAAGTCGAAAAAGCCGAATTGATAGGATTTTGTGGGTAGTATCCGCTGAAAACCCTCAGGAGACAACACTCCTCCTACTAGGGACACCTAGAGGTTTAACGGCTTGTTGCACGTGCTCAGTGCAATCGCGTTTCCCTGCGAAAGTGCGGCTAGGTTAGATTTTTATCGAGAATAAAATAAAAAATAAGTTTGCTCGAGGACGAGCAAAAGATAAGTTTGGGGGTATTTGTTCACACCATAATATTGTATTTTATATTCCCCATTCTTATGCATTTTACAATGAAAACAGGTGCTTTTGACTCATGTCTGCTACATGTTACAGGTTACAGGTTCTTGGACAGAAAACAGTGAAAACGATGTAAAGACGATGTAAAAGTGAGACTTTGACCAACAAAGTGAAGGATCTTGATCAAGCCTACATAAGGAATAGTTCACAAAGCAAGATTCAAGACGTCGACTCAAAGCGAAGGGTTAAAGTTCACTACAATTATTCACTGTAGGATCTGGAACAAACCTAGAAGCCAAACTGAGAAAAGAACCAAAGAATAACAAAGCCCAGGAAGCCCAAAAGAAGCACAGAAAATCTGAGGAAATGAATCCTCTAATGGGCCGCGGAACCGCGGCCCAACCCCCACCCATGCCGCGGTTCCGCGGCCGTATAGGGCAATCAGGAGATAAAGTTTTTACCATATTTTGTAAAATCTTTGACCGGTCTTTCTAGAGGGCTATTTTTGTAAATTCAGATGTGCGAATCAAATGTAACCTAGGGTTTCCTATTCTCTATAAATAGGAACTCTAATCATTGTAATTTCTCATGCCTCCCTATGCCTCCTTTTAATAAAAATTCCAAAATTCTTTATGGAGAGCATCGGTGCCTCTCTTCAATTCTGAAATTCAGATCTGACAACCCTGCATGGATGATTGGAGAAATGCATCTGTAAAGTAAGTAGATTTGTTTATTTTCTTTCCCTAGATAATTTCAATTCATGCCCTAGATTAAATTTATTTTCCTGCCCTAATATAGATTTTATTTCTCTGCCCTAGTTATAACTTTCAATTAATTGCCCTACGTAGAATAATTTAGGATTTTAGATTTAATAATCAATCCGAACACCCTTCGGAATTAACTCGTAAGAACGAATCGGAAATTCACAAAATCCCTGTGGACCGACCCGTACTCACCGGCTAGCTTCATGCGACGCCGTTCTTGATTGCGGTTATAAATATTTTTGATCTATCTTTTATAAAGCGCAAGCACGCTAAATCACAACAATCAAGACCACATTCAAAGTCCCAAAAAAAAAAATTCCCAAATCCTCTAAATGACAGATGATGATTCGCTCCTGGTACCACATTCCAGTATAGCGATGCTGATGTTAACCTAAATCAAAATCAACAAGTCAACTTTCACTCCGACACCGCAAAAAGCGGAGCAAGTCAGAATCCAATCTCGACACCGCAAGAAGCGGAGCAAGTCAAGTCTACCCCTGACACTGCAAGAAGCAGGGCAAGTCAAATCAAGCACCGACCGTCCAAGTCGCTAAAAGGGCAGTATCGACCGTCCAAGTCGCAAAAAGGGCAGCATCGACCGTCCACGTCGCAAAAAGGGCAGAACCGACCGTCCAAGTCGCTAAAAGGGCAGTATCGACCGTCCAAGTCGCAAAAAGGGCAGCATCGACCGTCCACGTCGCAAAAAGGGCAGAACCGACCGTCCAAGTCGCTAAAAGGGCAGCAGCGACCGTCCACGTCGCTAAAAGGGCAGCATCGACCGTCCACGTCGCAAAAAGGGCAGAACCGACCGTCCACGTCGCTAAAAGGGCAGCACTGACCGTCCAAGTCGCTAAAAGGGCAGCATCGACCGTCCAAGTCGCAAAAAGGGCAGCACCGACCGTCCACGTCGCAAAAAAGGGCAGAAACGACCGTCCACGTCGCTAAAATGGCAGCACCGACCGTCCACGTCGCTAAAATGGCAGAACCGACCGTCCACGTCGCTAAAATGGCAGTACCGACCGTCCAAGTCGCAAAAATGGCAGCATCGACCGTCCAAGTCGCTAAAAGGGCAGCATCGACCGTCCAAGTCGCAAAAAGGGCAGCATTGACCGTCCATGTCGTTAAAAGGGCAGTGCAGGATTCGTACAAAGCGGGAACCAGATTACTCCGGGCCAAGTAAACGTCTATCACGGACACTCCGTTTCGGAGACATGTCAAGCAACGACCGTCCATGTCGTAAAAAAAAAAGGGCAGTGCCAACTTCCCAAAAAGCGGGAATGAAATCAGGCTGCATCCAAGTAAAAGAAGATCCATCAATTTCATGCATACGACCCACATGTGTGGTGTATATTTATTGATGGGGGGCAATTTGTTGGGGTAAAAATTTACACCCCGGTTGACCAAGTCAAAATCAAAGTCAACCCCAAGCCAAGTGGGCCCAAGCCCAGATCCAGTGGGCCCATGCCCGGGTCGAGCCAGAACATGAAGCGGCCGGCCTCCCCCCATGCTAAGATAAAAATTTTGTAATAAATAATTTTGTTGCATTTCTTTTATGGGTAAATGTAAGAAAAATAGGCATAAAGCAAAATTTTTGTAAAGCCCATGGCTTATGTGCAAAAAGAAATGGCACATGAGCCATGGGATAGGCAAAATGCCATTTTGTGAAGCCCAAGGGGCTATGTGTAAAATATATAGCCTATAAAGGCAAAAGATAATGAAAATATCTCATAACTTTTCTCTCTCCAAAAAAAAAAGTTTGAGATCTGAGATCCTTTCTTCCTCCTTCAAGGTTCCAAAACCTTCTTCTTTCTCTTAAATTAAATCAAGAGTTCTACTCTCCTTTTTATAAAACAAATTAGTTTTTCACCACAAAACCGATCAAGGGGAACTCAGATCTTCCATTAGATCTCAAAAAGGAGTGATTTTTAAAATCCCATATCTCTTGATCTTCAAGATCCAGCTAACAGAGGAGGAAGAAGAAGAACCCCTTTCACTAAACCTTAAAAAAAAAAAAAAAGAAACACTCAGGAGTCCAACTCCTCTTTGATTTCTCTTCAGAGAAATCTTTTTAGGCTAAAAGCCTCTTTTTCTCGCCGGCGCTCAAGCGCAGAGCGCCCACGTGCCGACACATGGCGCGCTTGCGCTCCAGCGCAAGCGCTCGAGCGCAAGTCGCCCTCGTGCCGACACGTGGCGCTCTTACGCTCCAGCGCAAGCGCCCGAGCGCAAGTCACCCCGGTGTCGACACGTGGCGCGCTTGCGCTCCAGTACAAGCGCTCGAGCGCAAGTCGCCCTCGTGCCGACACGTGGCGCTCTTACGCTCCAGCGCAAGCGCCCGAGCGCAAGTCACCCTGGTGTCGACACGTGGCGCGCTTGCGCTCTAGCGCAAGCGCTCGAGCGCAAGTCGCCCTCGTGCCGACACGTGGCGCTCTTGCGCTCAAGCGCAAGCGCTCGAGCGCAAGTCGCCTACGTGCCGACACGTGGCGCGTTGCGCTCCAGCACTCTGCGCTCGAGCGCAAAGCGCCCACGTGCCGACACGTGGCGCGCTCGCGCTCAAGCGCCTAGGCGCTGGCCCCACGCATCCTTTGGATGTATTTTTCCCCTTTACTTATATATACATGTATATATATACATATGTATACAAATGTACACATACACATACTCCGCGACACTATCCCTGTTAGAAAAAAATTTCTAACGGGGCGCTGCCCCGCACCCCGCAAGGGGGCTGCTAGCCCCCTTGACCCTCAGCCCGCTATCCGGGTAGTGGGACCCCATAAAAATTCTGCGTGGCTCCCGATATATTTAAACCCCCCCTCCAAAACACAACACACGTACACTGCACATTGAGTTCGCATGACCAGTTTAACCCGTTAATCGGAGGTTCCCTCACCCCAAAGGCGGGGGGTAATTAACGGTAGCTTAGTTCGCGGCTGCCGGAGATTCGGATCCCCACAATCATTAAACCCCGGCCTACCCTAGGCAGGGGGAATCTGTAGTACGCCTGACAAGAGCGCGCGTATTCCCATCTCAATGGGGTGATGAAAAACACCCTACAACATCGCTACTAACGATGCTAACAAAGTGGCTATCTGGATAATTCTTGTTCAGGAGATGAACATGGTTCCTACCATTGAGCATCCAATAACTGTTATTATGACAATAATGGAGTTGTAGCTTTGGCCTAGGAACGCACGTGCCATCAGCGTTCCAGACATATTCTGAGGCAGTATTACCTGATCAGGGAGATGGTTAATCTCTAAGGGATTGAGGTTAGGAGAGTTGACGCGAAGGATAACACGGCGGATCCACTCATAAAGGCTTTTCCCTAGAGAGACTTCTATAGAACGTTGAGTATGAGATACTGCAACAAATGGCCTTAGTGCAAGTGGGAGATTGTTAGTAATATGTATGCCCTAGAGGCCATTACTGTACATACGATGTATATTGTAGCGGATGCTTGGACATATATAGGGAGGACTTTCTTGCTCGACATGATAGTATGCTATCCGGTTGCACTTTATCATAACATGTACACTTATTGTCTCTCTATTACATGTTGATAAAGCCCTTAGGATGAGTACTTGACTACCAGTATTATGATGCAGATCATACTAGTGGGGCAGAGGTAGTCGATAAGTACATCCTTTAAATGTTCCTAGTCGTGCGAGTATCGAGACAGGGCATCGATATTCCAGAGTAGACTAGCGTATACGCTTCTTTTCCCATATGATGGGCGATGGATGATCCCACATCCATTGGTGTTTCACATCAGAGAAGGTATACGGGTGCTCAGTGGAGACTGGGTACACTGGACGGACTCGTCGAGAACTCCTAGATGGTATTATACCTATCGTCAGATAGCAGTTCTCTGGTGACACTGGTACCTGTTAGTCTGTCAACCCGAGATCGTCATAGAGTCTTGTGTGATTCCCACTGTACTTTGATTTCCACCTTACCATGTTCAAGAGATCGTGCAAAACGGTGGTTTGTGGGTACAGTCCCGAGTCACATGGAGGCAATGAGCGATAGAAGGGGATTCGTCTCTCCCGGTATTGGGGGTTGATGTTGCGCTATGCTCGATTGGCCATAAGAGGAAATCCATGGCTAGGGTTGCTGAGATCTACTAGTAAGTGTTATCAGTAGTTTCTCGAACCGTTATAGACCTTGCATCGTCATGACTTATCAGGCTATTGGGGTCTGACGTTATACCACCCCCAGGCTGTGATATGCGACATATCAGACGAAGAGACCGGACTATACGGTAGTGTTACTTGATTGGATTTACAGGAGTATGAACAGGCTATCTTGTTGATCTTCTGATCGCTCAATACCCGGGTGGCCGTTACGTTTACTAGACCACTTGCGGCTTGTGGGTGACTGATATGATCACCACCTACTGCCGGCATATTGAGGAGTCTTTAGAGTCCTACACAGAGGTTTCAGGTCTCAAGCGAAACGAAGTAGGAGCACATATGTGATATGTACGGGACCGAGATTAATGCGCGTATGTGATACCGCATTCTATTCTCACGATATGTGATATCGGTCGGTTATATGTGATATAACCGGGCTGTCGAATCAAGTGTTGATTCGACAAGTTGATACATTTGATATTAGTCGATTGTATGTGATATAGCCAGATTATTAAATCAAGTGTCGATTTAATAATTTAATGTATAATTATATATTTGATATATTATCTTACATTAACTAATATTAGCTCACTTAAAATTTCTTTTTCTCACTAATGTACACTTAGTATTGTTGGGAACTCACCCGCGCGCGCAAACGCGTATGTTTTGGAAATGAAAATGTTTTAAGGAAATGAATTGCGCACGCGAGATCATTCTTGTTTTAAAATTTATAAACCGCAAGTGCACGACGCATTGTAGCAAGCCGGCAAGTACGGGTCGATCCACAGGGAATTGTGTGTTAGGTCTTGTTGTTTAAGGTTCAACAAATAACGAATGGTTGGTTTTGTCACTAAAATAAAGAAAGAATACGAAAACAAGAAAACAAAGAAAGATGATAAGAAAGAGGTGGTTGTGGTTTTGGCTCGGAAGATCGGATCGCGACGATTCCTTCGACGCTCCCTTGATCATGAGTTGTCCGTCCTTACGTCGATCCCGGCATGAAGCATGATTTGTCAACGCGGTTGCGAAGCACAAATCATCAAATTTCGATATTCGCCGTAAAACACGAATCGAGTCCGTTTTGTTCACTTACCGTTTGTATGTCCGAGCTTGGGGTATCGACACTAAACACAATGGTTAACAAGCATACGAAAATATCAAAAACACAGTAGCGAGTGAGAGCAAGTAGTTTTAGTTTTAACTTTGCTAAGGGCATGTGATATTATAGGGTATATGAAAACCGAGGGTTTGTCAAGCACTCGGTCACAAAATACTGTATCCAAACATAGCAAATTTAACACCAAATTGATTCTAACTTAAATATTGTGAAATAGGGAAGGGGGTGAATATGGTATATGAAGAGGTTACAAAGTAACCATGGTTTTAAAATACCATATCACATCAATATATAAAACAATCCTTAAGTTATAATCATGTTAAAGCACATTAAATATAAACAAGAGGAGGAGGAGGCAAACCCTTTCATCTCACTTCCGTACCATTACCACCACCAAGAAGATTAGTTAAGCATGATGAAAAAGATAAGCAATTAAGAACAAGAAGCAAGTAATAAAAGAAACAACAATTTTATTAACACTTGAAGAAGTTAGGTACAAGATATTGGTAACTCATTCAACATCCATAATGAAGCTCTCCAAAGAAAGGTTCAAGAGGGAAGAAGAAGAAGAGACCAAGTAAAGCTCACACAACTCTCAAGCCTAAACCACAAATAAACTAAAACAAAACTATATATTACATGGTCTTGTGTGCATCCCAATATCACTCTGGTGCTGCTAGTTTTGTCAGTAGAAGCCTTCGATGCACTCAGGGATTTGGAGGGAAACTAGATGCTTCAAATCACATCATAATCTTTAGCATTCAATGCACATCACACCCATTAATGCACCTTTTGTGCCAAGGCAGCCACCCATCATGATCTAGTGTCAAAGTGCCAGTGTCACACTTGTATGTGTTGGACCAAAATTGTGTGCACACATTTATTTTGCAAAAGCTCTTTGGATATCGGTCGGTTTCCTGTTCTGTTTGCAGTGTCGGCTGCCAACACTAGTAAAATAGGGGGTTGCCCCTACGGATGGAATTATCCGTTGGGGCAGATTTTACTTGGCCCTACGGATTACTCCGTAGGGCTAAAGGGTTGCCCCTACGGGCACTGACGTTCAAGAATTAAAAAATTAATTCTTAATTTGGTATTTGCCCCTACGGTGGCGCAAACAAAGGACCTACGGGTATATCCGTAGGGACAAGTAAATATCGATTTATTAAGACCCCAGACCGATCGCCTACGCTCACTTTCTCTCTCTCTCTCTCGATCTGGCGCGAGAAAAATCCCCAAATCGCCACGCCGTCGTCGCCACCGTCGTTCTCCTCGTCGCCACCGCCGGTTTCGTCGCCACCGCAGTTCTCGTCGCCACCGCGGTTCAGGTCGTCGCCCCAGCCCCAGCAGCAGCCGTTCAGGTGAGTAAATCTGGAGGTAAATTAAAGAATTTTTGGATTATTTTGGGCTTAGGGTTCATGGCTGGGTCTGGGGTTGCGCGCGAGTTGGGGTTGGGCAGGGGTCGCGGTCGCGGTCGCGGTCGGGGTCGGGGTCAGGGTAGGGTTAGGGTTGGGGTTCGGCTGCTGCTGGGGTGGGGCTGGGGTTAGGGTTTGCCTTAGGGTTGGTGTTGGGGTTTAGCTGGTCGCGGTCGCGGTCGGGGTCGGGGTCAGGGTAGGGTTAGGGTTGGGGTTCGGCTGCTGCTGGGGTGGGGCTGGGGTTAGGGTTTGCCTTAGGGTTGGTGTTGGGGTTTAGCTGGCCACGCTGGGGTTAGGGTTGGGCTGGGGCTGGGGGCTGGGGCTGGGGCTGGGGGCTGGGGCTGGGCCACGCGGGGTTTTGGGATCTTTGTAATTTGCTTGCTCTGTTTGGGGTTTCAGTTGATCCTCATTAAAAAATTGGTGATTGATCTCTTCAATCATATTATTATCTGTATTTAAAATTTTTGTGAAGCCTTCAGAGTTTGGAAAAATCTAGAATTACCGTTGAAATTCTGGCAACATTCAAAAACTGTGTATATGATGTGTGTGTGTGTATGCATGTATATACATTTGAAATTTATCTTTCTTCTATGATATAAAACGGTTAAACCGAAGAAAATTACTGGGGGAATTTTTGCTAAAATGTCTTGAGAGGGGGTTCAAGTGATGGGATAATTTCATTTGGTAATCTTTTACTTAATTTACATCTCTTATTTTTTCATGCAAAAATCTGAATAGGTTTCTTGCAATTTTGCCTATCGATCAATTATTATATTTATTTCTATTTTTTGTGGATGATTTGGCTTCAATTGAATGGAGGCGATGATGGCTTGCCCTCAAGCTTCCACTTTTATGAGCTTTATAGTTATGAGATTGGCGAGGCAAGCTGGTTTGTAGCCATCTTATTTCTTTTCCTAAATTCAAATCCAAATATAAACTGTCTGATTGAGAGAGAGAGAGTATGGGAGATTATGTATTATTCAATGTGTTTGGAAGCTGGCATGTTCTGAGCGTCATCTCTGCATGAAAGCTATGGTTTTGCAAAGGGTTTGCCCTAACTATTTTCTGTGGGGAAGCTGAAGGCCTGAAGCTTCATCAAACTCAGGATTGGATTCTGGTCGGGTATTGTAAATTCTTGTGAAAGTTCCGTTCAAGATTTGTTCAGAGCTTGCATAACATCCTTTTCATCTTTATGAGATCTTTATGCAGTCATTTTTTTGGGTTTATATATTTCTCGAGCCCGTTTGACTTTGGACTTAGGATAACCCCAAATCTCTTTCTTATTTTGATTCCTAAGCTGGCATATCTGAGGCTCATATTCCAGTATCGTTGCTGGAAAAGCTAGGGTTGCGAACATTTTTGCAACGATAATTTCTGTATGACAGCTTAAGCACACATAAAACTTAAACAATCTTGAAGCACTGCAGTTTTTCACTAAACTACCTAAAAGTTTTTATATTGCTGCAAGCTTCCTTAAAGTGCTGCATCTAAGTGTATTTTAGTGGGAAAACCCTTGAAAGCCAAACTTCATGGGGTTTGCTGTTTGCCTTCTCTGTAGCTAGTTTGAGGTTTATTTAGTTTTGGATTTGTTTTGCAACACTCTCTGAGTTCCAAATCAACAAAAAGCTGAATGTTGAATCACAAGCAAGAAGCAGCCAAACTGGCCCTAAAGTAATCCTGAGTGATGATAATTTTCCAGGGAGTTTAAAATTTATAGAAATGGCGAGGCAACATTGGATTGTCTGCAAGTATTCAAGCAACCTGTTTGCAGCCATCATGCTATTTGTGATCCCAGTATAAAACTCAAACATGCCTCTTAGTTAGTTTACTTTAATTTGTTATTTATGTGTGTGTGTCAACATTGGATTGTCCCAAGTATAAAACCAAACCCACAAAACATCAAAACTGTCTCCGACAATCTTATGGTCATTAGACATAAGATTTATGCATATAGGTAACATCTGCCAATATGCCATATCCAGACCGCAATCTATTTTTGGTCGATGAATGCTATTGCAATGTAGGATGATCAGTTCTATCAATCTTGATCTCAATGGTTTAAAATCATGTTACACATACAACACGAATGCACAACAAACGTATAATTAGAGAGCGACTCAAGATATTCAGGTTAAAACCAATATATGATACTCGATGATAATATGAAACCTTCATATTCCCATCGATACCAATATACGCCTCGATATCTTTCCCTCTCGTTCCCAAAATTTTCTCTCGTTCCCGCGTCTCCAATTTTCTCTTCGTCGCCACCGCGCGCCCTCCGTTCTCAGCCCGCCACCGCCCTCGTTCTTCCTCGTCGAGTTCCTCGTCGCCGATATTTGTGCCTACATTGATGCCTCAAGCAACGAATCAAATGATGTGGATCACAAACTAATTAAATAAATTTTGAATACCAATCTGGACTGGGATTTGAATACCAATCCTAGTTTGCTATATTTTTTTATATATAGTAGATGGTGATACTTCTTTAAGTAAAAACAACCCTACACTTAAGCGAAATCATAAATCGAAACACACATATATAGAATACAACTCATACATGGGTATCCTCAAATCTAACTTTCATTGAATTTGCACGCGCACTTAAAATAACAACTTTTATACTAAAAAAATTATGTATGCCATTACTTAGTAGTTTATGGTTTTAAGACGCAAAAAACATTTGAGAAATACTTTTTCTACCCACTATTAATCCATATTCTCAATATAGTCATTGAATTTGCACGCGCACATAATAAGAAGGAGAAGACAGTAATGTGGCAGAAGGAGAAGACAGTAATGTGGCGGAAGAAGAAAAAAATGACATTTCTCGTTCTCTGTTTCAGCATCAATCTTCTGATATGAACTAATGATGGCTTTCAAATAGGCTTTTCCCATTAGAGACTTCTTAGTGTCCAATGGAAAGCATACATCAGATTTGTGCAGGTCGAGTTCTTCTATGACTTTTAAGAGTCTCAACTGATTCTGTAAATTACACCCTAGTTGGGTGATACTTTTACCACTTCTCACTGCAGGTGCGCTCTCTAATATCAATTTTGAATGTAAGTATCGATATTCAAAATGGATATTAGAGAGCGCACCTGCAGTGAGAAGTGGTAAAAGTATCACCCAACTAGGGTGTAATTTACAGAATCAGTTGAGACTCTTCAAAGCCATAGAAGAACCCGACCTGCACAAATCTGATGTATGCTTTCCATTGGACACTAAGAAGTCTCTAATGGGAAAAGCCTATGTGAAAGCCATCATTAGTTCATATCAGAAGATTGATGCTGAAACAGAGAACGAGAAATATCATTTTTTTCTTCTTCCGCCACATTACTGTCTTCTCCTTCTGCCACATTACTGTCTTCTCCTTCTTATGATGTTCGCGTGCAAATTCAATGACTATATTGAGAATATGGATTAATAGTGGGTAGGAAAAGTATTTCTCAAATGGCTTTTGCGTCTTAAAACCATAAACTACTAAGTAATGACATACATAATTTTTTTAGTATAAAGGTTGTTATTTTAAGTTTTCCCTTATAGAGATATGATCTAACTGCATCTATCAACTATAAGTGTGCAGAAAATTATGATAAGAAATCATAAGAAAGGGTCGTAGCCATGCATAACTTTGAATCTACATACCAAATTATGCAAAAGCATGCACTTATTGTCACCTTGCCTTAGAATATAAAATATCTTGGAAGACTATAAGCGAGCATTTAAATCTCGATAGCTTTTGACTTCAACATATATTTTTCTCAAGTACCATAAAATATACTTGCTCCGTATAAACCGTTTTCAGGAAGATGGATTAATAATGACAAATTATCCATTGTGGCTCACTAGGTTAGCATTTTCTCTTCTATTGACCATCTTTCTAATCAGCTTGGTAAATTTATTCGGAACCGGCTGCGAATCATTAAAAGACATGCATAAGAAAGAGAACTAAAATACAGATATATAGCATACCGATACATCGAAATTTCATAGTTGCGATGGCAATCCAGAGATATTTATTTCTACACACGTGGTGCGCGTGCGAATGCGTCAGGCATCATGGACAAATATTTCAGAACATGGAAAGTATTATTCGTATAAAGTAATTAAAACTTTTAAACACCTTGGGTAGATATTTTCTTAGTTGATGCAATCATATCATGATGACTAAATTTAAGCTATTATACATATGCTTATGTATTTTTCTAATCTAATATATCACACACACAGAGAGAGAGAGAGAGGGGGAGAACACCAGGTAGATAGAGAAATTAGGTAGCAGGATCCTGAAGAAATGGAGTCCATAGCATTGCTCATCATCATCATCCGTGATCCCTTTGAAAAAATATTATCAAAGGGATCATGGATGATGATGATGAGCAATGCTATGGACTCTATTTCTTCAGGATCCTGCTACCTGATTTATTTACCTACCAGGTGTTCTCTCTCTCTCTCTCTCTGTGTGTGTGTGATATTTTAGGTTAGAAAAATACATAAGCATATGTATAATAGCTTAAATTTAGTCCTCATGATATGATTGCATCAACTAAGAAAATATCTACCCAAGGTGTTTAAAAGTTTAATTACTTTATACGAATAATACTTTCCATGTTCTGAAATATTTGTCCATGATGCCTGACGCATTCGCACGCGCACCACGTGTGTAGAAATAAATATCTCTGGATTTCCATCGCAAATATGAAGTTTCGATGTATCGGTATGCTATATATCTGTATTTTAGTTCTCTTTCTTATGCACGTCTTTTAATGATTCGCAGCCGGTTCCGAATAAATTTACCAAGCTGATTAGAAAGATGGTCAATAGAAGAGAAAATGCTAACCTAGTGAGCCACAATGGATAATTTGTCATTATTAATCCATCTTCCTGAAAACGGTTTATACGGAGCAAGTATATTTCATGGTACTTGAGAAAAATATATGTTGAAGTCAAAAGCTATCGAGATTTAAATGCTCGCTTACAGTCTTCCAAGATATTTTATATTCTAAGGCAAGGTGACAATAAGTGCATGCTTTTGCATGATTTGGTATGTAGATTCAAAGTTATGCATGGCTACGACCCTTTCTTATGATTTCTTATCATAATTTTCTACACGCTTATAGTTGATAGATGCAGTTAGATCATATCTCTATAAGGGAAAACTTAAAATAACAACTTTTATACTAAAAAAATTATGTATGTCATTACTTAGGAGTTTATGGTTTTAAGACGCAAAAGCCATTTGAGAAATACTTTTCCTACCCACTATTAATCAATATTCTCAATATAGTCATTGAATTTGCACGCGCACATCATAAGAAGGAGAAGACAGTAATGTGGCAGAAGGAGAAGACAGTAATGTGGCGGAAGAAGAAAAAAATGACATTTCTCGTTCTCTGTTTCAGCATCAATCTTCTGATATGAACTAATGAAGGCTTTCACATAGGCTTTTCCCTTTAGAGACTTCTTAGTGTCCAATGGAAAGCATACATCAGATTTGTGCAGGTCGGGTTCTTCTATGACTTTTAAGAGTCTCAACTGATTCTGTAAATTACACCCTAGTTGGGTGATACTTTTACCACTTCTCACTGCAGGTGCGCTCTCTAATATCCATTTTGAATGTAATATTATAGATATCCATGCATGTTTATGTCAAAATTACTTATATTGTCAATGTTTGATTGTCTAGTTGTTGGTGATGCGTCCATATCAGGGACAGAGGTCACTCCCGTTCCTCCAGGTATGTTTATATATTATATAGGGCAAGTATATTGATTTAGAATGCTATATCATAAATATACACACATTTCTTTTGCTCTTAGTCGTCCAACTCATTATCATGGGCTGCTTGATGAGATTAGATTTGCGCCTGATGATCTACAAGAGCTTGTTCACTCCCTGTCATATGTGTAGGCAGCGCTATATGCGAGTTTACCTTGTTAATATGTATGTACTGAAATTAATTAATATTATTCAAATTTTGATACATGCAGATACCAGAGGAGCACATCTTCTATCTCTGTAGGTAAGGCTTTGAATTTGTTGATTTTGGTATTTCTTGTCAATTTTATAGACCAGTATGTGCTAAATATAATGTTCTGACAGTTGCTAGGGGGAAGGAAACATTCGAGGATGCTGACCCCAGTCCTGGACGCCGCACACGGACGGCACCACGGAGGTTTGGAGATAGGCCGAGGACTGGGCTCTAGCAGGGCCCATATGAGGTTGGACTCCACCCCGGTGGTTACTTCCTCCGTCTCCAGTTAGCGACGTATCCAGCAGGAACAGGAGAGCTTGAAGGCCACCGTTCAGGAGTTGAATGGGATGCTGGTATGTATACTACTTAATAGTAAAATATAATGTCATATTATAGATATCAACATATCCAATATCAGTACATAGCCTGAGCTTATTTGGTTGTAGACTTATGTTTTATTAATCATACATACATATGTAATTGAAATAAACAACGCTTTTCCAAACTAGATATCCAAACAGGGTTTCGAAATAACTTAATAATGATACGAATTCGAATAATAAACAGTTCTTACACGCTTCTTACACAAGTTATATCCAGACGTGACAGGGTAGATCGGCCGAGCCTCCACACGCATCTCCTTCGGCTGCGGTTCCGCAGACAGCTCCTGTAGCTCCACCGCCCACTCAGACTCCCGCTCGCGACAAATTGCAGAGTTTATTGACCGAGGAGCAGGACCGAGCTGGACCGAGCTAGGGTAGATTTTTGGTTCTTTTTTTTTTGAAACATGTATTTATTTATATCATACACATTGTACTACATTTTGAAACGATATTCATATTGGTTTGTATTTATATCATATTCAGTTTTTGTGTTTCTTTTGTATATTATATATATGCGTGAGATGTGATTATGAATACTGCAATATATGATTTGATTGATGTATACATTATTGTGCACAGGGCGGGAAAAAATCAAGCAGGACATTTTTTAAAAAAAATTTTAGACAATATGTACCTACGGATTAATCCGTAGGCCTACACGTTACCCCTACGGATATATCCGTAGGGGCTAAATATCAGCAGTAACTGATATTTCCCCCAGATGTCAGTGCCAGGTGTTTGGGAATCCCCCTACGGAGATATCCGTAGGGGCCACTGACATTCCCCTACGGCGTTATCCGTAGGGGCACATATCAGGAATCCTGAATTTGTGCCCCTACGGAAAAGTACCTACGAATATATCCGTAGGGGGTAGTACATGCCCCTACGGCTATAGCCGTAGGTCCAAGTAATTTATTAAAATAAACCGTAAATAATATAAAATCTTATACCCTACGGCTTAATCCGTAGGGGAAACTGGACCTACATACATATCCGTAGGGGCAAGAATTTAACCGTAGGGATAAGTTCAGGGCCTCGACTTGCACCTGCGGCCTTTGCACCTACGGGATATTTTTTCGCCCCTACGTATATAACCGTAGGGGCAGTGGGTTGCACCTACGGATATATCCGTAGGGGCAACCCTTCTTTGTAGTAGTGCAAACGTTATATCCGTGATTTTGAATGTGTTTCCAGTATTTTATCACGAACAGCTGTAATCTGTAATTACTGAGCAGACACTGGTTAATAGCACCGATATATAACAAAATAGATAATGAATGAGCGGTATTAAAATGCAGTTTTCTGTGATGAACAAATACCCCCAAACTTATCTTTTGCTCGTCCCGAGAAAAACAAAAAATCCTAGCCTCACTTTCGCAGGGAACGCGATTGCACTGTGCATGTGCAACAAGCCGTTAAACCTCTAGGTATCCCTAGTAGGAGGAGTGTTGTCTCCTGAGGGTTTTCAGCGGATTACACACACAAAATCCAGTCAAGTTAACATCGTGGAGAAACTGTTGATTCTAATCTTAAGGTTAGAGATCAAAATTAGAAGTTCTATTACCCAAGTCAGAAACGTTAAACCCTATTTTTCACACCTCGCAATTTGTTTAACATATACTCATACGCGTCTTTACGTGATTGTGCGGATAGTGCCCATAAGGTTTTAACAACTTTGATTAGGGTCATCATGTCATAATTACATACTAGGATAGACTTCTAAAGGATCACACGAGTTCGAAAGGAGTTAAGATTTTCATAAGTTTTATTCTCCAGTTAGGTTTCAAGTCAGAATATATATCATTTTTAACAGAGAACCTAAGTCTTAGTTTTCACTCCAACCTTTCACCTATTGTAGTTCATAAACACCCTTCGTTATCGTGCAAAACGTGTTAATAAATACAAACCTTCATATATCCGCGAAAAAACTGTTTTAATAGAAAACTCGTCACCGCCAAGATTATTCTCCCACAAAGAACCATAAGGAATTTTAACTCGGAGAGAACACTTGCTTAGCTTGTTTTATTTGGCGATTGGAAATATAGCGAGCTTTGAGTCCATGACTCCCAAACCAGATGGTTTTACGGCATTAGGTGTAGAGACACCCCAAGAACTTAATTACCCAAGTTACCAAGGCCACAAAACAAAAGACTCATTTTATTTTAAAATATTCTGAACTCAGTGAAAACGGAGATATAGCCAGCATTTTCTTTTAAATCCGAAGACGTTACATGTGGATAAGGTGTGTAATTACTCCAACATGGTTTCAGATGGGTTATTTTTCAGACTTATAGTTTCTGTTAAAACCTCAATAATATCCTTCATATTCATCTTACTTTGTGAATTATTCTTGATATTACTTAACTCAGACAAACCTATTTGAACCTAAAGATCTTTATCAATTTTAAAAGTTTACAGACATGTCAGACTTTCATCAAATTCTCAAAAACAAACGACACGTGTAAAGTGTTATAAAAGACGTATATCAGCTATGGTCAAACACAAAGGATGATTATTTTTCGGGTCGTTAGTTTCACAAAAAGGATTTAGTTATTTCTAACTTATCAACCGAACCGTCAGACTTCGAATCTAAGTTCCTCCACTAGCTAACATGATTTTTTTTT
Organism: Agapanthus africanus; assembly: GCA_030015575.1. Lineage (NCBI taxonomy): Eukaryota > Viridiplantae > Streptophyta > Magnoliopsida > Asparagales > Amaryllidaceae > Agapanthus > Agapanthus africanus. The sequence goes on from CM057348.1 coordinate 540,527,255, forward strand.
TATTTTTGGGAAATTTTTTCAATTTTTATAGGTTTTTTAATATGTATGCAATGCAGAATATACAATATACACATGATGCAGCAAAATAAATGCAGTGCTCACCCCCAAACCTGAGTTTTACGATGTCCTCATCGTTGCCCCCGTCTCCGGTAGCTAGACTTAGACATCAGGATGATAATTTTATTCCAAGAAAAAGAAAAAAAACTAAGACTAATTACAATATTTACATGTTAAAAGACTGGGTTAGTCCAGAAATTAATACCAGCCATTTAAAGATTTTGTTTATATAGTGCAATGGCTGGTAAAAGAATATGTATATACAAAAGAAAAAGAAAAAGAAAAGGTATATATTAGAGGTTAGTGAAGGGCATGGGTGTGTAAAAGTAGGGATCAGAAGACGTTGAAGATGAAGATGATGTTTTGAAGAAGTCAAAGAATTGTTTCCAGGATGAATTGAATGTTCAAAAAGCATGTGTTGAGTTCCAAAGTCAAGTTCGTATAAAAACTTGAGTTCATCCGCAAAAAGTTCGGCAAAAGAAAGGTTCCTAGGATGTTCCCAAATTGATCCTGACTCAAACACACCCAGAATATCAAGTTCATCCGCAAAAATTTCCTCAAAACTCGATATGAAAGAATAGTTTTCAATGCTGTCTTCCTCCCTAAGATTTTTCACGATCCTATTCTTATCACTATGGTTTTCTAACTCTCCCAATACCATTTCTTCCTCATCACATTCACAAATGGGTAGGTATATGTCATCCAAAAAAGTAGATTCCCACACTAACATTTCTTCCGAAACAATATCACTAGGTGATACAAAAATTGTGGGTTCCTGATCATTGATCTCTTCTGACAATCCATCCAAACCATACCCATAAAAATCACAAGATTCCCACTATAAGATTGGAATGCAAAAATCAGTCGGAGGTTTTTCTTGTGTGTCCTGATAACACTTACTCAATTCAATTGCATCGTCATCTATGAAATCATCAAAATTCAATTGACCTTTTATCTCACTTGGATGACTTTCTAGATGACAAACATTAACATTATTGGGTTCCAATTGACTGTGTTCACTCCATAGAATCCTCTCAGCTAAATGTTTCGCTTGTTCATCTATTCTAGCCAAAGATTGAGCTTGAGCATGAAATAATTGCTCAGACTGCTGTATACACAGGGCTAGCGTAGCAGCTGTTTGATTCTCGACCTCAATCATCACTTCAATACCCTTTTCTAAAGAGGTCAACTTAGCATCCATCTCACTATCATTCCCTAATGATGGTACACTTGTTTTGGGTTGAAGGGGTTGTGATGGTGGTGATACTAAAGTAGTCAATCTGTCGACCTCTTTCTCTAAATCTTCAATCATTAGGTCTCTAATTGAAGTGGGACTGGGTTCAAGAGTGTTAGGTGGGTGACCATTATCAAAAATATGGGACGGTTGGCACCCCCTAAGAAAGGACAGTTGTCATGAATGTGGGAAGAATTTTGGAAATTTGAACAAGTGAATTGGGACTGAGTATAAACAAAAGAATAAGAATCGTGAAAAATTGAATTAAATCGTGTATCACCTATATTAACAAGAATTCACAAATATAATAAAAATAAAGAATATCACACCCCTAGCAGTCTATGGTATGCTAGTCAACTAGACCTGCTCAAGAACCTGATTTTCGAAGTAAAACTGTATCGAGAAACGTGATCAAGATATACAGATCACGAAACCAGGTAAGTGCAAGAGAGAAGGGGAGGTTTTCCAACGCTTTCGCGAAGTTCCTTAATTAGATAACCCTTTCTCTGGAACACTTGCCTAGACACCCCGTGAACGATATACCGTTAAGCGTTGTTCTAAACATAGTCAACTCCTCCTAATGAGCGCGATGTCCTTAAAGTCAAAGTCTAGTTGATTTTAAATTACCGTGGGTATGCAAGAATGCAGTTTTGTGATTTATGGGCTACGGAAAAAGATGATGAAATCCTTTACCGTATCTTGTTTGGTCTTTTTGCCCTTAATTATGTATTAAGATGCAAATGCGCAATCAATTAAAGAATTCAAAAAAAATAAAGCAATTTAAGCAATTCTTTTTCTGTTTAAGTTTAAGCGCTGCAACAAATACGGTTGGTTCTCTTATGCAATTGGTGGCAACTTTTGCGAAGAATCCTGCATAAGATATAAATACTGGACTGTGTCGGATTCAAGAGGAATGTGTTAGGAAATTACGTACCAAAATGATATGGGTTAAGAAACCCTCTTTGAAGTGATCCGGGTCTTTGATCGTTCGCTTGCGCGGGTCAAACTACCCGGATCCTTGACACTATACTTTGCTAACGTCTAGTAATTGAATTTGAGCCTCATTCTGCACGATCACTGATCGTAATTCCTTAAAAACCTGAAATGTCAGAAAATACGATATTTAGTATCAAAAAGCGATATATATGCCCCAATTCCTGCACACTCCAAATTATAAAAATCAAACAATACCCCTAGAATGCCAATACTGCTCTGGAGACCACACAAAAACAAAAAATCAAAAGCACTCTCAAAGGGCCGGCGAGCTCGGATTATCAGGCAATGTCGCCGGTCAAAATCCGAGGAAAAGGGATGAAATTTTGTGTGGATTCTCTAAGCTATATTAGTATTCTAATAGTCTAACTTGATTTTTTAGTTGAATCACAGAGTGCTTGCAGGCAGTAAAGATAGAGAACAAGTTAGAAAAAATGTCGTATTGTTAGTTTTGAAAAAATTGAGTTAAAAGTTAGTTTTGTTAGTAAGAACCAGAAATAGCAATACCCAATAGTACCAAATCCCCGGCAAAGGCGCCAAAAGCTTATTGGGAACTTACCCGCCCACCGCAAACGCGTATGTTTTTGGAAATGGAAATGTTTTAAGGAAATGGATTGCGCACGCGAGATCGTCTCGTTTTAAAATTTATAAACCACAAGTGCACGGCGCGTTGTAGCAAACCGGCAACTACGGGTCGATCCGCAGGGAATTGTGTATTAGGTCTTGTTGTTTAAGGTTCAACAAATAACGAATGGTTGGTTTTGTCACTAAAATAAAGAAAGAATAAAAAAACAAGAAAACAAAGAAAGAACATAAGAATGAGGTGGTTGTGGCTTTGGCTCGGAAGATCGAATCACGACGATTCCTTTGACGCTCCCTTGATCATGAGTTGTCCGTCCTTACGTCGATCCCGGCATGAAGCATGATTTGTCAACGCGATTGCGAAACAGAACTCATCAAATTCCGATATTCGCCGTAAAACATGAATCTAGTCCGTTTTGTTCATTTACCGTTTGTATGTCCAAGTTTAGGGTATCAACACTAAACACAAGGGTTAGCAAACATACCACAACATCAAAAACACAAATTAGTGAGTGAGAGCAAATGATATCAGTGTTAAGTCTGCTAAGTATTTGGGATGGTATATGGTATATGAAACCAAAAGATTTGTCAAGTCATTTAATCACAGTATACCACATTCTAACATAGCAAACTTCACACCGAATTGATTCTAACCTTAGGCTTGCAAGATAGGGTTTGTAGGGAGAATATGGTAAGTGATGAGGTTACAAAGTAACCATGGAATCAACATACCATATCAACCCTTCCAAGTTACAATACTAAGTTTATAATCAAAATTAAGCACTTTAAACAATTACAAGAGGAGGAGGAGGCAAAGCCCTTCATCTCACTTCCTTACCATTACCACAACCAAAGAGATTAGTTAAGCATGATGAAAAAGATAAGCAATTAAGAACAAGAGGAAAATAATAAAAGAAACAACAAATTTATTAACACTTGAAGAAGTTAGGTACAAGATATTGGTAACTCATTCAACCTCCATAATGAAGCTCTCCAAAGAAAGCTTCAAGAAGGAAGAAGAAGAGACCAAGTAAAGCTCACACAACTCTCAAGCCTAAACCACAAATAATCTAAAACAAAACTATATATTACATGGTCTTGTGAGCATCCCAATATCACTCTGGGGCTGCTAGTTTTGTCTGTAGAGGCCTTGGATGCACTCAGGGATTTGGTGGGAAACTAGATGCTTCAAATCACATCATAATCGTTAGCATTCAATGCACATTTAATGCACATCACACCCATACATGCTCCTTTTGTGCCAAGGCATCCCCCAATCAAGATCTAGTGTCAAAGAGCTAGTGTCACACATGTATTTGTTGGACCAAAATTGTGTGTACACATTTATTTTGCAAAAGCTCTTTGGATATCGGTCAGTTTCCTGTTCTGTTTGCAGTGTCGGCTCCCAAACGTTATTTTTGTGATTTTGAATGTGTTTCCAGTATTTTATCACGAACACCTGTAATCTATAGTTACTGAGCAGACACTGGTTAATAGCACCGATATATAACAAAATAGATAATGAATGAGCGGTATTAAAATGCAGTTTTTTGTGATGAACAAGTATATATGTGATATATATTAATATACATCTTTTGTGTCATGCTTGATGCCACATGCTACATTGGAGTATGAGACTCACACCATGCTTATAATAATGATGGGTTTTATTTATTTAAAGTAAATCAAATTAGTTGGAAATAAGTCACATGGTTGAAGCTTGTAGAAGCTTGTAGAACCCATTGACTTAGTCCACTAATTTTGTCTCACTCTAGATATTTATTAACCTAACCATTATTGTTACCGATGGTTTAGTCTCTACATGAGTTAGTATATGATACTAACTCATCCATGGTTGCTATACTCACTCATTTTTATTCAATTCACACTTCATCTTCTTCCCCATCTCCAAGAGCTCTCTAGCTTTATGAGAGGTGAAGAAAATTAGTAAGAAAACTATTTCTAAAGTGAGCAAAATTCATACTTCATCAAGCTCTTCTCTATTAGCCATTTAGATTGGGTTGTTTCTTCACAAGATCATCACTTAGTGAAGAGGTAGGTTGAGTTAGTGTCTCCTCGACGTAGATCATCTTCGGCCTCGAAGACTTCATGAAAGCTTGTTCATTTCACCTTGTGGAGCCACATTAGAGTCCGGGAGATCACGACTTGGAGCGAAGGGACTACTACACGGAGCTATTGAAGTGAAAGACCGGTCTACAAAGGTTGTATTCCTTGTCCATGTAGATGTAAAGATGTTTACATGCTTGTTTGTCTAATTCTCTAGTTTAGATTCTAGCGTTAGGGTTCTTTAGCACGCCAATTTTTTGAAAACGACATGGTCGATGCCTCTCGAAACCCAGCGGTGACACTTGGCAACCCTGCATATACAGTGGGTGTCACTTATAGGCTCAGTGGGGGTACAGATGAGTTTGCTTGTCGACCTTCTTTTCGTACAATACCTGGATAGCCGTTACGTACATCTAGTGCCGCTGATGTGCTTGTGGTTAAACCTACTTCCAGCGTATTGTCGAGTCTTTAGAGTCCTACAAAGAGAGTTTCTCGGTTCAGACGAAATGATGTAGTGTGCGCGTTTTTTATTCGCACTCAGGTTCGATTAAATATGTGTATTTAGTGCACGTACTTTAATCATACGTTTTGATAGCACTAGCAGGTTTGAAAGATAACCGGATCATTGTGAGCTAGTATTTTATTTCTTATTTTCTCTTTTTTGGTATTCATATTTTTATACGAATACGGTATTTTTATTTCAATATGAATATGGGTATTTATACGAATACGAGTATTTGTATAAATACGGATATTTGTATCTTAATATGAATAAAGGTATTTTTATCTCGATTCAAATACGGGTATTTATATTTTTATACGAATACGGTATTCGTATTTTGATACAAATACGGGTGCATGTATTTTTGATACATGTGTGTGTGTGTGTGTTGATACACACATCTTTCTACATTGAAGCTTAAGATATTAATGGAGAGGTGAGTCATGTGGGTGAGTCATGGTTGTGACTCACACATACTTTCCACCTATTCATTTAGGGTAAGAGCAAAAGATAAAGAGAGAAGAAGCTAAGATTTTATTCCACATCATTTTGCCATCTTCTTCTCTTCTTCTATGTGAGCATCCATTAGAAAAGAAATATGGCAAAGAGAGAAAAATCTTGAGATAAACACTTCACCACATCTCTTAGCATCATAAATTAGCAACTTGTGATCTTGAGCAGCTTCACTTGATATTTAGTGTGAGGTTGTAGCTTGAATTTGGATTCTCTCGGGTGGATCATCTTCGGTAAGGAAAATCGGCATGCAAGCTTGTTCCTGGCGACTTTGGAGTCTTACAAGAGTCCTTGGAATGGTGTAAGGGTCTTCCGTGATTAGACGGACACACTACAAAGGTAGCTAGCCCCCTAATCTTGTATGTTATGTAATCTAGTTTAGTGTTTATAATCGATTCTATGGTTTTGGTCGCTAGTGTTTGCTATAAAAATTTTGTTTTTGCTTCTGCCTTCGCCGCGAGTCTTGTGGTGCAAGCACTAGCGACCTAATAGTGGTATTAGAACCATACCAAACAATTTAACTAGCTGTATGCGATGCTATAAATTCAAAGCCAAAATTTTAACCGTATCGAGTTTTTGATTTCCAAGTTTCTGTAATTTTTCAAAATGGTCTCTGAAATTTTTTTAAACTATTGCAGAGGACTAGTATTTGAGCAAGAAAACACGGCACGAAACCCGATGACCTCAGTCAAAAATTTGGCCATCTATTTATTCGTTTTGGCCGCTTTTTACGCCCTAAAATTTTAATTAGGTCCCTGGGTTTTTGTGGTGGCTTGGAAATTGGAAAACTTGATTTTTGGTATACTTCCTTTTGCCCTAGATTTCAGCTAAGGTTATCTTTGTATTTGGGCAAGTTCGGAAAACTTTATGGTCGAAACTAATGCATCATATATGATCCGTAGTTTTGTTTTGTGTGTTGGATAACATCGTCTAATTGCTATATGTTCGATTAGACGGGGTTTCACACTGGTTACTTGTCTTGAAGGTTTGGATATATATATCTTGTGATGGTTTAGCAGAATTATCATGCATGGATAGCTCCTTGTGTGACATTCTTTTAAGTTTTGATATTTGTATTCGTTTATTCGGGATAAGCGGCCGGATTGTGGTCGTCGTTGCCTCTTGATGTATATTCTTTTTGGGACACGTCGGGATTGAGGTCGTTATCTCCATTGTATATATTTCTTTTCTGTACTAGGATTAACCTGTGGAGAAGTGCTTGAGCAGCCGGATTCTAGAGTGTGGAAGGTGGTCGTCTTATGGTGATGAGTTCGATTCGCCTTGCTCTAGAATTGGCGGGTTGCTCGCCGGACTTGTAGGGGTTTAGGACCGACCCACGGAGGCGTGCTCAAGTTACCGGATTCGAAGAAGTGCCGGGTAGCCCACTCGTGACATTGAGTGCGGGTCAGCTCACTTCTAGAATTGGTGGGTAGCTTTCCGCACTTGTAGGGGTCTTGGTTCGAAATTGTACGGGCTATCCACACGACCGGGGAACATTGGTTTTTGTTTGCGGCTCAAACGAAACACGGGGCTCCTAGTTTATCGCTATTCAATCTTGTTTGTTGTTTATCGCATACCTGTGATGTTTATTACTTGCCTGTGATAATGATATATATATATATATATATATATATAATATTAGATGATTCTATATGATTTGCATCCACGCTAGTCCTGTCCCCGCCTGCTGTAAGTTAAGTAACCTTACGGTGAAAACCCGGGACCCCGTGACGAATGCGGATGGCATACAAAAGCATACTATTTTGGTGGTTTCTGTTGTGGCTAGAAACGTAGATTGATAGGATCACATATATGTTTAATGCAAAAAATATAAACCTAAATGATGTTGTCAGAACCAAATTTTAAAACTACTCGGTTTTCTTCAAAACCACTCGGTTTTTTACAAAACTAATTGTTTTAAAAGCGGAGCTAAACCACTCCTTTTCAAAGCCACTTGAGTTCCTTCAACAATATCAAGTTCATTACGTTAAAGGTTTTTTTGCCAAAAATCAGCTATAGCCATCCTTCATTTCAGATTAGTATTACCTAGTATTTGTACCACGTTTGTTGGTCTTTTTCAAGGCGTAGTGTTCGGTAGCTATGTAGTTCTTTTCTGTTACATGGTGATGCGATTATCTAGGAAAGTCATATAGCCTTTTTGTCCTTTGTCAAGGGCTTATACGGGTGGGTTTAAATTAATCTAGGATAATGACGGGGTGAACTTGACTTGCGACTTATGATTTGTTGACCTTTGTCAAGTTCATATGCTGCTTGGGGCAAAAACCATATCAGTAGTTACAAATATAAGGGAAATTTTCCAAGTTTGCGCATAACTTCTGAAATGTGGTGATTTTGGTTGGCTTCCATCAAGGTTATCACATGATGATAGTTGGGTCCCGATTCTTACTGATGAGTAGGTATTACTCCCGGAAGATTTTCACATCATAACTAGCTAACCCATTAGCTATCTAGAAAGGTGTTAACGGAGTTATGCCTCTGGTGAAACGAGTTTATTTAATTAGGTCCGTGCGTAATCAGAGGGAGCCTCCCTCGGAGCACCAACACTGGCCTGGCTGAACGGTTAGCGAACTTGTAAAGTGTACATGATCCTGACTAGTTCTCCATTTATGTTTTGAAGGAGAATTCAAGGAAATAGTGGTATCCATCCTAATTTGATAAAGTAAATAACCAATCTAATCTTGATAGAGTGTGCGCTGAGTATTTCTTTTCTCTCTCTAGTTTACGACCATGACTGAGCTTAAACTAAAACTCATAAACCAAGTTAATTGAACCTTTTTACAAACTCCGTCTTTGGATTTTCCTAATTCACGACAAAGTCATATATATCCCTGCTACTCCTACTTTACGCTTTGCCTTCTTCAGAACACTCTGTATCACTACGGATATCCATATTACTTGGAATGACCATCTCGTATAGTTACATATGAACTCGAAGAAATTCATTTCAGTTCGAGGATGGCCACGGGTTTTGGAGAAATTGGATTGCATAATTCGGATGTCTCCCCTTGTTCACCTTCTCTCAAGTTGAGAGCTCCTTGTATAAGGAGAGTACACCAGTTATGCTTGTTGGATAGTCTTATTCCAAACCTTAGGCTAGTGCTGAAAGGTAGGAAAGGTAGAAAACCAACTAGCATAAGTGTGGTGTATAGAAGGTAAGTAGCGGAGAAATATAAATGGATCGAATTGAGGGCAAAGAAAATTGCAACTACTGTCGTAAATCTGGACATTAGAAAGGGCATTACTAGGAATACCCGGCCACCCCTTTGAAACATTTTCATATTTCAGTTTTTCTGTTTAGTTGTTATTGAAAACCGTTTTCCCAATTAATTCTGACTCCAGGGTATGTATATACCGAATATGAATCTCACATCTGTATGTCGTTACAGATACTGAGAAGGAGTAGAATATTTGGAAATGGGTGATTTGATACTCAATATCGAAATTCGTAGGAATTGGTGATATTAGATTAAATGACCTGGTTTTGTCTAATGGCAAATATTTGGTTTTGAATAACCGCTGTTATACACCAATTTTTACAATGATATATCCGTATCTTTATTTTATAAAGTGGGCTATAATTTTTGAAAGTTGTGTCCTAGACATTTACCTTTATCATTTGAGGATAACGTAAGGTGCATTGAATAATGGTATAGACATTCTTAACCAAAATATAGTTTTCAACTTACAACACACAGAATTTGAGTTAGTATACTCTTGGGACTTATACATCGTAATGTATGTTGTCCGGTATCCTTTAGGAGAAGGAGTTGGTACTTTTACTTCATTCTGGTTTACCTATGACTTCTCTGGTTTTAGACACGCATTCGTTAAAATGCAAAGTCCAAAGTTTTTGAGAACTTCATAGGTATAAGAATAAATTAGAGAACCAGACTTTGGAAGTATCAAGGTTCTTCGAAGTGATTGAAGATGTAGATAATTATGCTAGGTATTCCGTCGTATTAATTTTGAGAATTTGATTCTCTCATAGGTTACTCATCCGCGGGTGCGCTCCTTGATGAGTAATGAAGTATGGCATTTTTCCATTTAGAAGATATGCACTAAAAACAGCTGCATAACATTTGAATCAGATTCCATCTAAATTACACTAGTATAAAAATGGCTTGCCTCTACGGATAATAAAATCCATAGGGTCAATTAAAGAATGCCCCTACGGATTAATCCGTAGGGACAACTAATGCCCCTGCGGATAAGACCATAGGGGCTTATATAAATAAAAATTTGTTAAATTTTAACCTATGCAGTTTTCCCTACGGTGCCGCAAGATAAGGCCTTACGGATATATCCATAAGGGAAAATTTCAAGATTAAAAAAAATAAAAACCAAAGGTTATCGTCCCCGTTACTACATTATACCCTAATTCCCCAATCCCCCCTAATATTTCCCCGCGCGCGCTCATCGCCTCCTCCGACATCTCGTTTCCTCCTCCGAGCTCTAGGCTCCTCCACCGACTATGTGGCTTCCTCCCTCGTCGTCTTCTTGACCTCCACCGCTGCCCTCTTCATCAACGTTAAGCTCCTCCCCGGCTTCCTCGTCACCGTCGAAATCGTCAACCGGTTAGTTAATTTATTAATCAATTTAAATTCTTATTCGTAAATTGAATTTGGTGGGTAAGGCTTCAATTTGAGGATTTTGAATTGTGGTGGTGGTTGGTGGTCGGCGCTGGCTGTGGGGACGGCGGCGGTGGGTGGTGATGGCTGTGGTGGCTGCGCTGTAATTAGGTCTAGGGTTAGGGTTAAGATAATTAGGGTTAATTAGGTCTAGGGTTAAGGTAATTAGGGTTAGAGTTAAGGGTAAGGGTTATGGTTAGGGTATTTTAGTGTTTGTGTGTATGTGTGTGTGATAATGTTGATGATGATATGTGTGTGTGTTTGTGTGTGTGTTTGTGATAATGATGATGTTGATCTCTCATATTAAACAAGACCAAAACCTACTTTTAAACCTAACACCAAAACTAAATCCAAAATGTTAAACTTAACACCAGAACCAAATCCAAAATCTTAAACTTGATTAAAAAAACTCTTAACTTTAAAAAACATTACCCTAAACTAAAAACTTAAAACCTTTGAAATTGAAACGTAAAAGTAAAACTAATTCAAGTTAAATCTTATAATAAGTGTATATATGATAATTGATGATAATATGAAATTTTCATATGCTCATTCATTGATCGTACGGTTCGTATTTTGAAAAGTAATCACAACCAAAGAATTTATAACCGCAATCAATTAACGGTGTCGAACTAGTTCGTTAATGAATATGGATCGTCCACTGAGATGCGTGTTTTACTCGATCTTGTTTTAGATGAATTGAAAGAAAAGATAAAAGAATATTCAAGAAAGTAATTCAAGATTTAATTGAGTTGTCATTTCAAGAAAATCATGAAAAATATCAAGAATCAAGAAGATGTCCAAATCAATTTAGTTATCAAGATTATGTAGAATAGCTTGTAGGAATCGATCGAATTAATAGCAATGATGAATACTAATAATGACTAATCTTATCTATTGATGGATTGTAGCTAGATTGATAACGATGAATGAAGATTAGGAATCTATTGAAGAAACTAGGGTTTCTCCTTCACTATCCCTTGCCTTTTCATTGATCATCATTCAAATCTAGCCTCTAGAAAAGAGGATCCTCAATCATTTGATCCCTAATTTGCAACGAAGTAATCACGAACATGATCTCGCTCCAAATTAGGTCATTGACGATTCTTTTTCTTAAATTTCACAATTCTCATATGGCTTAAGATTAATTTTAGGATTTCATCATCATTTGATCTACCGATTCTCTCGATTCCTTTACAAGCGGAGATTTCACTTACGCATGAAAATTAAAGAATCAAGAATGAGAAATTTCATAATGCAAGAATGTAAAGAAAACGAGAATTAACAATTTTTCACCTTTATTCAATCTTCTTCAAATTACACCTCTCAATTTGAGCTTACAAGACTAGCTCTCGATCGCTCTTTTGAAAGGGAATTTGTCGTCGATCATTGCGTGGCTCGATCGCCGTGAGTCGTGGATCGGATGCGGATCTCTTGCTCTTGATGACGACCGGCATTGCGATATAGGATCTTCGATTGCTTGCTTGATTTTGCTCTCAATGGATCTTAATTTGATTGGATTTGGATTGGATCTCAAGTTGTGTCACTCAACTTGAATTGAATTGTGGCTCAATTGTGTAACAATTAACAACCCTTTTGAACAACCCCAAAAATTAAGATCTTGATCCCTTTTTATAGCCCCCAAATCAAGCCTCTTTCATAAGCTTGGTTGTTATGCAGAGCCTTCTCGAAGAAGCTAGGTGGTTACAGAGCGTCTTGAGGAAGCTAGGCGGTTACAAGCAAGGCTCTGGAAAAGTTTCGTCACCGGCGCCCCCAACTCGGCCGCGGATCCACGGCGGATCGGCCTGGATTGGCCGCGGTTCCTCGGCCGTATGAATGAATCTCAGCTTTATATGTTCTGTGGTGTTTGGTGTTGGTCTTAGGGTTTTCTTCTGATGTCTGGAATCTTATAATTATTTCTTGGTTGCTGCCAGATTTCAAGTCTTTGACTTGCTGCGTTTTATCGGCACTTTTGCGATTCCGGTTCTTTGACCTGAAGAATTTTCTGCACACAATCTCAATAAAATGTGTTGAGATATAAAATATCATGCGTGTAGTAATAAACACATAATTTCCCTCCATAGTGTCGATTATAACTGTAACACGTGGTATTTGGTATTTTCCAGATGAATTTGTAATCCGTGTTATATTTACAATAAACACCTTTAGATGATTAGAAAGAGTGGGGAAATTGATGTGTTAAGAATGCAATATTTTCGACTGATCAAATTCCCCCAAACTTAATTTTGGTCGTCTCGAGCAAACATCTTTTATTCAAGAAAAGGAGAAAATATAAGAAAAAGAAAAACTAACTAGCACACTTTCGTAGGCAATACGATTGCACTGAGCACGTGCAACAAGCCTTTAAACCTCTAGGTGTCTCTAGTAGGAGGAGTGTTGTCTCCTGAGGGTTTTCAGCGGATTGCACCTACGAAATCCTATAATAAAAGGAAGACTGTGAAAGTTACATATAAAAATAAGAATTATAAAAGAAATACTTTGAAAATCAAAGTTTCCAACTACACTATCTTTTCGGTTGTCATGAGCCCTATCTTAATAGTCGTGAAAAGATATTAGAAATCACATCATCCCTCAATAAAACATCATCTTTATTCTTCATTCCTACCTTTCTTCCAGACATTGATCATATACCCCTACGTATGTGTAAAGGACATCCCTACACTCGGAGAATTCAATTCAAGCTATCATACTCTTGTCCATCTACCTCAGTACTTTTTAATCGATGAATATTTAAGATGGAATTTCTCACACATTTTTCATGCGACCGTTAATACTTCTTGAGGTACAAACCGACCGATTACTCATGTGCTTGCATATTAGGCGTATTAGGTATTTTCCTTGTCTTGCAACACCTAAGGCTTAGCAGTGACTCCCAAACCAGTTGGTCTAAGGCACTAGGTGATGAAGCATCCTCGCTATATTTTTTTTATGTTGCCTTGGTGATTACAAAACCAGTGTTTATTTTTCTACACCACTTTATATTTTATTTTACATTTATTTTTCCTTCATACTTTGGCTTTTAGAAAAGAGAATTTCAAGGTATCCTCTACTATCCTGAGTTTCAAGACGTGTGTAACTGCGTATAGTATGTTTGGCTTCCAGAATAGGAACTATTTTTCAGACTTATTTTTATCCTCAGATTAGTGACTTCTTTCATCTTACTAACCCTTAGGACAACTGCTCATAACTACTCATTATTAGTTCGTCTAAGCAAACATCTAACTTTCTTGGTTTTCGTAAACTTTTCCAATCTTTTAAATGTAATTTTTCACTTTCTAATCTTTTATTATAAAGTTTTAAATATTAAATATTTTTTTATGTTATGTGCTTATGCAAAGTATGATGCAAAGTGACGCGTAAATAAGCACAAACCTCCCCCAAACTTGTTTACAACAGTATCCTCTCTGTTGCCATTTGTTAAATCTCAGAAACCTATAAACTTGGGAGGAAAAATTTATGAACGGGGACATGAAATATGATTGTGAAAATCTCCCCCAAACTTATTCTTTTATTTATGTACAATATATTTTTTTATTATATTATTTTTTATTTTGGTAACAATTTTTATATTTTTTTAAATATGTATGTACAAGTTGACTCACCTCCATTCTTAAAGATGAGACAATATTACCAAGACATGGAGGTGGGGTGGAGGAAAATCAGTCATTATAAAGCGGCTCATGTAGAAACAGGAGCTCATCCATAGGGTCAGTGGAAAAATACGGCTTTGGTCTATGTACATTTACTTTAAAAATTGTACCGTTTTCAACATTTTCAACCTCAACTGCCCCGTGCGGGTATACATACCGCACAACAAAAGGTCCTTTCCAACGAGATCGTAGCTTACCCGCATGAAGATAGAGACGTGAATCATAAAGAAGGACTTGTTGACCTGGGGTAAAAGTTTTTCTCAAAATATTTTTATCGTGAAATACCTTAGTCCGATTCTTTACTATCACAGCATTATCGTAAGCTTCATCACGGAGTTCGCTTAGCTCGTTTAATTGCAGCTTCCGAAAGTTGTAGGCTTGATTTAAGTCAAAGTTCAGTTCTTTAATGGCCCACATTGCTTTGTGTTCAATCTCGACCGGAAGGTGGCAAGCCTTACCAAACACTAGACGGTAAGGAGACATACCGAGATCAGTTTTAAAGAAGTACGGAATGCCCAAAGAGCATCCGTCAATTTGGTTGACCAATCTTTCCGGTTTTTAGAAACTGTTTTCTTCAAAATTTGTTTGATCTGTCTGTTGGAAATTTCAGCTTGCCCGCTCGTTTGGGGATGATAAGGTGTGGAAAGTTTGTGGTTGATTGTGTATTTCCGCATTAAAGTCTCAAAAGACCGATTACAGAAATGCGTCCCGTTATCGCTAATGATAGCGTGAGGGTGTCCAAATCGCGAAAAGATATTTTCTGTAAGGAACCTTGTTGTCATTAGTGCGACAAGAAATAGCTTCCGTCCATTTCGAGACATAATCAACCGCTAACAATATTTACAAATTCCCAAAGGAGTTGGGAAAAGGACCCATAAAATCAATACCCCAAAAGTCGAAAATTTCTACAACCAAGATCGGTTGAAGAGGCATCTCATTTATCCGAGAAATCCGACCCGTGTGTTGACACTGTGGATAGGTTTCGCAATGATCAAATGCATCTTTGAATAAAGTCGGCCAGTAAAAACCGCATTGCAAAAGCTTCTCCGCCGTTTTTCGTGGACCAAAGTGACCTCCACATGCATGATTATGACAAAAGGATAGAACGCTCTTGAATTCATCATTAGGGACACATCTAAAAATGATTTGATCAGGACAATATTTAAACAAATAAGGTTCATCCCAGTAAAAATGCTTTACTTGGGATAAAAATCGATGTTTGTCCTGTTTCGACCATTCGAGGGGAATAAGTCCCGTTGCAAGATAATTCACAATATCCCCGAACCAAGGTTCGTTGGATATATTCAAGAGTTCTTCGTCCGGAAAAGAGTCATTAATTGGCAGGGTCACAGGTGAAGAAGAGATGCGCGAAAGATGGTCGGCTACTACGTTTTCACATGCTTTCTTATCTCGAATGAAAAGATCACATTCTTGTAATAGAAGGATCCAACATATTAACCTACCTTTAGCATCCTTCTTCGATAAAAGATATTTTAAGGCGGAGTGGTTAGCGTACACAACGATCGGTGAGCCAATTAAGTAAGGCCTCAATTTTTCTACTGTGAATACAACTGCCAAAAGTTCTTTTTCGGTAGTTGTATAATTAATTTGAGTATCATTCAGGGTCTTACTTGCATAATAAATCACACGTGGTATCTTCTCAATGTGCTGTCCTAAGACTGCACCAACAGCAAAATCTGATGCATCACACATAAGCTCAAACGGGTGGTTCCAATCAGGAGAAGATAGAATGGGGGCTGTAGTGAGAGAATTTTTAAGTGAGTCAAATGCAGCCTCACAATCCGAGTCAAAGTGAAAGGTTGTGTCCTTGGCCAAGAGAAGAGTTAAAGATCTAGCAATTTAGCTAAAATCCTTAATGAATCTCCTGTAAAATCCTGCATGACCAAGGAAAGATCGTATATCTTTGACGCATTTGGGATGAGGAAGGTTATGAATGACATGTATTTTAGCTCAGTCAACCTTAATGCCTTTCCGTGAAATGACATGTCCAAGAACAATTCCCTCCTAGACCATAAAATGGCATTTTTCCCAATTCAAAGTTAATTTCTTATCTTTACAATGAGTAGGAACTGCGTCAAGATGAGATAGGCAGTCATCAAAAGAATATCCAAATATCGAGAAATCGTCCATGAAAATCTCCAGAAAATTCTCGACCATGTCCAAGAATATCCCCATCATACACCGCTGAAATGTAGCGGGAGCATTGCATAACCCAAAGGGCATGCGTCTATAAGGAAAAGTACCGAAAGGACAAGTAAATGTGGTTTTGTCTTGATCATTTTCGGCAATAGGGACCTGGTTATAGCCAGAGTATCCGTCCATGAAACAATAATATTCACGTCTGGCTAAGCGTTCTAACATCTGGTCAATAAAAGCTAGAGGGAAGTGGCCTTTCCTCGTTGCGGCATTGAGTTTTCTATAATCAATACATACACGCCACCCAGTTTGAGCGCGTGTCTGGATTAACTCATTAGCCTCATTTGTTATGACCGTGATGCCATATTTCTTAGGAACTACATGAATAGGACTTGCCCATTGGCTATCAGAGATTTGGTAAATGATACCACTGTCAAGGCATTTGACGATTTCTTTCTTTACCGCCTCCTTCATGACGGGATTCAATCGTCTTTTTGGTTCTCGGGTTGGCTTGGCTTCATCCATCAGATGTATATGATGTTCAACAATCAAGGGACTAATCCTTTTGATGTCAGCCATCGTCCAACTAAAAGCCTGCCTATTAGATCTCAAGACCATCAAAAGAGCGTTCTCTTGCTCTAAGGCTAGAGAAGCTGATATGATCACGGGTAAAGACTCATTCTCACCTAAATATGCATATTTAAGATGAGAAGGTAGTAATTTGATATCTAATGTCGGCGGAGAAACAATAGAAGGTGGGGTAAGCGACTGATATTCAGATTCACGAAGAAGCTCGTAGCCTGCAAAGGATACAGACTCGGGAAGTGACGAGTCCAAAGTTTCAGACTCAGGAATGGGCTCATCGAAAGTTTCCTCACTAAGATGTGTAAGATCAAACATTGATGTGCTAATGTCGTCGAGATTATCAAAGCAAAGTTCATCAACCTCGCAGCTTTCGAGAGCCATCTCGTGGACAGAACATACATCAAGAATGTGAGCAGAGGGTTCAGACTGCTGACTTCCAATTTTATAGATGTTCAGCTCAATTGTCATTTTTCCAAAAGATAGGTTCATAGAACCGTTTAGACAATTAATGACAGCATTGGAAGTGGCTAGGAATGGTCGACCAAGAATCACCGGAATTTGGTTCCGTGGGTTCGCTATAGGCTTTGTATCTAAAACAATAAAGTCCACAGGGAATATAAATTCCTCGACTTTTATCAACACATCCTCGAGTTCACCCCTAGGTTTGGTGATTGATCGGTCTGCCATTTGGAGAGTGCAATGAGCTGGTTTCAATTCTCCAATCCCTAACTGCTCGTAAACAGAATATGAAAGCAGGTTAACACTTGCGCCAAGGTCAAGTAAAGCACGGTTAATATTTTTACCCCCAATTGAAATCGATATTGTAGGACAGCCAGGGTCCTTACATTTCTTTGGTAATTGTGGGGTAAAAGCTCTGCTAACATTATTTGTCATAAAGACCTTTTTGGGCACATGAGTCATCCTCTTCCTTGTGCACAAGTCCTTTAAAATTTTCGCATAAGCTGAAACTTGTTGAATAGCATCTAGGAGAGGGATGTTGATGTTAACCTGTTTAAACATTTCCATAATCTTCTCTATATGTGGACTCGATTTGTTTCCCCTTAACCGATTCGGATAAGGAGCTTTAGCAATAATAGCTGGGTCCAACATTGGAGAAGGTGGTGTGTGCGGAACTGATCCCAGAATAAGAGTGGGGATCGTCTTATGTTGACTAGAAGAAGTGGGCTGAGGGTTCAAGCCTTGAGCAAAACGAAGAATAGGCTCCCAAGAAGATTGTAGTGTAGACAAAGTAGGATTAGAAGTAGAAGTGGATGTGGAAGTAGAAGTGGAAGGAAAAGTAGAAGCCGGGGTGTTATTTATTAATTCATCATTATTATCAATCTCTTCACCGACTTGATCATTCAGAACTCTTCCGGATCTCAATGTTGTAATGGCATTCACATTGTAGTGTTGTGAATGTCCAGGATTCGGTAGGGGTTGAGACAGAAGTTTTCCTTTCTCTCTAGCACTCATTTCAGCATTTATTCGTGTAATTTGTGCTTCCATCAATTTAATACTTTCGTCGTGTGAGGCGGAGTCTTTCTGGATATTATCGACAGAAGACTTTATCTCAGCCAAAACTTGCATGAAATTTTTCAAAAGCAAGTTCATGGTTTGTTCGGGTGAACAAGAGTTATCGGTACCGGTCAATTGCAAAGAATTATTAAACGGTGCAGAAGTGTTGACCAGATTTTGAAATTTTTTTGATTGATAGGGGTGCTGACTCAATTGTAGTGGTTGCTGTTGTTGTGGAGGGACCCTTTGAAAATTATTTTGGTTTGGAACCGTGTTTTGAGTTTGGTGTTGGTTCCAAGAAAAATTAGGGTGATTCCTCCAACCCTGATTATAAGTGGAAGAATACGGATCGTTTCTAGGTCTTTGATGGAAAGCAGTATTAGTGTGCTCTTGACCTTGAAACAGAGAATTCAAAGGACATTCTTCCGTCAAATGTGATGGATCAGAACATCATCCACAGACAGTTTTGGGGAGTGTCATCTGATATAGGGAGGCTAACAAAAATTTGTGTTCCATAGCTTCAAGTTTCTTTTGCATCGCAGCCATTTCTTCTTTGACTCTTATGGAAACATCAAGTTGATGAATACCACCCCTAGACGATGGTTGACTTGCACTGTCCCATTGCAAAGTTTTTCCAGCGAAATCATCTAAAAATTTCCATGGTTCACCATCATCTTTAGACATAAAGTTGTCTTGACACATGGATTCAAGTATCTGTTTTGTTGTAGGATTAATACCCTTATATATGATTCTGCACATATCCCATCGATGGATTCCGTGATCAGGACACTGAACTAACAGATCCTTGAAGCGTTCAAAACACTTCGAAAATGGTTCATTGGGAAGCTGGGTAAATTGATTTATTTCGCTACGGACTCAGGCAGTCTTATGATTGGGATAGAATGTCTTAAGGAAAGCTATGACGAATTCATCCCAGTTTTAAATAGAATGTGCAGCTGTGTTATAAAGCCACTTCTCGGCTAAATCGCACAAAGTGAACGGGAGAAGACGTAATCTCATAGCATCCATAGAAAGTTATGAAGTACCCATCATAGCGCATACGTTTTCAAATTTGGTAATAAAAACGTATGTGTTCTCAGACTCGAGACCGTGAAATTTGGGTAAAAATTTCGAAATTGTCCCCATTGGCTGGTGGAATGGTAAGACGGGTAGAAAGAGGACCTCGAATAGGGTAACATCTCTCTTGGAGAGAGATACAGGGTGGATTCTGCACACCTGCGGATGGTGGCAGAGTGGTGTTAAAGAATTTCGATGGAGATCCGTCCATCGAAGTCTATGTGGTGTGTGGTGGGGAAAATGATGATGTAGAATTACCGACTTCAGAGTCGATAGGAGAAACGCGGACAAGACAGGAACTAGAATCCCGTGTCCAGCCAAGCATGCACTAAATGGTTTAGCACAAGTGGCAGCGTAAGTGATAATTAGAGAAAAGTTGGTTTGGTGTTTGTTTTTAAAAAGACAGATTTTGAAAAAATCACACAAAAAATGCACAAGCAACGCTAGATCTAATGGTCACCTAGGTCAAGTTACTAGACCGCTCATAAACTTTCAGAAGACAAGTCGCAAGATAGATCCTCTACTGCCTCTTTATCCCTTCTGTGGCCAGGTAAGTGGGAGGTTTTCCGCTCCGTAAGTAGCGGGCCTAATTAAGTAACCACTTTCCTTAGACACACTTGCCTTAGACACCACAAAAGAAATGCGGATAAGCAATAGATTATCCACGACCTCCTTCTGTCCTAAATGAGCGTGACGGCCCTTAGAGTCTTGTCTAGATATTTTTTTAGTTAATGAGGGTGATGCGGATGCTAGTTTTGGTATTTTTGGGGCATAGGAAGGGTAATGAAATCCCTACCTAATCTGAATTTGGTCGTTGCCCCTTAATTTCCGTATTAAAATATGCAAACAACCAATATCAAAACACGCAACAAATTTTTCTTTTAGCGGCGCTGCGAATTTTTGCAAAGAATTCTGCAGAAAATGATTATTGGATAAGAGCAGGGAAGAGATAAGAAAGTAAGAGATATACCACAGAGAACTGGAGCCCTAATTCCTCAAGTTGGTCGCGCTTCTGCCGCCAAAACCTGCATATTGCCGCGGTTCTGTGGTGTATTGAGCGGTTCTCTGCACGAAATTTGGTACAAGTGCTCCTGTTGCTCCTCTGTCCTATCTGAAATGATCTGAATATTTTTCCCCTTGCTGCAATGATTCAAGATTCCCTTGCAAAATTCACACACTAATCGTTAATCACTTGATGCGATTTTGATTCAAATTTATGATGGAATAATAAATTTTAAACTCAAATAACAAGAACGAACAAAATAGCACGTGATCCCCGGCAACGGCGCCATTTGATTGATCGTATGGTTCGTGTTTTGAAAAGTAATCACAACCAAAGAATTTATAACCGCAATCAATTAACGGTGTCGAAGTAGTTCGTTAATGAATACGGATCGTCTACTGAGATGCGTGTTTTATTCGATCTTGTTTTAGATGAATTGAAAGAAAATATAAAAGAATATTCAAGAAAGTAATTCAATATTTAATTGAGTTTTCATTTCAAGAAAATCACGAAAAATACAAAGAATCAAGAAGATGTCCAAATCAATTTAGTTATCAAGATTATGTAGAATAGCTTGTAGGAATCAATCGAATTAATAGCAACGATGAATACTAATAATGACTAATCTTATCTATTGATGGATTGTAGCTAGATTGATGACGATGAATGAAAATTAGGGATCTATTGAAGAAACTAGGGTTTCTCCTTCACTATCCCTTACCTTTTCATTGATCATCATTCAAATCTAGCCTCTAGAAAAGAGGATCCTCAATCATTTGATCCCTAATTTGCAATGAAGTAATCAAGAACATGATCTCGCTCCAAATTAGGTCATAGACGATTCTTTTTCTTAAAGTTAACAATTCTTATAAGACTTAAGATTAGTTTTAGGATTTTATCATCATTTGATCTACCGATTCTCTCGATTCCTTTACTAGCGGAGATTTCACTCACGCATCATGAAAATTAAAGAATCAAGAGTGAGAAATTTCATAATGCAAGAATGTAAAGAAAACGAGAATTAACAATTTATCACCTTTATTAAATCTTCTTCAAATTACACCTCTCAATTTGAGGTTACAAGACTAGCTCTCGATCTCTCTTTTGAAAGGGAATTTGTCGTCGATCTTTGCATGGCTCGATCACTGTGAGTCGTGGATCGGATGCAGATCTCTTGCTCTTGGTGAAGACCGACGTTACGATAAAGGATCTTCGATTGCCCGCTTGATTTTTCTCTCAATGGATCTTGATTTGATTGGATTTGGATTGGATCTCAAGTTGCGTCACTCAACTTGAATTGAATTGTGGCTCAATTGTGTAACAATTAACAACCCTTTTGAACAACCCCAAAAATTAAGATCTAGATCCCCTTTTATAGCCCCAAATCAGGCTTCTTTCATAAGCTTGGTTGTTATGCAGAGCCTTCTCGAAGAAGCTAGGCGGTTACAGAGCGTCTTGAGGAAGCTAGGCGGTTACAAGGAAGGATCTGGAAAAGTTTCATCACCGGCGCCCCTAAATCGGCCGCGGATCCGCTGCGGGTCGGCCTGGATCGGCCACGGTTCCATGGCCGTATGAAGGAATCTCAGCTTTATATCTTCTGGGGTGTTTGGTGTTGGTCTTAGGGTTTTCTTCTGATGTCTGGAATCATATAATTATTTCTTTCTTGCTGCTAAATTTCAAGTCTTTGACTTGCTGCATTTTATCGGCACTTTTGTGATTCCGGTTCTTTGACCTGAAGAATTTTCTGCATACAAAAAATGTGTTGAGAAATACAATATCATGCGTGTAGTAATAAACACACAATTTCCCTCCAGAGTGTCGATTATAATTGTAACACGTGGTATTTGGTATTTTCCAGATGAATTTGTAATCCGTATTATATTTACAATAAACACCCTTAGATGATTAGAAAGAATAGGGAAATTGATGTGTTAAAAATGCACTATTTTCGACAGATCACTCATCGATCGTCATATGTGAAAATAAAAGCGCGCCTTGGTCCCCGTCTATCGGTTAACATACGTTCGATGTTCGTCGTGACATAAAACTATATGAAAGTTGTTAAATATCACACGATATTGTTTGGTGCTAACAATCGTTGTGTAGTCTATGTGACGAGAAGATTCAATCATATGATAACCGATAGATTTGTGCAGTTTGGACAAGTTAGGAATGTATAAAGCAAACACCTGCATTCATTTGTGTTTTCATTCGCTTCGAGTTATTTGATCGGTACTTTTCCACTGGTTCTCCGTGTACAAAGATAAATTAGATGTTCATTTCAATATTGTTTCACAGCATTGAAATGATTATCTATTCTATTACAGTGTACTCGGAAAACAGCGGGAAGGTGTTGCCAAAATTTACTCAAAACGGATGAAAGCACAAGAGAATGGGTATCCTCTCTATACATTCTTAATGGGATAGAAGTGTCACGCCCCACATCCCAGAATGCGCAGACTACGTCACATGATAGAGCCAACCATGCTAGCTGTGGTTAGGAATCATCTCTCAACAGCCACATTACGGCTGTCTATAGGATATCAAGAACAGTAAAATATAAAAACTAGCTAGTACATGTCCATTTTCCACAATAAATAGAGTCAAAAAAATGCATATAGCGGAAACGAATCAAATCCAATAAACAACATCTGAAACATGTCCCAATATGGGCTCACATCAAAGAAATAAAACTGCGGAAATAAAATAAACTAAACATCTCTAAAACACATGTTCAACTCCTCATCGCTCAGTTTGATGGTTAAAGTACTCTTGATCTGCCTGCGATAAAGGTAAAGGAACTGGGCCATGCAAAAGCCAGATTTTAGTTCGTCATAATATCAAAATAACAATAATAACCAGGATGTAATGATATAGGTAAACATGAATATAAATAAATAATATAGATATAAACAATGAGGTATGTGTATGTATGTGATGTGTGATGTGTAACCTAAAACTGTGCTTCTAGGTTAACTATTCTAAAAGTTTTTTAAATCAATTAATGTAATCATCATCGTAACCCAACAGTATATATCCCGTTCATTCCCTATGGGATCAGGGTAACAGGATTTATTCCATAACGCCTAGAAAAACGGCAAACAAGTAATTATTTCGCAACGCGCGGAAAAACGGCAAACAGGTAATTATTCCGTAACGCCCGGAAAAATGGCAAACATGTAATTATTCCGTAATGCCCGGAAAAATGGAAAACATGTAATAATATCCACTTGATTTACATTTCGTTTACATTCTTGATTTCCCTTTTTCCCCCAGCTTTGTGTTTAAGTCAGGTATTGATAATATAGATCTAATACCAACACAGGATCAAGTATGTACAGTTCTTGTCTATGCAGACAACAAATTACATCCGTCAGGACAACACGTCAATATTGTTAGCATTAGTAACAAGATCCAAGTAACAAGTTAAGTAGGGTGTCGTGAACATGTCATGTGATGTATATGCATCAAATAGATACCCAAATGTGAAACTGCAACGAATATCGAAACACGGTAACCAAACTGATACCAGGATGCATATGTATCTATCTGTAATAACCTTTATATATCCATGAGTATGTATGATGCAAACTATATAATACGTTGTACTAATATAGTAGTATAATGATATCATGATGTTCCGGCATGCAATCAGATATGCTATTATCGGTACGGATACGAACGGATAACGTAATACCGTAAATTGGTAATAGTTGCTGAATAATAAAACACATGTACTATTTTTATTCATATGGATATCGATATAGTAGCATAGAAAGTTGCAAGATAAACTTTCCTGATCGGATCTCACGACGGGGTATGTACGTCACGTTCGACGTCGGGTAAACGTCGCGATGCAAATTCACGCTCGTGCAGGACTGGACCTGGCTGAACAATGACATAACGTGATGTCTACGCTGGATGACGACGATGATTGGGTCGTCCGGATCGTCGGCGACGCGTGCGACTCCGGCGAGACGATCAAGAATCAAGAAAGCAAGAAAAGAAAGAAAGAAGAAGAAGAAGAAGAAGAAGACTAGGTTGTGGTTGCTGGCGTTCTGGGGTCTGGTGGTGAGTTCTGGGAAAGCGAGGACAGAGGAGAAGATGACGGAGATGATGGGTTGTCGTCGATGAGGTCTAACGGCGAGGGGAAATGGTTTCTTTAGGTTTGCTGTTGGGGTCGTCAGGAAAACATGGTTGATGGTGGTGGTGGTGGTTTGTGGTGTCGGGGATCGGAGAGGGAGGCGAGGAGGTGATGATGGTGACAACGGAGAAGTGAGGGTGATCGGCGGTGAGCTTTCTGGGGTTGCGTTGGGGATATGCAGGGATAGTCGTAGGTTGTCGACGGTGGCAGGGATCTCGTCAGGGAAAGAAGTAGAGGAAGAGGAGGTGGTTATGAAGGCGAGGAGACGAGGGTGAGGTCGGGGTGATGGCGACGGTGAGTCGCCGGCGATGATGGTTTTAGGTTGCTCGGGGGTTGCAGGGGTCATGGTCGGGGATAGAGGAGGAGATGAGGAAGTGGAGGTGGTGGAGGTTGTGATGAGGTGACTATGACGGTTTGCGACGATGGGTGGTCGGCGGCGATGGCGAGGCGTAAGGGTTAGGGTTCTGGTTTGGGTTTGTCGCGAGGAGAAGAAAATAGAGAAAAAGAGAGAGAGGTAAGGTGTTGTTATTAGAGTTAATTAATAGGTTATAAAATAATATATAGGAGAGAGAAAGATAGAGGCAGAGGGGTAGAGAGAGAGCGAGAAGAAAGAGAGAGAGACGGTGAGATGCTGAGAGAAAGAGATAGGAATTGATAATTAGTTATATATATATATATTTATAATATATTGTGAACTATTTATATATAAAGAATATTATAATATTTATATTTGGATTATACAGCTATTTTCAAAATATTTCGAAAAATACCCGGGACTCTTCTCAAAATCTAGTTTTAAAATATGTAGAATATACGTACAAGCCAAAACCATAATGCAATGTCCGGTTAATAAAAATGCATACCCCCAAGTATAGATCTGTGTAAATATACGTAGCGATCCAAACGAGTCTGTTTTATCAATCTGGACATGAACACGATGTATGGATGCAAACATATGATGTGGGGTATGATAACAGGCCATACTAGATATTAAAGATTATTATCTGGTTATAATTTGTATTATTTAAACGATATGCGGACACAAAAATACATAATACATGTATATAGAATCTAGATCTGTACGGATTCTCTGTACTAGCAAATATATGATGTAATCTTGAACCATCATAGGTTTCAAGCATGCGGGTCAGGTCGGATACCAAATATACCCTATCACGCCCCGCTTCTCAGAATGTGCAGACTACGGCAAATGACAGAGCCAACTATATTACCTATTGTTAGGAATCATCCTTCCATAGTCACATTACGGCTGTATATAGGATATCAAGAACAGTAAAATATAAAAACTAGCTAGTACATATCAATTTTCCACAGTAAATAGAGTCAAGAAAATGCATATAGCGGAAACGAATCAAATCCAATAATCAACATCTGAAACATGTCCCAATATGGGCTCACATCAAAGAAATAAAACTGCGGAAATAAACTAAACTAAACATCTCTAAAACACATGTTCAACTCCTCATCGCTCGGCTTGATGGTTAAAGTACTCTTAATCTGCCTGCGATAAAGGTAAAAGAACTGGGTTATGCAAAGCCCAGATGCCAGTGCGTCAAAATATAAAAATAACAATAATAATCAAGAAAACTATCGCAATATCGGAAAAACCCCAAATAAAATATCATATAAATGCACTAAGGTGTTACAAGAAGCCTTACCCTCGACAGCCGAAACAAACACATACAACATGAATACACAGCACACGCACACAAAAAGCACGTACACACTAACAACCCTACACCTAAGAGAAATCATAAATTGAAACACAGATATACAGAATTCAACTCATTCTTGGGTATCTTCAAACCTAACCTTGTTAATCGATAATTTATCATTTTCAATGACAAACTTGCCCTTACGGATTTTCTTTTTTTATCAATAACCATCTCGTTCTTAGATTTATTAATATAGTCATCATAAAAAACCAAAATCCATAACTTACAATTTATATATTATACAGTCTAACATGGCCCATGAGTACATCAAAGTTAAGAACCGGATGTACATGGATTGACAACAATGTATGAAATCTAAGTTTGTCACAAGAGTTGCTGCTTTTATTGAATTTGCACGCGCACATAATAAGACCGTGTTAGAGAAGATTCTCTATCCGTGCGATAGATATAGGAATAAGTTCTGGCAGAAAGTAGAAATCGTAGATCTTCACATCGTTAAACATGACTTTACTAGATTTTATACAACTTGGCTATATCACGGGAAACGACAAGAAGAAGACAGTAATGCAGCGGAAAAAGAAGGTGAATACAGTAATGCGGCGGTAGAAGAAGACGAAAAATTCTTTTTAGTAGAAGAAATGGAGGATGTGGTAGAGCCTTCCATCAGCGATAATAATCCTACCGAAGAAGACATTCCTTCCATTCAAGGACCGCGTGCGGATAAGTATGAAAAGTTCATGAATGATACTAAAAGACTAATTTATGAGAATAAAAAGTATTCCACCCTATCAAGCTTCGTCCAACTTTTCCAGATTAAGTGCCTAAATGGATGGAGCAACAAGTCATTCACAATACTTCTGAAGTTCTTGAAAGATTCTATACCCCCAAGAAATAACATGCCCGAGAGCTGGTACGAAGCCCAGAAAATGATGTCTGATTTGGGTCTGAACCGTGAGAAGATTCATGCATGTCCCAAAAATTGCGTGTTGTACCGGGAAGAGAATTCTGATTTGAAAGAGTGTCCAACATGCTGTGAGGCCAGGTATAAGCCGAAAGAATCTGATAAGAATCCTAATATAAGTATCAAGATAGCACGATACTTTCCCATAACACAGAGGCTGCAGAGGTTATTCAGGTGTAAGGAAACAACCGAGGTAATAATTTGGCATTACCATGCTACTCTAAGCGAAGATGGAAAAATTAGTCATCCAAGAGATTCACCGGCATGGAAGGATTTCGATAGGAGGCACCAAACATTCAGTAGTGATCCTCGCAATGTCGGGCTCGGACTGGATAGTGATGGCTTCTGCCCATTCAACTATATGGCTGGAAGACACAGCACATAACCCGTTGTAATGATGGTTTATAATATGTTGCCTTGGTTAGCTATGGATCAATCCTACTTTATGATACATCTTCTTATTGATGGACCAAACTCACCGGGAAACAATATCGACGTCTATTTCTGAACTTTGGTCGATGAGTTAAAATCTTTATTCGTTGATAGTGTTGAGACTTACGATGCAAACACAGATACAACCTTCACGATGCGTGCGGCTTTAATGTGGAAAATCAATGAGTTTTCTGCGTATGGAATGCTATCAGGTTGGTCCATACTTGGTCACAAAGCATGTGCCATCAAGATACAACATCGAAATGGTTGAAGTTTAGCAGGAAGGTTTGTTATTGAGGTCATCGGCGTTTCCTGCCACCAAACCATCCCTACAGGTTAGACAATGCCCACTTTAATGGTCATCAGAAGCTTCTTAGAACTCCAGCCTCATTTTCCGGAGAGGACGTGATTGCTCAGTGGTATGGTACAATAACATGACTTTCGGGATAGATCCGGCAAAACAGGACAAACCACCATACTGGAAAAAGTTAAGCATTTTCTACGAGCTTCCGTACTGGTCAAAAAAATTAGTGCATCATCGTCTAGACGTCATGCACATAGAGAAGGGAGTATTTGAGCATGTACTTAACTTGCTTCTTTGTAGAGACAGAAAATCGAAAGATAACCTTCATGCATGGATGGATCTTTAGGACTGGGAAATTAGAAGTGAATTGCATCCTTAACCGATAGCGGGTAAACCAGGCAAGTTTGTACTTCCTAATGCCGTGTATCATATGTCACAATTGGAGAAGAAAAGTTTCTTGTAGGTGTTGCATGATTTGAATGTTCTCGCAGGTTTCTCAAGATCATTTAGTAAGAAGATAAAGATTGTGAGCGGTATGATCGATGAGCTAAAAAATTATGATCACCATATTATTATGGAGCACCTTCTCCCATTATCTCAGGACTTCCCTTTCCTAATCGGTTGGTCTAGTAATCAATGACCTTTGTTGGTTTTTTAGGAAATTGTGTGCTAAAACCTTGGATGTTTTAACGTTGGAGAATCTAGAAAATTCTATTTTCTTAATACTTTGCAAACTTGAGCACTTTTTCGCGCTGCCGTTCTTCGATATCATAGTACACCTGACGGTTCATCTTGCAACCGATGCTAAGTTTGCCGGACCGGTACAATATCGTTGTATGTATCGCGTCGAAAGATACATTGAATTTTTCGTTTCATGCATTTTGTAAAATTATTGTTTTCTTTTATACCCATATTTATGTTTTTAACATATTTTTCTTTAGGTACCTCTATACTTTAAAAAAGTATATACACAATAGAAATCGACTAGAGGGTTCTATCATGCAAGGTTATCTTCTAGATGAAGTAACCACATTTTGTTCCTGCTATCTGGACGAGAACATTGGGACGAAGCTTAACCGGCCTCGGAGAATTCAGGACGGGCCATACGGTAAAGCGGATTATAAGAGAGTAGACCCCATGTTTATCAATAAGATATATCGGTTTGTCTTCTTCAATAGCACATGTCTTGAAGAAATTAGAGAGTAAGTTTTTTTGGATTAATTGTTATATTTGTATGTATGTATGTATGTATATATATATATATATATATATATATATATATGAAATGATATAATATTGATGTCATAATTTATTGTTGAGGACAAAATTCATAATGATGAGGTACGTGAAGGGCATCCTGATTGGAATGATGAACAATTGGAAAAATATCATCAGGTTAATTTTTGTGATTGGGTTGCAGATCATGTAAGTTGTTCGAATAATATGTTATTGCGACCAGTCTTAAAATTTGTTTCATCAGATCCACGATTCGAACTCGTGTGTATCATTAGAGAGAGATTCAAGATGTTTAGCTCAGTTTCCTAGAATGGAGGTTGCATACCATAAAGGATTCGGTGTCTTTGGATACAAATTTGAAGTTAAGGACATAGAAACATCTCGAACCACCCGGAATAGTTGGATTGAGACCATAGAATTGGATGGTGTGATTTATTATGGATACTTAAATTGCATACTTGGAATCCAATATCCCGGACGATCAGAACCGTTTTATATATTTTAGTGTATTTGGTACGATACACGAACCGATAAGGATAAGTGGAGAAACAATCTCGGGACTTGGAAAGATGAATATGGATTGACTCGTGTAATCACACTTCGATTTTGCACTCAGGACGATCCATTTATCTTTCCGCAACAAGCGTTTCAAGTATACTACTCACAGTGCTTGAAGTATCTAGGATGGAGTGTCGTATGCCATTGGAAACCCAAGGATGTTTATGATGTCCCAGAATTTGAGGATCGTATGGAGGACAACGATGAGGATGAAGAAAAGAGATGACTTAGAGTGCTCCGACCGTCTGTCTCTAAAGACGGGTTGTCTTCGGCTGATCGTAAAGTTACGTGGGTTAGGAATGATATCGATGATGAAATCTAAGTAAATATGTCTAATACATCTACGAAATGAAAAAGGTTATCAGTAATGTTATATTATTACTTCACATTTTTACAATCTATACATATATTGGATGCATATATAATGACTGTACTTTTATCTAGGTCTGATGACGAAGCCAGGAGCAGCGAGGGGCGGCAGGAGCACCAGCCGCGGCAGCAGCAGAGACAGAAGCAGAGGCAGAGCGGTTCTGCCGCCCGGGGAGCTGCGTAGGGAGCCCCAGAGGGCTGGTCTTGTACCCCGATCTGTATCCCCTTTGGATGACTCCTTTTGTGTGGACTTTGCCTCACCTCCAGGTATATTGCACGCATATTCATTTCGAATGTTATATTATAGATATGCACGCACATTTATTTTAAAGTTACTTATATATTCAATTTTTAATTGTCTAGCAGTAGGTGGTGCGTCCACATCAGAGGCAGAGGCCACTACCGCACCTACAGGAATGTTTATATAGCCTATACTGCATGCATATTGATTTAGAATGTTATATTATAGATACACACATTTTTTGCAATTACTTATATAATCAATTTTTGATTTTCTACCTGTAGGTGGTGCCTCCACATCCCGGGCAGAGGCTACCACCGTACCTGCAGGTATGTTTATATATCCTATATTGCATGCATATCGATTTGGATTGTTATATTATAGATATACACATATTATTTTTTGCAATTACTTATATTATCTAATTATAGGTGGTGCATCCACATTTGGCGCTGTGGCCACTCCCGCTACATCCGTACCCTCCTCCCAGTCTACAGGTTAGTATTCTTAAATATAAAATCTTTTTCATAAAAGAGATGATGACTTGGACACAGTAGCCTATCCAAAGGGCCCAAATGCAAATCATTTAAGCTCACAATTAGTTTCACCTTTTTGGTGGATGTAACCGGCCTTTATTTTTATGAAAATTAGTTTTTTCATTTTACATATCCTTTAAAAATAACCATGAACTTCATATAATTTTATCGTCAATGTTTATTTTCTAGTTGGAGGGGATGCGTCCACGTCCGGGTCACCGGAGGAACTATCGTCCCGCTTGTGCTGCTGCATGGGCCCAGGCTCGTGCTTCTGTCGTCGGAGGTATATATCACACTTCATTTTTCGTTAATCTTTGATTTCTAAATACCGTTTTGTCTTGATATTGCTTTTCTTGATATTTCTTGTAGATGCAGGGCAGCCCCATCCCGAGAGGGGGGCTCGAGGGTTGATTCAGTCCTACAGGTCGAGACCCGATAGAGCAAGGGGGTGGTATCGTTCCCCCTCTTCTTTACCCCCAATTATCGCTATACCGGCGATTATGCCGAGAGGTTCGACCGGTATATTTGGGATGAGAGCCGCATCAAAAAGAAGTATTCTCTTCACGTTGAGTGGAGCGATCACCACCGGCGCTCCTTTGCCCTCTTTTGGGATCAGACTCGGGTATTAATATATATTTTTATCCGACTTATCAAATAAATTTTTTATTTATAATTTAAATACATTCTTTTCTTGTATTTGTAGTTGGATTACGACTTTCAGCCTGTACCCAATCCTGATCACTCTGACAGAGTGCTCGATCTTCACACTCTTTACCCAGGCCTCATGATGAACATAGAATCAAAGACCCGATATAATAGGAACAAGCTGAAGATCGATTGCTCCATTCTATGGCTGGCGACCACCAAGGCGGAAAAAGTGGATCTCTTACATTCTCTAGCCTTTTCCACAGTCGACGTAGATACATAGCCTCTCTTGTGTCGGTATTATGAGTCTGAGCGCAAACAGGTTTGTAATTTAAATGTAATTCATTGTTTAGTATATAATTTATATTTTTATGTTGCTTAATTAGAAAACTAAATCTGATTGTGTTGTGCAAAAACAGGCCGATCAAAACAAGGAAAATAGGAATTCAGCGAAGAGGGGTCACCCCATTTACACAAGTGGCTCGAGAAATATTACTCGTGCTATGGAGCTATCGGTAAATTACAATAGATCTATTTTGAAATAATGCAATATTAAGAGTTATTTTATAACATATGTAAATTTTTGGTGAATTGCAGAGAGCTCAGACCCTGGCATAGGGTGGTACACCTAGCTTGTTGACCGTGTATCTTGCTTTCCATGGCACCTCGACAGATCCCTCCACGGGCGAGCTTCGATTCCACGACACTGCTATCCAGGAGTATTGTGTAAGTGTTAATATTTATTCTAATTCGAATGAAAATTTTGTTTTGATAAATTAAAATTTAAATGATATATATACTTATGTTTTAATGCTTAAAGTGGGTGTAAGAGCGGGTGGTGGAGCAGGCAGAGGCATCGGGGATTGATTTCAGTAGACAAACCGATTCGATCATACTGACCCCAGCCTTAGACGTCGCACATGGAGGGCACCACGAAGGTTGGAAGAGATGCCGGGGACTTACTCCTAACAGGACCTATATGAAGTTGGTCTCCACTCCGGCAGTTATTTCCCCTACCCCCGTGAGCGACGTCTAGAGCAAGATGTTGCCGCATTGAAGACCATCGTCGAGAAATTGAAGGAGATGTTGGTACGTATATTACTTATTAGTAACATATTATATCACATTATAGATAGTAACATATGCAACATTACTAGCCTGGGCTTATTTGGTTTTAGACTTAGTTGGATTAATCAGAGTTACATAAAACTATCTAATTAAATTGAACTCTATAATTATAACCATGCCACATCTTTCTTCTTTTTGGAGTTTAAAAAGTTATGATTTTCCAAACTTAAAACTTGAGAAGAAAACATTGCTTTGTAAATTAGATAACTCATAAACCAAGCATCCAATCAAAGTTAAACAATTAAAAAGAGATACGGGCTTACAAGTTAGAGTAAGCATCATTTCTACCGCCACTTAAAATAAACTATGGTTTTCCAAACTAGATACCCAAACTAGGACTAACTCACTAAGTATTCTTAGATTGGGGAAAAAAGCATAGTCCTGAATGTGTGGAATTTCAACATGTATAAATTCTCATATATAACATATGAATTTCAACAGAACGTATGGAATCTCAACAGAGTATATATAAATTCGCGGTTCCGCAATAATCCGATAATTATACGAATTCGACTAAAATCTAGTACATTGTTCTTACACATTTATTACACAAACACAAAATTTTACAGATTCGGCAGGCTATTTTGACTGCGGCACCACATGCCTCTCCTTCGACTGCCGCTGCGCAAGCCACTACCTCGGTTGCGGCTGCATAGGCCACTCCTATAGCTCCACAGTGCACTCAGACTCCTGCACAGACCACTCAGACTCCTGCACAGACCGCTCTTTCATTAGTCGAGTTTTTGACGACCCAAGGCTGCACCGAGGAACAGATGTGCCAGATTACGGCGATTATTAGAGGTGGATGAGTTAGACCAAGCTAGGATAGGTTTATTTATATTTTTGAGGATGGATGTACTTATTTGATACATATTGTATGGTTTGGACGACATCGGAGGTTTTTTATATGTTTACGATGATTTTAAATTGATTTCGTATTCTGTTTGTTTATTTCTTTTATATATTATGTGTGAGATGTTGTTTATGAATATTTATGTATTTGGCTATATATATATATATATATATATATTATTGTGCATAGGGCGGGGAAAAATGGGAAGCCCCTTTTTAAAAAAAATACCTGATATAATTTCCTTACGGATTAATCCGTAGGGGCACGTTTTGCCCCTACACATTTCTCCTTAGGGACAAAATATTAGAATATCTGATATTTTGTCCCTATGGACTCAGTAATATGGGCAAAACTTGCCCCTATGGTATAATCCGTAGGGACATTTAGAAGGACCTACATATAACTCCGTAGAGGCAATTATTTTATTTTATAAACAGATAAATTAAAAAAGGATTATGTCCCTACGGTATAATCCGAAGGGCTAAATGCCTCTACGAAGTACGCCATAAAGGCAGTATTTATTCCGTAGGGGTATATTCAGGACAAATACTTGCAACTACATTCTTCGGACCTACGGAACTATTTTATGTCCTTACGGATTAATCCTTAGGGGTTACGGTTTGCCCCAACAGCTAAATTCGTAGGGTCAAGTTGATATTGTAATAGTGTTAGTGTCTTTGATTCTATATGGATATAGAATGGTAGTATATCTTATGGTTGTTAAGATATGGAGTTATCCGATTTTTGTTTAAAAACAGAATCTGAAAGAACTCAAGGCATGCTTCAGTAATAGCCGCTTGTGGGTTATCCCAAGCTTTCTCAATAATTAAGAAATTAAATTACAAAGATTAAGAAAAATAATTAAAGCAGAATAAAAGCAAATTTGTTAAAAATATGAATAAAGAAAAATCTAGGGTTTTCGAATCCACTAAACCTAATAATGGTGTTATTAAATAAAAACTTTTTCTTTTTTTTGGATTTCCACGTTTAAAACGAATATCTAATCAAAAGAGAAAATAATTATTATAATGATTAATTGCTAATGAATTAAGAATTAAATTGATCTAACTTTCTACTAGGCAAACCTACATGGTTGTCAAGTAAAGATTTACATAGCTATATCGATTAGTCAAGATTAACCCTAATTAACTAGATCGAATATAAACAATAAAAATATGAACTTTATTTTCCCTAGATAACTTTTATGGTTGTCAATCACTCATCGAATTACCTAGTTTATCAGCAATGCGTATTCTTTCCCTAAATGAATCTCAAGGTCTTCAATCACTCATCGATCTATTTAGTTTATCAAAATTGCAAATAAAGAACTTATTTTTATCATTAAATATTCTTTATTAAGACCATGAAAGAAAAACTAGAACATTAGAAACAAACACCAATCATATATTCAATTTCATCTAAACCCTAAGTAGAAAAGTTAGTTATGCATGAAAATAAAAGTAAGACAATAATAATTAAAAGAAAACATGATACATAAATAAAAATAGAAGTTGAATTGCTTACAACCCTATATCTTGCTCTTTAATAAAAGAGAAGATGAGAGATCCCCCAAGAGAGAATGATTTTAGCCCTCTGTATTCAATACCTTTAAATAGCCTTTTAATCGAATATAGGGTACCAACAGGATTTCATAATATCACTAATACAAATAATAAAATTTGACCTAATCGACCTAAGTGGGCCGGCTAAATAGCTGGTTTTGTAAGCTAAACGCCGGTTCATTAGAAGCAAGTGGGCCCCACTTTGTTCTGTATTTTCGTTGCACTGATTTGGTCTTTTTAAACTCTTCACATCTTTATAAATATGATCCATGCGCTTATGTTCCTTCCTTAACTCATTTTATCGAAGAAAACCAAGCATGCTGGTATCTTTTCTTCTCCTTTTGCAATTAAGATTTATCACCTGCAAATATTACAAAACACCTTTGCGTTGCATTAAATGTAACAAATTAAAAATAAATATGGATATAAAATATGCATTAAAATACACCAATCAAATACCCCCACACTTAAGTTTGGCTTGTCGTTGTGCAAAAACCTATGACTCTAAAAACTAAAACGAAAAATTCTAAAACTAAAACTACACTTATGATCTTTTCCACAGGCATTGCGATTGCATTTAGTATGTGTAACAAGCCATTAAACCCCTAGGTTAACCTAATATACGAGTGTTGTCTCGTGAGGGTTTTCAGTGGATACTACCTAAAAAATCCAGAAAAGGAAAAGAAAAAGAAATAAAATGAAAGAAAAGGAAAAATAAACAAATAGAAAAACTAAAAACCAAAAAACAAGAAATAAAAGAAAAGTGAAAACATTAAAAGGTAGAATCTTGCTAGTTTTTTAGTCTTCAAGAACTACCTTCCTAACGTGTCGTTTCAAATTTAGAATTTCTATCCTTCCTCAATAAAACTCGATCCTATTTTTCACTCCCCTCTTTCCTTCAAATACAGATCTTATACCCTTATGTGTTTGTATAATGTATCTTTTCCTCTTAAGATTTCAATTTAAACTATAGTATCCTTCTTTCGTACTCCGTATTTTACTTTTATTTATAAAAATATATCTACCCACAACACTTTTCTATGCGACTATTAATGCTTCATGAGGTACCAACCAACTGATTAGTCAGTGTATGAGTTTAACCATGTCTAGTTTGCTAAAATACCTAGAACACCCATGTAACGAGATTTCATTCAGTGACTCCCTAGCAAGATGGCTTGAGGGCACTAAGTGAAAAAACACTCTAAAAGACTTAATCACTCGAGTATCCTAGGCAATCACAAAACTAAACTTATTTAATTAATAATATAGTTTTTTTTATATTCACTTTTCGACGTGAGCATCCAATGCTTCTTGAGGCATGAATTCCCAACGATTTTGTGAAGAAAAAGTTTATTTTTTTTTATAGAAGAAGACATTTCAACAAAGATATATCTAGCTATCCTTTATATCTCAAGATTAAACACACGTGCTCGTATGACTAGTAGGGTATATATTCATCATATCTAACTTTGAGATGGGATTATTTTTCAGACTTCGTTCTATCCTCAGATTCAATAGTTTTTTTTCATATCACTTAACTTTCGGATTTCAAATTCAAGATCACCTATTACTTGCTAGATTCAAAAACTCTTTTTTTTGTAATTATTTTTTTAAAAGAAAACTTAAAAAGAAGGAAAAAATGAAGAAAGAAAAACAAAAATAAAAATAAAAACTAAAATAAAAACTAAAACTGCGACCCCCCCACACATATTTTGGACATTGCCCTCGATGTCAACCTCTACCCCATTGACCACCATGTCGACCCCCCTCACTAGTGCAACGCCTAAGTGTCGCTTCTCTTTTACGCTCTAAATGGGCTAACCGTTCCCTATGTTGTTCTTGTGTATACCCTATAGTAGTTAATGCTTTCCACACTCTTTTAAAGAACGAATTTTGTGTGCGGGGAGCGGGAAGGTCCCAAAAAGGGTTATGCTCATTGGGTGGTGGTTGTAAGGGTCCTGCAGATGTCCCCTCACCAACATCCTCAATGGAAAAGGGCTGTGGAAAAATCAGATCCTCGTGGTGTGTATGTTCGGTCCAAATACCTTTCAATCTCTCATATGAACTAGAAATCGTTTTGCATCTAAGAGCGATGTGTGGAATATGCTATGCATACTCATGAAACTCATACTCACCCATCGATGTGCGGCAAATGTGACTAGAACTGGATAAGATGATTTATTTTCACTTTTGCATCCACTATCGTATGTAACAATTGCCTACACACGCAATTTGTAATATCCTTCATCATTAGTGAGTGAACGATGTGAAGTGCTGGTCTATAAACTGAAGTGGTGTGAGTCGTTCCTACGACATTTTTGTGTAACCAACGACAGACGGCATGGACATTTGCATACGCGGTACTAGATGTAATCCCCCATCCTCAACCATAGTACAGTTAGCACCAATAAACGGTATATAAAATGTGGTCTTTCTAGGCTCTTGATTTTCTAGGGCCATAGGTATGTTTGTTCTACCCGAGATGGTGCTAATGTCTACGGGTCGCATTTTTCCTTGCCAAAACACATGCTGAATCCCTGTATCGAAGCCGTAATTGGTCATACTGTCATAAAAATTCCCCAACCAGGGGTTCAATTGCGGTGGAATCATGATTGTAAATTAAAAACTCCCACACTCACGCTACAATCTCATCATAAAAATTACAGATATAGGGATATTTAGTCGAAACATTGATGAATTTATGTTCCATATTCTATTTTATTACCCTTTGAACTTCAGCCATCTTAAATTAACCAACAGAGAAATTAACAGTTCAAACAGAGAATAATTACAGACAATTTATCTCCCCCAGAGATCTGGGGGGTTTTGCCAAAATTAGTCAGCGCTTCAACCGATCGTACCGGCGGTTTAGCCAGCTTAGGGTAACAGATCTGGCTCGTCTTCCCCCTTTGCTTCCTTCAGAAACCCTGGATCTAAATGGTGTGGTTTCAAATAGGATATGGCATTGGGAAATGTTTTATTTAAAGGGGATTTAGTAACTTTTCATATAAAACTGTAGAAAAAAAATTAGCAATAAATCCCTGAAAAAGAAAACAACTGAAAGTTAGAATTACATAATATACATAACATACATAGGAAGGTTATGATTTTATGACGACGAATCCGGCTCATGGAAAACCATGAGCTCCTCCTCCATACATGCAGAAAACTTTAAATATGGTTTTAATCATTGACCGTTAACTATAAAAATAGAACCGTTTTGAAGGTTTTCAACTTCGACTGCTCTATGCGAGAAAACTTTTTTTTTTATAATAAATGGACCAGTCCATCTAGATTTTAATTTATCTAGAAATAGATGCAGTATAGATTCATATAATAAAACTTTTTGGCCAATGATAATTGTTTTAATAATGGATTTATCATGAAAAACCTTTGTTTTCTCTTTAAAAATTTGGGCATTGTCGTAAGTTTCATTCCTTATCTCTTTATGTTCGTTCAATTGGAGATTTCTATTATTACTGGCTTTGTCCAAGTTTATATTTAACCGTTTAATGGCCCATATAGCTCGGTGCTCCAATTCTACTGGTAGATGGCAATTTTTTTCCCAAATACAAACCTATAAGGAGACATTCCAAGTTTGGGCTTATTAGCTTTTCTATAAGCCCATAATGCGTCTAAAGCCTTAGTAGACCAATCTCTATGATTTTTGTTAACGGTTTTCTCCAAAATTTTCTTGATTTGTTTATTCGAAACTTCAACTTGTCCATTAGTTTAAGGATGATATGGGGTCGCTAATTTGTGGCATATTAAGTATTTCTTCATTAAAGCTTCAAATGACTTATTACAAAAGTGGGTCCCATTATCATTAATAATGGAGCGTAGTATGCCAAACCGCGATATGATATTATGTTTTAAGAACTAGACGACAACCTTGTTTTCGTTAATTCGACATGCCACTTCATTGACCCATTTTGATACATAGTCGACTGCAAACAAAATATAAATGTTTCTAAATGAATTTAGAAACAGACCCATAAAATTGATGCCCCATATATCAAATATCTCGACAATCAAAATAGAGTTAAGAGGAATCATATTCCTCCAAGCGATTCTACCCATATGTTGACAGCGATCACAAGTCTTACAGAATTCATAAGCAATTTTGAATAGTGTAGTCCAATAAAACCCAAACAGTAAGAATTTTTCCATCGTATTTTTATCCACAAAATGTCCCCCACAAACTTGATCGTGGAAAAACAATAGAACGCTCATAATTTCATCATTTGAAACACATATTCATATTATTTGATCAGCACAATACTTAAACAAATAAGGATCATCTTAGTAAAACTGTTTCACTTGGGAAAGAAATTTGTACTTATCTTACTTGGATCAATCAGTAGGCATCATTACTGTGACGATATGAGCGAACCAATGTTCGCTCGTCAGAGCATAAGGTTGTTCGTCAGGAAAATGATCTTTAATAGGAATTTCTATTGAAGGTGTATTGGGGAGATGAGATAAATGATCGGCCACTACATTGTCGGATCCTTTTTATCTTTAATTTCAAGATCAAATTCTTGAAATAAAAAAATCCAACAAATAAGTTGGACTTTGGCATCCTTTTTCTCAATAAAATGATGAAGTTGTTAGTTATATGTATGCCCTAGAGGCCATTACTATACATGCGATGTATATTGTAGTGGATGCTTGGACATATATAGGGAGGACTTTCTTGCTCGACAAGATAGTATGCTATCTAGTTGCTCTTTATCTTAACATGTACACTTATTGTCTCTCTATTATATGTTGATAAAACCCTTAGGATGAGTACATGACTACCAGGACTATGATGCAGATCATAATAGCGGGGCAGAGGTAGTCGGCAAGTACATCCTTCAATTGTTCCTAGTCGTGGGAGTATCGAGACAAAGCATCGATACTCCAGAGTAGACTAGCGTATACACTTCTCGACCCATATGATGGGCGATGGATGATCCCATATCTATTGGAGTTTGACATCAAAGAAGGTATACGGGTGCTCAGTGGAGACTGGGTACACTGAACGTACTCGCCGAGAACTCCTAGATGATATTATACCTATCGTCAGATAGCAGTTCTCTGGTGATGCTGGTACAGGTTAGTCTGTCAACCCGAGATCGTCATAGAGTCTTGTGTGATTCCTACTGTGCTTTGATTTCCACCTTACCACGTTCAATAGATCATGAAAACTGTGGTTTTTGGGTACAATCCGAGTCACATTGAGGCAATGAGCGATGCGAGGGGATTTCGTCTCTCCCGGTATAGGGGGTTGATGTTGCACTATGTTCGATTGGCCATAACAGGAAATCCCTGGCCAGGGTTGCTGAGATCTATTGGTAAGTGTTTTCGGTAGTTTCTCGAACCATTATGGACCTTGCATCGGCATGACTTATCAGGCTATTGGGGTCTGACTTATACCACCCCCAGGCTGTGATATGCGACATATCAGACGAGAAAACCGGACTGTATGGTAGTGTTACTGATTGGATTCGTTGGAGTATGAGCAGGCTTTCTTGTTGATCTTCTGGTCGCTCAATACCCGGGTGGCCGTTACGTTTAGCAGACCGCTTGCGGCTTGTTGGTATATAATATGATCATCACCTACTGCCGGCGTATTGACGGGTCTTTAGAGTCCTACACAGAGGTTTCCTGGCTCAAACGAAACGGAGTAGGAGCACATATGTGATATGTGCGGGACCAAGGTTAATACGATATGTGATACCGTATTCTATTCTCGCGATTTGTGTTATCGGTCGGTTATATTTGATATAGCCGGGTTATCGAATCAATAAAATGATACACATGATATTAGTCGGTTATATGTGATATAGCCGGATTATTAAATCAAGTGTTGATTTAATAATTTAATGCATAATTATATATTTGATATATTAACATACATTAACTAATATTTTCTTATTTATGATTTCTTTTTCTCACTAGTGTGTATTAGTATATATGGGATATATATTAGTGTATATTATTTTGTGTCATGTTTGATGATACATGCAACATGGGTGTGTGTGTGACTTACACCATTCTTGCTATAATGTAGGTTTTTTAATTGATTAAGTAATTCAAAATTTGGTTGAATATTGGTCATGGCTAGAAGCTTGGAGAAGCTTGGATAACTATTGACTAAGTCCACTAGTTTTGTTTTCCTTAAGATATTTGTTAACCCAGCCATTATAATTAGTCATGGTTAAGTGTCTACCAAGGTTAATATATGATATTAACTCACCAATGGTTGCCATTCAACACTAGGAATTTTCCATGGTTGCATCTCTTCATCTCCTTCCTCAAGCTCACTAGCTTTTGGGAGGTGATGAAAATGAGTGAGAAAAACATTTCTAAAATGACCAAAATTCCTACTTCATCATCCTACACTACTAGCCATTTAGTATAGGGTGTTTGCTTCACTAATTCCATAATTAGTGAAGAGGTATCTTGGGTTAGTGTCTCCTCGACGTAGATCATCTTCAGCCTCGAAGACTTCGAGCAAGCTTGTTCATTTCTTCATGTAAACCTTTTCTAGAGTTTGGGTGTTCTTTACTTGCAGTGAAGGGACTACTACATGGAGCATTAGATGTGAAGGACCGGTCTACAAAGGTTGTATTCCTCATTCACCTTTTATGTAAAGTTGTTTACATATTGTATCGTCGGATTTTCTAGTTAAGATTCTAGGGTTAGGGTTCTTTAGTACGGCAAAAATTTGAAAACGGCATGGACGATACCTTCCAAAACCTTGCTGCCATGCTAGGTAACCCTACAGTGGTATCAGTGCCATGCTAGAAAATTAGACGATGTTTGTTAGATTGCGAAACCGAAACGACTCCGAAACATGAAACACTAAACTAGGTTTCTATCGAAATTTTTAAAGTATCAAAATTGTTTTTAAGCAACTGCAGAATGTTTTATGGGATATAACATGAACACTGTGATAATTTCAAGAAGTTTCCTCGGATTTGGGCCGGCCACAATGGAGGAAAATCCGGCCACCTCGGGTCTTTTGTGGAATTTTGACTTGAAATTTTCATGGTGTTCCAGTCTCTGGGTTTCGGTGTTTCAGGTATTGCTTATTTTTGCTAAATTTGCCTGTAATGTTAACTTTCTGCAGAGGTAATTCGGAGTGTTTCGTAATCGTAATTATAACATCTATTCGGGTTATTTTGACGATCTTAAAAAGTTTGAACGGATATCAATAACCCAATTTTTCCCTCGCTAAAAATTTTCCAAGAGTTGGATTTTTCCGAGTTTAAAATTTTTAGAAAATCATGCAAGCGATTCTGTGGACCCTCTAGAAGAACGATATCCAAATTCTACTTTTTGGGTCGCGGAACCGCGGTCATACCCTAGGGTATGTGGTAGTTTCGTGGCGACATGAGTGAGGCATGGGTCGGCCCTTCCACGGATGGTTCATAGGGGCTGTGTCAGTTTCTGGGT
The DNA here is from genome assembly GCA_030015575.1 of Agapanthus africanus. Classification (NCBI taxonomy): domain Eukaryota; kingdom Viridiplantae; phylum Streptophyta; class Magnoliopsida; order Asparagales; family Amaryllidaceae; genus Agapanthus; species Agapanthus africanus. Next base: position 540,569,972 of record CM057348.1, read on the forward strand.
AATTTTTGAACTCCGCTCAAGTGTTGAGCTTTTCGGAAAATTTTGTGTGTTTGCTTATTCGATCGAAAAGTTTAACTTCGTCTAGCTATCTGTGATTGTGAGACAATACTTGGAATCCACAATAATTAGTTATGTGATAACTAGTTTGAATTTTATAAATCTACCAATTTAGTCTCATTTAATCGGTTGCCACGGGATTTTGATGTTGATCAAAAGCCCGTCGCAATTACGTAGCGTACGCGGATACTCGCCGGGTAACCTTACTAGATAGCCATGCCACATAGCCCCGACCCAGTGACTGTAGGAGAACCCCGTCGCCAAAAGCATCCGTTCGGGTGCTCATGGCCGTGGTGTTCCGCCTTAGTGCACTTCGTCGATGGCATCGGGGGTGCAGCCGTCTACTAAACTTTCCGACGAGCATTCGATCAGGTTATCGGGAATCTTGTTGAATTACCCGACAGGTTATTGGAAAGTGTTTTCAATATCGAGACTAAAATGCAGGGTTTATAATTGTTAGGCATGTGATGTCTAAGGAATTCATTTGGTAAGGCATAAAATCCAAAGTATGTGATACATTAGGTTTATGATGTCTAAGGTGGTTGCGGATTCCAACTGTTGTGGTTTTTCACTTTCTTTTCTGCGACCGTAAGTGTAATATGTGGTGTATCACCGTTTTCGTTGGTATATGTCGACGACAATTAGGATACGCATATTTACTTACGTTGATGACATGTGATGTTATGTGTTGCTGTGATATGTTATATTGGATCGTCGTGTTTTGAATAGCCGGGTTTTTTTTATGTGAGATGAGAGTTTTTCATTTTCATTCATATAAAAGCTTGTATGTAATATTCTTTTATTGGGGAACTTCCGGATGTCACCATTGATGTATATTATTTACTTTTCCGCATTAGGATAGACCGAAGGAGGAGAGCACAAGTAACCGTGTTCTAGGGTCCAGTGGGAGACCATCTCGAGGAGTCAAGACCGGGTCTCCTAACTCTAGAATTAGTAGGGTTGCTTGCCGCTCTCGTAGGGGTCTAAGGATGTAGGTTTTCCTATTCATCGCGACTATGGAATCCGTATTGTATACTGGCTTAAATTAAAACACGAAATTCCTAGTATATCCAATATTTCATATTTGTTCTTCTGCTGCTGATATTCTGTGATGTGATCACTTGATATTCTGAGATGAATGCTTATATTATATATATGATATATAATAAATATTGCTTCTTTCGTTTCTTCTGTGTTGCTTAGGAAGCATAAATGATGGGACTTCATTAATGAGATTAATGAAATAAAAGAAACCTAAAGATGTTGTAGAAACTTGTTTAAAAACTTGTAGCTCTAGTTCTTGCTTTGCATAGCGGTATTCCTTGTAGAATATCCAGCACCTTATTCGATAAGGAAAGAGCCGAGATCCTTTCACCGGGAGTGACCTCTTTAGCGAAATTGGCAGATGCTACAACCCTCTCGGTTTGTCTTTTAATTGCTTCTATAGTTTTTGCTTTGCATAGTGGTATTTGTGAAATATCCTGCACCTCCTTCGATGAGGAAAGACCCGAGATCCCTTCACCGGGAGTGACCTCTTTGGCAAAACTAGTAAATGCCTCAAAATAACTCGATTCTATAACGATATCAAGTTCATTGAGCAAAAAGTTTTCTTAAAAATCTGTCGTAGCCCTCCGTCATTTCAGATAAGTAATACTTACTATTCTTACTATGTTGGTTGACAATGTTAAGGCGTAGTGTGCGGTAGTTGGTTAGTGCTTATCTGCATAAGCATATGATGTGATTGGATTAGGGTAGTCGTACGACTTTGTTGACCATGTTAAGGGTCGTGCGGGTGGGTTTAATTCAATCAGGAAATGACGGGTTGAACTTGGCTAGTGCTTATGATTTGTTGACCATGTAAAGGTCATGAGTAGCTAGGGGCAAAATATTATCGGGAATTTCAAGTGTTGAAATTTACAACGAGATTGCTTACATTCTACAAGATAGTTGGATCCCGATATCCACTAGGAGTAAGAGTTACTCCTGGAAGAGTTTTACACATTACAATTAGCCGATCAAGTAGGTATCTAGAAAGGTGTTAACGGGATTACGCCCCTGGGAAAACGAGGTTTATTTTAATTAGGTCTGTACGAAAGCACTGGGAATCTTTCTCAAAGTACCAACATTGGCCTGGCCGAAATATTGGCGAACTTGTAGGGTGTAATTAATCCCGGCTAGTCTTACCTTTTAGGGTTTGAAGGAAGATTTGATAAAAACAGTGGGAGCCATCCTGATTAGATAAAATAATAACCAATCTGATCTTGCAAAAGCGCACGTAGAGTGTTTTCTTCTCTCTCTCTCTCTCCAGGTAGCGACCATGTCACGCCTTAATCAAGATAATAATATGGATGTGTTGACTGAACCTTCTTATTATACCGTGCTGGGGAACGTTGGTTCCGCTCTATCTTATAATTGTTAAAAGTCCGAGCAGGAAATAGAGGAATATCTGGATTCCTATGCCACCCATTCGAGGAATGTGCATGTTGATGCATCTTCTTCGGGTGTGTTCATTACCTATGTTTCTCAGTATCCTCTACGTCCTAGGTATGAGATACCGGATTTGGATACCATATATGTAATCTGTTACATGGGCTACAGAAAGGTAGAGAACTGAGAATGGATGATATATCTCTAAGAGTTAGAGAATGGTGCAATTGTTGCAGCCAAGTCAGTTGGCACATATCACCTTGTATTACCAAATGGTAAATACATTGATTCTGAAAAAATGTTATTACATACCGAACCTGATATAAAACATTATATCGGTTTCTTTAATAAGTTAAAGAAGGATATAATTCTGTATTGGAGGATAATGTTATGAACATTTTCCTGAATCAAGAGTTGATTGGGTCAGGCACGTTATGTAATAGCATATACGTTCTAAATCAAACCACAGTTCAAAGTATGTAGAACACACACAAGAGGAGTAGTTCAGAGATAAACGAATCCTTCTTGTGGCATTGTAGACTGGGTCATATCAATGCGACACGACTAGCTAAGTTACATAAGGATGAATATTAGAATCTGTTCGAATTTTCATCTTATGATACTTGCCAGTCTTGTCTCAAAGGTAAAATGACCTATACTCCATTTACTCGAAACAGAGAAAGAGTTACTGAACTCTTGGGACGATACATGATGATGTATACGGTCCTATGTCTACAAATGCCAGGGCTGGTTCTTCGTACTTCATTATATTCACTAATCATCTCTCGAGTTTCGGACATATGTTCCTGTTGAAACACAAGTCTGAAACTATTGAGAAATTCAAGAAATATAAGCTTGAAGTTGAGAACCAGATGGGTAGAAGTATTAAAGTCCTTCGATATGATTGAGGAGGCGAATACTTGGGTATTGAGTTCCTGGAGTTTCTAAAAGGAGAATGAGATTCTCTCTCAGCTTACTCCTTCGAATACACCACAACACAACGGTGTATCGGGGCGGAGGTATCGCACCCTATGAGATATAGCGCGCTCTATGATGAGTATTGCTGAGTTACCTGTTTCCTTTTGGAGTTATGCACTTGAGAAGCTGCATACCTATTGAATGAGGTTCCATCCAAATCATTGCCTACACTCCATATGAGATATGGAATGGATGAGACCATGTCTTAAACGGGTTAAGATATGGGGTTGTCTGGCCTATGTTGAAAAGCAAAATCCGGACAAACTCGAGGCAATGTCAGTTCTGTATGAGTTTGTTAGGATAACCAAAACATTCGTGAGGGTATATCTTCTACCACACTGAGGAGCAAAAGGTGTTTTGTTTCTCAGCATGCTACCTTTTTAGAAAAGGAATTTCTTGTGAAGAAATTTGTGGACATGAGATAGAACTGGAAGGAGTTCCGGCTAGACAAACTAACAGCTGATGATTTGGTGAAACTAAAGGATTCAATAGTCTCCAAAGAACCTCAGCCTCTCCACGAATCTGGTAGGGTTCCTCATCCACTTGAGAGATACTACGGTCTTCTCGGTGACAGTGGGAGCGAGGATTGCATCATGGTAGATGATGACCCAACCGGGTTCAGGCAGGCCATCACGAGTGGGGACTCTATGAAATGGCTAGATGCTATGCGATCAAAGATGGAATCCATGTACTCCAACAAAGTATGACTTTGAATGTTGCACCTGAAGGGGTAAAACCCATTGGGAGCAAACAGATCTTAAGAAGATTTTTAGTGTAGATGGAAAAGTTGAAACTTTCAAAGCTATGCATAAGTCCATCAGGATCAATGCGCGTATCGCGGAGTTGGAACATCTGTTTTGATGTGCCAGTCAAAGTGTTTGACTTCATCAAAAAGGTAGATGAACCTAGTATATACAAGAATGTTGTAGAGGGTAAGGTTTTCTTCAATGTATTGTACGTAGATGACATACTCTTAATAGGAAATGGTTTCCTATGCTACACTCGGTCAAGCTATTCTTTTCACGAAGATTCTCCATGGAAGATCTAGATGATACCTACTACATCTCGTGGATTATGATCTATGGTGATAGATCTAAATGGATGTTGGGAGTGTCCCAAATCCAGGTACATTAACACCATACTAAAGGGGTTTAGTACGGAAGATTCTAAGCGGGGTGGTTCGCCTACTTACTCATGGATCACTCTCTCCAAAAGGATGTCTCCCTAGATTGATTTGGAGAGAGCTCGCGTGCAAAGGATACCCTATGCTTCGGAAGTAGGCTCTATCATGTATGCGATGTTATGTACCAGACCAGATGCAGATGACTCGCTAGGTGTAGTGATCAGGAATCAATCGGATCTTAGGAGAATCACTGGACAGCTGTGGAGAACATTCTTAGGTACTTGAGAAGTACTAAATGAATGTTCTTGGTTCAGGATTCCAGAGTGATAAGGTTGACTGAAAGTCTGTCACAGGCATTGTCTTTACCCTCAGTGGAGGGACGGTATGTTGGAAGAGTTCTAAGCTAGATACCGTGACATACTAGACGATAAAGGCTGAATACATTGCTACCAACGATGCTACTAAAGAGGTTGTCTGGACATTTCTTGTTCATGAGATGAACAAGGTTCCTACCATTGAGTCCAATAAATGTTATTGTGACAACAATGGAGTTGTGGATTTGGCCTAGGAACGCAGGCCCCATCAGCGTTCCAGACATATTCTGAGGCAAGTATTACCTGATCAGGCAGATGGTTGATCTCCATAGGATCGAGGTAGGAGAGTTGACCCGATGGGTAACACGGTGGATCCACTCATAAAGGCCTTTCCCTAGAGAGACTTTTATAGGATGTTGAGTATGAGATACTGCAACAAATGGCCTTAGTGCAAGTGGGAGATTATTAGTTATATGTATGCCCAAGAGGCCATTACTGTACATGCGATGTATATTGTAGTGGATGCTTAGACATATATAGGGAGGACTTTCTTGCTCGACATTATAGTATGCAATCTGGTTGTTGTTTATCTTAACATGTACACTTATTGTCTCTCTATTACATGTTGATAAAGCCCTTAGGATGAGTACTTGACTACCAGGACCATGATGCAGATCATACTAGTGGGGCAGAGGTAGTCGGCAAGTACATCCTTCAATTGTTCCTAGTCGTGGGAGTATCGAGACAAGGTATCGATACTCTAGGGTAGACTAGTGTATCCGCTTCTCGATCCATATGATGGGCCATGGATGATCCCATATCCATTGGTGTTTGACATCAGAAAAGGTATATTGGTGCTCAGTGGAGACTGGGTACACTGAAAGGACTCGCCGAGAACTCCTAGATGATATTATACCTATCGTCAGATAGCAGTTCTCTGGTGACACTGATACTGGTTAGTCTGTCGACCCGAGATCGTCATAGAGTCTTGTGTGATTCCCACTGTGCTTTGATTTCTACCTTACTGTTGGAGATAGTGCCCTCAGAGTCAATTATTGGATCACAGGTACGTGATTGCAATGATTGAGGGAGGACCTATCCCGGTAGGACAGTCTTACTCGAGATGATAGTATGCTATCTGGTTTACCTTTATCATCGTGTACTGTTTTAGGTGACCTGACACGTCGCTATTACACGTTGATAGAGCCCCTAGGATTCTTGCTTGACCACCAGCAGTATGAGGGCGATCATATAAGTGGGAGCTGGGGGGTCTATAAGCTTATCCTTAAAAGGTCCCTAGTCGTGGGAGTTTCGAGACTGGGCATCGATACTCCATTAGTAGACTAGTGTATACAGTCGAGACCCCGACGAGGGGCGGTGGCCGGTCTCACAAGCCACTGGTGTCAGTTGGATCACCTAAGATGTATACAGGTGCTCATTGGGTTATGAGTACACCGGACAGGACTCGCCGGGAACATGCTAATTGGTCATATACCAGACGTCAGATGGCAGTTCCCTGGTGACATGTGTGCAGGTTAGTTCATCGACCTGGGGATCGTCATTTGTCTCGTGTGAGTTCCCACTGTACTTTGATTACTACCCTACCACGGCTCAAAGGAGTCGTGCAAACAGGTTTTAGTTGGGTACAGTCCCGAGCCACATGGAGGCAGTGAGCGTATCTTCAGGGGTTCGTCTCTCCCGGTATTGGGGGTGAGGTCGTGCTGTGTCTAGGAGAGCCATTACACAAAGTCCTTGGCCAAGGCAAGGAGATTTACTGGTAGGTATTCCAGTAGTATCTCAGGGTGTTCTGGGCTACACTCCGACACGACTTGTACCGCTTTTGGGGGTCTGACTTTTACCAACCCCCTAGGCCCGCCATGCGATGCTCATAGACGAACGGACCGGACTGCACGGATATTGTCACTGACAGGCTCAGTTGGGTGTCGGGGTGAGCTTCCTCATCGACGTCCCTTTTGGTCAATAGCTGGTGGCCCGTCACGTATTGGCATATACCTCTGACGTTCTAGTGGTTAAATCCACAGCCATAGTATTGACGAGTCTTTAGAGTCCACCACATTTTCAGTTACTCAGCTTTCGGGCGAAAGGTTGTAGAGGCCGTATGGAGAAATGGCAGGGTCCGATCAGATACGTGCGGTATTGCACGGATCAGGATCGGACAGTTTGTACTATAGGCCGTATGGTTATATGGCAGGGTTCGATCAGATACGTGCGGTATTGCACGGATCAGGATCGAACAGATATTACTGGCCGGCTTTGGTATAAGCCGGATCCTAGTATAGTACAGTGTAGAGTTTGTCTCATTGCATTTGTATTTCGGTCGGAATACAAATGCGGGTGTGTATGCACAGTATCGGGGTTTTCCTGTAATTTATTACGGGACCAGTTTTGTGGAGTTGCCAGTTTGCTTTCCGTTTCGGCCAATTTCCTTTGTTCCGTTCATTGGCCGAAGATTGGTGGAGGAGGGTTTATTTGCATTGTTGCAAATAGGCATTAGTGGAAGGGGTTCTTTGCATCTTGTAGCATCATGATGGTTTTCATGATGTGCACCATCTTTGACTTTTCCTTTCTCATCATGGTTAGACTTTGGGAGGTGATGATGGTGGTGTTGAGTGTGGGTTTGTTTTTGTGATGATTCTTTTTGCTTGATGGATGATCATTGGTGTTGGAGTGTTGGATTTTCCTTGCTATCATTTTCTTTTGCATGATAGACTCCTCACTCTCTCTCTTGTATCATATGAGTGAGGCTCCCATTTTTGATACAATCATCTCATTCTCTCCCTCACTCACTAGAGCATGGCCGGCCTCCCTCTTGAAGGGGCTGTCCAAATATTTTGAGGTGGGATTTTGCTTCATTTCATGTTGCAAAAATCCCATAAGTTCCATCTAAAAAGCTCCAAGTTCAATCCCTCCTCAAATGGCAATTCCACAACCCCAAAAGTGAGACACAAGCTCTACCAAACATTCTACAGCAAATCTTGGGCACGTCGAGTAGCCGGCTTCATGCCCGAGTTGCCTCGGCATTGAGGTGGGAGCCCGTAAACGCAGAAGGCGATGTGGTGCACTTCCGGCGACGAGGATGAGACGGACGGAGATCCCGCGAGGAGATCGGATTGGAGATGAAGACCGGAGGACTTGGATCGTCGGTATATCTCTTTCCCATCTTGTTAAGTACCTTAGACTAGTTAATGGTTCCGATCCGGGTGATAGTGCGCGGTGGTGCCGGTTTGCTAAGTCCGCAAATTTTAAGTTATTCACCGCTTCCGCATTCCGGCGTCGGATTGACGGCCGGGGCGCCGCCGTGCACTTACAGTGGTATCAGAGCCTCGCCATTAACTTCGTCTAGCTTTCGTTTGATGTGTTTTGCTTTTCCGATCGACCAAAATTCCAAAATCTATGTTTTTGTGCACATCAGTTTTCTGTTAAGATTTTTTGGTGTCCAAAAATTTTTCAGGTGGTCTCAGAATGATGTGCAGGAAATTCTAAGCATACTGGAAAAATTCGACACTGTGATCTCTCCTCATGAGCGCGGAACCGCGGCCTCACCTCTATATTGGGCCGCGGATCCGCCGCAGTGTGGAGAGGTCAGTGGGCCATCTTTTTCCAGTGGGCTTCAGGGTAGTAATTAGGGGTTTTGGAATATTAAAATTGGGCCAATTATTTCTGTGAGTGCTACAGTATTGCTTTGGGGCCCACTTGTTAATTTTTGGTCAATCGGAAAATTTTTTAAACACATTTTTCACAGTATTTACATTATATCTGCGACCGTGAATGTCACTCGATCGGTAAATCCGGTCTAACTGCTATAGCCCGGTTAGACGGATTTGCGAACGTGACTTTCACGTTGATGTTTTGTTTTTGCTGTGATGTTGCGGATCGGTCGTGGGGGATAGCCTGGATGCAATGCTAGTACAGTTTTGTTGTATTATGTACATTTGATATTGCGGGGCGAGCGTCCGACATGTGGACTGCCGTCACTGCCTGTTTGTATTATTCTTTTGGGGCACGACCTGGTTGCGGTCGATGTACCCGGTGTATGTATATTTTACTTTCTGTACTAGGATTGCCCCGCGGAGGGGTGCACGGATAGCCGGGTTCTGGAGGGCAACAAGCCCGCATCTCATGGCATTGAGACGGAGGGGGCTTCGCTCTAGGATTGGCGGGCTATTCGCCGCACTCGTAGGGGGTACAGGTTGACCCAGGAGGGGTGCCCAAGTTGCCGGATTCCGTGGAGTGCTGGGTGGTCCATTCACGGAGCTGAAGGGGGCTGCCTCGCTTCAGGTTTTTGGCGGGTGACTTGCCGCGCCCGTAGGGGTCTAGGATTTCATTGCACAGGCTATCCACACGACCAGGGGAACGTCGGGTTTCAGCAGTGGCTCTGTGAAACCCGGGGATCCCAGATATCTGTATTGTTTCTGTGATGCTGTTCATTTTCTGTGATGTTGCATTTTATTCACGCCTTGAGCGAATATAATATATTGGTATATATATTAGTAGATGTTGTATATGTTTTACATCCGTGCTAGTCCAGTCCCCGCTCTGTCGTTAGTAAGCTAACCTAACGGGTAATGACGGGACCCAGTGGCGAATGCGGATGGCATATACGTACATCAGTATATTTTCGTTCATTTTGGTGTGATCAATTGATGGGACTGCATTGATTCGGATCAATGCAAAGTTAAAAACAAACCTAATCTGATGTTGTTGGAACACTTTTCAAAAAGCTGTTATTGCAAGGACGTTCACTTTTGTTTTGCATCGAGGTATTCATTGGAATATCCTGCTCCTCAGTCGACGAGGCAAGGGCCGAGATCCCTTCACCGGGAGTGACCCCTTGGACAGAAGTTTGCGTCAGGGCATTAACTTCACTATAGCCGATTACTTTTGCTTTGCATCGCGGTATTCATTTGGAATATCCTGCACCCCATTCTACGGGGAAAGAGCCGAGATCCCTTCACCGGGAGTGACCTCTTTAGCAATGGTTTTCGTCACTATATTTTTAAAAAGCTATCCGTTCCTTCAACGATATCAAGTTCATTACGTTAAAGGTTTTCGCCAGAAACCATTCGTAGCCCTCCGTCGTTTCATATGGGTAGTCAATAGTATTCAAGCTGTGTTTGTTGGCCAAAGTCAAGGCACAGTTTTTGGTAGCTGTTGGTTATTCATATGCAGCATAGATAGATGCGTTGGTTTGGAACAGTCGTACTGCCTTGTTGGCCAAAGTCAAGGGTATGTACGGGTGGATTCAAAACAACCTGGAGAATGACGGGTGGAACTTGACATGTGACTTATGATTTGTTGGCCAAAGTCAAGGTCATAAGAGCATGGGGCAGAAATCACATCGGGAGTTTCAAAAGAACTGAAACTTGCCAGATATGCGCATACCTTCTGGAGTGTGATGACGTGAGCGGATTACGTCACGTTATCATGCAATGATAGTTGGATCCCGATTCCCACTGATGAGTTAGTTTACTCCTCGGGTGACCCCGACTAATTCTTCTTTCAGGTTTGGAGGAGAATTTGAGGTACAGTGGGAGGTTTCCAGATTAGATAAATTGGTAACCATTCTGATCTAGGTTAGAGTGCACGCTGAGTGTTTCTTTTCTCTCTCTCTTTGGCAGCGACCATTGACCCGACCCTAAGATTTTGACTCAGTGACCAAGTTGACCGAACCTTCTTAAACACCGGCTTTTGGATTGTCAGAGTTGCAAACCTCATTGCCACTCCTACTTTTACCCTTTTCTCCAGGACACCCCGTTTTCTTACGAATGTCCACTTCCATTGGACAAAACCATCGTATGGTTAGATACGAACTCGAAAGAATTTATTCGAGGATGGTTTCCGGTTCTGGAGAAAACGGATAGGATTATTCAGTTGTCTTTTCCTTTTACCTTCTCTCAAGTTGTGAGTACTCCTTGGTTTAGGAGATAGTACACCTATTACGCAAATTGGATAGTCTTCTTCCAAACCATAGGCAGGTGCCGACCGGTAGGGAATGAAGGAAACCAATTAGCATAACGGTGGTGTGCAGAAGGTATTAAGTTAAGACAAAGCAAGGGATTAGTAAGAGGGCAAAGTAAATTGCAACAGATATTCACGACCAAACCAAATATTTCGTTACCACTCCCACATCACCTTTGTATTTCTCCAGGACACTCCGTATCACTACGAAGATCCACAGTTTATTTGGATACTCCATCGTATGGTTATATACGAACTCGAATGGAACTGGTTCCAGTTCGGGGATGGATTCTGGTTCAGGAGAAATAGGAATAAGGTTTATTCGGTTGTCTTTTATCTTCACCCTCTCTCATTGCGAGTGTTCCTAGGATTGGGACAGTACACCCATTATGCTTATTGGATAGTCTTCTTCCAAACCATAGGCTGGTGCCGAACGGTAGGGAAGGAAGAAAACCATTTGGCCTAAAGGGGTGTACAGAAGGTAAAGACTAAAGACATATGAAGGGATTTGGAGAGGTGGCAAAGAACTATACGGTTACAGTCGTGAATGTGGAAGAGGCATTACTAGGAATACCAGAATACCCCATCGGAACATTTCAATGTTTCAGTTTCACTGTGTAATGTTAAAGGAAAACTGATTTCCCGATTAGATACTTACTCCAGGGTATGTATTTACCAGGTACGATTCTCACATCTGTATGGTTTTACAGATGATGAGTGGGAGTAAGTTATTGGGAATTGGGTGATTATCCTCATTATATCGGGATTCGTTGTAATCGGTGATATTTGAGAAAATCACCTGGGCTGTTTGCCGGTTGGCAAATATTTGGTTTTGAATATCCGCAGTTATGCACCAATTTCAAATTGATATATCTGTACGTCTATTTTCATAGAGTGAGATATACCTTTCTGAAATTATGTCTACGACATTTACCTATATCAGTGGATGGTTAGGTAAGGAGCATTAAACAGCGGTGTAATTCTTCTTAACCATAAGTACAGTTTTCAACCTACGACACACAGTGAATGAGTTATCAGACTCAAGGGACTTATACAGAGTATTGTATGTTGTCCAGGGTCCATCAGGACAGAGGGGTAGGTCCTCGTACTATATTCGGTTTACTTATGACTTCTCTAGTTTTTAGACCGGTGTTTCGTGGAAACACAGGGTCCGAATTTTGAGAGGTTACAGGTATTTGAATAGAGTAGAGAACCAGGTGTAGCAAGTATCGGGATTCTTCAAAGAGATCGAAGATGTAGATACTTGTGGTATTCAGTTGATAGTAATGATAAAGAGATCTTGCTTTTCTTTCAGGTTACTCATAATTGGAAGTATTCCTAAGTTGAGTAACGCTGATCGGCCTCCTTCCATTTAGTTCACATGCGCTGGAGACAGCTGCATGATTTGAATCTGGTTCAATTAAATCAGTGCCTCTGGTTCTATATTGGATATAGAACAGTTCATATCTTAACGATGTTAAGGTACGGGGAGTTGTCCGGTTTATGCTTAAAACCAGACACTGGACAACTCAAGGCACGTTTCTGTAATGGCTGTTTGTGGGTTGACCCAGGCCATGACGCGGGTTGACTTTCTACCATCTGGATGAACAATAGCGATATTGTTCTAGACTCGCCACAGTTTTATTAAAAATGGATATTTTCAGAAAAACAGTAGTGGGAGTATGGTAGAACTGGAAGTGATTCCAGAACCACAAACGATTACTGAAGATTTGATAAGGAACCTAAAGATTCAATCTGAATTGACATTCCATTGGCCACTCCGCAGATAAGGTGGGTAACTTCAGGCACCCGAGAGGTACTACGGTAGCCTCAAGGACGGTGACAGGGAAGTTCTTGTTTACCCACAATTACCATTGCTGTTGTTCCAGGGTGCGAGACCCGGCGGGAGGATGAGTATAGCGTTGTTCTAAACTAGTTTTAGAAGTGTACGTCTATATGACTCTGCCAGAGGGTTGTCGTAGTCAGTGGGAGCAGCGGAAGCATTGGTGGACAGGTAGCTTATGTCTATTTATAGACTAAAGCAGATGTAGCGGAGATAGATCATCTATTTCTGATGTGACAGTCATGGGTTTGACTTCATCAGAATAGGGGATGGATCTGTTGAGAAGGTAGTAGGGTGTGATATCCTGGTATTTGGATGATATACACAGAGTAGGAAAAGAAACTCCTACACTACGATCGGTTATACTTTGGTCGTCACACAGTGGTTTCTCCACATGGACTTGGACATTATATCTGACATACTGGTTACTAGATCTATGGTCTTAGATCTAGATTTGGGTGGTTTCCCAATCAGGGTACTTGACAGCATTCTAAGAGTATTTAGGATGGACGACTCCTGGCACGGTAGTGTACCTGCAGGTAACGGAGTCACCCTCTCTAAAGGTGTCTTACAGACTAAAGGGGAGAGGGATGTGCATGATTGGCAGATCACTTGCTTAGGCAATTGAGTCAATCATGAGATGTCAAGTACCACACCAGATACTGTTCTTGCACTAGATGCAATAAGTTGACATTAATCCAATCCTGGAGAAACAGTCGGAAGCAGTTTTAGAACATAAGTGGATGTTCTAGGGATATGATAACGACAGCCTCATTCGGGAAACAGTTATCATTCCAGGCTTCCAAGGTGACATGGACGACAAGGAGGTTGTCAGAGCTATAGTTTTCCTTCTGATGAGGGGCAGTATTTTGGACAGGTGGTCCAAGGCAATACTGAGGGTGGCATGGCGCAGGATACTGATTAAGTTCAGTTGACGATACAGTCTAAGAAGTTTGGATTTGGAGCTCATTTATGAGCTATGTCCCATCAGACATCCAGACACATTCTAAGACAGGTATTGCTCTTTTCGGGAGATGGGTTTCTCCGCGAACTTGAGATATAGAGAGACAAAGAAAGAAACAGCAAAGCGGATCCACTCACTGAGGCTATTCCTCGAACGCAAAAGTTCCGCAAACGAGCTTTGTGAGACTGACTAGTAGAGGAGTTGGATGTTCGGTATCACACGGGCTGTGAGTATGCGACATCGCAATAATTAGCCTTGAGTGCAAGTGGGAGATTGTTGGAGATAGTGCCCTCAGAGTCAATTATTGGATCACAGGTACGTGATTGCAATGATTGAGGGAGGACCTATCCCGGTAGGACAGTCTTACTCGAGATGATAGTATGCTATCTGGTTTACCTTTATCATCGTGTACTGTTTTAGGTGACCTGACACGTCGCTATTACACGTTGATAGAGCCCCTAGGATTCTTGCTTGACCACCAGCAGTATGAGGGCGATCATATAAGTGGGAGCTGGGGGGTCTATAAGCTTATCCTTAAAAGGTCCCTAGTCGTGGGAGTTTCGAGACTGGGCATCGATACTCCATTAGTAGACTAGTGTATACAGTCGAGACCCCGACGAGGGGCGGTGGCCGGTCTCACAAGCCACTGGTGTCAGTTGGATCACCTAAGATGTATACAGGTGCTCATTGGGTTATGAGTACACCGGACAGGACTCGCCGGGAACATGCTAGTTGGTCATATACCAGACGTCAGATGGCAGTTCCCTGGTGACATGTGTGCAGGTTAGTTCATCGACCTGGTGATCGTCATTTGTCTCGTGTGAGTTCCCACTGTACTTTGATTACTACCCTACCACGGCTCAAAGGAGTCGTGCAAACAGGTTTTAGTTGGGTACAGTCCCGAGCCACATGGAGGCAGTGAGCGTATCTTCAGGGGTTCGTCTCTCCCGGTATTGGGGGTGAGGTCGTGCTGTGTCTAGGAGAGCCATTACACAAAGTCCTTGGCCAAGGCAAGGAGATTTACTGGTAGGTATTCCAGTAGTATCTCAGGGTGTTCTGGGCTACACTCCGACACGACTTGTACCGCTTTTGGGGGTCTGACTTTTACCAACCCCCTAGGCCCGCCATGCGATGCTCATAGACGAACGGACCGGACTGCACGGATATTGTCACTGACAGGCTCAGTTGGGTGTCGGGGTGAGCTTCCTCATCGACGTCCCTTTTGGTCAATAGCTGGTGGCCCGTCACGTATTGGCATATACCTCTGACGTGCTAGTGGTTAAATCCACAGCCATAGTATTGACGAGTCTTTAGAGTCCACCACATTTTCAGTTACTCAGCTTTCGGGCGAAAGGTTGTAGAGGCCGTATGGAGATATGGCAGGGTCCGATCAGATACGTGCGGTATTGCACGGATCAGGATCGGACAGTTTGTACTATAGGCCGTATGGTTATATGGCAGGGTTCGATCAGATACGTGCGGTATTGCACGGATCAGGATCGAACAGATATTACTGGCCGGCTTTGGTATAAGCCGGATCCTAGTATAGTACAGTGTAGAGTTTGTCTCATTGCATTTGTATTTCGGTCGGAATACAAATGCGGGTGTGTATGCACAGTATCAGGGTTTTCCTGTAATTTATTACGGGACCAGTTTTGTGGAGTTGCCAGTTTGCTTTCCGTTTCGGCCAATTTCCTTTGTTCCGTTCATTGGCCGAAGATTGGTGGAGGAGGG
The DNA here is from genome assembly GCA_030015575.1 of Agapanthus africanus. NCBI lineage: Eukaryota > Viridiplantae > Streptophyta > Magnoliopsida > Asparagales > Amaryllidaceae > Agapanthus > Agapanthus africanus. The sequence continues at coordinate 540,585,391 of CM057348.1, forward strand.
TTTATTTGCATTGTTGCAAATAGGCATTAGTGGAAGGGGTTCTTTGCATCTTGTAGCATCATGATGGTTTTCATGATGTGCACCATCTTTGACTTTTCCTTTCTCATCATGGTTAGACTTTGGGAGGTGATGATGGTGGTGTTGAGTGTGGGTTTGTTTTTGTGATGATTCTTTTTGCTTGATGGATGATCATTGGTGTTGGAGTGTTGGATTTTCCTTGCTATCATTTTCTTTTGCATGATAGACTCCTCACTCTCTCTCTTGTATCATATGAGTGAGGCTCCCATTTTTGATACAATCATCTCATTCTCTCCCTCACTCACTAGAGCATGGCCGGCCTCCCTCTTGAAGGGACTGTCCAAATATTTTGAGGTGGGATTTTGCTTCATTTCATGTTGCAAAAATCCCACAAGTTCCATCTAAAAAGCTCCAAGTTCAATCCCTCCTCAAATGGCAATTCCACAACCCCAAAAGTGAGACACAAGCTCTACCAAACATTCTACAGCAAATCTTGGGCACGTCGAGTAGCCGGCTTCGTGCCCGAGTTGCCTCGGCATTGAGGTGGGAGCCCGTAAACGCAGAAGGCGATGTGGTGCACTTCCGGCGACGAGGATGAGACGGACGGAGATCCCGCGAGGAGATCGGATTGGAGATGAAGACCGGAGGACTTGGATCGTCGGTATATCTCTTTCCCATCTTGTTAAGTAGCTTAGACTAGTTAATGGTTCCGATCCGGGTGATAGTGCGCGGTGGTGCCGGTTTGCTAAGTCCGCAAATTTTAAGTTATTCACCGCTTCCGCATTCCGGCGTCGGATTGACGGCCGGGGCGCCGCCGTGCACTTACACTTACCATGTTTAAATGATCGTGCAAAACGATGGTTTTTGGGTACAGTTCCGAGTCACATGGATGCAATAAGCGATGCGAGGGGATTTCGTCTCTCCCGGTATTGGGGGTTGATGTTGTGCTATACTCGATTGGCCATAACAGAAAATCCCTGGCCAGGGTTGCTGAGATCTACTGGTAAGTGTTATCAGTAGTTTCTCAAACCGTTATGGACCTTGCATCGGCATGACTTATCAGGCTATTGGGATTTGACGTTATACCACCCCCAGGCTGTGACATGCGACATATCATACGAAGAGACTGGACTGTACGATAGTGTTACTGATTGGATTCGCTGGAGTATGAGCAGGCTTGCTTGTTGATCTTCTGATCACTCAATACCTGGGTGGCCGTTACGTTTAGCAGACCGCTTGCGGCTTGTGGCTGTTTGATATGATCATCACCTACTGCCGGCGTATTGACGAGTCTTTAGAGTCCTACACAGAGGTTTCCTGGCTCAAGCGAAATGGAGTAGGAGCACATATATGATATGTGCGGGACCGAGATTAATACGATATGTGATACCGTATTCTATTCTCGCGATTTGTATTATCGGTCGGTTATCTTTGATATAGCCGGGTTATCGAATCAAGTGTGGATTCGATAAAATGATACACATGATATTAGTTGGTTATATGTGATATAGCCGGATTATTAAATCAAGTGTTGATTTAATAATTTAATGTATAATTATATATTTGATATATTAACATACATTAACTAATATTTTCTCGCTTATAATTTATTTTTCTCACTAGTGTGCATTAGCATATATGAGATATATATTAGTGTACATTATTTTGTGTCATGTTTGATGATACATGCAACATGGGTGTGTGTGTGACTTACACCATGATTGCTATAATGTAGGGTTTTTAATTTATTAAGTAATTCAAAATTTGGTTGAATATTGGTCATGGCTAGAAGCTTGGAGAAGCTTGGATAACCATTGACTAAGTCCACTAGTTTTGTTTTGCTTAAGATATTTGTTAACCCAACCATTATAATTAGCCATGGTTAAATCTCTACAAAGGTTAATATATGATATTAACTCACCCATGGTTACTATTCAACACTTGGAATTTTCCATGGTGGCATTTCTTCATCTCCTTCCTCAAGCTCACTAGCTTTTGAGAGGTGATGAAAATGAGTGAGAAAAACATTTCTAAAATGAGAAAAATTCCTACTTCATCATCCTACACTACTAGCCATTTATTATAGGGTGTTTGCTTCACTAATTCCACAATTAGTGAAGAGGTAGCTTGGGTTAGTGTCTCCTCGACGTAGATCATCTTCAGCCTCGAAGACTTCGAGCAAGCTTATTCATTTATTCATGTGAACCCTTTCTATAGTCCAGATGTTCGTTACTTACAGCGAAGGGACTACTGCACGGAGCATTAGAAGTTATGGACCGGTCTACAAAGGTTGTATTCCTCATTAACTTTGTATGTAAAGTTGTTTACATGTTGTATCGTCGGATTTTCTAGTTAAGATTCTAGGGTTAGGGTTCTTTAGTACGGCAAAAATTTGAAAACGGCATGGACGATGCCTCCCGAAACCTTACTTCCGCGCTAGGTAACCCTACAGAAGTGCCGAATGGTCGGTGTAAATCGTAATGTGTGAGCCGATAAGTTAAAGTCTAAACTTTTCAAGTGCGAATACAACAACTAGAGATTCCTTCTCAGTTGTTGAATAATTTAGCCGTGCGTCGTTTAGAGTCCTACTTGCATACTGGATTAGATATGGCATCTTAACAACACACTGTTCAAAACAGCTCCTATGGAAAAATCTGATGCATCACACAAAATCTCAAAGGGCTCACTCTAATTGGGAGCATGGAGTATAGGAGCGGAAGTAAGCTCCTTCAATCTCTCAAAAGAATCGAGGAAATCGGAATTAAACTCGAAAGGTGCATCCTTGGCAAGTAAAGTAGTGAAGTGTCTAGAAATCTTGATGAAATCCTTAATAAAGCGACGATAAATGCCTGCATGCCCTAAGAATGACCTTATATCTTTTACTGTTTTATGATTAGGTAGATGGGATATTATATCAATCTTAGCTCTGTCTACCTCTATTCCTTTACTCGAAATAATGTGGCCTAGAAAAATGACTTGACCATAAAATGGCATTTCTCCCAATTAAGTGTTAAATTTTTCTATTTGCATCATTGGAGAACTAACTCCAAATGATATAAGCACTCATAAAAAAATCGCCGAAGATCGAGAATTCATCGATAAAGATATCTAAATAGCGCTCCACCATATCAGAAAATATATTGATCATGCAACGCTGAAAAGTGGCTGGTGCATTACATAACCCAAATAGCATTCGTCGGTATGCAAAAGTGCCAAAGGGACATCTAAAGATGGGCTTATCTTGGTCTTAGGGAGCAACATAGATTTGATTTTAGTTAGAGTATCCATCTAGAAAACAATAATACTCATCACCGGTTAATCTCTCGAGCATTTGATCAATAAACGGCAACGGAAAGTGATCTTTCCTAGTTGCGACGTTCATCTTTCTGTAATCAACGCGCACATGCCAACCAGTTTGTGTTCGAATAGGGAAAATCTCATTCATGTGGTTTTCAAAAATTGTAAGACCAGATTTCATAGGTACTACATGAATAGGACGGACCCAAATACTATTAGAGATAGTGTAAATAATACCACTATCGAGATATTTTATAATGTCCTTTCTTACCGCTTCTTTCATAACAAGGTTTAGCCTGTGTTGAGAATCTCTAGCGGTCTTGGCGTTCTCTATCAAGTGAATTCTCTGTTTTACATTAGTTGGACTAATTCCCTTGATATCCTCCACTGTCCATCTTATAGCTTCCTTATTATTTTTAAGAATAGATAATAAGGCGACCTCTTGCTCCTTATTCACACCTAAGTAAGTACATTTTAAGTGTGATGGAAGAGTTTTGAGCTATAATTTTGGTTCCTCCTCAATCGAAGGATGCAATTGAGGTCTAGTTTCAATAAATAACCGCTCAATAATGGGTTTCCTTACATATGCTATAGAATTTGGCTCATCCATATAAACAATCTCCTCCTTCAAGAGCTCTTCCATGCTTTGCTCTGCATCACAGTCATTGTAGTCAATTGTTTCTTCACTAGGCAGTTCATTAATTGCATTGACTTCATAGGGTTATTTATATATGTATCTGATTGATTTGAAAAGTGTTTGTAGAATAACCGCAATCAATAACGGTGTCGCGTGTAGCTAACCGAGATGAGTACGGGTCATCCTTAGGGATTCGTGGAACTTTTAATCTTGGTTTAGATGTGTTGATTAGAAAAGAGGAAGGAGAATAGAGAAGAGTGAAGAATAGATTCTAGATCTATGGTAAATACGGATGTAGAATATATATTTTTCAGATCTAGTTTAAATAAGAATATAGAATATATAAGAAGTCGTCTTGTAGGGTTCGTTAGGATTTAGTAGTCATGGATGACTAATAAAGATGACTCCTTTTATCTATTGATAGATTTAAAACTAGATTGATAGTGATGAATGAGGATTAGGGTTGTTGGAAGAAACTAGGGTTTCCACACTATTGACTGGAAGAAACTAGGGTTTCCACACTATTGACCCTTATCCTTTCATTGATCTCTATTCATGTCTAGCCCTTAACAAAACAATTTTTAATCTGATCTCAAATTGCGGTCGAGACCAGCAATAAATTGGTAGCACACCCGATTAGGATGTTAACGATTCTTTTGCTAAAGTTTATAAACTTCATAAGAATTAAAAGAAGTTAAATATTTCCTCGTCCATTGTTCTACCCTAATCCTACGAACCTTAGCAAGCTAGGAATTACTCACGCATTTTGTGAGAAAAAAAGGAAAGGATAGAGAATGAGATCATAATTAAAATGCAAAAAATAAATAATTAAAAAAAATGATCTACCTTTATTAATCAACTTCACAAGTACAAATCCTACGAATTTAGATTACAAGAGGAAGAAGTTGCTCTCGATCTCTGCCTCGTAGGAAATAGATGCTCCGTCGATTTTCACGTCGTCCTATCACGTCAAATCATGGACCTATTTTGGATCTCTTGTTCTTTGACGGTGATTTGCTTAGTGTAAATGTGATGAGTTTTAACTTTAACCCTCGGCCTTTTATATAGTCCTCAAATTAGAAATCTTAGATCTCATAGGTTTAGACTTGCCATAAAGATCCACTTTCCAAGTTTTCAGATCCTACGATTTTATTGGCAGGTTTTTGATCCTGACATCTTGAATATCTTGATCTCTTGATCTGAGCTAAATCTGTACAAAATCTCCATGAATAATGTTAGTAATATTTATTAAATTAGAGAGAGTATCTTAATTACTTTATATGGTAATAAATCTTTAAGAAACTTGATTAAGAATATTTGGTATGATATGCATCTATTAATTACTAAAATATTATGCATATATTTTGAAATATTATTCTAACCATTTGTATGGTATTATATCTTTTAAGAATTGTGATTAGAATATTTGATATGATATGCATATTTTAATTACCAAAATATTATATGCATATATTTTCTTTCATAATGTTAAATATAATGTATAAATATATGGTAAATAGTATTTTGTAGATAAACCCCAAATATGTTTTATATTTATAATAAACACCTTTTATAATTTAAGATAAGTAAGGAAAATGTTATATCAAAAGTGCAGTATTTTCGACTGAAAAAATACCCCCAAATTTAACTTTGATCGTCCCGAGCAAACTATTTATTCAAGAGTGGGAGAAAAAAAAGAAAAAGAAAAACCTAAGTAGCACACTTTCGTAGGCATCACGATTGCACTGAGCACGTCCAACAAGCCTTTAAACCTCTTGGTGTCCCTAGTAGGAGGAGTGTTGTCTCCTGACGGTTTTCAACAGGTTACACCCACAAAATCCCATAATAAAAGAAAGATGGTGAAAATTACATACAAAGATATGAACATATAAAAGAAAGAATTTGAAAAGAAGAGTTTCCAACTACACTAGCTTTTCGGTTGCCATGAGCCCTATTTTAATTGTCGTGAAAAGATATTAGAAATCACATTATCTCTCAATAAAACATTGCCTTTAGTCTTCCTCCCTACCTTTTATCCAAATATCGATCATATACCCCTACGTGTGTGTAAAAGACATCCCTACACTTAGAGAATTCAATTCAAGCTATCATATTCTTGTCCATCTTCCAAAGTACATTTTAGTCGGTGAATACTTCAGATGGATTTGCTTACACATCCTTCATGCGATCGTTAATACTTCTTGAGGTACTAACCAACCGATTACCAAATGTGCTTGCTTATTTAGGCATATTTCCTCGTCTTGCAACACCTAAGGCTTAGCAGTGGCTTCCAAACCAGTTGGTCTAAGGCACTAGGTGATAAGGCACCCTCGCTATATATTTTTTATGCTGCCTTAAGTAATTACAAAACCAGTGTTCTTTTTTCCTCACCGCTTATACTTTTTTTTAATTTTATTTTTCATACTAACGCTTTTAGACCAGAGCATTTCAAGGTATCCTCTACTAAGTTTCAAGATGTGTGTAAGTGCGTATAGTAGGGTTTTAACGTTCAAATGTTTGGACTCAAGAATAGAGAATATTTTTCAAACTTATTTTTATCCTCAAAATAGCAATTTCTTTCGTCTTACTAACCCTTGGGACAACGGCTCATAACTACTTATTACTAGTTTCGTTTAAGAAAACATCTAATTTTCTTGCTTTTCTCAAACTATTCCTATCTTTCATATGTAAATTTTCACTTTCAAACATTCATTATCAATTTTTTTTTGTGCTTATATATAATATAATGAAAAATATTGCATAAATAAACACAAACCTCCCCCAAACCTGTTTGCAGCAGTGTCCTCACTGATATCATCTGTTAAGCTTAAAAAACTAGTAGACTTGGGAGGAAAAGTTAGTAATGGGGACATGAATAAATGATAGTGAAATCCTCCCCCAAACTTATTTTTGGCTCATAATTTTGTAAAAATTTTATTTTTCTTTCAAAAGCCAAAATATATTTTTCTCCCCCAAACTTGAGTAAAATAGTATTAAGCATTTAAAATTATAAAGAGAGGGGGTAAAGTTAGTGGTCAATATAAAGTTTTACAAAGACCAAAAGTCAACACCAACCATACAAAATTTTTATCGATGTAACGCACTGGTTGGTAGAAAATCCTGTTATATGTAGACAAGAAGTGGGGAGGAGATAAGAGGTGGTATGGTTTACCTCTCGGTTGATAGAGACGAAACAGTGATGGTGAACGGAAACGAGAATGTGAATGATTAGGAATGGGAAGAATAGTCACATTCTCGTATGGGATAATAAGAAATGGTGGTGGTTCAACTTCTTCAGGTGGAGGTTGATTAATCACAAAATCCGTGTCATTTAGGAATGCGAGTTCGTCGGAAAAAATATCTTCGAAACTTTCATCGTTGGTCCGATTGAACGTTTCAATGACAATAAGGGTCGCGCCAGAATGCAACACACTTGATTTGTCAAAAATTATAGAGGTATAGGCCTCAAAAAACTCATCTACCTCATTTTCAAAGGGGTTTAAATCAAGTGGTTTTTCAAGAATGATAGAACTAGAAATATCGGATTTTGAGTCATCAACACTCGATAAAATTAAATGAGGATTAGAAGAAGAACCAAAGAAAGTGAGTGATGAAATGGGTAAACAGATTTGGGTGTCGAGTATTGCTGAACCAGATGTGGGAAATGAAGGCTGAATTTCATTCTGCTTTTCGGTCATACATTTATCATCAATTTAAGGACGCATATGGGGTTCGGGAAGAACAGTTAAAGGTTCGAGATGATGTCCACATGGAAGTGAAAGGACCTAATGAATTAGTGGAACAAACTCATCCTAAATTTCGGGTTCATCATCCAATATATCCCCAACGTCAATATCCTCAATCGTGTGAAGGTTAAAATTCTCAGACACCTCATCAAAAGCAGGGTTTTCAATCAATTGTGGTTGTAGAGTGGAGGTGTAGAGATCATAAGGATTGGGTGTGGCTTCACTTGAAATAGACCCTTCATAATCGGGTAAATCAATCACTACAAAGTCATACAACTCATCAGACATTCTATCTTCAATTGGTGAATCCTTTGGTGTACTCGATAAATCTGTGAAACTGGAGTTGTGAATTTCAATTTGGGATGGGGAGGTTTGATTTGGTAGGGTGTTATGCTCTCTCTCACTACCCGAATTATCGATTTTTCCTATTTCCGTATCATACGTTGGAAGATTTTGAGCTAGTTCGAAACTAGTTGCTCGTTCGTTTTGTTTTATGAGGACGGCCATGGATGCCTTCAATTCCTCTATGTGACGTGACGCTACTCGATATTCTTCTACTGTCCGTTCAAGACTAGACATGGGTCGGTAAGGGGTTTCAGCATAAGATTGAAATTCTTCTGGATAGGTAAAACTCCCAAATGACTGATTAGAAGAAATGTCTAGAGAAGGTGTAAAAGTCGGGTAGGATTGATATGAATGAATGGTTGTGAAAATTGGGCAGGAGTAGGATCAATATTGAGATAAGAAGAATATTGATATTGGTTGGTTGATTGGCAACTGGCAACAAATGTCATATACGCTGCAAAACGAGGAGCAAAATCTTCTTTAGAAAGTGGTGGTGTTTGTTGTCCTAATGGTTTGACCGGATTGAAACTTTGGCCGTTAGTCCTCGCTATATACTCAGCGATGGACATGTGTTTAGGAGTTCCCTTACACGCTTTAGATGTAGTATCAACAGAAGAAGATGTAGAATTTTGATGCAGTTTATAGGACATAGAGTGAGGTGGCTAACTGTTTCTTTCCGCTTGCTCTATCCAATCTCTTAAAGACATGGTAGAGTCAGATGGTATATCGAAGTGATTATGAGAACAAGAAATATCTGGTTCTTGATAGCAAAGCTCGGCAAGAGTTCTTTTATTTGGGTTACCCATTATAAGAGGGAAAGAGGAGGGAGGGTGAAAAGGGAACGATTTAAGCTCTAGTTGGATTGTTTTGCTTTGAAAGTGGAACTTGAGGGTTGACTCGACAAATCACAAAATGCACAAGCAAATCCTAAAACTAAGGTCACCTAGGTCAAGCACTAGACCGCTCCTAGACTTCCAAAAGATAGGCCACAGGATCAATCCTCTACCACCTCTTCATTACTCTTGTGGTCAGGTAAGTACCAGATTAGTGGGAAGTATCCGCTATACGAATCACCGTAAATAGCGGGCCTAATTAAGTAACCACTTGCCTTAGACACACTTGACTTAGACATCACACAAGTAATGCGGATAAGCGATAGATTACCCACAACCTTCCTCTGTTTTAATTGAGCGCGACGGTCCTTAGAGTCTTGGTCTAGATATTTTTTAATTAATGTAGGGTGATGCAGATGCTCGCTTTGTGATTTGTGGGGCCTAGGAAGGGTGATGAAATCCCTACCTAATCTGAATTTTGGTCTTTCCCCTTAAAGTCCGTATTAAAATATGCAAAAACAACCATCAAAACAAAACACGCAAAAAGATTTTTGAACGGCAATATTTTGCAAAGATTCATGCAGAAAAATATGTTATTGGATTTCTAGAGGAGAGAGAAAGAGTTGAGAAATATATCAGAGAATTTTGGGGGCACAACTCCTAAATTCCACCGCGGTTCCGCCACTCTTCGCATGCAATAGCCGCGGTTCCGCCGTGCTTTATGGGGTTCTTTGTTTAATTTTTTCACTATGGCCTCCTTTTCTCCTCTAGGTCTTGACGAATGTCTCTGAATCTTTATCTCCTCGCTAAAGTGACTCTAGATTCCCTCGCAAAAATCGCACACTAATCGTTAAATACATAGTTTGCTATTTTATTTTATTTTATGATATGGATCGAATAAGAATTCAACCCGAATAGCAATAAAATATTACGCACATATCCCCGGCAACGGCGCCATTTGAGTGATGTGAAAAGTGTTTGTTGAATAACCGCAATCAATAACGGTGTCGCGTGTAGCTAGCCGAGATGAGTACGCGTCGTCCTCAGGGATTCGTGGAACTTTTAATCTTGGTTTAGAAGTGTTGATTAGAAAAGAGGAAGAAGAATAGAGAAGAGTGAAGAATGGATTCTAGATCTATGGTAAATACGGATGTACAATATATATTTTTCAGATCTAGTTTAAATAAGAATATAGAATATATAAGAAGAAGGCTTGTAAAGTTCGTTAGGATTTAGTAGTCATGGATGACTAAAAAAGATGACCCCTTTTATCTATTGATAGATTTAAAACTAGATTGATAGTGATGAATGAGGATTAGGGTTGTTGGAAGAAACTAGGGTTTCCACACTATTGACCCTTGTCCTTTCATTGATCTCTATTCATGTCTAGCCCTTAACAAAATAATTGTTAATCTGATCTCGAATCGTGGTCGAGACCAGCAATAAATTGGTAGCGGGCCCGATTAGGATGTTAACGATTCTTTTGCTAAAGTTTATAAACTTCATAAGAATTAAAAGAAGTTAAAATATTTTCTCATCCATTGTTCTACCCCAATCCTACGAACCCTAGCAAGCTAGAATTACTCATGCATGTTGTGAGAAAAAGAAGAAAGGATAGAGAATGAGATCACAATTAAAATGCAGAAAATAAATAATTAAACAAAATGATCTACCTTTATTAATCAACTTCACAAGTACAAATCCTATGAATTTAGATTACAAGAGAAAGAAGTTGCTCTCGATCTCTGCCTCGTACGAAGTCGATGCTCCGTCAATTTTCACGTCGCCCTATCACGTTGAATCATGGACCTGTCTTGGATCTCTTGTTCTTTGACAGTGATTTGCTTATTGTAAAGGTGATGAGTTTTAACTTTAGCTTTCGGTCCTTTATATAGCCCTCAAATCAGAAATCTTAGATCTCATAGGTTTAGACTTGCCATAAAGATCTAGTTTCCAAGTTTTCAGATTCTACGATTTTATTGGCAGGTTTTTTATCCTGACATCTTGAATACCTTAATCTCTTGATCTGAGCTAAATCTGCACAAAATCTCCATGAATAATGTTAGTAATATTTATTAAATTATAAAGAGTATTTTAATTACTTTATATGGTAATAAATCTTTAAGAAACTTGATTAAGAATATTTGGTAAGATATGCATCTATTAATTACTAAAATATTATGCATATATTTTGAAACATTATTCTAACCATTTATATGATATTATATCATTTAAGAATTGTGATTAGAATATTTGATATGATATGCATATTTTAATTACCTAAATATTACATAAATATTATATGCATATATTTTCCTTCATAATGTTAAATATAATGTATAAAGATATGGTAAATAGTATTTTGCAGATAAACCTCAAATATGTTTTTTATTTATAATAAACACCTTTTATTATTTAAGAAAAGTAAGGAAAATGTTATATCAAAAGTGCAGTATTTTAGATTGAACAGGGTCACTTGGCTGGTTTCCTAGGTTAAAAATATTTAAATCAATCGTCATGTTCCCGAATGATTGTTTTATGGAACTGTTGCGACAATTAATTAAAGCATTAATGTAGCTAGAAATGGCCGACCTAGGATCACTAGAATTTGACCACTCAGGTTTGATACAGGTTGTGTTTCTAGAATGATAAAATCAACGGGGAATATGAATTCATCAATCTTAATCAACACATCCTCTATTTCACCCTTAGATGTTTTGATAGAGTTCTAGACCCCGACGAAGGGCAATGGTTAGTCCCACAGCCATTGGAATGTTTCGCCTAAGATTGTATACAGGTGCTCACTGAGGGTGCGTACACTGGACGGACTCACCGAGAACTGCTGGATGGTAATTTACCTAGTGTCAAATGGCAGTTCTCATGTGGCTTGTGTTTTCTATAGTGCCCTTAAGTCAATTATTGGATCCTAAGCATGTGATTGCAATGATTGAGGGAGGACCTATACCGGTAGAACAGTCTTACTCGAGATGATAGTATGCTATCTGGTGTGTCTTTATCATCGTGTACATACTTCAGGTGATATTACAGATCACTATTATATGTTGATAGAGCCCATAGGATTCATGCTTGACTACCAGCATTATGATGGCGATTATATACGTGGGAGCTGGGTAGTCTATAAGCACATCCTTAAATGCCCCTAGTCGTGGGAGTATCGAGACTGGGCATCGATACTCCAGAGTGGACTAGTGTATACTGATCGAGACCCCGACGAGGGGCGGTGGGCGGTTTCACAAGCCATTGGTGTTAGTTTGTTCATCTAAGATGTATACAGGTGCTCATTGGGTTATGAGTACACTGGACGGACTCGCCGGAAATATGCTAGTTGGTATTATACATATTGTCAGATAGCAGTTCCCAGGTGACATGTGTACAGGTTAGTCTATCGACCTAAGATCGTCATTTGTATTGTATGAGTTCCCACTGTGCTTTGATTACTACCCTACCACGGCTCAAAGGAGTCGTGCACACAGGTTTTAGTTGGGTACAGTCTCGAACCACATAGAGGCAGTGAGCGGATTGTCGGGGGATTCGTCTCTCCCTATGAGCAGAAATCCTTGGCCAAGGTAGTCGAGAATTACTGATCTAGGATCGGTAGTTTCTCAGGTGGTGATGGGCTTCATACCGACACTAAATGTCGTATTATTAGGGGTTTGACTTTATCCACCCCCTAGACTCGATACGCGATACTCATAAACGAACGGACCAGACTGTACGGATATTGTCACTGTCAGGCACAGTAGGGGTTTCAGGATGAGTTTTCTCGTCGGCCTCCCTTTCACTCAATACCTGGGTAGCCGTTACGTACAGCTAGTGCTGCTGACGTGCTTGTGATTCGCACTGCCAGCGTATTGACGAGTCTTTAGAGTCCCACATAGAGGATTTCCCTGCTTCGGGCGAAATGATGTAGAGGACGTATAATTTTACGGCAGGGTTCGATCACATACGTGTACTTGTGCACGGATGATGTTCGGACGGATAATACTAGTGGGCTTTGGTTTAAGCCAGATTCTAGTATTATATTGTTGGATTATTTTCGTCTCATCGTATTCGTATTCTTCGGAATACGGATGCTGGTATGTATATACGGATGTGGGATATTCTTGTAATTTCTTACAAGATTACTTTTAGAAGATTACACCTCATTATGGTTTAGACCTTTTTGGATTAAAAGGTTATTGAGGTGTAGGATGAGGTGTTTATTGCATTTTTGTGGCATGGCTAATTAGTGACCCAAGGTTACTATTCTAGCATGCTTAGGGTTTTTCTTTGTTGTGAGATTATGTTGACTTGAGATATTTTTTGTTGACTAAGATATTTTAGAGACATGGACATTTATGTGATGGCTCTATTATTTCTTATCACACTCACACAAAAAACAAAAACACAATCCATTTATTCATTTCTTTTTCTCTTTCTTGAGTTGCTCTCAACACCTCATTCTCATGGCACCTTCTTCTTCCTCTAGCTCCTCCCAAACCCTCTCGTGAGTTGAGAATCCTTTGGTGTCTTGAGACAAATTAATCCTTCATCACTCTCTACTTCATCTACGATATCTAGAGTAGCGATCTAGGTGCCCTAGTTGCCTCGGATATGAGGTTGGAGGTCGTTGCATAGACTCTCGGGTGGATCATCTTCGATGGAGGGAGACCGGAGATCAAGCTTGATCAAGGAAACCCCTAGGAGCTTGGGATGATGGTTGAAGATCGAAGGACACGGATCTATTCAGTATAACCATACTAACTCTTTTGCATGTTTTGTTATCTAGGGCTTATGGGTAGATCCGGGTAATTGGTTGTGGTAGCGCCAAGTTTTATAAAGTTTTGTTCCGCATTTGGTCACGGATTTATGGCCGGGGCGCTACCGTTACCCAAAATCTTGTGTATAGGTAGTCTATAAACCTGATATCATCATTTTTCTCATGTGAGTTCCCACTGTGCTTTGATTACTATCCTACCACGGCTTAAATGAGTCGTGCGAACATGTTTTAGTTGGGTACAGCCCCAAACCTCATGGAGGCAGTGAGCGATTGTTAGGGATTCGTCTCTCCCGGTATAGGGATTCGATATCACACTATGTTTGGTTGTTCAACACCATAAACCCTTGGCCAGGGAAGTTGAGAATTACTGATAGTTAGATCGGTAGTTTCTCGGATGGACTTGAGCCACACCAGCATGAATTATCGGGTTAGTAGGGGTCTGAAATTAACCACCCCCTAGATTTGGTATGCGATACTCTCAAACAAACAGATCGGACTGTACGGTTATTGTCATGGTTAGGCTCGGTAGGGGTTCAGATGAGTTTGCTCGTCGGCCTTCTTTTCGACCGGTACATGGGTAGTCGTTACATATAGCTAATGTCGCTGACGCGCTTGTGGTTAAACCCACTGCCAGCTATTATCGAGTCTTTAGAGTCCCACACAAAGGGTTTCGCTGGTTCAGGAGAAACGATGTAAAGGCCGTATGTTTATACGTGCAGGGTTCTGATTAATTACGTGTACTAGTTGTGCAAAATTTAATCGGACCGATTATAATACGAGTAGGCTTAAGATTATGCCGGATTATTAAATCGAATATTGATTTAATACTAGTATTATATTAGTAGTATTATTCTATCTCTAGGGTATTCATGTTTTCGTACGAATATGGGTATGTATATACATGAGAAAGTATTTTGTATTTATACAAAATACCTTCTAGAAGATGACACCTCATTATGTATTTTTCTATTTATTAGAAATAGAAAATTAGGTGGAAGGATGTGGTGGCTTCAAGCATGGTGAGAAGTATGGCTATAATTTTTATTTATTCATTCATTTGGGAAAACTATTCAAGCATGGTTTGTATTTTTTTTTATTGAAAAATGGTATGGTTGATATTTTTCCTTAGCTATTTTTCTTCACGCATTCTAACCTTGACATTCTTTCTCCTCTCTTGAGTTCTTATTCTTCCTCAAACCCTAACCCTCTCATGTGCTGAGATCCAGAGGGTTTTGTGATATAAAAACACTACTAACCATCTCTACATCTTATAAACAAACTAGATTAGCAAACTAGTTAGTTTAGTTGCTTCTTTTTGAAGTGGAAGCTTGAATCAAGAACCTTTGGGTTGATCATCTTGGATCGAGGAGGCGGACGACTAAGCTTGATCAAGGACTTCAAAGGAGCTTATGAAGAGGATCAAGAAGACCTGAAGAACACATATTGTTCAGTTGATAAAACTGCATATTTAATATGATATTTTTCCTACTATTTCTATATAATAAAAGGTGTTTATTATAATATATGATACATATGAGGGTTTATCTGTAAAAATACTATTTACATGTGTTTATATATTATAAATAACATTTTGTAGGAAAAAGTAAGAATATAATATCCATGTAACATTTGGCCTATTTAAATATGCTTACCTTATTAATACCTTTGACCAATTCTTAATGGTTAAGTTAATATCTTAATAAAACAAACTCTACTAATATTGTTTGTTGAGTTATTGTGCAGAATTTTCAGGGCTAAAATCAAGGAAATCAAAGTTGGAAAATCAAATCTACCAAAGATATTCAAGAAACTAATTATGGTAGAAATGTAGAAAAGATTTTCAAAGTCTACATACTCAAAAGATTACCAAGTGTTACAGATATGAAGCTACAAAAATTAGAGGCCATGATCTCACCAAAAGGGGGCGGATCCGCGGCCAAACCTATCCAATGGTCACGGTTCCGCTGTGGATTTGAAGAGTTGAGATACGGGATTGTGGTGGTTAGGATCCTAACAACTAGTTTCCATATTAGGAAACTAGGCTTCTGGCTCTGTGATTATAAATAAGGACCGAGAGCCTCTTGGAAAAATTATCAAGCCGACGCGATCACGAAGTCCCAGACGGCTCACACATCCAGGCTGATCATCAACGGTTCATTTACCTCCTTGGAAGAGATCGAGAAGCAAACTAGTCTTTGTAATCATTTTCTAAGGAATCAAAGTGTAGATTGTTCAAGTTGATTAATAAAGGTAGTTGTTTTATTTAATTCTTTTGCATTTTACATTATGTTTTCCCTCTCTATCTTTTCATCTTCTTTTCCCAACATGCGCGAGTAATTCTCCGCTTGTTAGGGTTCGTAGGATTAGGGTAGGCTAATGGATGATGAACATCTCTAAACCCTTTTTAAGTCCTATAAAGTTTATGAACTTTATCAAAAGAATCATTAACATCCTAATCGGGCGCGCTAAAAATTCTTTGTTAGTTCCGACCGCGATTAGAGATTAGATTAATGATTGTTTTGGTAAAGGCTAGATATGAACGGAGTTCCGTGTCGAGATAAGGGTTAAGAGTGGGATTCCTTTTCCCTCCAGAAACCCTAATCTATACGCATCACCGTCGTTCTAGTTATAAATCTATTAAAGGATAAAAAGGGTAACTTTTAATTAATCGTCCATAACTACTAAATCCTAACGAACCCTACAAGCCCTTTTATTATATTAACTACATCCCTAAAATAATCTAGATCTATATTTTTGCATTCTTGCTTAACGTAGATCTAGAAACCATTCACAAAATTCTTTATCCCTCCTCTCTTTCTCAACACGTCTAAAGTAAGAGTAAAAGATTCAACGTTTCCCTAAGGACGACCCGTACTCACCTCGGTTTAGCTACACGCGACACCGTTGTGATTGCGGTTAAACTACAAACACACTTTTCCACTCCAATCAAATGGCGCCGTTGCCGGGGAAACGTGTGTAATTTTTTATTCTTGCTATTTGTGTTGAATTCTTAGACGATTCATATCATTATTAAAACAAAACTGCAAATTGCATATTTAACGATTTGTGTGTGAATTTTGCGAGGGAATCTGGAGTCACGGACTTGAGGAAACAGGAGATCTAGGGTTTCACACTTTTCTGGTATCTTTCTTAACTCCTTCTCTCTCCTCTCAAATCCAATAAAATCTATCTTCTGCAGGATTCTTTGCAAAATAGCGCCGCTCAAAAATCTTTTTGCAAAAGTTTTGTGATTGGTTTTGTTTTGCATATTTTAATACGGACTTTAAGGGGCAAAGACCAAATCAAGATTAGGTGGGGATTTCATCACCCTTCCTAAGCCCCACAAATCACAAACCAAGCATATAGATCAACCCTTCATTAATTTAAAAAATATCTAGACCAGACTCTAAGGACTGTCGCGCTCAATAAGGACAGAGGAAGGTCGTGGGTAATCTATCGTTTATCCGCATTATTTTTGTAGTGCCTACGCAAGTGTGTCGAAGGCTAGTGGTTTTTAATTAGGCCCACGACGTGGTTCCTTCACATTTACCTGGCACTTACCTGGCTACAAGGGTCGTACGGAAGCGGTTGAGGATTTATCCTGCGGCTTGTCCTTTGGAAGTCTAGGAGCGGTCTAGAGACTGGACCTAGGTAACCATAGTTCTAGGGTTGTGCATTTTTTGTGATTTGTCTAAATCCGTCTTTTTTTTAAAACAAACCAATTACTTTCTCTCCTTTTTACCCCTTCCCCCTTCTTCTCTTCTCATAATGGGTGACCTAAACAAAAGAACACTTGCCGAGCTTTGCTGTCCACAACCAGATATCTCTTGTTTTCGAAATCCCTTCGGTATACCGTCCGGCTCTTCCATGTCCTTAAGAGATCATATAGAACAAGCAGAAAGAAACAGTTGGCCACCTCAGTCTAGGTCTTATCAACCGTATCCTAATTCTACACCTGTTTCAGTTCATACCCAGAGTGAGGAAGCCCCTAGACGAATGTCCATTGCTGAGCACATAGCTAGGTCTAGAGGCCAAAGTTTCAACCCGGACCAATATCAACCATCACCACCACTGTCCGGAGAAGAGTTTGATATGCGGTTTATATATAGCCAACCAACCAACCCATATCAATATTCTTCTTATCATAATATTGATCCTACTCCTACCCAAGTTCAGCAACCATTCTTTTCCTATCAATCCAATCCGACTTTTCCACCTACTCTAGACAGTTCTTCTAATCAGTCATTTGGGAGTTTTAATTATCTACAGGAATTTCAATCTTATACTGAAACCCCTTATCAACCCAAGACTAGTCTGGAGCAGACATTAGAAAAATATATGGAACTGACGAATCAAATTATGAAGGATTTGCATAGTAAGACAGAACTGTACACCCTTCCTAATCAAACCTCCCCTTTCCAAACTGAAATCCACAACTCCAGTTTCATAGATTCATCAAGTACACCAAATAGAATGACTGATAAGTTGTGTGACTTTGTAGTGTTTGATTTACCCAACTGTGAAGGGTCCCTTTCAAGTGAAACCATACCCAACCCTTGTGATCTCTACACCTCCACTCTTGAACCAAAACTGATTGAAAACCATACTTTTGATGAGGAGTTTAAGAATTTTAACCTTCACTTGAATGAAGTAATTGACATTGGGGATATATTGATTGATGAACCCGAAATTTTGGATGATTTTGTCCCACCAATTCATCAAATCCTTTCACTTCCTTGTGGTCATCATCTTGAGCCTTTAATTCTTCCCGAACCCCAAATATGTCTTGAAGTTGATGATAAAGGTATACCCGAAGATCAGATCGAAATACAGCCTCCATCTTCCACATCTGGTTCAGCAACACTCGACACACCAATCTGTTTACCCATTTCACCTTCTACTTTCTCCGGTTCTTCTTCTGTTCCTATAGTTTCAGTGAGTTTTGATAAATCACAATCCGTTAATTCAAGTTCAATAATACCAGAAATTCAACTTGATTTGGATATTTTTGAAAAAGAGGTAGATAAGTTTTTCGAGTCCTCTACCTCAATAATTTTTGAATCAAGTAGGATAAATTCTGGCACAAAACTCTTTGACAGCAAAATGTTCAATCACACCATTGATAAAAGTTTTGAAGAACTTTTTGCTGACGAACTTGAATTTTTAAACAATACGGATTTTGTGATTGATCAATCTCCACCTATAGAGGTTGAACCGTCACCATTCCTTCTTCCTAATCATTCACATTCATCCTCATTCTTTCTTTTCTCTAATTTCAAACCTTTTCCAGACCACCTCTTATCCCTTCCCCATTATTTCTTGACTCGATACAACACATTCTTCCACCAACCTATACGCTATACTAATAAAATCTTCGAATGGTTGGTGTTAACTTTTGGTCTTTTTAAAGTCTTACTTTGACCAAATGACTCACCCCCTCTTAAAATGCTTCGTATTGTCTAACTCATGTTTGAGGGGGGGGTATATTTTTGGCTCTTGAACATAACTTTTGTTCTCAAATTTGTGAGCCAAAAATAAGTTTGGGGGAGGATTTTCACTTTCATATATTCTTGCCCCCATTAATAATGTCCTCCCAAGCTTACAGGTTTTTGTGTTCCAGCAGATAGCAACAGTGAGGACACTGTTGAAAACAAGTTTGGGGGAGGTTTGTGCTTATTTACACATCAATTTGTATCATATTTTGCATAAGCACAACATTTTCAAAATTTTAAAAAAAAATTTATAACAAAAAAGTAGAAAGTGAAAAATTACATCCAAAAGATATGAATAGTTTAAGAAAACCAAGAAAATTAGAAGTTTTCTTAAACGAACTAGTAATAAGTAGTTATGAGCTGTTGTCCCAAGGATTAGTAAGATGGAGGAAGTCACTAATCTGAGGATAAAAATGTGTCTGAAAAATAGTTTCTATTCTGGAAGCCAAACATTTGAATGTTGATACCCTACTATTTGCACTTACACACGTCTTGAAACTCAGGATAGTAGAGGATACCTTGAAATGCTCTTGTCTAAAAGCCAAAGTATGAAGGAAATAAAAAAAAATGAATGAAGAAAATATAAAAATGGTGAAAAGAAAAATGAACACTGGTTTGTTATCGCCAAGGCAGCAATAAAAAAATATAGCGAGGGTGCCTCTTCACCTAGTGCCCTAAGGCCAACTGGTCTGGGAGTCACTGCTAAGCCTTAGGTGGTGCAAGACGAGAAAAATATTATCACCTAATTAGCAAGCACATAAGTAATCGATCGGTTAGTACCTCAAGAAGTATTAACGGTCGCATGAAAATGTGTGAGCAAATCTAAATATTCATCAAGTTAAAAAATACTGAGGTAGATGGACAAGAGTATGATAGCTTGAATTGAATTCTCCGAGTGTAGGGATGTTCATTACACACACGTAGGATTATATGATCAATGTTTGGACGAAAGGTAGGAATGAAGAATAAAGACGATGTTTTATTGAGGGATGATGTGATTTCTAACATTTTTCATGACTATTAAGATAGGGCTCATGACAACTGAAAAGCTAGTATAGTTGGAAACTCTTATTTTCAAAGTCTTTCATTTATGGTTCTTATCTTTATATGTAAATTTCACCATCTCTCTTTTATTATAGGATTTTGTGGGTGTAATCCGCTGAAAACCCTCAGGAGACAACACTCCTCCTACTAGGAACACCTAAAGGTTTAACGGCTTGTTGCACGTGCTCAGTGCAATCGTGTTTGCCTACGAAAGTGTTCTTAGTTTTCGCCTTTCTTTTTCTCCTTCTCTTGAATAAACTAGTTTGCTCGGGACGATCAAAAATAAGTTTGGGGGTATTTGTTCAGTTGATAAAACTGCATATTTAATATGATATTTTTCTTACTATTTCTATATAATAAAAGGTGTTTATTATAATATATGATACATATGAGGGTTTATCTGTAAATATACTATTTTCATGTGTTTATATATTATAAATAACATTTTGTAGGAAAAAGTAAGCATATAATATCCATGTAACATTTGGCCTATTTAAATATGCTTACCTTATTAATACCTTTGACCAATTCTTAATGGTTAAGTTAATATCTCAATAAAACAAACTCTACTAATATTGTTTGTTGAGTTATTGTGCAGAATATTCAGGGCTAAAATCAAGGAAATCAAAGTTGGCAAATCAAATCTACCAAAGATATTCAAGAAACTAATTATGGTAGAAATGTAGAAAAGATTTTCAAAGTCTACATACTCGAAAGATTACCAAGTGTTACAGATAAGAAGCTACAAAAATTAGAGGCCATGATCTCACCAAAAGGGAGCGGATCCGCGGCCAAACCTATCCAATGGTCGCGGTTCCGCTGTGGATTTGAAGAGTTGAGATATGGGATTGTGGTGGTTAGGATCCTAACAACTAGTTTCCATATTAGGAAACTAGGGTTCTGGCTCTGTGATTATAAATAAGGACCGAGAGTCTCTTGGAAAAATTATCCAGCCGACGCGATCACGAAGTCCCAGACGGCTCACGCATCCAAGCTGATCATCAATGGTTCATCTACCTCCTTGGAAGAGATCGAGAAGCAAACTAGTCTTTGTAATCATTTTCTAAGGAAACAAAGTGTAGATTGTTCAAGTTGATTAATAAAGGTAGTTGTTTTATTTAATTCTTTTGCATTTTACATTATGTTTTCCCTCTTTATCTTGTCATCTTTTTTTCCCAACATGCGCGAGTAATTCTCCACTTGTTAGGGTTCGTAGGATTAGGGTAGGCTAATGGATGATGAACATCCTTAAACCCTTTTTAAGTCCTATAAAGTTTATGAACTTTATCAAAAGAATCATTAACATCCTAATCGAGCGCGCTAACAATTCTTTGTTAGTTCCGACCGCGATTAGAGATTAGATTAATGATTGTTTTGGTAAAGGCTAGATATGAACGGAGTTCCGTGTCGAGATAAGGGTTAAGAGTGGGATTCCTTTTCCCTCCAGAAACCCTAATCTATACGCATCACCGTCGTTCTAGTTATAAATCTATTAAAGGATAAAAATGGTAACTTTTAATTAATCATCCATAACTACTAAATCCTAACGAACCCTACAAGCCCTTTTATTATATTAACTACATCCCTAAAATAATCTAGATCTATATTTTTGCATTCTTGCTTAACGTAGATCTAGAAACCATTCACAAAATTCTTTATCCCTCCTCTCTTTCTCAACACGTCTAAAGTAAGAGTAAAAGATTCAACGTTTCCCTGAGGACGACCCGTACTCACCTCGGTCTAGCTACACGCGACACCGTTCTGATTGCGGTTAAACTACAAACACACTTTTCCACTCCAATCACATATCTATCGGTATAAAAACTTCTATCATAGTAGATTAACATCTATGAAGTTTTTGATATTAGGGCTTATGGTAGTTCTTGGTCTAGTTTTCTTTGTTGCATACTTCAAAATCAATTTTTGAAAATTTTGCCTCTCTACCAACCCCATAGAGTGTGCAAAATAGAGTTACATGGTATCAGAGCCACTCCATAAGTCTCAGATAGCTTGTAACGATATTAGAAATCTGTCGTTTTTGTCGCACACGAACTGCAACGGTCCTAAAAATTTAGTTTTTAGTTTGTTTGCACACCCCGTGGGCTCACTGTTTGAATCGATAAGCTACCGAGGTGAATCTTAGGCAGCTCTAAGGGGACCGAAGTTCGGTCCTACCCCCCAAGACCACCACAAGGTAGACTTAGGGGTGGTGACCCGAGAGCACCCTGAAAGGGTGCTCTCGAGTTTGCCGTCCCCTTGGGGCTACCTCGTGGTGGCCCCCGGGGGTAGGTACTCCCCTAGGCCCCTAAAAGGAAAGTTAATTTTGTACCCTTTCCCTTCATGAAGATTCGTACGGGTTTTGAGTTCATTTCGACTCCAGGATCGGCTTAAAACGATTTTTTTTGGGACTTTAGCTAACTAGATTTTCAAATTTTAGAAAATTGGAAGTGTTTGCTAATTATGCGTGGAATTCTAACTTTGTAGATTTCTTTACTAGCTATTGTGATGCGTATATGTGTTGTTAAACATCTTCTAATTGCTATATGTCGATTATAAGGTGTTGCACATATCTTTTGATGTTCTGTATTGTGAATGGTTTGATGGATTGTCGTGTGAATGGCCCGGTGTGAATTTAAATGTGAGATGTGAGTGACTGATGTAATTCTTGTAATAATTAATGTATATTCTTTTATTGGGGCACATCCGGGTAGAGGATGTTGTCACCGGCTGTATATTATTTTACATTTCCACATCTAGGATTGACCCACGGAGGAGTGAACAAGCTATCGGGTTCTAGGATTCAGTGGATGGCCATCTCGAGGAGTCGAGACCCGGGTCATCCAATTCTAGGATGGAATATAGCTTGCCGCACTCATAGGGGTCTAGGATAGTTCAAACTCAGCAATTCACACAACCGTGGAGGATTGTGTTTCATAGGTGGCTCGATGAAATGCAAAGTTCCTAGTTGATCTATTTTTCCATTCTCTGTGATGTTGATATCTGTGATGCTTATCATGCCTACGACGAATGGTTATATATATATATATATATATATAAATGTTGTAAATGCTTTGCATCCGCGCCAGCGCTGCCCCCGCTCTGCCCATAGTTAAGTAATCTAAAGGTGCATGACATGGACCCGTGGCGAATGCCGATGGAATATACTTACATTCTATTTTCGTTGTTTTCTGATGTGATAGGATTTAAATTGATGGGACAACATTAATCTTCGTTAATGCAAGATAATAAATCCAAAAAGTTGTTAGAACAATTTGAAAAACCACTCGGTTCTTTTCAAAACACTCGTTTAAAAAGCGGAACTTGAACTACTCTTTTTCAAAGCTATCATTCCTTCAACAATATCAAGTTCATTACGTTCAAGGTTTTCGCAAAAACCATTCGTAGCCCTTCGTCGTTTCAAATGAGTATCACATCGTATTCATGCTATATTTGTTGGCCTTCGTCAAGGCATAGTGAATGGTAGCGATGTGTTACTTGTTTGTAGCATAAATAGATGCATTGGTTTAGGACAGTCGCATAGCCTTGTTGGCCTTCGTCAAGGGCGAGTACAGGTGGGTCTAAATTAATCAGGACAATGACGGGAAGAACTTGATTTGCGTCTTATGATTTGTTGGCCTTCGTCAAGGTCATAAGGGCTTGGGGAAAAATCCACATCGGGAGTTTCAAACATAAAGGAAACTTGCAGATTGTGCATACTTTCTGGACTATGGTGACTAGAGTGGATTCCATCTAGTTCATCACACGATGATAGTTGGATCTCAATCCTACTGAGGAGTAGGATTACTCTTGGGAGATATTTTTCACTTCACAATTAGCTAACCTATTAGGTGTCTAGAAAGTGTTAACGGGGCTATGCCTCTACGGAAACGAGGTTTATTTTAATTAGATCCATATGAAAGCACGGGGAACCTCCCTCGGAGTACCAACACCTACCTGGCCGAACGGTTAGCGAACTTGTAAAGTGTAAAAGATCCCGACTAATTCTTTTTTTAAGGTTTGATGGAGAATTCGAGGAAACAGTCAGAGCCATCCTAGTTAGATAAGATAATAAACCAATATAATCATGAAAGAGCATACGCTGAGTATTTCTTTTCTCTCTCTCTGGAAGCAACCATGATAGGACTTAAAGTACTATTCGAAAAAAATACACTGACTGGGCTAAATTATAATGATTGGTTGAGGAACATCAATATTGCACTCGCTTATGACAAAGTGACATATGTCCTCACCAGTACCTCTCCCCATGTCCCACGGCCTGATTCCATGCTTGCGGACATCGAGGTTCGCAAAACGTGGGACCTGTATTGCGAAAAAGCTAGGTGCATTGTGCTGGCTTCAATGAATAATGAACTTCAGAAGCAACATGAAAAAATGGACATAAAATCCATTTTCCTCCATTGCAAGGATTTGTATGAAGATCACTCTCGTATCGCAAAGTATGAGACCTCGAAGAATTTATTCTAGATGAGATTGGTTGTCGAATCACCTGTAGGAGAACACGTCCTAAAGATGATCAGTCTCATTGAAGAACTCACAAACCTAGGATGCGTGTTAGAGAACGAGTTATACATTGACTTGATTCTACAGTCCCTTCCTCACCCCTTCTCTCAATTCGTGCTGAATTTCAACATGCACGGGATGGAAGCGTATCTTCCAAAGCTCCTCAATATATTGAGGGTAGCTGAGAGCTTCTCAAAAATGGAGAAGACACCTGTTCTTATTGTTGGAGAATCTTCCTTTTCTAAATCCAAATCTAAAACTAAGGGGAAGAAGAAGAACCCCACCAATCCAAAAGGAAGTGTCAAAAAGGTGCAAGGAACGAACAATTCGGGGAGAGTGAAAGCTGGAAAGGATGAGTTCTACTACTGTCACAAGATGGGTCACTGGAAGAAGAATTGCAAGACTTTTAAAGCCAAAGGCAAGGACACGAAGCAAGCTGATGGTTCGGCTTCAGGAGAGTTCATGATTGAAAATTGTTTTTCAGTTAACTCTGCATCATGAGTACTAGATACCGGCTCTGGTTTTCACATCTATAATTCTTTGCAGGAATTGAGAAACCGTAGACTGCTGAAAGAAGATGATATGACCCTAAGGGTTCGCAACGGAGCAAACGTAGATGCTGTTGCACTGGGAGATTATCACCTCGGTTTGACGAGTAGACACATTTTGGTGTTGTATAGCTGTTTTTGTGTACCAAGTATGCTATGTAATAATATATCAGTATCTTTTTTGTCTCATGAAGGATATAATTTTGCACTTGAAAGAAATGTCATAAACATTCACCTAAATCAAGAACTAATTGGGTCAAGCACACTGGATAACGGTATATGCGTACTCAATCAGTATCAAGTTTTCAACGTCCAAAACACACTAAAAGAAAGGCTCCAGATTCTAACCAAACCATCTTAAGGCATTGTAGACTTGGTCATATTAATGAAACAAGGTTGACTAAATTATATAAAGATTAATATTTGGATCCGTTCGAATATATATCATATACAACTTGTCAATCATGTATCAAAGGAAAGATGACCAAATCTCTATTCACAGGACACGGAGAAAGAGCCACTGATCTCTTGGGACTCATACACAGTGATATATGTGGTCCGATATCTACACATGCACAAAGCGGTTACTCATACATCATCACTTTTGCTGACGATTTCTTAAGGTATGGACATGTATTCTTAATGAAACATAAATCCGAGGCCTTTGAAAAGTTCAAGGAGTATAAGAATGAAGCGGAGAAATATACAGGTAAACGTATCAAGATACTTCGATCAGATCGGGGTGGAGAATACTTAAGTACCAGTTTCCTTGAATACTTAAAAGAGAATGGAATTCTCTTTTAGCTTACTCCTCCGTATACACTTCAGCATAACGGTGTATCAGAGAGAAGAAATTGCATGCTACTCGATATGGTGCGTTCCATAATGAGTGGTGCTGAGTTGCCACTTTCCTTCTGGGGTTTTGCACTAAAATCAACTGCATACCTATTGAATAGGGTTCCAACTAAGTCTGTGCCTATCATTCCATATGAAATATGGAGTGTGAAGTGACCATGCCTTAAGTATCTTAAGATATGGGGGTGTCCATCTTTTGTCAAAAAGCAGAATACGTACAAGCTTGAGGCACAATTAGTATTATGCAAGTTTGTGGGATACCCCAAAAATTCACGAGGATATCTTCTCTACCATACTGAAGAACAAAAGGTGTTTGCCGCTCGCCATATATTCCTTTTAGAGAATGAATTTCTTGCAAAAGAAATTAGTGGGAGCACGGTAGAACTGAAAGAAATTATAGAACCACAAACTACTGCTGAAGACTTGGTAGAACCTGAGGTTTCAATAGAACCAGACGAACCGATGCCACTCCGCAGATCTAGTAGGGATTCTCATCCGCCTGAGAGATACTATGGGTTTATCATAGACAGGGATCGAGAGAATTGCATCATCGACGATGATGAGCCTACTAGTTTTCAGCAAGCTATCACGAGTAAAGACTCGGTTAAGTGGCTGGATGCTATGAGTTCCAAGATGGAATCCATGTACACCAACAAAATATGGACTTTGGAAGTTGCTCCTCCTGGGGTAAAACCCGTTGGATGTAAATGGATCTTCAAAAAGAAGATTGGTGTAGATGGACAGGTGGAAACCTATAAATCTAGATTTGTTGCAAAAGGTTTTCATCAAAGATCAGGATTAGACTATGATAAAACCTTTTCTCCAGTGGCTATGCTTAAATCCATGCAGATCCTACTTTCTATTGCTGCCTTCCATTACTATGATATCTGGCACATGGACATGAAAACTGCTTTTCTAAATGGAAATTTAGAAGAGTGCGTTTACATGGATTAACCAAAGGTTTTTTTAGACAGTGGGAGCAGCGGAAAGGTTTGAAAGTTGCTTAAATTCATTTATGGATTAAAGCAGCCATCATGGAGTTGGAACATCTGCTTTGATGAGACAGTCAAAGAATTTGAGTTTATAAAAAATGTAGATGAACCATTCATTTATAGGAAGATTATAGGAGGAGCAGTCGTTTTACTCGTATTATACGTTGATGACATACTCCTAATAGGGAATAACATCCTTATGCTACAATAGATCAAGCTCTTCTTGTCATAGAAGTTCTTCCTGAAAGACTTGGGTGATGCCTCCTACATTCTGAGGATTAAGATCTATCGTGATAGATCTAAAAGAATGTTGGGGCTTTCACAGTTCAGGTACATTGGCACCATACTAAAGAGATTTAGTATGGAAGATTCCAAGAGTGGTAATTTATCCTATTTTCATGTGATCACCCTCTCCAAAGAGATGCGTCTAAAGACTGATGAAGAGAGGGCTCACATGAGCATTGTACACTATGCTTCAGCGGTAAGATCTATAATGTATGCGATGTTATTTACCAGACTAGACGTAGCTTACACACTTAGTGTGGTAAGCAGGTATCAGTCAAACCCAGGTGAGAAGCATTAGATAGACGTAAAGAACATTTTCAAGTACATGAGAAGGACTAAGAAGATGTTCTTAGTGTACAGTAATGGGGACCTCCAGTTCGAGGCTTTTACCGGCTCTGGCTTCCAAAGTGACAAGGATGACTCTAAATCCGTCTTTGGCTATGTGTTTACCCTCAATGGAGAGGCGGTGTATTGAAAGAGTTCCAAACAGGACACCGTCGTAGACTCAACGATGGAAGCTGGGTACATAGCTACTAACGATACTGCAAAAGAGGCGGTCTGGATGAGAAAGTTCATTTCTGAACTTCTGGTGGTTCCGTCCATTGCCAACTAATACCATTGTATTGCGATAAAAATGGGGATGTAGTTTTAGCATAGGAACCAAGGTCCTATCAGAAATTCATACACATCTTGAGGCAGTATCACCTGATCAGGGAGATCATGGATCGTAAGGAGATTGAGGTTCGGAGAGTGGACACAAAAGACAACACATCGGATCCATTCACGAAGGCCTTACCTCAAGCACAGTTCGAGCGGCTGTTCGAGATGTTAGGGATGCATTACGCAATAACTGGCCCTAGTGCAAGTGGGAGATTGTAGGATATGTATGCCCTAGAGGCCATTATTTGTAATGGATGCTATATGTGTGGGGGGGGCATGACAATCTTTCTCGAAATGATAGTATGCTATCTTGTTTGCCTTTATCTTAACATGTGCGTATATTTTACTAGTTATTATGTATTAGTTATACATGTTGATAAAGCCCGTAGGATTATTGCTTGACTACCAGCGTTGTGATGGCGGTCATACTTGTGGGGGCTGGCACATCCTTAAAATGTTCATAGTCGTAAGAATATCGAGACAGGGCATCGATATTCCAGAGTAGACTGGTGTATATGTTTCTAGACCCCGACGAGGGGCGATGGTTAGTCACATAGCCATTGGTGTGTTTCACCTAAAATTGTATACAGGTGCTCACTGAGGGTGGGTGTCACGCCCCGCTTCCCAAAATAACTGAATACGACACATGACAAAGCCAACCATACTACCTATGGCTAGGAAAAATCCTTCCATAGTCATATTACAACTGTCAATCAAATATCAAGAACAGTAAATAAAATCTAACTAACACATGTCTATCTGCCACAGTAGATAAAAGACAAGAAATGTATATAGCGGAAACGAATAAAGATCCAATCAAGAATAATATCTGAATCATGTCCCTCATGGGATCACATCGATAAAATAAAACGGCGGAAATAAAATAAACTAAGCATCTCTAAAACTAATCATCAAGCTCCTCATTGGTTGGCTTGCTTGTTAAAATATTCCCGATATTCCTGCGACAAGGTCAAAGGAACTGGGCCATGCAAATCCCAGACGTCAGTGCGTTATAAATATCAAAATAATAGTAATACCAAGAATAGGATGCTATGATTAAATATGAGTGTAATAATAAACATGGGTATAGAACAGTGAAGTATAGCTATGTGATGTGTATCCTAAAGTCAGTGCTTCTAGGTTATCTATTCTACAAGTTTTTGAAATCAATTAATGGAATCGTCGATGTAACTCAATAGTATCCCGTGGGTGCCCGGGAACATTGTCAAGACCCTCGGGGCTGAATCCGGGACATGCCACTAAGCAGTAAAAACAGGGTATAATCTACAAACGAATGATGTCAGCATCATCATTCCGGGGCCGAAACCCGTATCGACTTATCAGTCTCTAGAAAGAATCAAACTGTTGAGTTACAAGTCAGGTTTCATTATTGATTTCCTCTTACCCCCAGATTTTGTGTTCAAGTCAGGTGTTGATGATATCAATCTAATTCCAATACAGGATCAAGCCGGTACAAGTCTTGTTTATATAGACAAGAAGTCACGTCTGTCAGGACAACAAGTCAGGATTGTCGGCATTAGTAATAATCCAAATAACAGGTCTAGTAATGTCTTGTGAACATGTCAGGCAATGTATATTAAACAAAGTAGATGCCAGATGGAAAACCATAACTAATATCTAAATGCGGTAAACATGACTAATGCCAAGGATGTATATATATCTATCTGAAATAATTGTTTTACGTCTGTTACCAGGTATATTGCAATCTAGATAAGAATGCTGAACTGATATAACCTTATAACAATATTATGAGGAACCGTCATGCAGCTAGATAAAACCTTTATTGGTACGAATACATACTGATGTTATAAAACTATAGATTGATAATACTTGCTGAATATTAAAATACATGTACTATAATTTGTCATATAACTATTGATATAAACAAAGTAGCATGTTTCATGTTTAGAACTTTCCCGATCGAGATCTCACGACGAAAGTATGGATATCACGTCCGAACACCGAATAACGTCACGATGCAAAACCTAACATACTTAAAACTTGGCCTGAACTGAGCAACTGCGTGAAGTGGTGACTGGAGTAGATGACAACGGTGATAAGGATCGTCGCGATCGTGCTTGTCGATGGTAACCAACTCCGGCGAAGCCAGAAAAGAAAAGAAGAAGATGAAAGAAAAGAAGAAGATGAAAGAAAAGAGAAGAGTATGGGCTGTTGGGTTCTGTGGTTTTTAGCATGAACGGGGAAGAAGAGGGAGTTGGTTGGCAATGGGGAGATGGGGACAAGGTCGACAGCGAGGTCGAAGAGAAGAGGAGGTTGGGTTGGTCGGTGGCAGAAAAGTGAAGGAAGAAGAAAGAGGAAGTGATGGTGGTGATGGGGTGCTCTGGGCTTGACGGTGAGAAGGAGAAAGTGCCGGAGGGGGATGGTGGCGGTCGGTTAAGGCGGCGAGGTCAACGAGGGAGATGGAGGTGGGTTCTCGGGCGTGGAGTAGGCTTGGGTAAGTTTTCGGGGAAATAGGAGGAAGGTGACGACGGTGGTGGTGATGATTGGGTAATGGAGAAAAGTATCGACGGCGAGGAGATAGGGACAGCGTGGGTTAGGGTTTGGCCCGAGAGAGAGTGAGAGGAGATAAATGGATACGGGGAGGGGGGAGAGAGAGAGTGTGTGTGTGTTTTATAAAAATTTTAAATTTATTAATATATATATATATATATATAAACAGTTAAGTTAGGAATATAGATATAAGAATAAGTTAGGTAATATTATATATATATATATATATATATATATATATATATATATTGTAAGATTTTACAGATAATATCATATCACTCCAAATATTACCTGTATCCCTTCAAAAATATAGTTTTTAAATATAAAGATCATACATAAGAATTTTAACCATAATACAACTACCTTTAATTAAATACATATACCCCTAATAAAATCTACGTAAATATACGTAAAGATTTCAAATTATTTGTCTGTCTATAACTGAGAATTTGAACATGATATATAGGCACAACAACATGATATGGGGTGATTTACCCTACAAGGATAGATAGCAAAAGGACATTATTTGTTTATATCTTGTATTATAAAAAGATATGTAGAGCTTAAAATATTATATATATATATAGTACTCGATTCACATGGATACACTGTACTAGAAAATATTGGATAAAACCTTGCATCATGTCGGGTTTTAATCATGCGGGTCAGGTCGGATAATGACCATTGCTATTAATTGAATCATTCGCACCCCAATAGCAAAAAGAATAAAGAATTTTAAAGAAAGATTTAAAATACCAAATTATTTAGTATAAATGTATTAGGGTATTACAGTGGGTACACTGGACGGACTTGTCGAGAACTACTATATGGTAATATACCTAGTGTCAAATGGCAGTTCTTATGTGGCATGTATACAGGTAGGCTGTAAACAAGAGATCATCATTTATCTCGTGTGAGTTCCCACTATACTTTGATTACTACCCTACCACGACTCAAAGGAGTCGTGCAAACAGGTTTTAGTTGGGTACAGTCCTGAGCCATATGGAGACAGTGAGTGATTGTTAGGGATTCGTCTCTCCCGGTATAGGAAGTCGATATCGCACTGTGTTTGGTTGGTTAACACCATAAGCCCATGGCAAGGGCCATTGAGAATTATTGATAATTAAATTAGTGGTTTCTCGGATTGTCTTGATCCACACCAGCACGAGTCATCGGGTTAGTAGGGGTCTGACATTAACCACCCCCTAGACCCGGTATGCGATACTCTCAGACGAACAGAACGGACTGTATGAAAATTTTCACGGTTAGGCTCAGTAGAGGTTCAGATGAGTTTTCTCGTCATCTTTCTTTTCGTTAGGTACCTGGGTAGCCGTTACGTACAGCTATTGCTTCTGACACGCTTGTGATTAAACCCATTGCCAGCGTATAGTCGAGTCTTTAGAGTCCTACATAGAGGGTTTTCCTCGTTCAGGCGAAACGATATAGATGCCATATGTTTATACGTGCAGGGTTCGGATTAATTACGTGTACTAGTTGCGCGAAATTTATTCGGACGGATTGTAATACTATGGGGCTTAGGATTAAGCCGGATTGTCAAATTGGATATTGATTTAATGCTAGTATTATTCTATCTGTAGGGTATTCGTATTTTGGTACGAATATGGGTATGTATATGCAGGAGAAAGTATTTTGTATTTATACAAAATACCTTTTATTAGATGACACCTCATTATGTATTTTTCTATTTTTTAGAAAAAGAAAATGAGTTGGAAAGATGAGGTGGCTTCAAGCATGGTGATAAGCATGGCTATAAGTTTTATTTATTCATTTGGGAAAAATATTCAAGTATGGTTTGTATTTTTTATTGAAAAATGATATGCTTGATATTTTTCCTTAGCCATTTTCTTCACTAATTCTAACGTTACCATTCTCTCTCCTCTCATCAGTTCATCTTCTTCCCCAAACCCTAATCATCTCATGTGTTGAGATCCATAGGGTTTTGAGATAGAAAAACACTAATAACCATCTCTATATCTTCTAAACAAACTAGATTAGCAAACTAGTTAGTTTCGTTTCTTTTTTTTGAAGTGGAAGCTTGAATCAAGAACCTTCGGGTGGATCATCTAGGAACGAGGATGCTGACGGCCAAGCTTGATCAAGGACTTAAAAGAAGCTTAAGAAGAGGATCAAGAAGACCGGAAGGACACGTATCTATCGGTATAAAAACATCTATCATAGTAGATTAACATCTATGGAGTTTTTGCTATTAGGGCTTATGGTAGCTCTTAGTCTAGTTGTCTTTGTTGCATACTTCAAAATCGATTTTTGAAAATTCCGCCTCTCTACAAACCCCGTAGAGTGTGCAACATAGACTTACACGGAGTATCGATACCCAGTCTTGATACTCCCTCGACTAGGGACATTTAAGGATGTGCTTATGGACCACCCATCTCCCACGTATATGATCACCATAATAATGCTGATAATCAAGCAATGATCCAATGGACTTTATCATTATGTATTACCCACACGTAATAACAAGTAAAGTGTATACACACAATGATAAAGACAAACCAGATAGCATACTATCATCTCGAGTAAGACTGTTCTAGCTGTATAGGTCCTCTTTCAATTATCATAATTGTTGGATATGTATGCCCTAGAGGTCTGTATTGTATAAGATACTAGGAAAATGTATGTACTGGACAATCTTGCTCAGTTGTATAGTATACTATTTTAATTGTCTTTATCTGAACATGTGTAGTTGTTTTTCTTACTACCTTGTATTACTTATACATGTTGATAAAGACTCGTTACAGTACTATACTATTTTAGTTTGTCTTTATCTTAACATGTGCATCTGTTATACTCGATATCATATATGGCCGATACATGTTGATAAAGCCTGTAGGATTTTTCTTGACTACCAGCGTTATGATGGAAATCATACTTGTAGGAGCTGGGTAGTCCATAAGCACATCCTTAAAGGTCCTAAGTCGCAGGGGTATCGAGATCGGGCATCGATATTCCAGAGTAGACTTATGTATACGTTTCTAGACCCCGACGAAGGGCGGTGTTTGGTCCCACGGCCATTGGTGTGATCACCTAAGATTGTATACAGGTGCTCACCGGGGTTGAGTACACAAGATGGACTCACCGAGAACCTCTAGATGGTATTATACCTATCGTCAGATAGTGGTTCTCAGGTGACATGAGTACAGCTTAGTCTTTAGACCTAAGAACAGCATTTGTCTCATGTGAGTTCCCACTGTTCTTTGATCACTACCCTACCACGGCTCTACTGAGTCGTACAAATAGGTTTTGGTTGGGTACAGTCCCGAGCCATATGGAGACAGTGAGTGATTGTCAGGGATTCGTCTCTCCCGGTATTGGGAGTCGATATCACACTGTATATGGTTGGCCAGAACCATAAGACCTTGGCCAAGACAGTTGAGATTTATTGATGGTTAGATGAGTAGTTTCTTGGATTGGTCCTGAGCCATATCGACACAACTTATCGGGTCAGTAGGGGTAGACCCGGTATGCGATACTCTTAGACGAAGAGACCGGACTGTACGAAGATTGTCACGGATAGGCTCAGTAAGGGTTCGGATGAGCTTACTCCTCGGCCTTGTAATATTTCAGAAAATGTAAAATAATATTTTTAGGATTTAAATAATAAAATAATAAATTTTACGGATATTATACAAGTATGGATTTGAGTTTTCGTAGAATGGTATAGTTATATACTTATATTTCGGAAAATAATTGGAATTTAAAATAAATTATTATTTATGAAAACATTTGATTGATTTGAACATTTTATAAATTAGTATACAATTATTTATATACAAGTTTAATATTAAACTTGATTAATATTTCCTAATTATACATTAAACCAAACTTATTTTGTTGACCATGTTTTAATGTGCCATGACCTATTACATTTGTATTCTAGGCATGGTTTATTTCTCTTTTGTTTTCCATGTTTTCAAAATGAAAAGAGAAAAGAAAAGAAATGAAAGTGAGGGGGACAAATAGACAGAGGTATGGGTGAAAGAGAGAATGAGAGAGGGGGGGGGAAGGATGGTTCTAGCAACCATGAAGCCTTCATCTCTACCTTTTCTTCACCTCCTTCTTCATTTCCTTCATCTTTTATCTCCATCCTCACCACCACCATACAGCACCACCAAAACTTCATTAAAACCCCATTTTTCCTTTCACAAAAATTATTTCAAAGATCACTACAAGAATCATGGTGAGATCAATTTCTAGTCTTGAGCTCATTTGGCCATCTTAGAATTTTCTTGAGTTGCTCTTTTAAGATAATCCTCAATTTTAGTTAAATGTTTAAGTTTCCATACCTCCTATATTATTTTAGAGTTAAACAAGTTATGTTTAATGAACATGGAAAATTTTAGGGTGATCTTTGGTGGGTTGAATGAGTAGTAGTGGTATAGTAGAGAGTTTAGAGAGTGGCCACTAGCCTTTAGTGATAGAATTCCTGGTCTAAGTGAGTGTAGAAGTCCCAAAACACGAACTTAGAATTTTCCGATATCGGGTTTTTGTTGAATTGTGGGGTTCAAATGGAATCTAGAATGATTCGAAGATCTTTAATAATATTTTGCAGATACAGTAGGATGTGCAGGATATTAGGAAGATACCCTAGAAGCCCGAGCCCCCACTTCCTTACCCTGGCCGCCAAAATAATCGTTCTGGCCGCAATTTACGGCCGAGTCGTGGAGTTAGGGTCCCAGATTTGGTCCATATCTCTATCATTATATAACTATCCCTATCCAATGTGCAAAATGTCCAAATTTCACCTTAGGTAAAATCTGGGAGTGTTTTACTAAGTTTCATATTTTGTGTTACGAATTTTGAAAACTAGAATTTTGATATTTGAGTTTTGACTCGATCGTTTGACGTTTGTACGTCAACGTCGGGAGTTGTTTGGTTGTTCTTGCATGCGTGGAACATAGGTTCTAACCTTTGTGCGCTTCGCGTGTCGTATCGGTTTTTGGATTTGATTTTGATTTCTTTATGATATGCATTGAAATGTAGGTAGCTTCACGTGGACTTCCAGGACAACGAAGGAGAGTAAGGCGTTCATCGACTTCGGCTAGAGTGAGAATAGTAGGTGAGTAGATGTATATCTACAGGGGAAGTCGGGTGGATGGCGTATAGCATTCCCACGACCGTAGTATCAGGGTACTTATATATAGTTATATATATATATAAATATTATATATGTATACTTAGCTAATAAGATTCTAGGAGACTATAAGAGTGTTGGCTATAGTGCCCTCAAGGCAATTATTGTAATCGCAGGCAGGTGATTATGATGATTGGGAGAGGACCTATACGGATAGAACAGTCTTACTCAAGATGATAGTATGCTATCAGGTTTGTTTCTGTCATCATGTACATGCATTATCTGGTATTACAGATCACTATTACATGTTGATAGAGCCCATATGATTCTTGCTTGACTACCAGCATTATGATGGCGATCATATACGTGAGAGCTGGGTAGTCTATAAGCACATCCTTAAATGCCCCTAGTCATGGGAGTATCGAAACTGGGCATTGATACTCCAGAGTAGACTATTGTATACTTATCGAGACCCCGATGAGGGGCGGTGGCCGGTCTCACAAGCCATTGGTGTCAGTTTGTCACCTAAGATAGTATACAGGTGCTCATTGGGTTATGAGTTCACTGGACGGACTCACCGGGAACATGCTAGTTGGTAATATACCTATTGTCAGATAGCAGTTCCAAGGTGACATGTGTACAGGTTAGTCTGTTGACCTGAGATTGTCATTTTTCTCGTGTGAGTTCCCATTGTGCTTTGATTACTACCCTACCATGGCTCAAAGTAGTCGTGCAAACAGGTTTTAGTTGGGTACAGTCCCGAGCCATATGGAGGCAGTGAGCGGATCGTCAGGGATTCGTCTCTCCCGGTATTAGGGGTTGATGTCTCGAGGTGTACGGGTGGCCATCACCAGAAATCCTTGGCCAAGGTAGACGAGAATTAATGATTTGGATCAGTAGTTTCTCAATTGGTTATGGGCTTCATACAGACATGAAATATCGCGTTATTAGGGGTCTGACTTTATCCACTCCCTAAACTCGATATGCGATACCCTTAGATGAACAGACCGGACTGTACGGAGGTTGTCACAGACAGGCTCAGTAAGGGTTCGGATGAGTTTGCTCGTCGGCCTTCCTTTCGCTCAATACCTGGCTAGTCATTACGTACAGCTAGTGCCCCTGACGTGCTTACGGTTAAACCCACTGCCAGCATATTGACGAGTCTTTAGTGTGCCACACAGAGGGTTTCTTTGATTCGGGCAAAACGATATAGAGACCGTATGGTTTTACGGCAGGGTTCGATCATATACGTGTACTTGTGCACGTATCATGATTCGGACGGATAATACTAGCGGGCTTTGGTTTAAGCCGGATTCTAGTATTATATTATTGGATTATTTTTGTCTCTGTGTATTCGTATTTTTCGGAATACGGATATGGGTATGTATATACGGATGATTGGCATTCTTGTAATTCATTACAAAATGCTTCTAGAAGATGCCACCTCATTTTTGTTTATAACCATTTTGTTAAATGGTTAATGAGGTGGAGGATGAGGTGTGACATGGCATTTATGGAAGCATGGCTCCCTTGGTGACTCATGGTATGACTCATGGTTCATTATTTTTGGAATGCTTGATATTTATTTGTGTTGTGAGATATTTCTGGATGGCTTGATTGTTTTTCTTGGCTTCACAACAATTAGCCATTTTTCCATGATTGCTTCACACTCTCATCCTCAAGCTTCTTCTTCTACCTCCACCTTAAAAGTCCCATGTGTTGAGAAACCTAGGGTGTTACGAGACAAATTAATCTATCATTAGATCCTACATCCTCTAGGCTATCTAGTTTAGCGAACTAGGTACCCTAGTTACCTTGGCTATGAGGTTGGAGCTCGAACTACAAATCCTCAGGTGGATCATCTTCGATGGAGTGAGACCGGCGATCAAGCTTGATCATAGTGGCCTTTAGGAGCTAAAGAAGATGGTAGAAGACCGAAGGACTCGGATCATTCTGTATAACCATTCTAAACTCCTTTTTAGTTTGCTAGCTTTAGGTTTATGGTAGATCCGGGTTATAGGGTTGTTCTAGAGCCAGTTTTTGAAAAAAAAATTCCGCAAACGGTCACGGTAGATGGCCAGGGCGCTGGCATAACCCAACATGGTATCAGAGCCAACCCATAAACCTTAAACTAGCAGTTTTAAATGATGATTAAATAACCAAACCGAAACAACTCCGAAACAATACGCATAATTTTCAAGTTTCTCTCGAATTTTTTTGTCTTCTAATATTTTTTTAAACAATTGCAGAAGATTATTATTGTGACAACTAGAAAACATGTCAAAAATGAGCCCCAAATTCCAACGTACGGCCGGCAAGATCTGCATTTTCCCCGGTGCCACCGGTTTTTGTTGGGAATTAGGTCTTGGGATTTTTGGTGTTTTCTGGACTCTTGAATATTGGTTTTTAGGTATTGTTTGTTTTTGCCCAGATTGCATATTATGTTATCTTTTGTTTGGGGGAATACGGAGTTTTTCGAAGTTGCAATTTTTATCACCGTTTAAAAATTTTCAGTACATACATTACTATCTGCAACCGTGAATGTCATTAGAGCTGTATAACTCATCTAACTGCTATATGTTCTTTTAGATGGGTTTGCGAACATGACATTAACGTTGATGTTCTGTGTTGTACTGAGGTTGTGGTTGGATTGTCGTGGTGGATAGCCAGAGGTGCAATGATAGTAGTACAGTTCAGTTTCATTTGTACATTTGATATTGCAGGGAGAGCGTCCGACATGTGGACTATGGTCTCTGCCAGTTTGTATATTATTTATTTGGGGCACGACCGGGTTGAGGTCGTTGTCACCCATATACATATTTTTTTCCATTTTCTATACTATGATTACCCCGCGGTGGAGTTCTTGAATAGCCAGGTTCTAGAGGGCAACGGGCCCGCATCTCATGGCGTTGAGACGGAGGGGGCCTCAATTTAGAATTGGCGGGCTATTCGTCGCACTCGTAGGGGGTACAGGATGACCCATGGAGGGGTGCTCAAGTTACCGGATTCCGTGAAGTGTTGGGTGGCCCATTCACTTTGTTGATTGGGGTTGCCTCACTTCTGGGATTGGCAGGTAACTTACCGCGCTCGCAGGGGTTTGCGTAGGCTATCCACACGACAGAGAATGTCGGGTGTCATTTGCGGCTCAAATGAAACCCGATGCTGCAAGATTATCCACCATTCTATATTGCTTACTGAGATTCTGTGATGTAGCTTATATCATGCCTGGGATGAATGCTATATATATTTATATATATACTAGTAGATGTATATGTTTTGCACGCGCTAGCCAGCCCCCACTTTGCCCTTAGTTAAGTAACCTAACGGTGCATGATGGGACCCCGTGGCGAATGCAGATGGCATATACGTATATTGTATTTTCGTTCTTTTCTAGTGTGATATGGATTAATTGATGGGACTACATTAATTCTGATTAATGCAAGGAAAACAAACCTATATGATGTTGTTGGATCTAAGTTTTTGAAAAACTAACTTTATAGACGTTTCCTTTTACTTTGCACAGTGGTATTCGGTTATGAAT
This sequence comes from Agapanthus africanus, assembly GCA_030015575.1. NCBI lineage: Eukaryota > Viridiplantae > Streptophyta > Magnoliopsida > Asparagales > Amaryllidaceae > Agapanthus > Agapanthus africanus. The sequence continues at coordinate 540,624,630 of CM057348.1, forward strand.
ATCCAGCACCTCATTCGACGAAGCAAGAGCCGAGATCCCTTTATAGGAAGTGACCTCTTGGGCAAAAGTTTACGTCAGTGTAATAATTTCAATATAGTCGATTCTTTTTCTTTGCATCATGGTATTCTGTTTGGAATATCCTACACCTCATTCGATGAGGAAAGAGCCGAGATCCCTTCACAGGGAGTGACCTCTTTAGCAAAAGTTTGAGCCACTATATATTTGTAAAACCACTCGGTTCCTTCAACGATATCAAGTTCATTACGTTAAAGGTTTTTCGCCAAAAACCAGCCGTAGCCCTCTGTCATTTCAGATTAGTATTTCTTAGTATTTGTGCTGCGTATGTCGTGCATTGCCGAGGCGTAGTGTTCGGTAGCTATGTAATGCTTTTCTGTCGTATGGATATGTGGATTGGTTAGGAAAACCGTGTAACCTTTTTGACCGTGTTAAGGGTATTATGCGGGTGGGTTTAATGCAATCAAGATAATGACGGGTTGAACTTGACTAGGACCCTTTGATATGTTGACTGTGTCAAGGTCACTTGGGTCCTAGGGGTAAAAACCAGATCGGGAGTTTCAAACATACAGGAAACTTGCCAGGCATGCACATACCTTCTGAAGTGTGGTTACTTGAGTAGCTTCCATCAAGTTATCATGCGGTGATAGTTGGATCATGATTCCCACTGATGAGTAGGTGTTACTCCTCGGGTAATTTTCAGATGATCCCGAATAATTCTCCTTTTAAGGTTTGAAGGAGAATGCAGGGTTGCCTAGCATGGTAGTAAGGTTTTGGGAGGCATCGTCCATGCCAATTTCAAAAATTTATCGTCCTAGCTAACCCTAACCCTAGAATCGTAACTAGAAAATCCGACGAAAACATATGTAAACAACTTTACATCTAAGTGAATGAGGAATACAACCTTTGTAGACCGGTCCTTCACTTCAAAAGCTCCGTGTAGTAGTCCCTTCGGTGCGAGTAGTGATCTCCCAAACTCTAGTATGGGTTCCCTTGGGGAAATGAACAAGCTTGCTCGAATTCTTCGAGGCCGAAGATGATCTACGTCGAGGAGACTCAAGCTCATGCTACCTCTTCACTAATGGTAGATTAGTGAAGCAAACACCCTAAACTAAATGGCTAATATAGTATAGGATGATGAAGTAGGAAATGGGCTCACTTTAGATTTTATTTTCTCACAATATTTCATTACTTGATCAAAAGCTAGAAAACTTTCAAGAGGAAGAAGAAGATGAGGAATTGATGAAGAGAATAAATCTCATGAGGTTAAAAAAAATAACCATGGGTGAGTATATGACATACCTTAACCTTTGTAGAGAGTTAACCATGACTAATTATAATGGTTGGGTTCATAAATATCTTAAGTAAAACAAAACTTGTTGACTTAGTCAATGGTTATCCAAGCTACTACAAGCTTCTAGCCATGACCAATATACATGCATTTTTGAATTACTTAATCAATTAAAAACCCTACATTATATATAGCATGGTGTAAGTCACACACACACCCATAAACCATGTATCATCAAGCATGACACAAAATATTGTACACTAATATATATCACATATATACTAATGCACACTTGTGACAAAAGGAAATCATAAGTGAGCTAATATTAGTTAATGTAACTTATTATATCATATATATAATTATACATTAAATTATTAAATCAACACTTGATTTAATAATCCGGCTATATCACATATAACAGACTAATATCATGTGTATCAACTTATCGAATCAACACTTGATCCGATAACCCGGCTATATCACATATAACCGACCGTTGTCACAAATCTCGAGAATAGAATACGATATCACATTTCATATTAATCTCGGTCCCGCACATATCACATATGTGCTCCTACTCCGTTCCGCATGAACCAGGAAACCTCTGTATATGACTCTAAAGACTGGTCAATACGCCGACAGTAGGTGATGATCATATCAAACACCCACAAGCCGCAAACGGTCTGCTAAACGTAACGGCCACCCGGGTATTGAGCGATCAGAAGATCAACAAGCAAGCATGCTCACGCTCCTGCGAATCCAATCAGTAACACTACCGTACAGTCTGGTCTCTTCGCGTGATATGTCGCATATCTCGTCTAGGGGTGGTAAACGTCAGACCCCAGTAACTCGATAAGTCGCGCCGATATGAGGCTCATAACGGGTCGAGAAACTATTGATAATACTTACCAGTAAATCTCAGAATCAGCCCTGGCCAGGGACTTCCTGTTATAGCCAATCGAGCACAGCGCAACATCAACCCCCAATACTGGAAAAGACGAAATCCTCTCCTATCGCTCATTGCCTCCATGTGATTGGGACTGTACCCAAAAACCACCGTTTTGCACGTTCTCTTGAACGTGGTAAGGTGGAAATCAAAGCACGGTGGGAATCACACAAGACTCTATGACGATCTCGGGTCGACAGACTATCCTGTACTAGTGTCACCAGAGAACTGCTATCTGACGTGAGGTATAATACCATCTAGGAGTTCTCGGCGAGTCCGTCCAGTGTACCCAGTCTCCACTGAGCCCCCGTATACCATCTCTGATGTCAAACACCGATGGATATGGGATCATACATCGTCCATCTACATGGGTCGAGAAGCTATACGCTAGTCTACTCTGGTATATCGATGCCCTGTCTCGATACACCCACGACTAGGAACATTAAAGGATGTACTCACAGACTACCTTTTTCCCACTAGTATGATCCGCATCATAATCCAGGTAGTCAAGTACACATCCTAAGGGCTTTATCAACATGTAACAGAGAGACAATCAGTGTACATGTTAAGATAAAGAGTAAACAGATACCATACAATCATGTCGAGCAAGAAATTCCTCTCTATTTATGTCCAAGCATCAACTATAATATACATCATATGTACAATAATGGCGTCTAGGCATACATATAACTAACAATCTCCCAATTGCACTAAGGCCATCATATAGCAGTGGTTGTAGTATCCCATACTCAACCATCCCTTAAAAGTCTCTCTTGGGAAAAGGCCTCTGTGAGTGGATCCGTCGTATTGTCCTCAGTGTCTAGTCTCCTAATCTCGATCTCCGTGGAGATCAACCATCTCCATGATCAGGTGATACTGCCTTAGAGTATGTCTGGTTCACTGATGGGATGGGGGTTCTTCGGCCTAAGCCACAACACCATTGTCACACAATGGTAGGAATGAAGTTCGTCTCATGAACTAATATATACCCAGACTTCCTCTTTGGTAGCATCTTTGGTAGCGATGTATCCAGCCTTTATCTTCTAGTTTGCCATGGTATCTAGCTTGGAACTCTTCCAACATACCGTCCCTTTACTGAGGGTAAAGACAATGCCTGTGACTGACATTCAGTCGACCTTACCGCCCTGGATGCTATCCAGTGATTCTTCCCAGGATCGATTAATACCATCTCACTACACCAAGTGAGAATTCTAACATCCACTTAGATTTATCTTATAGATCTAAAACCCAGGATTTAGGAGGTATCAGCTTGATCCTTGATGGAGAATCCTTGTGATAAGAGGAGATTGACCGAGTGTAGCATAGAAAACTCATTTCCTATCAAGAGTATGTTATCTACGTACAATACGAGGACGTCCACCTTACTCTCTACAACCTTTTTGTATATACAAGGTTCATTTACCATTTTGATGAAGTCAAAATCATTGACTACAACATCAAAATAGATGTTCCAACTCCGCGATACCTGCTTTAACCCATAAAGCAACTTGCACACGTTTCCGCTGCTCCCACTGTCTACGAAGCCCTCTAGCTGTGTACTTATAGACGCTCTCTTCTAAATCATTATTTAGAAAAGCAGTCATGACACCCAACCGCCAGATATCGCAGTCATGGTATGTAGCAATGGCAAGTAGGATCCGGATGGACTTAAGTATAGGCATTAGAAAATGTTTCATCATAATCCACACCTGGTCGATGACGAGAACCTTTTACAACATGTCTAGTTTTGAAAGTCTCAACTTGTCCATGTACACCAAGTAATCTTCTACAGATATACTTGCTTCTGATGGGGATTTAACCCTTCAGATATAGCAACCAAAGTTCATACTTTATTGGTGTATATGGATTCCACCTCAGATCACTTAGCATCCAGCCATTCTTACAGAGTCCCCACTCTTGATAGCTTGTTCGAAACTAGTTGGGTCATCATCTCATGATGCAATCCTCGCTCCCACTGTCATAAAGAAAACAGAAGTATCTTTCAGGTAGATGAGGAACCCTACCAGATCGGCGGAGTGGCTGAGGTCTGTAGGGAATTATTGAATCCTCCAGTTCTACTAAATCGTCAGCTGTAGTTTATATAGCTGGAACTCCTTCCAGTTCTACCTCATGACCACTAATTTCTTTCCAAAATAAATTCCTTTTCTAAAAAGTTGGTCATACCGAGAAATAAAACACCTTTTGTTCCTCGGTGCGGTAGAAGATATTTCCTTGGGAATGCTTGGGATACCCAACAAACTTCCACAGAACTGGCCTTGCCTCGAGCTTGTCCGGGTTTTGCTTTTGACATAGGCGGGACAACCCCAAATCTTAACTTACTTAAGAGATGGGCTCTTCCCATACCATATCTCATATGGAGTGGTAGGCACCTGATTTGGTTGGAACCCAATTCAATAGGTATACAGCTTATCAAGTGCATAACTCCCAAAAGGAAATAGGCAACTCAGTAGTACTCATCATAGAGAGCACCATATCAAATAGGGTGCAATTGCTCCACCCAGATACACCATTGTGCTGTGGTGTATATGGAGGAGTAATGCTGAGAGAGAATCTCATTCTCCTTTTGAATAGTCCAGGATCTCCATGCTCAAGTATTCTCCTCCCTGATCACATCAAAGCACATAATACTTATACCCGTTTTGGTTCTCTACTTCTGACTTATAGTCTTTGAATTTCTCAAAAGTTTCAGACTTGTGTTTCAACAGGAACATATGTACGAATCTTGAGAGATCATCAGTGAATGTAATGAAGTATAAAGAATCAATCCTGGCATGTGTAGACATATGACCTACATACATCATCATGTATTAATCCCTAGAGTTCACTAACTCTTTCTCTGTTTTAAATAAACGGAGCTAAGGTCATGTTATCTTTGTGTGACGGGCAAGTTTCACAAGATGTAAATTCAAAATGATTTAAATATGCATCTAAATGTAACTTAGCTAGTTGTGTCGCATTGATATGACCTAGTCAATAATGCCTTAAGAAGGATTCCTTCATTTCTGAACTCTTCCACTTGTGTGTGTTCTGTACATTAAGAACTGTAGTTTGTTTAGAATGTATATGCCATTAGATAACGTGCCTGAATCGATCAACTCTTGATATAGGAAATATTCAAAACATTATCCATCAATACAAAATTAAATCCTTTTTACTAAATAAAGAGACTGATATGATGTTGTATATCAGGTTCAGTATCTAATAACATTCGTTCTGATAATACAGGGTGATAACTACCAACAGCTTAGCTGCAACAATTGCACCGTTTCCAACTCTTAAAATTTTGTCACCCATTCTCAGTTCTCTACCTATCTGTAGCCCATGTAATATATTACATATGCGGGATCCTAATCCGGTATCACATACCCAGGACGTAGAGGATACTGAAAAACGGTTCTCGGTAATGAACACACCCGAAGAACATGCATGAACATGCACTTTCTTCGTTTGGGCAGCACGAGAATTCTCGTAATCCCCTATTTCCTGCTCGGTCTTATAACAATTATAAGGTAGAGCGGTACCAACGTTCCCCAGCACAGTATAACAAGCGGGTTCGGTCAATACATCCATATTATTATCTTGATTAAGGCGTGATATGGTCGCTACCTGGAGAGAGAGAAGAAAACACTCAGCGTATGCTCTTGCAAGATTAGATTGGTTATTATTTTATCTAATCAGGATGGCTCCCTCTGTTTTTATCAAATCTTCCTTCAAACCCTAAATGGAAAGACTAGCCGGGATTAATTACACCCTATAAGTTCGCATCATAATCCAGGTAATCAAGTACACATCCTAAGGGCTTTATCAACATGTAACAGAGAGACAATCAATGTACATGTTCAGATAAAGAGTAACCGGATAGCATACTATCATGTCGAGAAAGAAAGTCCTCCCTATGTATGTCCAAGCATCCACTACAATATACATCATATGTACAATAATAGCCTCTAGGGCATACATATAACTAACAGAGAATTCGAGGAAACAGTGGGAGCCATCCTGATTACATATTGTGATTAACCAATCTAATCTAGGTTAGAGTGCACGCTGAGTATTTATTTTCTCTCTCTCTCTCTTTGGCAGCGATCATGGCCAGACCTTAAAAATTCATGAACCAAGTTTACCGAACCTTCATTAAAACACTTTGGCTTTTGGATTGTCATTTAGTCGCATATATCATTTCCGCTCCTACATCCCCTTTGCGTTTTTCCAGAACACTCCGTATCACTACGAAGATTCACATTTCATGGATATTCATTCATATAGTTACATACGAACTCGAAGGAACTTGTTCCAGTTCGTGGATGGTTTCTGGTTCTGGAGATATTGAATAGGATTATTCGGTTATCTTTTATCTTTACCTTCTCTCAGGTTGCGAGGGCTCCTGATATTAGGAGAGTACACCTATTGCGCTTATTGGAAAGTCTTCTTCCAAATCATAGGCAGGTGCCGAAAGGTAGGGAAGGAAGAAAATCAATTAGCCTAAGTGTCGTGTACAGAAGGTAATAAGGAAAGCCATATAAAGGGATTAGATAAAGGGCAAAGGAAATTACGACTGCTATCATTCACGACGAAACAGTGTATACCCCTGCCACTCCTATATCACCTTTGCATTTCTCCAGAACACTCTGTATTACTACGAAGATCTATATTGCTTGGGTCTGCCGTCGTATAGTACATACGAACTCGAAGGAACTTGTTCAAATTCGAGGATGGTTTCCGGTTCAGGAGAAATAGAATAGGATTATTTAGTTGTCTTTTCCCTTTTACCTTCTCTCAGGTTGCGAGAGCTCCTAGTATTAGGAGAGTACACCTATTGCCAAATGGGATGAATTCGTTATAGCATTCCTTAAGAAATTTTATCCAAATCATAAGACCGCCTGTGTTCGAAGCGAGATTAACCAGTTTACCCAACTTCCCAACGAACCATTCTAGAAATGCTTTGAGCGGTTTGAGGATCTTCTTCTATAATGCCCCTATCACGAAATTGATAGATGGGATCTTTGCCGAATTATATATGAGGGTGTTAATCCAGCGACTAAACAGATGCTTGAAACCATTTTTCAATGCCATTTCATGTCTAAATACGATGGTGAAGCTTGGCAATTTCTGGAAGATCTCGCCGAACAAACTTTGCAGTGGGAAAGCGTTAGACCAACATCGTGTAGGGGAGGTATCCATCAGCTTGATGTTTCCATAGCAGTAAAAGCCGAAATGGCCGCGATACAAAGGAAACTCGAACCTATAAAAACCAAAGTCTCTTCAGCCTCCCTAAACCAAGTTACGCTTCCCAAAACCGTGTGTGGTTGCTGTTCTGACCCATCACATTTAACGGAAGAATGTACTTTAAATCCTCCATTTCAAGGTCATGAACAAACTAATGCTGCTTTTCAACAACGGCCTAGAAACGATCCTTATTCTTCCACATACAATCAGGGAAGGAGGAATCATCCTAATTTTTCTTCGAACCAAAACCAAACTCAAACTCAAAATACGTTCCCAAGCCAAAATAACTATCAAAGACCTCCTCCATAGCAACAACAAGCACCACAACAGAGTCAGCACCCCTTTCAACCTCAAACTTTTCAAAATCCGGCCAACAACTCTGCATCTTATAATAATTCATTCCCAACGGCCGGTACCGAAAAATGCTCTGCACTCTAACGAAGATTGGAAATGTTTATTAAACATTCCATGCAAACAACGAAAAATTTAACATCTTCTATCCAAACATTAGTGCAGCACACCGCTTCCCATGGTGAAAGCATAAAATCAATAGAAGTAAAACTTGCACAGTTAAATGCCGCGATGAGTGAGAGAGAGAAGGGAAACTTACTTCTCAATCTCTACCGAATCCTAGCCACTCACAAATTCATAATGTGAGTGCCGTAACCACGTTAAGATCTGGAAGAGTGCATAACAATCATGTCGATGAACATGTTGATGACGTTGAATCAAATGAAACCTCGGCTACTTCTCCTAACCCTAATTCGTCTAGTCCACCCTTTTCGTCCGAGCCTATTCTCCGTTCTTCCCTAGGCTCAAACTCTCAGCCCACTTCCTTGAGTCAACCTAAAACGATCCCAACTCCAATTCTGAGATCCATTCCATCGCCATAAACTTTTCCAATGCTGGAGTCAACCCTTATTGATAAAGCTTCTTTTCCAAACAGGTTGAGGGCCAACAAACCTAATTCACAAATGGAGAAGATTGTGGAAATGTTTAAGCAAGTTAACATAAATATTCATCTCCCAGATGCTATTCAACAAGTTTCGTCTTATGGGAAAATCCTTAAGAACTTGTGTACTAGGAAGAGAAAAACTAAAGTACCTAAAAAGGTGTTCTTAACGAGTAATATGAGCACAGCTTTTACCCAACAATTGCCTAAGAAACGTAAGGACCCCGGTTGTCCTACAATATCGATAACTATTTGGGGAAAAGCATCAATCATGCTCTACTCGATCTAGGTGGTAGTGTTAACTTGCTCCTGTATTCTGTCTACGAGCAGTTAGGAAAAGGAGATTTGAAACCTGTGCATTGCACTTTCCAAATGGCCGAACGATCTATCACCCAAATTAGGGGTGAGCTAGAGGACGTGTTAATCAAAGTCGGGGAATTTATATTCCATGTAGACTTTATTGTTTTAGATACACAGCCTGTGGCAAACCTATGGAACCAAATCCCGTTGATTCTAGGTCGGCCTTTTCGAGCAACTTCTAATGCTGTAATAAATTGCCGTAATGGTTCTATGAACCTATCCTTCAGGAAGATGACAATCGAGCTTAACATTTACAAGCTAGTAAGTCAGCCGTCCGAACCTTCTGCTCATCTAATCGATATCTGTTCTGAAAGTGTACGCTAGCACCCCCACTGGGTTTTACAAGCATCAAGCATGCCAATTCTAAAAATTTTGGGGTACTAACTAACACTAACCTAGATCGTTAACTAGATAATTAGGGTTTTAGGTTTGATATCTACTAAACTATAAGAAAGTGAAGATGGCTATATCCTCGTAGATCGAGTCCTTCACTTCATATGCTCCGTGTAGTAGTCCCGCGACTCCACTAGGCTCCACTTGAGGATTTGGACGAGCTTCTTCCGAAGACCTTCGTGCCGAAGATGATCCATGCGAAGTCCCTCCAACTCAAGCTACCTCTATACTAAACTCCTTTGTGTAGGAAACATGCTACACTTGATCACTAGTCAAGTGTAGTATAGTGAAGTAGGGGATAAGAAATCTCACAAGTTTGTGTTCAAGTTTCATGGTTCACATCACATGTGAGGGTTGAAGCTTGAACCATGACAATGAGGAAGATGAAGAAGCTAGAGAGCATGAGAGTAAGAGAGCAACCCACTTCAAATATGGCTAAGTGTTGAGAATAATGAAATGAATGGCAACCCCTTGACCCTCACTCATTCAAGCATGGATTAATTGCAATATAAAATTGCAACCATGCTTGAATAGTGAGTCAAGATGAATAAACAAACAATAAAGCCCATGCCTTTATCCATGCTCCCAATTTCCACCTCATTTCTATTTTCACAAAATAGAATTCATGACATGCTACATATATATATCATATATATATATATATATATTAATACATATAACAAAATATTTAGTGAGCTAATGATATTAGTTAAGATATAATTATATCAAATATAATATATATCACATTATTAAATAAACACTTGATTTAATAATCCGGTTATATCATATATGACCGACTAATATCATTTATATGTATATCACATTATCATATCAACACTTGATTCGATAATCTGGTTATATTACATATAACCTAACTGATAACAGATAACTGCCAGATTAAAATACGGTATCACATACTCATATTTAATCTGGCCCACGCACATATCACATATGTGTCGTACTTCGTTTCGCTTAAACCAGGGAAATTCTGTGTGAGACTCTAAAGACTCATCAATATGCCAACAGTAAGTGATGATCACATCAGTCACCTACAAGCCATCAGCGGTACTAGCTGGACGTAACGGCTACCCGGGTATTGAGCGATATGAAGATTAACAAGCAAGCCTGTCCATGCTCTCTATGAAGTCTATCAAAAACACTACCGTACAGTCCGGTCTCTTCATCTGATATGTCGCATATCATGTCTTGGGGTAGTAAACATCAGACCCCAGTAACGTGATAATTCATGCCGATGTCTGGCCTATAACTGTCACGACCCGAAGGAACGGAACGTGACTTGCACTTAAATTACGAAACGTCTCAAGGCGTAACGTAATCTAAATAAGCCAAAGCCCAGAAATCTAAACCAATTAAAGAAATAGAGTGAAGGAAAACCTTAATTTAAAAGTTAATTTTTGTAAAATAAGAGTCACCTTAAAACATTTAAATATATCAAATTTCTCTAAAATTTCGGTAGAGTCTCTTTTGTAAATACTGGCCCCCAAATGGGTACAACACAAGAAAATACATATAATCAAGAATAAAGGCATTGCCAAGCGGGAGCTAGTTCTTCGCCAATGGCAGAACACAACCACATGCAAATGTATATCAAAAACACGAAAATAAGCATCTGTAAGCAAGAAATAAGAAACATCATGTTGACTCAAGTGAGCATCGACACCAAAAACCACAAATACAAGTCTCGTAAGTCTCACCGTCTAGTCCAATATACAAGAGTAGATAGAGTATACTAGATACAAATAAAATATACGGTGGGAGAAAAAGAAAATCCTACAAGACCCACCTATGAGCAAGCTGCAAGTCCAAGCAAATGAAGCAAAGGAAGAAGTACGCCCGCCGCTACTGTGCTGACGGGTGAGACCTGCAAGATACTGTGGCACAATGGGGGTGAGTTGCCAACTCACGAGTAGAAAGTAACATCTAATAAGGCTATCGTATGCATGCACGCAATGCGTCACAGCCTACATATACGGATATTATGCAATGCAATAGTATGTGTGCAACATGAATGCATAATCACATGAAACCTGAATATGTTTGGTACGAGAAAATCTGTATCCTTATCTTAGTAAAAATTTTGTGAAATAACTGAATTATCATCAATGAAATCAACTGAAATCCGTATCAAGCATCAACACTGAATATGTATATCTCAATGCCTCAATATCTCAATGTCACAATATCTCAGTGTCTCAATATCTCAATATCTCGGGCTCCGTTAGTCCGGATCGGCACATATCATCAATCTCACGACTATGGTCGGTATCCTTCGGATATCCGCCGCGTCATAAATAACCGGTAGGTAGTGCTCCCCTGTCGGGCTCAACCCATCTGTGCGATCTTCTTGCCCTGAGGTACCATACCGGGTCCACCATGTACCCGCAGACGGTGCATCCCCCTCCTCGAATCGGGTATATGATACTGCTCAAGAACCGAGAAAACTCATGGTGGACACCACACACATCACATCACGAGAAAATCGTAAATTTCTGTTTTAAAAATGATAATAGATTTATAAAATTCTTGCGGTTTTCTCCAAAATCCAGAAATCTCATCAATACTGAAATTCTCAAGAAGAATCACAATATGAAAACATGTCGATGATGATGGAAATCTATGACACGGTAGTATATACCATGCGAAGTACGGCCAGAAGCTATGCATGAATCTTGATGCAATGAGGTATGTATAAATGTCTAACAATCCTACGTATCCATCTTAATGAAATGAATATGCAAGTATAAATCTACGGATTATATACGATGCATATGCACAATTATCGATCCTAAGCAAGTTCTATAGTGTTCGTGAGATACCAATTACCAATGGAGTGTGTGTTCGCATAAATAGTGCACGTGCGGCATGAACCAATGGTAATGGTGCAAGTGTCCTATGAGACGGTATCACAAACATATATATATATATAAATATATATATATATATATATATACACGAGATGATGCAATGCAATGAGATGCATAATTAGAAAACTACGCATATAATGCAAGTACTATAAGTAATAATAAACCATCGGGCGCCTCGTGCCATCCAGACGATCCCCCCATAGATGTGTACATCTACTCGCCGGGACGCCTCGGCTAATCCGATCCGATCCTAGTTTTATCTTTCCACGCCACGTCCGACGCCTCTGCACCTGATCCTAGAATCGCACACAAATAATTAAGAAAATAAATCTACGAATAGTCACGGAACAAAATACACAAGTCAATCACGCGCCCAACAAGATGCGCAAACACTTGGTGCACAAACGCGCTTGCGACGCCGCCATAACCCATGACTAGGGTCGCTATACATGACCACAACCATGTCTAAAACCCGATCGCGTATTCACAACGCATTAAATATCTTAGGAATTAGGTTATAGGTCACTAAAACCTCAAACTAAATTGAATTCTATTTATCCTAAAAACCTAGTAAGCGTTAATTTCAATTTTAGTTCAAATATAAATGTTTTAGCAATTCTAGTTGACACTATAATCACTTTAATAACTTAATTATGCCACACAAACCTTAACTAAATTTTATCTCACTTATTAGAATTAATTATAAAAATCTAGTTTGCAAATTATATAATTTGGGCAATTTTAAATGTAACAATTTAGCAATTTAGCAACTAGATTAGGTTTTCCAAGTCTTAAGAGGTTAAACTACATATTGTAACCTTAAACAAGTGATAAAAACCCTAATTGAATTCAAACCCTATTCTTGAATTTCCAAATTTGCAATTAAAACTTAATTAACACTTAATTAAAAATTAGATTAGAACAAGTAAAAATTAGAGTAAGGTTATACCTCAAAATAGTTTGGAATGAGATCCATACTTACAAAACTTAGCCTCCAAAATGCCATCGTGCTCCAAGGATTCAAACTAGTATTGGACAAAGAATAAAGGGTATGGGTTAAATTAGGCATTAGTGATGTTTTATGTGGATTTTTAAAGCAATTTTGAAGGATTTTTGAAGAGAAAAGAAGGTGAGAAAATGAGGGGCTGCATACATGGGGGGCTCGGCCAGTTGAGGGGAAGGAGAGAGAGTGAGTTGTGGGTGTGTGGGTTTGTGTAGAAACTTCCCCATTTATGGCTTATGTTAATTCCTTTCCAAATTTCCTTTTTCTATTATTTTTTTGAGTGAGAATTGAGATGGAAATTGTGAAAAAAAGAAGAGGGGGCTGCCACTATTAGGCTCGGCCAAGGTTAGGGAGAGAGGATGTGTAGATGAGTGTAGAATTTTCCAAGACAATAAAAACCCCTCAAGTCTCATTACTACATCTCACATCATTTCTATTTAAATTTTATTTTATTTCTAATTCCCTTTTAGTCTAGAATTGACTAGAACCTTACAAACAAAAAGAGAAAAAGTAAACATGTTACAAACTAAAATCTAAGTTGTCATGGTGCACAATTTGTTATTAACCGATTACAATTTGTAATTTACACTAATTAAATGTATAATTGAAAGCTTAAAATATTATTTAAAATAATTAATTAAGGAAAAATATTAAGTAAACTAATAATTTATAAGGGACTAAATAAATATCAAATACTAACAATTACATAGTTAAAATGGGTGTATTTAAGTCTATGTGGAAAAATAATGATAGTTACATTTTACGGAAAATACGAGTTATTTTACCGGTTATAGGAAAAATTCACCTAAAGGATTTATTTATTTATTTTTAAAACGTTACAATCTTCCCCCCTTAAAGAAATTCGGTCCCCGAATTTAAAATCTAACTACGCACACGGGATTAACTCTCTCACATCTCGTCCTCGGCTTCCCACGTGTCCTCTTCGCCGCTCGGACCACGCCAAAGAACGATTACGGACGGTATGTCCTCGGACCTCGGTTTCTTCACCTGCCGATCTGGAATGACTATCGGCCGCTCTTGCGAAAGAAAGATTGCGCTCCAGCTGGATCGTCTGATGCTGTATCGCGTGAGAGGGATCAAGAAGGTACTTGCGGAGCATTGATACATGAAACATGGGATGAACAATCTGGAAAACTAGGTGGAAGAGCCACACGATAAACAATTGTGCCGATACGCTAAACAATCTCTAATGGACTTACATACCTAAAACTAAGCCTTCCTTTCCTCCCGAATCTCAACACGCCCTTCATCGGAGAAACCTTCAAGAACACATGATCTACAACGACGAACTCAAGTCTGCGCCGATGTCGGTCTGCATAAGATTTCTGCCTGCTCTGTGCCGCTCTCATCCTATCTTGAATCAACTGGATCTTCTCAGTCGTCTCCTACACAACTGCGGCCCCAAAATACTGCTCTCTCTGAGCTCTATCCAACATACGGGCGATCGACAACTCTCCCCATAAAACGCCTCAGAGGGTGCTATCTGAATCGTGTTGGAGATAGTGCCCTCAGAGTCAATTATTGGATCACAGGTACGTGATTGCAATGATTGAGGGAGGACCTATCCCGGTAGGACAGTCTTACTCGAGATGATAGTATGCTATCTGGTTTACCTTTATCATCGTGTACTGTTTTAGGTGACCTGACACGTCGCTATTACACGTTGATAGAGCCCCTAGGATTCTTGCTTGACCACCAGCAGTATGAGGGCGATCATATAAGTGGGAGCTGGGGGTCTATAAGCTTATCCTTAAAAGGTCCCTAGTCGTGGGAGTTTCGAGACTGGGCATCGATACTCCATTAGTAGACTAGTGTATACAGTCGAGACCCCGACGAGGGGCGGTGGCCGGTCTCACAAGCCACTGGTGTCTGTTGGATCACCTAAGATGTATACAGGTGCTCATTGGGTTATGAGTACACCGGGCAGGACTCGCCGGGAACATGCTAGTTGGTCATATACCAGACGTCAGATGGCAGTTCCCTGGTGACATGTGTGCAGGTTAGTTCATCGACCTGGGGATCGTCATTTGTCTCGTGTGAGTTCCCACTGTACTTTGATTACTACCCTACCACGGCTCAAAGGAGTCGTGCAAACAGGTTTTAGTTGGGTACAGTCCCGAGCCACATAGAGGCAGTGAGCGTATCTTCAGGGGTTCGTCTTTCCCGGTATTGGGGGTGAGGTCGTGCTGTGTCTAGGAGAGCCATTACACAAAGTCCTTGGCCAAGGCAAGGAGATTTACTGGTAGGTATTCCAGTAGTATCTCAGGGTGTTCTGGGCTACACTCCGACACGACTTGTACCGCTTTTGGGGGTCTGACTTTTACCAACCCCCTAGGCCCGCCATGCGATACTCATAGACGAACGGACCGGACTGCACGGATATTGTCACTGACAGGCTCAGTAGGGTTGTCAGGCTGAGTTCACTCACAGACATCCCTTTTAGTCAATACTTGGTAGCCCGTTACGTATTGGCTTATACCTCTGACGTGCTAGTGGTTAAATCCACAACCAAGGTGTTGATGAGTCTTTAGAGTCCCCCACATTTCAGTTACTCAGCTTTCGGGCGAAAGGTTGTAGAGGCCGTATGGAGATATGGCAGGGTCCGATCAGATACGTGCGGTATTGCACGGATCAGGATCGGACAGTTTGTACTAGAGGCCGTATGGTTATATGGCAGGGTTCGATCAGATACGTGCGGTATTGCACGGATCAGGATCGAACGGATATTACTGGCCGGCTTTGGTTTAAGCCCGATCCTAATATAGTACAGTGTAGATTTTGTCTCATTACATTTGTATTTCGGTCGAAATACAGATGCGGGTGTGTATGCACAGTATCGGGGTTTTCCTGTAATTTATTACGGGACCAGTTTTCTGGAGTTGCCAGTTTGCTTTCCGTTTCGGCCAATTTCCATTGTTCCGTTCATTGGCCGAAGATTGGTGGAGGAGGGTTTATTTGCATTGTTGCAAATAGGATTAGTGGAGGGGGTTCTTTGCATCTTGTTACATCATGATGGTTTTCATGATGAGCACCTTACCTTGACTTCTTCTTCTCATGATGGCTTGACTTTTTGAAGCCATCATGCATGAGATGATGGTTGCCTTGGAGTGTTGGATTTGTTGCTATCATTTCTTTTGCATGATAGCTTTCCTCTCTCTCTCTTTTTGGTATTAGATGAGAATGGCTCCTTTTTGATTTGCTCTCCCAAAAAAACACTCTCATTCTCTCCTCTCTCTTTGAAGATGGCCGGCCACTTGTGAGGAGGGGGTCTTTTTCTTTTGTGAAGGGGAAAATGTTATTCTCATTCTTTGCATGCTACATTTTCCCTCACCTCTCTCCAAGTTCCTTTTCCTCCACCAAATGGCAATTCCACAACCCCAAAGTGAGACTTGAGGACTACATATTCTACAGCGAACCTTGGGCACGTCGAGTAGCCGGCTTCGTGCCCGAGTTACCTCGGCATTGAGGTGGGAGCCCGTAAAAGAAGTAGGCGATGTGGTGCACTTCCGGCGACGAGGAGGAGACGGGACATTCCGCAGGAGATCGGGACGATGACGAGAAGACCGGAGGACTTGGATCGTCGGTATATCTCTATTCCCTTTCTTGTAGTTAGCTAGGACTAATTAATGGTTCGATCCGGGTATTAGTGCGCGGCGGTTTGCCAGTTCAAGAAAATTAAAGTTATCACCGCTTCCGCATTTGGCCGTCGGATCGACGGCCGGGGCGCCGCCGTGCACTTACAGTGGTATCAGAGCCTCGCCATTAACTTAGTCTAGCTTGGTTTAATGTGTTTGCATTTCCGATCGATCAAAAAGTTCCAAAACCATGTTTTTCATTGTGACAGTTTTCTGTTGGAATTTTTTAGTCTCCAAAAATTTTTCAGGTTGTAAAATATTGATGTACTGGAAAATATAAGAGCACTGTAAAAATTCGATGAAGTGACTCCACTATGGGAGCGCGGAACCGCCGCGAAAACCCCTTTCCCGCCGCTGTTCCGCCGCACACTGTGGAGATCACTGCACCAAATTTCTACAGTGTCTTTGTGGGCTTAAAATTGGGGTTTTGGAATATTAACATTGGGCCCAGAATTTCTTTAACTGCTACAGTATTGCTTGGGGGCCCACTTGTTAAAATTTTGATCGATCGGATATTTTAAACACATTTTTCACAGTATTTACATTATATCTGCGACCGTGAATGTCACTTGATCGGTAAATCCGGTCTAACTGCTATAGCCCGGTTAGACGGATTTGCGAACGTGACTTTCACGTTGATGTTTTGTTTTTGCTGTGATGTTGCGGATCGGTCGTGGGGGATAGCCTGGATGCAATGCTAGTACAGTTCTGTTGTATTATGTACATTTGATATTGCGGGGCGAGCGTCCGACATGTGGACTGCCGTCACTGCCTGTTTGTATTATTATTTTGGGGCACGACCTGGTTGCGGTCGATGTACCCGTTGTATGTATATTTTATTTTCTGTACTAGGTTTGCCCCGCGGAGGGGTGCACGGATAGCCGGGTTCTGGAGGGCAACAAGCCCGCATCTCATGGCATTGAGACGGAGGGGGCTTCACTCTAGGATTGGCGGGCTATTCGCCGCACTCGTAGGGGGTACAGGTTGACCCAGGAGGGGTGCCCAAGTTACCGGATTCCGTGAAGTGCCGGGTGGTCCATTCACGTCGCTGAAGGGGGCTGTCTCGCTTCAGGTTTTGGCGGGTAACTTGCCGCGCCCGTAGGGGTCTAGGATTTCATTGCACAGGCTATCCACACGACCAGGGGAACGTCGGGTTTCAGCGGCTCTGTGAAACCCGGGGATCCCAGATATCTGTATTGTTTCTGTGATGCTGTTCATTCTCTGTGATGTTGCATTTTATTCACGCCTTGAGCGAATATAATATATTGGTATATATATTAGTAGATGTTGTATATGTTTTACATCCGCGCTAGTCCAGTCCCCGCTCTGTCGTTAGTTAGCTAACCTAACGGGTAATGACGGGACCCAGCGGCGAATGCGGATGGCATATACGTACATCAGTATATTTTCGTTCTTTGTGGTGTGATCAATTGATGGGACTGCGTTGATTCGGATCAATGCAAGTTAAAAACAAACCTAATCTGATGTTGTTGGAACACTTTTCAAAAAGCTGTTATTGCAAGGACGTTTACTTTTGTTTTGCATCGTGGTATTCATTTAGAATATTCTGCTCCTCAGTCGACGAGGCAAGGGCCGAGATCCCTTCACCGGGAGTGACCCCTTGGACAAAAAGTTTGCGTCAGGGCATTAACTTCACTATAGCCGATTACTTTTGCTTTGCATCGCGGTATTCATTTGGAATATCCTGCACCCCATTCTACGGGGAAAGAGCCGAGATCCCTTCACCGGGAGTGACCTCTTTAGCGAAGGTTTTCGTCACTATATTTTTAAAAGCTATCAGTTCCTTCAACGATATCAAGTTCTTTACGTTAAAGGTTTTCGCCAGAAACCATTCGTAGCCCTCCGTCGTTTCATATGGGTAGTCAATAGTATTCAAGCTGTGTTTGTTGGCCAAAGTCAAGGCACAGTGTTTGGTAGCTGTTGGTTATTCATATGCAGCATAGATAGATGCGTTGGTTTGGAACAGTCGTATAGCCTTGTTGGCCAAAGTCAAGGGCTTGTGCGGGTGGATTCGAATCAACCTGGAGAATGACGGGTAGAACTTGACATGTGACTTATGATTTGTTGGCCAAAGTCAAGGTCATAAGAGCATGGGGCAGAAATCACATCGGGAGTTTCAAAAGAACTGAAACTTGCCAGATATGCGCATACCTTCTGGAGTGTGATAGCGTGAGCGGATTCCGTCACGTTATCATGCAATGATAGTTGGATCCCGATTCCCACTGATGAGTTAGTTTACTCCTCGGGTGACCCCGACTAATTCTTCTTTCAGGTTTGGAGGAGAATTTGAGATACAGTGGGAGGATTCCAGATTAGATAAATTGGTAACCATTCTGATCTAGGTTAGAGTGCACGCTGAGTGTTTCTTTTCTCTCTCTCTCTTTGGCAGCGACCATTGACCCGACCCTAAGACTATAACTCAGTGACCGAGTTGACCAAACCTTCTCAAACACCGGATTTTGGATTGTCAGAGTTGCAAACCTCATTGCCACTCCTACTTTTACCCTTTTCTCCAGGACACCCCGTATTACTACGAACGTCCACTTCCATTGGACAAAACCATCGTATGGTTATATACGAACTCGAAGGGATTTATTCGAGGATGGTTTCAGGTTCTGGAGAAAACGGATAGGATTATTCAGTTGTCTTTTCCTTTTACCCTCTCTCAGGTTACGAGTACTCCTTGGTTTAGGGGTAGTACACCTATTACGCAAATTGGATTGTCTTCTTCCAAACCTTAGGCTGGTGCCGACCGGTAGGGAATGAAGAAAACCAATTAGCATAACGATGGTGTGCAGAAGGTATTAAGTTCAGACAAAGCAAGGGATTAGTAAGAGGGCAAAGTAAATTGCAACAGATATTCACGACCAAACCAGGTATTTCATTACCACTCCCAAATCACCTTTGTATTTCTCCAGAACACTCCGTATCACTACGAAGATCCACAGTTTATTGGATACTCCATCGTATGGTTATATACGAACTCGAAAGGAATTTATTCCAGTTCGGGGATGGATTCTGGTTCAGGAGAAATAGGAATAAGGTTTATTCGGTTGTCTTTTATCTTCACCCTCTCTCATTGCGAGTGTTCCTAGGATTGGGACAGTACACCCATTATGCTTATTGGATAGTCTTCTTCCAAACCATAGGCTGGTGCCGAACAGTAGGGAAGAAAGAAAACCATTTGGCCTAAAAGGGTGTGCAGAAGGTAAAGACTAAAGACATATGAAGGGATTTGGAGAGGTGGCAAAGAACTATACGGTTACAGTCATGAATCTGGAAGAGGCATTACTAGGAATACCGGGATACCCCATCGGAACATTTCAATGTTTCAGTTTCACTGTGTAATGTTAAAGGAAAACTGATTTCCCGATTAGATACTTACTCCAGGGTATGTATTTACCAGGTACGATTCTCACATCTGTATGGTTTTACAGATGATGAGTGGGAGTAAGTTATTGGGAATTGGGTGATTATCCTCATTATATCGGGATTCGTTGTAATCAGTGATATTTGAGGAAATCACCTGGGCTGTTTGCCGGTCGGCAAATATTTGGTTTTGAATATCCGCTGTTATGCACCAATTTTAAATTGATATATCTGTACGTCTATTTTCATAGAGTGAGATATACCTTTCTGAAATTATGTCTACGACATTTACCTATATCAGTGGATGGTTAGGTAAGGAGCATTAAACAGCGGTGTAATTCTTCTTAACCATAAGTACAGTTTTCAACCTACGACACACAGTGAATGAGTTATCAGACTCAAGGGACTTATACAAAGGATTGTATGTTGTCCAGGGTCCATCAGGACAGAGGGCTTGGTCCTCGTACTATATTCGGTTTACTTATGACTTCTCTAGTTTTTAGACAGGTGTTTCGCGGAAACACAGGGTCCGAATTTGGAGAAGTTATTGGTATTTGAATAGAGTAGAGAACCAGGTGTAGCAAGTATCGGGATTCTTCAAAGTGATCGAAGATGTAGATACTTGTATATGGTATTCAGTTGATAGTAGTGATTAAGAGAAATTGCTTCTCTTTCAGGTTACTCATAAATGGAAGCATTCCTAAGTTGAGTAACGCTGATCGGCCTCCTTCCATTTAGTTGACATGCACTGGAGACAGTTGCATGATTTGAATCTGGTTCAATTAAATCAGTGCCTCTGGTTCTATATATGATATAGAACAGTTCATATCTTAACGATGTTAAGGTACGGGGAGTTGTCCGGCTTATACTTAAAACCAGACACTGGACAACTCAAGGCACGTTTCTGTAATGGCTGTTTGTGGGTTGACCCAGGCTATGACGCGGGTTAATTTTCTACCATCTGGATGAACAATAGCAATATTGTTCTAGACTCGCCACAGTTTTAATAAAAATGGATTTTTTCAGAAAACAGTAGTGGGAGTATGGTAGAACTGGAAGTGATTCCAGAACTACAAACGATTACTGAAGATTTGATAAGGAACCTTAAGATTCAATCCGGTTTGACATTCCATTGGCCACTCCGCAGATAAGGTGGGTAACTTCAGGCACCTGAGAGGTACTACGGTAGCCTCAAGGACGGTGACAGGGAAGTTCTTGTTTACCCAAAATTACCATTGCTGTTGTTCCAGGGTGCGAGACCCGGCGGGAGGATGAGTATAGCGTCGTTCTAAACTAGTTTTAGAAGTGTACGTGTATATGACTCTGCCAGAGGGTTGTCATAGTCAGTGGGAGCAGCGGAAGCATTGGTGGACAGGTAGCTTATGTCTATTTATAGACTGAAGCACCAGTAGCGGAGATAGATCATCTATTTCTGACGTGACAGTCATGGGTTTGACTTCATCAGAATAGGGGATGGATCTGTTGAGAAGGTAGTAGGGTGTGATATCCTGGTATTTGGATGATATACACAGAGTAGGAAAAGAAACTCCTACACTACGATCGGTTATACTTTGGTCGTCACACAGTGGTTTCTCCACAAAGGAAATGGATTTTATATCAGACATACTGGTTACTAGATCTATGGTTTTAGATCTAGATTTGGGTGGTTTCCCAATCTGGGTACTCAGACAGCATTCTAAGAGTATTTAGAATGGACGACTCCTTGCACGGTAGTGTACCTGCAGGTAATGGAGTCACCCTCTCTAAAGGTGTCTTACAGACTAAAGGGGAGAGAGACGTGCATGATTGGCAGATCACTTGCTTCGGCAATTGAGTCAATCATGAGATGTCAAGTACCACACCAGATGTTGTTCTTGCAGTAGATGCAATAAGTTGATATTAATCCAATCCTGGAAAAACAATCGGAAGCAGTTTTAGAA
Source organism: Agapanthus africanus (assembly GCA_030015575.1). Lineage (NCBI taxonomy): Eukaryota > Viridiplantae > Streptophyta > Magnoliopsida > Asparagales > Amaryllidaceae > Agapanthus > Agapanthus africanus. Next base: position 540,646,708 of record CM057348.1, read on the forward strand.
CATAAGTGGATGTTCTAGGGATATGATAACGACAGCCTCATTCGGGAAACAGTTATCATTCCAGGCTTCCAAGGTGACAAGGACGACAAGGAGGTTGTCAGAGCTATAGTTTTCCTTCTGATGAGGGGCAGTATTTTGGACAGGTGGTCCAAGGCAATACTGAGGGTGGCATGGCGCAGGAACTGATTAAGTTCAGTTGACGATACAGTCTAAGAAGTTTGGATTTGGAGCTAATTTATGAGCTATGTCCCATCAGACATCCAGACACATTCTAAGACAGGTATTGCTCATTTCGGGAGATGGGTTTCTCGGCGAACTTGAGATATAGAGAGACATGGAAAGAGACAACAAGGCGGATCCACTCACTGAGGCAATTCCTCGAACGCAATAGTTTCGCAAACGAGCTTTGTGAGACTGACTAGTAGAGGAGTTGAGTGTTCGGTATCACACGGGCTGTGAGTATGCGACATCGCAATAATTAGCCTTGAGTGCAAGTGGGAGATTGTTGGAGATAGTGCCCTCAGAGTCAATTATTGGATCACAGGTACGTGATTGCAATGATTGAGGGAGGACCTATCCCGGTAGGACAGTCTTACTCGAGATGATAGTATGCTATCTGGTTTACCTTTATCATCGTGTACTGTTTTAGGTGACCTGACACGTCGCTATTACACGTTGATAGAGCCCCTAGGATTCTTGCTTGACCACCAGCAGTATGAGGGCGATCATATAAGTGGGAGCTGGGGGTCTATAAGCTTATCCTTAAAAGGTCCCTAGTCGTGGGAGTTTCGAGACTGGGCATCGATACTCTATTAGTAGACTAGTGTATACAGTCGAGACCCCGACGAGGGGCGGTGGCCGGTCTCACAAGCCACTGGTGTCAGTTGGATCACCTAAGATGTATACAGGTGCTCATTGGGTTATGAGTACACCGGGCAGGACTCGCCGGGAACATGCTAGTTGGTCATATACCAGACGTCAGATGGCAGTTCCCTGGTGACATGTGTGCAGGTTAGTTCATCGACCTGGGGATCGTCATTTGTCTCGTGTGAGTTCCCACTGTACTTTGATTACTACCCTACCACGGCTCAAAGGAGTCGTGCAAACAGGTTTTAGTTGGGTACAGTCCCGAGCCACATGGAGGCAGTGAGCGTATCTTCAGGGGTTCGTCTTTCCCGGTATTGGGGGTGAGGTTGTGCTGTGTCTAGGAGAGCCATTACACAAAGTCCTTGGCCAAGGCAAGGAGATTTACTGGTAGGTATTCCAGTAGTATCTCAGGGTGTTCTGGGCTACACTCCGACACGACTTGTACCGCTTTTGGGGGTCTGACTTTTACCAACCCCCTAGGCCCGCCATGCGATACTCATAGACGAACGGACCGGACTGCACGGATATTGTCACTGACAGGCTCAGTAGGGTTGTCAGGCTGAGTTCACTCACAGACGTCCCTTTTAGTCAATACTTGGTAGCCCGTTACGTATTGGCTTATACCTCTGACGTGCTAGTGGTTAAATCCACAACCAAGGTGTTGATGAGTCTTTAGAGTCCCCCACATTTCAGTTACTCAGCTTTCGGGCGAAAGGTTGTAGAGGCCGTATGGAGATATGGCAGGGTCCGATCAGATACGTGCGGTATTGCACGGATCAGGATCGGACAGTTTGTACTAGAAGCCGTATGGTTATATGGCAGGGTTCGATCAGATACGTGCGGTATTGCACGGATCAGGATCGAACGGATATTACTGGCCGGCTTTGGTTTAAGCCGGATCCTAATATAGTACAGTGTAGATTTTGTCTCATTACATTTGTATTTTGGTCGAAATACAGATGCGGGTGTGTATGCACAGTATCGGGGTTTTCCTGTAATTTATTACGGGACCAGTTTTCTGGAGTTGCCAGTTTGCTTTCCGTTTCGGCCAATTTCCATTGTTCCGTTCATTGGCCGAAGATTGGTGGAGGAGGGTTTATTTGCATTGTTGCAAATAGGATTAGTGGAGGGGGTTCTTTGCATCTTGTTACATCATGATGGTTTTCATGATGAGCACCTTACCTTGACTTCTTCTTCTCATGATGGCTTGACTTTTTGAAGCCATCATGCATGAGATGATGGTTGCCTTGGAGTGTTGGATTTGTTGCTATCATTTCTTTTGCATGATAGCTTTCCTCTCTCTCTCTTTTTGGTATTAGATGAGAATGGCTCCTTTTTGATTTGCTCTCCCAAAAAAACACTCTCATTCTCTCCTCTCTCTTTGAAGATGGCCGGCCACTTGTGAGGAGGGGGTCTTTTTCTTTTGTGAAGGGGAAAATGTTATTCTCATTCTTTGCATGCTACATTTTCCCTCACCTCTCTCCAAGTTCCTTTTCCTCCACCAAATGGCAATTCCACAACCCCAAAGTGAGACTTGAGGACTACATATTCTATAGCGAACCTTGGGCACGTCGAGTAGCCGGCTTCGTGCCCGAGTTACCTCGGCATTGAGGTGGGAGCCCGTAAAAGAAGTAGGCGATGTGGTGCACTTCCGGCGACGAGGAGGAGACGGGACATTCCGCAGGAGATCGGGACGATGACGAGAAGACCGGAGGACTTGGATCGTCGGTATATCTCTATTCCCTTTCTTGTAGTTAGCTAGGACTAATTAATGGTTCGATCCGGGTATTAGTGCGCGGCGGTTTGTCAGTTCAAGAAAATTAAAGTTATCACCGCTTCCGCATTTGGCCGTCGGATCGACGGCCGGGGCGCCGCCGTGCACTTACAAATCGTCTCCTGGAAGCTGTTATTAGGAAAACTCTATCAAGGGCAAGTTGTGATCCCAACTGCAACGAAATCTAGAATGCAAGCTCGGAGCATGTCCTTAAGAATCTGAATAGTCCTCTCTGATTGACCATCGGTCTGCGGATAGAAAACTACACTGAAACTTATTTGGTGTCCAAATCCTCCTGAAGTTTCTGCCATCGTTGGCTGGTGAACGGGGTGCCGCTATCGGACATAATACAAGTCGAAACTCCATGTAGTCGCACAATCTTATCAACATGTCTCTGAGCGTACTGAATGAATCTGAAAGTGGTCTTAACTAGCTGGAAGTGAGCTGCTTCCGTCAATCGGTTTACGATCACTCAAAAAGAGCCACACGCTCAACTGGTCCTTGGTAAACCCACGATAAAATCCATAGAGATATGCTCCCATTTCCACTCCAGAATGGGCAAAGGTTGTAATTCTCCTGTTGACTCCTGTTGCTTGGCCTTGACTTGCTGACAAGTCAGCATCTCGAAACAAAATCTGTGATATCTCTCTTCATCCCTTCACATCTGTAGACATCTCTTAGATCGTAATATATTTTGGTGGAAACCGGATGAACATTATATGTCGACTGATGTGCCTCCTCTAAAATCTCGCGTCTCAGTCCTTCGGAATCTGGCACACACAGTCGAGTCCCAAATCGTAGTACCCCCTGATCATAAATCACGAACTTTGAATCTCTGCCCCGTCGAACTTATTACATGATCGTTGACAAACGAACATCATCGGACTGTGCCTCACGAATACGATCAAATCACTATGGATATGCACGAACACGAGCAAATTGTCCCCCGGTCGACGTAATTCGATCTGTACTCGAACGACAAAAGCTACCTCTGGCCTCCGACTCAAAACATCTAACACAACATTCGCCTTGCCCGGACGATAAAGAATCTCGCTGTCATAATTTTTCACTAGCTCCATTCGTCGGCGCTGTCTTAAATTTAGATCTTGCTGCTGAAAGATATACTTTAAGCTTCTTGTGATCCGTAAATATCTGACATGACTCGTCTCCAAATCTTAACTGTAAAAATCACTGCAGCCATCCCTACATCATGCATAGAATAGTTCTGCTCGCGCTTCTTCAACTGCCGAGAAGTATCGTAATAACCAACAAAACCGCCTGATCCTTAAGGCAAAATAATACTAGTGTCGTAGTCAAACGAGTCTTCAACTGCTGAAAGGTTTGCTCACATACCTCAGTCCAAAGAAAAGAAACTCCCTTTCGGGCCAACCCGGTCAACATTGCAGCTATCTGTGAAAAAAAATCATGTATGAAATGTCGACAGTATTTAGTCAAACCCAAAAATACTGAGAACCTCCGTCACTGATACAGGTCTGGGCCAATGCTGAACGGCCTCGATCTCATTCGGTTCCATACATATACTATCTCTCTTAACTACGTGACCCAAGGAGTCAACACCATCCAACCAGAAAACACACTTAGTTAAATTAGCGAATAGTTGGCGCTTCCTCAAGGTCTGCAACGAAATCCTCAATTACTGTCCAGGCTCCACTCGGCTCTAAAAATATATTAAGGTGTCATCAACAAACACAATGATAACTGATCAAGAAATGGCCAGAATATATGGTTCATCAAGTCCCTAAACGTTGCTGGGGCATTGGTGAGCTCGAACGACATCACCAAGAACTCATAACGCCAGTAACTTGTGTGAAAAAATAATCTTCGGAATATCATCTTCTCGAACCCACAATTGGTAGTAGCCTGACCGCAAGTCAATCTTCGCGAAATGTCCGACATCCAGGAGTTAATCGAACAAATCTTCTATACGAGATAAGGGATATCCGTTCGGTACAGTAGCCCAATTCAACTGACGAAAATCGATGAACAAATACAACTGCCGTCTTTCTTCTTAACGAACAAAACAAGAGCTCCCCAAAGTGACTCACTCAGACGAAAAATCCCCTTATCCAACAATTCTTGCAACTGGTCCTTCAGTTCTCTAAGCTCCGCCGGGTCCATTCGATATAGCGGTAGAGAAAAAGGCTCCGTGCCGGGAATCAAGTCAAAGCAAAACTCAACATTTCACTCTGGCGACAAACTAAGCAACTCGTCAGGAAAACATCTGGAAACTCTCTCCCAATCGGAACCTGGTCCAACAGGACCTCTACGGCTCCAACATCGCAAACATACGCCAAGAATTCCTGACATCCTTTCCTCAGGAGCTGACTAATGCAAAGAGAAAAATCAAGCAGGGAAGGGCAACGCTACGGCCTCCCCGAAAAACAAGAACTGGCTCCCCCGGAAAAACTAAATCTGACTGCCTCCTTACGGCAGTCCACGGATGCACACCCGTGGCTAACCAATCCATGTCCAGAAAAACTTTGAAGTCAAACATGTTGAGAATAATCAAAATGAAAGAAGAATTCTTATCTCCGATACGAACAAGAAAAATATGAACGAGGAACATATCGAGCACCAAAAGATTAGCCTACGGAAGAAATCACAACAAGCAGCTGATTTAGCAAGGACTACTATCGGCTTCGATAAAAATATATGGATACCAATTCAAACAGCACCAAAAGAATACTTGTCACAGCGGCGTCTATCTAACCGCCTTGAGCTGGCATACCCGTATAAATCCGGTTCGATCCAAAAACGATTGAAATCTCAGAAATGCGCTCCTTTAACAATCAGGTGGCGTTCATAACAACGGCATAAGTGTCAAAATGCTGGGTGCCGATGGCAAGAATTGACTGCATGTCCAATCCCCATACAAACCTCTTATCCGTTTCTCTTCAGTGTCCACCAGGTAAGGAGCATATCGGACAGCTGAGGAAACTAAATATCGTACTCGGATACTGTCATCCCTGAAATCTTACGCAAAGGCTCAAAACTACGAGCTCGGGCATCTTGAACGCTCTCCGGAAGGATACGAGCAAGAAATACAACTGTGAACTCCTCCCAAGTCATAAGAAGTAGGTCTGCAGCTCGGCCTCTCTCAATTAACTCGGACCACGTCTGAGCAAGACCTCTCTAGACGAAAACTTGCAAGCTCAACCTATCTCTCGTCAAAACATCTCAGTGAACAACACTTCCCAACCATCCTGTCGAGGAATGTCTACGGATCCGTTGCTGCATCTGCAGCAGGTACAATCAATGCCCCCACAGTAGGAGGGCCACCATCGGCTCTCGGAGCTCGGCTAGCCTCAACTAACGATCCAACCATCTGTCGCATATCCTGAATACTCGACTCCAGCCTAGCCATCCTAAAAAAAAGGAGGACCACTCTGTCCCTGAGGAGTAGGCGTACTGCCTAGATCGGTTCTCATCTCAAATGAGCCTACTCTAATCTCATCCCCGGCGGCGGCCCTCTGGCCCTTGTAGTCTCCGGCGGAATAGTGGCTGGAACAAGAAATATGATTGATAGGAATATTGAAATCAAATCAAAGGATTTCCGGAATCAAGAAGGGAAATAAAAGCAAATGTACATATATCCTAAGGTCACTTATGCGGAGTACCGTATCGTAAGTATGCCGTGGAACATATCCACGCTACGCCACTCTGCTTAAGTCACCTACTCCATCTACCAAGGGTCATCCTACACCCAGAAAGGTAAAACCCTACGCTCTGATACCAACTTTGTCATGACCCGAAGGTACGGAACATAACTGACACTTAAATTATAAAACGTCTCAAGGTGTAACGTAATCTAAGTAAGCCAAATCCCAGAAATCTAAACCAATTAAAGAAATAGAGTGCAGGAAAACCTTAATTTAAAAGATGATTTTTGTAAAATAAGAGTCACCTTAAAACATTTAAATACATCAAATTTCCCTAAAATTTCGGCAGAGTCTCCTTTGTAAATACCGGCCCCCAAACGGGTACAACACAAGAAAATACATATAATCAAGAATAAAGACATCCCCAAACGGGAGCTAGCTCTTCGCCAATGGCGGAACACAACCACATTCAAATGTATATCAAAAACACGAAAATAAGCATCTGTAAGCAAGAAATAAGAAACACCACGTCGGCTCAAGTGAGCATCGACACCAAAAACCATAAATACAAGTCTCACTGTCTAGTCCAATATACAAGGATAGATGGAGTATACTAGATACAAATAAAATATACTGTGGGAGCAAAAGAAAATCTTCCAAGTCCCACCTATGAGCAAGCTGCAAGTCCAAGCAAACGAAGCAAATGAAGAAGTACGCCCGCCGCTACTGTGCTGACGGGTCAGACCTGCAAGATACTGTGGCATAACGGGGGTGAGTTGCCAACTCGTGAGTAGTAAGTAACATATAATAAGGCTATCGTAAGCATGCACGCAATGCGTCACAGCCTACATATACGGATATGATGCAATGCACTAGTATGTGTGCAACATGAATGCGTAATCACATAAAACCTGAATATGTTTGGTACGAGAAAATCTGTATCCTTATCTTAGTAAAACTTTTGTGAAATAACTGAAGTATCATCAATGAAATCAACTGCAATCCGTGTCAAGCATTGACACTAAATATGTATATCTCAATGTCTCGACATCTCAATGTCACAATATCTCAATGTCTCAATATCTCAATATCTCGGACTCCGTCAGTCCGGATCGGCCCATATCATCAATCTCACGACTACGGTCGGTATCCTCCGAATATCCGCCGTGCCATAAATAGCCGGTAGGTAGTGCTCCCCTGCCGAGCTCAACTCCATCTATACGATCTTCTTGCCCCGAGGTACCATACCGGGTCCACTATGTACCCGCAGATGGTGCATCCCCCTCCTCGAATCGGGTATATAATACTGGTCAAGAACCGAGAAAACTCAAGGTAGATGCCACACACATCACATCATGAGAAAACTGCAAATTTCTGTTTTTAAAATGATAATAGATTTATAAAATTCTTGCGGTTTTCTCCAAAATCCAGAAATCTCATCAATACTGAAATCCTCAAGAAGAATCGCAATATGAAAACATGTCGATAATGATGGAAATCTATGATACGGTAGTATATACCATGCGAAGTACGGCCAGAAGTTATGCATGAATCATGATGCAATGAGGTATGTATAAAAGTCTAACAATCCTACGTATCCATCTTAATGAAATGAATTTGCAAGTATAAATCTACGGATTATATACGATGCATATGCAAAATTATCGATCCTAAGCAAGTTCTATAGTGTTCGTGACATAGCAATTACCAATGGCGTGCGTGTTCGCATAAATAGTGCACGTGCGGCATGAACCAATGGTAATGGTGCAAGTGTCTTATGAGACGGTATCATAAATACACACACACACACACACGATATGATGCAATGCAATGAGATGCATAACTAGGAAACTACACATATAATGCAAGTACTATATGTAATACTAAACCATTGGGCGCCTCGCGCCATCCATACGATCCCCCCTTAGATGTGTACATCTACTCACCGGGACGCCTCAGCTAATCTGATCCGATCTCAGCTTTATCTTTCCGCGCCACGTCCGACGCCTCTGCACCCGATCCTAGAATCGCACACAAGCAATTAAGAAAATAAATGTACGAATAGTTGTGGAACAAACGACACAAGTCAATCACGTGCACAACAATACGTGCACACACTTGGTGCATAAACGCGCTCGCGACGACACCATAACCCACGACTAGGGTCGCTATACATGCCCACAACCATGTCTAAAACCCAATCACGTATTCACAACGCATAAAATATCTTAGGAATTAGGTTATAGGTCACCAAAACCTCAAACTAAATTGAATTCTATTTATCCTAAAAACCTAGTAAGCATCAATTTCAATTTTAGTTCAAATCTAAATGTTTTAGCAATTCTAGTGGCCACGATAATCACTTTAATAACTTAATTATGCCACACAAACCTTAACAAAAATTTTATCTCACTTATTAGCATTAATTATAAAAATCTAGTTTCCAAATTATATAATGTGGGCAATTTTAAATGTAACAATTTAGCAATTTAACAACTAGATTAGGTTTTCCAAGTCTTCAGAGGTTAAACTACATACTGTAACCTTAAACAAGTGAGAAAAACCCTAATTGAATTCAAACCCTATTCTTTAATTTCCTAATTTGCAATTAAACCTAATTAACACTTAATTAAAAATTAGATTAGAACAAGTAAAAATTAGATTAAGGTTGTACCTCAAAATTGTTTGGAATGAGATCCACACTTACAAAACTTAGCCTCCAAAATTCCATCTTGTTCCAAGGATTCAAACTAGTATTGGCCAAGAAATAATGGGTATGGGTTAAATTAGGAATTAGTGATATTTTATGTGGATTTTCGAAGCAATTTTGAAGGATTTTTGAAGAGAAAAGGAGGTGAAAAAATGAGGGGCTGCATACATGGGGGGCTTAGCCAGTTGAGGGGTAGGAGAGAGAGTGGGGTGTGGGTGTGTGTAGAAACTTCCCCATTTATGGCTTATGTTAATTCCTTTCCAAATTTCCTTTTTCTATTATTTTTTTTGAGTGAGAATTGAGATGGGGAATTGTGAAAAAAAGAAGAGGGGGTTGCAACTAATAGGCTCGGCCAAGGCTAGGGAGAGAGGATGTGTAGATAGGCGTTGAATTTTCCAAGCCAATAAAAACTCCTCAAGTCTCATTACTACATCTCACATCATTTCTATTTAAATTTTATTTTATTTCTAATTCCCTTTTAGTCTAGAATTGACTAGAACCTTACAAACAAAAAGAGAAAAGGAAAACATGTTACCAACTAAATTCTAAGTTGTCATGGTGCACAATTTGTGATTAACCCATTACAATTCGTAATTTACACTAATTAAATGTATAATTGAAAGCCTAAAAGATTATTTAAAATAATTAATTAAGAAAAAATATTTAAGGAAACTAGTAAATTATAAGTGACTAAATAAATATCAAATACTAGCAATTACATAGTTAAAATGGGTGTATTTAAGTCTATGTGGAAAAATAATGATAGTTACATTTTACGGAAAATACTAGTTATTTTAACGGTTATTGGAAAAATTCACGTAAAGGATTTATTTATTTTTAAAACGTTACAATAATGGTGCGAGAAACTACTGATAACTCATATCAGTAAATCTCAGCAGCAGTCCTGGCCAAGGACTTCCAGTTATAGCCAATCGAGCATAGAGCAACATCAACCCCCAATACCGGGAGAGACGAAACCCCTCCTATCGCTAATTGCCTCCATGTGACTCGGGACTATACCCAAAATCCACCTGTTTGCACAACTCCTCTTGAGCATGGTAGGGTGGAAATCAAAGCACAGAGGGAGCCACTCAAGACTCTATGACGATCTCGGGTCTACAGACTAACCTGTACCAGTGTCACCAGTGGACTGCTATCTGATGATAGGTATAATTCCAACTAGGAGTCCTCGGCGAGTCCGTTCGGTGTACCCATTCTTTAATGAGCACCTGTGTACAATCTTTGATGTCACACAGCAATGGCTGTGGGATTAGCCATCGCCCTCTAATGGACAAGAAATGTATACACTCGTCTACTCTAGAGTATCGATGCCCTAGTCTCGATATCCCCTCGACTAGGAACAGTTAAAGAATGTACTTTTGGACCACCCTGGCCCCACTAGTATGATCTCATCATAATCCTGGTAGTCCAGTACATATCCTAAGGTATTTATCAACATCTAAAAGACAGACAGTATAAAGATACCCGTCTATATGTTAAGATAAATGTAACCAGATAGCATACCATCATGTCGAACAAGAAAATCCTCTATATGTATGTCCAAGCATCCACTATATCATCAATAATGGCATCTAGGGCATACATATTCCTAACAATCTCCCACTTGCACTAAGCCAATTGTTGTAGTATCTCATACCCAACGTCCCAAAATTCTCTCGACCAGCATATGGGGGAGGGCCTTGATGAGTGGATCCGCTGTGTTATCCTCTGTGTCAACTCTCCTGACCCCGATCTTCCGGAGATCAATCATCTCCCTGATCAGGTGATACTATCTAAGAATATATCTGGATCGCTGACGGGACCGGGGTTCCTAGGCTAAAGCCACAGCTCCATTGTCATCACAATACAAAGGTACCGGATTTCCAATGGTAGGAACCAAGTTCATCTTATATACTAATTCATCCAGACATCCTCTTTGGCAGCATCGTTGGTAGCGATGTAATCAGCCTCTATCAACTAGTCTATTACGGTATATAGCTTGGAACCTTTCCAACATACCGTCCCTCCAGTGAGGGTATAGAAAAAACCCGATACTGAATATCAGTCGTCCTTATCACTCTGGAAGCTCGAATCGGTAAAGGACTCCACCTGGAGTTCACCGTTACCATACACCAAGAACATCTCTTTAGTCTTTCTCAAGTACTTAAGAATGTTCTTCACAGCTGTCCAGTGTTTCTACCCTGGAATTGATTGATACACACTCATTACACCTAGTGAGTAAGCTATATCTGGTCTGGTACATAACATCGCATACATGATTGACCCAACTGCCGAAGCATAGGGTATCCCTTGTATGTGAGCCCTCTTCAAATCAATCTCGGGAGACATCTTTTTGGAGAGAGTGATTCCTTAACAAGAGGGTACTTTACCTCGCTTAGAACCTTCCATACAAAACCCCTTTAGTATGGCGTCTATGTACCTGGATTGGGACAATCCCAACATCCGTTTAGATCTATCTCTATAGATCTATATCCCAGGAAGTAGGAGGCATCAGTTAGATCTTTCATGGAGAACTTGTGTGATAAGAGGAGCTTGACTGAGTGTAGCATAGGAACATTGTTTCCTATCAAGAGTATGTCATCCACGTACAATACGAGGAAGACAACCATACTCTCTACAACCTTCTTATTTATACATGGTTCATCTACCTTTTTGATGAAGTCAAACTCTTTGAAAGCTTCATCAAAATATATGTTCCATCTCCGCGATGCCTGCTTTAACCCGTATATGGATTTAAGCAGCTTGCACATACTTCCGCTGCTCCCACTATCTACGAAGCCCTCTGGCAGTGTCATATACACGCTCTCTTCTAAATCACCATTTAGAAAAGGGGTTTTGACGTGCAGTCTGCCAGATTTCGTAATCATGGTATGCAACAATGGCAAGTAAGATCCCGATGGACTTATGCATAGAGACAGGAGAAAAGGTTTCATCATAGTCGACACCAGGTCGTTGACGAAAACCTTTTTGCTACAAGTCTAGATTTGAAAGTCTCAATTTTTCCATCTACACCAAATTATCTTTCTCAAAGATCCTCTCGATGGGTTTTTCCCCTTCAGGAGCAACATCCAAAGTCAATACTTTGTTGGTGTACATGGATTCCATCTCAGATCGCATAGCATCCAGCCATTTCACCTAGTCTCCACTTATGATGGCCTGCTCGAAACTAGTTGGGTAATCATTTCCATGATGGAATCCTCGATCCCACCGTCTATGAGAAAACCGTAGTATCTCTCAGGTGGATGAGAAACGCTACTAGATCTGGGGAGTGGCTGTGGTTTATCACGGACTATTGAATCCTACGGTTCCAACAAATCGTCAGTAATAGTCTGCGTTGCTGGAACTTCTTCCAGTTCTACCTCATCGCCACTAATTTATTTCACAAGAAATTCCTTTTCTAAAAAGGTGGCATGTCGAGAAACAAAACACATTTTTTTCCTCGATGTGGCAGAAGATATACCCTCGCGGATGTTTGGGATATCCTATAAACTTGCACAGAACTGACCTTGCCTTGAGCTTGTCCGGATTTTGCTTTTCAACACAGGCAGGACAACCCCATATCTTAACTAGTTTAAGAGATGGTCTCTTCCCATTCCATATCTCATATGGAGTGGTAGGAAATGGATTTGGTCGGAACACTATTCAGTAGGTATGCAGCTATCTCAAGTGCACATCCCCAAAAGGAAATAGATAACTCAACAGTACTCACTATAGAGCGCACCATATCTAATATGGTGTGATTCCACCACCTCGATATACCGTTATGCTGTGGTGTATACAGAGGAGTAAGTTGAGAGAGAATTCATTTTCTTTTAAATAATCCCGGAATTCTGTTGCTCAAGTATTCTCCTCCCCGATCATATCGAAGGAGTTGAATAGCTTTACCCATCTGGTTCTCAACTTCGTACTTATATTCCTTGAAATTCACAAAAGATTCAGTTTTGTGTTTCAACAAGAACACATGTCCGTATCTTGAGAGAACATCGGTGAATGTAATAAAGTACGCGGAAACATCCCTGGCATGTGTAGACATAGGACCGTATACATCACTATGTATCTGTCCAAGAGTTCAGTAGCTCTTTCTCCATTTCCAGTAAACGGAGATTTGGTCACCTGGTCTTTGAGACATGACTGGGAAGTTTGATAAGATGTAAATTCGAACGGATTCAAATATGCATCCTTATGGAACTTTAGCTAGTCTTGTTTCATCGATATGACCGAGTCTACAATGCCACAAAAAGACTTCGTTCATTTCTGAACTGTTCCTCTTGTGTGTGTTCTGTACGTTTGGAACTGTGGTTTGATTCAGAACGTGTATACTTTTATACAACGTACCATACCTAATCAACACTTGATTTAGGAAAATATTCATAATATTTTGGTACGGAACAACAGTCGCTCAGAATCAATGTATTACTATTTAATACAAGGTGATATTTGCCAACTACCTTGGCTGGAACAATTGCACCATTCTATACTAGTAGAGATATATCACCATTTCCCAGTTCTCTACCTCTCTTTAGCCCATGTAACAAATTACATATGTGGGATCCTGATCCGGTATCTAATACCCAGGACGCAGAGGAAAATGAGAAACAGTTCTTGGTTATGAACACACCCGAAGAAAAATGCCTCAACATGCTTATTCTTCGATTGGGTGGCGTGTGAATCTAGATATTCTCTTATTCCGTGCTCAGACTTATGAAAATCATAAGGTAGAGCGGAACCTAGCCTAGTATAATAAGTAAGTTCGATCAAAACATCCATATTATTATTTTGATTAAGGCATTTCATTAGTCGCTACCAAGAGAGAGAGAAGGATAATCACTTTGTGTGCGCTCTTTGAAAGATTAGATTGGTTTTTATCTAATCAGGCTGACTCCCACTGTTTTTATCAAATCTTCCTTCAAACCCTAAAAGGTAAGATTAGTCGGGATTAATTACAGCCTACAAATTCTCCAATCGTTCGGCCAGGCACGTATCGGTACTCCGAGGGAGGTCCCCCGTGCTTTCGCACGGACCTAATTAAAATAAACCTCGTTTCCCTAGAGGCATAACCTTGTTGACACCTTTCTAGACACCTACTGGATTAGCTAATTGTAAAGTGCAAAACTCTCCCAGGAGTAACTCTTACTCGCAGTAGGTATCGGGATCCAACTAACATATAGAAGGTATGCAATCTCATTGCAAATTTCAACACTTGAAATTCCCGATAATGTTTTTTACCCCTAGCCACTTATTACCTTGAAAAGGTCAACAAACCATAAGCGCTAGTCAAGTTCTACCCATCATTTCTTGATTGAATTAAACCCACCCGCACGACCCTTGACAAGGTCAACAAGGCCGCACGACTACCCTAACCCAATCGCATCACATGCTAGCAGATAAGCACTAATCAGCTACCGCACACTATGTCTTGACAAGGTCAACAAACACTGCACGAATACTAAATAGTACTTATCTGAAATGACGGAGGGTTACGTAGGTTTTTAAGAAAACCATGAGCGTAATGAACTTAATATCGTTGTAGAATTTAGTGATTTTGAAAAGGAATTTTTTTAAGGCTTTTTCTAGTTTCGCTAAAAGAGGTAACTCCCGATGAAGGGATCTCGGCTCTTTCCTCATCGAATGAGGTGTAGGATATTCAAGAATACCACTATGCAAAGCAAAAACTAGAGCTGCCCTTTTTAAAAGTTTGATTCTACAACATCTATAGGTTTCTTTATTTTCATTAATCTCATTAACGAAGTCCCATCATTTAATGTTTCCTAAACATTAAAGAAAAATGAAACGAAAATAGATCGTACGCTTATGCCATCCGGATTCTCCACTGGGCCCCGTCATACACCGTTAGGTTACTTAACTACCGGCAGAGCGGGAGCTGGACTAGCGCGGGTGCAAAACAGAAGCAACGTTTATTATATATTATATATATAATATCATGCACATTCGTTTCACGCAGTTTTATGATCACATCACAGAACCAAGGAGCAGAAGCAACATATGAAATATTGGATATACTAGGTTTTCCGTGTTTTAAATTTGGCCAGTAATGTAAAACAAGGATTCCACAGTAGTGAAATATAGCCAAACCCACGTCCCTAGACCCCAACGAGAGTGGCAAGTAACTCTACCAATTCTAGAGTTAGGAGACCCGGTCTCAACACCTTAAGATGGTCTCCCACTGGACTCTATAACCCGATTACTTATGCTCCCCACCTTAGGTCTATCCTAATGCGGAAAAGTAAATAATATACAACAATGGTGGTATCATCCTCAACCCGGATGTGCCCCAATAAAAGAATATTACATACAAATTTTACATGAATGATAATTGAAAAACTCTTATCTCACATAAAACCCCGGCTATTCAATCACGATGATCCAAAAAAACATATCAGCGACACATAATATCACATATCATCAATGTAAGTAAATACGCGTATCCTAAATTCCATTGACATATAGCAACGAGATTTGGGATACTCCACGTATTACACTTACGGTCGCAGAAATAAAATGTAAAACTGCAATAATTAAAATCCGCATATCATTAGACATCATAAACCTGGAATATCTCATACTCTGGATTTCATGGCTAACCAGATAAATCTTGTATTTTAGTCTCAAAATGAAAACACTTTTCTATTACTTAGTCAGGGATTCAACAAGATTCCCGAGTACATTATCAAATACTCGTCGGAAACTTTAGTAGATGGCCGCAACCCCGATACCGTCGACGAAGTGCACTAAGGCGGAACACCGTGGCCGCAAGCACCCGAGTGAATGCTTTTGGCACCGGGGTTCTCCTACAGTCACTTGGTCGGGGCAATGGGGCGTGACTACCTAGCAAAGTTATTCGGCGAGTATTCGCGTACAATACGCGATTGCGATGGAGTTTTGATCCGAATCAACACTCCGTACCAACCGATTATCCAAGACTAAAACACTAGATTTATAAACAAACTTATTTTCACAAAACTAATTTAAATCTGGATTCAAACTACTGCATCCATATTAAACTTAAACCCGAAACGATGTAATAATTACGACTATGAAACACTCCGTATTAGCCCCTTAACAAAATTAACATCCCATGCAATTTTGGAAAAAACAAACATAACCAGAAACCCTAAAACCAAGAGATCAGAACACCATAAAAATTTAAAGGTCTTTTGCTACAGTAAAAAAGGTGAGGCCGGTTTTTTAAGCAATCTCACTGGGTCAATTTAGGAGTTTTGCCCTCAAATTTCTCTGGTGTTCTAGTTACATCACATGTAACATTCTGTACATTTTTAAAAAAAAATTAGAGTCCTTTAAAAAATCGACAAAAACTTGGTGTTCCGGTTTGCAGTTTCGGAGTTGATTCGTTTTCGTAATCTTAACTACATCGTCTAATCTTCTAGCTTTGGCTCTGATACCATGAAAGTGTACGCTAGCATTCCCACTGGGTTTTACAAGCATCAAGCATGCCAATTCTAAAAATTTTGGGGTACTAACTAACACTAACCTAAATCGTTAACTAGATGATTAGGGTTTTAGGTTTGATATCTACTAAACTATAAGAAAGTGAAGATGGCTATACCCTCGTAGATTGAGTCCTTCACTTCACATGCTCCGTGTAGTAGTTCCGCGACTCCACTAGACTCCACTTAAGGATTTAGACGAGCTTCCTCCGAAGACCTTCGTGCCGAAGATGATCCACACGAAGTCCCTCCAACTCAAACTACCTCTACACTAAAATCTTTGGTGTAGGAAACACGCTACACTTGATCGCTAGTCAAGTGTAGAATGGTGAAGTAGGGGATAAAAAAGCTCACAAGTTTGTTTTCAAGCTTCATGGTTCACATCACATGTGAGGGTTGAAGCTTGAACCATGACGATAAGGAAAACGAAGAAGCTAGAGAGCATGAGAGTAAGAAAGCAACCCACTTCAAATATGTCTAAGTGTTAAGAATAATGAAGTGAATGGAAACCCCTTGACCCTCACTCATTCAAGCATGGATTAATTGCAATATAAAATTGCAACCATGCTTGAATAGTGAGTCAAGATGAATAAACAAACAATAAAGTGCATGCCTTCATCCATGCTCCCAATTTCCACCTCATTTCTATTTTCACACAATAGAATTCATGCCATGCTACATATATATATATATATCATATATATATATATATTAATACATATAAGAAAATAATTAGTGAGCTGATGATATTAGTTAAGATATAATTATATCAAATATAATATATATACATTATTAAATCAACACTTGATTTAATAATCCAGTTATATCACACATGACCGACTAATATCATTTATCTGTATATCATATTATCATATCAACACTTTATTCGATAATCTGGTTATATCACATATAACCTAACTGATAATAGATAACTGCCAGATTACAATATGGTATCGCATACTCATATTTAATCTGGCCCACGCACATATCACATATGTGTCCTACTTTGTTTCGCTTGAACCAGGGAACTTCTATGTGGGACTCTAAAGACTCGTCAATACGCCAGTAGTAGGTGATGATCACATCAGTCACCTGCAAGTCGTCAGCGGTACTAGCTGGACGTAACGGATATCTGGGTATTGATCGATATGAAGATCAACAAGCAAGCATGTCCATACTCTCCATGAAACCTATCAGTAACACTACCATACAGTCCAGTCTTTTCGTCTGATATGCCGCATATCATGTCTAGGGTTAGTAAACGTCACACCCCAATAACGTGATAAGTCATGCCGATGTCTTGCCTATAATGGTTCGAGAAACTACTGATAACTCTTATCAGTAAATCTCAGCAGCAGCCCTGTCCAGGGAATTCCAGTTATAGCTAATCGAGCATAGCGCAACATCAACCCCCAATACCGGGAGAGATGAAAACCCTTCTATCGCTCATTTCCTCCATGTGACTCGGGACTGTACCCAAAATCCACCTGTTTGCACAACTCTCTTGAGCAAGGTAGAAAGGAAATCAAAGCACAGTGGGAGCCACACAAGACTCTATGACGATCTCAGGTCTACAGACTATCCTGTAACAGTGTCACCAGAGGACTGCTATCTGACGATAGGTATAATACCAACTAGGAGTCCTCGGCGAGTCTGTTCGGTGTACCCATTCTCTAACGAACACCTATATACAATCTTTAATGTCACACACCAATGGCTGTGGGATCGGCCATCACCCTCTAAGGGACAAGAAATGTACACACTAGTCTACTCTGGAATATCGATGCCCTAGTCTCGATATCCCCTCGACTAGGAACAGTTAAAGGATGTACTTTTGGACCACCCTGGCCCCACTAGTATGATCTCATCATAATTCTGGTATTCAAGTACATATCCTAAGCGATTTATCAACATGTAAGAGACAGACAGTATAAAGATACCAGTCTACATGTTAAGATAAATATAACCAGATAGCATAATATCATGTCGAGCAAGAAATTTCTCTATATATATGTCCAAGCATCCACTATATCATCAATAATGGCCTCTAGGGCATATATATTCCTAACATGTTCTGTCAACGAGATAGCTTCAGACAGCTGCGAAGTTGATGAACTTTGCGTTAATGATCTCGACGACACTAGTTCATCGTTGTTTGATCCTGCAAATTACTATACTAGTGAAGACCCTTTTGACAAGTCCAACCACGAGTTCGAATCATTTGGCTTGTAATAAAAGTTAATCGAGCCTTCCGAGTCTATATCCTACGCTAGCTATGAACCTCTTAACGAGTCCGAGTATAATTTCCCTACCTTACCTTCTATCGTCTCTCCGCCGACACTGGATATCAAGACATTACCTTCTCATCTTAAATATGCATATTTAGGTGAGAATGAGTCTTTGCCCGTTATTATATCAGCTTCTCTAGCTTTAGAGCAAGAGAGCGCTCTTTTATCGGTCTTGAGATCAAATCGGCATGCTTTTGGTTGGAAAATGGCAGACATCAAAGGGATTAGTCCCTTGATCGTTGAACATCATATACATTTGATGGATGAAGCCAAACCAGCCCGAGAACCACAAAGACGGTTGAATCCCGTCATGAAGGAGGTGGTAAAGAAAGAAATCATCAAATGCCTAGATAATGACATTATTTACCCAATATCTCATAGCCAATGGGTAAGTCCTATTCATATGGTCCCTAAAAAGTCTGGCATCACGGTCATTACTAATGAGGCTAATGAGTTGATCCAAACACGCACCCAAACTGGGCGGCGGGTATGTATTGATTATAGAAAACTCAATGCCGCAACGAGAAAAGATCACTTCCCTCTACCTTTCATTGACCAGATATTAAAACGATTAGCCGGGCATGAATACTACTGTTTCTTGGAAGGATACTCCGGCTATAACCAGATTCCCATCACCGAAAAGGATCAAGATAAGACAACATTTACTTGTCAATTCCGTACTTTTGCTTATAGACGCATACCCTTTGCGTTATGCAATCCTCCTGCTACATTTCAACGGTGCATGATGGGGATATTCTCAGACATGGTCGAGAATTTTCTGGAGATATTTATGGACGATTTCTCCATATTTGGGGACTCCTTTGAGGAATGCCTTCGTCATCTTGATGCTGTTCTTACCCACTGTAAGGATAAGAACATAACTTTGAATTGGGAAAAATACCATTTCATGGTTCAAGAAAGTAAGTCCTTGGGCTTGTCATTTCACAAAAGGCATGGAGGTGGACAGAGCTAAAATAGATGTCATCCATAACCTTCCTCCCTCTAAATAGGTCAAAGATGTACGATACTTCCTTTGTCATGCAGGATTTTATAGGAGATTCTTTAAGGACTTTAACAAAATTTCTAGACCCTTAACTATTCTCTTAGCCAAGGATACAACATTTCATTTTGATTCGGGTTGAGAGGCTTCTTTTGAATCACTTAAAATCTCCCTCACTACAGCCCCCGTTCTGTCATCTCCGGACTGGAATCACCTGTTTGAGCTTATGTGTGATGCATCCGATTTTTCTATTGGTGCAATCTTAGGACAACACATTGATAAGATGCCATGTGTAATTTACTATGCAAGTTGGACCTTGAATGATGCCCAAATGAATTATACAACTCTCGAGAAAGAACTCTTGGCAGTTGTATTTGCATTAGAAAAATTCAGGCCCTACTTGATTTACTCTCCACTTGTAGTTTACACAGATCACTCTGCCCTAAGACATCTTTTATCAAAGAAGGAAGCTAAAGCCAGGCTAATACGTTGGATCTTGTTGTTACAACAATTTGATCTTATTATACGAGATAAGAGTGGATGTGAAAACGTAGAAACCGACCATCTTTCATGCCTTTCTTCTTCGCCAACGTTGACCGAGCCAATAAACGAGTCCTTTCCTGACAAACAGCTCTCGACTATATCCTGCGAACCTTGGTTCATGGATATTGTGAATTATTTAGCTACGTGACTTATACCCTGCGAATGGTCGAAACAAGACAGTCACCGATTTCTATCCCAAGTAAAACACTTTTACTGGGATGAACCTTATTTGTTTAAGTATTGTCCCGATCAAATCATTCGCCGATGTGTCCCTAATGAAGAGCTCTAGAGTGTATTGTCTTTCTGCCATGATCAGGCATGTGGCGGTCACTTTGTTCCACGAAAAACGGTGGAGAAAGTTTTACAATGTGGCTTTTATTGGCCAACATTATTTAAAGATTCATATGATTATTGCAAAACTAGTCCACGGTGTTAACACAAGGGTCGGATTTCACGGAGAAATGAGATGCCGCTCCAACCTAGCTTGGTTGTGGAGATTTTTTATGTTTAGGGAATTGACTTTATGGGCCTTTTTCCCAACTCTTTTGGGAATTTATACATCTTACTTGTGGTTGATTATATCTCTAAATGGGTAGAAGCAGTACCGTGTCACACTAATGACAACAAAGTTGTTATTAAATTCCTTAAAGAAAATATTTTTTCGCAATTCGTGCACCCGCACGCTATAATTAGCGATAACGGGACGCATTTCTGCAATCTCTCTTTCGAGGCTTTGATGCTGAAATATTAAATCAACCACAAGCTTTCAATGTCCTATCATCCCCAAACGAGCGGACAAGCCGAGATCTCCAAAAGACAGATCAAACAAATTTTGGAGAAAACGGTTTTCTACGAACCGTAAAGATTGGTCCACAAAATTGAAAGATGCTCTTTGGGCATTTCGTACCACTTATAAGACCGATCTTGGTTTGTCTCCATACCGACTAGTGTTTGGAAAGGCTTGCCACCTTCCTGTCGAGATCGAACATAAAGTATTGTGGGCTATTAAGAGCATAACTTTGATTTTGATAAATCCAGCAGCTATCAGAAGCTGTAATTAAATGAGCTTAGCGAACTTCGTGATAAAGCTTACGATAATGCGGTTATAGTAAAGAACCGGACTAAAGTGTGACACGATAAAAACCTTTTGAGAAAAACTTTCACACCGAGATAACAAGTCTTATTTACGATTCCCGTCTCCATCTTCATCCGGGTAAGCTTAAATCTTGTAGGAAAAGAACTTTCGTGGTGCGGTATGTGTACCTGCACGGTGCAGTGGATATCAAAAATGCTAAAAACGGTTCTATTTTTAAAGTCAACAGGGATAGATTAAAACGTACTTTTCCGCTGACCCAGCGAAGAAGCTCCTGTTTTTACAGCAGCCACTTTATCATAACTAACTTTCCTCCACTTCACCTCCATATTTCGGTAACATTGTTTCATATAAGAATGGAGGTGAGTGAACAAAGATATAACTGAATATCTGTGCACGCCAAAGAAAAAGTTTGGGTAGTTTTTCATTATTATTTTACCCCTATTATTTTCCTCCCAAGTCTACAGGTTTATGCACTCAAAGAACAACATCAGTGAGGACACTGCTGAAAACTGGTTTGGGGGAGGTTTGTATTTACTGAAATATCATTTAGCACCATGGACTATATATATTTTTTCCTTCAGTGCTACATGAATGAATAAAAAAATTATTTTTTGATAATGAAACTTAGAAAGTCAAAAATACATATGAAAGATAGGAAAAGTATAAGAAAAGCAAGAAAATTAGATGGTTTAAAATAGTCCCTATTCTTGAGTCCAAACATCTGAATGTCCTAAGGGTTAGTAAGATGAAGGGAATCACTAATCTGAGGATAGAAATAAGTCTGAAAAATAGTCCCTATTCTTGAGTCCAAACATCTGAATGTTGATACCCTACTATATGCACTTGCACACATCTTGAAACTTAGGATAATATAGGATACCTTGAAATGCTCTTATCTAAAAGCCTTAGTATGAAGGAAAATAAATATACAAACAAAAAAAATATAAAGAAAAAAATGGTGAAGAAAACTAAACACTGGTTTTGTAATTACTTAAGGCAGCATAAAAAAAATATAGCGAGGGTGCTTTATTACCTAGTGCCTTAGACCAACTGGTTTGGGAGCCACTACTAAGCCTTATGTGGTGCAAGACGAGGATATTGCTAAATTACACCTAAAAGAGTGAGAAAATTTGGTAATCTGTTAGTTAGTACCTCAAAAAGTATTAACAGTCGCATGAAGAATGTGTGAGCAATTCCATCTATAAAATATTCACCGACTAAAAAGTACTAAGGAAGATGGACAAGAGTATGATAGCTTGAATTGAATTCTCTAAGTGTAGGGATGTCTTTTAAACACACGTAGGGGTATATGATCGATGTTTGGAAGAAAAGTAGGGAGGATGACTAAAGGCTATGTTTTATTGAGGGATGATGTGATTGCTGACATCTTTTCACGACCATTAAAATAGGACTCATGGCAACTGAAAAACTGGTATAGTTTGGAATGCTTCTTTTCAAATTCTTTCTTTTATATGTTTCGTATCTTTGTATGTAACTTTCATCTTCTTTTTTTTATTATGGGATTTTGTATGTGTAATCCGCTGAAAACCCACAAGAGACAACACTCCTCCTACTAGGGACACCTAAAGATTTAAAGACTTGTTGCACGTGCGAAGTGCAATCGTGTTTCCTACGAAAGTGTGCTAGGTTTTTCTTTTCCTTTTTTCTCCCTCTCTTAAATAACTAGTTTGCTCGGGACGATAAAAGTTAAGTTTGGGGGTATTTGTTAAGTCGAAAATATTGCACATTTGATGGAACATTTTCTTTACTTTTGTTAAGTACTTAAAAGTGTTTATTGTAATTATGGAACATATATAGGTTTATCTGCAAAATACTTTTTATCATATGTTTATATATTACAATTAACATTATGAAGGAAAATATATACATATAATATTTATATGATATTTTGATAATTTAAATATGCAAACCATATCAAATAATCCTAATCAATATTCTTAAAATATCATATCATACTAATGGTTAGGATAATATCTCAAAATAAATAACAAATATTACTAATACTATGAATTGAGATATTGTGCAGATATGAGCTCAGGTCTGGAGATCGAGATATCAGAGATGTCGGGAACCAAATCTGCCGATAAAGTTGAATCAAATCGTAAAGTCATGAATGGCAGAAACTTAGAGAAAGACTTAAAGAATCCTGACATCACAACAATCTCCATGTGTCAACACCTAAAAGCAGAGGAATTTTCAAAGCAAGATTCCACCAAAGTGTCGCCCAACCGTGGCCAAAGAGCTATATATGCGGCGTATCCGCGGCCCTTTTGTAGCTGTAAGATTTGAGATTTGGTGTGTGAGATCGTATCAGCATACCCTAACATCTGGAAACTAGGGTTTCTAGCTTTTGTGACTATTTTAGGGACCGAGAGCTTCACATAAAAAATCATCAACCGAAGAGATCAAGAGGTCCAAGAAGATCCACGCATCCGAGTTGATCATCAGCTGTTCATCTGCTTCCAACAAGATAAAGTGTCACGACCCGAAGGTACGGAACGTTACTGACACTTAAATTACGAAACGTCTAATGGCGTAACGTAATCTAAGTAAGCTAAAGTCCAGAATCTAAACTGTTTAAAAAATAGAGTGAAGGAAAACTTATTTTAAAGAAAGTGATTTTCACAACTAAAGTCATAGTAAACAATTTAAAAGCATCAAGTTTTTCCAAAAATTTCGGGAGAGTTTCCCTTGTAAACAATGGCCCCAAACGGGTACAAAACAAGAATAATCATAAGCAATAATAAAAAGGCATCCCCAACCGGGAGCTAGTTTTTCGCCAATTGGCGGAAACACCCACGCAAGCAATACTAATATACAACGCCGAAGGCGAGGATCGAAACTCAGAAAGAAAACCAACATCCTCAAGAAAATCAGAGAAGAACCATAATAATACAAGCGTGCGACTCTAAGGTCGAAAGAATATACAACTGGTCTTCTAAGTCTATCAAATATACAAGTCTGGTTGATGGAGCTTACTAGATACAACTGAAATAAATAAAAGTACAACGGTGATCATGATGCAAGTGAACCCACCTACCAAAGCAATCACCCGGAAGGAAGTAGTGTACCAACAAGCCGCAACAAAACCTGTACGGCCAAATCTGCAAGAAATTGTGGCACAACGGGGGTGAGTTTCCAACTTATGAGTAGAAGACATCACCGAGTAAAAATCACATGTATGACGATCTCCTAGGTCATACGATAATATACTCAAACTATAACACAAGAACATCTAGTAAGGCAGAGTAATAGTCTATGCATCAGTGTGGTACTAAGTATCCGTATCAACATCACGAAGTAGCAACATGTCATATATATGATGTATGGAATGCATCATTAATGAATAATCCATAAGAAATCAAAATATATTTGTATGAGAAAGCTGTGTTTTTTTCTTAGTAAAATTTAGTATAAAAACTGGAGTATCATCAATGAAATCGACAGAAAACCCATTTCAAGTATCGACACCAAATATGTATATCTCAATGTTTCAATATCTCAATATCTCCATATCTCGGGCTCCGTCAGTCCGGATCGACCCATAACATCGAATCTCACGACCACGTCGGTATCCTCCGGATATCCGCCGCGTCAAACATCACCGGTCGGTAGTGCTTCCCTGCCGGGCTCAACGCCATCTATGCAATCTTCTTGCCCCGAGGTACCGCACCGGTTCCACCATGTACCCACAGACGGTGTTTCCCCCTCCTCGAATCGGGTATGTGATACAGCTCAAGAACCAAGAAACCTCATGGTGGACACCTCTCACATCATATCACGAGAAAAACGCAAATTTCTATCTTTAGAAAAGATAATGAGTTTATAAAATCCTTGCGGTTTCTCCAAATCCAGAAATCTCATGGACAATCCGAAATCCCAAAATCGAGAGTCAATAAACAGTGAATTACAGGCATAAAGCCCCATAATATTGCATGACAAATGAATATATACATGCATGGGTATCTAAGTAAAGAATGCAATATCTAAACTAGCATAGTAATGATATATTGGAACTATTAGATAGCAAGTTATATCAATGAAGTAATATTCTCTAAGGTGTACATGATATGGAAATTACCGATGATGATGTGTGTGAGCCGGAAAGCAAGCGTTCGTGGACATACGCATCATCGGTAATGGTGCTGGTGTCCTAACAAATGAGATCATAATAGTTAAGGAAACACATGTAAAAACATGCAATGCAATGAGAACATGAATATAATGGAGAATGAATAGTAAACGCAATATTGAAGAATATACATTTCTATATACGAGTCATACAGTTTTGGCATTTGAAATAGCACGAATCGTGGTTTTTAGAAAATATGGGCTACGGTGTTTTTAAGAAAAGGTACGTCCTTTGAAAAATCCATAGTATCCCTCGGGATGTCTTTTGAAAATACTCACGATTCGTTAGTTTTTGAAAATAGGTTTGACTCGAGCCTGGTCTAACATCTTCCTAATCAACTAAAAGACTAAACTAAGGAACTAGTCGAAAGGGTAAGAAATCCACTTAAATTCCGAGTCGATATACCTAGTAGTCGGCGATCCAGCCTCATAGCGTCACGTACTGTATAATACATAGTACGGCATCCTCGAGTCAAGAGTGCAGATCAATCATCATATCTATACCTCGTACGGTAAAATCCATCGTACGGCATCCCAAAATCGAGAGTACGGGTCAACTATCATATATACGTCATCATTCATATGGTATCATCATCGTGCAATATCATGATCATGGGTACGGTTCTAAAGTCTCGTATATTCAAATATTATCAACTCACATATTATCGTATGCATGAATACATATCGCTCAACGACCCATTATAATATCACGTCATGTATCATATCATGACTCATTCACATATCAAAACTCACGGCATCATGCCCGATCATATCGACTCACCTCCAAGTATCATATACTATCCTCATCTCATGTGTATATGTATGTGTATGTGTATGTGTATAAAACTACACTCATACATGAATATATACATATACACATATACACACAAAAACAAGTGTGCGTGCGTGCATGCGTGTGTGACTACATATAACCTGTGATTCACCTCCAAGGTAATTATCCTCTGGATAGGTCTTCCTAAATCAACCTAATCTAACCTAAGGTCTTTTAAATACCCTACTCACCAAGTATCCAATGTCACATCCAAAACCCATAATAAAAATACGGTAATAACCCTATTCTACGTTTGCGAGGGTGCTATACGCCATCCACCCGACTTCCCACATAGATATACATCTACTCATCTTGATCCTTGCTTTCCGAAGCCGATGCCGCCATGCTCTTCCCTTGTCGTACGACATCCACATAGGTACGTATAGTTTCAAATACGTTATATCGTAAAACAAGAATAAAAATAGAAGAAAACACAATACGACACACGAGACACACATAGGTTAGAACCTACGGCCTACGTATGCAAGAAGAACCAAATAACCCTTGACATCGATATACAAACGCCAATCGATCGAGATAAAACACCCATATCAGAACATAAGTCATGAACAATCATGAAACCAAAACAGAAACTCAGAAAACTTGTTCCAGATTTTTGGTCAGGTGAAGTGGGGATAAACAAACAGTACAGTGGGGTTTTCTATGGGGTATGTGAGGTACAGAACCAAACTTAACACCATTACCCACAATTTACCCTGCGAGATCACCAAAAAGTCCGGCCTGGCCGGTTTTTGTTACTTGGTTTAGGTTCTTCTTCTCTGGGTGGTCTTCTAGGTTTTAATCTAGGTCATTAGAGTTGCTTGTTTTTCCTGTAAAGGTCTCAGGTCAGTCCAGATTTCCTGTCGTCCATAAAATATTCACAAAACCTACATTTGAAGTATCTAACTCAAGTTTCATTGTCTAGTCTCTGGTTTGATATAGGTTTTCAATACTAAAGGGGGTTGTAGTCACCAATTACACATCATAATGCCATCACAACCCATTCTATTCTCTAAAGCTCAACTTGGAATTTTCAAAGCTCACAAATCTTAACTTAACCTATCCTAAACTAAAATAGAAGCTAAAGAAACTCAATTACTAAACTAATAGTGTGGGATTTACCTAATTTGGAAACTCAAGAATTTTCTTGAGTTGCTCAAAGTCTTAAAACTCCAAACTTGATGCCTTCATAGGGTTGGTAGTGGTGTTAGGATCATTTTTTGTTAAGGAATTATGGTGTTTTAGGGAGGATTTTGTAGTGGCCATGGGGGGTAGTGGAGGTTGAGGAGGAGGAGAAGATGGAGAAGATGAAGATGAGAACAAAATGAACAAATGAGCTATGGTCAAGTCAAGAAATATGTAGAAGGTTCTCTCATCTCTCTCTCTCCTACCCTCTCTCTCACATCAACCATGGCATGATACTTGTCACCTCACCCAAATTATTTATTCTTTTCTTTTATTTTCCTTTTTCTTCTAATCTTAAAACAAAACCATAATATATGCAAATGAGGAATTAAAGTCATGTTTCCAAAAAATGTAACAAGTGTTAGCAATATGATATGATGCATGTCACATGCATAATCAAACTTAATGTATAATTAGTAATTATTAATTAAGTTTAGCTGTGAACTTGTATGTAATTAATTATAAAATATCCAAATCGACTTAATACCCACAAAATCAATAATCATGTAGAATTTTCAAATATCTCCCGAATTATCGGTATCTAGTTATACCATATCATTTAAAACTAATCTTCATACTTTAAAATATGCAGGGTTACCCAAAACGGCAGCAAGATTTCGGGAGCCATCGTCCATGCCGAATTCAAAAAAATTTCGTTTTAGCTAACACTAAACAAGAATCGTATACTAGAAATTGTTAGTGTTTATGCCCTAGAGACCATTACTGTATCATACTAGTTTGTATATTACTTAATGGAAGCTTGGGATATTCACAGTTGTATTGACAGTCTTGCTAAAAATGGTAGTATGCTACTTGGTTTGATTCTACTTTAATATGTGCATATGTTTCTTTTAACATATCGCTTATAAATTTTAGTAGAGCCCTTAGGATCTTTGCTTGATTACACGCGTTGTGATGGCAGTCACACTAGTAGGGGCTGGGTAGTCTATAAGCAACATCCTATACAGCTCTTTGGTCGTAGGATTATCGAGACGGGGTATTGATACTCCGGAGTAGACTTGTGTATACGCTTCTCATCCCAGCTGGAGAGATGGTTTGTCCTACAGCCATCAGTACGTCGTACTGGAGATAGTATGCAGGTGCTCGTTAGGTTACGGGTACACCGGACAGGACTCACCGGGAATTGCAGGTTGGTTTTATACCCATCGTCAGATAGCAGTTCCCAGGTGATATGAGTACAGCTTAGTCCGTCGACTTGACACTGCTGCTTCGCCTCGAGTGTGTTCCCACTGTACTTAGATTACTACCTTACCACGGCTCAAAGGAATCATGCAAACAGGTAGTAGTTGGGTGCAGTCCCGAAGCACTTGGAGGCAGTGGCGATTAGACATGATTCGTCTCTCCCGGTATTGCGAGTTGATATAGCACTGTGTATGGAGAGCCATTACGCAAATCCCTGCCCAGGGCAAGCGAGATTTACTGGTAGGTTCCAGTAATTTCTTAAGGTGTAATGGGCTTCACTCCGACACGACTTATACCGATATTAGGGGTCTGACGTTTACCGCCCCTAGGCCCGATATGCGATAGTCCTAGACGAACAGACCGGACTGCACAGAGATTATCAAATCAGGCTCAATAGGAGTTCGGATGGGTTTACTCATCGGCCTTCTTATCGACATCTACCTGGGGACCGTTACGTACAGCTAGTACCACTTACGGCCTGTGTTTAAACCCACTGCCAGCGTAGTGTCGAGTCTTTAGATTCTCACACAGAGAGTGTCCCTGCACCGGGGAAAAGGTGTAGAGGTCGTATGGTTTTACAGTAGGGCCGCGATCACTCACGTACACTTGTGCACATACTATGATCGGGCAGATAATACTAGCGGGCTTTGGTTTAAGCCAGATTCTAGTATTATACAGATGGATTTATTCAGTCAAAAATTATCTGTGTTTTTCAGAAATACGGATGGGAGGGGCAGTCTCATAATTTGTCGGGAAGCTTCTAGAAGAAGATGACTCATTTGTGTTTAATTCTTTTTAAGATTTAAACTAAATGAGCTGGAGGATGAGGTGTATGTTTGTATTAAATGCTTAATGACTCATGAGGTGATTCACCCTTAGAATTAAATGAAGCATAATGAATATTAGATAGATATTTATTTTGATAATATTATTATGCTTCATATTATTCTAGCATGAGAATTATTCATTTCATCATCACAAAATCTTTCTCTCTCTTCAAGTTATCATCTTCTTCCTCAAACCCTAAAAGCTCTCATGAGTTCAGAATCCTAGGGTTTAAGTGACTAAGTAATCCATCTAAACACTCTACACCCTCTGGGACTTCTAGATTAGCAAACTAGAAGCCGTAGTTATCTCAGATTCGAGATAGGAGCTCGGACTATAGACTCTCTGGTGGATCGTCTTGGACTCGAGGAGGCCGTAGAGGTGCCCATGTTCCAAAGAGCCTACGAGGTGTGGAGGAAAGCGATGAAGACCCGAAGGACAAGTAACGTGAGGTATAACTTCGAAACAGAGTAGTTAAACCTCTCGTAGTTTGCTAGTAATGGTTTAGACACGATTCGTATGCTCAAGTCCGTGTTACGAAGCTTTGATAATCGTTTTTCATATATTCCGCCTCCCCGCGAACACGTGGTGTGCGTGACATGGACTTACAGTGGTATCAGAGCCTACTAAACCTTTACTAGCTTGTTAGCAACTAATTAGAACTTCGATCGTCGGAAAAACGCGAAAACTTAACCCCGGACCCCTCAAGTTTCTGTCGATTTTAAACCTGTCGAAAAAATTATTTCAGAGGCATGAAAATTCACAGCAGGGAATTATAAGAATACTGGAGAAATACAAGATCCTAACTCGGTGAGAAGATCGCGGAAGCGCAGCGGATTAGTGCAATCCGCCGCGGATCCGCGGCCGAGTCAACTCCGAGTTGATTCGTATTTGTACAGTAACTCTTATTTTTGGGTGTTCTGTTTTCCTGTATATTTTGTTTCTGCTCAGGTTATTTCAGTGCTGGCTTACATTTGGGGTAGACTCGGAAAAAAAGTTGTCGATCAAAATTCTAGGTTATTTGCTAATTGTGTTGTTTGATATGTTCGTAAACCTCCCCTAATTGCTAGTATGTCGGTTAGTTGGGGGTTGCACATTTCAGTAATGGTTACTTGGTATGTGGATATGAACTTCATTGGATTGTCATGGATGAATAGCCGGGGATGTGAGATGAGAGTTTTTATCTTTCATTCGATGTAAATTGTAATATGTGGTAATATTCTTTTGCGGGGCACATCCGGGTTGAGGTTGTAGCCACCGTTGTATTATTTCATTTACTGTTTTTTTTCTCCTAGGATAGACCCAAGATGGGGTGCACAAACTACCGGGTACTTTGAAGTGCTTAGTGGCCTACTCACATCGTTGAGGGAGACCGCTTCACTTCGGGTACTTGGCGGGTAGTTTTCCGCACCCGTAGAGGTCTAGGGTGGGGTTTGGCTATTCATCACGACCGTGTAATCCGTCTTTTGTTGCAGGCTCAAACGAAACACGGATTCCTAGTATATCCAACATGTTCATCTGTGATCTGGAATGCCTATTATTGCATCTGATGAATGTACAATATCTATATATGTTATCTAGTAGGCGTTGCTTATGTTTTGCATCCGCGCTAGCCCAGCCCCCGCTCTGTCGTTAGTTAAGTAACCTAATGGGTGAATGACGGGTCCCAGTGGCGAATGCGGATGGCATAAGCGGACGTTGTATTTTCGTTGTTTTCTGCAATGATAGGATAAATGATGGGACGTATTATATTAATGCAAACTAAATAAACCAAAGATGAATCGTTGGAACAAATTTAAAAGAAACCACTCGGTTATTTTAAAAGAGCAGAATTTTTAATTGCGGAGCTTTAACCACTCCTTTTAAAAAGCTATCAGGTTCCTTCGGTTATATCAAGTTCACTACGTTCACGGTTTCGCCAAAACCAGTCGTAGCCCTCCGTCATTTCATATGGATGGTCAGTAGTATTCAAGCTATGTTTGTTTGGCCCTTAGTCAAGACATAGTGATTGGTAGCTGCTGGGGTGTTCATATGTAGCATAGATAGATGCGTTGGTTTGGGATAGTCGTATTACTTTGTTGGCCCTTAGTCAAGAGTATGTACGGGTGGGTTCAAATTAACAAGGATAATGATGGGAAGAACTTGACATATGACTTATGATTTGTTGGCCCTTAGTCAAGGTCATAAGAGCATGGGGCAAAAATCCACATCGGGAGTTTCTAAAGAAACAGAAACTTTCTAGTGTTGCATACCATTTGGAGTTTGATTATGTTGGTAGGATTCCTTCAGCATTATCACACGATGATTTTGGATCCCGATCCTACTGTGAGTATATGCTACTCATCAGAAGAATCGTCACTTAACGATCAATGCTATAAACCAAGTAGGTGTCTAGGGGGGTTACGCCTCCAGGAAAAAGAGGTTATTTAATTAAGGAACATCGCGAAAGCGTCGTAAAACCTCCCTCGAAGTACTGACACTAGCCTGGCTGAACGGTTAAGCAAGTATTGTACGGTGAGATCAGTCCTGACTAATTCTTCATTTATGGTTTGAGGAAGGATTCGAGAAACAGTGGGAGACATCCTGTTTAAATAAACTTAAAACCAATCTAAACTTGTAAGAGCATCATGCTAAAGTGTTTTCTTCTCTCTCTCATAATTGCATCGACCATGTGACCATTACTAGGTTACATCTAGATAAAAAGTTGACTGAATCTGACTTTTATGACTGGCAAAGGTCTGTCCAGATGTCCATTGCCTATGACAAGCTGGACCACCCTATTACTACTCAAGCCCCGCCGTCCCAGGTCCAGTTTCCACCGTCGCGGATATGGATATCCATCAGACAAGGGAAAAGGACAGTGCGAATGCCAAGTGCCTCGTGTCGGCTTCAGTTGATGGTGTATACCAGAAGCAGCAGGAGAAGATGGACTTAGTTTCCATCTTCCTCCATAACAAAGATTTATATGAAGAGCAATCTCGTATCGCAAGATATGAGACCTCGAACGAATTGCTTCAAGTGAGGTTGGCTGTCGAGTCATCTGTAAGGGACGACATCCTTACAATGACTAGCTATATTGATGAGCTCACGAACCTGGAGACCATGTTGGGAAACAGGTCATATGCTGACTTATTTCCACAGTCCCTACCCTCTACTTACATCCTGAAAGAAACCAGGAAGACACCCACTCTGCTTAATGGGGGACCTTCTTCTCTTGCATCCAGGGCGAAAGCAAATGGTGAAAAGAAGAAAACCTCCACAAAGCCGATATACGGTGTCAGTGAAATAGAAGGAAAGGGAAGAGCAAAAGTTTCGGGACTTAGTGTAGGGAAGGAGGGATGTTCCTATTGTTATGGGAAGGGGCATTGGCAGAAAGATTGCAAGGCTTTGGAAGCCAGTAGCCAGGATTCGAAGCATGTTGTGGCTTTGGTCTCGGGTGTGTTTGTAATTGAGAACTGTTTGTCAATTAACTCTACTTCCTGGGTACTAGATACCGGATCAGGATCTCATATCTGTAAATCGTTACATGCTTTGAGAAACCGTAGAGTTATCAGGGTAGGTGATATGTCTCTCAGAGTTGCGAACGGAATGAGCATGGACGCTGAATCCGTGGGAGAATATCGCCTAGGGCTGACAAGTGGGCAGATATTGGTTCTACATAACTGTTTGTATGTACCTAGTTTGATTTGTAATATCATATCAGTATCCTCACTTTCTAGAGAGGGATATGATTTTACATTCATAAGCGATGCAGTAAACATCCACCTAAATCAAGTTCTGATTGGGTCCGATACATTAGATAAAGGTATATACCTATTAAATCAAGCTCAGGTTTTCAATGTCCAGAACACACTTAAAAGAATGTCTCCAGAAATAAATCAGGCTTTCTTATGGCATTGTAGACTAGGTCACATCAATGAAACACGATTAACTAAGTTACATAGAGAAGGATATTTGAATCCGTTCGAATATCAATCTTATGCTACTTGTGAATCTTGTCTCATGGGAAAGATGACAAAGACTCCGTTTACTGGACATGGAGTAAGAGAGAGTGAGCTATTGGGACTCGTACACAGTGACGTGTGCGGTCCAATGTCTACACATGTAAGAGGTGGTTATTCCTACTTCATTACTTTTACGAATGATTTCTCTAGGTATGGACATATCTTCTTGATGAAGCATAAATCCGAGGCCTTTGAGAAATTCTGGGAATAAAAGAATGAAGTAGAAAAACAGACAGGCAAAAGTATCAAGACACTGAGATCTGATCGAGATAGTGAATACTTAAGTGCCGAGTTCCTGGGATACTTAAAAGAGAATGGAATTCTCTCCCAGCTTACTCCTCCATACACACCACAACACAACGGTGTATCGGAAAGGCGGAATCGAACCCTATTGGATATGGTTCGTTCCATGATGAGTAAGGCTGAGTTACCGCGATCTTTCTGGGGTTATGCATTAGAATCAGCTGCATATCTTTTGAACCAGGTTCCAACCAAGACTGTGCCTACCACACCATATCAGATGTGGAGTGGGAAGAAACCCTATCTTAAACACTTTAAGACATAGGGATGTCCAGCTTTTGTTAAAAAGCAGCATGCGGACAAGCTCGAGGCACGCTCAGTACTGTGTATGTTTGTGGGATATCCAAAGAACTCCAAGGGGTATTATTTCTATTATGCAGAGGAACAAAAGGTTTTTGTTTCTCATCATGCTCACTTCTTGGAAGCTGAATTTTTAGAAAATCAGAAAGGTGGGAGCGAAATAGAACTGGAAGAAATTCCAGAACCACAAGCTATTACTGAAAGTATGGTAGAACCAGAAGTTTCAGAAGAAAGGGTCATCCCAGCGCCTATCCGCAGAAGTAGTAGGCAGTTTCATCCGCCCAAAAGATACTACGGTTTTCTCATAGATGGGGATCGAGAAGATTGCATCATTGATAATGATGACCCTACTAGCTTCCAGCAAGCCATTCAGAGCGGCGACTCGGTAAAATGGCTGGATGCAATGCGGACCGAAATGGAGTCCATGTACACTAACAAAGTATGGTCTTTGGATATTGCTCCAGATGGGGTAAAACCCATAGGATGCAAATGGATCTTCAGGAAAAAGATTGGTGTAGATAGACAGGTTGAAACCTATAAAGCTAGACTTGTTGCAAAGGATTTTCGTCAAAGACCTGGTTTGGACTATGACGAAACCTTTTCTCCAGTGGCTATGCTCAAATCCATTCGGGTCCTTCTTGCCATTGCTGCTTTCCACGATTATGAGATCTGGCAGATGGACGTAAAGACGTCCTTTCTAAATGGTAATTTGGAAGAGTTCGTCTATATGGATCATCCATAGGGATTCATTCAGAGTGGGAGCAGCGGTAAAGTGTGCAAGTTGCTTAAGTCCATTTATGGACTAAAGCAGTCATCGCGAAGTTGGAACATCTGTTTTGATGATACTGTCAAAGAATTCGACTTTATCAAGAATCCAGATGAACCATGCATATATAGTAAGATTGTAGGGAGAGCTGTAGTATTCCTCGTCTTGTACGTGGAAGACATTCTCCTAATAGGAAATGATATTCCTATACTACAGTCAGTCAAAGGATTCTTGTCACACAAGTTCTCCATGAAGGACCTGGGTGATGCCACCTACATTCTGGGGATCCAGATCTATCGTGATTGATCAAAGAGGATGTTGGTACTTTCACAGTCCAGGTACATAGACACTATATTGAAAAGATTCAGTATTGAAGATTATAAGCGCGGTAACCTACCGGCTTGTCACGGAATCA
Source organism: Agapanthus africanus (assembly GCA_030015575.1). Taxonomy (NCBI): domain Eukaryota; kingdom Viridiplantae; phylum Streptophyta; class Magnoliopsida; order Asparagales; family Amaryllidaceae; genus Agapanthus; species Agapanthus africanus. The sequence continues at coordinate 540,682,075 of CM057348.1, forward strand.
CCCTCTCCAAAGAGATGTCTCCCAAGACTGATTTAGAAAGGGCTCGCATGTCGATTATACCCTACGCTTCAACGGTAGGCTTTATAATGTATGCGATGTTATGTACCAGACCAGATGTAGCATACGCATTGAGCGTTGTAAGCCGGTATCAGGCAAACCCAAGGGAGAAGCACTGGATAGCAGTAAAGAACATTCTCAAGTACCTGAGGAGGACTAAGGAGATATTCTTGGTGTATGGAGGAAAAGACCTCCAGATCGAGGCCTTTGCTGACTCCAGCTTCCAGAGTGACAAGGATGACTCCAAGTCCATGTCGGGTTATGTCTTTACACTCAATGGAGGGGCGGTCTGTTGGAAGAGTTCCAAGCAGGACACCGTTGCTGACTCGAAGATGGAAGCGGAGTACATAGCTTCTTGCGATGTCGCAAAAGAAGCTTTCTGGATGAAGAACTTTCTCACAGAACTTCAGGTGGTTCCTACCAGTGTTGATCCAATATCATTGTATTGCGATAACAACGGCGTTATAGCTTTAGCGAAGAAACCCAGGTCCCATCAGAACTCCAGACACATCTTAAGGCGGTATCACCTGATCAGGGAGATCGTAGATCGCCGAGAGATCGAGGTGAAGAGAGTAGATACAGAGAATAACACCGCTGATCCATTCACAAAGGCCATTCCTCAGACGCAGTTCGAAAGGCTATTCGAGATGATAGGTCTGCGATATGCCAGTACATGACCCTAGTGCAAGTGGGAGATTGCTAGTGTTTATGCCCTAGAGCGCATTACTGTATCATACTAGTTTGTATATTACTTAATGGAAGCTTGTGATATTCATATTTTTATTGACAGTCTTGCTAATAATGGTAGTATGCTACTTGGCTTGATTCTACTTTAATATGTGCATATGTTTCTTTTAACATATCGCTTATACATTTTAGTAGAGCCCTTAGGATCAATGCTTGATTACCAGCGTTGTGATGGCAGTCACACTAGTGGGGGCTGGGTAGTCTATAAGCAGCATCCTATACAGGTCCCTGGTCATAGGATTATCGAGACGGGGCATCGATACTCCGGAGTAGACTTGTGTATACGCTTCTCATCCCAGCTGGAGAGATGGTCTATCCCACAGCCATTAGTACGTCGTACTGGAGATAGTATGCAGGTGCTCGTTAGGTTACGGGTACACCGGACAGGGCTCGCCGGGAACTGCAGGTTGGTTTTATATCCATCGTCAGATAGCAGTTCCCAGGTGACAAGAGTACACCTTAGTCCGTCGACTTGATACTGTTGTTTCGCCTCGAGTGTGTTCCCACTGTACTTAGATTACTACCCTACTACAGCTCAAAGGAGTCGTGCAAACAGGTAGTAGTTGGTTGCAGTCCCGAAGTACTTGGAGGCAGTGGCGGTTAGACATGATTCGTCTCTCCCGGTATTGGGGGTTGATATCGCGCTGTGTATGGAGATCCATTACGCAAAGTCCCTGGCCAGGGTAAGCGAGATTTACTGGTAGGTTCCAGTAGTTTCTCAAGGTGTAATGGGCTTCACTCCGACATGACTTATACCGCTATTAGAGGTCTGACGTTTCCCGCCCCCTAGGCCCGATATGCGATAGTCCTAAACGAACAGACCGGACTGTACCGAGATTGTCACATCATGCTCAATAGGAGTTCGGATAGGTTTACTCATCGGCCTTCTTATCGACATCTACCTGGGGACCGTTACGTACAGTTAGTACCACTTATGGCCTGTGGTTAAACCCACTGCCAGCGTAGTGTCGAGTCTTTAGAGTCCCACACGGAGAGTTTCCCTACACCGGGCAAAAGGTGTAGAGGTCGTATGGTTTTACGGCAGGACCGCGATCACTTACGTACACTTGTGCACGTACTATGATCGGGCAGATAATACTAGCGGGCTTTGGTTTAAGCCAGATTCTAGTATTATACAGATGGATTTATTCAGTCAAAGATTATCCGTGTTTTTCGGAAATACGGATGGGAGGGGCAGTCTCGTAATTTGTCGGGAAGCTTCTAGAAGAAGATGACTCATTTATGTTTAATTCTTTTTAGGATTTATACTAAATGAGGTGGAGGATGATTTGTATGTTTGTATTAAATACTTAATGACTCATGAGGTGATTCACCCTTAGAATTAAATGAAGTATGATGAATATTAGATAGATATTTATTTTGATAATATTATTATGCTTCATATTATTCTAGCATGAGAATTATTCATTTCATCATCACAAAAGCTTTCTCTCTCCTCAAGTTATCATCTTCTTCCTCAAACCCTAAAAGCTATCATGAGTTGAGAATCATAGGGTTTAAGTGAATAAGTAATCCATCTAAATACTCTACACCCTCTAGGACTTTTAGATTAGCAAACAAGAAGCCGTAGTTATGTTAGATTCGAGATAGGAGCTCGGACTATAGACTCTCGGGTGGACCGTCTTTGAATCGAGGAGGCCGTTGAGGTGCCCATATTCCATAGAGCCTACGAGGTGTGGAGGACAGCGATGAAGACCCGAAGGAAAAGTAACGTGAGGTATAACTTCAAAACAGACTAGTTAAACCTCTCGTAGATTGCTAGTAATGGTTTAGACACGATCCGTGTGCTCAAGTCCGTGTTACGAAGCTTTGATAATTGTTTTTCATATATTCTGCCTCCCCGCGAACACGTGGGGTGCGTGACATGGACTTACAGAAATCTACGGAATATCAAATGCACACACTTTGCTTTAAGAAGTGAGCATGGAATACAACCTTTGTAGACCGGTCCTTCACTTCAATAGCTCCGTGTAGTAGTCGCTTCGCTGCGATCATGAACTCCGGACTCTGGAGAGGCTCCCGTGAAGAAACGAACATGCTTGCTTCGAAGTCATCGGGGCCGAAAATGATCTACGTCGAGGAGACACTAACCAAAGCTATTTCTTCACTAGGTCAAGAATTTTGTGAAGAGAACACCCTAAACTAAATGGCAAGTAGTAGAAGATGATGCAGTAGGAAGTGGGCTCACTTTAGATTTTATTTTCACACATGTTTTCATCACTTGATAAAGAGCTAGGGAGCAAAAATCATGAAGAAGAAAAAGATGAACATTAAGTGAAGAAGTGATGAAATAATAATGAGATAAGGTTAGAAATGCAACCATGGTCAAATAATATCATGGCTAACCCTTGTAGAGATTAAACCATAGCCTAGAGTTAAAATTGGATTAATAAATATCTTAAGGAAGACAAACAAGTTGACTTAGTCAAAGGTTATCCAACAGCTTTTACAAGCTTAACCTTGACTTAATCAAAAGTTAGTATTAGCTTAAGACAAATAAAACCCTAGCTTAACACTAGCATGGTTTAAGTCTTATACAATAAAATGTTGCAATTGTAACCTAGCATGACACAAACATGTACACAATTATACATATCACATATATACAATGTGCACATCAAGTGAGAAAAGAAACTTAAGTGAGACAATACTAGTTAATGTAAAGTAATATATCAAATATATAATTATACATTAAATCATTAAATCAACACTTGATTTAATGACCCAGTCATATCATATATAACCGACTAATATCAAATATAACATCTTATCGAATCAACACTTGATCCAACAACCCGGTTATATTATATATAGCCATTCATGTCACACATCACGAGAATAGAATACGGTATTTCATATCGTATCAATCTCGGTCCCGCACATATCACATATGTGCTCCTACTCCGTTTCGCTTGAGCCAGGAAACCCCTGTGTAGGACTCTAAAGGCTCGTCAATACGCCGGCAGTAGGTGATGATCATATCAAACACCCACAAGCCGCAAGTGTTCTGCTAAACGTAACGGCCACCCGGGTATTGAGCGATCAGAAGATCAACAAGCAAGCATGCTCACACTCCTGCGAATCCAATCAGTAACACTACCATACAGTCTGGTCACTTCGTCTGATATGTTGCATATCTCGTCTAGGGGTGGTAAACGTCAGACCCCGGTAACTCGATAAGTCGTGTCGATATGAGGATAATAACGGGTCGAGAAACTACTGATAACACTTACCAGTATATCTCTGAAGCATCCTTGGCCAAGGACTTCCTGTTATAGCCAATTGAGCACAGCGCAACATCAACTCCCTAATACCGAGAGAGACGAATCCCCTACTATCGCTCATTGCCTCCATGTGACTCGGGACTGTACCAAAAAACCACCATTTTGCACGTCCTCTTGAACGTGGTAAGGTGGAAATCAAAGCACAGTGGGAATCACACAAAACTCTATGACGATCTCGGGTCAACAGACTAACCTGTACCAGTGTCACCAGAGAACTGCCATCTGACGTGAGGTATAATACCATCTGGGAGTTCTCGGCGAATCCGCCCAGTGTACCAAGTCTCCACTGAGCACCCGTATATCATCTCTGATGTCAAACACCAATGGATATGGGATCATCCATCGCCCATCTACATGGGTCGAGAAGGTATACGCTAGTCTACTCTGTTATATCGATGCCCCGTCTTGATACACCCATGACTAGGGACATTAAAGGATGTACTTACCGACTACCTCTGTCCCACTAGTATAATCTGCATCATAATCCAGGTAGTCAAGTACATATCCTAAGGGCTTTACCAACATGTAACAGTAAGACAATCAGTGTACATGTTATGATAAAGAGTAACTAGATAGCATACTATCATGTCGAGCAAGAAAGTCCTCCCTATATATGTCCAAGCATCCACTACAATATACATCTCATGTACAGTAATGGCTTCTAGGGCATACATATAACTAACAATCTCCCACTTGCACTAGGTCCATTCTATAGCAGTGGTTGTAGTATCACATACTCAACCATCCCATAAAAGTCTCTCTTTGGGAAAAGGCCTTCGTGAGTGGATCCGTCGTGTTGTCCTCTGAGTCTACTCTCCTAATCTTGATCCCCTGGAAATCAACCATCTCTATGATCAGGCGATATTGTCTTTGAATATGTCTGATCACTGATGGGACGGTGGTTCCTAGGCATAAGCCACAACTCCATTGTCATACAATGGTAGGAACGAAGTTCATCTCATGAACTAATATACACCCAGACATCCTCTTTGGTAGCATCGTAGGTAGCAATGTATCCACCTTTATCTTCTAGTATGCCACGGTATCTAACTTGGAACTCTTCCAACATACCGTCCCTCCATTGAGGCTAAAGACAATGCCTGTGACTGACATTCAGTCATCCTTACCACCCTGGAAGCTATCCAGTGATTCTCCCCAGGATCGATTGATACCATCTCACTACACCTAGTGAGAATTCTAACATCTAATTAGATCTATCTCATAGATCCAAAACCTAGGATTTAGGAGGTATCACCTTGATCCTATATAGAGAATCTATGTGATAAGAAGAGATTGACCGAGCGTAGCATAGGAAACTCCTTTCCTATCAAGAGTATGTCATCCACGTACAATACGAGGATCACCACCATACTCCCTACTACCTTTTTTGTATATTCAAGGTTCATCTACCATTTTGATGATGTCAACCTCTTTGACTACCACATCAAAACAGACGTTCCAACTCCGCGATGCCTGCTTTAACCCATAAAGCAACTTGCACACATTTCCGCTGCTCCCACTGTCTACGAAACCCTCTGGCTGTGTACTTATAGACGCTCTCTTCTAAATCATTATTTAGAAAAGCAGTCATGACACCCAACCGCCAGATATCGTAGTCATGGTATATAGCAATTGCAAGTAGGATCTGGATGGACTTAAGCATAGCTTTGAAAGTCTCAACTTTTCCATGTACACCAAGTAATCTTCTCAAGATATACTTGCTTCTGATGGGGATTTAAACCTTCAGATAAAGCAACCAAAGTCCATACTTTGTTGGTGTAAATGGATTCTATCTCAGATCGCTTAACATCCAGCCATTCTCACAGAGTCCCCACTCCTGATGGCTTGCTCGAAACGAGTTGGGTCATCATCTCATGATGCAATTCTCACTCCCCTTGTTACAGAGAAACCGAAGTATCTCTCAGGCGGATGAGGAACCCTACCAGATCGGCGGAGAGGCTGAGCTTCGTTGGGAACTATTGAATCCTTCGGTTCTACCAAATCATCAGCTGCAGTTTGTATAGCTGGAACTCCTTCCAGTTCTACCTCATTACCACTAATTTCTTCACGAGAAATTCCCTTTCTCAAAGGTGGCATGCTGATAAACAAAACACCTTTTGCTCCTCAGTGTGGTAGAAGATATTCCCTTGCGAATGCTTGGGATATTCAACAAACTTCCACAGATCTGATCTTGCCTCGAGCTTTTCCGGATTTTTCTTTTAGACATAGGCCGGACAACCCCAAATCTTAACATCCTTAAGAGATGGGCTCTTCCCATACCATATCACATATGGATTGGTAGGCACCTGATTTGATTGGAACCCTATTCAATAGGTATGTAGCTTCTTAAGTGCATAACCCCAAAAGGAAATAGGCAACTCAGTAGTATTCATCATAGAGCATACCATATCACATAGGGTGCGATTGCTCTGCCCCGATACACCGACGTGCGGTGGTGTATATGGAGGAGTAATGCTGAGAGAGAATCTCATTCTCCTTTAGAATAGTCCAGGAATTCTGTGCTCAAGTACTCTCCTCCCTGATCTCATCAAAGGACATAATACTTATACCCATTTTGGTTCTCTACTTCTGACTTATATTCTTTGAATTTCTCAAAAGCATCAGACTTGTGTTTCAACAGGAACATATGTTCGTGCTCAAGTACTCTCCTCCCTGATCTCATCAAAGGACATAATACTTATACCCATTTTGGTTCTCTACTTCTGACTTATATTCTTTGAATTTCTCAAAAGCATCAGACTTGTGTTTCAACAGGAACATATGTTCGAATCTTGAGAGATCATCAATAAATGTAATGAAGTACAAATAAACAGTGCTGGCATGTGTAGACAGGGGACTTACATATATCAACATGTATCAATCCCAAGAGTTCACTAACTCTTTCTCTATTTCCAATAAACGGAGCTATGGTCATCTTATCTTTGTGACATGACTGGCATGTTTCACAAGATGTAAATTCAAACTGATTTAAATTTGCATCTAAATGTAACTTAGCTAGTCGGGTCGCATTGATATGAACTTGTCTACAATTCCTCAAGAAGGATTCGTTCATTTCTGAACTCTTCCTCTTGTGTGTGTTCTGTACGTTAAGAACTGTGGTTTGATTTAGAACGTATATGTTTTTAGATAACATGCCTGAACCGATCAACTCTTGATATAGGAAATGTTCAAAACATTATCCAACAATACAAAATTATATCCTTCTTTACTAATAAAAAGACTGGTATGATGTTGTATATCAGGTTCAGTATCTAATAACATTCGTTCAAAATCAATGTATTTGGTAATACAGGGTGATAACTGCCAACAGACTTGGCTGCAAAAATTGCGCCGTTTCTAACACTTAAAACTTATCACCCTTTCTCAGTTCTCCACCTATCTGTATCCCATGTAACAGATTACATTTGCGTGATCCTGATCTGGTATCTCATACCTAGGACGTAAAGGATACTGAGAAACAGTTCTCTATAATGAACACACCCGAAGAAGATGCATCATCATGCACTTTCTTCGTTTGGGCGGCATGGGAATCCTAGTAATCCCCTATTTCCTGCTCGGTCTTATAATAATTATAAGTTGGAGTGGGACCAACGTTCCCCGGCTCAGTATAACAAGTGGGTTCGGTCAATACATCCATATTATATCTTGTTTAAGGCGTGACATGGTTGCTACTTGGAGAGAGAGAGAGAAAAAAACACTCAGCGTATGCTCTTGCAAGATTAAATTGGTTATTATTTTATCTAATCAAGATGGCTCCCACTGTTTTAGTCAAATCTTCCTTCAAACCCTAAAAGGAAATACTAGCCGGGATTAATTACACCCTATAATTTCGCCAATCTTTCAGCCAGGCCAGTGTCGGTACGTTTAGGGAGGTTCCCCGTGCTTTTGCACGGACCTAATTAAAATAAACCTCGTTTTCCCAGAGGCGTAACCCTATTGAAACCTTTCTAAACACCTACTTGATCGGCTAATTGTAATGTGTAAAACTCTCCCAGGAGTAACTCTTACTCGCCGTTGGTATCGGGATCCAACAATCTCATAGGAGGTATGCAATCTCATTACAAATTTCAACACTTGAAATCCCGACAATATTTTACCCCTAGTATCCTATGACCTTGACGAAAGCCAATAAACTATAGTCTGCTAGTCAAGTTCAACCCGTCAATTCCCGATTGAATTAAACCAACCCGCACGGCCCTTGACGAAAGCCAACAATGTCGCACGACTACCCTAACTCAATCGCATCATATGCTTATGCAGATAAACATAAATAGCTACCGCACACTATGTTGGTTTCCTAGGCATACTAATGAGGTCTCACAAGGCATCTACCATGCCAAATTTGAAAATTTCCGGTGCCGAGAAACCCTAATGCGATCGTTAACTAGAGAATACGCGAAACAAGCAAGTAGTAAACAACTTTACTGCAAAGTGAAAGAGACTACAACCATTGTAGATCCGGTCCTCCACTTCCTTAGCTCCGTGACGATGTCCCCTCGCTGCGATCATCGGATCTCGGACTCTTGTGTTGATTTCATCGGAGAAATGATCGGGCTAGGTCGTCGACTTTGATGCCGAAGATGATCTACGTCGAGGCAACACAAGATCAAGCTCCAACTTCACCAAGCCATGAAACTTGTGAAGAAAACACCCTATACTACTTGGCAAGTGGTAGAGGATGAAGAAATAGGAAGTGGGTTCACTTTGGATTTGGATTTCTCACTTTGAATCATCACTTGACATTTTTGAAGCAAGCTTTTCTTTTCCTTCTCAAGAGGAAGAAGAAGAAGAAAAAGATTAATGAATTAATTCCAAAAAGAAAAATGAAGTGATGGTTATCATAATGCAACCATGGGTGAGGCTAACTCATGTAGAGAATAAACTAGGGTTAAGGGAAATGGTTAGGGTTAAGGAAAGAAACAAAATGGTCAAAGCATTTCAAAGCTTCATGAAGCTTCAAGAAAAAACAAAGAATGCCACCATTTTATTTTATCCAAAATAAATAAATAAATGAATAAATAAATTAAAACCCTAACCATTTACTTAACCAAGGTTTAAATCAAACATACACCCAAGTTTGCATGTATCATCAAACATGATACAATCTTGTGCACAAAAAAATATATCACATATACAATGTGCACAAACAAGTGAGAAAAACATCTTAAGTGAACCAATATTAGTTAATGTAAAGTAATATATCAAATATATAATTATACATTAAATCATTAAATCAACACTTGATTTAACGATCCGGTCACATCACATATGACCGACTAATATCCAATGTATCGACTTATCGAATCAATCCTCGATTTGATAACTAGGTTATATCGCATACAACCAATCGATACATTCATCGCGAGAATAGAATACGGTATCACATACACGCATTATTCTCGGTCCCGTACATATCTCATATGTGCTCCTATTTCGTTTCGCTTGAGCCAAGAAACCTCTGTGTAGGACTCTAAAGAATCGTCAATACGCCGGCAGCAGGTGATGATCATATCAAACACCCAAAAGCCGCAAGCTGTCTGCTAAACGTAACGGTCACCCGGGTATTGAGCGATCAGAAGATCGACGAGCAAGCCCGCTCACACTCCTGTGAATCCAACCAGTAACACTTACCGTATAGTCCGGTCTGTTTGTCTGATATGTCGCATATCTCGCCTAGGAGTGGTAAACGTCAGACCCCAATAGCTCGATAAGTCGTGTCGATATGAGGTCTATAACAGTTCGAGATACTACTGATAACACTTACTAGTAAATCTCAGCAACCATGGCCAGGGATTTCCGGTTATAGCCAATCAAACACAGCGCAACATCAACTCCCTATACCGGGAGAGACGAGTCCCCTCCTATCGCTCATTGCCTCCATGTGATTCGGGATTGTACCCAAAAGCCACCGTTTTGCACGCCCTTTTGGACGTGGTAAGGTGGAAATCAAAGCACAATGAGAATCACACAAGACTCTATGACGATCTCGGGTCTACAGGCTAACCTGTACGAGTGTCACCAGAGAACTGCCATCTGACGTAAGGTATAGTACCATCTAAGAGTTCTCGGCGAGTCCGTCCAGTGTATCCAGTCTCCACTGAGCACCCGTATATCATCTCTGATGTCAAACACCAATGGATATGGGATCATCCATCGCCCATCTGTATGGGTCGAGAAAGTATACGCTAGTCTACTCTGGTATATCGATGCCCCGTCTCGATACACCCACGACTAAGGACCTTGAAAGATGTACTTATGGACTACCATGTTCCCACTAGTATGATCCGCATCATAATCCAGGTAGTCAAGTACACATCCTAAGGGCTTTACCAATATGTAACAGAGAGGCAATCAGTGTACACGTTAAGATAAAGAGCAACCAGATAGCATACTATCATGTCGAGCAAGAAAGTCCTCCCTATATATGTCCAAGCATCCACTACAATATACATCCAATGTACAGTAATGGCCTCTAGGGCATACATATAACTAACAATCTCCCACTTGCACTAGGGCCATCTGTAGCAGTGGTTGTAGTATCTCATACTCAACCATCCCATAAAAGTCTCTCTCTGGGAAAAGGCCTTTGTGAGTGGATCCACCGTGTTGTCCTATGAGTCTTCTCTCCTGACCTCGATCACCTTGGAGATCAGCCATCTCCATGATCAGGTGATACTGCCTTAGAATATATCTGGATCACTGATGGGACAGGCGTTCCTTGGCATAAGCCACAACTCCAATGTCACACAATGGCAGGAACGAAGTTCATCTCATGAACTAATATACATCCAGACTGCCTCTTTGGTAGCATCTTAAGTAGCGATGTATCCAGCCTTTATCGTCTAGTAAGCCACGGTATCTAGCTTGGAACTCTTCCAACATACCGCCCCTTTACTGAGGGTAAAGACAAAGCCTTTCACTGACTTTCAGTCGTCCTTATCACCCTGGAACCCTTCCAGTGATTCTCCCCAGGACCAATTGATACCATCTCACTACAACTAGTGAGTGTCCTAATATCCAATTAGATCTATCTCATAGATCCAAAACCTAGGATTTAGTAGGTATTATTTTGATCCTGTATGGAGAATCATTGTGATAAGCGGAGATTGACCGAGCGTAGCATAGGAAACTCTTTCCCTATCAAGAGTATGTCATCCACGTACTCTACGAGGATCACTACCATACTCCCTACTACCTTTTTATTTATACAAGGTTCATCTACCATTTTGATGATGTCAAACTCTTTGACTAACACATCAAAACAGACGTTCCAACTCCGCGATGCCTGCTTTATCACATAAAACATCTTGCACACGTTTCCGCTGCTCCCACTATTTAGGAAGCTCTCTGGCTGTGTACTTTTAGACACACTCTTCGAAAACATCACTTAGAAAAGAAGTCATGGCACCCAACCGCCAGTTATCGTAGTCATGGTATGTAGCCGTGACAAGTAGGATCTGGATGGACTTAAGCATAGCTACTTAGAAAAGGTTTCATCATAATCCATACCTGGTCAATGATGCAAACTTTTAACAAGTCTAGCTTTGAAAGTCTCAACTTTTCCATGTACACCAAGTAATCTTCTCAAGATATACTTGCTCCTGATGGGAATTTAACCCTTCAGATAAAGCAACCAAAGTCCATACTTTGTTGGTGTATAAGGATTCCATCTCAGATCGCTATGCATCCAGCCATTCTTACAGAGTCCCACTCCTGATGGCCAGCTCGAAACTAGTTAGGTCATCATCCCATGATGCAATCCTCGCCCCTACTGTCATAGAGAAACAGAAGTATCTCTCAGATGGGTGAGGAACCCTACTAGATCGGCGGAGAGGCTGAGGTTCGTTGGAAACTATTGAATCCTTTTATTCTACCAAATCATCAGCTGCAGTTTGTATAGCTGGAACATTTCCAGTTCTACATAACAGATCTTACCTCGAGCTTGTCCAGATTTTGCTTTTTAGACAAAGGCTGGACAACCCCAAATCTTTATAAACTTAAGAGATAGGCTCTTCCCATACCATATCTTATATGGAGTAGTAGGCACTGATTTGATTGGAACCTTATTCAACAGGTATGCATCTTCTCAAGTGCATAACTTCCAAAAGGAAATAGGAAACTCAGTAGTACTCATCATAGAGCACACCATATCACATAGGGTGCTATTGCTCCACCCCAATATACCATCGTGTTATGGTGTATTCGGAGGAGTAATGCTGAGAGAGAATCTTATTCTCCTTTAGAATAAACCAGGAATTCCGTGCTCAAGTATTCTCCTCCTTGATCATATTAAAGGATATAATACTTATACCCGTATTTTGGTTCTCTACTTCTAAATCATATTCTGTGAATATCTCAAAAGGTTCGGACTTGTGTTTCAACAGGAACATATGTCTGAATCTTGAAAGATCATCAGGGAATGTAATGAAGTACAAAGAACCGGTCTTGGCATGTGTAGACAGGGGACCTACATACATCAACATGTATCATCCCAAGAGTTCACTAACTCTTTCTCTGCTTCCTATAAACAGAGTTGTGGTCATCTTATCTTTATGACATGACCGGCAAGTTTTCACAAGATGTAAATTCAAACATATTTAAATATGCATCTTTGTGCAACTTAGCTAGTCGGGTCGCATTGATATGACCTAGTCTACAATACCTCAAGAAGGATCCGTTCATTTCTGAACTCTTCCTCTTATGTGTGTTCCGTATACTAAAGAACTGTAGTTTGATTTAGAACATCAATGCTTTTAGATAACGTGCTTGAACAGATCAACTTTTGATATAGGAAATGTTCAAAACATTATCCAACAATACAAAATTTTATCATTTCTTTACTAATAAAGAGACTGATATGATTTTGTATATCAGGTTCGGTATCTAATAACATTCGTTCAGAATCAATGTATTGGTAATACAGGGAGACAGTGACCAACAGACTTGGCTGCAACACTTGCCGCAAGCGGTCTGCTAAACGTAACGGCCACCCGGGTATTGAGCGATCAGAAGATCGACGAGCAAGCCCGCTCACACTCCTGTGAATCCAACCAGTAACACTTACCGTATAGTCCGGTCTGTTCGTCTGATATGTCGCATATCTCGCCTAGGGGTGGTAAACGTCAGACCCCAATAGCTCGATAAGTCGTGTCGATATGAGGTCTATAACAGTTCAAGATACTACTGATAACACTTACTAGTAAATCTCAGCAACCCTGGCCAGGGATTTCCGGTTATAGCCAATCGAACACAGCGCAACATCAACTCCCTATACCGGGAGAGACGAATCCCCTCCTATCGCTCATTGCCTCCATGTGATTCGGGACTGTACCCAAAAGCCACCGTTTTGCATGCCCTCTTGGACGTGGTAAGGTGGAAATCAAAGCTCAGTGGGAATCACACAAGACTCTATGACGATCTCGGGTCTACAGACTAACCTGTACCAGTGTCACCAGAGAACTGCCATCTGACGTAAGGTATAGTACCATCTGGGAGTTCTCGGCGAGTCCGTCCAGTGTATCCAGTCTCCACTGAGCACCCGTATATCATCTTTGATGTCAAACACCAATGGATATGGGATCATCCATCGCCCATCTGTATGGGTCGAGAAGGTATACGCTAGTCTACTCTGGTATATCGATGCCCCGTCTCGATACACCCACGACTAGGGACCTTGAAGGATGTACTTATGGACTACCATGTCCCCACTAGTATGATCCGCATCATAATCCAGGTAGTCAAGTACACATCCTAAGGGCTTTACCAACATGTAACAGAGAGACAATCAGTGTACACGTTAAGATAAAGAGCAACCAGATAGCACACTATCATGTTGAGAAAGAAAGTCCTCCCTATATATGTCCAAGCATCCACTACAATATACATCCAATATACAGTAATGGCCTCTAGGGCATACATATAACTAACACACTACGCCTTGACGAAAGCCAACAAACGTAGCACGAATACTATGAAGTACTTATCTGAAATGACGGAGGGCTACAACAGATTTTTAAGAAAACCTTTTGCGTAATGAACTTGATATCGTTGTAGAATCAAATGATTTTAAATGCAGTGTTTTGAAGGCCTTTGCTAGTTTTTCTAAAGATGTCACTCCCGGTGAAAGGATCTCGGCTCTTTCATTATCGAATAAGGTGCAGGATATTCACAATACCACTATGCAAAGCAAGAAGTAGAAAAGCAATCAAAAGACAAACCGAGGGTTGTAGCATCTGCCAATTATTGCTAAAGAGGTCACTCCCGGTGAAGGGATCTCGGCTTTTTCCTTATCGAATAAGGTGCTGGATGTTCTACAAGGAACACCGCTATGCAAAGCAACAACTAGAGCTACCTGTTCTTGAAAATTCGATTCCACAATATCTTTAGGTTTCTTTTATTTCATTAATCTCATTAATGAAGTCCCGTCTTTTATGGTTACCTAAGCATTACAGATAAATACAACGTACGCTTATGCCATCCGCATTCGCCTCGATGTCCCCTCGTGCACCGTTAGGTTAGGTAACTAACGGCAGAGCGGGGCAGTGCTAGCGCGAGTGTAAAACATAAGTAACGTTTATATAATATATCACATATACTATATCCTGTATTCATCTCATCAATATATCAAATGATCACATCACAGATATCGCAGCAGAAAACAACATATGAAATATTGGATATGCAAGGATTTCCGTGTTTTAAATTAAACCTGTATAAAACATGGATTCCACGGTCGTGATGAATAGCCAAACCCACACCACTAGACCCCTACGAGAGCGGCAAGTAACCCTACAAATTCTAGAGTTAGGAGACCCGGTCTCGACTCCTCGAGATGGTCTCCCACTGGACCCTAGAACCCGGTTACTTGTGCTCCCCGCCTTGGGTCTATCCTAATGCGGAAAAGTAAATAATATACAATGGTGACATCATCCTCAACAACCCGGAAGTGCCCCAATAAAAGAATATTACATGCAATGAATGAAAATGAAAAACTTTCATCTCACATAAAACCCCTGACTATTCAAAAACACGACGATCCAATATAACATATCACAGCAACACATAACATCACATGTCATCAATGTAAGTAAATTTGCGTATCCCAATTGTAGTTGACATATAGCACCGAAACCGGTGTTACACCACATATTACACTTACGGTCGCAGAAAAGTAAGTGAAAAACTACAACAGTTGGAATCCGCAACCACCTTAGACATCACATGTCTAACCAAATGAATTACTTAGACATTGCATGCCTAACAATTATAAACCCCACATTTTAGTCTCGATCTCGAAAACACTTTTCAATATCTAGTCGTGCAATTTAACAAGATTCCCGACATCCTGATCGGATGCTCGTCGGAAACTTTAGTAGACGGCCGCACCCCCCGATACCGTCAACGAAGTGCACTAAGGAGGAACACCGCTGCCGCGAGCACTCGAACGGATTCTTTTGGCGATGGGGTTCTCCTACAGTCACATGGTTGGCGCTATGGGGCATGGCTATCTATTATGTTTACCCGGCGAGTATCCGCGTACGCTACGTGATTGCGACGGACTTTTGATCGCATCAAAATCCCGTGGCAACCGATCAAATGAGACTAAATTGCTAGATTTATAGCATTCAAATTAGTTATCTCATAACTATTTATGGATTCCAAATATTGTATCCCATCACATAATATCCGGACGACGTTAAACTTTTCAATCGATTCATCAAAATCCCACAATTTCCGGACAGCTCAACACTTCAGCACAGTTTTAATAATACCCAGAAGATGCCACAGTGCCTATGAACCAGCCATAAAAGGGTCAAACCAACGCCTCACATGTGACAACGCTAAACTACCACAAACCCTAGGGTTCAGTGGCAGTTTTGACGGCCACATAATCGAGTTAAGGTTTCGTTCTTCTAGAGGGTCCACAGAATCACTTGCATATTTTTCCGAATACGTTAAACTTGAAAAAATGGGTTTTTGACATTCGATCGAACTTTTTAACTTCGCCTAGACAATATATGAATATCCCGAAACAATGTTAAAACTACGAATACGAAACACTCCGAATTGCTTATAGTGTAAGATTACATCACATGCAAAATTAGCAAAAAAAAAACAACACCCGAAACACCAAAACAAGCACATGACAAAAAATTGAACACCAAATGCCTCTAATAGGCCGGCCACCTCGGAAAATCTCCCCATGTGCTCGTCCAAATTCTGAGCACTGGGTCCCAAATTTTTGCCATGTTCTTAGAATCTCCTATATACCATTCTGCACTTGTTTGAAAAATTTTCTGAAAGCTTTATAAAATCGACAGAAAGTGGAGTTTCGTGTTTCAAGTTACGGAGTTGTTTCGGTTTCGTGATCTTAAAAAAATTCGTATTAATTTCTAGCATGTCTCTGATACCACTGCAGGGCTACCTAAGAAGGCAGCAAGATTTTGGGAGGCATCGTCCATGCCAAATTCAAAAAATTTCCGTTTTAGCTAACCCTAAACACGAATCGTATACTAGAAATCTACGGAATATTAAATGCAAACACTTTGCAATAAGAAGTGAGCAAGGAATACAACCTTTGTAGACCGGTCCTTTACTTCGATAGCTCCGTGTAGTAGTCCCTTCGCTGCGATCGTGAACTCCAAACTCTGGAGAGGCTCCCGTGAACAAACGAACATGCTTGCTTCGAAGTTTTCGAGGCCGAAGATGATCTACGTCGAGGAGAAACTAACCCAAGCTATTTCTTCACTAGGTCAAGAACTTTATGAAGAGAACACCCTAATCTAAATGGCAAGTAGTAGCGGTTGATGAAGTAAGAAGTGGGCTTACATTAGATTTTATTTTCTCACATGTTTTCATCACTTGATCAAGAGCTAGGGAGCAAAAACCATGAAGAAGAAGAAGATGAACCTTAAGTGAAGAAGCGATGAAATAATAATGTGATAAGGTTAGAAATGAAACCATGGTCAAATAATATCATGGCTAACCCTTGTAGAGATTAAACCATAGCCTAGGGTTAAAGTTGGGTTAATAAATATCTTAAGGAAGACAAAAAAAGTTGACTTAGTCAAAGGTTATCCAAAAGCTTTCACAAGCTTATCCTTGACTTAATCAAAAGTTTGAATTAGCTTAAGACATATAAAACCCTAGCTTAACACTAGCATGGTTTAATTCTCATACAATAAAATGTTGCATTTGTAACCTCGCATGACACAAACATGTACACAATTATACATATCACATATATACAATGTGCACATCAAGTGAGAAAAGAAACTTAAGTGAGCCAATACTAGTTAATGTAAAGTAATATATCAAATATATAATTATACATTAAATCATTAAATCAACACTTGATTTAATGACCCGGTCATATCACATATAACTGACTAATATCAAATGTAATATCTTATCGAATCAACACTTGATCCGACAACCTGGTTATATTATATATAACCATTCATGTCACATATCGCGAGAATAGAATATGGTATCTCATATCGTATCAATCTCGGTCCCGCACATATCACATATGTGCTCCTACTCCGTTTCGCTTGAGCCAGGAAACCCCTGTGTAAGACTCTAAAAACTCGTCAATACGCCGGCAGTAGGTGATGATCGTATCAAACACCCACAAGCCGCAAGCGGTCTGCTAAACGTAACGGCCACCCGGGTATTGAGCGATCAAAAGATCAATAAGCATGCCTGCTCACACTCATGCGAATCCAATCAGTAACACTACCGTACAGTCCTGTCTCTTCGTCTGATATGTCGCATATCTCGTCTAGGGCTGGTAAACGTCAGACCCCGGTAACTCGATAAGTCGTGTCGATATGAGACTCATAACGGATCGAGAAACTACTGATAACACTTACCAGTATATCTCTGAAGCAGCCTTGGGCAAGGACTTCCTGTTATAGCCAATCGTGCACAGCGCAACATTAACTCCCCAATATCGGGAGAGACGAATCCCCTCCTATCGCTCATTGCCTCCATGTTGTTAGGTCCACGTTACCTCTCCCGGTACTTTCGGGGATGCGGAAACGGTAAAACAAAAATTTTCTAAACTTTGTAACATGGACCGTAAAAGCCAGATCTTTGCTAAACTAAACTTGCACACTTGCAAAGAAGAGTTAACTACTCGGCAAAGTGGTTATACCTCAACTTGAACTCCTTCTCTTCTTGTTGTTCTTCTTCTTTCTTGCTCTTTGTAGTAGCTTGAATGGCTTCCCCTTCTCGTCTCCTCTTTGTCGAAGATAGATCCACCTGAGGGCTTCATCCTTGGGCTCCTTTCTCGATCTTGAGAGAACTAAGGTATTCGGCTTGCTAGACCTTCTACCTTAGAGTGAGTAGAGTGTGCTTTGGGGTGTTATATCTTCAAGGAGATGATTCTCAACACATGAGATTTGCTCTTCTTGAACAAGAGGAGGAAGAAGATGAAGTGAGGAGAGAGAATCAATATGATAGAATGAGCTATTTTCCTCTTGCAACCATAACAAAAGGAAAATGATTTATCTAATTAATAATAATAAATCAAAATGAAATAGTTGATGGTTGTATTTGGAATGACCACCATCATCACTTCATTAAAAGAATGTAAGCTAGAATCAAGGAGTATCCTTGCAAAGCAATGATGATGGTCAACATTCAACCATGGTCAACAAGTCAACCATGGTCAACAAGTCAACAAAATCAACCATAACATTATTTCATTTAATTACTATTATTAATTGATATTTCATAAATCCATTAGGGTTTGGAAAAATACGACTGTCAACTGTGCATACGCACCCGTTCCGAAACCCTAATGAAAGACCTCATCCTCCGCCTCAAGCAACTGTGCATACACACCTGCATTCTCGTTCCGAGGAACAAGAATACTGAGAGATAAAAGCAACCCCAAAACATATACCAGTATCTGGCTCAAACCAGAGCCTGCCAGTATGATCCGTCCGGACTCCAAACGTGCACAAGTGCGCGGATGAGAACGAACCCTGCCGCAAAACCATGCGACCTCTACTCAGTTTTGCCCAGAGGCGAATAGCTCTCTGTGTGGGACTCTAAAGACTCGACGCTACGCTGGCAGTGGGTTTAACCACAGACCGCAAGCAGCACTAGCTGTGCGTAACGGTCCCCAGGTAGATGCCGATAAGAAGACTGACGAGGTAAAACCCATCTGAACTCCTACTGAGTCTGAATGTGACATTCTCCGTACAGTCCGGTCTGTTCGTCTGATACATCGCATGGTGGGCCTAGGGGGCGGTAAACGTCAGTCCCCTAATAGCGGTACAAGTCGTGTCGGAGTGAAGCCCAATACACCCTGAGATAACACTGGAAACCTACCAGTATATCTCGCTTGCCCTGGCCAGGGACTACTCGTGTAATGGCTCTCCTAGACACAGCGCGATGTCAACCCCCAATACCGGGAGAGACGAATCCTGTCTAACCGTCACTGCCTCCAAGTGCTTCGGGACTGCTCCCAACTACTACCTGTTTGCACGACTCAGAAGAGCCGTGGTAGGGTAGTAATTAAAGAACAGTGGGAACACACTCGAGGCGGAGTGACAGTGTCAAGTCAGCGGACTAAGCTGTACTCATGTCACCTGGGAACTGATAACTGACGATAGGTATAATACCAACCATCAGTTCCCGACGAGTCCTGTCCAGTGTACTCGTAACCTAACGAGCACCCGCATACTATCTCAAGTACGACGTACCGACGGCTGTGGGACAGACCGTCTCCCGTGCTGGGATGAGAAGCGCATACGCTAGTCTACTCCGGAGTATCGATGCCCTATCTCGATACTCCCACGACTAGGGACGTGTATAAGGATGTGCTTGTAGATTACCCAGCCCCCACGAGTGTGATCGCCATCACAACGCCGGTAATCAAGCAAAGATCCAAAGGGCTCTACTAATGCGTATAGGTGATATAATAAATAAACACACAAGTACACATTAAAGCAGAGACAAATCAAGTATCATACTACTATATTGAGCAAGATTGTCTGTACAACTGTGAATATCCCAAGCTTCCATCAAGTAATATACATACTAGTATGATACAGTAATGGCCTCTATGGCAAATACACTAACAATCTCCCACTTGCACTAAGGCCATGTACTGGCGTATCGAAGACCTATCATCTCGATCAGCCGCTCGAACTGAGTCTGGGGTAAAGCCTTCATGAATGGGTCCGCAGTGTTGTCCTTTGTGTCCACTCTCCGCACCTCGATCTCCTGTCGATCAATGATCTCCCTGATCAGGTGATACCGCCTTAAGATGTGCCTGGATTTCTGATGGGACCTTGGTTCCTTCGCTAAAGCTATAGCCCCATTGTTATCGCAATACAAAGGTATTGGGTCAACAATGAACGGAACCACCTGAAGTTCACTAATGAACTTCTTAATCCAGACCGCCTCTTTTGCGGCATCGTTTGCAGCAATGTATTCAGCCTCCATCGTCGAGTCTGCGACGTTATCCTGCTTGGAACTCCTCCAACATACCGCCCCTCCGTTGAGGGTAAACACAAAAACCGAGACAGACTTGCTGTCATCTTTGTCACTCTGGAAGCTTGAATCGGTAAAGGACTCGACCCTGAGGTCTCCATTACCGTAAACCAGGAACATCTCCTTAGTCCTTCTCAGGTACTTGAGAATGTTCTTCACTGCTGTCCAGTGGTCCTCCCCTGGGTCTGACTGATACCGGCTTACCGCGCTCAGCGCGTAAGCTACATCTGGTCTTGTACATAGCATCGCATACATTATAGATCCTACCGCCGAAGCGTAGGGTATAGTGCTCATGCGAACCCTCTCCTCGTCAGTCTTAGGAGACATCTTCTTGGAGAGGGTAATTCCGTGCAATGCGGGTATGTAACCGCGCTTGGAATCCTCCATACTAAATCTCTTTAGTACGGTCTCTATGTACCTGGACTGCGAAAGTCCCAGTAGTCTCTTGGATCTATCTCTATTGATCTTGATCCCCAGAATGTACGAGGCATCACCCAGGTCTTTCATGGAGAACCTTTGTGACAAAAATAGCTTGACCGATTGTAGCATAGGAATATCATTTCTTATCAAAAGAATGTCGTCCACGTACAAGACTAGGAACACGACAGTTCGTCCTACAATCTTCTTATATACACAGGGTTCATCTTCGTTCGTGATGAAATCAAATTCCTTGATTGCCTCATCAAAACAGATGTTCCAGCTCCGCGATGCCTGCTTTAATCCATAAATGGATTTAAGCAACTTGCACACCCTTCCGCTGCTCCCACTGTCTACGAAACCTTCTGGTTGATCCATGTAAACGCACTCTTCCAAACAACCGTTTAGGAAAGCCGTCTTAACATCCATCTGCCAGATTTCATAGTCATGGAAGGCAGCAATGGCAAGTAGGATCCGAATGGATTTGAGCATAGCCACCGGAGAAAAAGTCTCGTCATAGTCCAAACCAGGTCTTTGACGAAAACCTTTTGCAACGAGTCTAGCTTTATAGGTTTCCACCTGCCCATCTACACCAAGTTTCCTTTTGTAGATCCATTTGCATCCAATGGGTTTTACCCCAGGTGGAGCAATATCCAAGGTCCACACTTTATTGGCGTACATGGACTCCATTTCGGATTGCATTGCTTCCTGCCACTTATCAGAGTCCCTACTGATAATGGCCTGCCTGAAACTGGTAGGGTCATCTTCTTCCAAGATGCAATCCTCTCGATCCCCGTCTATGAGAAAACCGTAGTATCTCTCGGGCGGATGAGAAATCCTACCAGATCTGCGGAGTGGCTGAGGTTCTTCTGGGGTTATTGAATTCTGAGGTTCTGTCAAATCTTCAGTTTCATTTTGTGGTCGCTGAATTTCCTCCAGTTCTACCGAACTCCCACTTGTTTCTTTTGCAAGAAATTGCCACTCTAAAAAGGTGGCGTGGCGAGATACAAACATCTTCTGTTCCTCGGTGTGGTAGAACAGATATCCTGTGGAGTTCTTAGGATATCCCACAAATTTACATAGAACTGAACGTGCCTGAAGTTTGTCCGGATTTTGTACTTTTACATAGGCCGGAAACCCCATACCTTAATACGTTTAAGATACGGCTTTTTACCATTCCATATCTCGAACGGTGTCTTAGGCACAGATTTAGACGGAACATCATTCAACAGATATGCTGCTGTCAAGAGCGCATGTCCCCAAAATGAAAGAGGTAACTCGGCATTACTCATCATGGAGCGAACCATATCCAGTAGGGTACGATTCCTCCGCTCCGATACACCGTTGTGCTGTGGTGTATAAGGAGGAGTAAGCTGAGAGAGAATACCATTCTCTTTTAAGTAATCTAGGAATTCCGTGCTTAAGTACTCCCCTCCCCTGTCAGACCGGAGGATCTTGATACTTTTGCCTGTCTGGTTCTCTACTTCGTTTCTGAATTCCTTGAATTTCTCAAAAGCTTCAGATTTGTGTTTCATCAGATACACATATCCGAACCTAGAGAGATCGTCAGTGAATGTGATGAAGTACGACAACCCACCCCTTGCATGTATAGACATCGGACCACATACATTACTATGTACGAGTCCCAAGAGCTCTGCTGCTCTTTCTCCATGTCCGGTGAACGGAGATTTGGTCATCTTCCCTTTGAGACAAGATTGACAAGTTTCATAAGATGAAAACTCGAACGCATCCAAGAGTCCATCTTTATGCAACTTACTCAGTCTTTTCTCTCCGATATGACCAAGTCTACAATGCCACAAGTAGGATTCATTCGTATCTGAATTCTTCCTCTTGCTTGTGTTTTGTATATTGAGAACTGTATTCTGATTTAGAACGTAGATACCATTACACAGTGTACCCTCTGCAACCAGTACCTTATGAAGGTAAATGTTCATGATATTCTTTTCAAGAACAAAGTTATATCCATCTTTATCGAGTAAAGAAACTGATATGATGTTGCAAACCATGGAGGGTACATAGTAGCAATCGTTCAAAATCATAGTCTTGCCATTTGGCAATACTAGGTGATATTCACCGACGGCTGCCGCATTAACTTGTGCTCCGTTCGCTACTCTGAGCGACATATCACCCGGTGCAACTTTCCTACTTTTTCTCAGTCCCTGCAATAAATTACAGATATGAGATCCTGATCCGCTATCAAGTACCCAGGAGGTAGGGCTGACCGTAAAACAGTTCTCAATTACAAGAACACCTGAAGTAGATGCAAAACCATGCTTCTTCTTCAACTGGGTATCCTGGAAATCCATACTTTCCTCTATCCCATTCTCATACTCATGACTGTTGTCACAAGTTAGAGCTGAACCAACTTTCCCCAGTCCCGAATAAGAATTCGGATCGGTCAAGCGATACATTTTATTATCTTGATTAGGGCGTGAAAAGGTTGCTGCCTGGAGAGGGAGAAAAGAAACACTCAGCGTATGCTCTTGCAAGATTACATTGGTTTATTAATTTATCTAACCAGGATGTCTCCCACTGTTTACTCAAATTCTTCTTAAAACCTTTTTAAAAGAAGAACTAGCCGGGATTTAATTCACGTCACAATACTTGCTTAACCTTTCAGCCAGGCCAATTTCGGTACTTCGAGGGAGGTTTTCCAACGCTTTCGCTAAGTTCCTTAATTCAAGAACCACTTTTCCCTGGGGGCGTAACCCCGCTAACACCTTTCTAGTCACCTACTAGGTTTATAGCATTGATTGTTAAGTGAAATAATCTCCCGAGGGTAATCCAACTCATCAGTGGGATCGGGATCCAACTATCATTGTGTGATGACCTAGATGGAATCCACTCTAGTCACCACACTCCAGAAGGTATGCTAAATCTGCAAGTCTCAGTACTTTTGAAACTCCCGATGTGGTTTTTGCCCCTAAGACCCAAGTGACCTTGACTGAGCCAACATATCAAAGGATCCTAGTCAAGTTCAACCCGTCATTATCTTGACTGCATTAGACCCACCCGTACGAGTCCTTGACTGAGCCAAAATGACCGTACGACTGTCCTAACCAATCACTTTGTATCCTACGGAAAAATATTACATAGCTACCGTACACTACGCCTCGGCTGAGCACGAAATACGTAGCACGAATACTAAGCAATATCAATCCGAAACGACGGAGGGCTACGACTGGGTTTTGGCGAAAACCCGTTAACGTAATGAACTTGATGTCGTTGAAGAAACGTGATACACTTTTGAAAATATAGTGGCGAAAACTTTTTGCTAAAGAGGTCACTCCCTGTGAAGGGATCTCGGCTCTTTCCTCGTCGAGTGAGGTGCTGGGCATTCGTAAGATGAATACCTCGATGCAAAGCAAGAATAATCGACTATGGTGAAGTTATTACCCTGACGGAAACCTTTTTGTCCAAGGGGTCACTCCCGATGAGGGGATCTCGGCCCTTGCCTCATCGATTGAGGTGCTGGGCATTCATAACCGAATACCTCGATGCAAAACAAAAAGATGAACGTCCTTGTAATAACAGCTTTTTGAAAAACTTGTTCCAACAACGTCTTTTAGTTTTATTTTCTTGCATTAGTTCTTTTAATGCGTCCCATCATTTAAATCCTACCATTGCAGAAAACAACCA
Source organism: Agapanthus africanus (assembly GCA_030015575.1). Lineage (NCBI taxonomy): Eukaryota > Viridiplantae > Streptophyta > Magnoliopsida > Asparagales > Amaryllidaceae > Agapanthus > Agapanthus africanus. The sequence goes on from CM057348.1 coordinate 540,706,791, forward strand.
AAATATGACGTACGCTTATGCCATTCGCATTCGCCACGGGGTCCCGTCATCACCCGTTAGGTTACTTAACTAACGACAGAGCGGGGGCTGGGCTAGCGCGGCTGTAAAACATAAGCAACGCCTAAATATAAAGCAATGATAGACATTACAGATCACAGATGAATACATTGGATATACTAGGAATCCGCAATCCATTCGAGCCTGCAACGAAAAGCGGATTACACGGTCGCGGTGAATAGCCAAAACCCCACCCAAGACCCCTACGGGTGCGGCAAACTACCCGCCAAGTACCCGGTAGTTTGTGCACCCCTCCATGGGTCTATCCTAGGAGCAAAAACAGTAAAAAGAATTATACAATGACGGCTAAAACCCCGACCCGGTTGTGCGGCCATACAAATAATATTATTACATCAATTTACATTTACAAATGAATAAAAGAAAAACAAAAGCTCATCTCACATCCACCCCGGCTATTCACCCGCGACAGTCCAACACATTCATATACACATTCCAATGTCAAACACAGATCACAGAGATGTATAACCCCGACTAATCGACTTATAGCGATTAGCCGACGTTCAATACATACAAACATCACAGATATAACCAACATAGCCAAAGTGTAGCGAAGTTCGAAAAAAAAATACGGATTTATAGGACCCCAAAAGTAAATTTCTTTTCTGGAAAATATGGGCACATATAACATATTTGAAAAATCCCAAAACCCTACCAGAAGAACACTGCACAAAACACGATCACATGAAGAGCCCAAACGGCGGCGGATCCGCGGCGAAGAGAATAGCTGAGGCCGCGGATCCGCGGCGGTTTGAAGGATTCATGGGATCGTTTTTGGTGGGTGTTCTCACAAAACCCTGAGCCGATTTTAGGAGTAAAACTTTTTACTTTTAGAGCATAAAAAATTTCAACAGAAACTTAGGGTTTTGATTTCCGGTTTTTGTGATTTTTCCGTTTCGAACTTCCATACACTTCGCTACCAAGCTAGTTTAAGTTTAGTTAGGCTCTGATATCACTGTTAGGTCCACGTTACCTCTCCCGGTACTTTCGGGGATGCGAAAACGGTAAAACAAAAATTTTCTAAATTTTGTAACATGGACCGTAAAAGCCGGATCTTTGCTAAACTAAACTAGCACACTTACAAAGAAGAGTTAACTACTCGACAAAGTGGTTATACCTCAACTTGAACTCCTTCTCTTCTTGTTGTTCTTCTTCTTTCTTGCTCTTTGTAGTAGCTTGAATGGCTTCCCCTCCTCGTCTCCTCTTTGCCGAAGATAGATCCACCTGAGGGCTTCATCCTTGGGCTCCTTTCTCGATCTTGAGAGAACTAAGGTATTCGGCTTGCTAGACCTTCTACCTTAGAGTGAGTAGAGTGTGCTTTGGGGTATTATATCTTCAAGGAGATGATTCTCAACACATGAGATTTGCTCTCCTTGAACAAGAGGAGGAAGAAGATGAAGTGAGGAGAGAGAATCAATATGATAGAATGAGCTATTTTCCTCTTGCAACCATAACAAAAGGAAAATGATTTATCTAATTAATAATAATAAATCAAAATGAAATAGTTGATGGTTGTATTTGGAATGACCACCATCATCACTTCATTAAAAGAATGTAAGCTAGAATCAAGGAGTATCCTTGCAAAGCAATGATGATGGTCAACATTCAACCATGGTCAACAAGTCAACCATGGCCAACAAGTCAACAAAATCAACCATAACATTATTTCATTTAATTACTATTATTAATTGATATTTCATAAATCCATTAGGGTTTGGAAAAAGACGACTGTCAACTGTGCATACGCACCCGTTCCGAAACCCTAATGAAAGACCTCATCCTCCGCCTCAAGCAACTGTGCATACACACCTGCATTCTCGTTCCGAGGAACAAGAATACTGAGAGATAAAAGCAACCCCAAAACATATACCAGTATCTGGCTCAAACCAGAGCCTGCCAGTATGATCCGTCCGGACTCCAAACGAGCACAAGTGCGCGGATGAGAACGAACCCTGCCGCAAAACCATGCGACCTCTACTCAGTTTTGCCCAGAGGCGAATAGCCCTCTGTGTGGGACTCTAAAGACTCGACGCTACGCTGGCAGTGGGTTTAACCACAGACCGCAAGCGGCACTAGCTGTTCGTAACGGTCCCCAGGTAGATGCCGATAAGAAGACTGACGAGGTAAAACCCATCTGAACTCCTACTGAGTCTGAATGTGACATTCTCCGTACAGTCCGGTCTGTTCGTCTGATACATCGCATGGCGGGCCTAGGGGGCGGTAAACGTCAGTCCCCTAATAGCGGTACAAGTCGTGTCGGAGTGAAGCCCAATACACCCTGAGATAACACTGGAAACCTACCAGTATATCTCGCTTGCCCTGGCCAGGGACTACTCGTGTAATGGCTCTCCTAGACACAGCGCGATGTCAACCCCCAATACCGGGAGAGACGAATCCTGTCTAACCGTCACTGCCTCCAAGTGCTTCGGGACTGCTCCCAACTACTACCTGTTTGCACGACTCAGAAGAGCCGTGGTAGGGTAGTAATCAAAGAACAGTGGGAACACACTCGAGGCGGAGTGACAGTGTCAAATCAGCGGACTAAGCTGTACTCATGTCACCTGGGAACTGATAACTGACGATAGGTATAATACCAACCATCAGTTCCCGACGAGTCCTGTCCAGTGTACTCGTAACCTAACGAGCACCCGCATACTATCTCAAGTACGACGTACCGACGGCTGTGGGACAGACCGTCTCCCGTGCTGGGATGAGAAGCGCATACGCTAGTCTACTCCGGAGTATCGATGCCCTATCTCGATACTCCCACGACTAGGGACGTGTATAAGTATGTGCTTGTAGATTACCCAGCCCCCACGAGTGTGATCGCCATCACAACGCCGGTAATCAAGCAAAGATCCAAAGGGCTCTACTAATGCGTATAGGTGATATAATAAATAAACACACAAGTACACATTAAAGCAGAGACAAACCAAGTAGCATACTACTATATTGAGCAAGATTGTCTGTACAACTGTGAATATCCCAAGCTTCCATCAAGTAATATACATACTAGTATGATACAGTAATGGCCTCTAGGGCATATACACTAACACATGTGACTCAGGACTGTACCCAAAAGCCACTATTTTGCACGTCCTCTTGAACGTGGTAAGTTGGAAATCAAAGCACAGTTAGAATCACACAAGACTCTATGACGATCTCGGGTCAATAGACTAACCTGTACCAGTGTCACCAGAGAACTGCCATCTGACGTGAGGTATAATGCCATCTGGGAGTTCTCGGCGAGTCCATCCAGTGTACCCAGTCTCCACTGAGCACCTTTATATCATCTCTAATGTCAAACACCAATGGATATGGGATCATCCATTGCCCATCTACATGGGTCGAGAAAGTATACGCTAGTCTACTCTGGTATATCGATGCCTCGTCTCGATACACCCATGACTAGGGACATTAAATGATGTACTTACCGACTACCTCTGTCCCACTAGTATGATCTGCATCATAATCCAGGTAGTCAAGTACATATCCTAAGGGCTTTACCAACATGTAACAGAGAGACAATCAGTGTACATGTTAAGATAAAGAGTAACCAGATTGCATACTATCATGTCGAGCAAGAAAGTCCTCCCTATATATGTCAAAGCATCCACTACAATATACATCTCATGTACAGTAATGGCCTCTAGGGCATACATATAACTAATAAAATATTCATAATATTTATCACATCGATTATTTTAATTCCAAAAATAATATTTTATTTTCTGAAATGCTATAATCTTCCCCCTTTAAATAAATTCGGTCCCCGAATTTAAACTTAAACCCCCCAAATACTAAAACATTTCAGCAAAACAATCAAATCATCGGGGCTCCGAGTATCAAGAATGCATAATACATATCTTAGCGCAATGCATGCGCATGAAAACGAGTGTAAACTCAACATCTAAACTCTTTCAATCAGTACGCAGTCATCGGAGTTATGGCGAAAATACGAGTGTCAAAATCCAATGCGAAAACCAATAATGATATAACTAAAACTATAACATGTATCTAGTATGCAACGTTGTAAAATCGTCAAAACATCTGAATAGAAATGCATGCAAACCCTTTTTTCTTCAAATCGCCGTGAGATACACGTACCACGACACAAGTAGCGGACGTTCATTATGAGGAAAAATAGCTATACATATATATATCCTTTGTTTAACATACACTTTCTGCCTTTTGAAAATAACCTTAGGGAGGGTTTTCCTTCTATAAGGTTTCTTGTCATCATGGACACGTAAGAAAATATTGAGGGTATAGCTCATTTTTGAAAATCCATTCGGTAAATATCGATGCATGCGAAAAAACTTAGGTACTGTTCCCAGAATAGTCCTGCTCGGTTACTAAACCAAATAGTAAATATCATAAAACAAACTGTTCCAAAAGAAATCGATCCCAAATTTGTAAGAGAATGCCACGTGCGTCTGGTGCGTACGGAAATCGAAATCAATGCATGTGCTATACATGTGCACAGAAACAAAATCTAAGTGCAACGGGTGTGCACGAAAACATCTGTCAAGTGCAACGGGTGTGCCTGACGACAATATCAAGTGCATCTGATATACACGAAGAATCCTGATTTAGTGCATCTGGTGTGCACAAAATCGCATCTAACGTGCCAAGTATGCGCAAGAATCCAAATCAAGTACACAAGGTGCACGAAAACAAATATCGAATATCATAATCGAAATCGACGGTATACAACATACATCAATCCAAATCAGGTATACCGTGGTATATAAACTCATAAATGTGTGCATCTGCGTGCACAAAATCACATCAAGGTACGGAAAGCTCATGTAATTTACACCAAATACATAAGTCAAAATCGTGTGCAACCCCTGTGCATGAATTTAAAATCGAATATATTAGAGGGTATGAAATAAAAATCAGGTGCAATGGGTCTGCACAAAACGAAAATCAGTACAACTGATACATAAAAATACAAATCATGTGCAACTGTGGTGCACATAGGAAATATCAATCATATCTCATCAATGATGGCAATTCTGGCCCGCGGAGTGTGCGTAATACGACCGATCCTGGGTCCAAGTCTTCTTGTGCAGTATTCCAAAAAGATTCTGTCGGGGTCTCTCCCAAATCTCATCTCTGCCAAACTGCCCGGAAGTTATCACCCTTTACTTAATCCATTTCTTGTTCCGGAACGGCTGCATACTCATCATGACTTCTTCTGAAAGATATTTACATATTCAACGCCTCTGCATGCGTATCACACTTCTGATGTCAACGGAGTGGAATGTCACCTCGTCAAGATCTTGTACGAACCGCTTACTCTGCTTTTCTTCAATGTGGACCAATTCGGAATCATCTCTTCGTAGCTGTGTGGACTGTGCTACAAACGGTTGCACTCATATCTAGAGTCTCCTTTCCGAAGTTACGTACTCGACATCTCAAATATCATGTAGTAGGCATCTTGCCAATTAACTTCTCAGGAACTCGTTCAACTTATCGGAGTGATGCGCTTACGCTCTTCCTCTCTCGATCGACTCACAACATGCCTGTGTGAGGTCCTCCTCTAGCTAAAGCTAGCAAATCTAGCGATCTCCCCTCGGGTTATCCAAACGAACCACATGTCCTAGTCATTCCTCTATGGGTGACTAGCGATCTTCTATCATATCCCTAAGTATAAACTCGTGCTACAATAGCTTCAAACATCTGGGGCGATATCTTGTCAGTCGCAGCAACAGCTGGCTCATTCGTCCGCAAGCTAAATAATGCCTCAATCCTCAAGAGTAGACGATAAATTAACGGTCGTCACATTCTAGCTGGCCTCTAGCAGTGGCCCAATCCTCTGGTGCTGATCTAAACGTTTGAGAAATCTTAGTAAAAACAATCCATCAAAATGCTCACATCACAAAAAAATACAAAAAAACGATATCTCTATGCAATCGTGTGTCACCAGAATTATGCCCTGGTCAGTCCTCATCCAAGACGACCTTGTGTTGACCGCACCTCTAGCCGCAGTTCTCTCTATGCTCGTGTAACCGTGGTAATAGAAATCACAATCCGACATCGATGAGGATGGATCATAGGAACGAATAGAATACGGTGCAAAGAAATGTACATCCTAAGGCTTCTTAAGCGGAGTAGCGTATCGTAAGTATGCCGCGGAATATACAGACGGTACGTCACTCTACTTAAGTCACCTACTCCATCAACCAAGGTCAACCTACGCGACGAAAGTTCGGGTCTAATACCCCTTCGACTAAGTCTAAGTTCCGTAAGGTCAAGCCTAGGTTCCGAATATATATATACGCCCTAGACTCCGCATAGTCAAACCTAGACTCGAACCAAGATTAAACCTAGCGCTCTGATACCAACTTTGTCATGACCCAAAGGTACTGAACGTGACTGGCACTTAAATTACAAAATGTCTAGAGGCGTAACGTAATCTAAGTAAACCAAAGCCCAGAATTTAAACCGTTTAAGAAATAGAGTGAAGGAAAACTTGTTTTAAAGAAATTGATTTTCACAACGAAAGTCGTAATAAACATTTTAAAAGCATAAAGTTTTTCCAAAAATTTCGGGAGAGTTTCCCTTGTAAAAACTGGCCCCAAACAGGTACAAAACAAGAATAATCATAAGTAATAATAAAAAGGCATCTCCAAGCGGGAGCTAGCTCTTCGCTAATTGGCGGAAACACCCACTCAAGCAATACAAATATACAACGCCGAAGGCAAGAATCAAAACTCAGAAAGAAAACCAACATCCTCAAGAAAACCAGAGAAGAACCATAATAATACAAGCACGCGACTCTAAGGTCAAAAGAATATACAACTGGTCTTCTAAGTCCATCAAATATACAAGTCTGGTTGATGGAGCTTACTAGATACAACTGAAATAAATAAAAGTGCAACGGTGGTCACGATACAAGTGAACCCACCTACCAAAGCAATCGCCCAGAAGGAAGCAGTGTGCCAACAAGCTGCAATGAAACCTGTACAGCCAAACCTGAAAGAAACTGTGGCACAACGGGGGTGAGTTGCCAACTCGTGAGTAGAAGACATCACCGAGTAAAAATCGCATGTATGACGATCTCCTAGGTCATACGATAATATACTCATAATATAACACAGGAACATCCAGTAAGGCAGAGTAATAGTCTATGCATCGGTGTGGTACCAAGTATCCGTATCAACATCATGAAGTAGCAACATGTCATGTATATGATGTATGGAATGCATCATGAATGAATAATTCACAAGAAATCAGAATATATCTGTATGAGAAAGCTGTGTTCTTTTCTTAGTAAAATTTAGTATAAAAACTGGAGTATCGTCAATGAAATCGACAGAAAAGCCGTGTCAAGTATTGACACCAAATATGTATATCTCAATATCTCAATATGTCGGGCTCCGTCAATCCAGATCGACCCAAAACATCGAATCTCACGACCACATCGGTATCCTCCGGATATCCGCCGCGTCAAACATCAACGGTCGGTAGTGCTCCCCTGCCGGGCTCAACACCATCTATGTGATCTTCTTGCCCCGAGGTACCGCACCGGGTCCACCATGTACCCGCAGACGGTGCATCCCCTTCCTCGAATCGAGTATGTTATACAGCTCAAAAACCGAGAAAACACATGGTGGACACCTCTCACATCATATCACGAAAAAACCGCAAATTTCTATCTTTAGAGATGATAATTTGTTTATAAAATCCTTGCGGTTTCTCCAAATCCAGAAATCTCATGGACAATCCGAAATCCCAAAATCGAGAGTCAATAAACAGTGAATTACGGGCATAAAGCCCCATAATATTGCATGACAAATGAATATATACATACATGGGTATCCGAGTAAAGAATGCAATATCTAAACTAGCATAGTAATGATATATTGGAACTATCAGCTAGCAAGTTATATCAATGAAGTAGTATTCTCTAAGGTGTACGTGATATGGCAATTACCGATGATGATTTGTGTGAGCCGTCAAGCAAGTGTTCGTGGACATATGCATCATCGGTAATGGTGATGGTGTCCTAACAAACGAGATCATAATAGTTAAGGAAACACATGTAGAAACATGCAACGCAAAGAGAACATGAATATAATGGAGAATGAATAGTAAACGCAACATTGAAAAATATACATTTCTAAGTACGAGTCATACAGTTTTGGCATTTGAAATAGTACGAATCGTGGTTTTTAGAAAATAGGGGCTATGGTGTTTTTAAGAAATGGCACGTCCTTTGAAAAATCTGTAATATCCTTCTGGTTGACTTTTGGAAATACTCACGATTCGTTAGTTTTTGAAAATAGGTATGACTCGAGCCTGGTCTAACATCTTCCTAATCAACTAAAAGACTAAACTAAGGAACTAGTCAAAAGGGTAAGAAATCCACCTAAATTCCGAGTCAATATACCTAGTAGTCGGCGATCCAGCCTCATAGTGTCACGTACTGTATAATACATAGTACGGCATTCTCGAGTTAAGAGTGCGGATCAATCATCATATCTATACCTCGTACGGTAAAATCCATCGTATAGCATCCCAAAATCGAGAGTACGGGTCAACTATCATATATACATCATCATTCATATGGTATCATCATCGTGCAATATCATGATCATGGGTACGGTTATAAAGTATCGTATATTCAAATATTATCAACTCACATATTATCGTATGCTTGAATACATATCGCTTAACGACCCATTATAATATCACGTCATGTATCATATCATGACTCAATCACATATCAAAACTCACGACATCATGCCCGATCATATCGACTCACCTCGAAGTATCATATAATATCCTCATCTCACGTGTATATGTATGTGTGTGTGTGTATGTATATATAAACCTACACTCATACATGAATATATACATATATACACATATACACACAAAAACAAGTGTGCGTGTGTGTGTGTGTGTGACTACATATAACCTGTGATTCGCCTCCAAGGTAATCATCCTCTGGATAGGTCTTCCTAAATCAACCAAATCTAACCTAAGGTCTTCTAAATACCCTACTCACTAAGTATCCACTGTCACATCGAAAACGCATAATAATAATACGGTAATAACCCTATTCTACGTTTGCGGGGGTGCTATACGCCATCCACCCGACTTCCCCCATAGATATACATCTACTCACATTGATCCTTGCTTTCCGAATTCGATGCCGCCATGCTCTTCCCTTGTCGTACGATGTCCATATGGGTACCTATAGTTTCAAATACATTATATCGTGAAACAAGAATAAAAATACAAGAAAACCCAATACAGCACACGAGACACACATAGGTTAGAACCTATGGCCTACGTATGCAAGAAGAACCAAATAACCCTCGACATCGATGTACAAATGCCAATCGATCGAGATAAAACACCCATATCAGAACTTAAGTCATGAAAAATCATGAAACCAAAACAGAAACTCAGAAAACTTGTTCCAGATTTTTGGTCAGGTGAAGTGGGGATAAACAAACAGTACAGTTGGGTAGTCTATGGGGTATGTGAGCTACAGAACCAATCTTAACACCATTACCCACAATTTACCCGGCGAGATCAGCAAAAAGTCCGGCCTGGCCGGTTTTTGTTACTTGGTTTGGGTTCGTCTTCTCTGGGTGGTCTTCTAGTGTTTAATCTAGGTCAATAGAGTTGCTTGTTTTTCCTGTAAAGGTCTCAGGTCACTCCAGATTTCCTGTAGTCCACAAAATATTCACAAAACCGACATTTGAAATATCTAATTCAAGTTTCATGGTCTAGTCTCTGGTTTGATCTAGGTTTTTAACACTAAAGGGGGTTGTAGTCACCAATTACACCTCATAATGCCATCACAACCCATTCTATTCTCTAAACCTCAACTTGTAATTTTCAAAACTCACAAATCTTAACTGAACCTATCCTAAACTAAAATAGAAGCTAAAGAAACTCAATTACTAAACTAATAGTGTGGGATTTATCTCATTTGGCAACACAAGAATTTTCTTGAGTTGCTCAAAGTCTTAAAAGTCCAAACTTGATGCCTCCATAGGGTTGATAGTGGTGTTAGGATCAATTTGTGTTAAGGAATTATGGTGTTTTAGTGAGGATTTTGTGGTGGACATGGGGGGTAGTGGAGGTTGAGGAGGAGGAGAAGATGAAGATGATAACAAAATGAAGAAATGATCCATGGTCAAGTCAAGAAATATGTAGACCCTCTCTCTCTCACATCAACCATGCCATGCCATGATACTTGTCACCTCACCAAAATTATTTATTCTTTTATTTTATTTTCCTTTTTCTTTTTCTTCTCATCTTAAAACAAAACCATAATATATGCAAATGAGGAATTAAAGTCATGTTTCCAAAAAATGTAACAAATGTTAGCAATGTGACATGATGCAAGTCACATGCATAATCAAACATAATGCATAATTAGTAATTATTAATTAAGTTTAGCCATAATTTTGTTTGTAATTAATTATAAATTATCCAAATCGACTTAATACCTTCAAAATCAATAATCATGTAGAATTTTCAAATATCTCCCGAATTATCGATATATAGTTAGACCATATCATTCAAAACTAATCTCCATACTTTAAATATTCATATTATTTATTACTTCGATTATTTAAATTCCAAAAATAATATTTTATTTTCTGAAATGCTACATAGAGATCGAGAGCAAAAACTAGGGTTCTTGTACTCTACTTTAAAATGATTTGTACATGATATAGTTGATTAATAAAGGTAGATTTTTATCTTTAATTCTGTTTGCATTTTACTTTCTGTAATTAATTTCTGCACTTACTTTCTGCATTTAATTATCGAATCTTAATCATGATCTCATTCTTCATCTTTTCTTCTCCAACCATGCATGAGTAATTCCTAGCATGCTAGGGTTCGTAGGCTAGAGTAGATCAATAGATAATAACATATTTTAACTTCTTTTATACATTTTAAATCTTATAAACTTTAGCAAAATAAATGTTAACATCCTTATCGGGTGCGCTACCAATTTATTGATAGTCTCGACCACGATTTGAGATTTGATTAACCCTTGTTTCGGTAAAAGCTAGACATGAATAGAGATCAATGCAAGGACAGGGTTAAGAGTGGAGAAACCCTAGTTTCGTCCAAAAGAACCCTAATCCACATTCATCACTATCGATCTAGTTTTAAACTATTAAAAGATAAAATGAGGTATTTTTAATTAGTCATCCATTACTACTAAGTCATATGAACCCTAAAAGCCTCTTCATCATAAAATCTATATCCGTATTAAAATAGATCTAGAACAAACTATCCATATTTCAATCAACTCGTCTACAACAACAACAACTGAGCCTTTTATCCCAAGCATATGGGGTAGGCTACATGAACCAACATGAGAATCACGCCGGGTCCAGCACATGAATCCTCTGTCTCCACTCACTTCTATCGAACAATATACTTTCATTGAGTCCTTTGGCAACCATATCGTTTCGTATCACCTCCATCCATGTTTTCTTCGGTCTCCCTTTTGCCCTTTTGCCATTACCCATATCGAGAGTATCTATTCGTCGAACCGGTGCTTCCATAGGTCTGCGTCGCACATGACCAAACCATCTAAGCCGGTTTTCCCGCATCTTCTCCTCCACGGGTGCTACACAAACTTTTGCACGAATATCCTCATTTCGCACCTTGTCTTTTCTAGTGTTACCGCACATCCAACGAAGCATGCGCATCTTCGCTACGTGCATCTTCTGTGTATGATGCTTCTTAGGAGCCCAGCATTCTGTACCATATAATAAGGCAGGCCGAATAGCGCTCCGATAAAACTTCTCTTTCAATTTTAACGGAAAGTTACGATCACACAAAATCCCTGTTGCACTCCTCCATTTCAACCAACCAGCTTGGATCCTTTGATTAACATCACTATCGATCTCCCCATTCCTTTGGATTATGGAACCTAGATATCTAAACTGGTCGCTCGGTGATATCTCTTGCCCTTCCAATGTTATACCAATATTGTTTTGACTTCTCTGGCTACTAAATTTGCAGTGCATATATGCTGTCTTGGACCTGCTCAATCTGAATCCCCGAGATTCCAATGTTTGTCTCCATAATTCCAATTTGGCATTAACCCCTGCTTTCGTCTCATTTACTAGAACAATATCATCAGCGAATAGCATACACCAATGTTTGTCTCCATAATTCAATCAACTCGTCTAAAGCAAGATAAAGATTCGAAGTTTCCCTGGGGACGACCCTTACACATCTCGGCTAGCTACTAGTGACACCGTTATTAATTGCGGTTAATTTTACTTAACAAAAACACTTCTTTCAAAAACAAAGACATCAATCAAATGGCGCCGTTGCCGGGATACGTGCATAATTTTTTTCTTGCTATTCGTGTTGAATTTTTATAAAATCTAGCGAACATATTATAAACGAGAATCCAAACCGCATCTTGTGTATTTAACGATTAGTGTGCGAATTTGGAAAGGAATCTGGAGACACTGGAGCGAGAAAAAAGAGATTTAGAGACTTCCCACATATTCCATAGGATCTTAGGGGTGCACTACAGAAAAACGAGGAAAAGACCACACCAAAGTGCCACGGAACCGCGGCAATAGTAAGCAATTGGCCGCGGAACCGCGTCTTCTTTGTGGAATTGGGCCCCTAAAATTTTCAAGTATCTTTCTCTGATCTTTCTCTCTCCTCTAAAATCCAATAATCTGATATTTTCTGCAGGATTCTTTGCAAATATCGCCGCTCAAAAATCTTTTGCGTGTTTTGATATTGATTTGTTTGTGCATATTTTAACCGGACATTAAGGGGCAATATCCCAAATCCAGATTAGGTGGGGATTTCATCACCCTTCCAAGGCACCACAAATCAGAAAACGAGCATATTCTCACCCTACATTAATTAAAAAATATCTAGACCGAGCCTCTAAGGACCGTCGCTCTCAATTAGGACAAAGGTAGGTCGTGGGTAATATATCGCTTATCCACATTTCTCTTGTGGTGTCTAGAAAAGTGTGACTAAGAAAAGTGGTTACTTAATTAGGCCCGCTATTTTCGGTGATTCGTATAGCGGATACCTCCCACTTATCTAGCACTTATCTGGCCATAAGAGTGATAAAGAGGTGGTAGAGGATTGATCCTGTGGCTTGTTTTTTGGAAGTCTAGGAGTAGTTTAGTGCTTGACCTAGGTGACCATTGTTCTAGGTTTCATTGCGCATTTTTGTGATCTGTTGAGTCAAGCCTTAAGTCCGACACTTTTTCAAAAAAAACCGTTTAAAAAATTCGTTCTCACACACGCTGCCAAGTGCGCTAAACCCGCTTAGTGCATGATCGGCTGGACACGGGATTCGTGTACCCGACTTGTCCGCGTTTTTTCTATCGAGTCTGAAGTCGGTACTTCTTCATCTTCTATTTCCCCTCTACCCACCACATCGACTGAGATTGACGGTTGTCTATCAGATTTTCACAACAACACCCTGCCACCACCCGTTGGTGTGCAGAATCCACCGCGCATCTCTCTTCAAGAAAGATGCTACCCGATACGCGGTCCCCTTCCTACTTGTCTATCTATTCTACCAGCCAATAGGGATAATTTTGAAATTAAACCCCACTTCATCAACCTATTGCCTAAATTTCACGGGCTTGAATCCGAAGACTTATACGTTTTTATAACCAAATTCGAAAACGTATGCGCAATGATGGGCACTACACAACTTTCTGTGGATGTTATGAGATTACGTCTTCTCCCATTTACCTTGTGCGATCTGGCAGAAAAATGGCTTTAGAACATTGCCGCACACTCTATTGCCAAATAGGATGAATTCATTATAGCATTCCTTAAGAAATTTTATCTGAATCATAACACCGTCCGTGTTCGAAACGAGATTAACCAGTTTACCCAACTTCCTAACGAACCATTCTGAAAATGCTTTGAGCGGTTTAAGTATCTTCTTCTACAATGCCCCCATCAGGGAATTGATAGATGGGATCTTTGCCGAATTATATATGAGGGTGTTAATCCAGCGACTAAATAGATGCTTGCAACCATTTGTCAATGCCATTTCATGTCTAAAGACGATAGTGAAGCTTGGCAATTTTTGTAAGATTTCCCCGAACAAACTTTGTAGTGGGAAAGCGTTAGACCAACATCGTCTAGGGGAGGTATCCATCAGATTGATGTTTCCATTGCAGTAAAAGCCGAAATGGCCGCGATACAAAGGAAACTCGAAGCTATAGAAACCAAAGTCTCTTCAGCCTCCCTAAACCAAGTTACGCTTCCCAAAACCGTGTGTGGTTGCTGTTCTGACCCATCACATTTAACGGAAGAATGTCCTTTAAATCCTCCGTTTCAAGGTCATGAACAAACTAATGCTGCTTTTTAGCAACGACCTAGAAACGATCCTTATTCTTCCATATACAATCAGGGATGGAGGAATCATCCAAATTTTGCTTGGAACCAAAACCAAACTCGAACTCAAAATACGTTCCCAAGATAAAATAATTATCAAAGATCTCCTCCACAGCAACAGCAATCACTACAACAGAGTCAGCACCCCTTTCAACCGCAAACTTTTCAAAATCCGGACAACAACTAGGCATCTTATATTAATTCTTTCCCAACGGCCGGTACCGAAAAATCCTCTGCACTCGAACGAAGCTTGGAAACATTTATTAAACATTCCATGCAAACAACGGCAAATTTAACATCTTCTATCCAAACATTAGTGCACTGCTTCCCACGGTGAAAGCATAAAATCGATAGAAGTACAACCTGCACAGTTAAATGCCGAGATGAGTTAGTGAGAGAAAGGGAAACTTCCATCTCAACCTCTACCAAATCCTGTCCACTCACAAAGTCATAATATGAGTGTCGTAACCACGTTGAGATCTGGAAGAGTGCTGAACAATCATGTCGGTGAACACGTTGATGACGTTGAATCAAATAAAACCCCAGCTACTTCTCCTAACCCTAATTCGTCCAGTCCACCCTTTTCGTCCGAGCCTATTCTCCGTTCTTCCCTAGGCTCAAACTCTCATCCCACTTCCTTGAGTCAACCTAAAACGATCCCAACTCCAATTCTGGGATCCATTCCATCCCCACAAACTTCTCCAATGTTGGACCCAACCCTTATTGATAAGGCGCTTTTTCCAAACAGGTTGAGGGCCAACAAACCTAATGCACAAATGGAGAAGATTGTGGAAATGTTTAAGAAAGTTATCATAAATATTCCTCTCCTAGATGCTATTCAATAAGTTCCGTCTTATGCGAAAATCCTTAAGGACTTGTGTATTAGGAAGAGAAAAACTCAAGTACCTAAAAAGGTATTCTTAACGAGTAATGTGAGCACAGCTTTTACCCAACAATTGCCTAAGAAACATAAGGACCCCGGTTGTCCTACAATATCGATAACTATTGGGGGAAAACCATCAATCGTACTCTACTCGATCTAGGTGGTGGTGTTAACTTGCTCCTGTATTCTGTTTACGAGCAGTTAGGAATATGAGAGTTGAAACCTGTGCATTGCGCTCTCCAAATGGTCGAACGATCTATCACCTAAATTAGGGGTGAGCTACAGGACATGTTAATCAAAGTCGGGGAATTTATAGTCCCTGTGGACTTTATTGTTTTAGATACTCAGCCTGTGGCAGACCCACGGAACCAAATCCCAATGATTCTAGGTCGGCCTTTTCTAGCAACTTCTAATGCTGTAATAAATTGCCGTAACGGTTCTATGATGCTATCCTTCGGGAAGATGACAATCGAGCTTAACATTTACAAGCTAGGAAGTCAACCATCTGAACCTTCTGCTCATCTAATCGATATCTGTTCTGTCAATGAGATAGCTTCCGACAGCTGCGAAGTTGATGAACATTGCGTTAATGATCTCGACGACACTACTTCGTCATTGTTTTATCCTGCAAATTACTATACTAGTGAGGACCTTTTGACAAGTCCAACCACGAGTTCGAATCCTTTGCCTTGTCGCAAAAGTTAGTCAAGCCATCCGAGTCTATATCCTACGCTATCTATGAACCTCTTAACGAGTCCGAGTATAATTGCCCTACCTTACCTTCTATCGTCTCTCCACCAACACTGGATCTCAAGACATTGCCTTCTCATCTTAAATATGCATATTTATGTGAGAATGAGTCTTTTCCCATCATCATATCAGCTTCTCTAGATTTAGAGCAAGAGAGCGCTCTTTTCTCGGTCTTGAGATCAAATCGGCAAGCTTTTTGTTGGACAATGGCAGACATCAAAGAGATTAGACTCTTGATTGTTGAATATCATATACATTTGATGGATGAAGCCAAACCAGCCCGAGACCTAAAAAGACGGTTGAATCCCGTCATGAAGGAGGCGGTAAAGAAAGAAATCGTCAAATGCCTAGATAATGGCATTATTTACCCAATATCTGATAGCCAATGGGTAAGTCCTAATCATGTGGTCCCTAAAAATTCTGGCATCACGGTCATAACTAAAGAAGCTAATGAGCTGAACCGAACACGCGCCCACACTGGGTGGCGGGTATGTATTGATTATAGAAAACTCAATGCCGCAACGAGGAAAGATCGCTTCCGTCTACCTTTTATTGAACAAGTGTTAGAACGATTAGCCCGGCATGAATACTACTGTTTCTTGGTCGGATACTCCAGCTATAACCAGATCCCCATCGCAGAAAAGGATCAAGATAAGACAACATTTACTTTTCCGTTCGGTACTTTTGCTTATAGATGCATTCCCTTTGGGTTATGCAATGCTCCCGCTATATTTCAGCGGTGTATGATGGGAATATTCTCGGACATGGTCGAGAATTTTCTGTAGATATTTATGGACGGTTTCTCCATAGTTGGGGACTCCTTTGAGGAATGCCTTCGTCATTTTGATGCTGTTCTTACCCGCTATAAGGATAAGAATTAAACTTTGAATTGGGAAAAATGCCATTTCATGGTTCAAGAAGGTATAGTCCTTGGGCATGTCATTTCACAAAAATGCATGGAGGTAGACAGAGATAAAAAAGATTTCATCCAAAACCTTCCCCCCCCCCCAACGCGTCAAAGATGTACGATCCTTCCTTGGTCATGCAGGATTTTATAGGAGATTCATTAAGGACTTTAGAAAAATTGATAGACCCTTAACTCTTCTCTTGGCCAAGGATACAACATTTCATTTTTACTCGGACTGCGAGGCTTCTTTTGAATCACTTAAAATCTCCCTCACTACAGCCTCCGTTCTGTCATCTCCGGACTGGAATCACCCGTTTGAGCTTATGTGTGATGCATCCGATTTTGCTATTGGTGTTGTCTTAGGACATCACATTGATAAGATGCCACATGTAATTTACTATGCAAGTAAGACCATTAATGATGCCTAAATGAATTATACAACACCCGAGAAAGAACTCTTGGCAGTTGTATTTGCATTAGAAAAATTCAGGCCCTACTTGATTGGCTCTCCAGTTGTAGTTTACACCGATCACACCGCCCTAGGACATCTTTTATCAAAGAAGGATGCTGAAGCCAGGATAATACGTTGGATCCTGTTGTTACAAGAATTTGATCTTGTCATACGAGACAAGAGTGGATGTGAAAACGTAGTAGCCGTCCATCTTTCACGCCTTTCTTCTTCGCCAACGTTGACCATGCCAATAGACGAGTCCTTTCCCGACGAATAGCTCTAGACCATATCTGTTGGATATAGTGCCCTCAGAGTAAATTATTGGATCACAGGCACGTGATTACAATGATTGAGGGAGGACCTATACCGGTAGGACTGTCTTACTCAAGATAATAGTATGCTATCTGGTTTATCTTTATCATCGTGTACTGCTTTAGGTGACCTTACAGGTCGCTATTACACGTTGATAGAGCCCTTAGGATTCTTGCTTGATGGCCAGTAGTATGATGGCGATCATATACGTGGGAACTGGGGTCTATAAGCACATCCTTAAAGTGGTCCCTAGTCGTAGGAGTTTCGAGACTGGGCATTGATACTCCATTAGTAGACTAGTGTATACAGTCGAGACCCCGACGAGGGGCATCGGCCGGTCTCATAAGCCATTGGTGTCAGTTGGTTCACCTAAGATGTATACAGGTGCTCATTAGGTTATGAGTACACCGGACAGGACTCGCCGGGAACATGTTAGTTAGTATTATACCTGACGTCAGATAGCAGTTCCCTGGTGACATGTGTACAGGTTAGTTCATCGACCTGAGATCGTCATTTGTCTCGTGTGAGTTCCTACTGTTCTTTGATTACTACCCTACCATGGCTCAAAGGAGTCGTGCAAACAGGTTTTAGTTGGGTATAGTCCCGAGCCATATGGAGGTAGTGAGCGGATCGGCAGGGGTTTCGTCTCTCCCGGTATTGGGGGTGAGATCGCGCTGTGTCTAGGAGAGCCATTATACGAAGTCTTTGGCCAAGGCAGGAGATTTACTGGTAGGTATTCCAGTAGAATCTGAGGGTGCTCTGGGCTACACTCCGACACGAGTTGTACCACTTTTAGGGGTCTGACTTTTACCAACCCCCTAGGCCCGCCATGCAATGATCATAGACGAACGGACCGGACTGTACGGATATTGTCACTGACATGCTCAGTAGGGTGTCAGGATGAGTTCGCTCATCGACCTCCCTTTTGGTCAATGCCTGGTGGACCGTTACGTACGGCTAGTACCTCTGACGTGCAAGTGGTTAAATCCATAGCCAATGTATTGACGAGTCTTTAGAGTCCCCCACAGACAGTTTCTCAAGTTTTGGGCGAAACGTTGTAGAGGCTGTATGATATATGGCAGGGTCCGATCATATACGTGCAGTAGTGCACGGATCATGATCGGGCGGATTATACTAGTGGGCTTTGGTTTAAGCCGGATCCTAGTATTAGATTTGTTGGATTACTTTAGTCTCGTCGCATTCGCTTTCAGTCGGAATGCGGATGCAAGTATGTATATACAAGTGAGGGGTATCCTTGTGATCCATTACGAGTTTACTTTAGATTTTTCCATTTCTTTTTATTATTCTAAACATTTGGGTTAATATTTACATATGGAAATTATGAGCTAGAAATCATCATTTGGAGCATTAATTGTGACACATGCACAAGTGATGACTCATGGTCTCTTTCTTTATGCATGTGTCACATAATGTGATGGATTTGTGAGTTGATTTGATGAGAGGAGAGAGAGGGGAAGCCAAGGGTGAGGTTGGCTCTTGTATTATGATATTCTTGCTCTCATATTATGATATCAACAAGAAAAGAAAAGATCCCCCTCTTCTTCTTCTTCCTCTAGCTCATAATCTCCATTAATGGCATCATCTCTAACCTCCATCCAAATCAATGGATGCAAGAGACAAAGTGATCACAAACATTCTCTACATCACCTTGGACACGTCGGATAGCACACTTCATGCCCGAGTTGCTTCGGATGAAGCGGAAGCCCATAAAAAGAATCGATGATGTAGTGCCCTTTCCGACAAGGAGATCAAGACCGGAGATGCCGTGAGGAGCTTAGGATGGTGGCCAAAGACCGAAGGACACGGATCGATCGGTATAGCTTTCTAACCCTCTCTCTAGATAGCTAGTTGTAGGTTAATGGTTTGATCCAGGTTTTAAGCTTACGATAGCGCCGGTTTCTAGTTTGAAAAAGTTTTCGTTTCCGCATTTTGGCCTCGGGATGATGGCCGGGGCGCTACTGTAGACTTACATGGTATCAGAGCCACGCCATTAACCTTTAATAGCTTGCTCTAACGTATTTAAAACTTCGATCGGCCGAATTTTCCAAAACGGCGATTTCAAAAAGTGCAGTTTCTGTCAAATTTTTTTTTGTCAAAAAATTATTTGTTGTGTTGCAGAAAATCAGGCAGGCTGTTATAAGAACACTGCAGAAAAATGGTTGCATGAAGTCACTGTAGAGACGCAGAACCGCGGCCGTACCCCCTTTTGGCCGCGGTTCCGCCGCAGCACAGTAACTTCTCTGCACCATTTTTCCTACAGTGATTTCTGAGTTGGAATTGGGGTTTTTGGTAATTTTTGTTTGGGCCCAGATTTGTTTGAGTACTGGGAATTGTGCTTGGGGCCCACTTCGGGAAATTTTGTCGATCGAAAAATTTAAATATGTTGGTTTATAGTACTTACATTATATCTGTGACCGTGAATGTCATTCGAGCGGTAAATCTTGTCTAATTGCTATTGCTCTTTTAGACGGATTTACGAACGTGACATTCACGTTGATGTTCTGTGTTGTGCTGTGATGTTGCGGATTTGTCGTGGTGGATAGCCTGGATGCAATGGTAGTATAGTTTGGTTGTATTTGTACATTTGATGTTGCGGGGCGAGCGTCCGACATATGGACTGCCGTCACTGCCTGTTTGTATATTATTCTTTTGGGGTACGACCGGGCTGAGGTCGATGTACCCATTGTATATATATTTTACTTTCTGTACTAGGATTACCACGGGGAGGGGTGCACATATAGCCGGTTTCTAGAGGGCAACGGGCCCGCATCTCATGGCTTTGAGACGGAGGGGGCTTCACTCTAGAATTGGCGGGCTATTCGCCGCACTCGTAGGGGGTACAGGTTGACCCAAGGAGGGGTGCTCAAGTTACCGGATTCCGTGCAGTGCTGGGTGGTCTATTCACGTTATTTGAGGGGGCTGCCTCGCTTCAGGTTTTGGCGGGTAACTTGTCGTGCCCGTTGGGGTCTAAGATTTCATTGCACAGGCTATCCACACGACCAGGGGAACGTCGGGTTTCAGTTGCGGCTTTGTGAAACCCGGGGCTTCCAGAGAATCTTTATTGTTCTGTGATGCTTATTACATTTCTGTGATGTTGCATTTTATCACGCCTTGAGCGAATATTATATATTGATATATATACTAGTAGATGTTGTATATGTTTTACACCCGCGCTAGTCCAGTCCCCGCTCTGTCGTTAGTTAAGTAACCTAACGGTTGATGACGGGACCCAGTGGCGAATATGGATGGCATATACGTACATCATATTTTCGTTCTTTTGTGGTGTGATTAATTGATAGGACTGCATTGATTCGGATCAATGCAAGCTAAACAAACCTATTTTGATGTTGTTGGAACATTTTTCAAAAAAAGCTGTTATTGCAAGGATGTTCTCTTTTGTTTTGCACAGTGGTATTCGGTTATGAATATCCAGCACCACAGTCGACGAGGCAAGGGCCAAGACCCCTTCACCGGAAGTGACCCCTTGGACAGAAGTTTGCGTCAGGGTAATAACTTCACTATAGTCGATTACTTTTTGCTTTGCATCGTGGTATTCAGTTGGAATATCCTGCACCTCATTCTACGGGGAAAGAGCCGAGATCCCTTCACCGGGAGTGACCTCTTTAGCAAAGGTTTTCGCCACTATATTTTTATAAAAATCTATCCGGTTCCTTCAACGATATCAAGTTCATTACGTTAAAGGTTTTTCGCCAAAAAACAAGCGTAGCCCTCCGTCATTTCAGATTAGTATTGCTTAGTATTCGTGCTACATATGTCGTGCTCAGCCGAGGCGTAGTGTGCGGTAGCTCTGTAATGCTTTTCTATCTTATGGATATGTGATTGGTTAGGACAGTCGTACGGTCATTTTTGCTCACTCAAGGACTCGTGTGGGTGGGTCTAATGCAATCAAGATAATGACGGTTTGAACTTGGCTAGGATCCTTTGATATGTTGGCTCAGTCAAGGTCACTTAGGTCCTAGGGGTAAAAACACACATTGGGAGTTTCTAAAGAAACTGAAACTTGCCAGATATGAGCATACCTTCTGGAGTGTGATAACGTGAGTAGATTCCATCATGTTATCAAGCGATGATAGTCGGATCCCGATTTCCACTGATGAGTTGGTTTACTCCTCGGGTAATCCCGACTAATTCTTCTTTCAGGTTTGGAGGAGAATTTGACGATACAGTGGGAGGTTTCCTGATTAGATAAATTGATAACCATTCTGATCTAGATTAGAGTGCACGCAGAGTGTTTCTTTTCTCCCTCTCTTTGGTGGCGACCATGGCCCTACCCTTGACTATGACTCAGTGACCAAGTTAACCGAACCTTCTTAAAACACTGGTTTTTGGATTGTCTGGGTTGCATACCTCATTGCCACTCCTACTTTTACCCTTTTCTCCAGAACACCTCGTATTACTATGAACTGTAGGGCTCCTCGGCACACTAGTGAGGTCTCACAAGCCATCGACCATGGCAATTTCAAAAATTCTAGGTGCCGAGAGACCCGACTACGGATCGTTTGCTAGAAAACTAGGCGAAAAATAATCTAGTTAACACTTAACTAATGAGAAACGGAAATACAACCTTTGTAGATCCGGTCCTCCACCTCCACGGCTCCGAGATGAGGTCCTCTCCGCTGTTCAAATCAAATCCGGGCTCTAGCGTCGACTTCATCGGAGAATAAGCGAGCTAGGTCGTCGATGTCCATGCCGAAGATGATCTACGTCGAGGCATCGCTAAATCAAGCTCTCACTTCACCAAGTCATGAAACTTGTGAAGAAAACACACTCTACTACTTGGCAAGAGGTAGAGGATGAAGAAATAGGAAGTGGGTAGACTTTAGTTTTGGATTTCTCACACATTTCATGAAGTTGCCATTGATGGTCAAGCTTTTCTTCACTTGAAGGAAGAAGAAGAAGAAGCTAAAATATATGATAAGATTAATTAGAAAAGAAAAGAAAAACCAATCCTTATCATATATTGAACCATGGTTAGATGTAGAGAGTTAACTAAGGTTTAAGTGAGTGGTTAGGGTTAAGCATGAGACAAAATGGTCAAAAAGTCAAAGTCTTCATGAAGGTTCATGAATGAACAAAAGAAAGCAACCATTTTCCTCATTTTGCCTTTTCTTTTTCCAAAAAGATAAATGAATAAAATGAAATCAAAAACCCTAATCACCCACTTAACTATAGTTTAATTCTTAACACTTAACCATAAGGCATGTATCATCAAACATGATACAAGCAAGTGCACAAAACTATATCGAATATACAATGTGCACACCCGAGCGAGAAAATCCATTTAAAGTGAACCGATACTAGTTAATGCAAAGTAATATATCAAATATATAATTATGCATTAAATCATTAAATCAACACTTGATTTAACGATCCGGTCATATCGCATATAACCGACTAGTATCATTAGTGACAACTTATCGAATCAACACTTGATCCGATAACCCGGCTATATCGCATATAACCGATCAATGTCACATCGCGAGAATCGAATACAGTATCACATACTGGTATTATTCTCGGTCCCGCACATATCTCATATGCGCTCCTATTTCGTTTTGCTTGAGCCAGGAAACCTCTGTGTAGGACTCTAAAGACTCGTCAATACGCCGGCAGCAGATGATGATCATATCAAACACCCACAAGCAGCAAGCGGTCTGCTAAACGTAACGGCCACCCGGGTATTGAGCGATCTGAAGATCGACGAGCAAGCCCGCTCACACTCCAGTGAATCCGACCAGTAACACTACCGTACAGTCCGGTCTGATCGTCTGATATGTCGCATATCTCGCCTAGGGGTGGTAAACGTCAGACCCCAATAGCTCGATAAGTCGTGTCGATATGAGGTCTATAACACTTCGAGAAACTACTGGTAACACTTACCAGTAAATCTCAGCAACCCTGGCCAGGGATTTCCTGTTATAGCCAATCGAACACAGCGCAACATCAACCCCCTATACCGGGAGAGACGAATCCCCTCCTATCGCTCATTGCCTCCATGTGACTCGGGACTGTACCCAAAAACCACCGTTTTGCACGCCCTCTTGGATGTGGTAAGATGGAAATCAAAGCACAGTGGGAACCACACGAGACTCTATGACGATCTCGGGTCAACAGACTACTCTGTACCAGTGTCACCAGAGAACTGCCATCTGACGTGAGGTATAATACCATGTGGGAGTTCTCGGCGAGTCCGTCCAGTGTACCCAGTCTCTACTGAGCACCCGTATATCATCTCTAATGTCAAACACCAATGGATATGGGATCATCCATCGCCCATCTATATGGGTCGAGAAGGTATATGCTAGTCTACTCTGGTATATCGATGCCCCGTCTCGATATACCCACGACTAGGGACTGTGAAGGATGTACTTATGGACTACCATGTCCCCACTAGTATGATCCGCATCATAGTCCAGGTAGTCAAGCACACATCCTAAGGGCTTTACCAACATGTAACAGAGAGACAATCAGTATACACGTTAAGGTAAAGTTCAACCAGATAGCATACTATCATGTCGAGCAAGAAAGTCATCCCTATATATGTCCTAGCATCCATTACAATATACATCCTATGTACAGTAATGGCCTCTAGGGCATACATATAACTAACAATCTCCCACTTGCACTAGGGCCATCTGTCGCAGTGGTTGCAGTATCTCATACTCAACCATCCCATAAAAGTCTCTCTCTGGGAACAGGCCTTTGTGAGTGGATCCGCTGTGTTGTCCTCTGAGTCTTCTCTCCAACCCTCGATCATCCTGGAGATCAACCATCTCCATGATCAGGTGACACTGCCTTAGAATATGTCTGGATCACTGATGGGACGGACGTTCCTTGGCATAAGCCACAACTCCATTGTC
Organism: Agapanthus africanus; assembly: GCA_030015575.1. Taxonomy (NCBI): domain Eukaryota; kingdom Viridiplantae; phylum Streptophyta; class Magnoliopsida; order Asparagales; family Amaryllidaceae; genus Agapanthus; species Agapanthus africanus. The sequence continues at coordinate 540,731,465 of CM057348.1, forward strand.
TCACAATGGTTGGAACAAAGTTCATCTTATGAACTAATATACACCCAGACAGCCTCTTTGGTAGCATCTTAAGTAGCGATCTATCCTGCCTTCATCATCTAGTATGTCACGGTATCTAGCTTGGAACTCTTCCAACATACCGTCCCTTTACTGAGGGTAAAGACAATGCCTGCGACTGACATTCAGTCGTCTTTATCACCATGGAACCCTTCCAGTGATTCTCCCCAGGATTAACTGATACCATCTCACTACAGCTAGTGAGATTCCTAATATCCAATTAGATCTATCTCATAGATCCAAAATCTAGGATTTAGTAGGTATCACTTTGATCCTATGTGGATAATCATTGTGATAATCGGAGATCGACCGAGCGTAGCATAGGAAACTCCTTCCCTATCAAGAGTATGTCATCCACGTACTCTACGAGGATCACCACCATACTCCCTACTACCTTTTTGTTTATACAAGGTTCATCTACCATTTTGATGATGTCAACTTCTTTGACTACTACATCAAAATAGATGTTCCAACTCCGCGATGCCTGCTTTATCCTATAAAGCATCTTGCACACGTTTCCGCTGCTCCAACTCTCTACGAGGCCCTCTGGCTGTGTACTAATAGACGCACTATTCTAAAACATCATTTAGAAAAGCAGTCATGGCACCCAACCGCCAGATATCGTAGTTATGGTATGTAGCCGTGGCAAGTAGGATCTGGATGGACTTAAGCATGGCTACTGGAAAAGGTTTCATCATTATCCACGCCTGGTCGATGACGAAAACCTTTAACATTTCTAGCTTTGAAAGTCTCAACTTTTCCATCTACACCAAGTAATCTTCTCAAGATATACTTGCTCCTGATGGGGATTTAACCCTTCAGATATAGCAACCAAAGTCCATACTTTGTTGGTGTATAAGGATTCCATCTCAGATCGATAAACATCCAGCCATTCTTACAGATTCTTACTCCTGATGGCCAGCTCGAAACTAGTTGGGTCATCATTTCATGATGCAATCCTCACTCCCACTGTCATAGAGAAACAGAAGTATCTCTCAGGTGGGTGAGGAACCCTACTAGATCGGCGGAGAGGCCGAGGTTCGTTGGTAACTATTGAATCCTTTGGTTCTTTCAAATCATCAGCTGCAGTTTGTATAGCTGGAACATTTCCAGTTCTACATAACAGTCCTTGCCTCGAGCTTGTCCGGATTTTGCTTTTAGACATAGCCCGGACAACCCCAAATCTTAACCAACTTAAGATATGGGCTCTTCCCTTTCCATATCACATATGAAGCGGTAGGCAACTGATTTGATTTGAACCCTATTCAATAGGTATGCATCTTCTCAAGTGCATAACTCCCAAAAGGAAATAGGTAACTCAGTAGTACTCATCATAGAGCACACCCTATATAGGGTGTTATTGCTCCGCCCCGATATACCATCGTGCTATGGTGTATTCGGAGGAGTAATGCTGAGAGAGAATCTCATTCTCCTTTAAAATAATCCAGGATTTTCGTGCTCAAGTATTCTCCTCCTTGATCTCATCAAAGGACATAATACTTATACCCGTATTTTGGTTCTCTACTTCTAACTTATATTCTGTGAATATCTCAAAAGGTTCGGACTTGTGTTTCAACAGGAACATAGGTCTGAAACTCGAAAGATCATCAGAGAACGTAATGAAGTATAAAGAACCATTCCTGGCATGTGTAGACAGGAGACCTTACATACATCAACATGTATTATCCCAATAGTTTACTAACTCTTTCTCTGTTTCCAATAAACAGAGCTGTGGTCATCTTATCTTTGTGATATGACTGGCAAGTTTCATAAGATATAAATTCAAATAGATTTAAATATGCATCTAAATGTAACTTCAGCTAGTCAGGTCGCATTGATATGACCTAGTCTACAATGCCTCAAGAAGGATTCGTTCATTTCTGAACTCTTCCTCTTGTGTGTGTTCCATATACTAAGAACTGTAATTTGATTTAGAACATCAATGCTTTTAGATAACGTGCCTGAACCGATCAACTTTTGATATAGGAAATGTTCAAAACATTATCCAACAATACAAAATTTTATCATTTCTTTACTTATAAAGAGACTGATATGATTTTGTATATCAGGTTCGGTATCTAACAACATTCGTTCAGAATCAATGTATTGGTAATACTGGGTGACAGTGACCAACAGACTTGGCTGCAACACTTGCCCCATTTTCTGCCTCATGAAATTTATCACCCGTTCTCAGTTCTCTACCTTTCTGTAGCCCTATGTAACAGATCACATATCTGGGATCCTGATCTGGCATCACATACCCAGGACGTAGAGGATACAGAGAAACAGTTCTTTGTAATGAACACACCCGAAGATGATGCATCAGCATGCACTCTCTTCGTTTGGGCGGCACGGGAATTCTGGTATTCCCCAATTTCCTGCTCTGTCTTATAACAATTATAAGTTGGAGCGGGACCAACGTTCCCCAGCTCAGTATAACAAGCGGGTTCGGTCAATATTCCGTTTTATTATCTTGATTAAGGCGTGATATGGTCGCTACCTGGAGAGAGAGAGAAGAAAACACTCAGCGTGCGCTCTTGCAAGAATAGATTGGTTTTTATTTTATCTAATCAGGATGGCTCCCACTGCTTTTTATCAAATCTTCCTTCAAACCCTAAAAGGAAAGACTAGCCGGGATTAATTACACACTACAAGTTCGCCAATCTTTCAGACAGGCCAGTGTCGGTACTTTGAGGGAGGTCCCCCGTGCTTTCGCACGAACCTAATTACTGTAAACCTCGTTTTCCCAGAGGCGTAACCCCGTTGACACCTTTCTAGACACCTACTTGATCGGCTAATTGTAATGTATAAAACTCTCCCAGGAGTAACTCTTACTCGCAGCGGGTATCGGGATCCAACTATCTCATAGAAGGTATGCAATCTCATTGCAAATTTCAACACTTGAAATTCCCGATAATATTTTGCCCCTAGCGTCCTATGACCTTGACAGAGGTCAACAAACCATAGGCTGCTAGTCAAGTTCAACCCGTCATTTCCTGACTGAAGTAAACCCACCCGCATGACCCTTGACAGAGGTCAACAAGGTCGCACGACTACCCTAAATCAATCACATCATATGCTTATGCAGATAAGCACTAATCAGCTACCGCACACTACGCCTTGACAGAGGTCAACAAACGCAGCACGAATACTAACCAGTACATATCTGAAATGACGGAGGGCTACGATAGGTTTTTCTGAAAACCTATTGCGTAATGAACTTGATATCGTTGTAGAATCAAATGATTTTAAAATGGAGTGCTTTTGAGGCTTTTCTAGTTTTGCTAAAGGAGTCACTCCCGGTGAAGGGATCGTCGGTCCTTTCTTCGTCGAATGAGGTGCGGGATATATCATATATATCACTGTGCAAAGCAAAAACACTTAAAAGCGATCAAAAGAAAAACCGAGTGTGTAGCATCTGCCAGTTATTGCTAAAGGAGTCACTCCCGGTGAAGGGATCTCGGTCCTTTCCTTATCGAATAAGGTGCAGGATATATCATATATACCGCTGTGCAAAGCAAGAACTGTAGCTACCTGTTTTATTTTGAAATTCGATTCTACAACATCTTAGGTTTCTTTTATTTCATTAATCACATTAATGAAGTCCCATCATTTAAGTACTTAAACATCACAGATAAATACGACGTACACTTATGCCATCCGCATTCGCCTCGATGTCCCCTCATGCACCGTTAGGTTAGGTAACTAACGGCAGAGCGGGGCAGGGCTAGCGCGGGTGTAAAACATAAGTAACGCCTATATAATATATCATATATACTATATACTGTATCTATCACAGAACATCACATGATCACATCACAGATAAGGCAGCAGAAGAATCATATGAAATATTGGATATACTAGGACGTCCGTGTTTTCAATACGAGCCAGTATAAAACACGGATTCCACGGTCGTGATGAATAGCCAAACCCACACCCCTAGACCCCTACGAGAGCGGCAAGCAACCCTACCAATTCTGGAGTTAGGAGACCCGGACTCGACTCCTCGAGTTGGTCTCCCACTGGACTCCAGAACCCGGTTACTTGTGCCCTCCTCCTTGGGTCTATCCTAGTGCGGAAAAGTAAATAATATACAAGAGATGACAACTTCCGCAACCAGGAAGCGCCCCAATAAAAGAATATTACATACAAGTTTTTACATGAATGAAAATGAAAAACACTCATCTCACATAAAAACCCCCGGCTATTCAAACACGACGATCCAATATAACATATCCAGCAACACATAACATCACATGTCATCAACGTAAGTAAATATGTCCATCCCAATTGTCGTTGACATATAGCAACGAAACCGGCGATATCACATATTACACTTACGGTCACAGAAAAGAAAGTGTAAAACTACAACAGTTGGAATCCGCAACCACCTCAGACATCGCATGCCTGACCAAATGAATTACTTAGACATCGCATGCCTAACAATTATAAACCCCGCATTTTAGTCACATTATCGAAAACACTTTTCAATATCAAGTCGGGCAATTCAACAAGATTCCCGACATCCTGATCGAATGCTCGTCGCAAACTTCAGTAGACGGCCGCACCCCCGTTACCGTCAACGAAGTGCACCAAGGCGGAACACCGCTACCGCGAGCACCCGAACGGATGCTTTCGGCGACGGGGTTCTCCTACAGTCACTTGGTCGGGGCTATGGAGTGAGGCTGTCTATTAAGTTTACCCGGCGAGTATCCGCGTACGCTACGTGATTGCGACGGACTTTTGATCACATCAAAATTCCATGGCAATCGATCAAGTGAGACTAAACTGCTATGTTTATATCATTCATTCAGTTATCTTATAACAATTTGCGAATTCCAAGTATTGTATCACATTCCAGATAAATAGAAAATGTTAAACTTTCCGATCGAACGATCGAACACCCAAGTTTTCCCGATACAGATCAACACATGAAATAAGTCTAACAACATTCAGTTCGTGCCTCAGTACCGACGGTCCAGCCGTAGAAGGGTCAAGCCAACGCCTCACATGTGGCACGCCTTACTGCCCCAAACCCGAAGGTTCAAAGGGCAGTTCAAGACGGTCACATAATCGAGTTAAGGTTTGTTGTCTTCTAGAGGGTCCATCGCGTTACTTGCACTACTTAGAACGTCGTTAAACTACGGAAAAATCCAACACTTGGAAATTTCCCGACAGGGGAAAAATTGGGTATTTATATCCGGTCGAACTTTTTAACATATTCTAAAATTTATCCGGAAAGCCACATAGACAAAATTTGATACTCCGATCAAAACACCGAATCCCCAAAACATCTCCAGAAAATTCAACTCTTGAATAAAATTTAAAAATACCCAGAGAACTCAGCACTGAAAACAATGAATTACTGTGCAACTTTTAAAGGCTGACGTCATCAATATGCCGTGGAACCGCCGCCTAATGCAGGCTTCTGCCGCGGTTCCGCGCCATCTTGCACTGTTCATGACCCCAATTTTGCGCCGTAATTCTTATATTTTCCTGCTGGGTTTTCTGCATATTTTTAATTTGGAAAAATCCCCGTTTTTAGAAAAAGTACAGAGAGCAAGTTTGTGATCGGGTTTCGGGTTCGTTCGGACTTCAAATTCCGTTTGGACTTTGCCTAAGGCTCTAGCTAGGCTCTGATACCACCGTAGGGCTCCTCGCCACACTAGTGAGGTCTCACAAGCCATCGACCATGGCAATTTCAAAAATTCTAGGTGCCGAGAGACCCGACTACGGATCGTTTGCTAGAAAACTAGGCGAAAAATAATCTAGTTAACACTTAACTAATGAGAAACGGAAATACAACCTTTGTAGATCCGGTCCTCCACCTCCACGGCTCCGAGATGAGGTCCTCTCCGCTGTCCAAATCAAATCCGGGCTCTAGCGTCGACTTCATCGGAGAATAAGCGAGCTAGGTCGTCGATGTCCATGCCGAAGATGATCTACGTCGAGGCATCGCTAAATCAAGCTCTCACTTCACCAAGTCATGAAACTTGTGAAGAAAACACACTCTACTACTTGGCAAGAGGTAGAGGATGAAGAAATAGGAAGTGGGTAGACTTTAGTTTTGGATTTCTCACACATTTCATCAAGTTGCCATTGATGGTCAAGCTTTTCTTCACTTGAAGGAAGAAGAAGAAGAAGCTACAATATATGATAAGATTAATTAGAAAAGAAAAGAAAAACCAATCCTTATCATATATTGAACCATGGTTAGATGTAGAGAGTTAACCAAGGTTTAAGTGAGTGGTTAGGGTTAAGCATGAGACAAAATGGTCAAAAAGTCAAAGTCTTCATGAAGGTTCATGAATGAACAAAAGAAAGCAACCATTTTCCTCATTTTGCCTTTTCTTTTTCCAAAAAGATAAATGAATAAAATGAAATCAAAAACCCTAATCACCAACTTAACTATAGTTTAATTCTTAACACTTAACCATAAGGCATGTATCATCAAACATGATACAAGCAAGTGCACAAAACTATATCGAATATACAATGTGCACACCCGAGCGAGAAAATCCATTTAAAGTGAACCGATACTAGTTAATGCAAAGTAATATATCAAATATATAATTATGCATTAAATCATTAAATCAACACTTGATTTAACGATCCGGTCATATCGCATATAACCGACTAGTATCATTAGTGACAATTTATCGAATCAACACTTGATCCGATAACCCGGCTATATCGCATATAACCGATCAATATCACATCGCGAGAATCGAATACAGTATCACATACTGGTATTATTCTCGGTCCCGCACATATCTCATATGCGCTCCTATTTCGTTTTGCTTGAGCCAGGAAACCTCTGTGTAGGACTCTAAAGACTCGTCAATACGCCGGCAGCAGATGATGATCATATCAAACACCCACAAGCCGCAAGCGGTCTGCTAAACGTAACGGCCACCCGGGTATTGAGCGATCTGAAGATCGACGAGAAAGCCCGCTCACACTCCAGTGAATCCGACCAGTAACACTACCGTACAGTCCGGTCTGATCGTCTGATATGTCGCATATCTCGCCTAGGGGTGGTAAACGTCAGACCCCAATAGCTCGATAAGTCGTGTCGATATGAGGTCTATAACACTTCGAGAAACTACTGGTAACACTTACCAGTAAATCTCAGCAACCCTGGCCAGGGATTTCCTGTTATAGCCAATCGAACACAGCGCAACATCAACCCCCTATACCGGGAGAGACGAATCCCCTCCTATCGCTCATTGCCTCCATGTGACTCGGGACTGTACCCAAAAACCACCGTTTTGCACGCCCTCTTGGACGTGGTAAGATGGAAATCAAAGTACAGTGGGAACCACACGAGACTCTATGATGATCTCGGATCAACAGACTACTCTGTACCAGTGTCACCAGAGAACTGCCATCTGACGTGAGGTATAATACCATCTGGGAGTTCTCGGCGAGTCCGTCCAGTGTACCCAGTCTCTACTGAGCACCCGTATATCATCTCTGATGTCAAACACCAATGGATATGGGATCATCCATCGCCCATCTGTATGGGTCGAGAAGGTATACGCTAGTCTACTCTGGTATATCGATGCCCTGTCTTGATATACCCACGACTAGGGACTGTGAAGGATGTACTTATGGACTACCATGTCCCCACTAGTATGATCCGCATCATAGTCCAGGTAGTCAAGCACACATCCTAAGGGCTTTACCAACATGTAACAGAGAGACAATCAGTATACACGTTAAGGTAAAGTTCAACCAGATAGCATACTATCATGTCGAGCAAGAAAGTCATCCCTATATATGTCCTAGCATCCACTACAATATACATCCTATGTACAGTAATGGCCTCTAGGGCATACATATAACTAACATGAACATCCACTTCCATTGGATAAAACCATCGTATGGTTATATACGAACTCGAAGGAACTTGTTCTAAATTCGAGGATGGTTTCCGGTTCTGGAGAAAATGAATAGGACTATTCAATTGTCTTTTCCTTTTACCTTCTCTCAGGTTGCGAGTGCTCCTTGGATAAGGACAGTACACCTATTACACTTATTGGATAGTCTTCTTCCAAACCATAGGCAGGTGCCGAACGGTGGGGAATGAAGAAAACCAATTAGCCTAACGATGGTGTACAGAAGTTAACAAGTTAAGACAAATAAAGGGATTAGAAAGAGGGCAAAGTAAACTGCGACTGCTATTCACGACCAAACCAAGTATTTCATCGCCACTCCTACTTCACCTTTGTATTTCTCCAGAACACCCCGTATCACTACGAAGATCCACAGTTATTTGGATATTCCATCGTATGGTTATATACGAACTCGAAGGAACTTATTCCAGTTCGGGGATGGATTCTGGTTCAGGAGAAATAGGAATAAGGTTTTATTCAGTTGTCTTTTATCTTTACCTTCTCTCGGGTTGCGAGTGCTCCTAGGATTAGGACAGTACACCCATTATGCTTATTGGATAGTCTTCTTCCAAACCATAGGCTGGTGCCGAACGGTAGGAAAGGTAGAAAACCATTTAGCCTAAGAGGGTGTACAGAAGGTAATGACTAAAGACATATAAGGGGATTTGGAGAGATGGCAAAGAAATATACGGTTACAGTTGTGAATCTGATAATGGAAGAGGCATTACTAGGAATACCCGGATACCCCTTAGAAACATTTACATGTTTCAGTTTCACTATGTATTGTTAAAAGAAAACTGATTTCCCAATTAGCCCTTGCTCCAGGGTATGTATTTACCAGGTTTAATTCTCACATCTGTATAGTTTTACAGATGATGAGTGGGAGTAAGTTATTGGGAATTGGGTGATCATCCTCCTTATATTGGGATTCTTTGTAATTGGTGATATTTGAGGAAATCACCTGGGTTGTTTTCCGGACGGCAAATATTTGATTTTGAATATCCGTTGTAATGCACCAATTTCAAATTGATATATCTGTACGTTTATTTTTATAAAGTGAGATAAATTTTTGAAATTATGTCTATGACATTTACCTATATCAGTGGATGGTTAGGTAAGGAGCATTAAACAACGGTGTAATTCATCTTAACCATAAGTACAGTTTTCAACCTACGACACACAGGGAATGAGTTATTAGACTCAGGAGACTTATACTGAGTATTGTATGTTGTCCAGTGTCCATTAGGACAGAGGTGTTGGTACTCGTACTATATTCTGTTTACTTGTGACTTCTCTAGTTCGTAGACATGTGTTTCATAGAAATACAAGATCCAAGTTTTGAGAAGTTATAGGTATATGAATAAAGTAGAGAACCAGATGGTGAAAGTATCAGGATTCTTCAAGGTGATCGAAGATGTAGATACTTGTGTATGGTATTCAGATGATAGTAATGATTATGAGAACTTGCTTCTCTTCCTGGTTACTCATATCTGGATATATTCCTAAGTTGAGTAATGCTTATCGGCCTCTCTCCATTTAGTTGACATGCACTGGAGACAGCTGCATGATTTGAATCTGGTTCCAATTAAATCAGTGCCTCTGTTTCTATATTGGATATAGAATAGTTCATATCTTAACATTGTTAAGGTACGGGGAGTTGTCCGGCTTATGCTTAAAACCAGACTCTGGATAACTCAAGGCACGTTTATGTAATGGCTGTTTGTGGGTTGACCCGGGTTATGACGAGGGTTGACTTTCTACCATCTGGAAGATCAATAGTGATATTGTTCTTGACTCGCCACAGTTTTGATAAAAATGGATTTTTTTTCAGAAAACAGTAGTGGGGGTATGGTAGAACTGAAAGTGATTCCAGAACCACAAACGATTACTGAAAATTTGATAAGAACCTAAAGATTCAATCTGGATTGACATTCCTTTGGCCACTCCGCAGATATGGTGGGAAACCTCATGCACTCGAGAGGTACTTCGGTATGCTCAAAGACGGTGGCACGGAGGTTCTTGTTTATCCAGACTTGCCATTGCTGTTGTTCCAGGCTATGAGACCCGGCAGGAGGATGAGTATAGCGTCGTTCTGAACTAGCTTTAGAAGTGCACGTGTATATGACTCTGCAAGAGGGTTGTCGTAGTAAGTGGGAGCAGCGGAAGCATAGTGGACAAGTAGCTTATGTCTATTTATGGACTAAAGCAGATATAGCGGAGAAAGATAATCTATTTCTGATGTGACAGTCATAGGTTTGACTTCATCAGAATAGGAGATGGATCCGTTAAGAAGGTAGTAGGGTGTGATGTTCTGGTATTTGGATGACATACACAGAGTAGGAAGTGAAATTCTTATACTACGATTGGTTATACTTTGGTTGTCACACGGTGGTTTCTCCACAAAGGATATGGAAATAATATCAGACATTCTGGTTACTAGATCTGGATTTGGGTAGTATCCCAATCTGGGTACTTAGACAGCATTCTAAAGGTGTTTTAGAATTGACGGCTCCTGGCACGGTAGTGTACCTGCAGGTGATGGAGTCGCCCTCTCTAAAGGTGTCTTACAGACTAAAGGGGAGAGGGATGCGCATGATTGGCAGATCACTTGCTTAGGCAATTAAGTCAATTATGAGATGTCAAGTACCACACCAGACGTTGTTTTTCCACTAGATACAATAAGGTGATATTAATCCTATCCTGGAGAAACGTTCGGAAGCGGTTTTAGAACATAAGTGTATGTTCTAGGGAAATGATAACGGCAGCCTCCTTCAGGAGACAATTATCATTCCAGGCTTCCAAGGTGACCTGGATGACAGAGTGACTGTTAGAGTTGTAGTTTTCCCTTTGACGAGGGGCAGTATTTTGGACAGGTGGTCCAAGCGGATACTGATGGAGGCATGGCGTAGGATACTGATTAAGTTCAGTTGACGATACAGTCTATGAAGTTTGGATTTGGAGTTCATTTATGAGATAGGTCCCATCAGATATCCAGACATATTCTAAGACATGTATTGCTCATTTCGGGAGATGGCTTTCTCCACGAACTTGAGATAAAGAGAGACATAGAAAGAAACATCAGGGCGGATCCACTCACTGAGGCTATTTTTCAAACGCAATAGTTTCGCAAACGGGCTTTGTGAGACTGATTAGTAGAGGAGTTGAGTGTTCGGTATCACACGGGCGTAAGTATGCGACATCGCAATAATTAGCCTTGAGTGCAAGTGGGAGATTGTTGGATATAGTGCCCTCAGAGTCAATTATTGGATCACAGGCACGTGATTGCAATGATTGAGAGAGGACCTATACCTGTAGGACAGTCTTACTCAAGATGATAGTATGCTATCTTGTTTATCTTTATCATCGTGTACTGCTTTAGGTGACCTTACAGGTCGCTAATACACGTTGATAGAGCCCTTAGGATTCTTGCTTGACGGCCAGCAATATGATGGCGACCATATACGTGGGAGCTGGGGTCTATAAGTACATCCTTAAAGTGGTCCCTAGTCGTGGGAGTTTCAAGACTGGGCATCGATACTCCATTAGTAGACTAGTGTATACAGTCGAGACCACGACGAGGGATGGTGGCTGGTCTCACAAGCCATTGGTGTCAGTTGGTTCACCTAAGATGTATACAGGTGCTCATTGGGTTATGAGTACACCGGACAGGACTCGCCAGGAACATGTTAGTTAGTATTATACCTGATGTCAGATAGCAGTTCCCTGGTGACATGTGTACAGGTTAGTTCATCGACCTGAGATCGTCATTTGTCTCGTGTGAGTTCCTACTGTTCTTTGATTACTACCCTACCATGGCTCAAAGGAGTCGTGCAAACAGGTTTTAGTTGGGTATAGTCCCGAGCCATATGGAGGTAGTGAGCGGATCGGCAGGGGTTTCGTCTCTCCCGGTATTGGGGGTGAGATCGCGCTGTGTCTAGGAGAGCAATTACATGAAGTCCTTGGCCAAGGTAAGAGATTTACTGGTAGGTATTCCAGTAATATCTCAGGGTGTTCTTGGCTACACTCCGACATGACTTGTACCGCTTTTGGGGGTCTGACTTTTACCAACCCCCTAGGCCCGCCATGCGATGCTCATAGACGAACGGATCGGACTGTACGGATATTGTCACTGACAGGCTCAGTAGGGTGTCAGGATGAGTTCACTCATCGACCTCCCTTTTGGTCAATACCTGATGGCCCGTTACGTACGGCTAGTACCTCTGACGTGCTAGTGGTTAAATCCATGGCCAATGTATTAACAAGTCTTTAGAGTCCCCCACAGACAGTTTCTCAAGTTTCGGGCGAAACGTTGTAGAGGCCGTATGATATATGGCAGGGTCCGATTATATACGTGCAGATGTGTACGGATCATGATCGGACGGATCCTACTAGTGGGCTTTGGTTTAAGCCGGATCCTACTATTAGATTTGTTGGATTACTTTAGTCTCGTCGCATTCGTATTCAGTCGGAATGCGGATACAGGTATGTATATACAGGTGAGGGGTATCCTTGTGATCCGTTACGAGTTTACTTTAAATGTTGCCGTATCTTTTTATTGTTGTAAACATTTGGGTTAATATTTACATATGGAAATTATGAGCTAGAAATCATCATTTGGAGCATTAATTGTGACACATGCACAAGTGATGACTCATGGTCTCTTTCTTTGTGCATGTGTCACATAATGTGATGGATTTGTGAGTTGATTTGATGAGAGGAGAGAGAGGGGCAGCCAAGGGTGAGGTTGGCTCTTGTATTATGATATTCTTGCTCTCATATTATGATATCAACAAGAAAAGAAAAGCTCCTCCTCTTCTTCTTCTTCCTCTAGCTCATAATCTCCATTAATGGCATCATCTCTAACCTCCATCCAAATCAATGGATGCAAGAGACAAAATGATCACAAACATTCTCTACATCACCTTGGACACGTCGGCTAGCACACTTTGTGCCCGAGTTGCTTCGGATGAAGCGGGAGCCCGTAAAAAGAATCGATGATGTGGTGCCCTTTCCGACGAGGAGATCGAGACCGGAGATGCCGCGAGGAGCTTGGGATGGTGGCCAAAGACCGAAGGACACGGATCGATCGGTATAGCTTTCCAACCCTCTCTCTAGATAGCTAGTTGTAGGTTAATGGTTCGATCCGGGTTTTAAGCATACGATAGTGCCGGTTTCTAGTTTGAAAAAGTTTTCGTTTCCGCATTTTGGTCTCGGAATGACGGCCGGGGCGCTACCGTAGACTTACAATATCCTGCGAACCTTGGTTCATGGATATTGTGAATTATTTAGATACGGGACTTATACCCAGCGATTTCTAACCCAAGTAAAACACTTTTAATTGGATGGAACTTATTTTTTTAAGTATTTTCCTGATCAAATCATTCACCGATGTTTCCCTAATGAAGAGTTCAAGAGTGTATTGTCTTTCTGCCATGATCAGGCATGCGGCGGTCACTTTGGTCCACGAAAAACGGCGGAGAAAGTTTTGCAAGGTGTCTTTTATTGGCTAACATTATTTAAATATGCATATGATCATTGCAAAACTTGTTCACGGTGTCAACACTTGGGTCGAATTTCATGGAGAAATGAAATGCCGCTCCAACCTATCTTGGTTGTGGAGATTTTTGATGTTTGGGGAATTGACTTTATGGGCCATTTTCCTAACTCTTTTAGGAATTTACACATCTTACTTGCGGTTGATTATGTCCCTAAATGGGTGGAAGCAGTACCGTGTCGCACTTATAACAACAAGGTTGTTATTAAATTCCTTAAAGAATTTTTTTTTCGCGATTCGGATACCCGCACGCTTTAATTAGCGATAATGGGACGCATTTATGCAATCATTTTTTCGAGGCTTTGATGCGGAAATATTCAATCAACCACAAGCTTTCAACGCCCTATCATCCCCAAACAAGCGGACAAGATGAGATCTCCAATAGACAGATCAAACAAATTTTGGAGAAAACGGTTTCTAAGAATCGTAAAGATTGGTCCACCAAATTGACGGATGCTCTTTGGGCATTTCGTACCGCTTATAAGACCGATCTTGGTATGTCTCCATACCGACTAGTGTTTAGAAAGGCTTGCCACCTTCCTGTCGAGATTGAACAAAAAGCAATGTGGGCTATTAAAGAGCTTAACTTTGATTTTGATAAAGCCTACAGCTATCGGAAGCTGCAATTAAATGAGCTTAGCGAACTTCGCGATGAAGCTTACGATAATGCGGTTATAGTAAATGTAACATTTCAGAAAATAAAATATTATTTTTTTGAATTTAAATAATTAAATAATAAATATTATGGATATTTTAAATGTATAGAGATTGGTTGTAAATGAAAGGGTATAACTATATACCGATAAATTTGAAAATATTTGGAAAATTAATTTGAATTATTGATTTTTAAAGAAATTATGTGAATTGAGTATTTGTAGATTTTTAAATAATTATTTTTATTCTATGTTAATGCTAAACTTGATTAATATCTACTAATTATGCATTAATCTAGCTTATGTGCATGACATGCAACAAATCATGTTGCAAACTAATTGTTACATTTTTATTTTGAACCATGGCTTTGAAATATCCTTAAGTGCTTTGCTTTGGTTTGGTTTTAAAAGATAAAGGAAAAAAAAGAAAAGAAAAGAATTTCATAAGTGAGGTGGGGACAAGTGAGCATGACTAGTAAGAGAGAGAGAGGGGGGGGAGAGAGGGGGGAAGCTTCTACACAAACCATGGCTCATCATATCTCTTCCTTCATCTCTTTCTTCATTCTACTTCATCTCATTTTCCACCACCCTCCACCTCCTATAGAACTTACAAACACCCAAAAATCTCAATTAAAACCTCATACCCCCTTCACAAAAATCACTCCAAAGCTCACTACAAACCCCATGGTGGAATCAAGATTGGATTTTGAGCACTTGGGATCATCTAGGGTTTTTCCTTAGTTTCTCCATGAGGTATATTCCACACTTCTAACTAGTTATTAGTTTTCCCAACACCCTATGGTGATTTAGAGTTAATCTAGTGTAGAATTTTGGTGTTGGATATTTCAAGAAGAGGGTTAGGGAATATTTTGAATTGTGGAAGTGTATTGAGGTTTAGTAGAGGCCACCAACCACTGTAGTACTAGATTTATGGACTAAACTTGAGACCTAAACCACAAAACTTGAACTTGGAAATTCCCCGATATCGGAATTTGTGGGAATTGTGTATGACTTTTAGAGATCTGCTATGACCCGGAGACTTGGAAATTTTTTCAGCGATTAATAAGAGATGTGCAGGTGATTAGGAGGCTTCCCCAAAAACCAGAGACCCCTATTCCTTTCTTTGGCCGCCAAAATGCCTTTTCTGGCCTCATTCTTTGGCCTGGCTGTGAGGAGATTGCTTCGTGCTTGGCGAGCGGCTCCTATATCTGTTAATTAGACTCTCCACCATGCAAAATATCCCAATTTGACCCGAGGCAAAATTTGGAGCTGTTTTCCTAATGAGCTGTAATATCCCAGGTATTATCCGGTATACCCATATATACCAGATAAGCATGGGGGCCCACATTAAAACAATGGGGAATCTTCGGAATACATTCCGAAAGTGGATAGATCTATACTATAAATGGAATGATACCACTCTTCAATACAGAGGCGCCTTTTAAGTGAACTGGCACTACAGGAGCTTGAGAACTCCGTAGTTAAGCGTGCTTGAGCCAGAGAAGTTCTGGGATGGGTGACCTCCTGGAAAGTGGCCCCTGGTTGGGTCCAGTTCGCCCCGAAGGACAAAACCGTGCGACTTCGGCCAGAGCGGACAATACTCTCTGTATTGGGGGTGGGTCGTGACAGAATGTTATCAGAGCTGGTTCCTCTATAGTAGGTCTGTGGTTCGAAGACGAACCATTGTTCTAAGTGGGGGAGAATGTAATACCCCAGGTATTATACTGTATACCCATATATACCAGATAAGCATGGGGACCTACTTTAAAACAATGGGGAATCTTCGGAATACATTCCGAAAGAGGACAGATCTGTACTATAAATGGAATGATACCACTCATCAATACAGAGGCGCCTTTTAAGTGAACTGGCACTACAGGAGCTTGAGAACTCCGTAGTTAAGCGTTCTTGGGCCAGGGAAGTTCTGGGATAGGTGACCTCCTGGGAAGTGGCCCCTGGTCGGGTCCAGATCGTCCCAAAGGACAAAACCATGCGGCTTCGGCCAGAGCGGACAATACTCTCTGTATTGGGGGTGGGTCGTGACATGTGCTACTTTAGTTTTGCAACTTTTTTATGAATTGAATTTTTGTATTTGTGTTTTATCTCGGCCGATTGACGTTCGTACGTCGATGTCGAGAGTTGTTGGTTATTCTTGCATCCGTAGGCCGTAGGTTCTAACCTATGTGCACTTCGTATGTTGTTTCGGTTTTCTCGTGTTGATTCTTGATTACAATACGATGTATTTAAAATGTAGGTACCTTGGCGTGGACTTCGAGACGAAGAAGGAGAGCAAGGCGTCATCGACTTTGGCAAGCGAGGATCGAGGTGAGTAGATGTATATCTACGGGGGAAGTCGGGTGGATGGCATATAGCACCCCTGCAACTGTAGGATAGGATATAGCTAGGTTAGTTATGTTTGGATGCGATATTTGGATACTTAGAAAATAGGGTATCTAGGAAGACCTATCCTTAGGATTGTTACCTTAGTAGCGAATCGCAAGTTATGTGTTGTCACACACACACACGATAAATGCGTGCATATGTGTATATATATATGTGTGTGTGTGTGTGTGTGTGTGTGTGTGTGTGTGTGTGTGATTATATATATATATATATATATATATATATATATATATATACATGTGAGATGAGGATAGTATATGTTATATGGATATGAGTCGATATGATCGGGCATGATACCGTAAGGCTATGATACATGATTGAGTCGAGACACCGTATATGATATGATATAATAAAGGATCGTTGGGCGATATTTATGCAAGCTTGTGATAACATGTGTTTTGATGATATAATAGATTGTACGAGACCTTAAATCCGTACCACTAATTTATGATATTGATATAGTATGAAGATTGATACCGTGCGAATGATGAATTATAATGATATTTGACCCGTACCCTCGATTTTGGGGATGTCGTACGATGGATATTACCGTACGAGGTATATATGATGATTGATCCACACTCTTGACTCGAGGATGTCGTACAATATATTATTACCGTATGTGATGATATGAGGCTGGATCGCCGACTATTAGATATATCAGCTCGGGATATTATAGATTTCTTATCGCCTTCGACTAGGTTCTTAGTTTAGTCTTTAGTTGCGTAAATATAGGTTAACATAAGCTCGAGTCATGCCTATTTTCAAAACCGACGAATCGTAGGCTTTTTCAAAGTATAAACGAGGGATGCTATGGATTTTCAAAAGATATCTATTTTCTAAAAACACCGTAGTCCCTACTTTTCTAAAAACAACGATTCGTGCTATTTAAACACGATAAACGGTATGGCTCGTATGTAGTTGATATACCTCATTGTTGCTTTTGCTGTTTACTTTCTGTTATGATCTCGTCTGCTAGGACACCTGCACCATTACCGATGATACGTATGTTTCACGTACACTTACTGGCCGGCTCACACATATCATCATCAGTAATTGCTATGTCACATACACATCAGAAAATGTTACTTCACTGGTATAACCTGCTAGCCAGTAGTTTATTCATATTGTTAGTATTCTTGCTCTCACATGTTAGTTTAGATATTGCATTTCTTATTTAGATGTCGCATACATTCATGTATTCATTCTGTTATGCACTTTTGATAGGCTTATGGCTGATATTCATTATTTTCTCATTGATTAATGATTATGAAAATTTTGGTATTTCATGAGATTTCTGAATTTGGAGAAACCGCAAGAATTTTATAAACCTATTATCATTTTAAAATGCAAATTGCGGTTTTCTCGTGATATGATGTGTGTGGTGTCCACCATGAGTTTCCTCGGTTCTTGAGCCACGTGTGTACACATACCTGATTCGAGGAGTGAGAAGAACCGTCTACGGGTATATGGTGGACCCGGTGAGGTACCTCGGGATACGAAGGCCATATAGAGAGATGTTGAGCCCGACGGGGGAGCACTACCTACCGGTGATTATTGACCCGACGGTTATCCGGAGGATACCGACCGGAGTCGTGTGATTTGACAGATTTGAGGGCCAATCTGAGAGATGGCTACCGAGATATTGATGTATATATTGTGTGGATGTTTGACACGGATTTTTGTCGATTTCATTTGATGATACTCCAGTTTTATAATACTAAAATTTTACTAAGATAAGAACGCAATTTTCTCATACAGATATATCCAGATTTCAAGTTGATAATTCATTCATGATGTATTCATACATCATAAATATGACATGTTATTACTTTGTGACACTAACACGAGTACTTGGTATTACACATATGCATATGCTTATAATGTTACCCTTATTATTACCCGATGTCTACATATATTGTTGTTATCTACTGTATGACCTAGGAGATCGTCATGCATTCGGTTTCTACTCAGTAATATCTTCTACTCATGAGTTGGCAACTCACTCCCGTTGTGCTATAGTTTCTTGCAGGTTTTGCCGTACAGGTTTTGTAGCGGCTCTGCTGGCACACCGCTTTTTCTTTCGAGTGATTGCTTGGGTGGGTGGGATCACCTGTATCATGACCACCATTGTACTTTATATTTTATTCCAGTTGTATATAGTTAAAAACTCTATCAACTAGACTATGTATATTTATAGACTTAGAAACACCGGTTGTATATTTTTTCGGCCTTAGAGTCACACTCATGTATTCTTTATTCTGGTTTCGTTGATGATATTTTTATGGTTTATTTTTCTCCTTTTGGTTTTTTTGATCCTCGCCTTCGGCGTTGTATATTTATATTACTTGCGTGGTTGTTTCCGCCAGTTGGCGAAGAGCGAGCTCCCGCTTGGGGATGCCTTTTATTATATTGCTTGTACCGTTTTCGGGTTCAAATATAAAAAGGAGGTGCTGCCCAAATTTTCAATAACGAAAATGTTTTCAAGTTAGATACAAAGACTGTGTTTTCATATATCATTACTTATGTATTTAAAGAAAGAACTTGATTTCATTTCACCATTCTTTCAAAACTCCACCTCCATTATTATTCCTAAAAGGTTTAGATTTCTGGGCTTTTGGCTTACTTGGATTAGGTGGAGTCCTATAGATTTCACATGATTCAAGTGCCAGTCACATGCCTTTCCGGGCCGTAACAGTAATGAACCGGACTAAAGTGTTCCACGATAAAAACCTTTTGAGAAAAACTTTCTCCCTGGACAACAAGTCCTTCTTTACAATTCCCATCTCCACTTTCATCCGGGCAAGCTTAAATCTCCTTGGAAAGGACCTTTCGTGGTGCGGTATTTGTACCCGCACGGGGCAGTGGACATCGAAAATGGTAAAAACCGTTCTATTTTTAAAGTCAATGAGCATAGATTAAAACCGTACTCCTCCGCTGACCCAGCGGAGGAGCTCCGGTTTTTACAGGAGCCACTTTATCATAACTAACTTTCCTCCGCCTCACTTCCATGTTTCGGTAACATTGTTTCATATAAGAATGGAGGTGAGTGAACTAAGATATAAATGAATATCTGTGCATGGCAAAGAACAAGTTTGGAGGTAGTTTTTCATTATTATTTTACCCCTATTATTTTCCTCCCAAGTCTACAGCTTTATGCACTCAAAGAACAATATTAGTGAGGACACTGCTGAAAACAGGTTTGGGGGGAGGTTTATATTTACAGAAATATCATTTGGCACTAGGCACTATATATTTTTTTTCCTTCAGTGCTACATGAATGAATAAAAAATTTATTTTTTGATAACGAAAGTTAGAAAGTGAAAAATACATATAAAAGATAGGAAAAGTTTAAGAAAAGCAAGAAAATTATATGCTTTATAACGAAACTAGTAATAGGTAGTCATGAGCTGTTGTCCCAAGGGTTAGTAAGATGAAGGGAATCACTAATCCGAGAATAGAAATAAGTCTGAAAAATAGTCACTATTCTTGGGTCCAAACATCTGAACGTTGATACCCTACTATATGCACTTGCACAAATCTTGAAACTTGGGATGGTAGAGGATATCTTAAAATGCTCTTGTCTAAAAACCTTAGTATGAAGGAAAATAAATACACAAACAAAAAAATATAAAGAAAAAAATTGGGAAGAAAAATGAACATTGATTTTGTAATTACTTAAGGCAGCATAAAAAAATATAGCGAGGGTGCTTTATCACCTAGTGCCTTACACTAACTGGTTTGGAAGCCACTGCTAAGCTTTAGGTGGTGCAAGATGAGTATATTGCTAATTATGCCTAAATGAGTGAGCACATTTGGTAATCGGTTGGTTAGTACCTTAATAAATATTAACGGTCGCATGAAGAATGTGTAAGCAATTCCATCTAAAAAATATTCACCAACTAAAGAGTATTATGGAAGATGGACAAGAGTATGATATCTTGAATTGAATTCTCTAAGTGTAGGGATGTTTTTTACACACACGTAGGGGTATATGATCGATATTTGGAAGAAAGGTAGGAAGGAAGACTAAAGGAATTGTTTTATTGAGAGATGATGTGATTGCTGACATCTTTTCACGACCATTAAGATAGGGCTCATGGCAACTGAAAAACTGGTATAGTTTGGAACGCTTCTTTTCAAGTTTTTTCTTTTATATTTTCCTTATTTTTGTATGTAATTTTCATTTTCTTTTTTTTGTTATGGGATTTTATGGATGTAATCCGCAGAAAATCCTCAGGAGACAACACTCCTCCTACTATAGACACCTAGAGCTTTAAAGTCTTGTTGCACGTGTTAAGTGCAATCGTGTTGCCTACGAAAGTGTGCTAGGTTTTTCTTTTCCTTTTTTCTCCCTCTCTTGAATAACTAGTTTGTTCGGGACGATCGAAGTTAAGTTTGGGGGTATTTGTTCAGTTGAAAATATTGCACATTTGATGGAATATTTTCCTTACTTTTGTTAAGTACTTAAAGGAGTTTTTTGTAATTATGGAACATATGCTGGTTTATCTGCAAAATACTCTTTATCATATGTTTATATAATACAATTAACATTATGAAGAAAAATATATGCATATAATATTTATATGATATTTTGATAATTTAAATATGCATATCATATCAAATAATCCTAATCAATATTCTTAAAACATCATATCATATTAATGGTTAGGATAATGTAATACCCAGTTCTTTTTGTACACCAATATCCGTATTCTTCATAAAGTATTACTTATAAAATTTATTTATTATTATTTATAATTATTTTATTTCTTTTAAACCCCAAACCCAAATCCCAATCCCTTTTATTTTTGTGTCTCGGCCCATCTCTCTCTCTCCCTCTTCCCAAATTATTTTCAACCCCCAAAGCCCAGCCAAGAAAACCAAGAAATATTAAACAAATCAATTAATTAACCTTTGGCCGGCCCAGCCCATTCCCTAACCTCCTTACCCGCGCCCAGGGCACCCGACCCGACCCGCTCCAACCCTTCTTCCCTACTCGTCTTTCCCGCTCGTTCCTTCACTCCCCACGTCGCCGCCCACGTCGCCAACTACCCCGCTCACGACCCCGACCCACGACTGCGCGCACGCCCTCGACCCCATCTCCATCTCACTCACCTCTCCCCGTCCCTCTAACCATCTCCCCCTCACACTCTCGATCTCTCTCAACCTCCTCCTCCCTTCTCTCCCAACTCCCAGATTCTTCCCTACCCTCCGTCGCTGACGACGACGACGAGAATGACGACGACTACGATCGCCTCATCCTGCCTCCCTCACTCTTCTCTCCAGAGCTCGAGCCCCTCTTGCCTCTCTCCCCTCGCCAGCGCCACACCCCCTCACTGCACACCGGAACCCATCGAGACCCGAGCTCCACTGCCCGAGCACCGCCAGCAAACTTCTCACCCTCGACGACGATCATTCCTCCTCGAGCCCCTGTAACCTGCCGCACCCTAAGCTCCAACCTCCATCTCCCGCTACTTCGACCATCTCCCCGAGCACCCCTCGCCCTCACCTGCTCCTCAACCGAGCCCTTGCTACAACCTCCGCTAACACCTCACCTGCCTCCACTTCCATCAACCATCGACCCCAAAGCTGACCCCTCACACCCGAGCACACCCATCGACAGCCGAGACCCCAAGCACAATCACCACCATCACTGCTCCCCTCGTAGCTACAGGAGCCACACCGACGAGTCCCCACTGCCCTGTCAACCTCTACATCCTCCATCTCCAACATCCTACCGACCAACTCACCTGCATACCCAACCGCTGACCTCCTCCTTTGAGCTTCGAGCTCCTTCCCATTAACCCAACTCCGGCCACCACCATCGACCCAACAACCCCCTCCTCTTCACCCCTCTCCTCCCTGCTGGAGCTATAGTGCCCGTCGCCACCACCTCCAGCCGAGACCGGGCCTTGAGGCTAGCCCAAGCTTCAAACCAAGCGTTAGCCATTTCATCGAGCACTTGCCTCTATCGTCAATCGCCGCTATTCTAGCCGTCATCGTTACCGAAAAAGCCGTGGCTTCAGTCTCTGTGTCCATCACCATCATCAAGGCTGTAACCGTCGCAACACCAACCCACGTCCGTCGCACCCATCGAGCCATCGAGTCCAAGAGCCCAAGCTCGAGCCGAGGCCGCGAATCCTAACCGTACCGTTCGTTGCGCGTTCATACCGTTGCCGCTGCCATGCGTCGCCAAAACGTCTCCAGGCAAGTACCCTACTTGCTACATGCTAGATTATACTGTTATAATTCAAAATACTATTAATTCCATGTTTACGATTCGTGAAAACTTATATGACACTCGTGCTTGATGCAAAACCCGAACGGAAACCTTCCATTAAACTAACGTAACTTGATTATATATGCTGGCCCATATGGCAATGAACATTGTGGTGAAATTTGGCTGGAAAATATAATCGTTACTAGCTTGAAAGATCACCCCCAATTACACCAGTTAAAACTAAATATTTCCCGCGTCTGAAACTTGTTAAAATCATAATTAATTGTGTACAAATTGAAATGATGCATTCGAGGGCTTGAATCGAAGCCGACTCGACGACCTAGAACCAAATACAAGATTTAAACTATTTCTATACTGAAAACACGACAGAACTGGTTCGGAGAGCGGCTCGGGACTGCAGTCCAGCGCAGCTCTGGTTATTGATTTCTATCTCGTAAGGCTTACTACTTTGCTGCCTGAATTTGTATGTTGCGGAACCCTATACTTTATTTAAGTTGAGACTGTTAGCTAAATATCTCAAGTGATTTCACCCCATTTTACCATCGTTTATTATTTAAACTGTAATTTAAACGGACAGGACGTATGGCAGTCCCAAATAGAAACAGAACTGATACCCTATCATGGAGCAGTGCATAACTTCTGACGTAGAGATGTGATTGAGAATCTATATGGTGCGTTGGAAACCCTATTGAAAAACCTAAATTTCATCCAACTGTAGCATCGCTAAATTCTGATCCCAACCAGGTGATAATTGTGTCGCGAAACGGACGTTCAGTTTAGAAACTGAAATTCCTGCAGCGAATGCTTGAAATGAAATGGCCATATCTAGGGATCCTGAAACCCGATTAATGTGAAACTAATTTTGATGGATAGATAATTAAACATACTGCTTACCCCCTTTTCATTGTTTTGCTAAATTTTTCATGTGTGATTTATGATAAATTATGCAAGTGGTAGGACACCGATTGATGATATCTTATTCATGCCTTAATTACTGTATTCTCATCACATTACATATCTATCATTGTATTGGTAACCTAGTGACCATATGCATTACCCAGTGATAGGTATTAGTGTTTGATTATGGCAAGTACGTTTGTGTTTAAGCATGGATGGATAAGTGAAAGTGACACGTACTTGTGCACAATCAGTGGACCCTATTGATTTATTGCATTGTCGACGTCTGTAGGAAGTGTATAAGTGTGACTATAATTGGTATGGGACAATTATGGAAGCACTTGTATGGTGTCACAGGTAAGGCACCAAACACTATCCATTTACATCGGATATCAGTCGAGTCATGCTTGATGGAGACCTTGTCTCCAGTTCTCGCGTAGACTTGTCATGGACCGACTGGTATTTGAGTTTATGGATGGCGTTTGATGTTGACCATGGGGTGTGGGGTAGTTTGAGTGTGAGTTCAACAGTAACTTGGGAGTCCCATGCCGGCACATATGGAGATATATGGAGATATATGGGGATATTACTGATTATTATCGTGCGTGTTTCGGGCCCGTGTTCCCTTGCCCTTGGGTCCTACCTTTGGGTGGGGGATACTCACGAGTGGTTGACTCTCACACTTGGACAGACGATAGGCTTAGTGACCTGTATAATGAGACTTAGAGACTGATCGGGTTAATGACATTGACATGTATTGCTTACTGATTCAACATACGTGACATACTATTTACTGCTTTACTGATAACCTGCTCCATTGGATACCTGCATTTGCTACTTCATGTTCACGTCTTTACTCTATTGATTACTGTTACATATTCATTATTATTGCACGGGTTACCATTGTATCTATATATATATATTGCTATCGTGTCGCTCTGACGACCTGAGTATGCATGCTCAGAGTGAGAGGTGGATCTAGCTTGGACCAGGACCTGACGTGCCTCGAGGACATCGCAGACATCTTGATCAGCTATCCAAAACTATACTTCATTGATCTCCACCTGGTTTGTTCTTTTGATTTAGTTACTGCATTTCTCTTTACCTGTGCATTAATTACTGATTACCATGTAAAGCTAGAAGACGAAGTGTGACTACGGAGAGATATTTTCTCGACCGTAGGAGCATGGCTGGCCTTGTCAACCCCTCGTATTCCGTATTTTAGGAAGCGGGGCGTGACATAGTTTTGTTGGTATCAGAGCCAGGTTTTGCTTCGATTGGGATTGCAGTTTCCGTGTAGTGCTTGACAATCTAAGACATCCTTCGGTCTAGATTATAAACTTATTATTCTTGATCTTTATTCACATAGTGTATTCTGCTATACATTTTGATCCATCCGGTAGAGTTTTGGGTGACTTAGTAGAGTTACGTGGTTGTAATTATGAACTGCAGCATAGTTATAATACTGTACTCTGTTTGAGTGACTTGGAGTTCTACAGCTGATTTCCACTTGTTTGAATCTCACCGCCCCCGATATTCTTGATTCCTTGCCTAATCCTTATTGTATTTTAATTCTTATAGCTTATGCCTTATATCGTCCTCAAAATTATTGTTTCAGGACCATATCTTCCAACGACTCTCCCCTATATCCACTCCCCAGAATCAGACTGTCGAGATTTTGAATGTGCTGCAAGGTTTGAAGGAAGCCCAGGAGCGAACGAACGACCTGTTAGCTGAAGGATTAAGAAGGCAGACGACTCAGGCACCAGCGGAAGCCTCCAATCGTAAGAGAATCCCTATTAAACAAGGAAAAGAGATGAAGATGAAGCGCCCACTTGTTCCCCAGCAACGGAAGCAGCGGAAGACCCATCGTTGTGGGTACTGTAAGAAGCCAGGACATCTTTAGAGAGATTGTCGCAGCGCCAAAGGGCAGTGCCTGATTTGCTGATCCAGCGAACACCTTGTCAATGGTTGTCCTAAAAGGAAGGAGCTACAAGAAGGAGGTTCGTCCACACTCTCCACTCCTGCTAAGGCTACGGTAGCGCCCCGGCCGTCTTTCCGAGGCCAAAATGCGGAAACGAAAACTTTTTCAAACTAGAAACCGGCGCTATCGTATGCTTAAAATCCGGATCGAACCATTAACCTATAACTAGCAACTAGAGAAAGGGTTGGAGAGCTATACCGATCGATCCGTGTCCTTCGGTCTTTGGTCACCATCCCAACCTCCTCGCGGCATCACCGAGCTCCGGTCTCCTCGTCGGAAAGGGCACCACATCATCGAGTCTTTTTACGGGTTCCCGCTTCATCCGAAGCAACTCGGGCATGAAGTGTGCTAGCCGACGTCCAAGGTGTTGTAGAGAATGTTTGTGATCACTTTGTCTCTTGCATCCATTGTATGGATGGAGGTTAGAGATGATGCCATTGGTGGATGATGTAAGCTAGAGGAAGAAGAAGAAGAGGCTCTCTTTTCTTTTCTTTTCTTGTGTTGAATTGATAATGAGAGCAAGAATGAGAAAATACAAGAGCTAACCCAAAAGGATATGGCTGCCCTTTCTCTCTCCATCCATCAATTCAACACACAAATCAATCAATTAAGTGACATTAGTGCTAAAAAAGAGACCATGAGTCACCTAATTGATTGTGCCTCTTCATCATGATGACTTCCACTCACAGTTTCCACTTGCAAACATTAACCCAAATGTTTACAAAAAAAAGATATATCAACATCTAAAGTAAACTCGTGACGGATCACAAGGATACCCCTCACCTATATATACATACATACCTGCATCCGCATTCCGACTCAATGCGAATGCGATGAGACTAAAGTAATCGAACAAATCTAATACTAGGATCCGGCTTAAACCAAAGCCCACTAATATGATCCGCCCGATCATGATCCGTGCACTACTGCACGTATATGATCGGACCCTGCCATATATCATACGGCCTCTACAACGTTTTGCTCGAAACTTGAAAACTGTCTGTAGGGAATCTAAAGACTCGTCAATTCTTTGGTTGTGGATTTAACTACTAGCACGTCAGAGGTACTAGCCGTACGTAACGGGCTACCAGGTATTGACCAAAATGGAGATCGATGAGCGAACTCATCCTGACACCCTACTGAGCCTGTCAGTGACAATATCCGTACTGTCCGGTCCGTTCGTCTATGAGCATCGCATGGCGGGCCTAGGGGGTTGGTAAAAGTCAGACCCCCAAAAGCGGTAAAAGTCGTATCGGAGTGTAGCCCAGAACACCCTGAGATACTACTGGAATACCTACCGGTAAATCTCCTGCCTTGGCCAAGGACTTCGTGTAATGGCTCACCTAGACACAGCATGATCTTACCCCCAATACCAGGAGAGACGAAACCCCTGCCGATCCGCTCACTGCCTCCATGTGGCTCGGGACTGTACCCAACTAAAACCTGTTTGCACGACTCCTTTGAGCCATGGTAGGGTAGTAATCAAAGCACAGTAGGAACTCACACGAGACAAATGACGATCTCAGGTTGATGAACTAACCTGTACACATATCACCAAGGAACTGCTATCTGACGTCAGGTATAATACCAACTAGCATATTCCCGGCGAGTCCTGTCCGGTGTACTCATAACCCAATGAGCACCTGTATACATCTTAGGTGAACCGACTGACACCAATGGCTTATGGGACCGGCCACCGCCCCTCGTTGGGGTCTCGACTATATACATTAGTCTACTCTGGAGTATCGATGCCCTGTCTCGAAAACTCCCACGACTAGGGACTTTTTAAGGATGTGCTTATAGACCCCAGCTCCCACATATATGATTGACATCATACTGCTGGCAGTCAAGAAAGAATCCTAAGGCTCTATCAACGTGTAATAGCGACCAGTAAGGTCACCTAAAGCAGTACACGATGATAAAGATAAACCAGATAGCATACTATCATCTCGAGTAAGACTGTCCTACCGGAATAGGTCATCCCTCAATCATTACAATCACGTGCCTGTGATCCAATAATTGACTCTGAGGGCACTATATCCAACAATCTCCCACTTACACTCAAGGCTAATTATTGCGATGTCGCATACTCACTGCACGTGTGATACCGAACACCCAACTCCTCTACTGATCAGTTTTACAAAACCTGTTTGCGAAACTGTTGCGTTCGAGGAATAGCCTAAGTAAGTGGATCCGCCCTGATGTTTCTTTCTATGTCTCTCTTTATCTCAAATTCGTGGAGAAAGCCATCTCCCGAAATGAGCAATACCTGTCTTAGAATATGTCTGGATATCTGATGGGACCTAGTTCATAAATAAACTCTAAATCCAAACTTCTTAGACTGTATTGTTAACTCAACTTAATCAGTATCCTGCGTCATGCCTCCCATAGTATCCACTTGGACCTCCTGTCCAAACAACTGCCCCTCGTCAGAGGAAAACTATAACTCTGATAGTCACTCTGTCATCCAAGTCACCTTGGAAGCCTGGAATGATAACTGTCTCTTAAAAGAGGCGGTTGTTATCATATCCCTAAAACATCCACTTATGTTCTAAAACTGCTTCCGAACGTTTCTCCAAGATAGGATTAATATCAACTTATTGCATCCAGTGCAAAAACAACATCTGGTGTGGTACTTGACATCTCATGATTGACTCAATTGCCTAAGCAAGTGATCTGCCAATCATGTATATCCCTCTCCCCTTTAGTCTGTAAGACACCTTTAGGGAGGATGACTCCATCACCTGCAGGTACACCACCATGCCAGGAGTCTTCCATTCTAAAACACCTTCAGAATGCTGTCATAGTACCCATATTGGGACTCTTCCCAAATCTAGATCTAAAACCATAGATCTAGTAACCAGAATATCTGATATAATATCCACATCCTATGTGGAGAAACCACTGTGTGACAACCAAAGTATAACCGATTGTAGTATAGGAACTTCACTTCCTACTCTGTGTATGTTATCCAAATACCAGAACATCACACCCTACTACCTTCTTAACAGATCTATCCCTATTCTGATGAAGTCAAACCTATGACTGTCATATCAGAAACAGATGATCTATCTCCGCTATATCTTCTTTAGTCCATAAATATACACAAGCTACTTGTCCATTATGCTTCCGCTGCTCCCACTGACTACGACAACCTTCTGGCAGAGTCATATATACGTGTACTTCTAAAGCTAGTTTAGAACGATGCTATACTCATCCTCCTGCCGGATCTCACAGTCTGGAACAACAGCAATGGAAAGTCTGGGTAAACAAGAACCTTCTTGTCCCCGTCTTTGAGGATACCGAAGTACCTCTCGGGTGCCTGAGGTTACCCACCATATCTGCAGAGTGGCTAATGGAGTGTCAAACCAGATTGAATCTTTAGGTTCTTATCAAATTTTCAGTAATCGTTTGCGATTCTGGAATCACTTCTAGTTCTACCATACTCCCACTACTGTTTTCTGAAAAAATCCATTTTACTAAAACTGTGGCAAGTCAAGAACAATATCACTATTGATCTTCCAGATGGTAGAAAGTCAACCCTCGTCATAGCCCGGGTCAACCCACAAACAGCCATTACAGAAACGTGCCTTGAGTTATCCAGAGTCTGGTTTTAAGCATAAGCCGGACAACTCCTCGTACCTTAACATTGTTAAGATATGAACTATTCTATATCCAATATAGAAACATAGGCACTGATTTAATTGGAACCAGATTCAAATTATACAGCTGTCTCCAGTGCATGTCAACTAAATGGAGAGAGAGGCCGATCAGCATTACTCAACTTAGGAGTGCTTCCAATTATGAGTAACCTGAAAGAGAAGCATGTTCTCTTAATCATTACTATTAACTGAATACCATATAGAAGTATCTACATCATCGATCACCTTGAAGAATCTTGATACTTGCAACACCTGATTCTCTACTTTATTCTTATACCTATAACTTCTCAAAAGTTAGACCTTGCATTTCTACGAAACACATGTCTAAGAACTAGAGAAGTCATAAGTAAACAGAATATAGTACGAGTACCAACCCCTCTGTCATCATGGACACTGGACAACAAACAATACTCTGTATAAGTCCCTTGAGTCTAATAACTCATTCCATGTGTATCGTAGGTTGAAAACTGTACTTATGGTTAAGAAGAATTACACCGCTGTTTAATGCTCCTTACCTAATCATCCACTAATATAGGTAAATGTCATAGACATAATTTCAAAAAGTTATATCCCACTTTATAAAAATAAACGTACAGATATATCAATTTGAAATTGGTGCATAACAACGGATATTCAAAACCAAATATTTGCCGTCCGGCAAACAACCCAGGCGATTTCCTCAAATATCACTAATTACAACGAATCCCGATATAATGAGGATGATCACCCAATCCCCAATAACTTACTCCCACTCATCATCTGTAATACCATACAGATGTGAGAATCAAACCTGGTAAATACATACCCTGGAGTAAGTACTAATTGGGAAATCAGTTTTCTATTAACAATATATAGTGAAACTGAAACATGAATATGTTTCGAATGGGTATCCGGGTATTCCTAGTAATGCCTTTTCCATTATCCAGATTCATGACTATAACCGTATATATCTTTGCCATCTCTCTAAATCCCTTTATATGTCTTTAGTCATTAACTTCTGTACACTCTCTTAGGCTAAATGATTTTCTTCCTTCCCTACCGTTGGGCACCAGCCTATGGTTTGGAAGAAGACTATCCAATAAGCATAATGGGTGTACTCTCCTAATCGTAGGAGTACTCGTCACCTGAGAGAAGGTGAAGATAAAAGACAACTGAATAAAACCTTATTCCTATTTCTCCTGAACCAGAATCCATCCCCGAACTGGAACAAGTTCCTTCGAGTTCGTATATAACCATACGATGGAGTATCCAAATAACTGTGGATCTTCGTAGTGATACGGAGTGTCCTGGAGAAATACAAAGGTGAAGTAAGAGTGGCGATAAAATACTTGGTTTGGTCGTGAATAGCAGTCGCAATTTACTTTGCCCTCTTACTAATCCCTTTATTTGTCTTAACTTATTACCTTCTGCACACCATCGTTAGGCTAATTTGTATTCTTCATTTCCCACCGTTCGGCACCTGCCTATGGTTTGGAAGAAGACTATCCAATAAGCGTAATAGGTGTACTGTCCTATTCCAAGGAGCACTCGTAACCTGAGAGAAGGTAAGAGGAAAAGACAACTGAATAGTCCTATTCATTTTCTCCAGAACCGGAAACCATCCTCGAATCTGGAACAAGTTCCTTTGAGTTCGTATATAACCATATGATGGTTTTATCCAAATAACTGTGGATCTTCGTAGTGATACGGAGTGTCCTGGAGAAATACAAAGGTGAAGTAGGAGTGGCAATAAGGTATGCAACTCTGACAATCCAAAAGCCAGTGTTTTAAGAAAGTTTGGTTAACTTGGTCACTGAGTCATAGTCAAGTGTCGGGTCATGGTCGCTGCCAAAGAGAGAGAGAAAAGAAACACTCTGCGTGCACTCTAACCTAGATCAGAATGGTTATCAATTTATCCAATCAGGAAACCTCCCACTGTAACCTCAAATTCTCCTCCAAACCTGAAAGAAGAATTAGTCGGGATCACCCGAGGAGTAAACCAACTCATCAGTGGGAATCGGGATCCAACTATCATCGTATGATAATGTGATGGAATCCACTCACATTACCACACTCCAGAAGGTATGCGCATATCTGGCAAGTTTCAGTTTCTTTAGAAACTCCCGATGTGATTTTTACCCCTAGGACCCAAGTGACCTTGACGAATAATCAACAAATCAAAAGGTCCTAGTCAAGTTCAACCCGTCATTATCTTGATTGCGTTAAACCCACCTGCACGACCCTTGACGAATAATCAACAAAGTCGTACGACTGTCCTAACCAATCCACATATCCATGTGACAAAAAAGTATTACAGAGCTACCGCACACTACGCCTCGGCAAATAGCAACGACAAACGTAGCGCGATTACTAAGCAATACTAATCTGAAATGACGGAGGGCTACGGCAGGTTTTTGGCAAAAAACCTTTTAACGTAATGAACTTGATATCGTTGAAGGAACCGGATAGCTTTATATAAATATAGTGGGGAAAACCTTTGCTAAAGAGGTCACTCCCGGTGAAGGGATCTCGGCTCTTTCCCCGTAGAATGAGGTGCATGATATTCCAACTGAATACCACGATGCAAAGCAAAAAGTAATCGGCCATAGTGAAGTTATTACCCTGACGCAAACTTCTGTCCAAGGTGTCACTCCCGGTGAAGGGATCTCGGCCCTTGCCTCGTCGACTGATGTGCTGGATATTCATAACCGAATACCACTGTGCAAAACAAAAGAGAACGTCCTTGCAATAACAGCTTTTTGAAAAAATGTTCCAACAACATCAGAATAAGTTTGTTTAGCTTGCATTGATCCGAATCAACGCAGTCCCATCAATTGATCACACTAATAAAGAAAGAAAATACGATGTACGTATATGCCATCCGCATTCGCCACTGGGTCCCGTCATCACCCGTTAGGTTACTTAACTAACGACAGAGCGTGGATTGGACTAGCGCGGGTGTAAAACATGTACAACATCTACTAGTATATATATCAATATATAATATTCGCTCAAGACGTGATAAAATGCAACATCACAGAAATGTAATAAGCATCACAGAACAATACAGATAATCTGGGATCCCCGGGTTTCATAGAGCCGCTACTGAAATCCGACGTTTCCCTGGTCATGTGGATAGCCTGCGCAATGAAATCCTAGACCCCTACGGGCGCGACAAGTTACCCGCCAAAACCTGAAGCGAGACAGCCCCCTTCAACAACGTGAATGGACCACCCAGCACTTCACGGAATCCGGTAACTTAAGCACCCCTCCTTAGGTCAACCTGTACTCCCTACGAGTGTGACGAATAGCCCGCCAATTCTATAGTGAATCCCACTCCGTCTCAAAGCCATGAGATGCGGGCTCATTGACCTCTAGAACTCGGCTATCCGTGCACCCCACCGCGGGGTAATCCTAATACAGAAAGTAAAAATATATACAACGGGTACATCGACCTCATCCCGGTCGTGCCCCAAAAGAATAATATACAAACAGGCAGTGACGGCAGTCTACATGTCGTACGCTCGCCCCGCAATATCAAATGTACAAATAATACCAAACTGTACTACCATTGCATCCAGGCTATCCACTACGACAAATCCGTAATATCACAGCACAACACAGAACATCAACGTGAATGTCACGTTCGCAAATCCGTCTAAAAGGGCTATAGTAATTAGACAAGATTTACCGATCAAATGACATTCACAGTCACAGATATAATGTAAGTACTGTAAACTAACATATTTAAATTTTCGATCCACAAAATTTCCCGAAGTGGGCCCCAAGCACAACTGCTGCACTCAAAATAATCTGGGCCAGAAATAAACATTCTAAAAACCCCAATTCCAAGAAATAAACTACTGTAGAAAATTTTGTTCAGAGAAGACCCAGGATAGCGGCAGAACCGCGGCCAACAGATGGGTATTGCCGCGGTTCCGCGGCGGAACAGTGACTTCATGCAACGAAATTTTCACAGATTTCTTAGAAAACCCTGCCTGATTTTCTGCTGCACACAAAATAATTTTTTAACCACAGGAAGAAATCGACAGAAACTGATGACATGGAAATGCGGTTTTTAGAAAATTTGTTCGATCGATGTTTTAAATACGTTAGAAAAAGCTAGTAAAGGTTAATGGCGTGGCTCTGATACCATGTAAGACTACGGTAGCGCCCCGGCCGTCTTTCCGAGGACAAAATGCGGAAATGAAAACTTTTTCAAACTAGAAACCGGCGATATCGTATGCTTAAAATCCGGATCGAACCATTAACCTATAACTAGCAACTAGAGAAAAGGTTGGAGAGCTATACCGATCGATCCATGTCCTTCGGTCTTTGGCCACCATCCCAAGTTCCCCGCGGCATCTCCGAGCTCCGGTCTCCTCGTCAGAAAGGGCACCACATCATCGAGTCTTTTTACGGGCTCCCGCTTCATCCGAAGCAACTCAGGCACGAAGTGTGCTAGCCGACGTGTCCAAGGTGTTGTAGAGAATGTTTGTGATCACTTTGTCTCTTGCATCCATTGTATGGATGGAGGTTAGAGATGATGCCATTTGTGGATGATGTAAGCTAGAGGAAGAAGAAGAAGAAGAGGCTCTCTTTTCTTTTCTTTTCTTGTGTTTAATTTATAATGAGAGCAAGAATGAGAAAATACAAGAGCTAACACAAAAGGTTATGGCTGCCCTTTCTCTCTCCATCCATCAATTCAACACACAAATCAATCAATTAAGTGACATTAGTGCTAAAAAAGAGACCATGAGTCACCTAATTGATTGTGCCTCTTCATGATGACTTCCACTCAAATTTTCCACTTGCAAACATTAACCCAAATGTTTACAACAAAAAGATATGGTAACATCTAAAGTAAACTCGTGACGGATCACAAGGATACCCCTCACCTGTATATACATACCTGCATCCGTATTCCGACTCAATGCGAATGCGATGAGACTAAAGTAATCCAACAAATCTAATACTAGGATCCGGCTTAAACCAAAGCCCACTAGAATGATCCGCCCGATCATGATCCGTGCACTACTGCACGTATATGATCGGACCATACCATATATCAAACGGCCTCTACAACGTTTCGCCCAAAATTTGAAAACTGTCTGTGGGGGACTCTAAAGACTCGTCAATACTTTGGCTGTGGATTTAACCACTAGCACGTCAGAGGTACTAGCCGTACGTAACGGGCTACCAGGTATTGACCAAAAGGGAGGTCGATGAGCGAACTCATCCTGATACCCTACTGAGCCTGTCAGTGACAATATCCGTACAGTCCGGTCCGTTCGTCTATGAGCATCGCATGGCGGGCCTAGGGGGTTGGTAAAAGTCAGACCCCCAAAAACGGTACAAGTCGTGTCGGAGTGTATCCTAGAACACCTTGAGATACTACTGGAATACCTACCAGTAAATCTCCTGCCTTGGCCAAGGACTTCGTGTAAAGGCTCTCTTAGACACAGCGCGATCTCACCTACAATACCGGGAGAGACGAAACCCCTGCCGATCCGCTCACTGCCTCCATGTGGCTTGGGACTGTACCCAACTTAAACCTGTTTGCACGACTCCTTTGAGCCGTGGTAGGATAGTAATCAAAGCACAGTAGGAACTCATAAGAGACAAATGACGATCTCAGGTCGATGAACTAACCTATACACATGTTACCACGGAACTGCTATCTGACGTCAGGTATAATACCAACTAGCATGTTCCCGGCGAGTCTTGTCCGGTGTACTCATAACCCAATGAGCACCTGTATACATCTTAGGTGAACCAACTGACACCTATGGATTGTGAGACCGGCCACCGCCCCTCGTCGGGGTCTCGACTATATACACTAGTCTACTCTGGAGTATCGATGCCCTGTCTCGAAAACTCCCACGACTAGGGACCTTTTAAGGATGTGCTTATAGACCCCATCTCCCACGTATATGATCGCCATCATACTGCTGGCAGTCAAGCAAGAATCCTAAGGCTCTATCAACGTGTAATAGCGACCTGTAAGGTCACCTAAAGTAGTACACGATGATAAAGATAAACCAGATAGCATACTATCAGCTCGAGTAAGACTGTCCTACCGGAATAGGCCTTCCCTCAATCATTGCAATCACGTGCTTGTGATCCAATAATTGACTCTGAGGGCACTATATCCAACAATGGTTACTTCGTAGTTCGAGCTTCGAGGAATAGTACGGACCCAGCGCAGGATTCAACTCGCGTGATGAGAATGCAGCGGTCTAGAAATCCAAGAAGAGATATCGCGTTCTCTGCTTTCAATAAAAATGTTGTCACCCCCTTGTAAATATTTTCTTTTCGTTTAAGATCTTGTATCCGCGGAACTTTTAGTTGAGTGTAATAAAACTTTGAGTTGTGGTGTATTTATCGTTCTCTTGCTTCTCACTTTATTTATAATATTCACTGCATCAGCATTTTTTAAATTATAATTTTTCAGTCCTTGCCTACAGCATATCTTCCGTGTGCTACCGTATCCTTGGTTATCTTCTTGATGTGTCCCACTGTCTAATCATGACTCTTTCTTCTCAGGCCATGGCCCACCCTGGAGCAGCGCCACCTCTAGATGAGGACACGCGGTCATGCGTTTCCTCAGACCGCATGCTGGTGAGTTCGGATGACGAGATCAACGGCTCTCAGGTTATTTTTGGCAACAGCGATTCCGAGAGTGAGGGATTCGTAACCCCAGAAGTCGACAAGATCAGCGACTCTGACGACGAAGAAAAGGACCCCAAAGAAGACCCAATAGAAGAGGACCCGATAGAAGAAAATCCAGGGGATGAAGACCTTGGGGGAAACCCAGTGGAAGAAAAACCTATAGAAGAGGATCCAGAAGAAGAGAATCACATGGAAGCAGATCTCAATGATGAAGCTCCAGCCGAGGAAGAAGGACCAGAAGGACAAGACCCCGCGGCAGAAGAACCTCCAGTGGCGAGCCCTGCGAGGCGCTATGGAAATGGACACCCCTATCTGAGCGCGCGAGCCTACCGTAACCTACTAAACTTCCATAACCGCGACTGACGTGATTTATTTTTTGTCTCCTCTGGCCAAAACAAAAAAAATCTATGTATAGTTTAGTGCCACTCTTTATCTTTCGTAAGTACCTTGTTGGAAATTTTCTAGAATGAAATAAAACTCCTGAGTTCGCTAATCTTTTAAATTTTTGGTTCACATGATACTTGGACTATTTCCCCTATACATTTCTTTTCCTCCTAAGATTCGTGACTGTCTACCCTTGCACTCTGTGCTGACCCGACCTCTTGAGTGGGCCATACTCCATTATAATCCCCACCCTGGCTAGCCCCTATATATTTTGTGCTATCTCCTACTACCATAATTGCATTTATGGACATCATTATTTGAAAATTTAGTTCTCATTATTTTGTATTTATTGAAAATTGCGTGTTATTAACTATTTCCGTTTTATGCATTTAAGTACTTTACTATTCTTCCCATTTTCAATAGCGCAAACGTATATTGCGTATATTATTTTATTCTATGTTTCTTATTTTCACCATGTGGGTTTTCTAAGTAATTCTAAAATTTTTTGATCGATACATTTATTCTAAAATACCTTGGCCTCTTAGCAAACCCTTCACTATTGTTTGTTATCGCTATTTTATCCTCTTGTACTTAGACTTATAGATGGGTCTGTCCCGTACTTACTTAGACTTATCGTTTTAGTTGCGTCTTTCTTATACATATATAGACCTTCGATTTTTACCTAAATGTTCTTTTGTAAACCACTATATGTTAGTGTTCAATGTCGTAGCTGTTCGCATATTATTTTATACAGCTTATCGTTTATTTTAAATTTCGAGAATGAAATTTTTGTAAGGGTGGTATGATGTAATGCCCAGTTCTTTTTGTACACCAATATCCGTATTCTTCATAAAGTATTACTTAAAAAATTTATTTATTATTATTTATAATTATTTTATTTCTTTTAAACCCCAACCCAAATCGCAATCCCTTTTATTTTTGTGTCTCGGCCCATCTCTCTCTCTCTCCCTCTTCCCAAATTATTTTCAACCCCCAAAGCCCAGCCAAGAAAACCAAGAAATAATAAACAAATCAATTAATTTCCCTTTGGCCGGCCCAGCCCATTCCCTAACCTCCTTACCCGCGCCCAGGGCACCTGACCCGACCCGCTCCAACCCTTCTTCCCCACTCATTTTTCCCGCTCGTTCCATCACTCCCCACGTCACCGCCCACGTCCCCAACTCCCCCGCTCATGATCCCGACCCATGACTGCGTGCGCGCCCTCGACCCCGTCTCCATCTCGCTCACCTCTCCCCGTCCCTCTAACCCTCTCCCCCTCACACACTCGATCTCTCTCAACCTCCTCCTCCCTTCTCTCCCAGCTCCCAGATTCTTCCCTACCCTCCGCCGCCGCCGACGACGACTACGATCACCCCGTCCTGCCTCCCTCACTATTCTCTCCAAAGCTCGAGCCCCTCTTGCCTCTTTCCCCTCGCCAGCGCCATACCCCATCACTGCACACCGGAACCCATCGAGACCCGAGCTCCACTGCCCGAGCACCGCCAGCAAACTTCTCACCCTTGACGACGAGCATTCCTCCTCGAGCCCCTGCAACCTGCCGCACCCTAAGCACCAACCGCCATCTCCCGCTACTTCGACCATATCCCCGAGCACCCCTTGCCCTCACCTGCTCCTCAACCGAGCCCTTGCTGCAACCTTCGCTTACACCTCACCCGCCTCCACTTCCATCAACCATCGACCCCAAAGCTGACCCCTCACACCCGAGCACACCAAACGACAGCCCAGACCCCAACCACAATCACCGCCACCGCTGCTCCCCTCGTAGCTATAAGAGCCACGCCTACGAGTCCCCACTGACCCGTCGACCTCTACATCCTCCATCTCTAACATCCTACCGACCAACTCACCTGCACACCTGACCGCTGACCTCCTCCTCCGAGCTTCGAGCTCCTTCCTGTTAACCCAACTCCGGCCACCTCCATCGACCCAACAACCCCCTCATTTTCACCCCTCTCCTCCCTGTTGGAGCTACAGTGCCCGTCGCCACCACCTCCAGCCGAGACCGAGCCTCGAGGCTAGCCCAAGCTTCAAACCAAGCGTTAGCCATTTCATCGAGCACTTGCCTCTATCGTCAATCGCCGCTATTCCATCCATCATCATCACCGAAAAAGACGTGGCTTCAGTCTCTGTGTCCGTCATCATCATCAAGGCAGTAACCGTCGCAACACCAGCGCACGTCCGTCGCACCCACCGAGCCATCGAGTCCAAGAGCCCAAGCTCGAGCCAAGGCCATGAATCCTAACCGTACCATTCGTTGCACGTTTGTGTTGTTGCCGCTCTCGTGCATCACCAAAGCGTCTCCAGGCAAGTACCCTACTTGCTACATGCTAGATTATACTGTTATAATTCAAAATACTATTAATTCCATGTTTACGATTCGTGAAAACTTATATGACACTCGTGCTTGATGCAAAACCCGAATGGAAACCTTCCATTAAACTAACAGAACTTGATTATATATGCTGGCCCGTGTGGCAATGAACATTGTGGTGAAATTTGGCTGGAAAATATAATCGTTACTGGCTTGAACGATCGCCCCCAATTACACCCGTTAAAACTGAATATTTCCCGTGTCTGAAACTTGTTAAAATCATAATTAATTGTGTACACATTGAAATGATGCGTTCAAGGGCTCGAATCGAAGCCGACTCGACGACCTGGAACCACATACAAGATTTAAACTATTTCTATACTGAAAACACGTCAGAACTGGTTCAGAGAGCGGCTCTGGACTGCAGTCCAATGCAGCTCTGGCTGTTGATTTCTATCTCGTAAGGCTTACTACTTTGCTGCCTGAATTTGTATGTTGCGGAACCCTATACTTTATTGAATTTGAGACTTTTATATAAATAGCGCAAGTGATTTCACCTCATTTTACCGTCGTTTACTATTTAAACTATAATTTAAACGGACAGGACGTATTGCAGTCCCAAATAGAAACAGAACTGATACCCTATCATGGAGCAGTGCATAACTTCTGACGTAGAGATGCGATTGAGAATATGTCTACTGCGTTGGAAACCCTATTGAAAAACCTAAATTTCATCCAACTGTAGCATCGCTAAATTCTGATCCCAACAGGGTGATAATTGTGTCGCGAAACGGATGTTCAGTTCAGAAACTGAAATTCCTGCAGCGAACGCTTGAAATGGAATGGCCATATCTAGGGATCCAGAAACCCGATTAACGTGAAACTAATTTTTATGGATAGATAATTAAACATACTGCTTACCCCCTTTTCATAGTTTCGCTTAATTTTGCATGTGTGATTTATGATAAATTATGCAAGTGGTAGGACACTGATTGATGATATCTTATTCATGCCTTAATTACTGTATTCTCATCACATTACATATCTGTTATTGTATTGGTAACCTAGTGATCATATGCATTACCCAGTGTTAGGTATTAGTTTTTGATTGTGGCAAGTAAGTTAGCGTTTAAGCATGGATGGATAAGTGAAAGTGACGCATACTTGTGCACAATCAGTGGACCCTATTGATTTATTGCATTGTCGATGTCTGTGGGACGTGTATAAGTGTGACTATAATTGGTATGGGACAATTATGGAAGCACTTGTATGAGTGTCACAGGTAAGGCACCAAACACTGTCCATTTACCTCGGATATCAGTCGAGTCATGCTTGATGGAGACCCTGTCTCCAGTTCTCACGTAGACTTATCATGGACCGACTGGTATTTGAGTTTATGGTTGGCGTTTGATGTAGACCACGGGGTGTGGGGTAGTTTGAGTGTGAGTTCAACAGTAACTTGGGAGTCCCATGCCGGTACATATGGAGATATATGGGGATATTACTGATTATTATCGTGCGTGTTTCGGGCCCGTGTTCCCTTGCCCTTGGGTCCTACCTTTGGGTGAGGGATACTTACGAGTGGTTGACTCTCATACTTGGACTGACGATAGGCTTAGCGATTTTTGATTGTTTTCTTTTTCATGATTTTTGAGTGAAATCTCTGCTTGTGGAGGAATCGAGAAAATAGGTAGATGATGATAATTAAATTCTTGAACGAATCTTAATTCTTATGAGTTTTTGTAAACTTTAGGAAATTAAATCAACGATGAATTAGTTTTGAGAGAGATACTTTCTTGAATGCTTTCATCGCTCCAAATTAGAGATCAACGATCGGTGATTCAATTTGCTAGAGGCTTGAATTTGAATGATAATCAATGAAAGGTCAAGGGATGATGATGAAGAAACCCTAGTTTCTTCAATAGATCCCTAAATCTCGTTGATTGTCATCGATCGAGCAACAAATCTTCAATAGATAAGAATTTGTAATCATAAGTATTTATCATCACTTTCAATTGGATCGATTCCTACAAGCTACTTTACAAATCTTGATAATTCGAACGATTTGGACATTTTCTTGATCTCTATCATTTCTTGATTTTAGATCTATTTCTTGATGTTCTTGAAACTAAAATATCATAAATCTTGAATCATTTTCTTTTATCTTTTAATTTTCAACTCAACTAAAACAAGATCGATCAAATCACACTTTCTCAGTGGACGATCCGCATTCACCGACGAAACTACAATAGACACTGTCAATTGATTGCGGTATAAATTTCTTTGGTTGTGATCTTTACACTTTTCAAAACACGACACGGAAATCAATTCAATCAGGTCTCTTCATCAGATATGCTGCATATCGAGTCTAGGGATGTGACATTTCAAAATAATAAAATATCATTTTTGGGAAATTTTATAATTTAATATTACTTTATTGAATATTTTAATAATTCGGTATAATTAAATACAAATAAATGGAGAAAATTTTGGAAAAATTATGGAAAATTCTAAAATAGGGTAATTTAGAGAATTATGCGATTTTTAAGTTTTTATGATTAGTTATATGCTACTTTAGTGCTAATCGCGATTAAAAATCGCTAATCGGTTTTTGGCATTTTTGTGCAAAACATGCACATATCATTTCCTACACTTGTGTTGCATTTTTCTTGCCATGGTTTTATTTTGGGGTTCACTATTTGAGTGAGAAGGAATTTGAGGGAAAAGAAAAGAAAGGAAAAAGGAAAAGGATTATAATATGGTGATAGGTGGATGAGAGAGAGAAAAGAGAGGGGGTAGCTTTGACTTAGCCATTTCCCTTCACTTCCTCAACTCACTTTCTCTCTCCCTCTTCCCCTTCAGCTGCTGCTGCTGCCCCTCATCTCCCTCCCCTCTTCATTAGCCCCAAATCACCATGAAAACTACACCAACACCCTATCTTCATTTCATAAAAAATGTGCACAAGCTCGAGATCTACACATAGGACCAAGAAAGCAAAGATTTTGGCCACTAGGGGCAACTCAAGAAAATTCTTGAGTTGCCAAATGAGGTATTTGCTGAACCCTTAGCTTAGTTTTAGTATTACTTATACCCCATGTTTAGTTTAGAACCGATATTGTGCGTTTTTGTAGACTTTAGGATAACCTAGTTAGGGTTTGAGGGAATTGTGAGTTGTGATGAGCAATTGAGCTCAGTAGAGGTTATATCAACGCCCTAGTGCATGAATTGAGACCCCAACCTGAGAGTTGAAACCCGAAATACGGATTTAGAAACCGATATCGGAAAAGTTATGAAATCCGGGAAGCTTATATGAGATCTGCTATCACCCGAGACATCCTAAAATAAAATTGATTGGACAGTGAGATGTGCAGGCACCCAGGAACCACCACACAAAACCCCAGCCCCCAACTCCTTCTTTAGGCCACAGATTTATCTAGTTTGGCCGCAAATTGCGGCCTGGACACCACCATTTTACCTCGTTCTTGTTCTGTAGCTCCTACATGTGTAGATTAGGCCCCTGGCATGTATAGATTTGTCTAATTTGACCTAGGCTGAAATCTGGAGCCTATTTCATTAGTTGCTGTTTTGGATTCGTGTTTCCGTATTCCGTATTTTTAATTATGAATTTGTGTATTGTGTTTTACCTCGACTATTTGGTGTTTATACGACGATATCGAGGGTTGTTGATGGTTTTCGAAGGCGTTGTCCATAGGTTCTAACCTATATATCATAGCGTATCGTTTTGGGATTCGTATGCCGTTTTAGTTTGGAATTGGTTTTGATACGCATTTGCGATACGTTAATGTGTAGGTACCAAATGAAGACTCCGGGACGACAAGCAAGCGCGTGGCGACGTCCACAAATGAAGACGCAATGTGAGTAGATTATATCTACAAGGGAAAGTCGGGTGGATGGCGTATAGCACCCCCGCAGTCCGTAGTTGATATACTATATATATGTATGATAGTTATAGTGTGTTGTGGATATTGTGTTAGGTGTATTATGGATAGTTTAGGGTTAGAAGCAACTAGTGTAGTTCATAGTCGCGAACCCTAGAATAGATTTACACCTACACGTACACCCTTGCACATTCATTATACTTGCACTGTGTTTGATGATATTGGACGATATTGGAGGTGAGTTGATGATTTTGGGCATTGTGCCGTGAGATCGGTGATTTGATATGATTCGTATGTAGGATACGATATGTGATCTCTAGCGGGCCCTGGAACGTGTGTTTACACACGCAGTTATATTGATGGTATCAGTTGTACTAGACTTAGATCAGTACCCCAGATTATATGCTATGATGATGAGGATACCAATTAATTGATGAGCTGATTGTGATAATTGACCCGTACCCAGCTATTGGGATGCCGTACGACGATGTATCGTATGAGCTTTATATTGATGATAGATCTGCACTCATGACTTGAGGATTGTCATATGATATGCTGTATTGTACGCGATACTATTGAGGCGGGATCACCGACTATTATTTGTATATATATTTATATCGACTCAGATTTAGGTGGATTCCGTACCCCTCCCAGTTGACTTGATACTTAGATCTGTAGTTTGCATAGTAGATGTTAGACTAGATCCAAGTCATACCTATTTCAACAACTAACGAAT
Organism: Agapanthus africanus; assembly: GCA_030015575.1. Taxonomy (NCBI): domain Eukaryota; kingdom Viridiplantae; phylum Streptophyta; class Magnoliopsida; order Asparagales; family Amaryllidaceae; genus Agapanthus; species Agapanthus africanus. Next base: position 540,774,819 of record CM057348.1, read on the forward strand.
CGGGAGTATCTTAAAAACACTGTAGCCCTTATTTTACAAAAACCCAGATTTGTCTTATTTCAAATGGCAAGCTGCATTATTATTCATTTACCATTTATTCTACGGCTCGCATTGCATTGCATGCTTTTATGTTTTTGATTCATACTCCTTTGTGCATATGCCTATACATAGTTCCATGCTCATATTAGTGTTTCATGTTGCATGTATTATAATTCATGGATTTCGCACTGTTATATGGTGGCATATGATGATTCTGGATTGTTTTACTCTTGCGTATATATATCAGCGGTATAGGATGCTGAAATATATATATGTATACCCATAGTATATATATATATTAGTGGTATGGGACGCCGATATATATATACACGTACTTGATATATCATCATGATGATCTATGCAAACTTATATATGCATTCCGATATATGAGAGTGGGGGCTGACCCGGACTGACGGATGCCCGATATATGAGAGTGGGGGCTGCCCCGGACTGACGGATGCCCGATATATGAGAGTGGGAGCTGACCCGGACTGACTGATGCCCGATATATGAGAGTGGGGGCTGACCCGGACTGACGGATGCCTGATATATGAAAGGAGCCTATGTGCTCGATATGAAAGGAGCCTATGTGCTCAATATGAGAGGAGACTTTATGGTCGATGGTATATTATATCTCCCCTACCCCACATTTATTTTATATGCACTGCATCATGTATTAGTAGTACTTGATAGAGTACCTTCATGGATGTTGCATACATATCGGATACATGATATATGGGATTTACTTGATATTGAGATATATATTTGTGTCGATGCTCAACACTGATTTTCTGATGACTTCATTCGTGATACCTTCTGCTTTCATTTCACCGCATACATACATCGTATCTATGATATGTTATTACGTGAGGCACTGGTACGAGTTCTTGGCAATACACTTATGTTCAGATGTTACATTGCCACTTTACCATGCTTTAGACTTATTCATTTGAGGTTTATATTATATACTGATTGTATTGACCTAGGATTATGTCTTGCTTTCGATTTCTGCTTGTAGATATTTTCTATTCACGAGTTGGCAACTCACCCCCGTTGTGCCACAGTTCTTGCAGGTTTGCCGTACAGGTTCAATAGCGGCATTTCTGGCACACTGCTTTCCTTTGCGGGTGATTTGCTTGGTAGGTGGGTTCTTTGTATCAGAACCGCCGTTGTACATGTATTATTCATTGTATCTAGAAATTCCATCAACCAAAACTTGTATATTGTTTCGGACTTAGACACTAGTGATGTATTATTTCGACCTTAGAGTCGCGCTCAGTAGTATTACGATTTTCTTGCTTATTGGAGATTCTCTTGGGTTTTGATCCTCGCCCTTCGGCGTTATATATTATATTGCTTGTATGGGTTGTGCTCTTTGTTATGCGTAGTAAGTGTTTGATAAAATGCCTCAATGGAAAATAATTTACAAAATATGTTTCTTTACTCTTAAAATGGTTTTAGATTTCTGGGCTTTTGGCTTACTTGGATCAGATGGAGTCCTATAGACTTCATATGTTTCAAGGGCCAGTCACGTACTCTTTCGGGTCGTGACAAGGGATGGTATCGTCGACCCCAATAACTCAAAAAGTCATGTCGGTATATGGCTCATATCAGATCGAGAAACTATTGATAACACTTATCAGTAAATCTCAGCAGCCCTGGCCAGGGACTTCCTGTTATAGCCAATCGAGCATAGCGCAACATCAACTCCAAATACCGGGAGAGACGAAACCCCTCCTATCGCTCATTGCCTCCATGTGCCTCGGGACTGTACCCAAAATCCACCTGTTTGCAAGACTCAGTAGAGCCGTGGTAGGGTGGAGCTCAAAGTACAGTGGGAGGACACACAAGAATCTATGACGATCTCGAGTCTACAGACTAACCTGTACCAGTGTCACCTGAGAACTGCTATCCGACAATAGATATAATACCACATAGGACTTCTCGGCGAGTCCGTTCAGTGTACCCAGTCTCCACTGAGCACCCGTATACAATCTTTTGTGTCACCACACCAGATGGATATGGGATCATCCATCGCCCATCATATGGGAAAAGAATGGTATGCGCTAGTCTACTCTAGAATATCGATGCCCCGTCTCGATACACCCACGACTAGGAACATTTCAAGGATATGCTTATAAACTACTCATGTCCTACTAGTATGATCTGCATCATAGTCCCAGTAGTCAAGAAAATATCCTAAGGGCTTTATCAGCATGTACCAAAAGAGTAAGATGCATGATCAAATGAACATGTCAAGATAAAATACAACCAGATACCATACTATCATGTTGAACATGAATGTCCTCTGAATATATATATAAACATACCGATATATCCACTATCATATAATGGCCTCTAGGGCATACATATATCCCACATTAGTATCATGTACTAACTCATGTAGAGACTAAAGCATGGCTAACAATAATGGTTAGGTTAATAAATATCTAGAGTGAGACAAAATTAGTGGACTAAGTCAATTGGTTCTACAAGCTTCCACTAAGCATCAACCATGTGACTAATTTCCTACTAATTTTGATTTACTTTAAATAAATAAAACCATTAATTATTATTTGCATGGTGTGAGTCTTATACACCCATGTAGCATGTTGCATCAAGCATGACACAAAAGAAGTACATTAATATATATCACATATATACTAAGTGTATACTAGTAAGAAAAAGAAATCTTAAGTGAGCTAATATTAGTTAATGTAAAATAATATATTAAATATATAATTATACATTAAATTATTAAATCAACACTTGATTTAATAATCCGGCTATATCACATACAACCGACTAATATCAAATGTATCAACTTGTCGAATCAACACATGATTCGACAGCCTGGCTATATCACATATAACCGACCAATATCACATATTGTGATAATAGAATACGATATCACATACGCGTATTAATCTCGATCCCGCACATATCATATATGTGCTCCAACTTCGTTTCGCTTGAGCCACGAAACCTCTATGTAGGACTCTAAAGACTCGTCAATACGCCGGCAGTATGTGGTGATCATATCAGTCACCCACAAGCCGCAAGCGGTCTGCTAAACATAACGACCACCCAGGTATTGAGCGATCAGAAGATCAACAAGCAAGCCTGTTCATACTCCTGCGAATCCAATCAGTAACACTACCGTACAGTTTGATCTCTTCGTCTGATATGTCGCATATCACAACCTGGGGATGGTATAACGTCTGACCCCAATAGCCTGATAAGTCATGCCGATGTGAGGTTCATAACGGTTCGAGAAACTACTGATAACAGTTACCCGTAGATATCAGCAACCCTGGCCAGGTACTTCCTGTTATGGCCAATCGAGCATAGCCTAACATCAACCCCTAATACCGGGAAAGACGAATCCCCTCCTATCGCTCATTGCCTCCATGTGACTCGGGACTGTACCCCAAAACCACCATTTTGCATGATCTATTGAACGTGGTAAGGTGGAAATCAAAGCACATTGGGAATCACACCAGACTCTATGACGATCTCGAGTCGACAGACTAACCTGTACCAGTGTCACCAGAGAACTGCCATTTGACGTGAGGTATAATACCATCTAGGAGTTCTCGGCGAGTCCGTCCAGTGTACCCAGTCTCCACTGAGCACCCGTATACATTCTCTGATGTCAAACACCAATGGATATGGGATCATCTATCACCCATCATATGGGTCAAGAAGCGTATACGCTAGTCTACTCTGGAATATCGATGCCCCGTATCGATACTCCCATGACTAGGAACATTTGAAGGATGTACTTACCGACTACCTCTGCCCCACTAGTATGATCTGCATCATAATCTTGGTAGTCAAGTACTCATCCTAAGAGCTTTATCAACATGTAATAGAGAGACAATAAGTGTACATGTTAAGATAAAAAGCAACCAGATAGCATACTATCATGTCCAGCAAGAAAGTCCTCCCTATATATGTCCAAGCATCCACTATAATATACATCACATGTATAGTAATGGCCTCTGGGGCATATATATAACTAACAGGGACCACGTTGGAGAACGAGTTGTACACAGACTTGATTCAACAGTCCCTCCCCTCTACCTATGCGTAGTTTATATTGAATTTCAATATACAATGAATGAAAGTTACACTTCCAGAGCTTCTCAACATGTTGAGGAGTGCAGAGGGCACCCTAAAGAAATCTAGAAGGATACCCACTCTACTTGTTGGGGAACCTTCTTTCTCTAAATCCAAGACTAAAACCAAGGGGAAGAAGAAGAAGGCCCCCACCAAACCGAAAGGCGGTGTCAGGGAAAGGGTAAGGAAAAAGTCAGGGGCCAACAGTAGCATAGGACGAATGATTTTATTGTCACAGTCAAGGTCATTATAAGAAGGACTGCGGGGTTTGGAAAGCCAAGAACCAGGATTCGAAGAAAGTTGTGGTTTCGGCTTCAAGTGTGTTTATGATTGAGAACTGTTTGTCAATCAACTCTACTTTCTGTGTATTGGATACCGATTCAAGATCATATATCTGTAAATCTTTGCAGGTAATAAGAAGCCGTAGAGTTTTGAAGGCTGGTGATATGACCCTAAGAGTTGCGAACGAAGCGACATAGATGATGTTGCCATAGGGGAATATCACCTAAGATTGACAAGTGGAAATATTTTGATTTTGCATAATTGTTTTTTTGTACCTAGTATGATATGTAATATCATCTCTGTATCTTTATTATATAAAGAAGGTTATGATTTTACATTTGTAAGCGATGTTGTTAACATTAACCATAATCATGACTTGATTGGGTCCGATACACTAGACAACGGTATAAACGTATTAAATCAACATCAAGTTTTCAATGTCCAGAACACACTTAACAGAAAGACTCGAAAATTAAATCAAGCTTTCTTATGGCATTATAGACTTGGTCATATCAATGAAATATGGTTGACGAAGTTACATAAAGATGGATATTTGGATCCATTTGAATATCTATCTTATGTAACTTGTCAATCATGTATCGAATGAAAGATAATAAAGACTTCGTTCACTGGACACGGAGAAAGAGCTACTGCGGTCTTGGGACTCATACACAGCGACGTGTGTGGTCTAATGTCTACACATGAAAGAAGTGGTTTTTTTACTTCATTACTTCTACCGATAATTTCTCAAGGTATGGACATGTATTCTTAATAAAACACAAATCCGAGGATTTTGAGAAATTCCAGGAGTACAAGAATGAAGTGGAAAAACAAACAGGAAAAAGTATCAAGACACTTCGATCTGATAGGGGTGGTGAATACTTGAGTGCCGAGTTCCTGGGATATTTAAAAGAAAATGGAATTCTCTCTCGGCTTACTCCTCTATACACACCACAACACAACCGTGTATCTGAAAGACGGAACCGCACATTACTAGATATTGTACGTTCCATGATGAGTAATGCTGAGTTTCCGCGGTCCTTCTGGGTTATGCACTAGAATCTGCTCCATACCTTTTGAACAAAGTTCCAACTAAGTCGGTGCCTACCACTCCATATGAAATGCGGAGTGGGAAGAAACCTTGTCTTAAATATCTTAAGATATGGGAATGTCCAGCTTTTGTCAAAAATCACCTTGAGGACAAGCTCGAGGCACGATCAGTATTGTGTAAGTTTGATTACACTCTCTCACTCTCTAGATTTTTCTCATGTCTACATCTCTTCTTCTTCTCCCTTCTCTTTAACCTAAGAACCTCTCTCTACCTCACTAAAACCCTACCTAAATCACCAAGAATCCTTCATTAATCTTTTCCAAAATCTTAATTCAAACCTCTTCAAGAGTTTCCTTGAAGCAAGTTTTCATTTTGGTGACAATCTTATCAAGTTAGGGCTTTCTTCATCTCTTGGTAAGATAAGAGTCAAGTTTACTTCATGTTTTGCAAATCTCTTGTCATAATTGTTCTTAATTAGGTTTTAGGGTAGTGAATAAAGAAAATCTTAAGTTCAAGAGAGGGTTAAATCCAGTTTTGGGTTTTAATGACTTCTAAGGTAATCATGACTCATATTAGGGTAGTTAAGAGTAGTTTAGTGTCTAATAGTCTTGTTAAACTACCAAGTTTGCACTAAAACACCTTAATGATTTAAATTAGTGTTAAATACCGTTTTTAGTTAAAGGTTAGGGTTCTTAAGAATCTTCTATTAATCCAGAAGTTTTTTTGAGAAATTGCAATTACTGGAAGATATATATAGGACTAGGAATACACCCTCGAAGCTCGAATCCCTAACCCTATTCTAAGGCCGCAGATTTAATACTTCTGTCCCCAAACTGCGGCCAGGTGAGGGAGCTAGGTCATAAAGTTTTGTGGGGAGCTCTCTGCAACTCTTTTTAGGTCTCTGGTGTGTGCAACTTTCTCTAGTTGTACCCCTATAAAAATCTAGGACCATTTTACCTTAAAATAAGCGTTTTGTTAATGTACGATGCTAACGTTTCGGTTCTAGTTTTGGAATTTTCTTTAGAAAACAGCCCTTAGGTGTGTTCGTAGACATTGTTTCACACGTTTAGCGCACCAAGTTTACACGTGTTTAACTTGTGAGAGTTAGTTCCTTCGTATAGTATTTGATTTCGCTTTATCTCGGATTTCTAGCCTTATGTGCTAAGTTTTAGGAATATGTATGCCCTAGAGGCCATTATTGTATGATATAGTGGATGCTTGGACATATATATAGAGGACTTTCTTGCTCGACATGATAGTATGCTATCTGGTTGCTCTTTATCTTAACATGCACACTTGTATTATTATACTGTCTTTCTGATACATGTTGATAAAGCCCTTAGGATGTTTGCTTGTCTACCATGACTATAATGTAGATCAAACTACTGGGACTTGTGTAGTCCACAAGCACATCCTTTAATTGTTCCTAGTCGAGGGGATATCGAGACAGGGAATCTATATTCCAGAGTAGACTAGGGTGTACGTTTCTTGACCCTGTAGGGGGCGATGGTTGATCCCATAACTATTGGTGTTTAACATCAAAGATTGTACACAGGTGCTCATTAGAGAATGGGTACACTGAATAGGACTCGCCGAGAAATCCTAGATGGTAATATACATATCGTCAGATAGCAGTTCTCTGGTGACACTGGTACATGTTAGTCTGTAGACCCGAGATCGTCATAGTGTCTTGTGTAGCTCCTACTGTGCTTTGATTCCCTCCATACCACGGCTCAAAGGAGTCATGCAAACAAGTGGATTTTGGGTACAGTCCCAATTCACATGGAGTCAGTAAGCGATAGGAGGGGTTTCGTCTCTCCCGGTATTGGGAGTTGATGTTTTGCTATGCTCGATTGGCTATAACAGTGAGTCCCTAGCCAGGGCAGATGAGATTTACTGGTAAGAGTTATCAGTACTTTCTCGAACCGTTATGAGCCATACATCGGCATGACTTATCAAGTTACTGGGGTCTGACGATACCACCCCTAGACTTGATATGTGACATATCAGACGAAGAGACTAGACTGTACGGTAAGTGTTACTTATAGGCTTCATGGGAGTTTGGACAAGCTTGCTTGTTGATCTTATATTCGCTCAATACCTGGGTAGCCGTTACGTCCAGATAGTACCGCTGATGGCTTGTGGGTGACTGATGTGATCATCACCTACTGCTGGCGTATTGACGAGTCTTTAGAGTCCCACAAAGAGGCTTCATAGTTCAAGCGAAACGAAATAGGGCACATATGCCGATATGTGCCGGGGCCTGATTAAATACGAGTATGTGATACCGTATTATAATCTGGCGGTTATTTGATATCAGTTAGGTTATATGTGATATAACCGGATTATTGAATCAAGTGTTGATTTGATAATATGATATACAGATAAATTATACTAGTAGGTTATTTATGATATAACCGGATTATTGAATCAAGTGTTGATTTAAAAATATGATATATATTTATATTTGATATAATTATATATTAACTAATATTATTGCTCACTAATTATTTTGTTTTCTTTATATATATATATATATATATATATATATATATATATATATATGAAGCATGGTTGAATTTCTATCTTTAGAAAATAGAAAATGTGAGGTGGAAAAGAGGAGACATTTGAGGAATGGGGTGAAGCATGGCTTGATGAATATTTTATTCATCTTACTTCACTATTGAAGCATGGCTTCATTTTATTACTAAGAAAAATTGATGCTTCAATAAGGGTGAGCTTGTAAATGCCATTCTACCCTTGAATTTTCTTCACTTGATCATTTTTCTTGAGTTGAGCTCCTTACTCTCTAGCTCTCTTCATCTTTCTCCTCACCTCTTCGAAGCTCAATCCCTCACATGAGTTGTGAAACCATGAGCTTGTAAGAACCCTAGTGAGCAAACAAAACCCATACTTCGCCATCCTACACTTGATTAGAAATTAAGTGTAGTTTGTTTCCTTCACTAAAGAGTTTAGTGAAGAGATAGCTTGGATTAGCGGAGCTTCAGGTGGATCATCTTTGGCACGAAGATCGCAAAAGGAAGTTTGTTCAATCTTCAAGTGGAGCCTTGTGGAGTCATAGGGACTACAACCCGGTGCTTTTGAAGAGAAGGACTCGAACTACAAAGGTTGTGGTTTCTTTCTCTTAGTGTAAAGTTTATGATATCAACATATAAACCCTAATCATCTAGTTTGATCCTTAGTTAGTGTAGGTTAGCACCACAAATTTTTAAATATAGCATGCTAGATGCTTATGAAAACCCAGTGGTGGTGCTAGGGTAGACTTTCATGGTATCAGAGCCAAGCTAGAAGATTAGACAATGTTTGTAGAATTACGAAAACAAAATAACTCCGAAACTGTAACTCGAGAAACCAAGTTTCTATTGAATTTTTAAAGATCTCTAAAATTTTATTAAACAGGTACAGAATGTTGCATATGATGTAACTAAGACACAAAACAAAATTGTGACCTAAATCCTAAATCTCACCGGCCAGATGCCTCTTTTGGCAGCCTGGTCGGTCCACTTGCAATGATTCGGGCTCGAATTTGTTTGGTGTTCTCTAGGCTTGGTTTTGGGGTTTTAGGCTATGTTTGATTAGGCCAAGATTGCATGTGATGTTATCTTGTAGGAATGTTCGTCACAACAGCAAGGTACCGGGAGGCATCGTCTGTGCCATTTTCAAAAATTTGCCGTACAAAACAATCCTAACCCTAGAATCTTAACTAAAGATTTAAACGACACAATGTGTAATCTACTTTACAACTAAGTGAGTAGGGATTACAACCTTTGTAGTCCGGTCCTTCACTTCTATAGCTCCTTGTAGTGGTCCCTTCGCTGCGATCATTGAACTCCCGGACTCTTGAACGGCTCCACAAGAAGAAAGCAACGAGCTTGCACGAAGTCTTCGAGGCCAAAGACGATCTACATCGAGGAGTCACTAACCCAAGCTACCTCTTCACTAATGTGGGATTAGTGAAGCTAACACCCTATACTAAAGTGCTAATCTAGTAGAGGATGATGAAGTAGGATTTTTGCCCACTTTAGAATTAATTTTCTCACTATTTTATCACCTCTCATGAAAACCTAGAGAGCTCTGTTGAGCTTGAGGAAGAAGAAGCAAATAATAGATGAGAGAGTGAATGGAAACCATGGATGAGTTTGTATCATATACTAACTCATGTAGAGACATAACCATGTTTAAGTGATAATGGTTAGGTTAATAAATATTTTAGGTAAAACAAAATTAGTGGACTAAGTCAATGCATCCTCAAGCTTCTACAAGCTTCATGCATGTGACTAATTTCCAACTAATTTAGATTTACTTTAAATATTTAAACCTCACAATTATCATAAGCATGGTGTAAGTCTCATACACCCATGTAGTGTGTATCATCAAGCATGACACTAAAAAATGTACATTATCACATATATACTTATGCACACAAGTGAGAAAAGAAACATTTAAGTGAGCTAATATTAGTTAATGTAAATTAATATATCAAATATATTATTATACATTAAATCATTAAATCAACACTTGATTTAATAATCCGGTTATATCTCATATGACCGACTAATATTATTTGTATCAGCTTATCGAATCAACACTTGATCCGATAACCCGGATATATCACATATAACCGACCGATACAGTATCGACTTATCGAATCAAAATTCGATAACCCGACTATATCTCATATAACCGATCGAAACCTTATATCGCGAGAATAGAATACGGTATCACATACTTGTATTAATCTCAGTCCCGCACATATCACATATGTGCTCCTACTTCGTTTTGCATGAGCCAGTGAAACCTCTGTGTAGGACTCTAAAGGCTCGTCAATACGGCGGCAGTAGGTGATGATCACATCAAGCACCCATAAGCCGTCAGCGGTACTAGCTGGACGTAACGGCTAACCGGGTATTGAACGATCAGAAGATCAGCAAGCAAGCCCGCTCTAACTCCTGCAAAAACCTGTCAGTAACACTACCGTACAGTTCGGTCTCTTCGTCTGATATATCGCATAGCTAGTATAGGGGTAGTAAACGTCAGACCCCAATAACCGATAAGTCGTGCCGATGTGAGGCTTATAACGGGTCAAGAAACTACTGATAACACTTACCAGTAGATCTCCATATCAGCCCTGGCCAGGGACTTCCAGTTATATCCAATCGAGCACAGCGCAACATCAACCCCCAATACCGGGAGAGACGAATCCCCTCCTATCGCTCATTGCCTCCATGTGATTTGGGACTGTACCTAATATCCACCGTTTTGCATGTTCTATTGAATGTGGTAAGGTGGAAATCAAAGTACAGTGGGAATCACACAAGACTCTATGACGATCTCGGGTCAACAGACTAACCTGTACCAGTGTCACCAGAGAACTGCTATCTGACGATAGGTATAATACCAACTAGGAGTTCTCGGCGAGTCCGTTCAGTGTACCCAGTCTCCACTGAGCACCCATATACCATCTTTGATGTCAAACACCAATGGATGTGGGATCATCCATCGCCCATCATATGGGTCAAGATGCGTATACGCTAGTCTACTCCGGAATATCGATGCCATGTCTCGATTCACCCTCGACTAGGAAAAATTTTAGGGTGTACTTGTGGACTACCTTTGGCCCCACTAGTATGATCTACATCATAGTCCTGGTAATCAAGTACACAGCCTAAGGGCTTTATCAATATGTGAGAGCAAGACAGCATCACATATACAAGTCAACATGTTAAGATAAAAAGCAACCAGATACCATACTATCATGTCGAGCAAGAAAGTCCTCTCTATATATATCCAAGCATCCACTATAATATACATCACATGTACAATAATGGCCTCTAGGGCATACATATAACTAACAATCTCCCACTTGCACTAAGGCCAGTTGTTGTAGTATCTTATATCCAACATCCCGAAGAGCCTCTCAAATTGTATCTGGGGAATTGCCTTGGTGATTGGATCCGCTGTGTTGTCCTTCGTGTCAACTCTCTTGACCTCGATCTCCTGGTGATCAGCTATCTCCCGGATCAGGTGATACCACCTCACAATATGCCTGGATCGCTGATGGGAACTGGGTTCCTTGGCCAAGACCACTGCTCCGTTGTTATCGCAATACAAAGGTATTGGACGCTCAATGGATGGAACCACACCAAGTTCAGTTATGAACTTCATCATCCAGACAGCCTCCTTGGCAGCATCGTTGGCAGCGATGTATTCAGCCTCCATCGTCGTGTCTGCCACGGTTTCCTGCTTGGAACTCTTCCAGCAAACCGCCCCTCCATTGAGGGTAAAGACAAATCCCGAGACCGACTTAGAGTCGTCCTTATCACTCTGGAAGCTTTAATCGGTAAAGGACTCTACTTGGAGTTCTCCGTTACCATACACCAAGAACATCTCTTTAGTCCTTCTCAAGTACTTGAGAATGTTCTTCACAGCTGTCCAGCGACTCTCTCCCAGATCTTCTTGATACCTACTCAGTACACTTAGTGAGTATGCTACATCGGGTCCGGTACATAACATCGCATACAAGATAGAGCCTACTGCCGAAGCATAGGGTATCCATTGCATGCGAGCTCTCTCCAAATCAGTCTTGGGAGACATCTCTTTGGAGAGAGTGAGTCCTGTGATCGTGGGTAAATTCCCATGTTTGGATTCTTCCATACTAAACCTCTTTAGTATGGTGTCATTGAGACAATCCCAGTATCCATTTAGATCTATCTATATAGATCTTAATCCCCAAGATGTAGGAGGCATCACCTAGATCTTTCATTAAGAATTTTTGTGATAAGAAGAGCTTGACCAAGTGCAGCATAGGAACATTATTTCCTATCAAGAGTATGTCATCTACATACAATACGAGGAAGACAACCTTACTCTCTGCAACCTTCTTGTATATGTAAGGTTCATTTAGATTTTCGATAAAGTAAAACTCTTTGACTACAACATCAAAACAGATGTTCCAACTCTGCTATGCTTGCTTTAACCCGTAAATGGATTTAAGCAGCTTCGACACTTTCTTGCTGCTCCCTCTGTCCACGAAGCCCTCTGGCTGAGTCATGTACACGCTCTCTTCTAAATCACCATTTAGAAAGGCGGTCTTAACATCCATTTGCCATATTTCTTAGTCATGGTATGCAGCGATGGCAAGCAGGATCCTGATGAGTTTAAGCATAGCCACTGGAGAAAATGTTTCATCATAGTCCACACCTGGTCGTTGACGAAAACCTTTTGCAACAAATCTAGGTTTGAAAGTCTCAACTTTTCCATCTACACCAAGTTTCTTCTTAAAGATCCATTTGCTCCCGATGGGTTTTACCCCTTAAGGAGCAGCTTCCAAAGTCAATACTTTGTTGGTGTACATGGATTCCATCTCAGATCGCATTGCATCCAGCCATTTCACAAAGTCCCTACTCGTGATGGCCTGCTCGAAGCTAGTTGGGTCATCATCTACCATGATGCAATCCTCGCTCCCACCATCTACGAGAAAACCGTAGTATCTCTCAGGTGGATGACGAACCCTTCTAGATTGGCGGAGAGGCTGAGGTTCCTTGGGAACTATTGAATCCTCTGGTTCCAATAAATCATCAGTTGTAGTTTGTGCCGCTGGAACTTCTTCCAGTTCTACCTCGTCGCCATTAATTTCTTTTACAAGAAATTCATTTTCTAAAAAGGTGGCGTATTAAGAAACAAACACCTTTTGTTCCTCAGCATGGTAGAAAATATATCCATAGGAATCCTTTGGATATCCCACAAACTTACATAAAACTGATCTTGCCTCGAGCTTGTTCGGATTTTGCTTTTTAACATAGGCCGGACAACCCCATATCTTAACTCGTTTAAGAGATGGTCTCTCCCCATTCCATATCTCATATAGAGTGGTAGGCACCGATTTGGTTGGAACTCTATTCAATTGGTATGCGGCTGTCTCCAGCGCATAACCCTAAAAGGAAATAGGTAACTCAGCAGTGCTCATCATAGAGCGCACCATATCCAATAGGGTGTGATTCCTCCGTTCCGATACACCGTTGTGCTGTGGTGTATATGGAGGAGTAAGCTGAAAGAGAATCCTATTCTCTTTTAGATAGCCACGGAATTCCGTACTCAAGTATTCTCCTCCCCGATCTGATCGCAGGATTTTAATACTTTTACCCTTTTGGTTCTCGACTTCATGCTTATATTCTTTGAATTTCTCAAAAGCTTCAGACTTGTATTTCATCAAGAACACATGTCCGAATCTTGAGAGATCGTCTGTGAATGTAATGAAGTACGAGAAACCATTCCTGGCATGTGTAGACATGGGACCGCATACATCACTATGTATCAGTCCCAAGAGTTCCGTAACTCTTTCTTCGTGTCCACTAAACGGAGTTTTGGCCATTTACCTTTGAGACATGACTAGCAAGTGTCCTAAGATGAAAATTCGAACGGTTTCAAATATCCATCTTTTAGCTAGTCGTGCCGCATTGATATGACCTAGTCTACAATGGCACAAGAAGAATTCGTTCATTTCTGAACTCTTCCTCTTGTGTGTTTTGTACATTAAGAACTGTGCTTTGATTTATAATGTATATGCCATTATTTAACGAGCCTGATCCTACAACTTTTGATTCAGGAAGATGTTCATAACATTATCCTGTACTACAAAATTATATCCTTCTTTACTTAATAAAGAAACTGATATAAGATTGCATATCAGGGTCGGTATGTAATAGCATTCGTTCAGAATCAATGTACTACCATTTGGTAATACAAGAAGATATTCGCCAACTGCTTTAGCTGCAACATTTGCACCATTCCCTAATAGTACGGAATGATCACCTACTCTCAGTTCTCTAACTTTCCTTAGCCCATGTAACATATTACATATATGGGATCCTGATCCAGTATCTAATACCCAGGACGTAGAGTGTACTGAGAAACGGTTCTGGGTGACTAACACACCCGATGAAGATGCATCAACATGCTCATTCTTCGTTTGGGTGGCGTGGAAATCCGGATATTTTCCTACATCCTGCTCATCCTTATAACAATTATAAGTTGGAGCGGAACTAACGTTCCCCTGCTCAACATAAAAAGAGGGTTCGGTCAATACATCCATATTATTATCTTGATTAAGGCCTAACATGGTCGCTACCTGGAGAGAGAGAGAAGAAAACTTAGCGTATGCTCTTGCAAAGATCAGATTGGTTATTTTTCTTATCTAATCGATATCTCCCACTGCTATTCTCAAATTTTCCTTCAAACCTTTAAAAAGAAAATTCAGCCAGGATTAATTGCATTCTACAACTTCGCTGACCGTTCAGCCAGGCCAGTGCCGGTACTTCTGAGGGAGGTTCCCCGTGCTTTCGCACGGACCTAATTAAAATAAACCTCATTTTCCCAGAGGCGTAGCCCCGTTGACACCTTTCTAGACACCTAATGAGTTAGTTAATTGTAAAGTGCAAAAACTCTCCCGGGAGCAACTTTTGCTCACAGTGGGTATCAAGATCAAACTATCTCATAGAAGGTATGCAATCTCATTGCAAATTTCAACACTTGAAATTCCTGATAATACTTTTACCCCTAGTGACTCATGACCTTAACTATGGTCAACAAATCATAAGCACTAGTCAAGTTCTACCTGTCATTTCTTGATTAATTAGACCCACCCATATGACCATTAACTATGGTCAACAAAGTCACATGACTGTCCTAATTAATCTCATCATATGCTATGTAGGAAGACATCAGTTAGCTACCGTACACTGCACCTTAACTATGGTCAACAAACGCAGCACGAATACTAAGTTCTCTACTTCCTAAAATGACGGAGGGCTACGACAAGTTTTTAAGAAAACCTTTTGCGTAATGAACTTGATATAGTTATAGAAACAAGTGATTTTTGAAAAGGAGTGTTTTTGAGGCTTTTTACTAGTTTTTATAAAGAGATCACTCCCGGTGAAGGGATCTCGGCTCTTTCCTTATCGAATAAGGTGCAGGATATTTCATAAATACCGCTATGCAAAGCAAGAACTAAAAGAAGCAATCAAAAACAAAACCGAGTGGGCTGTAGCATCTGCTAACTTTTGCTAAAGTGGTCACTCCCGGTGAAGGGATCTCGGCTCTTTTCTTATCGAATAAGGTGCTGGATATTCTACAAGGAATACCGCTATGCAGAGCAAAAAACTAGAGCTACCCTTTTTGAAAATATGATTCTACAACATTTTTTAGGTTTCTTTTCTTTTCATTAATCTCATTAATGAAATCCCATCATTTATGCTTCCTAAGCATCACAGAAGAAACGAAAATACAACGTACGCTTATGCCAACCGCATTCGCCACAGTGTCACGTTATGCACCGTTAGGTTACTTAACTAACGGCATAGCGGGGCGGAACTAGCGCGGGTGCAAAACATAAGCAACGTTTATTATATATCGTATATACAATAATAAAGCATTCTTCTCAGATATATAAAGTGATCACATCACAGAATATTAGCAGCAGAAGATAACATATGAAATATTGGATATACTAGGAATTCCGTGTTTTATTTTAAGCCAGTATAAAACACGGATTCCAGAGTCGCGATTGATAGACAAACCCACATCCCTAGACCCCTACGAGAGCGGCAAGAAACCCTACCAATTCTAGAGTTATGAGACCCGGACTCGACTCCTCGAGATGGTCTCCCACTGGACACTAGAACCCGGTTACTTATGCTCTCCTACTTGGGTCTATCCTAATGTGGAAAAGTAAATAATATACAACAATTGTGACATCATCCTCAACTCGGAAGTGCCCCAATAAAAGAATATTACATACAATAAATTTTACATGAATGAAAATAAAAACTCTCATCTTACATAAAACCCCCTTCTATTCAAAACACGACGATCCAATATAACATATCACAGTAACACATAACATCACATGTTATCAACGTAAGTAAATATGCGTATCACAATTGTCGTTGAAATATAGCAATGAAAACGGTGATACTCCACATATTACACTTACGGTCGTAGAAAAGAAAGTGTCAAACTACAACATTTGGAATCCACAATCACCTTAGACATCATAAATCCAAAATATCACATACTTTGGATTTCATGCCTAACTATATGAATTCCACATATTGTATCACATTGCACAAGTAGCTAGACGATGTAAACATTCCGATCGAATCAACAAACACCCAAAATTTCCCAACAAGCTCAACACTTGAGCGAAGTTTAAAAATATTCAGCACATGCCACAGTACCAATGAACCAGCCGTAGAAGGGTCAACCAATGCCTCACCTGTGGCGCCGCGGAACTACCGCAAACCCTAGGGTTTGGCGGCGGTTCTTACAGTCACAGAATCGAGTTAGGGTTTTGTTCTTCTAGAGTCCACCGCATTACTTGCATGATATTTAAACATTCTTTAACACAGAAAAAATCCAACTCTTGGAAAATTTTCCGTCGAGGGTTAAAGTGTGTATTTGATATCCGTTCGAACTTTTTAACACCGTCTAAAACAACCCGAAAATATGTTAGAATTATGACTACGAAACACTCCGAGTTGCCTTTGCAGAAAGTTAACATCGCATGCAAATTTAGCAAAAACAAACAACACCTGAAACACCAAAACCCAGAGACCCGAACAAAAAAAAATTTGAAGCCCAGAACACACTGTACGGCCGGCCTGCTCGGTTTTTAGGCACATCTGCTCGGCCAAAAACCGACCAAATGGGTTCAAATTTCTTCTGTGTTCATCTAATGACTCATACAACATTCTGCAGTTGTTCAAAAAATTTTCAGAGCACTTTATAAAATCGACAGAAACAAGGGTTTGGTGTTGTAAGTTTTGGAGTAGTTTCGGTTTCGTAATCTAACAAACATCATCTAAATCTCTTGCTTGTCTCTGATACCTGTTCAGACCATAATATTGCATTTATCATTCCTCTATTCTTATCCTTTTTATAAATAAACAGGTACTCTTGACGCACGTTTGTTGCATATTACAGGATACAGGTTTCTGGAGCAAATACAGTGAAAAAGACACAAAACAACAGAAAAAGGGACTTTTGACCAACAAGTAGAAGGATCCTAGTCAAGCCTAGTCGAAGAACAGTGCAAGGTCCAAAAAGTCAAGTGAACGGTTAAAAGATCGCTACAAGTGTTCACTGAAACATCTGGAGAAGAACCAGAAGCCCAAAAGAGAAAATAAGTGAAGAAACAGAAGCCCAAAGAGCCACTGAACCAAGCCCAAAACGTAAAGAGCCCAATTCCCTAGTTTGGCCGCGGATCCGCGGCCAAACCCATCCTGGCGCCGCGGATCCGCGGCCATACAAGGCCCGTGTCGGTGCATATTTTATAAGTCGGCGCGTTGGTGCAGAAGTTAGGATTTTACGTGGGCAAATCTGTAATTTTGCATGTGCGAGAGTCTGTAACCCAAGGTTTCCTATTTTCCTATAAATTGTAATTTTAGATCTGTAAAACCCTATGCCTCTTTTCAATCAATAAAATTCAGATTTTCTGAGAGCAAAATTCAGATCTGTTCTTCTTGTTTGGAGGGAGCCGTCAATCTAGTAAGTATTTTATTTATGTTTCTTTTAATTATAATGTCTTCTCATCCCCTGATGAGCGAGTAGTCTCCTCGCTTGTTAGGGTTGGCCTTAGGGAAAGTGTTGAGAGATGAGATCTCTCACCCCTTTCAATGCCACTTTAACCTAATGAAATAGAACTCCACGCATACGAGCACAACCGCTCCCTGCGGCATCCTACCCATCGAGGTAACGATGAACCGTAGTATAAAGGGCCGGTTACGCGCGTTTTCCGTGGGGGTTAGGGTGATTACCAACAAAGGAAGGATACGAATCTAGAGGAAGAAACATCTTCCCAAAAGATTCGTATCCACTTTATTGATAATTAACTTAACACCTAATAGATCTAAAAAAAGATGGCATTGAAAGCGGTGATGAAAAACATTAATCTCCAAAACTTCCCCTAAGCCTAACCCTAGCAAGATTCTTAATTAGATTAATTAGATCCAGTATTTTAGATTGTTATAAACCAACCCAAAACTACAAATTGAATCAACTCGTTTAAAACACATAAAAGGAATTTACCCGTCTCTGTGGATCGACCCGCACTCACCGGCTAGCTGCGAAGCGACGCCGTTTCTGATTGCGGTAATTAAATTTTTGATCGTAAAATCTCTACCAATCAAATGGCGCCGTTGCCGGGGACGGCGTAATCTTTCTTTTTGTGAATTTTCGGGTTGATATAAATTTTAAAAATTATAAAAATCTGATAATATAAAAAATAAAAAAAATTATCAAATTTGATCTGTTTGAAGGGTGTATATTTTTGAATCTTGCAGGAACAGCGTCGAATCGCGGATCTGGAATTTTACAGAGGGCAAATAAAAATTTGGTACATAAGAACAGAGAGGAATTGAAAGTACAGAACCACAGAAATTTTTCCAGAGCACGATCTCTATTCTCAGTCGCGCTTCTGCCGCATTAAGAGGCATTCCGCCGCGGTTCCGCGCTTGCATTGCCACGTCATCCCTAAAAATTTGTGTGGTTTATTTGCTCTCCCTTTCCTCTGCAACCTCCATATCTCTGTCTGTGAAAATTTTCTGCAGGTATTCTTTGCGTAAAGAGTCTTTCTCCCCCTTCTAAATAACAGATTTTCTGCAGGTTTCTTTGCGCCGCGCTAAAAATTTTTGATTGCAAGTGAAATTTTATTTGTTTTTCATAATTTAACCGGACTCTAAGGGGCTATTTGACCAAACTCAGATTGGGTGGGGATTTCATCACCCTTCCCAGGACCCCAGAAAACACCTAAAGCATTTTGCATCGACCACAATTAATTAAAAAAGATTAGACTCAGACCTAAGGACATCGAGCTCAATAGGAAAAGGACTAGTATAGGCATCGGCCGTTTATCCTAACCGACTTTGCGGTGTCTAGGCTAGTGGTTATTAATTAGGCCCACTGTAGTGGTGGTTCCTTCCCACTTACCTGGCCGTATTTGTCCGTGAAGAGGCGGTTTGAGGTCTACTTCTAGCCCTAGTTAGGAGCTGTCTAGTAGACCTAGGCAACCCTAGATCTAGGTCTGATTGTGCATGTGTGGTTGATACATTTTTGTGTCACGAGTCCCGTTTCTAAAACCTTTTTTGCAAAACTCTCACATAAATAAAAGAAAAAGAAAAAGAAAAATCTTTTAAAAACTTGCAACTTGCCGCTAAAGAAAACTTGCAAACCCACTTCCACCACTTCTTCTCACTGACGTTATCTTACCCCCACATTCTGTTTTTTTTTTCTGACTGCACTACCCTTTAGTGTATGTCATTTTGGACTAGGGATACTAACGCCCGATTAGTCCGTGTTTCGTTGGTACCGACCAACGAACCCTTCGTCGAAATTCCCTCCATTTCTTTACCTCCACCCTCAAATTCTTTCGAAGGTATGTCGGGATTCAACCCCAACGATACCTTACCGACGGGAATGATTCCACCTCCGCCAGGTGCGAATAACCCGAATCTTCCGCCTGTTGTAGCGCCCGCACGAGTCGCGCTCCAGGATCTCTTCTACCCCGTCCGCACTTCCTTACCTACATGTCTTTCACCCCCACAGGCGAATGGGGATAATTTTGAAATAAAACCACACTTCATCAATATGCTGCCTAAGTTTCATGGTTTGGAATCCGAAGATGCATATATTTTCATTAATAAATTCCAAAACGTTTGCGCCATGATGAAGACAACCCAATTAAGTGATGACGCAATAAGGCTAAGGGTCATTCCTTTTACCTTATGTGACCTAGCCGAGAAGTGGCTATACAGCACCGCATCACATTCTATTAGAAATTGGGACGAGTTTGTGAGAGCTTTTCTGAAAAATTTCTACCCTCATCATAAAACTGCTAGAATCCGAAACGAGATTATACAATTTTCACAGCTTCCTTCCGAACCATTTTGGAAGTGCTTTGAGAGATTTAAAGACCTACTCGTTCAATGTCCTCATCATGGGATAGAAAATTGGCAACTTTGCCAAACATTATACGAGGGATTGAACGCAGCAACGAAGCAGTTGCTAGAAACAATATGTCAAGGTCATTTTCTCTCCAAGTCTAGCGACGAAGCTTGGCAGTTTCTTGAGGACCTAAGTGAGCAAACAATTCAGTGGGAGAGCACCAAGACCACATCATCTTCTTCAGTTGGTCAATCTAGGGCAGGCATACATCAAATAGATATGTCGATTGCTATGAAGGCCGAGATGGCCTCACTTATGAAAAAGCTAGAAGCCATTGAGACCAATATCTCATCGTCTTCTCCTGCCCTTACTCTACCCACACGAAATGTTTGTGCTTGTTGTTCGAACCCGTCGCACCTAACCGAAGAGTGTCCTTATAATGCACCCATTCAAGGACAGGATCAAGTCAATGCTGCATTTCAGCAACGACAAAGAAATGATCCGTACTCTTCGACATACAATCAGGGGTGGAGGAGTCACCCAAATCAACAGTTCCAAGGGAATAATAATTTTCAAAGAGCTCCTCCACAACAACAACAAGCACCCTCACAAACTCAAAACCAGCAACCTTTCCAACAACAACCTTATACAAATCAAACGAACAACTTAGTTCAACCAAATGATGATAAGGTTAGCTCGCTCGAGAAGAGTCTAGAAGCATTTCTCAAGCAATCTACAGAATCCGCAGCAAGATTTGAAAGTTATGTTCAATCTTTAATGAATAAAAATGCCTCACACGATCAAAGTATCAAATCTATTGAGGCACAAATTGCACAATTAACTGCTGCGTTGAGCGAGAGAGAAAAGGGAAAGCTTCCATCTCAACCATTGCCCAATCCCGGACACGCACAAAACGCATATCACAATCACAATGTAAATGCGGTGACCACGTTGAGATCCGGAAGAGAGTTGCAAAATAATGTGGAAACTAGTGATGACATCCCCGCCGGTGGTTCTTCTTCTTCTTCCCCTTCTTCATTTTCTTCACTTCCTTCTTCACCTTTTTCTTTAGAGCCTATTCTCCACCCTTCACATGGCTCTACTTCTTCTAGCTCTAACGGACCCATTTCTCACAACACGAACACATCTACACCGGGATCCGTTCCTAATCCACAGTCTGCTCCACAAACATTTGACTCAACTAATTTTCAAAATGCACCATTTCCAAACAGGTTGAGTCCTAATAAACCAAATACACAAGTGGAGAAGATTGTGGAGATATTTAAACAGGTTAGCATAAATATACCTCTCTTGGATGCTATCCAACAAGTCCCTTCATACGCGAAAATCTTAAAGGGATTATGCACTTCAAAGAGAAAAGCATCTCAAGTACCCAAGAAAGTGCTAGTGGCTAGTGCAGTGAGCAATGCTATTAACCACCATCAAACCTTACCCCAAAAACGAAAGGACCCCGGCTGTCCTACGATTTCCATTACAATTGGGGATAAGAAAATTAATCGAGCACTTTTAGATCTTGGGTCTAGTGTTAACCTGATTCCTTACTCCGTGTACGAACAATTAGGGGTTGGAGAGTTGAAACCCACTCGTTGCACTCTCCAAATGGCTGATCGATCAATCACCTATCCAAGGGGTCAACTAGAGGATGTGTTGATCAAAGTCGGGGAATTCATATTCCCCGTTGATTTTATCGTTATGGATACACAACCTGTTGCTAACCCAAGAAACCAAATTCCGGTGATTCTTGGTCGACCATTTTTGGCCACTTCCAATGCCGTAATAAATTGTCGCAATGGCTCCATGACTCTATCCTTCGGGAAGAGGTCTAGTGAGTTCAATATCTATAAGATGGGAAGTCTGCCCCCCGTGCCAAAAACTAGTACACGAGAAGTTTGCTCTGTTCACGAAATCACGCAGGAGGACTGCGAGCTTGAAAGATTTCTATTTGATGAAAACAGTTTTGACGCCACTAGTGCGTCCCTCCTTGAGCCTACCACCGTTGACACAACCGATGTTGATTATGAATGTTTCACTTTTTTGGATGATGACGACTCACGGCCCGAATATGAGTCGTTTGAATTTTTGGATGAGTCAGTCGAACCATCCGAATCGGTTGTTTGCAGTGATTTCGAACCTGTGTTAGAGTCCTTTGAGTTCGAGGTAGATTCCGCAATGATTCTTTCGCCTCAGAATCTCGAACTCACGCCCTTGCCGTCTCACCTTAGATATGCTTACATAGGTGAGAATGAGACCTTTCCCATTATCATATCGGCTTCTCTAGCCATCGAGCAAGAGAATGCCCTCTTAACGGTCTTACAAGATAGGCGGCAAGTTGTCGGTTGGACTATGGCGGACATCGAGGAAATAAGTTCCCTCATAAGTGAATATCATACACATTTGATGGATGATGCCATGTCAATAAAGGACCCACAGGAATATCTTGGGGGTATTGTGGTGAGTCAACCTCCTCCCTTAGAAGTTGAAATACCCCTATTTCTTTTAATAAGGTACGAGAATGCCAACACTCCACTGATTGCTGATCATTTACATTCTCGTTTCGATGCATCACCATCACCTGTATATTCACCTCCCATACCACTACTTCTATCTTTCCCAATTCTTTGCGAATCGCTACAATTTATTCTTCCACCAACCAATACTCTTTACTGATAAATTTTTCAACTGGTTGGTGTTGACTTTTGGCCGATGCAAAGTTTGGCAGTAATGTCTAACATAGTTTAATTGAAGTTTGGGGGAGGGTCTTTTGTATATATTTTTATTTTTCTTAACAATAAAAAAAAACTATAAATAAATAAACAGGGGAGTATCGGTATTTTGACCCTCTTGGTTTAGCATGACAGTGAGGACACTGTCAAGTTTAAGTTTGGGGGTATGCTCGGTACGTCTTCTTCCTTCGCATTCATTTGTACATATTTTTGCATTTGCATACTTATTTGAAAACCCAAAAAAATTTGAAAAATTTCAAAAATTATAAAAATTATTGTATTCAATTTTGGCTAATTGACTAGAGTTTGACAAATAGGTCAACTGGCTAGGAACAACTAGATCTTAGACTTAGTGAATTAAAAACCCTAAAAATAACATTCCTTAAAGTTTAACGGTAGAAAGTATATGCCTTGTAGTTTATTTAGAAATAGGCAAATTTTGGGTTCACTTCTTGGACTAAGTCAAAATGAGGGAAGAGTATTGATATTCTTATTAGAGTATAAGTTTGAAAAATAGTTCCTAGCTTAAGTCTAGATTCTGAAAATGTATACCCTACAATTTGCACATTCACGCACCTTGAAACTTGGAATAGTAGAAGAGACCTTGAAATGCTCTTGTCTAAAGTCCTTAGTACAATGAAAATAAAAAGAAAAAAAAAGTGAATAAAGAAAAAAATGGACACTGGTTTTTGTGGTTACTTAAGGCTGTAAAAATAGAAAAATATTTAGCGAGGGTGCTTCATCACCTAGTGCCTTAGACCAACTGGTTTCGGAGTCACTGCTAAAGCCTTGTGTGTTGCAAATACTAGGAAGTACGCTTTAAAGTGCAAGCGCATTTTATAATCGGTCGTTGGTACCTCAAGAAGTATTAACGGTCGCATGAAGGATGTGTAAGCAAATTTCATTCACCAACTAATTAGTACTTTGGACAACGGACGAGAGCATGATTGCTTGATTTGAATTTCCAAGTGTATGGGTGATTTATACACACACGTGGGGGTATGTGATTGGAATTTAGATAAGAGAGAGGAATGAAGAATAGAACTTGTATCTTTAATAGAGTTGATAAAAATTCCTAAGTGGAGATGGAACCCTAGAAGGAAGACTTAAGAGATGCCGAAAGCTAAGTAGGTCTACATAACATATATAATCTTAAGTTAAATGATGAGGAAGTGTGAAGAATATGGGTGGATAATTTACAAGCAAAAGATAATAGAATTCCTTGTTAGAAAACCTAATTGGAAAACAAAAGTCAATGGGCCAAGTTGATAGGATTTTGTGGGTGTAATCCGCTGAAAACCCTCAGGAGACAACACTCCTCCTACTAGGGACACCTAGAGGTTTAACGGCTTGTTGCACGTGCTCAGTGCAATCGCGTTTCCCTGCGAAAGTGTGGTTAGGATTTTAGTGAATAAAAATAAGTTTGCTCGAGGACGAGCAAAAGGTAAGTTTGGGGGTATTTGTTCAGACCATAATATTGCATTTATCATTCCCCTATTCTTATCCTTTTTATAAATAAACAGGTACTCTTGACGCACGTTTGTTGCATATTACAGGATACAGGTTTCTGGAGCAAATACAGTGAAAAAGACACAAAACAACAGAAAAAGGGACTTTTGACCAACAAGTAGAAGGATCCTAGTCAAGCCTAGTCGAAGAACAGTGCAAGGTCCAAAAAGTCAAGTGAACGGTTAAAAGATCGCTACAAGTGTTCACTGAAACATCTGGAGAAGAACCAGAAGCCCAAAAGAGAAAATAAGTGAAGAAACAGAAGCCCAAAGAGCCACTGAACCAAGCCCAAAACGTAAAGAGCCCAATTCCCTAGTTTGGCCGCGGATCCGCGGCCAAACCCAGCCTGGCGCCGCGGATCCGCGGCCATACAAGGCCCGTGTCGGTGCATATTTTATAAGTCGGCGTGTCGGTACAGAAGTTAGGATTTTACGTGGGCAAATCTGTAATTTTGCATGTGCGAGAGTCTGTAACCCTAGGTTTCCTATTTTCCTATAAATTGTAATTTTAGATCTGTAAAACCCTATGCCTCTTTTCAATCAATAAAATTCAGATTTTCTGAGAGCAAAATTCAGATCTGTTCTTCTTGTTTGGAGGGAGCCGTCAATCTAGTAAGTATTTTATTTATGTTTCTTTTAATTATAATGTCTTCTCATCCCCTAATGAGCGAGTAGTCTCCTCGCTTGTTAGGGTTGGCCTTCGGGAAAGGGTTGAGAGATGAGATCTCTCACCCCTTTCAATGCCACTTTAACCTAATGAAATAGAACTCCACGCATACGAGCACAACCGCTCCCTGCGGCATCCTACCCATCGAGGTAACGATGAACCGTAGTATAAAGGGCCGGTTGCGCGCGTTTTCCGTGGGGGTTAGGGTGATTACCAACAAAGGAAGGATACGAATCTAGAGGAAGAAACATCTTCCCAAAAGATTCGTATCCACTTTATTGATAATTAACTTAACACCTAATAGATCTAAAAAAAGATGGCATTGAAAGCGGTGATGAAAAACATTAATCTCCAAAACTTCCCCTAAGCCTAACCCTAGCAAGATTCTTAATTAGATTAATTAGATCCAGTATTTTAGATTGTTATAAACCAACCCAAAACTACAAATTGAATCAACTCGTTAAAACACATAAAAGGAATTTACCCGTCTCTGTGGATCGACCCGCACTCACCGGCTAGCTGCGAAGCGACGCCGTTTCTGATTACGGTAATTATATTTTTGATCATAAAATCTCTACCAATCAATACCACTGTAGGTCAGGCAGCCACCACATCTAAGGGGGTCGCCGTGGCACCTACAGGTCCCTTAGCAGCTACCTTATACGCATGCCTCCTCGCGAGGACAACAACCCGCCGGAACACCTTCCGGTCTCGGGACACCCTAGGGGTAAGAGCCTATGCTTCGCCACACTGTCATACAGTGAGAACCCCCTATACGTCGACATCCAATTCCTAGTAGCTCTGATACTACTGTAGGAATGTTCGTCACGACAGAAAGGTACCGTGAGGCATCGTCTGTGCCATTTTCAAAAATTTGCTGTACAAAACAATCCTAACCCTAGAATCTTAACTAAAGATTTAGACAACACAATATGTAAACTACTTTACAACTAAGTGAGTAGGGATTACAACCTTTGTAGTCCGGTCCTTCACTTCTACAGCTCCTTGTAGTGGTCCCTTCGCTGCGATCATTGAACTCCCGGACTCTTCAACGTCACCACAAGAAGAAAGCAATAAGCTTGCAAGAAGTCTTCGAGGCCAAAGATGATCTACATCGAGAAGTCACTAACCCAAGCTACCTCTTCACTAATGTGGGATTAGTGAAGCTAACACCCTATTCTAAAGTGCTAATCTAGTAAAGGATGATGAAGTAGAATTTTTGCTCACTTTAGAATTAATTTTCTCACTATTTTATCACCTCTCATGAAAACCTAGAGAGCTCTCTTGAGATTGAGGAAGAAGAAGCAAATAATGGATGAGAGAGTGAATGGCAACCATGGGTGAGTTTGTATCATATACTAACTCATGTAGAGACATAACCATGGCTAAGTGATAATGGTTAGGTTAATAAATATCTTAGGTAAAACAAAATTAGTGGACTAAGTCAATGCATCAACAAGATTCTACAAGCTTCATGCATGTGACTAATTTCCAACTAATTTAGATTTATTTTAAATATTTAAACCTCACAATTATCATAAGCATGGTGTAAGTCTTACACCCATATAGTGTATCATCAAGCATGACACTAAAAAATGTACATTAATATATATCACATATATACATATCCACACAAGTGAGAAAAGAAAATTTTAAGTGAGGTAATATTAGTTAATGTAAATTAATATATCAAATATATTATTATACATTAAATCATTAAATCAACACTTGATTTAATAATCCGGTTATATCTCATATGACCGACTAATATTATTTGTATCAGCTTATCGTATCAACACTTGATTCGATAACCCGGCTATATTACATATAACCAAACGATACAGTATCGACTTATCGAATCAACATTTGATAACCCGGCTATATCTCATATAACCGATCGAAACCTTATATCGCGAGAATAGAATACGGTATCACATACTCATAATAATCTCGGTCCCGCACATATCACATATGTGCTCCTACTTCGTTTCGCCTGAGCAAGAGAAACCTCTGTGTAGGACTCTAAATACTCGTCAATACAGCGGCAGTACGTGATGATCACATCAAGCACCCACAAGCCGTTAGCGGTACTAGCTGGACGTAACGGCTACCCGGGTATTGAACGATCAGAAGATCAGCAAGCAAGCCCGCTCTAACTCCTGCAAAAGCCTGTCAGTAACACTACCGTACAGTCCGGTCTCTTCGTCAGATATATCGCATATCTAGTATAGGGGTGGTAAACGTAAGACCCCAATAACCGATAAGTCGTGCCGATGTGAGGCTTATAACGGGTAGAGAAACTACTGATAACACTTACCAGTAGATCTCCATATCAGCCCTGGCCAAGGATTTCCAGTTATAGTCAATCGAGCACAGCGCAATATCAACCCCCAATACCGGGAGAGAAGAATCCCCACCTATCGCTCATTGCCTCCATGTGATTCGGGACTGTACCCAAAAGCCACCGTTTTGCACGTTCTATTGAACGTGGTAAGGTGGAAATCAAAGTACAGTGGGAATCACACAAGACTCTATGACGATCTCTGGTCTACAGACTAACCTGTACCAGTATCACCAGAGAACTGCTATCTGACGATAGGTATAATACCAACTAGGAGTTCTCGGCGAGTCCGTTCAGTGTACACAGTCTCCACTGAACACCCGTATACCATCTTTGATGTCAAACACCAATGGATATGGGATCATCCATCGCCCATCATATGGGTCAAGATGCGTATACGCTAGTCTATTCCGGAATATCGATGCCATGTCTCGATACACCCTCGACTAGGAACAATTTTAGGGTGTACTTGTGGACTACCTTTGGCCCCTACTAGTATGATCTACATCATAGTCCTGGTAGTTAAGTACACATCCTAAGGGTTTTATCAACATGTGAGAGCAAGACCGCATCACATATACAAGTCAACATGTTAAGATGAAGAGCAAGCAGATAGCATACTATCATGTCGAGCAAGAAAGTCCTCTCTATATATATCCAAGCATCCACTATAATATACATCACATGTACAATAATGGCCTCTAGGGCATACATATAACTAACATATCTTTCTGTTAAGGCTTATCAGAGTGTTTCGTAGTCGTAATTTTAATATCATTTCGGATTTAAGTTTGATATGTGATACAGTAGTTGGAATCCACATACAATTAGTTTTGTGAAAACTAGTTGTTAAGTGTAAATCTAGCATGTCAGTCTCTATTGATCGATTGCCACGATGTTTTGATTCGAATCAAAACTCCATCGCAATCGCGTATTGTACACGATCACTTAGTCGGGAATCTTGTTGAATTATCCGACTGGTTATTGAAAAGAGTTTTCAGTTTGAGACTAAAATACAAGGTTTATAGGTTAGGCATGAAATTCGGAATATGAGATATTCCAGGTTTATCAGGTCTAAGGAAATACAGATTCTAATTATTATAGTTTTTCATTTCTTTTCTGTGACAATAAGTGTAATATGTGGGGTATCCTTGATCTCGTTTCTATATGTCAACGACATTCAGGATACACATATTTACTTACGTTGATGACATGTGATGTTATGTGATGCTGTGATATGTAATATTGGATCGTCGTGATTGAATAGCCGAGGGTTTTGCGTGAGATGAGAGTTTTTTAATTTCATTCATGTAAAAATATTGTATTTAATATTCTTTTATTGGGACACTTCCGGCTTGAGGATGATGTCACCATTGATGTTTATTATTTACTTTTTCGCATTAGGAGACCCAAGGCGGGGAGCACAACTAACCGGATTCTGGAGTCCAGTGGGAGACCATATCGAGGAGTCGAGACCGAGTCTCCTAACTCTAGAATTGGCAGGGTTGCTTGCCGCTCTCGTAGGCGTCTAGGGATGTGGGTTTGGCTATTCATCACGACCGTGGAATCCGTGTTTTTCATTACTCGATAAATTTAAAACACGGACCTCGTATTATATCCAATATTTCATATGTTGACTTCTGCTGCTTAGTTCTGTGATGTGATCATATAACTGCGTGAGACGAATTCTATATAAATATGATATATATAATAAACGTTGCTTATATTTTGCACCCGCGCTACTCCAGCCCCCGCTCTGCCGTTAGTTAAGTAACCTAACGGTGCATGACGGAGCCCCGTGGCGAATGCGGATGGCATAAGCGTACGTTCTATTTTCGTTTCTTTTCTATGATGTTTAGGGAAATATAAATGATGGGACTTCATTAATGAGATTAATGGAAAGAAAAGAAACCTAAAGATGTTGTTGAATAAAAATTTTTAAAAAGGTAGCTCTAGTTCTTGCTTTGCGTAGTGGCATTCCTTGATGAATATCCAGCACCTCATTCGACGATGAAAGAGATGAGATCCTCTCACCGGGAGTGATCTTTTTAGCAAAACTAGAAAATGCTACAACCCACTTGATTTTGTTTTTGATAGCTTCTCTAGTTCTTGCTTTGCATAGTGGTATTCCTTGATGAATATCTAGCTCCTCATTCGATGAGGAAAGAGCCGAGATCCCTTCACCGGGAGTGACCTCTTTAGCAAAACTAGCAAGTGCTATGAAAACCACTCATTTAAAAATCACTAGATTCTATAGCGATATCAAGTTCATTACGTTAAAGGTTTTTCTACAAAACCGGTCATAGCCCTCCCTCATTTCAGATAAGTGCTATTTAGTATTCGTGTTGTGTTTGTTGACCTTAGTCAAGGCGTAGTGTGCGGTAGCTGATTAGTGCTTATCTGCCGCATATGATGCGATTGGATTAGGGTAGTCGTACGGCCTTGTTGACCATAGTTAAAGGTCGTGCGGGTGGGTTTAATTCAATCACGAAATGACGGGTTGAACTAGGCTAGCGCTTATGATTTGTTGACCATAGTTAAGGTCATAAGTTGCTATGTGTAAAAACAGATATTGGGAATTTCAAGTGTTGAAATTTGCAATGAGATTGCATACCTTCTATGAGATAGTTGGATCCCGATACCCACTGCGAGTAAGAGTTGCTCCTGGGAGAATTTTCCACTTTACAATTAGCCGATCCAGTAGGTGTCTAAGAAAGGTGTTAACAGGGTTATGCCCCTGCGGAAACGAGATTATTTAATTAGTTCCATGAGAAAGTATAAGGGGACTCCCTCGGAGTACCAATACCCGCCTGGTTGACCGATTGGCGAACTTTTAGGGTGTAATTAATCCCGGCTAATCTTACCTTTTACGGTTTGAAGGAAGATTTGATAAAAACAATAGGAGCCATCCAGATTAGATAAGATAATAACTAATCTAATCTTGCAAAGAGCGCACGCTAAAGCCTTTCCTTCTCTCTCTCTAGGTAGCAACCAATGACATGCCTTAATCAAGATAATAATATGGATGTATTGACTGAACCCGCTTATTATACTGAGCTGGGGAACGTTGGTTCCACTTTTTCTTATGATTGTCATAAGTCTGAGTAAGGAATAGCGGAATATCAGGATTTCCACACAACCCGAACGAAGAATAAGCATGTTGATGCATCGTCTTCGGGTGTGTTCATAACTGAGAACTGTTTCTTAGTTTTCTCTACGTCCTGGATATTAGATATCGGATCAGGATCCCACGTATGTAATTTGTTACATGAACTAAGAAGAGGTAGAGAACTGGGAAAAGGTGATATGTCTCTAAAAGTAGGGAATGGTGCAATTGTTGCAGCAAAAACAGTTGGCGAATATCACCTTGTATTACCAAGTGGTAATATAATGATTCTGAACGACTATTATTACGTACCAAAAATAATGTGCAATATTATATCAGTTTCTTTGTTGTATAAAGAACCATATAATTTTGTATTGGAGGACATTGAACGAGGATATAAAAGTTGCCAATTTCTATGGATAAGAGAGAGGGGTGATTTATACACACACGTGGGGGTATGTGATTGGAATTTAGATAAGAGAGAGGAATGAAGAATAGAACTTGTATCTTTAATAGAGTTGATAAAAATTCCTAAGTGGAGATGGAACCCTAGAAGGAAGACTTAAGAGATGCCGAAAGCTAAGTAGGTCTACATAACATATATAATCTTAAGTTAAATGATGAGGAAGTGTGAAGAATATGGGTGGATAATTTACAAGCAAAAGATAATAGAATTCCTTGTTAGAAAACCTAATTGGAAAACAAAAGTCAATGGGCCAAGTTGATAGGATTTTGTGGGTGTAATCCGCTGAAAACCCTCAGGAGACAACACTCCTCCTACTAGGGACACCTAGAGGTTTAACGGCTTGTTGCACGTGCTCAGTGCAATCGCGTTTCCCTGCGAAAGTGTGGTTAGGATTTTAGTGAATAAAAATAAGTTTGCTCGAGGACGAGCAAAAGGTAAGTTTGGGGGTATTTGTTCAGACCATAATATTGCATTTATC
Source organism: Agapanthus africanus (assembly GCA_030015575.1). Classification (NCBI taxonomy): domain Eukaryota; kingdom Viridiplantae; phylum Streptophyta; class Magnoliopsida; order Asparagales; family Amaryllidaceae; genus Agapanthus; species Agapanthus africanus. The sequence goes on from CM057348.1 coordinate 540,806,581, forward strand.
ATTCCCCTATTCTTATCCTTTTTATAAATAAACAGGTACTCTTGACGCACGTTTGTTGCATATTACAGGATACAGGTTTCTGGAGCAAATACAGTGAAAAAGACACAAAACAACAGAAAAAGGGACTTTTGACCACCAAGTAGAAGGATCCTAGTCAAGCCTAGTCGAAGAACAGTGCAAGGTCCAAAAAGTCAAGTGAACGGTTAAAAGATCGCTACAAGTGTTCACTGAAACATCTGGAGAAGAACCAGAAGCCCAAAAGAGAAAATAAGTTAAGAAACAGAAGCCCAAAGAGCCACTGAACCAAGCCCAAAACGTAAAGAGCCCAATTCCCAAGTTTGGCCGCGGATCCGCGGCCAAACCCAGCCTGGCGCCGCGGATCCGCGGCCATACAAGGCCCGTGTCGGTGCATATTTTATAAGTCGGCGCGTCGGTGCAGAAGTTAGGATTTTACGTGGGCAAATCTGTAATTTTGCATGTGCGAGAGTCTGTAACCCTAGGTTTCCTATTTTCCTATAAATTGTAATTTTAGATCTGTAAAACCCTATGCCTATTTTCAATCAATAAAATTCAGATTTTCTGAGAGCAAAATTCAGATCTGTTCTTCTTGTTTGGAGGGAGCCGTCAATCTAGTAAGTATTTTATTTATGTTTCTTTTAATTATAATGTCTTCTCATCCCCTAATGAGCGAGTAGTCTCCTCGCTTGTTAGGGTTGGCCTTAGGGAAAGGGTTGAGAGATGAGATCTCTCACCCCTTTCAATGCCACTTTAACCTAATGAAATAGAACTCCACGCATACGAGCACAACCGCTCCCTGCGGCATCCTACCCATCGAGGTAACGATGAACCGTAGTATAAAGGGCCGGTTACATGCGTTTTCCGTAGGGGTTAGGGTGATTACCAACAAAGGAAGGATACGAATCTAGAGGAAGAAACATCTTCCCAAAAGATTCGTATCCACTTTATTGATAATTAACTTAACACCTAATAGATCTAAAAAAAGATGGCATTGAAAGCGGTGATGAAAAACATTAATCTCCAAAACTTCCCCTAAGCCTAACCCTAGCAAGATTCTTAATTAGATTAATTAGATCCAGTATTTTAGATTGTTATAAACCAACCCAAAACTACAAATTGAATCAACTCGTTAAAACACATAAAAGGAATTTACCCGTCTCTGTGGATCGACCCGCACTCACCGGCTAGCTGCGAAGCGACGCTGTTTCAGATTGCAGTAATTATATTTTTGATCGTAAAATCTCTACCAATCAAATGGCACCGTTGCCGGGGACGGCGTAATCTTTCTTTTTGTGAATTTTCGGGTTGATATAAATTTTAAAAATTATAAAAATCTAAAAATATAAAAAATATAAAAAATTATCAAATTTGATCTGTTTGAAGGGTGTATATTTTTGAATCTTGCAGGAACAGCGTCGAATCGCGGATCTGGAATTTTACAGAGGGCAAATAAAAATTTGGTACATAAGAACAGAGAGGAATTGAAAGTACAGAACCACAGAAATTTTTCCAGAGCACGATCTCTATTCTCAACCGCGCTTCCGCCGCATTAAGAGGCATTCCGCCCCGGTTCCGCGCTTGCATTGCCACGTCAGCCCTAAAAATTTGTGTGGTTTGTTTGCTCTCCCTCTCCTCTGCAACCTCCATATCTCTGTCTGTGAAAATTTTCTGCAGGTATTCTTTGCGTAAAGAGTCTTTCTCCCCCTTCTAAATAACAGATTTTCTGCAGGTTTCTTTGCGCCGCGCTAAAAAATTTTGATTGCAAGTGAAATTTTATTTGTTTTGCATAATTTAACCGGACTCTAAGGGGCTATTTGACCAAACTCAGATTGGGTGGGGATTTCATCACCCTTCCTAGGACCCTAGAAAACACCTAAAGCATTTTGCATCGACCACAATTAATTAAAAAAGATTAGACTCAGACCTAAGGACATCGAGCTCAATAGGAAAAGGACTAGTATAGGCATCGGCCGTTTATCCTAACCGACTTTGCGGCGTCTAGGCTAGTGGTTATTAATTAGGCCCACTGTAGTGGTGGTTCCTTCCCACTTACCTGGCCGTATTTGTCCGTGAAGAGGCGGTTTGAGGTCTACTTCTAGCCCTAGTTAGGAGCTGTCTAGTAGACCTAGGCAACCCTAGATCTAGGTCTGATTGTGCATGTGTGGTTGATACATTTTTGTGTCACGAGTCCCGTTTCTAAAACCTTTTTTGCAAAACTCTCACATAAATAAAAGAAAAAGAAAAAGAAAAATCTTTTAAAAACTTGCAACTTGCCGCTAAAGAAAACTTGCAAACCCACTTCCACCACTTCTTCTCACTGACGTTATCTTACCCCCACATTCTGTTTTTTTTTTCTGACTGCACTACCCTTTAGTGTATGTCATTTTGGACTGGGGATACTAACGTCCGATTAGTCCGTGTTTCGTTGGTACCGACCAACGAACCCTTCGGCGAACCCTTCGTCGAAATTCCCTCCATTTCTTTACCTCCACCCTCAAATTCTTTCGAAGGTATGTCGGGATTCAACCCCAACGATACCTTACCGACAGGAATGATTCCACCTCCGCCAGGTGCGAATAACCCGAATCTTCCGCCTGTTGTAGCGCCCGCACGAGTCGCGCTCCAGGATCTCTTCTACCCCGTCCGCACTTCCTTACCTACATGTCTTTCACCCCCACCGGCGAATGGGGATAATTTTGAAATAAAACCACACTTCATCAATATGCTGCCTAAGTTTCATGGTTTGGAATCCGAAGATGCATATATTTTCATTAATAAATTCCAAAACGTTTGTGCCATGATGAAGACAACCCAATTAAGTGATGACGCAATAAGGCTAAGGGTCATTCCTTTTACTTTATGTGACCTAGCCGAGAAGTGGCTATACAGCACCGCATCACATTCTATTAGAAATTGGGACGAGTTTGTGAGAGCTTTTCTGAAAAAGTTCTACCCTCATCATAAAACTGCTAGAATCCGAAACGAGATTATACAATTTTCACAGCTTCCTTCCGAACCATTTTGGAAGTGCTTTGAGAGATTTAAAGACCTACTCGTTCAATGTCCTCATCATGGGATAGAAAAATGCCATAAAAAGGCTTCGTTCATTACTGTTCTAAGGATACAGAACACACACAAGAGGAAAAGTTCAGAAATGAACGAAGCATTTTTATGGCATTGTAGACTAGGTCATATCAATGAGACAAGACTAGCTAAGTTTCATAAAGATGGATATTTGAATAAGTTTGAATTTACATCTTATGAAACTTGCGAGTCATGTTTCAAAGGCAAGATGACCAAAACACCGTTTACTGGACACGGAGAAATAGCTGCTAAACTCTTAGGACTGATACATAGTGATGTATGTGGTCCTATGTCTACGCATGCCGGGAATGGTTACTCATACTTCATTACATTCACCGATGATCTCTCAAGATACGGACATGTGTTCCTGATGAAACATAAATCTGAATATTTTGAGAAATTCAAGGAATATAAGTACCAAGTTGAGAACCGGACGGGTAAAAGTATTAAAGTCCTACGATCTGATCGGGGAGGAGAATACTTGAGCACGGAATTCAGAGACTACTTAAAAGAGAATGGGATTCTCTCTCAGCTTACTCCTCCATATACACCACAGCACAATGGAGTTTTGGAGCGGAGAAATCGCACCCTATTAGATATGGTACGCTCTATGATGAGTATTGCTGAGTTACCTATTTCCTTTTGGGGTTATGCACTTGAGGCAGTTGCATATCTATTGAATAGGGTTCCGACCAAATCCGTGCCTACCACTCCATATGAAATATGGAATGGGAAGAGACCATCTCTTAAACGAGTTAAGATATGGGGTTGTCCAACCTATGTTAAAAAGAAAAATCCGGACAAGCTCGAGGCAAGGTTTGTTTTGTGCAAGTTTGTGGGATATCCAAAGAATTCATATGGATATATCTTCTACCACACTGAGGAACAAAAGGTGTTTGTTTCTCAATATACCACCATTTTAGAAAAGGAATTTCTTGTGAAAGAAATTAGTGGTAATGAGGTAGAACTGGAAGAAGTTCCAGAAACACAAACTATAACTGACGATTTGGTAGAACTGAGGATTCAGTGGTCCCCGACGAACCTCAGCCACTCCGCAGATCTAGTAGGGTTCCTCATCCACCTGAGAGATACTACGATTTTCTAATAGATGGTGGGAGCGAGGATTGCATCATGGGAGATGATGACCCAACTAGTTTCGAGAAGGCCATCACAAGTGGGGACTCTATGAAATGACTGGATTCTATGCGATCTGAGAAGGAATCCATGTACACCAACAAAGTATGGACTTTGGAAGTTGCTCCTGAAGGGGTAAAACCCATCGGGAGTGTCACGAGCCGAAATGGCACATGACTGGCACTTGAATCATGTGAAGTCTATAGGACCCCACCTAATTCAAGTAATCCAAAATCCCAGAAATATAAACCATTTTTAAAGAAATGAGTAAGGAAAACTTGTTTTAAAGCAAGTAGTTTTAACAAAATAAGGCATTAACATTTTAAAAGCAACATCATATTTTCCCGAAAAATTTCGGCAAAGTGTCCTTTGTAAATACTGGCCCCCAAACGGGTACAACATAAAAAATATATAATAATGAATAAAGGCATCCCCAAGCGGGAGCTAGCTCTACGCCAAATGGAGGAAACAACCACGCAATGCAATATAATATACAACGCCGAAGGGCGAGGATCAAAACTCAGAAGAAAACCAATAACTTAGGGAAAATCAGAGAAGAATCATAATAATACAAGTGCGCGACTCTAAGGTCGAAAGAATATACAACTAGTCTTCTAAGTCTATAAATTAATACAAGTCTGGTTGATGGAGTTTTCTAGATACAACTGAATAAATAAAAGTACTGCGGTGGTCACGATGCAAGTGAACCCACCTACCAAAGAAATCACCCGGAAAGAAGCAATGTGCCAGCAAAGCCGCCAAGGAAACTTGTACGGCAAAACCTATAAGAAACTATGGCACAACGGGGGTGAGTTGCCAACTCGTGAGTAGAAGACATCATCGAGCAGAAATCACATGTATGACTCTATCCTAGGTCATACAACAATATCCTCATAAAAATATAACCCTGAAACATCTACACATAAGTGTAATATCAAGTGCTCGTGTCAATGCTTCAGGTAGCAACATGCCACATATATGATGTACGAATACATTATAAATGAAACAGAGTACATTTGAATGAGAAAACTATTTTCATATCTCAGTGAGATTTCTGTATAAGAATCGAAGTATCATCAATGAAATCAACAGAGAATCCATGTCAAGCATCGACACAAAATATATATCTCAATATCTCAATATCTCGGGCTCCGGCAAATCCGGACTGGCCCATATCATCAAATCTCAATATCTCGGGCTCCACATGATCAGGATCGGCCCATAACTCCGAACGGTATCCTCCGGATATCCGTCGAGTTCCCATACAATCATCGATCGGTAGTGCTCCCCTGCCGAGCTCAACGCCTTCTCAATACGTCCATCTTGCCCCGGGGTACCGCACCGGGTCCACCATTCACCCGCAGAAGGTCCCTCCCCCTACCTCGAATCGGGTGTATGATACCACTCGAGAACCGAGAAAACTCATGGTGGACATCACAAATTTCATATCACGAGAAAACCGCAAATATGTATCTTTTGAAATGAAAATGAGTTTATAAATCCTTGCGGTTTCTCCAAATCCAGAAATCTCATAGAAAATCCGAATCCCAAACTCCAGAGTAAATAACAGTGAAATACCGGCGTAAAGCCCCATAATATTGCATAACAATGAATATACATATACATGCACGGTATCTAAGCAAATAATGAAATGTTTAAACTAGCATAGTAATTATATATCGGAACTATCTACTAGCAGTTATATCCATGAAATAATATTCTCTAAAGTGTACGTGACATGGAAATTACCGATGATGATGTGTGTGAGCCGGCAAGCAAGTGTACATGGAGCATACGCATTATAGGTAATGGTGCAGGTGTCCTGACAATAGGGTTCATAATGACTAAAGAAAACGCAGGTATAAGCATGAATGCGATGAATATAACATGAATTAAATGGAGAATGAATAGTAATCATAACGATGAAGAATATACACTATTATATACGAGTCATACAGTGTTGACATTTGGAATAGCACGAATCGTGGTTTTGGAAAATAGGGGCTACGGTGTTTTTAAGAAAATGTACCTCCTTTGACAAAATTCGTAGTATCCCTCGTCGTATTTTTAAAATACTCACGATTCGTTAGTTTTGAAAATAAGTATGTCTCGAACCCAGTCTAACATCTGCCAAGTAAACTACAGGACAAGCTAAGAGACTAATCAAAAGGGTAAGAAAAATCACCTAAGTCTGAGTCGATATATTTAGTAGTCGGTGATCCCGCCTCAATAGTGTCACGTACGATAAAATATATACTACGACATCGTCGAGTCAAGAGTGCGGATCAGTCATCATATTTATACATCGTACGGTAAAAATCATCGTACGCCATCCCGTCGAGTCAAGAGTGCAGATCAGTCATCATATTTATACATCGTACGGTAAAAATCCATCGTACGACATCCCAAAATCGGGGTACGGGTCAAATATCGCATTTACCTTATTATTCATCCGGTATCATTATCATCATATCCTGCATTAGGGTACCGTTCTAAGTCTAGAACATACCAATATCATCAAACATCTATACGCGTGTGATACAACACATCGCCCATCGATCCTCTATAATATCATGTCGTATCTCATAATACGACCCAAATCACATAACCGATCTCACGGCATCATGCCCGATCATATCGACTCTCCTCCGAGTATCATATATTATCCTCATCATACGTGTATACATATATGTGTGTGTATATATATATATAGCAACACATCCACACACACACACACACACATACACACACACACACACACACACACACATATATACATACATACATACATACATACATATATCATACACACCAAAAACATAACACGTGGGTGCATGTGTGTGTGTGTGTGTGTGAACCATTACACTAGGGTTTCACAATTAAGGAACTAAACTAAGAACACTAACTTTCAATTACACTAAACTAACCATGATCTCCTAAAGCCTTCTTGCTGATCATCCACGTATCACAATACACATAATTATATATATAAATATCATATTCACATACTACACTACGAACTGCAGGGGTGCTATACGCCATCCACCCGACTTCCCCCGTAGATATACATCTACTCATCTGGACGCCTCAACTAATCTGATCCGATTTCAGCTCTTCCATTTCCGCGCCACATCCGACGCCTCTGCACCCGATCCTAGAATCACATACAACCAAACAAGAGAATAAATATAAAATTATTCGCGGACACAACCAATACAAGTCAACCACGCGTACTAACTAAACGCACACGCGCTTGGTGCACGAAATGCCCCGCGACAACGCCGCAAACTACCACTAGGGTCGCAATACGTGGAAACTACCAAACCAAAAACCCAATCGCACAAATCACGCGTTCACAACATACTAAAAATATATGGAAAAGCTTATAAATCACCGAAACCTCATACTTAATTCAAATCGATAAATTTCAAAAACCTAGTAAGCATCAACTTCCATTTTAGTTCAATAACTTATTGTTTTAACAAGACTAGTGGCCACAATTTTCATTTAATAACTCAATTAGGTCACATAAACATTAACTAGATTTTTATCTCACCTATTAGCATTAATTTCAAAAATCTAGTTTGCAATTTAGCTTAATTAGGACAATTTAAAAATAACCATTAGTAATTTAACAGCTAGGTTAGATTTTGCATGCCTTAATATGTTAAAATACACACTTAAACCATTTTCAAATGATATAAAACCATAACTTGATCCAAACCCAAATCTTGAAATTCCAAACTTGCAACTAAAACCTAATTAACACTTAAATAAATTAGCTTTCAGAAATTAACTAACAAATTAAGTATTGGGTAAAGATTTATACTTCACAAATCAAGAGATCAAACTTGAAATCTAGCCTCCCAAAATGGCCTCCATGCTCCTAGATCCATACTAGAGTAACCAAGGAAAAATGGGTAAGGGTTGGATTTGGATTTAGTAGGAAATTTGTGTGGATTTTGTTGCATTTTATGATGATTTTGGAGGTGAATGAGGTGGGGAAATTTTTGGGCAGCAGCTCAAGGAAGGGCTCGGCCACATGATGGAGGGAAGAGAGAGAGTAAGGTGTGATTTTTGGTAAGAAAGTCCAAGTCAAGAAACCATACCCCAATAATTAACCCTCATGCCTCATTTCTTATTCCATTCTTTTCTTTTTCTTTTATAAATTGTGTGAGGAAATGAAGTGGGCACTTGGGGATTAGGGTCTGCTGCTGTGCTCGGCCAGTAAGCTGGAAATGTGTGTGTGTGTGTGTGAGAATTCAAGACAAAGCCCATACTTCAATTATAAAACACCACACTACTTTATTTTTTATATCTTTAAACTTTCTTTTCTATTTAACCTTTTTCTATGCAAATATAACTAGAACCATCCCAAATGTTTTTGAAACAATATGTTACAATAAATGATTAAATGTGTCATGGTTTCTATAGATATCTTTTAATTCTAACCCTAGTTTTCTACTCTAGGTTTTCTTAACCATATGCTACAAATCGGTTTCCACCAAAACTTTGTGGGGGTGTTATACGCCATCCATCCGACTTCCACCGTGGATATAGATCCACTCACCTTGGTTCTTGTTTGCCGAAGTTGATGACGCCATGCTCCGTCACCTCGGAATCCACGCGAAGGTACCTACAATAATAAACAATCGCAATGCGTATTAAAATCAAGGCGGAAACACCAAAACGACACACGTTTCGCTCATAGGTTAAAACCTATAGCTTCGCGTGCAAAATACGACAATTAACCCTGGTCGTCGACTTCCAAACGCCACACGACAGAAACACAATACCAAATACCAAAATCAAGTCAAAACGAAGTCGTAAAACAATGCATCAACTCATGGAAATGGTCCCAGATTTTACCCTAGGCCAAATTGGTCAATTCTGCACATATGGAGGGTCTAATTTACAGCTAAAGGGACCCCAGAACAAATAAGAATCAATTCCAACGCACCCTGGCCGCAATTTACGGCCAGATTGAATAAATCTGTGGCCTGGTCTTTGGGTTAGGGGCTCAGGTCTCAGTGGTAGCTTCCTAAAGTGCCTGCACGACTCCCAGTATTCGCTAAATTATTTTTAGTGCCCCCGGGTTACTCCAGATTGCAAAATACCCTCACAATTCACACATTAATCCGATGTCGGGGTTTCTAAATCCGTATTTTGGGTTTCTAAGCTCTAATCCAGGTCATGAATCATCTCAAAAGTCTTATTAACAGCACACAACCATCACCCAAACCACACAACATCCAAACCCTTCACTAGAAATTTCTAACATCGCTAAATGAGTTCTAAGTTAACCAAAATGCTAGGAATTTAAACTAAACTAACATGGAAAAAGATATACCTCCCATGGCAACCCAAGAAAACCCTAGCTCGACCAAAGTCACCAAAATCGAAATTTGCTTGGTCCAAAGTGTAGAGGTTGAAGAGGGGATTAAGATTTGTGAAAGGGGTTTAGGGTTTTGGGCATTATTTGGAGATGCATCTAGGGCTTTAAGTAGAGGGAAGTGGGGTTGAGAAGATGAAGAGGGGGATGAAAATGATGGGGGAAAATAACTCATGGCAGCAGCCCCCCTCTCTTTCTCACTTATTCACACACACTCTCTCTCAATATTACCCTTTTTACCCTTTCTCTTTTTAACCTTTTCTTTTTATTTAAAACCCAAGTCACAAAATACCCAAAACAACACAAGAATACCACATGTAATCAAAATATGACATGACATGGTGCACTAGCCATGAAAAACTGTAAAAACGAGGATTTTGCTTAATCGCGATTGGTAGTGCACTAATCGGGTTTTTATCAAAACTACATATAATAAATTTTAAAATTGCCAAATCCTTTAAATATGTTATTAAATGAATAAATCATTTTAATTTCCATTTATTTCACAATTATTGGTATATATTTATACCATTTTTCGAAAACCCCAATTTCGCAAATCGGGCAGTTTTCGGGAAATATATTATTTTAATATTAAATTCCAAAAATAATATTTTTTTATTTTCTGAAATGTTACAATCTTCCCCCTTAAAGAAATTCGGTCCCCGAATTTAAATTTAAACCCCCAAAATCTAAAACATTTCAATAATCATCTCAAATCAATGGGGATCCGAAATCACAGAAGATGCAGAAATAACACAGCGCGTCACGTGCGCATGAAAACGAGTACAAAACTCAAAATCGAACTCCGTCAAGCATCACGCAAATCATCGGATTTGCACGCATATCCTCGGAGTTTCAATAGAGATGCAGATCTCAAAATCCACTACCGAAATCCAATATACACTAGTCAAATACAATAATACGTGTATAGTACGCATCCTTGAAAACTCCAAAATCTGAATAAAATACATGCAAAATCTTTTCTAAATCGCCGCGGGAATGCGTAACTCACGGCATAACTGACGGACGCTCATTTTAAAATAATAATATATGTCCATATATGTTTTCTAAAATACACGTTCCGTCGTTTTCAAAATATCCCAAAAGGTTTTCCTTTATAAACGTTCGTGTCGCTCACGGACACGTAGGAAATAGCGAGACTATAGCTACTCTTGAAAAACCGTTTGGTAATCTTTTAATGCATGCTAGTACTCAGGTACTGTTCTCAGATCAGTCATGTTCGGCTACTACACAATATAATGCCCATCAAGGAAACAAAGTGCTCAAAAGCAAAATAAGCCTCAAAAGGCATATCCAACAATCACATGTGTCTGGTGCGCACGGAAATCGAATCCAAATACAGATGCCATAATATGCACAAAAGAAAAAGTAGGTTCAACAGGTGTACACGAAAAGATCTGTCCAGTGCAACGAGTGTGCACGACAACGATATCTGGTGCATCTATTGTGCACGAAAATCTCAAATCGAGTGCATCTGGTGTGCACAAAATCTCATCTCATATCTTGTGCCCAACATGAGCGAAAATCCAATCAAAACGCGTCGGGTACGTAAACGCATATAGTGCAGTAGCATGCACGAAAACGAATGGCAAGTGCCAACGCGCACGAAAATACAAATCTGGTAAAACGAATGCTCAAAGACATAAATCGGGTGCAACCAAGGTACGGAGTATAAATCCAGTGCGACTAACGCATAAATACCCGTCCGGTGCAACAAATGCAAGAAATGCAAATCTAGTGCGACTAATGTACGAAATACGGATCTGGTGCAGCAAATGCACAAAAATTTAAATCTGGTACGACAATCGCACGAAATATAAATCGGGTGCAACAGGTGCACAGAAACGCATTAATAACTAAAACGCGTAAAAAGCAACACCGAGTGTACCAAGGTGTATAAAATCATAAACCCGTGCAACTACGTGCACAAACCACGTATCAATGCACTACAAGCACATATAAGCTATACCGAGTGCAAAATAAAATCGAGTACGTACCACAAGCACAAAATCGAATCAACTGTATGAAATCCATGAAATCACAAACATATGCAGCCAAGGCACAAAACCGATATCAAGTGCAATAAATATGCACAAATCAAAAACCAACACAACGGTTTTTAAAAACATATCTCAAGTGCAAGAACTATGCACAAAATGTAAATACCCAGTAGGTGCATCCATGGTGCACGAAATCAATATCAGAAAACTCGTCATCAAAACTCAAATCCAAGCGATATAGGCGTGATTCTCGGATCACAAACGCAAATCGCAATAAATGACATCGAGGTACACCTCCTACAATGTCGAAAAAAGTCGGTGCGCCCAAAACTGGCAGGGCAAAAACATCCACTCGCCTCCTGCTCATGGCCTGGCATCCTCTGTCTCTGGGCCCTTATCTTCTTTGTGGATTACCAATCTCGCAATCCATTGGCTCATCAGCCCTGTCAGGTGTACTAACGGGAACGATTCCGCTCTAGCACTTCTCTGGTCATCTCTCGGTCAATCATCACGACCACTCGTAAAGAAGCACATTACTGGCGTCGGCCTCTGGTCCTCTGAATACACATGACACATCTGATCCTGGATGCAAATCTCATTGCACCAGTGTCCTGGAAGGAATCCTGCTCAAGGTCTCTTCCGATCTCGCCTATGCCGAACTGTACGGAGGCTGGTACTCTTGCATAATCTTTTCTCGTTTTATGGACATCTACATGTTCCGCACACATTTTCTCGGAAACTGGCCGTATCCCAACGCCTCTGTAAGCATATCAGGTCTCTGATCTCGACGGGAAGTAATAACAAATCGTCAACGTCTCGCACGAACCTCTGGTTCCACTTGTCTTTATCGTCGTCCACTATGACGTCATGCCATGCTACCTGCGCACTGCAACTGTTCTCGGCCACGGTCAACCCGAAGTCTCTTGCACGGACTCGAAATCGCGTACTCTATAGCTTCATCACTCTATAGAAGATATCTGGCCGAACACGTCCTCGGGAACTCGTCCCAACCATCGGAGGAATACTCAATACTCATCTGTCCTCGATCAACTCACACCGCATCAGGGTGAGGTCCTCTATACGAAGCTGGTCAGCTTACTGGTCTCTTATCATATGGTATCCGGACGACGTCAAACTTTTCGATCGAGTCATCAAGGTCCCAAAATTTCCCAAAAGCTCAGCACCTGAGCACAGTCTAAGAATATTTAGTACATACCACAGTACCTCTGGACCAATCATAGAAGGGCAAACCCAAGCCTCACTGATGGTACCGCTAAACTGCCACAAACCCTAAGGTTCAAAGCGGTTCTATGGTCATCATGTCGAGCTAGGGTTTCATTCTTCTAGAGGGTCCACAGAATTACCTGCATGTTCCTCCGAACACTTTAAACTTGGGGAAAACGGGTTTCTGACACTCGCTCGAACTTTTAACTTCGCCTAGGCGACATGCGAATACCCTACGTCCGCACGCTAAACAATGCCTCAATCCTCCAGGAACGGCGATACACCGGCGGTCATTTCTGGATCGGTCTGCTCTAGATCTGAGTAAGACTCTCCACGCTGGAAATCTTCAACTCAACTTGGCCTGCGTCGGCGCATCAAACTGACGAATCACCTCTGTCTCTCAAATCGGGGTAGACTAGCTATCATTTATCGCATTTCTGCCTGGAAGCTCCGGCGATCTCAACTCGTAAGCTCTGGAAGAGACATCCTATCAATCTCAGCAACAGCTGGGTCATCTGTCTGCACGGTAGGCGACATCAAAATCTCTGAGGTATGATGTACATCAACAGTCCTCTCGCAACTAGCAGCTCTAACAATGGCCCGATCCTCCGGTGTAAAACTAAGCACTCGCCTCCACTAGAGGCCACAACATAACACTATATCGAGACGTTCCCATGTCACTGGAAAACACAATGGTCGGCCCTCGTACCAGACGAGCTCACCCTGACCGCAACACTAGTAGCAGCTCAAACTGCGCTCAAACTATGCTGACAGGAACCTCAATAGAGTATCGAAGAAAGCAGATCAACGGCATGAGAGTAAACGACATATCCAGAATGGATACATGATCATGAGAAGGAACAGCATCAATAAAAGTATGATCATGAAACTAACAGAATCGAGAATCTCCAATGGATGTATAATCATGGGTACGAAGAGAATCATAGATCTCAAAATATATGTACATCCTAAGGTTTCTTAAGGGGAGTATCTTATTGTAAATATGCCGCGGAACATACGTACGGTACGTCACTCTACTCAAGCTACCTACTCCATCAATCAGGGTCAGCCCATGAAACGAAAGTTCGGGTCTAATACCCCCTCATTCAAGTCTAAGTTCCGTAAGGTCAAGCCTAGGTTCCGAAATACATACCCGCCCTAGACTCCGCATAGTCAAACATAGACTCGAACAAAGGTTAAACCTAGCGCTCTGATACCAACTTTTTCACGACCCGAAATATTAGCTTATGACCAGCACTTGAATCACGCAACGTCTAAAGGCGTAACGGAATTGAAGTAAGCTGAAACCCAGAAATCTAAACCTTTTAAGAAAATAAAGAAGGTGAGGTTTGAAATAAAGGTATAATGAAATCAGGTTTTCTTAATGCATAGAAAAGTAACATGAATGATGCAAGTGAAATTTACTAGTTTGAAAACATGTTTCGTCCTTTAAAAATTTTGGCAGCATCTCCTTTGTATATTTTGATCCAAAACCACAAATACATAATAATAATAAAAGGCATCCCCAAGCGGGAGCTAGCTCTTCGCCAAACGGCGGATCACAACCACGCAATACAGTAAATAAGTATACGACGCCCAACGACGAAGTTCACCACAAAAGATAAATAAATAAGCAAGACATCAAAACCACAAGTAGCGAAAAACCCTCCGCTCTAAGTCTCACAACCACAATCTCACTAAGTCTCATAACTTATACAATTTACTAATTTTGATTAATGGAGTTAACTAAATACAATATGAAATGTAGATACAGGAGTGGGAATGATATAAATTTCCCACCTACCAATGCAAAACACTCGAATGCAACTGTGTGCCAGCGAAGCCGCTACTGATCCAGGCGGTCAACCTGCAAGAACTGTGGCACAACGAGGGTGAGATGCCAACTCGTGAGTCGAAAAATATCAACAAATAGAAATCGAATAAATAATGACTCCTAGGTCAACTATATCATAAGGGTAATACTATGATATCTAGGGTGACCGGGTCTATATATATGCCAACAAGATAGTCAATACCTATATGCATGTGGATAACATCCAACAGTAATAATCAATGCATATATGCATGTGGAACTCGTCCACCCATATAATCAATATATGTATGCACATAGATCTCGTCCACCTATACAATCAATGTATGTATGCACGTGGATCTCGTCCACCCATATAATCAATGTATGTATGCACGTAAATATCATAAAAGAGTGTCCATGAAGGTATGAGGATATATATCAACGGTGTCCCTCATGACACATCAAAATCATGGAACCAGAGTGCCTAGCATCGACACTCGAAAACATCATGAAAACCGTGCCCAGCATCGGCACGTAAATCCTCATATATCGAGCTCCGTCAGTCCGGATCGGCCCACGGGCTCCATCAGTCCGGATCGGCCCATATCATCTCTCGACTCTGGTCGGTATCCTCCGGATATCCGCCGAGCCCAAATACTATCACCGGTAGGTAGTAGTCCCTCTGCCAGGCTCACCGTCTGTATACACAGCATCCTTTTCTTGCCCCGGGGTACCATACCGGGTGCACCATGTACCAGCAATCGGCCTCATCCGCCTCCTCGAATCGGGTTTCACATGTCATACGTCTCAGAACCGAGAAAACGCATGGTGGACGCACTGAAATATCATATCAAGAGAAACCGGGTTTTTAAAATAGCACATACTTTCATTTGAAATAGCCACGATTATCAAATCCAGAAATCTCAGGAAAACAGCATATCTCAATGCGTAAAATCATAGAGCATGATGTATGCGACATATGATAGAAATGTAAGAATATCCATAATCATGCAACATGGAACAGTGATATGACATATTAAGGGAAAACCGCTCTTTTAAAATGATTCCAGTTTTTAAATATATCCTGCGGTTCCTAATCTCCCAATAAAACCAGTTCTCTATGTACGTACAATATGTGTATGCACAAGTATAGATGTACCAATGTATGTATGCAGCAATATGGGTATACAAATGTGTATGTGTGCAAGTATGGATGTATCAATGTATATGTACACCAATATGGACATACAAATGTGTATATGCGCAAGTAAAGATGTACCAATATGTATATGCCCCAATATGGGTATGCAATGTGTATATGCGCAAGTAAAGAGGTACCAATATGTATATGCTCCAATATGGGTATGCAATGTGTATATGCTCAAGTAAAGATGTACCAATATGTATATGCCCCAATATGGGTATGCAATGTGTATATGCGCAAGTAAAGAGGTACCAATATGTGTATGCCCCAATATGAGAATGCAATGTGTATATGCGCAAGTATGTTATGCGCAGAGTCATATCATGATCCAGCAATCCTACTGTATAGTGATATGGCAATTATTGATGATGAAGTGTGTGAGCCTACAAATCTGTAAGCGTGTAACATACGCGTCATCGATAATGGTGCAGGTGTACTAGCACAGATATAAGTAATGCAATGAGAATAATATGAATGCAACATAAGGTCAACCATATGCAAATACTGACGGGTATACGTACCTAACATGACTGAGTCGGTGAATCAATCAATCGGCATCCCGCCACACAATGTCAGGTACGGTATGATCCATCGTACGGCATCCTCTAGTCAAGGTATGGATCAATCATCAAGTCAAACTCATTACGCACGGAAAATCATCGTACGGCGGCATTAAGCTAATAGGGATCCTATCATCCTATAAGACAACTGAGGGTACGACCTAATATCACGTACGGCCTATCATCCTTGATTCACAACATTCTATACATATATATCTCTATATACCTATTTCCCAGGTCACATCCGCCATAATCTCATATCAAGGGACCGGCAAGGTATAAATCATCTCGATCGACTCGCATCCGCATACCAACATATCATTAGATCATCATAATCGTCTTATATTCTTGTCATCGCATTTATATCTCACATCAAGTCGAGCTCACATAAACATTCTATCTCTACTATAAGTATAAGTATCTAACCTAACATACACACCCGAACCATACAATCAGAATTTTAAAGAAGCGAATCGTAGTTTTGAAAATAGGGGTTACGGAGTTTTTAAGGAAAAGATATCATTTGAAAATCCGTAACATCCCTCAAGGTATATATATAAAAGATACATACGATTCTTCGGTTTAGAAAAAGATATGGTTCGGATGACACATCTACATCGACTATCTAGTCCTACAGTACCCTAGACGGCAATATCGACAAACGTCGTCCTCAAATTCCGTCATCCTATGATAGCCATAACATATCACTTCTAACTATCCTCTAGTTTCTAATATGGTTTCTATAGCTATCTTTTAATTCTAACCCTAGTTTGCTACTCTACGTTTTCTTAACCAAATTCTACAAATCGGTTTCCACCAAAACTTTGCGGGGGTGCTATACGCCATCCACCCGACTTTCCCTGTGGATATAGATCCACTCACCTTGGTTCTTGTTTGCCGAAGTCGATGACGCCATGCTCCATCGCCTCGGAATCCACGCGAAGGTACCTACAATAATAAACAATCGCAATGCGCATTAAAATCAAGGCGGAAACACCAAAACGGCACACGTTTCGCTCATAGGTTAAAACCTATAGCTTCGCGTGCAAAACACGACAATTAACCCTGGTCGTCGACGTCCAAACGCCACACGACGGAAACACAATACCAAATACCAAAATCAAGTCAAAACGAAGTCGTAAAACAATGCATCAACTCATGGGAATGGTCCCAGATTTTACCCTAGGCCAAATTGGTCAATTCTACACATATGGAGGGTCTAATTTACAGCTAAAGGGACCCCAGAACAAATACGAATCAATTCCAACCCACCCTGGCCACAATTTACGGCCAGATTGAATAAATCTGTGGCCTGGTCTTTGGGTTAGGGGCTCGGGTCTCAGTGGTAGCTTCCAAGGTACCTGCACGACTCCCATTATTCGCTAAATTATTTTTAGTGCCCCCGAGTTACTCCAGATTGCAAAATACCCTCACAATTCATACATTTATCCGATGTCGGGGTTTCTAAATCCGTGTTTTGGGTTTCTAAGCTCTGGTCCAGGTCATGAATCATCTCAAAAGTCTTATTAATAGCACACAATCATCACCCAAACCACACAACATCCAAACCCTTCACTAGAAATTTCTAACATCGCTAAATGAGTTCTAAGTTAACCAAAATGCTAGGAATTTAAACTAAACTAATATAGAAAGAGATATACCTCCCATGGAAACCCAAGGAAACTTTAGTTCGACCAAAGTCACCAAAATCGAAATTTTCTTAGTCCAATGTATAGAGGTTGAAGAGGGGATTAAGATTTGTGAAAGGGGTTTAGGGTTTTGGAGATTATTTGGAGATGGATCTAGGGCTTTAAGTGGAGGGAAGTGGGGTTGAGGAGATGAAGAGGGAGATGAAAATGATGGGGGAAAATAACTCATGGCAGCAGCCCCCCCTCTTTCTCACTTATTCACACACACACACTCTCTCAATATTACCCTTTTACCCTTTCTCTTTTTAATCTTTTCTTTTTATTTAAAACCCAAGTCACAAAATACCCAAAACAACACAAGAATACCACATGTAATCAAAATATGACATGACATGGTGCACTTGTAAGCCCGCGGGGGCGCCCCGGCCGTCGATCCGACGCCGGAAACGCGGAAAACAAAAACTTTGCGAACTTTGCAAAACGGCACCGCCGCGGACTTTTCACCCGGATCGGGCCATTAAAAGGATAAGAAAGGAATATCATGATGAAGCAAGTCTCATCATAATCCAAAAGTGCAAGAAAACCCTCCACAAAAGAGTTATTTGCAAATTGCAAATAACCCCCTCCACCAAAAGTCCGGCCGAGAAGGAATGAAGGAAAACCGGCCGAAACGGAATGCAAACTGGCAACTTCACAAAACCGATCCCGTAATAAATTACAGGAAAACCCTACTACTGCAAATACATGCCCGCATTTGTATTCGCACTGAACACAAATGCAAAGAGACAAAACTACACTATCAAATACTAGAATCCGGCTTAAGCCAAAGCCGGCTAGTAAAAACTGTCCGATCACGATCCGTGCAATACCGCACGTATCTGATCGAACCCTGCCATATCTCCATACGGCCTCTACAGCGTTTCGCCCGAAACTTGAGTAACTGTCTGTGTGGTGGACTCTAAAGACTCGTCAATACTGTGGCTGTGGATTTAACCACTAGCACGTCAGAGGTATAAGCCAATACGTGACGGGCCACCAGGTATTGACCAAAAGGGACGTCGATGAGCGAACTCATCCTGACACCCTACTGAGCCTGTCAGTGACAATATCCGTACAGTCCGGTCCGTTCGTCTATGAGCATCGCATGGCGGGCCTAGGGGGTTGGTAAAAGTCAGACCCCCAAAAGCGGTACAAGTCGTGTCGGAGTGTAGCCCAGAACACCCTGAGATACTACTGGAATACCTACCAGCAAATCTCCTGCCTTGGCCAAGGACTTTTCATGTTCTGGCTCTCCTAGACACAGCACGACCTCACCCCCAATACCGGGAGAGACGAACCCCTGCAGATCCGCTCACTGCCTCCATGTGGCTCGGGACTGTACCCAACTAAAACCTGTTTGCACGACTCCTTTGAGCCGTGGTAGGGTAGTAATCAAAGTACAGTGGGAACTCACACGAGACAAATGACGATCCCAGGTCGATGAACTAACCTGTACACATGTCACCTGGGAACTGCTATCTGACGTCTGGTATATCCCAACTAGCAGGTTCCCGGCGAGTCCTGTCCGGTGTACTCATAACCCAATGAGCACCTGTATACATCTTAGGTGAACCAACTGACACCAGTGGCTTGTGAGACCGGCCACCGCCCCTCGTCGGGGTCTCGACTGTATACACTAGTCTACTCTGGAGAAACGATGCCCTGTCTCGAATCTCCCACGACTAGGGACCTTTTAAGGATGTGCTTATAGACCCCCAGCTCCCACTTATATGATCGCCCTCATACTGCTGGTGGTCAAGCAAGAATCCTAGGGGCTTTATCAACGTGTAATAGCGACTCGAAAGGTCACCTAAAGCAGTACACGATGATAAAGATAAACCAGATAGCATACTATCATCTCGAGTAAGACTGTCCTACTGGGACAGGTCCTCCCCTCAATCATTGCAATCACGTGCCTGTGATCCAATAATTGACTCTGAGGGCACTATCTCCAACAATCTCCCACTTGCACTCGAGGCTAATTATTGCGATGTCGCATACTCACAGCCCGTGTGATACCGAACACCCAACTCCTCTACTAGTCAGTCTCACAAAGCTCGTTTGCGAGACTATTGCGTTCGAGGAATAGCCTCAGTGAGTGGATCCGCCTTGATGTTTCTTTCTATGTCTCTCTATATCCCATGTTCGCGGAGAAAGCCATCTCCCGAAATGAGCAATACCTGTCTTAGAATGTCTGGATGTCTGATGGGACCCAGCTCATAAGTGAACTCCAAATCCAAACTTCTTAGACTGTATCGACAACTGAACTTAATCAGTGTCCTGCGCCATGCCTTCCCTCAGTTTCCACCTGGACCACCTGTCCAAAATACTGCCCCTCGTTAGAGGAAAAACTATAACTCTGACAGCCACTCTGCCATCCAGGTCACCTTGGAAGCCTGGAATGATAACTGTCTACCGAAGAAGACTGCCGTTATCATATCCCTAGAACATCCACTTATGTTCTAAAACTGCTTCCGACTGTTTCTCCAAGATTGGATTAATATCAACTTATTGCACCTACTGCAAGAACAACATCTGGTGTGGTACTTGACATCTCATGATTAACTCAGTTGCCTAAGCAAGTGATCTGTCAATCATGCGTATCCCTCTCCCCTTTAGTCTGTAAGACACCTTTAGAGAGGGTGACTCCATTACCTGCAGGTATACTACCGTGCCAGGAGTCGTCCATTCTAAATACTCATAGAATGCGGTCAAAGTACCCAGATTGGGAAACCACCCAAATCTAGATCTAAAACCATAGATCTAGTAACCAGAATGTCTGATATAATATCCAAGTCCTATGTGGAGAAACCACTGTGTGACGACCAAAGTATAACCGATTGTAGTATAGGAATATCACTTCCTACTCTGTGTATGTCATCAAATACCAGGACATCACACCCTACTACCTTCTCAACAGATCCATCTCCTATTCTGATGAAGTCAAACCTATGACTGTCACATCAGAAATAGATGATCTATCTCCGTAATATCTGCTTTAGTCTATAAATAGACATAAGCCTGATATTCACCAATGCTTCCGCTGCTCCCACTGACTACGACAACCCTCTGGCAGAGTCATATAGACGTGCACTTCTAAAGCCAGTTTAGAACGACGCTATACTCATCCTCCCGCCGGGTCTCGCAGCCTGGAACAACAGCAATGGCAAGTCTGGGTAAACAAGAACCTCCCTGCCACCGTCCTTGAGCATACCGAAGTACCTCTCGAGTGCCTGAGGTTACCCTCTGTATCTGCGGAGTGGCCAGTGGAATGTCAAACCAGATTGAATCTTTAGGTTCTTATGAAATCTTCAGTAATCGTTTGTGGTTCTGGAATCACTTCCAGTTCTACCATACTCCCACTTCTGTTTTCTGAAAAAATCCACTTTTAATAAAACTGTGGCGAGTCAAGAACAATATCACTATTGATCTTCCAGATGGTAGAAAGTCAACCCTCGTCATAGCCCGGGTCAACCCACAAACAGCCATTACTGAAACGTGCCTTGAGTTGTCCAGAGTCTGGTTTTAAGCATAAGCCGGACAACTCCCCGTATCTTAACAATGTCAAGATATGAACTGTTCTATATCCAAGAAACAGAGGCACTGATTTAATTGAACCAGATTCAAATCATGCAGCTGTCTCCAGTGCATGTCAAGTAAATGGAAGAGAGGCCGATCAGCGTTACTCAACTTAGGAGTACTTCCAATTATGAGTAACCTGAAAAAGAAGCTAGTTCTCTTAATCATTACTTTCAACTGAATACCATTCACAAGTATCTACATCTTCGATCACCTTGAAGAATCCCGATACTTGCGATACCTGGTTCTCTACTGTATTCTTATACCTATAACTCCTCTAAACTTAGACCCTGTGTTTCTACGAAACACATGTCTAAGAACTAGAGAAGTTAAAAGTAAACAGAATATAGTACGAGGACCTACCCCTCTGTCCTAATGGACACTGGACAATATACAATACTCTGTATAAGTCCCTGAGTCTGGTGACTTATTCACTGTGTGTCGTAGGTTGAAAACTGTACTTATGGTTAAGAAGAATTACACCGCTGTTCAATGCTCCTTACCTAACCATCCACTGGTATAGGTAAATGTCATAGACATAATTTCAAAAAGTATATCTCACTCTATAAAAATAGACGTACAGATATATCAATTTGAAATTGGTGCACAACAACGGATATTCAAAACCAAATATTTGCCGACCGGCAAACAACCCAGGTGACTTCCTCAAATATCACCGATTACAACGAATCCCGATATAATGAGGATGGTCACCTAATTCCCAATAACTTACTCCCACTCATCATCTGTAAAACCATACAGATGTGAGAATCCAACCTGGTAAATACATACCCTGGAGTAAGTGTCTAATCGGGAAATCAGTTTTCTTTTAACAGTACACAGTGAAACTGAAACATTGAGATGTTTCGATGGGGTATCCTGGTATTCTTAGTAATGCCTCTTCCATTATCGAGATTCACAACTATAACCGCATAATTCTTTGCCATCTCTCCAAATCCCTTTATATGTCTTTAGTCATTACCTTCTGTACACCCCTTTAGGCCAAATGGTTTTCTTCCTTCCCTACCGTTCGGCACCAGCCTATGGTTTGGAAGAAGACTATCCAATAAGCATAATGGGTGTACTGTCCTAGTCCTAGGAGCACTCGCAATGCGAGAGAAGGTGAGGATAAAAGACAACCGAATGTACTTAATTCATAGGTGATTTAGGATTGACAAAGAAGTACATGGTTTGGTCGTGAATAGCAGTCGAAATTTACTTTGCCCTCTTACTAATCCCTTACTTTGTCTGAACTTAATACCTTCTGTACACCGTTTAGGCTAATTGGCTTTCTTCATTCCCTACCGTTCGGCACCAGCCTAAGGTTTGGAAGAAGACTATCTAATTTGCATAATAGGTGTACTATCTCCTAAACCAAGGAGTACTCGCAACCTGAGAGAAGGTAAAAAGGTAAAGACAACTGAATAGTCCTATTCGTTTTCTCCAGAACCTGAAACCATCCTCGAAGTCCTTCGAGTTCGTATATAACCATACGATGGTTTTGTCCAATGGAAGTGGACGTTCGTAGTAATACGGGGTGTCCCGGAGAAAAGAGTAAAAGTAGGAGTGGCAAAGAGGTCTGCAACTCTGACAATCCAAAAGCCAGTGTTAAGAAGGTTCGGTCAACTTGGTCACTGAGTCATAGTCTAGGGTCGGGTCAATGGTCGCTGCCAGAGAGAGAGAAAAGAAACACTCAGCGTGCACTCTAACCTAGATCAGAATGGTTACCAATTTATCTAATCTGGAAACCTCCCACTGTAACGTCAAATTCTTCCCCAAACCTGAAAGAAGAATTAGCCGGGATAACCCGAGGAGTAAACCAACTCATCAGTGGGAATCGGGATCCAACTCTCATCGCATGATAACGTGACGGAATCCGCTCACGTTATCACACTCCAGAAGGTATGCGCATATCTGGCAAGTTTCAGTACTTTTGAAACTCCCGATGTGGATTTTTACCCCATGCTCTTATGACCTTGACTTTGGCCAACATATCATAAGTCACATGTCAAGTTCTACCCGTCATTTTCCTGGTTAATTTGAACCCACCCGTACATACCCTTGACTTTGGCCAAAATGGCAGTACGACTGTCCCAAACCAACGCATCTATCTATGCTGCATATGAATACCCAACAGCTACCAAACACTGTGCCTTGACTTTGGCCAACATACACAGCTTGAATACTATTGACCATCCATATGAAACGACGGAGGGCTACGAATGGTTTCTGGCGAAAACCTTTAACGTAATGAACTTGATATCGTTGAAGGAACTGATAGCTTTTAAAAATATAGTGACGACAACCTTTGCTAAAGAGGTCACTCCCGGTGAAGGGATCTCGGCTCTTTCCCCGTAGAATGAGGTGCAGGATATTCCAACTGAATACCACGGTGCAAAGCAAAAGTAATCGGCTATAGTGAAGTTACTGCCCTGACGCAAACTTCTGTCCAAGGGGTCACTCCCGGTGAAGGGATCTCGGCCCTTGCCTCATCGACTGAGGAGCAGGATATTCCAAATGAATACCACGATGCAAAACAAAAGTGAACGTCCTTGCAATAACAGCTTTTTGAAAAAGTGTTCCAACAACATCAGAATAGGTTTGTTTAACTTGCATTGATCCGAATCAACGCAGTCCCATCAATTGATCACACCACAAAGAACGAAAATATACTGACGTACGTATATGCCATCCGCATTCGCCACTGGGTCCCGTCATCACCCGTTAGGTTAGCTAACTAACGACAGAGCGGGGACTGGACTAGCGCGGATGAAAAACATATACAACATCTACTAATATATATATACCAATATATAGTATTTCGCTCAAGGCGTGATATAAAAGCAGCAACACAGAAATGTATAGCAACACAGATCATTACAGATATCTGGGATCCCCAGGTTTCACAGAGCCGCTGAAACCCGACGTTCCCCTGGTCGTGTGGATAGCCTGTGCAATGAAATCCTAGACCCCTACGGGCGCGGCAAGTTACCCGCCAAAACCTGAAGCGAGGCAGCCCCCTTCAGCAACGTGAATGGACCACCCAGCACTTCACGGAATCCGGTAACTTGAGCACCCCTCCTGGGTCAACCCTATACCCCCTACGAGTGCGGCGAATAGCCCGCCAATTCTAGAGTGAAGCCCCTTCCGTCTCAATGCCATGAGATGCGGGCTTGTTGCCCTCTAGAATCCGGCTATCCGTGCACCCCTCCGCGGGGTAATCCTAGTACAGAAAGTAAAATATACATACAATGGGTACATCGACCGCAACCAGGTCGTGCCCCAAAATAATAATACAAACAGGCAGTGACGGCAGTCCACATGTCGGACGCTCGCCCCGCAATATCAAATGTACATAATACAACAAAACTGTACTACCACTGCAACCAGGCTATCCTCCACGACCGATCCGCAACAACACAGTACAATCACAGAACATCAACGTGAATGTCACGTTCGCAAATCCGTCTAACCGGGCTATAGCAGTTAGACGGGATTTACCGATCAAGTGACATTCACGGTCGCAGATATAATGTAAAAACTGTGAACTAGCATGTTTAAAATATCCGATCGAACAAATTTATCAAAGTGGGCCCCACATACTACTGTAGAACTTACAGAAAAACTGGGCCCAAATAAAATATCCCAAAAGCCCTATTTCCAACTGATAAGCTTACTGGGAAAATATGGTGCCACAATTCCCTATTTCCGCCGCGCAAGCGCGGCCAAACAAGGGTTTTGGCCGCGCTTCCGCGGTCGAAGTATGGAATTAGTGGATCGTATTTTCCCAGATTTCTTATATTTTGTTGTACATGTCTCTGCAATCACCAGAAAAATTTTAGGAGCTCAAAAAATTTTAACAGAGAACACATGTGCACAAAATACGGTTTTTGGGGATTTTGTTCGATCGGGTTCTAAACGCGCTAGAGCAAGCTAGTGAAGGTTAATGGCGTGGCTCTGATACCATTGTAAGCCCGCGGGGGCGCCCCGGCCGTCGATCCGACGCCGGAAACGCGGAAAACAAAAACTTTGCGAACTTTGCAAAACGGCACCGCCGCGGACTTTTCACCCGGATCGGGCCATTAAAAGGATAAGAAAGGAATATCATGATGAAGCAAGTCTCATCATAATCCAAAAGTGCAAGAAAACCCTCCACAAAAGAGTTATTTGCAAATTGCAAATAACCCCCTCCACCAAAAGTCCGGCCGAGAAGGAATGAAGGAAAACCGGCCGAAACGGAATGCAAACTGGCAACTTCACAAAACCGATCCCGTAATAAATTACAGGAAAACCCTACTACTGCAAATACATGCCCGCATTTGTATTCGCACTGAACACAAATGCAAAGAGACAAAACTACACTATCAAATACTAGAATCCGGCTTAAGCCAAAGCCGGCTAGTAAAAACTGTCCGATCACGATCCGTGCAATACCGCACGTATCTGATCGAACCCTGCCATATCTCCATACGGCCTCTACAGCGTTTCGCCCGAAACTTGAGTAACTGTCTGTGTGGTGGACTCTAAAGACTCGTCAATACTGTGGCTGTGGATTTAACCACTAGCACGTCAGAGGTATAAGCCAATACGTGACGGGCCACCAGGTATTGACCAAAAGGGACGTCGATGAGCGAACTCATCCTGACACCCTACTGAGCCTGTCAGTGACAATATCCGTACAGTCCGGTCCGTTCGTCTATGAGCATCGCATGGCGGGCCTAGGGGGTTGGTAAAAGTCAGACCCCCAAAAGCGGTACAAGTCGTGTCGGAGTGTAGCCCAGAACACCCTGAGATACTACTGGAATACCTACCAGCAAATCTCCTGCCTTGGCCAAGGACTTTTCATGTTCTGGCTCTCCTAGACACAGCACGACCTCACCCCCAATACCGGGAGAGACGAACCCCTGCAGATCCGCTCACTGCCTCCATGTGGCTCGGGACTGTACCCAACTAAAACCTGTTTGCACGACTCCTTTGAGCCGTGGTAGGGTAGTAATCAAAGTACAGTGGGAACTCACACGAGACAAATGACGATCCCAGGTCGATGAACTAACCTGTACACATGTCACCTGGGAACTGCTATCTGACGTCTGGTATATCCCAACTAGCAGGTTCCCGGCGAGTCCTGTCCGGTGTACTCATAACCCAATGAGCACCTGTATACATCTTAGGTGAACCAACTGACACCAGTGGCTTGTGAGACCGGCCACCGCCCCTCGTCGGGGTCTCGACTGTATACACTAGTCTACTCTGGAGAAACGATGCCCTGTCTCGAATCTCCCACGACTAGGGACCTTTTAAGGATGTGCTTATAGACCCCCAGCTCCCACTTATATGATCGCCCTCATACTGCTGGTGGTCAAGCAAGAATCCTAGGGGCTTTATCAACGTGTAATAGCGACTCGAAAGGTCACCTAAAGCAGTACACGATGATAAAGATAAACCAGATAGCATACTATCATCTCGAGTAAGACTGTCCTACTGGGACAGGTCCTCCCCTCAATCATTGCAATCACGTGCCTGTGATCCAATAATTGACTCTGAGGGCACTATCTCCAACAGCACTAGCCATGAAAAACTGTAAAAACGGATTTGGCTTAATCACGATTAGTAGTGCACTAATCGGGTTTTTATCAAAACTGCATATAATAAATTTTAAAACTGCCAAATCCTTTAAATATGTTATTAAATGAATAAATAATTTTAATTTCCATTTATTTCACAATTATTGGTATATATTTATACTATTTTTCGAAAACCCCAATTTTACAAATCGGGTAGTTTTCGGGAAATAAATTATTTTAATATTAAATTCCAAAAATAATATTTTATATTTTCTGAAATGTTACAATAGGAGTCTCGGCGAGTCCTTTTCGGTGTACCTATTCTCCAATGAGAACCTGTGTACAATCTTTGATGTCACACACCAATGGTTGTGGGATCAACCATCGCCCACTAAGGGACAAGAAACGTACATATTAGTCTACTATGGAATATCGTTGCCCTAGTCTCGATATTCTCTCGACTAGGAACTGATTACAGGATGTACTTTAGGACCTCCCTGGCCCCACTAGTATGATTGTAACGACCATGTTTTCTAATATCTAACAAAATATATTTTATTCATATTTCTAATATCAAATAATTATTTACAGGTTTCTTTCATATAATACTAATTTTTAAAGTAGTGTTAATAATTTTTAAAGCAGTAAATATGATTAAAGGAAATTTCTAAATCTATTTATTATTTTTATAGGCTTAAAATGTTTTAGAAAGATTTTATAATACCTTAAAATAATCTACATATTTTTATTATCAATAAAAGTAATTAATTTGTATTTTAAAGATGAACTAGATATTATATAATTATTATAACTAGCTAGCAATTTAGAAATAGATATACTAATTGATTTTAGCGCAAAACTATTTTTATATTAAAGATAATAATAAAATATATTTTCTGGAATTTTTCCATAATTTTCCCGTATTTTTTACTATTTTTAACTAATTTTTCAAAGCCAAATCAATATTTTAAATAATCTGCTATTTTATTTATTTTTATTTTAAATTTTTAAAAGCTTTTTTTAAGCTGGGCCGTTGGATCCAAGATCCAACGGCCCAGAGCTCCCTGGCGGCGCCCACGTGGCGATCCGCTCCCACGGCCACGGGCCCATCGCGTGGCAAGGCGCGGATTGATGGGGGGTGTGAACTCAGCCGTTGGATCTCAAACCAGCGGCTGAGATAAAGGGCAGCGGCGGCTAATGATTACGTGAATGATTCGTAATCATTGGGGCGCAGATTTTGAGGATTTTTAACAGATTTTGAGGATTTTTAACAGATTTTGAGGATTTTCTTGAACGCTATAAATAGGCACCTACAAACCTCAATTTCTCACACCTCAGAACTCCAAAAATTATGAAAAAAATACTGGTGCCTTCATATCGACGACGCCGACGCTACGGCTTCATCCAATCGCAGAGAAAAAATCAGGACGCGGAGTTATTGAGGATTTAGTACGAGACTACGTTTGCAGCTCTTCGGCTTTCCGACTCAAACAAAAGGTAGGATCCGCCTCTCTCCCCTTTTTCTGTCACCTTCTTCTATCTCATTAACCTAGTTCCAACTTCTAATTCTCAACCCCATTTAAAATGATGTTATAATATTTGTGCATACCCTTTTTCCTTGTACCCTTAATCATGATAATGTTAACCCATATTTTTAAAACGGTGTTTAAATCTCATCTGTACACAATTATATTGCACACCCATAATACCTGGAATCTGATGTAATCCATGAATTGTCATTTCACCTCTGACATACCCACACTTTAAAAATGATCTCGAAATAGGTTACTACCACAAGATACCCTCGTTCAAATATTATTTTTTAAAGATATGTAAAATAAATATTTTAGATACAGCATACGTATATTTTACTTACAAATATTTTAAAAACCCCTCAACTTTTTAAGAAAGAAAATATTAAATTTAAATAACGATATCTTTTCAAAAGGGAATATTTAGTATTTTACTAAAAGGTAATTTTAAAAAGGAAAGGTTGTAGGCATCGATCGTTTATCTAAACTAAACTTTGTGGTGCCTAGGCTAGGCAAGTGAGAAAGGTAACTTTAAAAGGCCCGTCTCACGGTGATTCATGAGCGGATCCCTCCTTTCCTTACTTGTGCTTACCTGGCCACAATTGGCGGTGAAGAGGCGATTTGAGGACCTCATAACTTGTCCTTTTGGAATATTAGGAGCAGTCTAGATTTTCAAATAAAAACCTCTTGTAAAAGATTTTCAAATAAACACCACAATCTTTTATCAAAAGGACATTTTCTGTAAAACATTATGCTTTTCCAAAATAATAAATATCCTAAATATCATGGTTTTTCTTAGAAGTAATAAAAGATATTTAAACCTTATTATTTTAACTAAGCTTTCTCTAAAGGACATGAAGTACTTTACAAATTCTAGAAAATAAAATGAGTGGTTGTGGAAGGCCATATTAAATGAGATCAATACCCTTTCTAAAATTTCCAGTTTATGACAACATGACATATACAAAACATGATACAGTTAGGGTTAGAATGCGCGGACCTAGATATGGAATACTTTATGACGATCCCTGCAGACAGGGTGACCGGTCGAAAGTGTGGACGACTATACTGAAGATCCCGATATTCCGGGTGACCGGTCCAAAGTGTGGACGACTATACTGAAGATCCCGATATTCCGGGTGACCGGTCCAAAGTGTGGACGACTATACTGAAGATCCCGATATTCCGGGTGACCTGTCCAAAGTGTGGACGACTATACTAAAATGAAGATCCGGATATTCCGGATGACCAGTCCAAAGTGTGGACGACTATACTAAAATGAAGATCCCGATATTTTGGGTGACCAGTCCAAAGTGTGGACAACTATACAATATGGAAATTCCATGCCTAGAGGTATACGCACTAACTCTAATCCTTCCAAACCTTTATACTGAACCACGGGGATGGGTAGTTTGATTAGGCAAGGATAATTCGGAACTCAGATTCCCCTACTACTCGATCATGATCCCGGGAAGTGAAACGGTACATTTCACTTCCCCAGTTGTTGTTCCGTGGCTAGAACGGAATAATCACGAGTATCCGGACCCTTATTTAACAAACTAAAACAAACTATTACCTTCATCTATATATAACTTACAACATATATAACATACTCATATTCACATATCCAATTTGTACTTAACCTCATACCTTTATACACATGTACATCATATTCATTATACACACCTGTTTGTTTCTATACCCTTACTATCTTATGAGGCAATCCTACCCGAGTATAACTCGCTGACGGACTTTCCTTTTCCTCCTCTATCTTTGGTATGTCCGTCAGATAAGAATGAGTATTATAGCGAAGATCAAGGTGTGAAGCCAACTTATGAAGATTATGCAGACAGGACAATGGAAGATTAGATAGTTTTGGTTTTTGTTGTTGCCCACATGTTTAGGGCTTTTTGTTTCTCCTTTAATATAAATAAACTACTTTGTTTATTTTACTATTTCCTTTGGGATGTAATAAAGTTTGGTTAATGGAAATAAAATGCCTTTCGCTTTTATTATTTTTGTTTCGGTACACATCCTGCATATTAATTATTTATACGCTTAACGTAACTGTATTGAATAGACCACCTTCAATACAGTTAGGTTGCGGACCTTGCCACGTCTTCCTTCTCCTTCTTTTGGGAAGCGGAGCGTGACAGGTTTTTGTGGTGGCCCATGCAGGTCCTCTTGTGTACTAAAATAAAACCATTAACTGACTTATTATATTTGTGAATCTTATCCATCTATACCGATATCATAGTTTTCCTTATGTCCCTTTTTCCTTCCTTGACATTCTGTACCCTAACCATGACCTTTCCTTCTCGTCATGGTAAATCTTTCCAACGAGGATGACATGTCTGATATTACTTTGAAGCTACATCTGGAGATTCATACGACGAAGTCGTAGACTCTCAGGCGGTTGTCCCCACAAGGCACCGTGGGAATGGTCGTACTTTTCTTAGATTGAGGACCTATCACTACTTGTTGAACTCCCGTAATCGAGACTAATAAGTCTTTTTCCTTTCTTTGGCCGAATAAAACGGTAGGGGCATATCCTTACTTTTCGGTTGTATTCTCCATATTGAAGTTGGATAATAATATCTTAGTTTCGAGCAATAATCTCTCTTGTGTCTCTTGCTCTTCTTAGTCTCTCCCTTGCATTAATTGTTGTTCTTTCATGCAAGTTATCTTGTCTCACCTCAGCCTGTTCTGATCCTGATCATCAATGGGTGGACGACACCATCACCGCAATCGAAGAGGAAACGGGACGAGAGAGAGACCCAAAATGTTTAACCGCGATAATCTCTTCTTAATGATTTCTTTCTTCCTTTCCTTGACCTACCTTCTGAAATTTCGAGGACGAAATTATTTTAAGGAGGGTAGATTGTAATGACCATGTTTCCTAATATCTAATAAAATATATTTTATTTATATTTCTGCTATCAAATAATTATTTACATGTTTCTTTCATATAATACTAATTTTTAAAGTAGTGTTAATAATTTTTAAAGCAGTAAATATGATTAAAGGAAATTTCTAAATCTATTTATTATTTTTATAGGCTTAAAATGTTTTAGAAAGATTTCTAATACCTTAAAATAATCTACATATTTTTATTATCAATAAAAGTAATTAATTCGTATTTTAAATATGAACTAGATATTATATAATTATTATAACTAGCTAACAATTTAGAAATAGATATACTAATTGTGTTTAGCCCAAAACTATTTTTATATTAAAGATAATAATAAAATATATTTTCTGGAATTTTTCCATAATTTCCCGTATTTTTTACTATTTTTAACTAATTTTTCAAAGCCAAATCAATATTTTAAATAATATGCTATTTTATTTATTTTAATTTTAAATTTTTAAAATCTTTTTTTAAGCTGGACTGTTGGATCCAAGATCCAACGGCCCAAAGCACCCTGGCGGCGCCCACGTGGCGATCCGCACACACGGCCACGGGCCAATCGCGTGGCGACGCGTGGCAAGGCGCGGATTGATGGGCGGCGTGATCTCAGCCGTTGGATCTCAATCCAACGGCTGAGATAAAGGGCGGCGGCGGCTAATGATTACGTGAATGATTCGTAATCATTGGGGCACAGATTTTGAGGATTTTTAACAGATTTTGAGGATTTTCTTGAACGTTATAAATAGGCACCTTCAAACCTCAATTTCTCACACCTCAGAACTCCAAAAATTCTGAAAAAAATACCGGTGCCTTCGTATCGACGACGCCGACGCTACGGCTCATTCCAATTTCAGAGGAAAAATCGGAACACAGAGTTATTAAGGATTTAGTACGAGACTACGTTTTCAGCTCTTCGGCTTTTCGACTCAAACAAAAGGTAGGATCCGCCTCTCTCTCCTTTTCCTGTCACCTTCTTCTATCTCATTAACCTAGTTCCAACTTCTAATTCTCAACCCCATTTAAAATGGTGTTATAATATTTGTGCATACCCTTTTTCCTTGTACCCTTAATCATGATAATGTTAACCCATATTTTTAAAACGGTGTTTAAATCTCATCTGTACACAATTATATTGCACACCCATAATACCTGGAATCTGATGTAATCCATGAATTGTCATTTCACCTCTGACATACCCACACTTTAAAAATGATCTCGAAATAGGTTACTTCCAAAAGATACCCTCGTTTAAATATTATATTTTAAAGATATGTAAAATAAATATTTTAGATTCAGCATACGTATATTTTACTTACAAATATTTTAAAAACCCCTCAACTTTTTAAGAAAGAAAATATTAAATTTAAATAACGATATCTTTTCAAAAAGAAAAATTTATTATTTTACTAAAAGGTAATTTTAAAAAGGAAAGGTTGTAGGCATCGATCGTTTATCTAAACCAGACTTTGTAGTGCCTAGGCTAGGCAAGTGAGAAAGGTAACTTTAAAAGGCCCGTCTCACGGTGATTCGTGAGCGGATCCCTCCTTTCCTTACTTGTGCTTACCTGGCCATAATTGGCGGTGAAGAGGCGATTTGAGGACCTCATAACTTGTCCTTTTGGAATATTAGGAGTAGTCTAGATTTTCAAATAAAATCCTCTTGTAAAAGATTTTAAAATAAACACCACAATCTTTTATCAAAAGGATATTTTCTGTAAAACATTATGCTTTTCCAAAATAATAAATATCCCAAATATCATGGTTTTTCTTTGAAGTAATAAAAGATATTTAAATCTTATTATTTTAACTAAGCTTTCTCTAAAGGACACGAAGTACTTTACAAATTCTAGAAAATAAAACGAGTGGTTGTGGAAGGCCATATTAAATGAGATCAATACCCTTTCTAAAATTTCCAGTTTATGACAACATGATATATACAAAACATGATACGGTTAGGGTTAGAATGCGAACCTAGGTATGGAATACTTTATGAAGATCCCTGCAGGCAGGGTGACCGGTCCAAAGTGTGGACGACTATACTGAAGATCCCGATATTCCGGGTGACCAGTCCAAAGTGTGGATGACTATACTGAAGATCCCGATATTCCGGGTGACCAGTCCAAAGTGTGGACGACTATACTAAAATGAAGATCCCGATATTCCGGGTGACCAGTCCAAAGTGTGGACGACTATACTAAAATGAAGATCCCGATATTCCGGGTGACCAGTCCAACGTGTGGACGACTATACAATGTGGAAATTCCATGCCTAGAGGTATACGCACTAACTCTAATCCGTCCAAACCTTTATACTGAACCACGGGGATGGGTAGTTTGATTAGGCAAGGATAATTCGGAACTCGGATTCCCCTACTACTCGATCATGATCCCGGGAAGTGAAACGGTACATTTCACTTCCCCAGTTGTTGTTCCGTGGCTAGAACGGAATAATCACGAGTATCCGGACCCTTGTTTAACAAACTAAAACAAACTATTACCTTCATCTACATATAACTTACAACATATATAACCTACTCATATTCACATATCCAATTTGTACTTAACCTCATACCTTTGTACACATGTACACCATATTCATTATACACACCTGTTTGTTTCTATACCCTTACTATCTTATGAGGCAATCCTACCCGAGTATAACTCGCTGATGGACTTTCCTTTTCCTCCTCTATCTTTGGAATGTCCGTCAGATAAGAATGAGTATTACAACGAAGATCAAGGTGTGAAGCCAACTTATGAAGATTATGCAGACAGGACAATGGAAGATTAGATAGTTTTAATTTTTGTTGTTGCCCACATGTTTAGGGCTTTTTGTTTCTCCTTCAATGTAAATAAACAACTTAGTTTATTTTACTATTTTCTTTGGGATGTAATAAAATTTGGTTAATGGAAATAAAATGCCTTTCGCTTTTATTATTTTTTTTTTGGTACACATCCTGCATATTATTTATTTATACGCTTAATGTAACTGTATTGAATAGACCACCTTCAATACAATTAGGTTGCGGACCTTGCCGCGTCTTCCTTCTCCTTCTTTTGGGAAGCGGGGCGTGACAATGATCTCATTATAGTCCTGGTAGTCAAGTACATATCCTTAGGGCTTTATCAACATGTAAAAGGCAGACAACATAAATACCACTCTACATATTAAGATAAAGGTAACCTAATAGCATACTATCATGTCGAGCAAGAAAGTCCTCTATATATATGTCCAAGCAACCACTATATCAAAAATAATAGCCTCTAGGGCATACATATTCCTAACAATCTCCCACTTGCACTAAGACCAGTTATTGTAGTATCTCATACTCAACATCCCAAAAGTCTCTCGAATAGCATCTGGGGGATGGCCTCGGTGAGTGGATCCGCTGTGTTATCCTCTGTGTCAACTCTCCTAACCTCGATCTCCTGAAGATCAACTATCTCCCTGATCAGGTGATACTGTCTAAGAATATGTCTGGATCGCTGACGGGACCGGGGTTCCTAGGCCAAAGCCACAACTCCATTGTCATCACAATACACAGGTATTGGATGCTCAATGGTAGGAACCAAGTTCATCACATGAACTTTTTTATCCAGACAACCTCTTTGGCAGGATCGTTGATAGCGATGTAATTATCCTCTATCAGCGAGTCTGCTACGGTATATAGCTTAGAACCCTTCCAACATACCGTCCCTCCACTGAGGGTGAAGACAAAACCCGAGACTGACTTTCAGTCGTCCTTATCACTCTGGAAGCTCGAATCGGTAAAGAACTCCATCTGGAGTCCACCGTTACCATACACCAAGAATATCTCTTTAGTCCTTCTCAAGCACTTAAGAATGTTCTTCAGCTGTCCACTAGTTTTCCCAAAGATCTTTTCGATACTTATTCACTACACTAAGTGAGTAAGCTACATCTGGTCTGGTACATAACATCGCATACATGATTGACCCGTCTGCCAAAGCATAGGGCATTCCTTGCATGCATGCCCTCTCCAAATCAGTCTCGAGAGACATCTCTTTAGAGAGTGATTCTTGAACATGCGGGTACATTACAACGCATAGAATCATCCATACTAAACCCCTTTAGCATGGTGTCTATGTATCTGGATTGGGACAATCGCAAATCCATTTAGATCTATCTTTATATATCTATATCCCCAGGATGTAGGTGACATCAGTTAGATCTTTCATGGAGAACCTGTGTGATAAGAGGTACTTAACCGAGTGTAGCATAGGAACACCCTTTCCTCTGGCAGTGTCATATACACTCTCTTCTAAATCACCATTTAGAAAAGCGGTTTTGACGTGCAGTCTGCCAGATTTCGTAGTCATGGTATGCAACAATGGCAAGTAGGATCCTGATGGACTTAAGCATAGGTTTGAAAGTCTTAACTTTTCCATCTATACCAAATTATCTTTGTAACACCCGAGCCCAATGCTACTATTTTCAGTTACTGTTTGAGCATAATGTGGTACTCATTTCATTTAGCTTGATTATTTGTTGCTTACTGTAAATTTTACCCGGTAAATTCATTTCTGCATATAACAAATTTTAGCATCTAAAATAAAATTAAAAATATTCAGCTTGGCTTACTTGACACCCCCAACCCCGTTGTAGCGTCCGTGCATCGTGTGCTCGTCCCGTTTAGTGAAACGGACGAGTTTGGATGGCTACGTGCGCGTACGTGTGTCCGTTTTAGGGGTATGCTTTTTAATCATAAGACACTTAATTTTAAAATTTGGAACCGGCTTAAAATCCTATTATTTCAAATTCAAATTTTTGGACCCGACCCGGGCACGATTTGGAAATGTTTTATTTTGCGCCAAAATCCCAAATTTAACTATATTTAAACCATCACATATCTTCGTATATACATATTTTTTTTACTGTTCCAAATTATTTTTTAAATCAATTTCCTAACCTCCTACAGTTCTTTCACCAATCATTTTTCTTTTAAACCACCCGCGGGCCCCACCTCCTCTCTCCGCTTCTCTCTATCTCTCTCTCACCCTCTGCGTCTCTCTCTCTCTCTCTTTCTCTATCTCTCTCTCTCTCCAATCCCCATAATCTCTCTCTCTCTCTTCCATAATCTCTCTCTCTCTTCTTTTTTTTTCTTTAAATCTTTTTCCCTCCTCTATTTTCTCACGAACCCAGAGAATCCATCCGAGCCCCGTCGTCGCGCTGCCCTAGCCTCGTCCCCGTCGCCGCCGCAGCCCCGTCACCGGAACCAACACCGCCGGGCTAGTCGTCCCGTCGCCCTCATCGCAGCCAAGCCCTCTCTTCCTCCTTTCTCCCTTCTTCCCAGCACCTGCAGGTGGCCACCCGCACACCCTCGCACTCGCCCGCTCCACCTCGTCGGCGTTCCTCCATCGCCGGCGACCCTAGCCTCACCCACCATCTTCACCATCTCGTTTTTTCCATCACCTCTCCTTCACCGTTCCCCTGCACCTTCACCGCAGCCTGCGCGCACCCCCTGCACAGGTTCGACCACCAGATCTGTCGCCGCCGGGGATCTCGCCTCTATACCCGGCCTTCGTACAACATACTGTAAGCCTTCTACTCCTTTTCTTCCTTCCTTTCTTCTCTGGTTCCTTTGTATTCTTGATTGCACAACTTGATGGTTCACTGTTCACTTTTCGCCGGAATCCGACGATGCCGACGACGTGATCCGACGTTCCAGTGAGGTACCCCGACCCGCATGGTTCCATTGTTCGTTGTTTGGGTTCAATCCGTGAACCGTGCTCCCGTCGCGAGTTTCCCCGCTGACGTTTACGTTCCGTTTTTCCCGGTTCGCGACCCGTCGAGGCAAGTAACCCTTGCTACATGCTATACAATATTTACATATATATTATGACACCCTAAACCTGTAAATTTAACTTGGTGCGATCATTTCTCATTTTCGGTACAATATTGCATTATATCATTTTACCGTTAAACTTGGAACCTACAGTTGCAAATTGAACCTAATAACCATATTTACCTGTTTAATCACATTTTTAATGTTAACGTAGCTTATGGCATTTATCCCTGTAGTTCTGTTCCATTCGGACACTCGTATGGTTTTAACCTGAAATGGCTGTACTGAACCGTTACATAGATCAGTGCACCTCTAAGGGTTCTTAAACCTGTTAACATGACTAAACGGCTATACTTGTCTTACTGCACTCTTGTAATCATCTCTGTAACAAATTTGATAACTGTATTGCAAATTGATTGAAACTGCCTATTACTTAATTCATTGCTTATTTCATGTTGTTGATACCCATGCTAGATTATATAACTGATTGTGAGCACACCCACGATATTGTTTACATCTTGACCTGACTTGCTACACATATATATATTGATATACCTGACATGGTACCGTATACTGTTGACTTGACCTGATGTACCATGACCTGACCCGTTACCTGATCTTGTGTTTAATGCCAACAAACCTGACATGTAGTCCTCATGGACCGTTCCTGTTGTCTATCCAGACAAACCTGCTTTTACCTGATCCTGTGTTGGCATTAGTTCTTGATTACTGAATACCTGACTTGACAAACATAACTTGGGGGTATGGGGAAATCAAAGGTGAAACCTGACTTGTAACTCAACAGTTCGATACCTGTTCTGATCAGTTTTACGGGCTAGACCAGCCCCGGAGTGATGATGCTGACATCACTCGCCCATCCTGCTACCTGTTACTGCCTAGAGGCACGTCTCGGTTTCAGCCCGAGAGTCCTTGACCGTGGTCCCGGGCATGCACGGGATACTATTGAGTTACATCAACGATTCATCAATTGATTTCAAAGACTTTAGAATAGAAACCTGATAGAACGGTATAGTTTACCCACTACACACTACCCTGTACTGATCTGATTCATATTATTGTTATTCTTGCTGGATTCATGTTTATTTTGCATTGCCTGTTACACTGTTCATATTATATTACTTGATGACATGACGCGCTGACGTCTGGGTTTTGCATGGCCCAGATTATGTACCGCTGTCGCAGTCCGAGCAGGAGTACTTCAGCCAGCAGGCTGAGCTGTGAGTTCAGTACTAGTTAGTTTTATTTCCTGCATTTACTTCCAGATGTGAGCCCGCATTATGGGACATACATTTCAGTTATTTGTATTGGATCATTTGCTTCCGCAATTATTTATTATTGACTCCTGTTATTTTGGATTATGGACATGTTTTAGATAATGTTATTTTGTTCTTGATATCTCTACAGCCGTAATGTGACTGTGGATGGATACTTCCTACCCACAGGTAGCATGGTTGGCTATGTCACGTGCCCAATCTAGTGTACTCTGGGAAGCGGGGCGTGACATGGTTCTTTTGGTATCAGAGCCATAGGTTAGTCGGGTTGATTCTTTTGTAGTTGGGTATTGTACCCAATACACGAATCAGAATGCCCGTGTTTAGGAAACATGTCCTGCCACTTTGCCGTTTACCATTCTTGAATCACATTCTTCCTGATTATATCTTTTACGATGTGCAAACTTCCTTTGCATATCGACTCAGAAACCTGATTCCTTGTTATCTCTAGGACTTAGGCGACTTGGATGGAGTTAAGTAATTGTGGCTATGATACCACTGCATAGTTACAATGCGGTACTCTATTTAAGTATCTTGGAGTTTTAGCCTTGATCTATATATTGAATCTATCATCAGGCTAATGTTGGGTGTTTTGATTTCAGGAATATGGCAGATAAGAATTTGAAGACGTACCAGAGGCGTGTGGACGAAGCCGCCATGCTTGGAGTGATAAGGTGAATGCTAGAGAATCAAAAGAGGTAGACCGAGCCGATCCAGTAGCAAGCAGACTCGTTTCAGGAAGGTATGCAGATCGTTCAGCAGTCTGTAAACAAGGTTGAAGCTAAACCAGTTGATCGAGTGGGGACCGTAGCAGATTTCAGGCGTTTGGGTCCGTCTACATTCACTGGTTTGGAAGAGCCGTTGCCAGCAGAGCAGTGGCTAGTTGAAACGGAGAATTTGCTTATTGCGGCACAGATTCCAGATGACAAAAGAGTTGATGTGGTACGCATTCAGTTAGTGGACTACGCCCGAGAATGGTGGCTTGTGGAGGAGACCCGCTTGCCCAAGCCGATCAAGTGGGCGGATTTTTCTAAGAGTTTCCTGGAGAAGTTCTTCCCGCGGACTGCACGGGAGGAAATGGAAGAGAAGTTTATTGGGCTAAGGCAGAATGGAGCACCCGTGGATATGCATGCAGCAGAGTGGACGAGACTCAGCAGATTCGCTGGACCTTTAGTTGCGAACGATGCAGACAGGGCATGAAGGTTCATGCGCAGCTTGGATGTGGACATCCAGAGGCAGATTGTCTCCCTGGGTTTGACCAGTTTCTCACAGGTTCTTACGGCGGCTCGGGAACAGCAGAGTTTATTTGGGATGAAAGGGAGTTTGCAGCAGACAGCAGTTGCGGCAAGGAAGCCCGCATTTGTACCTAACCGAGCTCAGGGTCGCAGAGGTATTCCAGTGGACCGTCGAGGTGTAGCACCCATGAAGAAGCATGTGATCGTTGATCGAAGGAAGAGCGTGATTTGTGACTACTGCCGTTTACCTGGGCACGTGTAGAAGGAGTGTCGAAGGAGACTGGGACTTTGTTTGGTTTGTGGAGCGGCTGATCATGCCGTTGGTGCTTGTCCGTCAAAGCTTCGTACAAGGGATGATACTCAGAAGCCTCCGCAGAAACCGTTCCAAGGGCAGAAGCTGACTCAAGGACCTAATCAGGCTTGAGCTTTTACCTTGACAGCTAAGGAAGCTAAGGCGTCAGGAGAAGTCGTTTCAGGTATTCTACTCGCTCATGGTTTTCCCGCATTGGCATTATTTGATTCTGGTGCATCCCATTATTTTATGTCATCCAAATTTATAACTACACACTCGATTGCCTACACGACCCTGTCTAGTTTCTGGGACATACACACTGGGAATGGGAAAATCATATCTAGTAGGGAATGTAAAGATTGTACAGTTGTTGTGTGCGGACGGGAGCTTTTTGCAGATTTCTTGGTGATTGATACAGGCAGCTACGAAGTCGTCTTGCGAATGGATTTTCTTAGCACTTTCCACGCTCACATTGATTGTAGGACAAAGAAAGTAATTTTCCAGATTCCCGGACATCCCGAGTTTACCTTCGCTGGAGGAAGCAGTTCCGTCGGGCCAGTCGAGTTTAGGGCTAGGCCGACAAACAATATCCTTGCAGCAATGGAAGTTGATAATAGTGAAGAGTCGGCTGTTGTTCGTGATTTTATGGACGTATTTGAAGATATATCGGGTTTACCGCTGAAGCGAGACGTGGAGTTCGCAATTGATCTTATTCCTGGTGCAGCGCCAGTATCCAAAGCATATTATCCAATGGCACCAGTAGAGTTGGAAGAAGTTAAGAAACAGGTTGCTGAATTGCTTGAAAAGGGTTGGATTCGAAGCAGTAACTCGCCTTGGGGAGCTCCAGTTCTTCTAGTAAAGAAGAAGGATGGCACGAGAAGGATGTGCATCGACTATCGAGAATTAAATCGGGTGACTATTAAGAACAAGTACCCTATCCCTCACATTGGAGAACTTTTTGAGCAGCTTAGTGGCGCAAGGGTATTCTCAAAGCTGGATTTGTAATCCGGATATCATCAGGTTCGAGTGAAAGCAGAAGATATTTACAAGACGGCGTTCCGAACTCGGTATGGACATTACGAGTACTTAGTGATGCCCTTCGGAGTAACGAATGCACCGGCAGTATTCATGGACTTGATGAACCGAATCTTTTCACCATTCTTGGACCAGTTTATTATGGTATTCATTGACGATATTCTGGTTTACTCAAAGAGTTTTGAGGAGCATGCTGAGCATTTGAAGATCGCACTGCAGACGTTGAGACAGGAGAAGCTTTATGTGAAGATGAGTAAGTGCGAGTTTTGGCTGGAGGAAGTGAAGTTTTTGGGGCATGTTGTGTCTGGCGATGGAATTGCCGTCGATCCAGAAAAGATTGCAGCAGTTCAAGATTGGCCGATTCCAAAGAATGTTGCGGAGATAAGAAGGTTTCTTGGACTCGCCGGATACTACAGAAGATTTGTGGAGAACTTTGCTCGTCTGGCGGAGCCATTGACCAAGCTTACGCGAAAGGAGGTACCTTTTGTATGGACGGATAAGTGTGCATTAGCTTTTGAGACGTTGAAGCAGAAGTTGATAACCGCCCCTATTCTGACCGTGCCAGACAATTCCGGAGGATTGGTGATTCACAGCGACGCATCTGGGAAAGGATTGGGATGTGTTTTGATGCAGAACGGTAAGGTTGTAGCGTACGCATCGAGACAATTGAAGACCCATGAGAAGAATTATCCAACTCATGACTTGGAGCTTGTGGCTGTGATTTTCGCTTTGAAGATTTGGAGACACTACCTTTTAGGAGAAAGGGTCGAAGTTTTTACAGATCATAAGAGCTTGAAGTATGTGTTCACACAGAAAGAGCTTAACATGAGGCAGCGTAGATGGTTGGAGCTAATGGCTGACTACGATCTTGATCTTAAGTACCATCCGGGGAAGGTTAATGTTGTGCCGGATGCGCTTAGTCGGTTACTAGCAATTCAGGTGTTAACTACGCAGAAGGAGTTCGTTGAAGATTTTCGAAGATTTGACTTGGAGGTTGTGCTACCGTGTTCTACGGGACAATTAATGCAGCTGCAAGTGCATTCGTCATTGATTGAGAATATTAAAGCAGCACAATCGCAGGATCCTAGACTGCAAAAGTTTCGAGAGCAGGTTGAAGACGGACTACGAACTGATTTACGGATCCACGAAGATGGTTCGTTGAGGTACGGTAGCCGTTTGTGTGTGCCAAAGGGAGATATTCGTGAAGAGCTTATAAAGGAGGCACACAGTTCAGCTTATTCTGTGCATCCAGGAGGCACAAAGATGTACCCAGATATTCGACAGCATTTCTGGTAGGAAGGCATGAAACGGGAGATTGCTCGCTTTGTAGCAAAGTGCTTGGTGTGTCAGCAAGTTAAGGCTGAACATCAAAGGGTTGCTGGTTTATTGCAACCACTTCCGATTCCTCAGTGGAAGTGGGAACACATAACCATGGATTTCGTGACGTCTTTACCGCGGAGTCCAAAAGGCAACAATGCTGTATGGGTGATTGTTGATCGGTTGACCAAGGCGGCTCACTTTATTCCTTTTCGGGTTGGTCAATCAACAGAGACCTTGGCAGAGCGGTACATGCAGGAGATTGTAAGATTGCATGGAGTACCGGTGAGCATCGTGTCCGATCGTGACACTCGGTTCTTATCACACTTTTGGCGGAGTTTACAGGAAAGTTTGGGGACTCGATTAAAGTTTAGCACAGCTTATCATCCTCAAACTGATGGTCAGTCGGAGAGAACGATCCAAACTCTTGAAGATATGTTGAGGGCATGCATGTTGGACTTCAAGGGTTCTTGGGAGGATCATCTACACTTGGTGGAGTTTTCTTACAACAACAGTTTTCAGTCAACTATCCAGATAGCTCCATTTGAAGCATTGTATGGTCGTAAATGCCGTTCACCCGTTTGTTGGGATGATGTCGGCGAACGAAGATTATTCGGACCAGATTTCGTTGTACAGACAGTTGAGAAGGTTAACGCTATCAGAAATCATATGATGGCAGCTCAAGACCGACAGAAGAGTTGGGCTGACACGTCAAGAAGACCTCTAGAGTTTGCCGTGGGTGATTTGGTATTCTTGAAGATATCACTGACTAGAGGGGTGATTCGTTTTGGGAGTCGAGGAAAGCTTAGTCCTCGATTCGTTGGACCCTTTGAGATCTTGGAGCGTGTTGGTGAGGTAGCGTACCGTTTGGCGTTACCGGAGTCCTTGGCAAGTGTGCACGATGTGTTTCACGTATCTCAACTCCGTAAGTATGTTCGAGATGAAACACACGTTTTTGATCATTCGGAGCTAACAGTACGGGAAGACTTGACTTTTGAGGAGCGACCGATTGAAATTGTGGATCGAAGGGAAAAGGTTCTTAAGAACAAGGTGATCCCTCTTGTGCATGTTTCTTGGGGTAATCGCTCGTATGGAGAGTCCACTTAGGAACGAGAAGATGAAATCTGGCTGAAGTTTCCTCACCTTTTCTTGTAGTTATCTATCTTTGTATTCTTGGAATTTCGAGGACGAAATTCTTTTGTAGTTGGGTATAATATAACACCCGAGCCCAATGCTACTATTTTCAGTTACTGTTTGAGCATAATGTGGTACTCATTTCATTTAGCTTGCTTGTTTGTTGCTTACTGTAAATTTTACCCGGTAAATTCATTTCTGCATATAACAAATTTTAGCATCTAAAATAAAATTAAAAATATTCATCTTGGCCTACTTGACACCTCTAACCCCGTTGTAGCGTCCGTGCATCGTGTGCTCGTCCCGTTCAGTGAAACGGGCGAGTTTCGATGGCTACATGCGCGTACGTGTGTCCGTTTTGGGGGTTTGCTTTTTAATCATAAGACACTTAATTTTAAAATTTGGACCGCTTAAAATCCTATTATTTCAATTTCAAATTTTTGGACCCGACCCGGGCACGATTTGGAAATGTTTTATTTTGCGCCAAAATCCCAAATTTAACTATATTTAAACCATCACATATCTTCGTATATACATATTTTTTTACTGTTCCAAATTAATCTTTTAAATCAATTTCCTAACCTCCTACAGTTCTTTCACCAATTATTTTTCTTTTAAACCTCCCGCGGGCCCCACCTCCTCTCTCCGCTTCTCTCT
This sequence comes from Agapanthus africanus, assembly GCA_030015575.1. NCBI lineage: Eukaryota > Viridiplantae > Streptophyta > Magnoliopsida > Asparagales > Amaryllidaceae > Agapanthus > Agapanthus africanus. The sequence goes on from CM057348.1 coordinate 540,851,072, forward strand.
ATCTCTCTCTCACCCTTTGCGTCTCTCTCTCTCTTTCTCTATCTTTCTCTCTCTCCAATCCCCATAATCTCTCTCTCTCTCCCATAATCTCTCTCTCTTTCTTCTTTTTTTTCTTTAAATCTTTTTCCCTCCTCTATTTTCTCACGAACCCAGAGAACCCATCCGAGCCCCGTCGTCGTGCTGCCCTAGCCTCGTCCCCGTCGCCGCCGCAGCCCCGTCACCGGCACCAACACCGTCGGGCTAGTCGTCTCGTCGCCCTCATCGCAGCCAAGCCCTCTCTTCCTCCTTTCTCCTTTCTTCCCAGCACCTGCAGGTGGCCACCCGCACACCCTCGCACTCGCCCGCGCCACCTCGTCGGCGTTCCTCCATCGCCGGCGACCCTAGCCTCACCCACCATCTTCACCATCTCGTTTTTTCCATCACCTCTCCTTCACCGTTCCCCTGCACCTTCACCACAGCCTGCGCGCACCCCCTGCACAGGTTCGACCGCCGAATCTGTCGCTGCCGGCGATCTCGCCTCTGTACCCGTCCTTCGTACGACCCACTGTAAGCCTTCTACTCCTTTTCCTCCTTCTTTTCTTCTCTGGTTCCTTTGTATTCTTGATTGCACAACTTGATGGTTCACTGTTCACTTTTCGCCGGAATCCGACGATGCCGACGACGTGATCCGACGTTCCAGCGAGGTACCCCGACCCGCGTGGTTCCATTGTTCGTTGTTTGGTTTCAATCCGTGAACCGTGAGCCCGTCGCGAGTTTCCGAGCCGGCATTTACGTTCCGTTTTTCCCAGCCGACGTTTACGTTTACGTTCCGTTTTTCCCGGTTCATGACCCGTCGAGGTAAGTAACCCTTGCTACATGCTATACAATATTTACATATATATTATGACACCCTAAACCTGTAAATTTAACTTGGTACGATCATTTCTTATTTTCGGTACAATATTGCATTATATCATTTTACCGTTAAACTTGGAACCTACAGTTGCAAATTGAACCTAATAACCATATTTACCTGTTTAATCACATTTAAATGTTAACGTAGCTTATGGCATTTATCCCTGTAGTTATGTTCCATTCGGACACTCGTATGCTTTTAACCTGAAATGGCTGTACTGAACCGTTACATAGATCATTGCACCTCTAAGGGTTCTTAAACCTGTTAACATGACTAAACGGCTATACTTGTCTTACTGCACTCTTATAATCATCTATGTAACAAATTTGATAACTGTATTGCAAATTGAATGAAAATACCTATTACTTAATTCATTGCTTATCTCATGTTGTTGATACCCATGCTAGATTATATAACTGATTGTGAGCACACCCACGATATTGTTTACATCTTGATCTGACTTGCTACACATATATATATTGATATACCTAACATGGTACCGTATACTGTTGACTTGACCTGATGTACCATGACCTGACCCGTTACCTGATCTTGTGTCTAATGCCAACAAACCTGACATGTAGTCCTCATGGACCGTTCCTGTTGTCTATCCAGACAAACCTGCTTTTACCTGATCCTGTGTTGGCATTAGTTCTTGATTACTGAATACCTGACTTGACATACATAACTTGGGGTATGGGGAAATCAAAGGTGAAACCTGACTTGTAACTCAACAGTTCGATACTTGTTCTGATCAGTTTTACGGGCTAGGCTAGCCCCGGAGTGATGATGCTGACATCACTCGCCCATCCTGCTACCTGTTACTGCCTAGCGGCACGTCTCAGTTTCAGCCCGAGAGTCCTTGACCGTGGTCCCGGGCATGCACGGGATACTATTGAGTTACATCGACGATTCATCAATTGATTTCAAAGACTTTAGAATAGAAACCTAATAGAACAGTCTAGTTTACCCACTGCACACTACCCTGTACTGATCTGATTCATATTATTGTTATTCTTGCTGGATTCATGTTTATTTTGCATTGCCTGTTACACTGTTCATATTATATTACTTGATGACATGACGCGCTGACGTCTGGGTTTTGCATGGCCCAGATTCTGTACCGCTGTCGCAGTCCGAGCAGGAGTACTTCAGCCAGCAGGCTGAGCTGTGAGTTCAGTAGTAGTTAGTTTTATCTCCTGCATTTACCTCCAGATGTGAGCCCGCGTTATGGGACATACATTTCAGTTATTTGTATTGGATCATTTGCTTCCGCATTTATTTATTATTGACTCCTGTTATTTTGGATTATGGACATGTTTTAGATAGTGTTATATTGTTCTTGACATCTCTACAGCCGTAATGTGACTGTGGATGGATACTTCCTACCCAAAGGTAGCATGGTTGGCAATGTCACGTGCCCAATCTAGCTTACTCTGGGAAGCGGGGCGGCCAACACAGGATCAGGTAAAAGCAGGTTTGTCTGGATAGACAACAGGAACGGTCCATGAGGACTACATGTCAGGTTTGTTGGCATTAGACACAAGATTACTGAATACCTGACTTGACATACATAACTTGGGGGTATGGCGAAATCAAAGGTAAAACCTGACTTGTAACTCAACAGTTCGATACCTGTTCTGATCAGTCTTACGGGTTAGGCCAGCCCCGGAGTGATGATGTTGACATCACTCGCCCATCCAGCTACCTGTTACTGCCTAGCAGCACGTCTCAGTTTCAGCCCGAGAGTCCTTGACCGTGGTCCCGGGCATGCACGGGATACTATTGAGTTACATCGACGATTCATCAATTGATTTCAAAGACTTTAGAATAGAAAACCTGATAGAACAGTTTAGTTTACCCACTGCACACTACCTTGTACTGATCTGATTCATATTGTTGTTATTCTTGCTGTATTCATGTTTATTTTGCATTGCTTGTTACACTGTTCATATTATATTACCTGATGACATGACGCGCTGACGTCTTGGTTTTGCATGGCCCAGATTCTGTACTGCTGTTGCAGTCCGAGCAGGAGTACTTCAGCCAGCAGGCTGAGCTGTGAGGTGTTAGTAGTAGTTAGTTTTATTTCCTGCATTTATTTCCTAATGTGAGCCTGCATTATGGGACATACATTCCAGTTATTTGTATTGGATCATTTGCTTCCGCATTTATTTATTATTGACTCCTGTTATTCTGGATTATGGACATGTTTTAGATAGTTTTATTGTGTTCTTGATATCTCTACAGCCGTAATGTGACTGTGGATGGATGCTTCCTACCCACAGGTAGCATGGTTGGCTATGTCACGTACCCAATCTAGCGTACTCTGGGAAGCGGGGCGTGACAATCTTTTTCAAAGATCCTCTTGTTCCCGATGGGTTTTACCCCTTCAGGAGCAACATGCAAAGTCAACAGTTTGCTGGTGTATATGGATTCCATCTCAGATCGCATAGCATACAGCCATTTCACATAGTCTCCTCTTGTGATGGCCTGCTCGAAACTATTTTGGTCATCATCTCCATGATGCAATCCTCGCTCCCACCGTCTACGAGAAAACCGTAGTATCTCTGAGGTGGATGAGGAACCCAACTAGATCTGTGGAGTGGCTTCGGTTCGTCAGGGACTATTGAATCCTCCGGTTCCACCAAATAGTCAGTTATATTTTCCTTTGCTGAAACTTCTTCCAGTTCTACCTCATCGCGACTAATTTCTTCGACAAGAAATTCCTTTTCTAAAAAGGTGGCATGTCGAGAAACAAAACATCTTTTTTCCTCGGTGTGGTAGAAGATATACCCTCGCGAATGGTTGGGATATCCTACAAACTTGCACAGAAATGACCTTGCCTCAAGCTTGTCCGGATTTTGCTTTTCAACATAGGCCGGACAACCCCATATCTTAACTCGTTTAAGAGATGGTCTCTTCCCATTCCATATCTCATATGAAGTGGTAGGCAACGGATTTGATCGGAACTCTATTCAATGCATCTTCTCAAGTGCATATCCGTGAAAAGTAATAGGCAACTCAGCAGTACTCATCATAGAGCGCACTATATCTCATAGGGTGCGATTCCTCCACCCCGATATACCATTGTGCTGTGGTTTATATGGAGGAGTAAACTGAGAGAGAATCTCATTCTCTTTTAAATAGTCTCGGAATTCCGTGCTCCAGTATTCTTTTCCCCGATCTTATCGATGGATTTGAATACCTTTACCCATCTGGTTCTCATCTTCGTACTTCTATTCTTTGAAATTCTCAAAAGATTCAGATTTGTGTTTCAACAAGAACACATGTCCATATCTTGAGAGAACATCGGTGAATGTAATAAAGTGCGTGGAACCATCCCTGGCATGTGTATACATAGGACCGCATACATCACCATGTATCTGTCCAAGAGTTCAGTAGCTCTTTCTCCGTTTCCAGTAAACGGAGATTTGGTCACCTAGTCTTTGAGACCTGACTGGCAAGTTTCATAAGATATAAATTTGAACGGTTTCAAATATGCATCCTTATGGAACTTCAGCTAGTCTTGTCTTATTGACATGACCTAGTCTACAATGCCTCAAGAAGACATCGTTCATTTCTGAACTGTTTCTATTGTGTGTGTTCTGTACGTTTAGAACTGTAGTTTGATTCAGAACGTATACACTGTTATACAACATACCTCACCCAATCAACACTTGATTTAGGAAAATATTCACAATATTATCGGTACGAAATAAAAGTCGCTTAGAATCAATGTATTACCAGTTGGTAACACAATGTAATATTTGCCAACTGCTTTGGCTGCAACAATTGTACCATTCTATACTACTAGAGACATATCACCCTTTCCCAGTTCTCCGCCTGTCTATAGCCCATGTAATAAATTACATGTGTGGGATCCTGATCCGGTATCCAATACCCAGGACATAGAGCTAACTGAGAAACAGTTCTTGGTTACGAACACACCCGAAGACAATGCATCAACATGCTTGTTCTTCGTTTGGGTGGTGTAGAAATCCGTATATTCCCCTATTCCTTGCTCAGACTTATGAAAATCATAAGGTAGAGTGGAACCTAGCCCAGTATAATAAGTAGGTTCGGTCAATACATCCATATTATTATCTTAATTAAGGCATTTCATTGGTCTCTAGCAGGAGAGAGAAGGATAATCACTTTGCGTGCGCTCTTTACAAGATTAGATTGGTTATTTTATCTAATCAGGATGGCTCCCACTATTTTTATCAAATCTTCCTTCAAACCATAAAAGGTAAGATTACCCGGGATTAATTACACTCTACAGGTTCGCCAATCGTTCGGCCAGACAGGTATCGGTACTCCGAGGGAGGTTCCCCGTGCTTTCGCACGGACTTAATTAAAATAAACATCGTTTCCCTAGAGTCATAAGCCCGTTGACACCTTTTTAGACACCTACTTGATTAGCTAATTGTAAAGTGCAAAATTCTCCCAGGAGTAACTCTTACTCGCAGTGGGTATCGGGATCCAACTATCATATAGAAGGTATGCAATCTCATTGCAAATTTCAATACTTAAAATTCCTGATAATAGTTTTTACCCCTAGCATCCAATGACCTTGACGGAGGCCAAACTACCCATAGGCCGCTAGTCAAGTTCAACCCATTCATTTCTTGAATGAATTAAACCCACCCGCACGACCCTTGACGGAGGCCAAACAACGTCGTACGACTACCCTAATCCAATCGCATCTTATGCTACAGATAAGTACTAATCAGATACCGTACACTACACCTTGACGGAGGCCAAACTCCCGTAACATGAATACTAATATAGCACTTATCTGAAATGACGGAGGGCTACACAGGTTTTTAAGAAAATCATGAGCGTAATGAACTTGAAATCGTCGTAGAATCTAGTGATTTTGAAAAGGAGTGTTTTTTAGGATTTTGCTAGTTTCGCTAAAGAGGTCACTCCCGGTGAAGGGATCTCGGCTCATTCCTCATCGAATGAGGTGCTGGATATTCATCAAGGAATACAACTGTGATAAGCAGGAACTAGAGAAGCAATCAAGAGACAAAACCGAGTTGGTTGTAGCATTTGCTAGTTTCGCTAAAGAGGTCACTCCCGGTGAAGGGATCTCGGCTCTTTCCTCATCGAATGAGGTGCTGGATATTCATCAAGGAATACCACTATGCAAAGCAGAAACTAGAGCTACCCTTTTTGAAAATTTGATTCTACAATATCTATTGGTTTCTTTCTTTTCATTAATCTCATTAATGAAATCCCATCAATTAATGTTTCCTAAACATTACAGAAAATTGAAACGAAAATAGATCGTACGCTTATGCCATCCGCATTTGCCATGGGCCCCGTCATGCATCGTTAGGTTACTTAACTACCGGCAGAGCAAGGGCTGGACTAGCGTGGGTGCAAAACATAAGCAACGTTTATTATATATCATATATATAATAGTACATTCAACTCACGCAGTTATATGATCAACATCACAGAATCTAGCAGCAGAAGCAACATATGAAATATTGGATATACTAGGATGTCCGTGTTTTAAATTTCGCCAATAATGTAAAACACGGATTCCATAGTCGTGATGAATAGCTAAACCCACATCCCCAGACCCCTACGAGAGCGGCAAGTAACCCTGCCAATTTAAGAGTTAGGAGACCCGGTCTCAACTCCTTGAGATGGTCTCCTACTGGACTCTAGAACCCCGTTACTTGTGCTCCCCGCCTTGGGTCTATCCTAATGAGGAAAAGTAAATAATATACAACAATGGTGACGTCATCCTCAACCCGGAAGTGCCCCAATAAAAGAATATTACATACAGATTTTACATGAATGAAAATAAAAACTCTCATCTCACATAGAACCCCCGGCTATTCTTTCACGACGATCCAATAAATCATATCAACAGCAACACATGATATCACATATCATCAACGTAAGCAAATATGCGTATCCCAAAAAGTTGTTGACATATAGAAATGAGATTGGGATACCCCACATATTACACTTACGGTCGCAGAAAAGAAAACAGAAAACTACAATGATTAGAATCCGCAATATCCTTAGACATCATAAACCCGGAATATCTCATATTCCGGATTTCATGGCTGACTTATAAACTTGCATTTACTCTCAAATTGAAAACTCTTTTCAATTGGTTGTCGGATAATTCAACAAGATTCCCGACTTAGTGATCGCGTACAATACACAATTGCGACGGAGTTTTGATCCGAATCAAAATTTCATGGCAATCGATTAATTAAGACTAAACCGCTAGGTTTACAATATACTAACTAGTTTTCATAAAACTAATTAATCCGGATTCTAATAATTGTATCACACATCACAAAGCTTGTAAAGTAACCGCGACATTAGAATTCCGCACGCAATTAGCAAACTAAACCAAATTTTCCAAGACATGAAAAATCCAATGAGCTAAATTTCCAAAACCGATCGTTTTAAGCCAATCCGGAAGTCGAAACGAACTCGAAACCCGCCCGAATCTTAGCGGAGGCGTAAATCACAAAATTAACTATCGAATAGAGGGCCTAGAGTGGGTAACCCACCCCCGAGGTGGCCAGGAGGAGAGGCAGACCCGAAACTGCCTAAGGTGGGGCAGTTTCGGGTCCCCACCGCCAAGACCACATTGTGGTGGTCTTGGGGAGTGGGCCCAGCCATTCGGTCCCCCCCGGGGTGCGGACGCTCCACCCCGCTGCTTCTCGGTTCAAACCGTGAGCCCGCGGGGTGTGCAAACAACTCAAAACATCATTTTTGAAACTGTTTTTATCAGCAGTTTTTGTGCAACAAAAACGGCGGATTTTTAATGTCGCAACAAGCTACCTTAATGTTCTAGCTTGGCTTTGATACCATGAATGTCGATCTTAGCACCACCATGAGGTTCTACTGACATCAAGCATGCCAAATTTTAATTTTTATTAGGTACTAAGTTAGACTAACAAGATCTTTACTAGATTATTAAGGTTTGCCTTTATGATGTGATGAACATAAGAGAAGAAAAGAGTATACAACCTTTGTAATTCGAGTCCTTCACTTCACATGCTCCGTGTAGTAGTCCCGCGACTCCACTAGGCTCCACTTGAGTCTTTGGACGAGCTTCCTCCGATGACCTTCGTGCTGAAGATGATCCACGCGAAGTCCCTCCACCTCAAGCTACCTCTACACTAAACTCTTTAGCGTAGTAAACACGCTACACTCGATCGCTAGTCAAGTGTAGGATGGTGAAGTAGGGGATGTTAAAAGCTTACAAGTTTGTATTCAAGCTTCATGGTTCATATCATATGTGAGGGTTGACGCTTGAACTATAGCAATTGAGGAAGAAGAAGAAGCTAGAGAGCAACCATGGGAGCAACTCAAGAAAATGGCTAAGTGTTGAGAATGAGCTTGGAATGAATGGCAACACTTGACCCCCACTCATTCAAGCATAGAATTTTGCAATATAAAATTGCAACCATGCTTGAATAGTGAGTCAATATGAATAAACTATGAATAAAGCTCATGCTTGCAACCATGCTCTCATTTTCCACCTCTTTTCTATTTTCACAAAATAGAAAATCAAGCCATGCTTTATTATATATATATATATATATCGTATATATTAATATATATTATGAAGAATAATTAGTGAGCTAATGATATTAGTTAAGATATAATTATATCACATATAATATATATCACATTATTAAATCAACACTTGATTTAATAATCCGGTTATATCGCATATGACCGAATAATATCATATATCTTTATATCACATTATCAAATCAATTCTTGATTTGACAATCTGGTCATATCACATATAACCGAACCGATAACAGATAACTGCCAGATTACAATACGGTATCACATACACGTATTTAATCAGGCCCACACACATATCAAATATGTGTCCTATATCGTTTCGCTTGAACCAGGGAACTTCTATATGGGACTCTAAAGACTCGTCAATACGCCAGCAGTAGGTGATGATCACATTAGTCACCTACAAGCTATCAGCGGTACTAGCTGGACGTAACGGCTACCCAAGTATTGAGCGATATGAAGATCAACAAGCAAGCTTGTCCATAGTCTCCATGAAGCCTATCAGTAACACTACCGTACAGTCCGGTCTCTTCGTCTGATATTTCGCATATCATGTCTAGGGGTGGTAAACGTCAGACCCTAGTAACATGATAAGTCATGCCGATGTCTGGCCTATAACGGTTCGAGAAACTACTGATAACAATTATCAGTAAATCTCATAAGCAGCCCTGGCCAGGGACTTCCAGTTATAGCCAATCGAGCATAGCGCAACATCAACCCCCAATACCGAGAGAGACGAAACCCCTCATATCTCTTATTGCCTCCATGCGACTCGGGACTGTACCCAGAATCCACCTGTTTGCACGTCTCTTTTGAGTGTGGTGGGGAGGAAATCAAAGCACAGTGGGAGCCGCACAAGACTCTATCATGATCTCGGGTCTACAGACTAACCTGTACCAGTGTCACCAGAGGACTGCTATCTGTTGATAGGTATACTACCACATAGGAGTCCTCGGCGAGTCATGTTCAGTGTACCCATTCTCCAATGAGAATCTGTGTACAATCTTTGATGTCACACACCAATTGTTGTGAGATCAACCGTCACCCTCTAAGTGACAAGAAACGTACACACTAGTCTACTCTAAAATATTGTAACGTTTTAGAAATTGTTTTGCGAATTTTTCCGTTATAGGGCAAAATAGTCGGTATTTTCCGTTTTAACCCGATTTCGATCAAACATCCGTAGAAACTTACCGGCACCTATTTTAGCTAAAATAAAGCTTGTGCGTGAACTTTGGGGGTATTTGGGAGGTTTTGGTTTAGATAGAATTTTTCCCAAATAAAATATTGTTTTAGCCGGTAAAATATGCACGTAAATCGGGAAATTTCTTCTAAATGAAAATTCTTGGAAATCATCACTACAATCATTTTGGAAGATTCTTTTCTAAATATCTAGATATTTTTTTTATGCAAAAGGTTTTGAATTAAAAAAGAAAAGAAAATGAAAGAAAAGGTGGCATTTGTAATTAATGATGCATTTATTGTTCTTTTGCTAGAACTTTCTCATTTCTTCTCCACAAACCCCCCCATTGTCCATGGCCGGCCCCTCTCTCCCCCTTGCTGTCCTTGTGCTTCCTCACTCAATTTTCTTCATTTCAAGCCAAAATAAATCATGAAAAATCCAAATAAAATCACAAAAATTCAAATATAATCATTTTCCTTCATTTTCTTAACCCTAAACCATGCTTTGTTCTGCATGAAGTCTTGATTTTGGAGGCTAATCTTGGTTTTCTTGTTGCAAGTTTTTGAATCATTTGGAGGTATAAAATCCTAACCCTAATTCTTAATTGTTAAGTTTAAATTTTTATGCTAGCTTAATTAGATGTTAATTTAAGCTTTTAATTTCATATTTAATTCATTATTCATTATTTTTTTTTAGAAATTTAAGTTAAGGTTAAAGGTTGATTTAAGTGTTTAATGTTTATTTGAAGTGTTAATTTGTGATTAGGAAAAGCTTAACCTAGTAGAAAATGATAATTTTTGTTAATGAATATTTTGTTTTATTATGAAAAATATTGCTTACTAGGTTTTTGCTAAAACTTATTTTGCAAGTGTTAAAAATATAGAAATGGTTTAGATAACTTAGTTAAACTATTATAAGGTGTTTGTAATCGCTAGATATGCGTTAGCTTGAAACTAGTGCGAATATTGCGGTAGGTTGTTTACTAGGTTTCGAGGTTTTTCCGACGTGGATTCTTTTAGTCGTTGTGAGGTTATATCAATTATATTCCTCGCATTTTAATTTGTTGTGTTGAGCGATCGGGACTATCGGAGTCTAGACTTGGTGTTTCGTAGTTTAGCTACCCTAGTTAGGGTTTTTGACCGATTTCGTGCGCGTTAGATACGCTAAGTGCGCAGTGTAATTTTCTGGCCGTTTTCTTTGCGTTTCGTTGTCTTTTCGTTGATTTAGGATATTTAGCTTATAGATGTGTTTCTGAAATTTTAGGTTCGCAGGCGGGGACTTCGGACGCTATGATAAAGGGAAAACAGGTGGTTGGCTTTACTTAGCCAGGAGCGTTGGTGAGTAGATTTAACATCTATAAGGGAATCTCCCGCATGACGTTATGCGTCTGGGCTAAAGATGACTTGATTTGTCGCATATTCTATTTCATATTTAGAATTGCGCATACACCCTACTGCTTAGTTAATTATTGTGCTTGGACTAGTATCCTTAGGACACTGCACTATTATTGACGGCTCATGTTGCACGAGCACTGATTTGTATTCCACACACACCGTAAATAATTGCCATGACACGCACAACCCACCTATAGATATGATATTGTTTGGTTAGGGACATTGAGACATTGATTCATATATCTTTACGCATATGACATATAGCATACTTGTATACCTATATGCTTACACATATGCCTTGACATGATTACATGTTAGTTACCTATATACCTATAGGGTATTGTACCATTAGCGATAGGTACATACACATTATGACATAGCTACATGTATACCTTGCATACATACTTCACTTATACCCGAAGGGTATATTACATCATTACTGATAGGTAGATATCTATATCTTGCTATAAATTTATGTTTGCACATATATCAGTTATAGCTACATGTTTATCTTTACTTGATGTTATTTAGAATTGGAGAAATTAGGAGCCGCGTGATATATTATATTAACTTATTGCAGTAAAATAGCGGCTTTTCCATTATATGCTTACATTGCAGTTTTATATTGCATATATTATATTCATGGATTTTCGCATTGAGATATGGATTTTTCATTATGTTTTCTGGATTTGAGGACCGTGGTAGTTTCATGAAATTATACATTATTTGAAAAACCCGATTTCTCTTGATATGATATTTCCACCATGAGATTTATTGGTTCTGATATATATATACCCCACACGAGGAATGGAGGGAGCCGTGTGCGGATACATGGTGGGGCCCGGAGGTACCCCGGGGCAAGATTCGTGGAGTAGACGATGAGTTAGTGGGGGAACCATACCATCTGGTGGCAGTACCAATGACTCGGTGGTTATCATGGGGATACCGACGGGAGTCATGTGCGTATAGATACGTCGAGAGGCGAGGGTCAGAGCTAGGCACTCGAGCTTTCGGTATAGCGTATGATACGTACCTATCAGGGTGCTAGTCTTGGTGACAACACCTGATAGATCATTATTTTGTGTCGATGCTTGACACTTGGTTTTCATGATATTTTACTCCTAAGTATATATAACAGTGGAATGGGATGCTGTTATATATGTATATATATATATATATATATATATATATATATTAGTGGAATGGGATGCTAATATATATGTATACATATAAATTCATATACTTCATCATATTTATTCATGTAAATATACCTAAAATATAAGAGATTCACTTGATATTGGATTTAGGACATTTGAGATTACTTGATATTGTACATAAAGGATATATGAGATTCACTTGACTTTGTACATTCAAGATATATAAGATTTATTCGATATTGTATATTCAGGATTTGTGAAACTTATATGATATGAGAGCCAATTTGGGGTCTGATTTGAGGAAATTGGGATTTGAATTGTCTTGATGGACTTTGATCCTACCACGATATCAGGATTCCGCGGAAATGACATATTTCATTCCATACTCCATATTTATTGTTTATGCACTGTTTCATGTATTAGTAGTACCTGATAGAGTACCTTCCATGACTGTTGTATTTACATACTTTTACGTTATATACATTGCTTCATGTACTAGTAGTACCTGATAGAGTACCTTTCATGACTGTTGCATATATATTGTTGGAGATAGTGCCCTCAGAGTCAATTATTGTGTCACAGGCACGTGATTACAATGATTGAGGGAGGACCTATCCCGGGAGGACAATCTTACTCGAAATGATAGTACGCTATCTGGTTTACCTTTATCATCGTGTACTGTTTTAGGTGACCTGACATGTCGCTATTGCACGTTGATAGAGCCCCTAGGATTCTTGCTTGACCACCAGCAGTATGAGGGCGATCATATAAGTGGGAGCTGGGGTCTATAAGCACATCCTTAAAAGGTCCCTAGTCGTGGGAGTTTCGAGACAGGGCATCGATTCTCCAGAGTAGACTAGTGTATACAGTCGAGACCCCGACGAGGGGCGGTGGCCGGTCTCACAAGCCACTGGTGTCTGTTGGTTCACCTAAGATGTATACAGGTGCTCATTGGGTTATGAGTACACCGGACAGGACTCGCCGGGAACATGCTAGTTGGTCTTATACCTGACGTCAGATAGCAGTTCCCAGGTGACATGTGTACAGGTTAGTTCATCGACCTGGGGATCGTCATTTGTCTCGTGTGAGTTCCCACTGTGCTTTGATTACTACCCTACCACGGCTCAAAGGAGTCGTGCAAACAGGTTTTAGTTGGGTACAGTCCCGAGCCACATGGAGGCAGTGAGCGGATCTTCGGGGGTTTGTCTCTCCCGGTATTGGGGGTGAGGTCGCGCTGTGTCTAGGAGAGCCATTACACGAAGTCCTTGGCCAAGGCAGGAAATTTACTGGTAGGTATTCCAGTAGTATCTCAGGGTGTTCTGGGCTACACTCCGACACGACTTGTACCGCTTTTGGGGGTCTGACTTTTACCAACCCCCTAGGCCCGACATGCGATGCTCATAGACGAACGGACCGGACTGTACGGATATTGTCACTGACAGGCTCAGTAGGGTGTCAGGATGAGCTAGCTCATCGACGTCCCTTTTGGTCAATAGCTGGTGGCCCGTTACGTATTGGCTTATACCTCTGACGTGCTAGTGGTTAAATCCACAGCCATTGTATTGACGAGTCTTTAGAGTCCACCGCACTTTCAGTTACTCAGCTTTCGGGCGAAACGCTGTAGAGGCCGTATGGAGATATGGCAGGGTCCGATCAGATACGTGCGGTATTGCACGGATCAGGATCGGATGGTTTGTACTAGAGGCCATATAGATATATGGCAGGGTTCGATCAGATACGTGCGGTATTGCACGAATCAGGATCGAACGGATATTACTAGCCGGCTTTGTTTTAAGCCGGATCCTAGTTTAGTACAGTGTAGATTTTGTCTCTTTGCATTTGTATCCGGTCGGAATACAGATGCGGGTGTGTATGCACAGTATCGGGGTTTTCCTGTGATTTATTACGGGACCAGTTTTCTTGAGTTGCCAGTTTGCATTCCGTTCCGGTCGGTTTTCCTTTGTTCTTTCCCGGCCGGACTTTTCCGATGGAGGGTGTTATTTGCAAGTTTGCAAATAACACATTGTGGAGGTTTTTCTTGCATATATATTTATTATGAAAGCATCTTTTGATACCATTCTTTTCTATCATCATCACTTGCTTTTTGGTGATTTGAGGTGATTAGAGGTTGATGTGAATTTGTTATGATGATGTTTTGGATGTGGTCACCACTTGTGCTCCTACCATCACCTCCCTTCATGCTTCATATTCTTTCCTCCACCATTTTCTAAAAGAATAAGTTTTTCATACTTGAGAGAAGAAGAAGAGAGGATCATTTTCAAGAGGGAAAATTTGTTCATCTCTTTTCATGCTAGAAAAATGCAAGCACCATTTTTCTTATCTTGATTCCTCCATCATCTACAAAGGCAACAAACCCTAAATGAGACATAAGCTCTACACTACACTTTCTACAGCAAATCTTGGACGCGTCGACTCGCCAGCTTCGCGCCCGAGTTGCCCCGGTATTGAGGTGGGAGCCCGTAAAAGATGCAGGCGATGTGGTGCCCTTCCGGCGAAGAGGCGACAACGAGGAGATGACGGACGAAGCATCCGCGGGAGATCGGAGTGGAGACGAAGACCGAAGGACTCGGATCGTTCGGTATATCTCTTCCCCTTCTTGTTAGTAGCTTAGACTTGTTAATGGTTACGATCCGGGTGTTTAGTGCGCGGTGGTGCCGGTTTGCTAAGTCCGCAAAATTAAAGTTTATCACTGTTTCCGCATTTGGCCGTCGGATTGACGGCCGGGGCGCCGCCGTGCACTTACAGTGGTATCAGAGCCTCGCCATTAACTTCGTCTAGCTTCGTTTGATGTGTTTTTCAGTTCCGATCGATCAAAATTCCAAAAACCCAATTTTAGTTCACATCAGTTTTCTGTTAAGATTTTTTTGGTGTCCAAAAATTTTTCAGGTTGCATAAAGCTGATGTACAAGATATTATAAGACCTCTGTAAAAATTCGACACTTTCAGTCGACGACTTGAGCGCAGAACCGTGGCCAAACCCCCCCTTGGGCCGCGGTTCCGCCGCACTCTAGTGTCCTCACTGTGTCCAATTTTTTCAGTGGGCTTGTGGGCTGATTTTGTGGGTTTTGGAATATTAAATTTGGGCCCAGAATCTCTTTGAGTGCTACAGTATTGCTTTGGGGCCCACTTGTTAATTTTTGATCAATCGGAAAATTTTAAACACATTTTTCACAGTATTTACATTATATCTGCGACCGTGAATGTCACTTGATCGGTAAATCCAGTCTAACTGCTATAGCCCGGTTAGACGGATTTACGAACGTGACTTTCACGTTGATGTTCTGTGTTTTGCTGTGATGTTGCGGATCGGTCGTGGGGGATAGCCTGGATGCAATGCTAGTACAGTTTTGTTGTATGATGTACATTTGTTATTGCGGGGCGAGCGTCCGACATGTGGACTGCCGTCACTGCCTGTTTGTATTATTCTTTTGGGGCACGACCAGGTTGCGGTCGATGTACCCGTTGCATGTATTTTTTACTTTCTGTACTAGGGTTACCCCGCGGAGGGGTGCACGGATAGCCGGGTTCTAGAAGGCAACAAGCCCGCATCTCATGGCATTGGGACGGAGGGGGCTTCACTCAAGAATTGGCAGACTATTCGCCGCACTCGTAGGGGGTACAAGTTGGCCCAGGAGGGGTGCCCAAGTTACCGGATTCCATGAAGTGCTGGGTGGTCCATTCACGGCGCCGAAGGGGGCTGCCTCGCTTCAGGTTTTGGCGGGTAACTTGCCGCGCCCGTAGGGGTCTAGGTTTTCATTGCACAGGCTATCCACACGACCAGGGGAACGTCGGGTTTCAGTAGCGGCTCTGTGAAACCCGGGGATCCCAGATATCTGTATTGTTCTGTGATGCTGTACATTTCTGTGATGTTGCATTTTTTTTCACGCCTTGAGCGAAATATAATATATTGGTATATATATATTAGTAGATGTTGTATATGTTTTTCATCCGCGCTAGTCCAGTCCCCGCTCTGCCGTTAGTTAGCTAACCTAACGGGTGATGACGGGACCCAGTGGCGAATGCGGATGGCATATACGTACGTCAGTATATTTTCGTTCTTTGTGGTGTGATCAATTGATGGGACTGCATTGATTCGGATCAATGCAAGATAAAAAAACCTAATCTGATGTTGTTGGAACACTTTTCAAAAAGCTGTTATTGCAAGGACGTTCACTTTTGTTTTGCATCGTGGTATTCATTTGGAATATCCTGCTCCTCAGTCGACGAGGCAAGGGCCGAGATCCCTTCACCGGGAGTGACCCCTTGGACAGAAGTTTGCGTCAGGGCATTAACTTCACTATAGCCGATTACTTTTTCTTTGCACAGTGATATTCGGTTATGAATATCCAGCACCCCATTCTACGGGGAAAGAGCCGAGATCCCTTCACCGGGAGTGACCTCTTTAGTAAAGGTTTTCGTCACTATATTTTCTAAAAAGCTATCCGTTCCTTCGACGATATCAAGTTCATTACGTTAAAGGTTTTCGCCAGAAACCATTCGTAGCCCTCCGTCGTTTCATATGGGTAGTTAATAGTATTCAAGCTGTGTTTGTTGGCCAAAGTCAAGGCACAGTATTTGCTAGCTGTTGGTTATTCATATGCAGCATAGATAGATGCGTTGGTTTGGAACAGTCGTACTGCCTTGTTGGCCAAAGTCAAGGGTAGGTACGGGTGGATTCAAAACAACCTGGAGAATGACGGGTAGAACTTGACATGTGACTTATGATTTGTTGGCCAAAGTCAAGGTCATAAGAGCATGGGGTAAAAATCACATCGGGAGTTTCAAAAGAACTGAAACTTGCCAGATATGCGCATACCTTCTGGAGTGTTATGCCGTGAGCAGATTCCGTCACGTTAGCATGCGATGATAGTTGGATCCCGATTCCCACTGATGAGTTAGTTTACTCCTCGGATGACCCCGACTAATTCTTCTTTCAGGTTTGGAGGAGAATTTGAGGTACAGTGGGAGGTTTCCAGATTAGATAAAGTGATAACCATTCTGATCTAGGATAGAGTGCACGCTGAGTGTTTCTTTTCTCTCTCTCTCTGGCAGCGACCATTAACCCGACCCTAAGACTATGACTCAGTGACCAAGTTGACCGAACCTTCTTAACACTGGCTTTTGGATTGTCAGAGTTGCAGACCTCATTGCCACTCCTACCTTTACCCTTTTCTCCAGGACACCCCGTATTACTACGAACGTCCACTTCCATTGGACAAAACCATCGTATGGTTAGATACGAACTCGAAGGAATTCGAGGATGGTTTCCGGTTCTGCAGAAAACGGATAGGATTATTCAGTTGTCTTTTCTTTTCACCTTCTCTCAGGTTGTGAGTACTCCTTGGTTTAGGAGTAGTACACCTATTACGCAAATTGGATAGTCTTCTTCCAAACCATAGGCTGGTGCCGACCGGTAGGGAATGAAGAAAACCAGTTAGCCTAAACGGTGTACAGAAGGTATTAAGTTCAGACAAAGAAAGGGATTAGTAAGAGGGCAAAGTAAATTGCGACTGATATTCACGACCAAACCAAGTATTTCTTCGCCAATCCTAAATCACCTTTGTATTTCTCCAGGACACTCCGTATCACTACGAAGATCCACAGTTTATTGGATACTCCATCGTATGGTTATATACGAACTCGAAAGGAACTTGTTCCAGTTCGGGGATGGATTCTGGTCCAGGAGAAATAGGAATATGGTTTATTCGGTTGTCTATTATCTTCACCTTCTCTCGCATTGCGAGTGCTCCTAGGATTAGGACAGTACAACCATTATGCTTACTGGATAGTCTTCTTCCAAACCATAGGCTGGTGTCGAACGGTAGGGAAGGAAGAAAACCATTTGGCCTAAGGGGTGTGCAGAAGGTAATGACTAAAGACATATAAAGGGATTTGGAGAGGTGGCAAAGAATTATACGGTTATAGTTGTGAATCTGGATAATGGTAGAGGCATTACTAGGAATACCAGGATACCCCACCGAAACATTTCAATGTTTCAGTTTCACTGTGTAATGTTAAAAGAAAACTGATTTCCCGATTAGATACTTACTCCAGGGTATGTATTTGCCAGGTATGATTCTCACATCTGTATGGTTTTACAGATGATGAGTGGGAGTAAGTCATTGGGAATTGGGTGATCATCCTCATTATATCGGGATTCGTTGTAATCGGTGATATTTGAGGAGATCACCTGGGCTGTTTGCCGGTCGGCAAATATTTGGTTTTGAATATCCGCTGTTGTGCACCAATTTCAAATTGATATATCTGTACGTCTATTTTCATAGAGTGAGATATACCTTTTGATATTATGTCGATGACATTTACCAATATCAGTGGATGGTTAGGTAAGGAGCATTAAACAGCGGTGTAATTCTTCTTAACCATAACTACAGTTTTCAACCTGCGACACACAGTGAAAGAGTTGTTAGACTCAGCGGACTTATACAGAGTATTGTATGTTGTCCAGTGTCCATTAGGACAGAGGGGTTGGTCCTCATACTATATTTTGTTTACTTTTAACTTCTCTAGTTCTTAGACATGTGTTTCGTAGAAACACAGGGTCTAAGTTTTGAGGAGTTATAAGTATTTGAATAGAGTAGAGACCCAAGTGTAGCAAGTATCGGGATTCTTCAAAGTGATCGAAGATGTAGATACTTGTGTATGGTATTCAGTTGATAGTAATGATAAAGAGAAATTGCTTCTCTTTCAGGTTACTCATAATTGGAAGCATTCCTAAGTTGAGTAACGCTGATCAGCCTCTCTCCATTTAGTTGACATGCACTGGAGACAGCTGCATGATTTGAATCTGGTTAAATTAAATCAGTGCCTCTGGTTCTATATTAGATATAGTACAGTTCATATCTTAACATTGTTAAGGTACGGGGAGTTGTCCGGCTTATGATTAAAACCAGACTCTGGATAACTCAAGGCACGCTTCTGTAATGGCTGTTTGTGGGTTGACCCAGGCTATGACGAGGGTTGATTTTCTACCATCTGGCAGATCAATAGAAATATTGTTCTGGACTCGCCACAGTTTTAATAAAAATGGATTTTTCAAAAACAGTAGTGGGAGTATGGTAGAACTGGAAGTGATTCCAGAACTGCAAACGATTACTGAAGATTTGATAAGGAACCTAAAGATTCAATCTGATTTGACATTCCATTGGCCACTCCGCAGATAAGGTAGGTAACTTCAGGCACCCGAGAGGTACTCCGGTAGCCTCAAGGACGGTGACAGGGAAGTTCTTATTTATCCACACTTGCCATTGTTGTTGTTCCATGCCGCGAGACCCGGCAGGAGAATGAGTATAGCGTCGTTCTAAACTAGCTTTAGAAGTACACGTCTATATGACTCTGCCAGAGGGTTGTCGTAATCAGTGGGAGCAACGGAAGCATTGGTGGACATCAGGCTTATGTCTATTTATAGACTAAAGCAGATATAGCGGAGATGGATCATCTGTTTCTGATGTGACAGTCATAGATTTGACGTCATCAGAATAGGGGATGGATCTGTTGAGAAGGTAGTAGGAAGTGATATTCCTATACTACGATCGGTTATATTTTGGTCGTCACACAGTGGTTTCTCCACATGGGATTTGGACATTATATCAGACATACTGGTTACTAGATCTATGGTTTTAGATCTAGATTCGGGTGGTTTCCCAGTCATGGTACTTTGACAGCATTCTAAGAGTATTTAGAATGGACGACTCCTGGCATGGTAGTGTACCTGCAAGTAATGGAGTCACCCTCTCTACAGGTGTCTTATAGACTAAAGTAGAGAGGGATGTGCATGATTGGCAGATCACTTGCTTAGGCAATTGAGTCAATCATGAGATGTCAAGTACCACACCAGATGTTGTTCTTGCACTAGATGCAATAAGTTGACATTGATCCAATCCTGGAGAAACAGTCGGAAGCAGTTTTAGAACATAAGTGGATGTTCTAGGGATATGATAACGACAGCCTCATTGGGAGACAGTTATCATTCCAGGCTTCCAAGGTGACATGGACGACAAGGAGGTTGTCAGAGTTATAGTTTTCCTTCTGACGAGGGGCAGTGTTTTGGACAGGTGGTCCAAGGAAATACTGAGGGTGGCATGGCGCAGGATACTGATTAAGTTCAGTTGACGATACAGTCTAAGAAGTTTGGATTTCGAGTTCATTTATGAGCTCGGTCCCATCAGACATCCAGACACTCTAAGACAGGTATTGGTCATTTCGGGAGATGGCTTTCTCCGCGAACTTGAGATATAGAGAGAGACATAGAAAGAAACTTCAGAGCGGATCCACTCGCTGAGGCTATTCCTCGAACGCAATAGTTTCGCAAACGGATTTTGTGAGACTGACTAGTAGGGGAGTTGGGTGTTCGGTATCACACAGGCTGTGAGTATGCGACATCGCAATAATTAGCCTTGAGTGCAAGTGGGAGATTGTTGGAGATAGTGCCCTCAGAGTCAATTATTGGGTCACAGGCACGTGATTACAATGATTGAGGGAGGACCTATCCCGGGAGGACAATCTTACTCGAAATGATAGTACGCTATCTGGTTTACCTTTATCATCGTGTACTGTTTTAGGTGACCTGACATGTCGCTATTGCACGTTGATAGAGCCCCTAGGATTCTTGCTTGACCACCAGCAGTATGAGGGCGATCATATAAGTGGGAGCTGGGGTCTATAAGCACATCCTTAAAAGGTCCCTAGTCGTGGGAGTTTCGAGACAGGGCATCGATTCTCCAGAGTAGACTAGTGTATACAGTCGAGACCCCGACGAGGGGCGGTGGCCGGTCTCACAAGCCACTGGTGTCTGTTGGTTCACCTAAGATGTATACAGGTGCTCATTGGGTTATGAGTACACCGGACAGGACTCGCCGGGAACATGCTAGTTGGTCTTATACCTGACGTCAGATAGCAGTTCCCAGGTGACATGTGTACAGGTTAGTTTATCGACCTGGGGATCGTCATTTGTCTCGTGTGAGTTCCCACTGTGCTTTGATTACTACCCTACCACGGCTCAAAGGAGTCGTGCAAACAGGTTTTAGTTGGGTACAGTCCCGAGCCACATGGAGGCAATGAGCGGATCTTCGGGGGTTTGTCTCTCCCGGTATTGGGGGTGAGGTCGCGCTGTGTCTAGGAGAGCCATTACACGAAGTCTTTGGCCAAGGCAGGAGATTTACTGGTAGGTATTCCAGTAGTATCTCAGGATGTTCTGGGCTACACTCCGACACGACTTGTACCGCTTTTGGGGGTCTGACTTTTACCAACCCCCTAGGCCCGACATGCGATGCTCATAGACGAACGGACCGGACTGTACGGATATTGTCACTGACAGGCTCAGTAGGGTGTCAGGATGAGCTAGCTCATCGACGTCCCTTTTGGTCAATAGCTGGTGGCCCGTTACGTATTGGCTTATACCTCTGACGTGCTAGTGGTTAAATCCACAGCCATTGTATTGACGAGTCTTTAGAGTCCACCGCACTTTCAGTTACTCAGCTTTCGGGCGAAACGCTGTAGAGGCCGTATGGAGATATGGCAGGGTCCGATCAGATACGTGCGGTATTGCACGGATCAGGATCGGACGGTTTGTACTAGAGGCCGTATAGATATATGGCAGGGTTCGATCAGATACGTGCGGTATTGCACGGATCAGGATCGAACGGATATTACTAGCCGGCTTTGTTTTAAGCCGGATCCTAGTTTAGTACAGTGTAGATTTTGTCTCTTTGCATTTGTATCCGGTCGGAATACAGATGCGGGTGTGTATGCACAGTATCGGGGTTTTCCTGTGATTTATTACGGGACCAGTTTTCTGGAGTTGCCAGTTTGCATTCCGTTCCGGCCGGTTTTCCTTTGTTCTTTCCCGGCCGGACTTTTCCGATGGAGGGTGTTATTTGTAAGTTTGCAAATAACACATTGTGGAGGTTTTTCTTGCATATATATTTATTATGAAAGCATATTTTGATACCATTCTTTTCTATCATCATCACTTGCTTTTTGGTGATTTGAGGTGATTAGAGGTTGATGTGAATTTGTTATGATGATGTTTTGGATGTGGTCACCACTTGTGCTCCTACCATCACCTCCCTTCATGCTTCATATTCTTTCCTCCACCATTTTCTAAAAGAATAAGTTTTTCATACTTGAGAGAAGAAGAAGAGAGGATCATTTTCAAGAGGGAAAATTTGTTCATCTCTTTTCATGCTAGAAAAATGCAAGCACCATTTTTCTTATCTTGATTCCTCCATCATCTACAAAGGCAACAAACCCCAAATGAGACATAAGCTCTACACTACACTTTCTACAGCAAATCTTGGACGCGTCGACTCGCCAGCTTCGCGCCCGAGTTGCCTCGGTATTGAGGTGGGAGCCCGTAAAAGATGCAGGCGATATGGTGCCCTTCCGGCGAAGAGGCGACAACGAGGAGATGACGGACGAAGCATCCGCGGGAGATCGGAGTGGAGACGAAGACCGAAGGACTCGGATCGTTCGGTATATCTCTTCCCCTTCTTGTTAGTAGCTTAGACTTGTTAATGGTTACGATCCGGGTGTTTAGTGCACGGTGGTGCCGGTTTGCTAAGTCCGCAAAATTAAAGTTTATCACCGTTTCCGCATTTGGCCGTCGGATTGACGGCCGGGGCGCCGCCGTGTACTTACATATATAGTGTCATATCATTGCTTCATATATTAGTCGTACCTGATAGAGTACCTACATGATTCTTGCTTCATGTATTAGATGTACCTGCTAGAGTGTCTTTCATGACTATTGCATTCATATGACCATTATTGTTATTAGCTTGCATATGTTAGATTCGCGCTGTACGTGCATACTTGCGATTACTTGCATATGTTATTTACTATTCATGAGTTGGAAACTCACCCTCGTTGTGCCACAGTGTTGCAGGTTGTTCCCCAGAGTAGTCGAGGCAGGCTATTCATCTATCTTATCATCTTTTGCTGCGGATACCGTATCAGCTCACAGTGTGCAGTTTGCTTAGGTAGGTTTTGTGGTTATTCGTTGTTGTATTGTATATTCGTTGTATCCTTGTACTCTCCATCTACTATTTTGATGTTGACTTAGAGACTTGGTGAGGACGATATTGTATATTTTGGGGACTTGGATATCTTTTATGCAGTTTTACTTATATCGTCTTTTATTTCTTCGCCACGGCGTCATATATCTGTTGTGGTGGTTGTTTTCCGCCTTTTGGCGTGGATTTGTTCCCGTTGGGGATGCTTTACTTTATATTTATATTGTACCCATTTTTGGGGTTGGTTTTTACAAAGGAGGTGCCGCCGAAATTTTCAAGAAAATAAATTGGACTTAAAGAATTTATACTTAAGATTTTCAAAAGTTTAAACAACGCTTCTTATCTTTTCTTGTCTTTTAATGGTTTAGATTTATGGGTTTTGGTTTTCTTTTACTGCGTTACGCATGTAGACGTTGTGTAGTATTAGGGCCGTCACGTGCCAATTTCGGGTCGTGACAAATATCGATGCCCTAGTCTCGATATTCCTTCGACAAGAACTGATTAAAGGATGTACTTTTAGACCACCCTGGCCCCACTAGTATGATCTTATCATATTCCTGGTAGTCAAGTACATATCCTAAGGGTTATCAACATCTAAGAGACAAACAATATAAATACCAGTCTACATGTTAAGATAAAGGTAACCTGATAGCATACTATCATGTCGAGCAAGAAAGTCCTCTATATATATGTCCAAGCATCCACTATATCAACAATAATGGCCTCTAGGGCATACATATTCCTAACAGGTTGATTCCATAACCATTGGTGTTTGACATCAAATATTTTACATATGTGCTCATTAAAGAATGGGTACACTGAACAGGACGCGCCGAGAACTCCTAGATGGTAATATACCTATCATCAGATAGAAGTTCTCTGGTGACACTAGTAAAGGTTAGTCTGTAGACCTGAGATCGTCACAGTGTCTTGTGTGGCTCCCACTATACTTTGATTTCCTCCCTACCACGGCTCAAAGGAGTCGTGCAAACAGGTGGATTTTGGGTATAGTCCCGAGTCACATGGAGGCAGTGAGCGATAGGAGGGGTTTCATCTCTCTCGGTATTAGAAGTTGATGTCGCGCTATGCTCGATTGGCTATAACAGTAAGTCCCTGGGCAGGGTTGATGAGATGGACTGGTAAGAGTTATCAGTAGTTTCTCGAACCCTTATGAGCCATACATCGGAATGACTTATCTAGTTACTGGGGTCTGAAGATACCGCCCCTAGACTTGATATGCGACATATCAGACGAAGAGACCGGACTGTACGGTAAGTGTTACTTATAGGCTTCATAATTGTTTGGACAAGCTTGCGTGTTGATCTTCTATTCGCTCAATACCGGGGTAGCCATTACGTCCATCTCGTACCGTTGAAGGCTTGTGGGTGACTGATGTGATCATCACCTACTGCTGGCGTATTAACTAGTCTTTAGAGTCCCACACAGATGCTTCATAGTTCAAGCGAAATGAAGTAGGGCACATATGTTGATATGTGCGGGAACCTGATTAAATACGAGTATATGATACCGTATTCTAATCTGGCGGTTATTTGATATCAGTTAGGTTATATGTGATATAACCGGATTATTGAATCAAGTGTTGATTTGATAATATGATATACAGATAAATGATATTAGCAGGTTATATGTGATATAACCGGATTATTGAATCAAATATTGATTAAATAATATGAAATATATTTATATTTGTTATAATTATATATTAACTAATATTATTGCTCACTAATTATTTTATTTTCTTTATATATATATATATATATATATATAAATGAAGCATGGTTGAGTTTCTATTTTTGGAAAATAGAAAATGTGAGGTGGAAAAGAGGAGACATTTAAGGAATGGGGTAAAGCATGGCTTGATGAATATTTTATTCATCTTACTTCACTATTGAAGCATGGTGTTCAGTTGAAAATATTGCACTTTGGTATAAGTATTTTCCTTACATTTCTTAAATAATAAAAGGTGTTTATTATAAATATTAAACATATTTGGATTTATCTACAAAATATTATTTACCATATGTTTATATATTATAATTAATATTATGAAGGAAAATATAGGCATTTTATATTTATATAATATTTTGGTAATTGAAAATATGCATATCATATCAAATATTCTAATAACAATTCTTAAAAAATATAATATCATACAAATGGTTAGAATAATATTTCAAAATATTTTAGTAATTAAAAGATGCACAGCATATCAAATATTCTTAATCATGTTTCTTAAAGATTTATTACCATATAAAGTGCATAGCATATTAAATATTCTTAATCAAGTTTCTTAAACATTTATTACCATATATAGTAATTAAGATACTCTCTCTAATTTAATAAATAATACTAACATTATTCATAGAGATATTGTGCAAGATTTAGCTCAGGTCAAGAGATCAAGATGTTCAAGATGTCAGGATAAAAAATCTGCCAAAATTATAAAATCAATACTGACAGGGACTCAGAATCCATATATGGAAAGTCACCATATTAGGAAGTCACCATATATGGTAACTAGTTTTTCTTCTTTGAGGGCTATATAAAGGACCAAGGGCTAAAATTAGAAGGCATCAAGCCGAAGAGATCACGAAGTCCAAGACGGCTTACGCATCCAGGCTGATCATCAACTGTTCATCTACCTCCTTC
The DNA here is from genome assembly GCA_030015575.1 of Agapanthus africanus. Taxonomy (NCBI): domain Eukaryota; kingdom Viridiplantae; phylum Streptophyta; class Magnoliopsida; order Asparagales; family Amaryllidaceae; genus Agapanthus; species Agapanthus africanus. The sequence continues at coordinate 540,877,006 of CM057348.1, forward strand.
GGAAGAGTTCGAGAAGCAAACCAAATTTTTGTAATCGTTTTCTAAGGAATAAAGTGTAGATTGTTCAAGTTGATTAATAAAGGTAGTTGTTTTATTTAATTCTTTTGCATTTTACATTATGTTTTCCCTCTCTGTCTTTACATGTTCTTTTCCCAACATGCACGAGTAATTCTCCGCTTGTTAGGGTTCATAGGATTAGGGTAGATTAATGGATGATGAAGACCCTTAAACTCTTTTTACGTCCTATAAAATTTATAAACTTTACTAAAAGAATCATTAACATTCTAATCGGGCGCGCTACCAATTTATTGTTAGTCTCGACCACGATTAGAGATTAGATTAATGATTGTTTTGGTAAAGGCTAGATATGAACGGAGTTCCATGTCGAGATAGGGGTTAAGAGTGGGAACCCTTTTCCCTCCAGAAACCCTAATCTACATGCATCTCTGTCGTTCTAGTTTTAAATCTATTAAAGGATAAAAAGAGTATTCTTTAATTAACCATCCATAACTACTAAATCCTAATGAACTCTACAAGCCCCCTTTTAATATTGAACTTACATCCATAATTAATCTAGATCTATATTTTGCATCCGTATTTAACGTAGATCTAGAACCTATAACCATTTATATTTCTTCCTCCTTTCTTTCTCAATACGCCTAAAGTAAGAATAAAATATTCCACGTTTCCCTGCGGACGACCCGTACTCATCTCGGCTACCTACAAGCGACACCATTATTGATTGCGATTATTCTACAAACACTTTTTCACATCAGTCAAATGGCGTCGTTGCCGTGGATTACGTGCGTAATTTTTTTTTCTTACTATTCGTGTTGAATTCTTATTCGATCCATTTCATAAATAAACAAAACTGCAAATTGTATATTTAACGATTATTGTGTGAATTTTGCGAGGGAATCTGGAGTCATTTGAGTGAGGAGATAAAGATTCAGAGACATTCATCAAGAGCCAGAGGAGGAAGGGAGGCCACGTAGCAAAAATCTTCATCAGATCTTCCTAGTCGGCGGCGGAACCGCGGCATAAAGAGCCTATTGGAGGCGGAACCGCGGCTCATTAAGGGATTTAGGGTTTCCAATTTCTCTGGTATCTTCTTTACATCTTTTTCTCTCCTCTGAAATCCAATAAAATATTTTTCCTGCAGGATTCTTTGCAAAATATCGCCGCTCAAAAATCTTTTTGCAAAAGTTTTGTTATTGGTTCGTTGTTGCATATTTTAATACGAACTTTAAGGGGCAAGACCACAATTCAGATTAGGTGGGGATTTCATCACCCTTCCTAGGCCCCACAAATCACAAAACGAGCATCCGCATCAACCCTACATTAATTAAAAAAATATCTAGACAAGACTCTAAGGACTGTCGCGCTCAATAAGGACAAAGGAAGGTCGTGGGTAATCTATCGCTTATCCGCATTACTTTTGTGGTGTCTAGGCAAGTGTGTCTAAGGCAAGTGTTTACTTAATTAGGCCCACTACTTACGTAGTGGAGAACCTCCCACTTACCTGGCACTTAACTGGCCACAAGAGTAGTAAAGAGGTGGTAGAGGATTGATCCTGCGGCTTGTCCTTTGGAAGTCTAGGAGCGGTCTAGAGACTTGACCTAGGCAACCTTAGTTCTAGAGTTGTTTATGCATTTTTGTGTGATTTGTCGAAGTTCGACACACTTTTAAAAAAAAACCAAATTTTTAAATCACACACGCTGCCAATTGCGCTAAACCCGCTTAGTGCATGCTCGGCTGGACACGGGATTCTAGTGCCCGTCTTGTCCGCGTTCCTGCTATAGACTCCGAAGTCAGTGCTTCTTCATCTTTTTTCCCCCACCACCCACCACGACCGCGATGGACGGATATCCATCAAACTTTAACACCACTCTACCACCGCCCGCAGGTGCGCAAAATCCTCCACGCATTTCTCTCCAGGAGAGATGCTACCCTACACGTGGTCCCCTTCACACTTGTCTTTCCATTCCACCAGCCAATGGGGATAATTTCGAAATTAAACCTCATTTCATCAAACTTTTACCCAAATTTCACGGGCTCGAGTCGGAAGACGCATACGTTTTTATCACCAAATTCGAAAACGTATGTGCTTTGATTGGTACTTCACAGCTTTCTGTGGATGCTATGCGTTTACGTATTCTCCCGTTCACTTTGTGCGATTTAGCTAAAAAGTGGCTTTATAACATACCCGCACATTCTATTTCAACATGGGACGAATTCGTTATAGCATTCCTGAAGAAATTTTATCCCAATCATAAGACCGCCCGTGTTCGGAGCGAAATATTCCAATTTACCCAACTTCCCAATGAACCATTTTGGAAATGCTTTGAACGGTTCAAGAATCTTATTTTACAATGTCCTCATCACTGAATCCCTAGATGGGATCTGTGCCGAATTATCTATGAGGGTATTGATCTCATGACAAAACAGATGCTTGAAACCATGTGTCAATGTCAATTCATGTCTAAAGATGATGGTGAAGCTTGGAAATACCTAGAAGATCTTGCTCAAAACACTTTACAATGGGAAAGTGTTAGTCAACCATTGTCTAGGGAAGGTATCAATCTGCTCGATGTTTCCGTCACAATGAAAGCCGAAATGGCCGCAATACAAAGGAAACTCGACGCTATAGAAAACAGAATTTCTTCAGCCTCCCTAACCCAATACACACTTCACAAAACTGTGTGTGGTTGCTGTTCCAACCCATCACATTTGACTGAAGAATGTCCTTTGAATGTACCGTTTCAAGGTCAAGAGCACACTAATGCTGCTTTTCAGCAGCAAAGACTTGGAAACGATCCTTCTTCTTTCACTTATAATCAAGGTTGGAGAAATCACCCTAATGTTGCTTGGAACCAACACCAAGCTCAAAATACGGTTCCAAACCCACATGACATCCAAAGGGTCCCTCCACAGCAACAGCAACCACCACAACTGAGTCAGCACCCATTTCAACCACAACCTTTACAAAACCCGGCCAACAACTTTGATCCTTCTTCTGCCGGTACTGATAAACCCTCTACACTCGATATGTTCATTGCACAGTCCATGCGAACGAATGACATTTTAATGTCTTCTATCCATACGTTAGTGCAAAACACTGTCTCTCACGGTGAGAGTATCAAATTGATAAAAGTACAAATTGCACAACTGACTGCAGCAATGAGTGCTAGAGAGAAAGGGAATCATCCAGCTCAACCCCTACCTGATCCTGGGTGCTCACGGTATAATGTGAATGCACTTACCACGTTGAGATCTGGAAGAGTGCTGAATAACCATGTTGGTGAACAGATTGAAACTGATTTTGAGGAACAAATTGAACCCCCGGCTTCCACTTCCACTTCCACTTCTACTTCTTACCCTATTTCGTCTAGTTTACCTTCTTCTTCCGAGCTTATTCTCCGTTTTCCCCAAGACTCGAACCCTCCACCCACTTCATCCTTTCCACCCTCACAAACTTCTCCACATACGTTGGACCCAACACTTATTGATAAAGCTCCATTTCCAGATAGATTGAGGTCCAACAAACCGAATGCACAAATGGAGAAGGTTGTGGAAATATTTAAGCAAGTTAATGTAAATATTCCTCTCCTAGATGCTATACAACAAGTTCCAGCTTATGCGAAAATACTTACGAACTTGTGCACTAGGAAGAGAAAAACTCAAGTGCCGAAAAAAGTTTTCATGTCGAGTAATGTAAGCACAGCTTTTACACAACAATTACCCAAGAAACGTAAGGACCCTGGCTATCCTACAATCTCTATTTCTATTGGAGGTAAAAATATCAATCGTACTTTACTCGATTTAGGCGCTAGTGTTAACTTTCTTCCTTATTCTGTGTATGAGCAATTGGGTATCGGAGAATTAAAACCATCGCAATGCACTTTACAGATGGCTGATCGATCTATCACCAAACCAAGGGGTATGTTAGAGGATGTGTTAATAAAAGTCGGGGAATTTATCCTCCCTGTGGACTTTATTGTTCTAGATACACAACCTGTAGCAAACCCACGGAAACAAATTCCGGTGATTCTGGGTCGACCTTTTCTTGCGACTTCCAACGCTGTAATCAATTGTCGAAACGGTTCTATGACCCTATCCTTCGGGAATAGGTCAATTGAGCTGAACATTTACAAGTTGGGAAGTGTACCCTCCGAACCTATTACTCAGGTCTGTTCTGTCGAATTAATGGATGTCGACAGCAGCGAATTTGACGATCCTCATGATACTGATCTAGACTCTTTTCATGTGTTGTTGTTTGACCCAATTATGTATCATACACATACAGACTCTTCCACCGAGTTTTCCGGGTCAACAACTAACACTGATTATGAACCGTTCTTGGAGTCTGAAGATCACCCCGCACTTTGTGATGACATTATTCTCCGGGATATAGATGCGAGTTTTGAGGAAATTTTCACTGAAGAACTCGTATTTTTGAAAGACACGGGTGTTAAGATGAATCCACCTCAATACAATGAAATTGAACCTCCACCCCTTCTTCTGGACTATAAAGAGAGTGCGAGTAATCCATCACAATCACTGTGTCGTCTCTCCAAAACGAGACGTAAACACATTCTATCCCACCACTTACCTTTTCCCCACTTCTTCTTGGCTCTTTTCAACTTGTTCTTTCACCAACTGGAGCATTACATTGATAAAATTTTTGAATGGTTGGTGTTGACCTTCGGTCTTTGCAAAGCTTGGCATCGACCACTAATCTTGACCCTCTCTTGTGATTTTTAAAGATTAATATTGTTTAACTCAAGTTTGGGGGGAGGTATAATCTGGCTCTTGAAAGAAATTTTTTTTACTCAAAATGGTGACCGAAAGAATAAGTTTGGGGAAGGATTTTCACTTTAATATATTTTACCCCCGTTAATAAATTTCCTCCCAGGCTTACAGGTTTTTGTGATTTAGTGGTTGACAACAGTGAGGACACTATTGAAAACAAGTTTTGGGGGGTTTGTCCTTATTTACGCATCATTTGCATCATACGTTGCATAAGCATAAAACATTTAAAAAAACATATAAAATTTTTTTAAAAAAATTTCAAAAGATAAAAAAATAATTTTGTACATAAATAAGATAATAAAATATTAGATAGTGAAAAATTACATCCAAAAGATTGGAAAAATTTAAGAAAACCTAGAAAATTAGAAGTTTTCTTAAACGAACTAGTAATAAGTAGTTATGAGCCGTTGTCCCAAGGGTTAGTAAGATGAAAGAAGTCACAAATCTGAGGATAAAAATAAGTCTGAAAAATTGTTCCTATTCTGGAAACCAATCATTTGAACGTTGATACCCTACTATACGCACTTACACACGTCTTGAAACACGGGATAGTAGAGGATACCTTGAAATGCTCTTGTCTACAAGCCAAAGTATGAAGAAAATAAAAAAATTGAATAAAATATAAAATGGTGAGAAAAATGAACACTGGTTTTATTATCGCCAAGGCAGCAATAAAAAAATATAGCGAGGGTGCTTCATCACCTAGTGCCTTAGACCAACTGGTCTGGGAGTCACTGCTAAGCCTTAGGTGGTGCAAGATGAGGAAAATATTATCACCTAATCAGCAAGCACATGAGTAATCGGTCGGTTAGTACCTCAAGAAGTATTAACGGTCGCATGAAAGTGTGTGAGCAAATTCCATCTAAATATTCATCAATTAAAAAGTACTGAGGTAGATGGACAAGAGTATGATAGCTTGAATTGAATTCTCCGAGTGTAGGGATGTATTTTACACACACGTAGGGGTATATGATCGATGTTTGGAAGAAAGATAGGAATGAAGAATAATGACGATGTTTTATTGAGGGATGATGTGATTTCTAACATTTTTTCATAACTATTAAGATAGGGCTCATGACAACCGAAAAACTGGTGTAGTTTAAACTCTTATTTTCAAGTTATTTCTTTTATATTTCTTATCTTTATATGTAACATTCACCATCTCTCTTTTATTATAGGATTTTGTGGGTGTAATCCGCTGAAAACCCTCAGGAGACAACACTCCTCCTACTAGGGACACCTAGAGGTTTAACGGCTTGTTGCACGTGCTCAGTGCAATCGTGTTTGCCTACGAAAGCGTGTTATTTAGGATTTTCTTTTTCTCTTTCTCTTGAATAACAAGTTTGCTCGGGACGATCAAAGTTAAGTTTGGGGGTATTTGTTCAGTTGAAAATATTGCACTTTGGTATAAGTATTTTCCTTACATTTCTTAAATAATAAAAGGTGTTTATTATAAATATTAAACATATTTGGATTTACCTGCAAAATACTATTTACCATATGTTTATATATTATAATTAATATTATGAAGGAAAATATAAGCATTTTATATTTATATAATATTTTGGTAATTGAAAATATGCATATCATATCAAATATTCTAATCACAATTCTTAAAAAATATAATATCATACAAATGGTTAGAATAATATTTCAAAATATTTTAGTAATTAAAAGATGCACAGCATATCAAATATTCTTAATCATGTTTCTTAAAGATTTATTACCATATAAAGTGCATAGCATATTAAATATTCTTAATCAAGTTTCTTAAACATTTATTACCATATATAGTGATTAAGATACTCTCTCTAATTTAATAAATAATACTAACATTATTCATAGAGATATTGTGCAAGATTTAGCTCAGGTCAAGAGATCAAGATGTTCAAGATGTCAGGACAAAAAATCTGCCAAAATTATAAAATCAATACTGACAGGGACTTAGAATCCATATATGGAAAGTCACCATATTAGGAAGTCACCATATATGGTAACTAGTTTTTCTTCTTTGAGGGCTATATAAAGGACCAAGGGCTAAAGTTAGAAGGTATCAAGCCGAAGAGATCACGAAGTCCAAGACGGCTCACGCATCCAAGCTGATCATCAACTGTTCATCTACCTCCTTCGGAAGAGTTCGAGAAGCAAACCAAGTTTTTGTAATCATTTTCTAAAGAATAAAGTGTAGATTGTTCAAGTTGATTAATAAAGCTAGTTGTTTTATTTAATTCTTTTGCATTTTACATTATGTTTTCCCTCTTTGTCTTTTCATCTTCTTTTCCCAACATGCGCGAGTAATTCTCCGCTTGTTAGGATTCATAGGATTAGGGTAGATTAATGGATGATGAAGATCCTTAAACTCTTTTTACGTCCTATAAAATTTATAAACTTTACTAAAAGAATCATTAACATCCTAATCGGGCGCGCTACCAGTTTATTGTTAGTCTCGACCGCGATTAGAGATTAGATTAATGATTGTTTTGGTAAAGGCTCGATATGAACGGAGTTCCATGTCGAGATAGGGGTTAAGAGTGGGAACCCTTTTCCCTCCAGAAACTCTAATCTACATGCATCTCTATCGTTCTAGTTTTAAATCTATTAAAGGATAAAAAGAGTAGTTTTTAATTAACCATCCATAACTACTAAATCCTAATGAACCATACACGCCCCCTTTTAATATTGAACTTACATCCATAATTAATCTAGATCTATATTTTGCATCCGTATTTAACGTATATCTACAACCTACAACCATTTATATTTCTTCCTCCTTTCTTTCTCAACACGCCTAAAGTAAGAATAAAATATTCCACGTTTCCCTGCGGACGACCCGTACTCATCTCGGCTAGCTACAAGCGACACCGTTATTGATTGCGGTTATTCTACAAACACTTTTTCACATCAATCACATGGCTTCATTTTATTGTTGAGAAAAATTGTTGCTTCAATAAGGGTGGGTTTGTAAAAGCCATTCTACACTTGCATTTTCTTCAGTTGATCATTTTTCTTGAGTTGAGCTCCTTACTCTCTTGCTCTCTTCATCTTCCTCCTCACCTCCTCCAAGCTCAATCTCTCACATAAGTTATGAAACCTTAAGCTTATGAGAACCCTAGTGAGCAAACAAAACCCCTACTTCACCGTCCTACACTTGATTAGCAATTAAGTGTAGTGTGTTTCCTTCACTAAAGAGTTTAGTGCAGAGGTAGCTTGGATTAGCGGAACTTCGCGTGGATCATCTTCGGCGTGAAGATCGCAAAAGGAAGCTTGTTCAATCTTCAAGTGGAGCCTTGTGGAGTTGTAGGGACTACAACCCAGAGCTTTTGAAGAGAATGAATCGAACTACAAAGGTTGTAGTTTCTTTCTCTTAGTGTAAAGTATATGATATCAACATATAAACCCTAATCATCTAGTTTGATCCTTAGTTAGTGTAGCTTAGCACCCTAATTTTTTAAATATAGCATGCTAGATGCTTGTGAAAACCCAGTGGTGGTGCTAGGGTAAACTTTCACTAAGTTTGTGCGATTCTAGGATCGGTTGCAAAGATGTCGAACGCGACTAGGAAAGGAAAGGTGGTGGTCGGATTTGATTAGCCGCGACGTTCCGGTGAGTAGATTTAAACATCTATGGGGGAATCGTTCGGATGGCGTAAAGCGCCCGATAGTTAGAATCTAATTACAATTCTTGTATTCATATGTTTATACTCATATCCATATTGCATACGCATCATCATGCACCTTGATACTATCACACTAGGACACTTGCACCATTACTATTAGTTCATGCCGCACGTGCACTATACTGTATGTACACACACGCCATTGGTAATTGCTATATCACGTACACTATTAGATTTACTTGATAACTTGCATGTTTGCATTTGCATCATTATGACATATAAATCTTCAAGTCATTCATCTAGTTGCATCATATTGATATCATGGACATTCGCCATCATCGATATATTCTTGTATTAAGATTTTCTTGGAGATTTCTGTTTTCATGTGATTTCTGGATTTGGGGAACCGCAGGTGAATTTTATAAACTTATGATCATTTTAAAAGGAAAATGCGGTTTCTCGTGATATGATGTGTGGCGTCCACCATGAGTTTTCTCGGTTCTGGAGTTATGTATATACCCAATTCGAAGAGAGAGGAGGCACCATCTGCGGGTATATGGTGGACCCGGTGAGGTACTCCGGGGCAAGAATGCCGTATAGAGAGACGTTGAGCCTGGAAGGGGAACAATACCTACTGGTGATTGTTAGCCCGGCGGATATCCATAGGATACCGACCAGAGTCGTGTGATTCAGATGGATTTGAGGGCCAATCTGAGTGACGGCACTCGAGATATCGAGATATTGGGTGTCGATGCTTGACACGGGATTATATTATTTCTATTGATGATACTTTGGTTTTACCATACCAAAATCTACTATGATAAAACTCAGTTTTCGCATAGCAGATATACCCAGATTTCATACTTGATCACTTATTCATGTCGCATTTATACTTGTACATCACATCATAATTCATACTTAGGATTTGATGCATTTAGGTGCATGGTTCCGATTGTCTCATATGATGTTTACTTACTGCTCACGAAATGGCAACTTACCCCCGTTGTGCCACAGTGTCTTACAGGACCGACCCGTCAGCATAGTCGCGACGAGCGCATTACTACTTCTTCTGCTATTCCTTTTGCTTCGACTATTGGGCACGATACTTGTAGGTGGGTTGTGATGATATTCTTTTGTCTTCTACCATATATATTTACTTTGGTATCTAGTATACTCCATCTACCACTTGTATACTTGACCTAGAGACGAGACTGTGAGACTTGTATTATATTGATGTCTGGTGTCGAGCTCGTATGAGCCGACTTTAACGTTTTTTTTGGGCGATGTTTTCTTTTCTTGCTTCTTTATTGTTTTCGTACTATTATGATATATTCTTGCTTGTGTTGGTGTTCCGCCAATTCGGCGAAGAGTTAGCTCCTGGTTGGGGATTCCTATTAAGGTTGATTATATATATTCATGTTATGTATCGGCATTGGGATCAGTTTTTACAAAAGAGATGCTGCCGAAATTCTCATAAAACTTGAGTCTTCAAAAGGTTTTGATATAAATCTTGCATGTTTAGATTAACCTTTTTAAAACAAGTATTTTATCACTCTATTTTAATTCACGTTTTAGATTTCTGGGATTTTGGCATACTTGAATTACGTTATGCCTTTAGACGTTGTGTGATTTAAGTGCTAGTCACATTCCACCATCAGGTCGTGAGAAAGTTGGTATCAGAGCGCTAGGTTTACCTTTCTGAGTATAGGATGACCCTTGGTATAATGGAGTAGGTGACTTAAGCAGAGTGATGTAGCGTGTGTATGTTCCGCAGCATACTCACGATACGATACTCCGCCTAAGTGACCTTAGGGTATTTTCTTGTAATTCTTTTCCTTGATTCCATTTATCCTTTTGTTCCAATTGCAATTTTCTTATCGAATCCAGTTTCTTGTTCCAGCCACTATACTGCCGAAGACTACAAGGGCCCAGAGGGCTTCCACCAGAGATGAGGTCAGGGCGGGCTCGTCTGAGACGAGAACCGACCAGGGTGGTATGCCAACCCCTCAGGGGAAGATTGGTCCCCCTTCTCCAGGCCAGATTGCTTGGCTGAAGACGAGTATTCAGGATTTGCTCCAGATGGTTGGATCTTTAGTCGAGGTCAGCCGAGCACCAAGATCTGATGATGTTCCTCCTACTACGGGGACTGTGATAGTACCTACTGCCCAGATAGCTGTACCTGCCGCTAACGAGACTCTAGCAGTATCACTACAAGAGTTTATGAGGCTGAAGCCTCCGGTTTGGCATAGACGCAGCAGAGGATCCACAGACATTTCTCGACAGGATGGCTAGGATTTGTCGTTCATTGAGGTGTTCTGATGCGAGATCGGTCGAGCTTGCTAGTTTCCGTCTGGAGGGTCTTTCCCAGATTTGGTGTGAGTCCGTTGAGAGAGGTCGAGCTGCAGGTCTTCCTCCTATGACCTGGGATGAGTTCACGACGGTTTTTCTTGCTCATTTCCTTCCGTAGAGCGTCAGGGATGCTCGAGATCACAGTTTTGAGTCTTTGCACATGACTCCTGGTATTACCGTAGCCGAGTATGATATCCAGTTCACTCAGCTATCTAGATATGCTCCTTATTTGGTGGACACCGAGAGAAGCGTATCAAGAGATTCGTGCGAGGCTTTGACACAAGACTCCTAGTATGACCGTAGTCGAGTATGATGTCCAGTTCACCCAGCAATTTGACACCTATGCAGCAGTGATGGACGCAGCCATATTAGTGGAGGAGCGTATTTCTAAGACTACGAATGTTCCGGGACCGAAGCGGATTCATACAAGTGTATCAGCTCCAGTGCAGTTTGGCAGAGATATGGCAGGCCGAGGCCGCGGTGGATTCTTTCTAAGCCGTAGTGGTGGCCAAGGCATGATACGGGGCCAGTTATTTAGCTTTTACTTACCGAGCCAGCAGCCGTCGCCAGGATGTTTTCGATATGGGAGTCCACATCACCATGTCAGATATTGTACCATGAGGCGCCAGGGAGAAGCAGTAGTTCCACATGTTACTTTACCACCTTCACCCCCTCCTCCGAGAGCCTTCCCTCCTACGCCCGTTGTTTCTCCATGCCAGACCGACACTCCAAGAGGCCGTGGTCATGGAAGCCCTGCTCAGAGAGGACGAGGTGGCAGAGGCAGAGGATAGCTGGGTACCGGTAGAGGACAGGCCTGAGTTTTTACTTTGACTCCTCAGGATGCGCAGGCATCGAGTGCAGTTGTGACAGGTACTCTTTCAGTGTGTTCATTCGACATGCGCATATTGTTCGGCCCAGGTTCCACGCATGCTTATGTATCCATACACTTTGTACCAAGGTTCGGCCGAGAGTCGTCTTTGTTAGATCTGCCACTTGTTGTGATTACTCCCATAGGAGAGTCTTTTATCGCACGACATGTGTTTCGACCATGCTTAGTTCATATTGGGGATAGAGATTCTTCTGTTTATTTGATCCTTCTTGGCATGTTAGACTTCAATGTTCTTCTCGGCATGGACTGGTTAGCCACTTGTTATGCGTCCGTGGACTGCCGTAAGAAGACGGTCAGATTTAGTTTTCTGGGTGAGCCAGTTCTTGTTGTTCAAGGAGACCGTAGTGCCACCCTTCCCAGTTTGATTTCTGCCCTTTGCGCTAGTCGGCTCTTGAGGAAAGGATGTCAGGGATTTTTGGCATATATTCATGATGTTGGGGCCGCAGAGGTTCCGTTGGACCAGGTTCCGATTGTGAGAAAGTTTTTCAATATATTTCCTAATGAGTTACCAGGATTGCCGCCAGAGTGCGATATCGATATCTGCATCGACTTGATCCCCGGCACGGGGCCTATTCCTATACCGGCTTATCGGATGGCAGCGGTGGAGCTTAAAGAGCTTAAGGATCAGTTGCAAGATTTGCTTGGCAAAGGACTTATTCGTCCGAGTGTGTCGCCTTAGGGAGCTCCTGTCCAGTTCGTCAAGAAGAAGGACGGAAGTATGAGATTGTGCATTGATTATCGTCAATTGAACCGAGTTATGATGCGAAATAGGTATCCTTTACCTCGCATTGACGATTTTTTTGATCAGCTCTAGGGTGCGGTACATTTTTCGAAGATTGACTTGCGGTCGAGTTATCATCAGTTGCGGGTCCGGAATGATGACATTCTGAAGACTACTTTTCGTACGCGCTATAGGCATTATATGTTCTTGGTGATGTCGTCCAGGCTCACCAATGCCCCAGCAGCGTTCATAGATTTGATGAACCAAATCTTCAGGCCATTTCTCGACTAGTTTATTATCGTATTCATAGACGACATTCTGGTGTACTCCAAGAGTTGAAAGGAGCACGAGCAGCATTTGAGGATTACATTACAGATATTGAGAGAGCACCAGCTATTTGCTAAATTCTCGAAGTGCGCTTTCTGAATTGATAGTGTTGATTTCTTGGGTAATGTGGTTGCGAGAGATGGTATACATGTGGACTCGAAGAAGATCGAGGTCGTATATCACTGGCCCAGGCCTGTCTGTATGACGGAGGTTCGCGGCTTCTTGGGCTTAGCCGGTTATTACCGATGTTTTGTGTAGGATTTCTCTCATATCGGTACACCGCTGACTGGATTAACCCGGAAGCGAGTTCCATTTGTTTGGACCGAGGCATGTGAACAGTGTTTTCAGCAGTTGAAGACTTGTATGACGACTGCACCAGTCTTATCTTTGCCTTCAGGGTCAAGCGGCTTTGTTGTTTAATGTGATGCTTCTCGAGTGGGTCTAGGTTGCGTGTTGATGCAGCATGGCAGAGTCATCGCTTATGCTTCTCGGCAGTTAAAGAAGCACGAGCAGAACTATCCCACTCACGATCTAGAAATGGCCGCGGTGGTCTTTGTGCTCATGATTTGGAGACATTACTTATACGGAGAGTCATGTCAGATCTTTATAGACCAAAAAAGCTTAAAGTACATCTTCCAGCAGCGGGATTTAAATTTGAGAGAGCGCCGTTGGATGGAGCTCATGAAGGACTATGATTGTGAGATTCTTTATCACCCGAGTAAGGCGAATGTTGTAGCTGATGCTTTTAGTCGGAGGCCCGGAGGTAGTTTATCCTATTTTAGCACAGTTCAGAAAAATTCTTCTACAAATTGGAAGATCTTATGCGACGGCAGAGTACAGTTCGAGTTCACTTCCACTGGAGGACAGCTTGCTCATGTCCACACCCGTCCACTTTTACCTGATCGCTTCCGGGAGGCACAATCCGACGATGCTCGTTTGTCAGAGATTTAGGAGCAGGTTAGGCAGGGTAGAGATTCAGAGTTTGTGATTGATGGCTAGGAAGTGCTACGATTTGGGACTCGTCTATGTGTACCAGATTCCGAGAGGCTGAGACGCGAGATCTTAGAGGAGGCACATCAGTCAGCATACAACATTCATCCGGGTTCCACGAAGATGTATCGTGACTTGAGAGATATCAACTGGTGAGAAGGGATGAAGAAAGATGTTGCAAATTTCATTTCGAGATGCCTGACTTGCCAGCAAGTCAAGGCCGATCATCAGAGGCCGACGAGAGAGTTACAGCCTTTTCCCATTCTGGAGTGGAAATGGGAGCAGATCTTTATGAATTTCATTATGTGTCTACGTAGGTCCAGTAGAGGGTATGACTCTAATTGGGTGATTGTAGACCAGCTGACAAAAGCGGCTCACATTCTTCCAGTAAAGACCACTTTCGTATTTTCTCAGTATGCACAGATATATATTGATGAGATTGTGCGACCACATAGCATTCTAACTTGCATTGTGTCCGACAGAGGCACCCAGTTTACCAGCCGCCTTTGGCAGAAACTTCAGGAGGCTTTGGGCACCCGTTTGAGTTTCAGTACAGCTTCCCATCCGCAGACCGATGGTCAGTCAGAGCGGACTATACAGACTCTCGACGATATGCTCCGAGCGTGTGTACTAGATTTTGGTGGTAGTTGGGATCTGTTCAGTTGATAAAACTGCACATTTAATATGATATTTTTCCTACTATTATTATATAATAAAAGGTGTTTATTATAATATATGATACATATGAGGGTTTATCTGTAAAAATACTATTTTCATGTGTTTATATAATATAAATAACATTTTGTAGGAAAAAGTAAGCATATAATATCCATGTAACATTTGGCCCATTTAAATATGCTTACCTTATTAAATACCTTTGACCAATTCTTAATGGTTAAGTTAATATCTCAATATAACAAACTCTACTAAATATTATTTGTTGAGATATTGTGCAGAATTTGCAGGGCTAAAATCAAGAAAATCAAAGTTGGCAAATCAAATCTACCAAAGATATTCAAGAAACTAATTCTGGTAGAAATGTAGAAAAGATTTTCAAAGTCTAGATACTCAAAAGATTACCAAATGTTACAGATATGAAGCTACAAAAATTAGAGGCCATGATCTCACCAAAAGGGGGTGGATCCGCGGCCAAACCTATCCAATGGTCGCGGTTCCGCCGTGGATTTGAAGAGTTGAGACATGGGATTGTGGTGGTTAGGATCCTAACAACTAGTTTCCATATTAGGAAACTAGGGTTCTGGCTCTGTGATTATAAATAAGGACCGAGAGCCTCTTGGAAAAGTTATCAAGCCGAAGAGATCACGAAGCTCCAGACGCTCACGCATCCAGGCTGATCATCGACTGTTCGACTACCTCCTTAGGAAAGATCGAGAAACAACTAGTTTGTAATCATTTTCTACGGATTAAAGTGTAGTTTGTTCAAGTCGATTAATAAAGGTAGTTATTTTATTTAATTGTCTTTGCATTTTACATTATGTTTTCTCTCTCTATCTTTTCATCTTCTTCTCCCAACATGCACGAGTAATTCTCCGCTTGTTAGGGTTCGTAGGATTAGGGTAGGCTAATGGACGATGAAAATAATTAAACCCTTTTTAAGTCCTATAAAGTTTAAGAACTTTATCAAAAGAATCATTAACATCCTAATCGGGCGCGCTAGCAATTCTTTGCTAGTTCCGACCGCGATTAGAGATTAGATTAATGATTGTTTTGGTAAAGGCTAGATATGAACGGAGTTCCGTGTCGAGATAAGGGTTAAGAGTGGGATTCTTTTTCCCTCCAGAAACCCTAATCTATATGCATCACCGTCGTTCTAGTTCTAAATCTATTAATGGATAAAAAGGGTAACTTTTAATTAATTGTCCATAACTACTAAATCCTAATGAACCCTACAAGACTTCTTATTATATTTACTACATCTTTAAAATAATCTAGATCTATATTTTACATTCTTGTTTAACATAGATCTAGAAACTTTTCACAAAATTCTTATTTCCTCCTCTCTTTTTCAACACATCTAAAGTAAGAGTAAAAGGTTCCACGTTTCCCTGAGGACGACCCGTACTCATCTCGGTCTAGCTACACGCGACACCGTTATTGATTACGGTTAAACTACAAACACACTATTTCGTATCAATCAAATGGTGCCGTTGCCGGGGATGCGTGCGTAATTTTTTATTTTTACTATTTGTGTTGGATTCTTAGACGAGTCATATCATTATTAACACAAAACTGCAAATTGCATATTTAACGATTTGTGTGTGAATTTTGCGAGGGAATCTGGAGTCGCGGACTTGAGGAAGTAGGAGATCTAGGGTTCCGAACTTCTCTGGTATATTTCTTAACTCCTTCTCTCTCCTCTAAATCCAATAAAATCTATTTTCTGCAGGATTCTTTGCAAAATCGCGCCGCAAAAAAAAAAATCTTTTTGCAAAAGTTTTGTGATTGGTTTTGTTTTGCATATTTAATACTGACTATAAGGGGAAAAGACCAAATCAAGATTAGGTGGTGATTTCATCACCCTTCCTAAGCCCCACAAATCACAAACTGAGCATATAGATCAACCCTTCATTAATTTAAAAAATATCTAGACCAGACTCTAAGGACTGTCGCGCTCAATAAGGACAGAGGAAGGTCGTGAGTAATCTATCGTTTATCCGCATTATTTTTGTAGTGCCTAGGCAAGTGTGTCGAAGGCTAGTGGTTTTTAATTAGGCCCACGACGTGGTTCCTTCCCACTTACCTGGCACTTACCTGGCTACAAGGGTAGTACGGAGGCGGTAGAGGATTTATCCTGCGGCTTGTCCTTTGGAAGTCTAGGAGCGGTCTAGAGACTGGACCTAGGTGACCTTAGTTCTAGGGTTGCTTGTGCATCTTAGGGAGATTTGTCTTGAGTCCCACTTTTTCAAAACAAGCCAATTTTAAATCACACACACGCTGCTACTTGCACTAAACCCGCTTAGTGCATGCTCGGCTGGACACGGGATCCTAGTGCCCGTCTTATCCGCGTTCCTGCTATCGACGCCGAAGTCGGTACTTCTTCATCTTCTTTTTCCCCACCACACACGACCGAGATGGACGGCACTCCATCAGATTATAACACCACGCTGCCACCGCCCGATGGTGCGCAGAATCCACCGTGCATCTCTCTCCAAGAGAGATGCTATCCTATCCGTGGTCCTCTTCCTACTTGTCTATCTCTTCCACCACCTAACGGGGATAATTTCGAGATTAAACCCCACTACATCAATTTGCTGCCCAAATTTCACGGGCTTGAGTCGGAAGACGCGTACGTTTTCATCACCAAATTTGAAAACGTATGCGCAATGATGGGTACTTCACAATTGACTTTAGATGCTATGCGCTTACGTCTTCTCCCATTCACACTGTGCGACTTGGCAGAAAAATGGCTTTACAATACTGCCGCACACTCTATCACTAATTGGGATAATTTGTCATAGGATTTCTTAAGAAGTTTTACCCAAATCATAAGACTGCCCACATTAGGAGCGAGATCAACCAGTTCACCCAGCTTCCCAATGAACCATTTTGGAAGTGCTTCGAACGTTTCAAAAATCTGCTTGTCCAATGTCCTCATCATGGAATCAATAGATGGGATTTATGCCGAATTATTTATGAGGGCATTGATCCAGCAACAAAGCAGATGCTTGAAACAATGTGTCAATGCAATTTCATGTCTAAAGATGATGGTGAAGCGTGGAAATATCTGGAAGACCTTGCTGAACACACGTTGCAGTGGGAAAGCGTAAGACCACCTTCAACTAAGGGAGGTATTCACCAGCTCGATGTTTCTATCGCAGTAAAAGCCGAAATGGCAGCGATTCAGAAGAAACTCGATGCTATTGAAAACAAGTTCTCAACATTCTCCCTAAATCAGGTCACGCTTCTTAAGACCGTCTGTGGTTGTTGTTCGGATCCTTCACACTTAACGGAAGAATGTCCTATGAATGCATCGTTTCAAGCTAATGCTGCTTTTCAGCAGCGACCTAGAAATGACCCTTATTCTTCCACGTACAATCAAGGATGGAGGAATCATCCTAACTTTGCTTGGAACCAAAACCAACAAAGCAATTATCAAAGACCTCCTCCACAGCAACCACAACCACAGAATCAGCCCCCCTTTCAGTCACAGAATTTCCAAAATCCGGCCAACATTTCTACACCACAAGTGGCCGGTACTGACAACTCACTTGCACAAACTTTGGATATGTTCATGAAACAATCTACGCAAATTTCGGCTGAGATGAGGTCTTCTATTGATACCATAACGAAAAACTCCACCTCCCATGGTGAGAGTATTAAATCATTAGAAAACCAAATCGCACAGTTAAACGCCGCAATAAGTGCGAGAGAGAAAGGGAAACTCCCATCTCAACCCATACCTAATCCTGGCCACTCACAAAGTTATAATGTGAGTGCTGTTACCACGTTGAGATCAGGAAAAGTGCTGAATAACCAAGTGGGTGAGCAATGTGATGATAGTGACACCAATGATACCCCAGCTTCTTCTTCTTCCCCTAATTCGTCTAGTCTCCTACCTTCACCCGAGCCTATTCTCCGTTTTCCCCAAGGCTCGAACCCTTCGCCCATTTCGCCAAATCTATCTAAGTCGATGCCCACTTCAATTTTGGGATCGAATCCGTCGCCACAGTCTTCTCCACAAACGTTGGACCCAAAACTTATTGATCAAGCACCTTATCCAAACAGGTTAAGGAGCAACAGACCAAGTCCACAAATGCAGAAGATTGTAGAAATTTTTAAGCAAGTTAACATAGATATTCCTCTCCTAGATGCTATTCAACAAGTTCCGTCATATGCGAAAATCCTAAAGGACTTGTGCACTAGGAAGAGAAAAGTTCAAGTACCTAAAAAAGTTTTCCTTGCGAGTAATGTGAGCACTGCTTTTACACAACAAGAACCCCGGAAGTCCTACAATTTCTATTTCCATTGGGGGTAAAAATATCAACCGTGCTCTACTCGATCTAGGTGCTAGTGTAAACTTGCTTCCGTATTCTGTTTATGAGCAATTAGGGATCGGAGAGTTAAAACCTGCGCATTGCACTCTTCAGATGGCCGATCGATCTATCACCCAACCTAGGGGTGAGCTAGAGGATGTGTTAATCAAAGTTGGGGAATTCATCTTCCCTGTGGACTTTATCGTTATAGATACACAACCTGTAGCAAACCCACGCAATCAAATCCCGGTGATACTCGGTCGACCCTTTTTGGCCACTTCCAACGCAGTAATCAATTGTAGAAACGGCTCTATGACCCTATCCTTTGGAAATAAGTCAATTGAGCTTGACATTTACAAGTTGGGAAGTGAACCCTCCGAACCCTATGCTCATGTGTGTTCTGTCGAATTAATGGATGTCGACAGCAGCGAATTTGATCAACCTCATAATTCTGACTCTTTTCATATGTTGTTGCTTGACACGGACTCTTCCACCGAGTTGTCCGGGTCAACATCTAACGCTGATGAGGAACCTTTTATAGAGTCTGACGATCACCCCATTTTTTCTGATGATATTATTCTTCGGGGTATCGATGAAAGCTTTGAGGAAATTTTCGCTGATGAACTCGCATTTTTACAAGACACGGGTGTTGAGATGAATCAACTCCAAGATGAAGAAATTGGACCTCCACCCCTTCTTTTGGACAATCATGATAATGCGAGTAATCCATCATTACTATCACTGTGTCGTCTCTCCAAATTGAGACGGAATCTTTTTCCATTACACCTCTTGTCACCTCCCCACTTCTTCACGTCCATAGGTGACATGTTCTTCCACCAACCTTGGTGCTTCATCGATAAAATTTTTGAATGGTTGGTGTTGACTTTTGGTCTTTGTAAGGCTTTACTTTGACCAATAACCTTGACCCCCTCGTGTGATTTAAAAAAAAAGATTAAAATTGTTTAACTCATGTTTGGGGGGGGGGATATTTTGGCTCTTGAAAGAAAATGATTTTTACAAAATTATGAGCCTAAAATAAGTTTGGGGGAGGATTTTCACTTTCATATATTCTTGCCCCCATTAATAATTTCCTCCCAAGTCTACAGGTTTTTGATCTTAACGGATGATATCAGTGAGGACACTAATGTAAACAGGTTTGGGGGAGGTTTGTGCTTATTTACGCATCAATTTGTATCATACTTTGCATAAGTACAACATTTTCAAAAATTTTAAAAAAAAATTCTTTTATAACAAAAGAGTAGAAAGTGAAAAATTACATCCAAAAGATAGGAATAGTATAAGAAAACCAAGAAAATTAGAAGTTTTCTTAAACGAACTAGTAATAAGTAGTTATGAGCTATTGTCCCAAGGGTTAGTAAGATGAAGGAAGTCACTAATCTGAGGATAAAAATAAGTCTGAAAAATAGTTTCTATTCTGGAATCCAAACATTTGAATGTTGATACCCTACTATATGCACTTATACACGTCTTGAAACTCGGGATAGTAGAGGATACCTTGAAATGCTCTTGTCTAAAAGCCAAAGTATGAAGGAAATGAAAAAAAATGAAGAAAATATAAAAATGGTGAAAAGAAAAAATGAACACTGGTTTTGTTATCACCAAGGCAGCAATAAAAAAATATAGCGAGGGTGCCTCTTCACCTAGTGCCCTAAGGCCAACTGGTCTGCGAGTCACTGCTAAGCCTTAGGTGGTGCAAGACGAGGAAAATATTATCACCTAATCAGCAAGCACATGAGTAATCGGTCGGTTAGTACCTCAAGAAGTATTAACGGTCGCATGAAAATTGTGTGAGCAAATTCAACTAAATATTCATCGATTAAAAAGTACTGAGGCAGATGGACAAGAGTATGATAGCTTGAATTGAATTCTCCGGGTGTAGGGATGTTATTTACACACACGTAGGGTTATATGATTGATGTTTGGATGAAAGGTGGGAATGAAGAATAAAGATGATGTTTTATTGAGGGATGATGTGATTTCTAATATCTTTTCATGACTATTAAGATAGGGCTCATGACAACTGAAAAGCTAGTATAGTTGGAAACTCTTATTTTCAAAGTCTTTCTTTTATGGTTCTTATCTTTATATGTAAATTTCACCATCTCTCTTTTGTTATTGGATTTTGTGGGTGTAATCCGTTGAAAACCCTCAGGAGACAACACTCCTCCTGCTAGGGACACCTAGAGGTTTAACGGCTTGTTGCACGTGCTCAGTGCAATCGTGTTGCCTACGAAAGTGTGCTTAGCTTTCTCCTTTCTTTTTCTCCTTCTCTTGAATAAACTAGTTTGCTCGGGACGATCAAAGATAAGTTTGGGGGTATTTGTTCAGTTGATAAAACTGCACATTTAATATGACATTTTTCCTACTATTATTATATAATAAAAGGTGTTTATTATAATATATGATACATATGAGGGTTTATCTGTAAAAATACTATTTTCATGTATTTATATATTATAAATAACATTTTGTAGGAAAAAGTAAGCATATAATATCCATGTAACATTTGGCCCATTTAAATATGCTTACCTTATTAAATACCTTTGACCAATTCTTAATGGTTAAGTTAATATCTCAATATAACAAACTCTACTAAATATTATTTGTTGAGATATTGTGCAGAATTTGCAGGGCTAAAATCAAGAAAATCAAAGTTGGCAAATCAAATCTACCAAAGATATTCAAGAAACTAATTCTGGTAGAAATGTAGAAAAGATTTTCAAAGTCTAGATACTCAAAAGATTACCAAGTGTTACAGATATGAAGCTACAAAAATTAGAGGCCATGATCTCACCAAAAGGGGGTGGATCCGCGGCCAAACCTATCTAATGGTCGCGGTTCCGCCGTGGATTTGAAGAGTTGAGATATGGGATTGTGGTGGTTAGGATCCTAACAACTAGTTTCCATATTAGGAAACTAGGGTTCTGGCTCTGTGATTATAAATGAGGACTGAGAGCCTCTTGGAAAAGTTATCAAGCCGAAGAGATCACGACGCTCCAGACGCTCACGCATCCAGGCTGATCATCGACTGTTCGACTACCTCCTTAGGAAAGATCGAGAAACAACTAGTTTGTAATCATTTTCTACGGATTAAAGTGTAGTTTGTTCAAGTCGATTAATAAAGGTAGTTATTTTATTTAATTGTCTTTGCATTTTACATTATGTTTTCTCTCTCTGTCTTTTCATCTTCTTCTCCCAACATACACGAGTAATTCTCCGCTTGTTAGGGTTCGTAGGATTAGGGTAGGCTAATGGACGATGAAAATAATTAAACCCTTTTTAAGTCCTATAAAGTTTAGGAACTTTATCAAAAGAATCATTAACATCCTAATCGGGCGCGCTAGCAATTCTTTGCTAGTTCCGACCGCGATTAGAGATTAGATTAATGATTGTTTTGGTAAAGGCTAGATATGAACGGAGTTCCGTGTCGAGATAAGGGTTAAGAGTGGGATTCTTTTTCCCTCCAGAAACCCTAATCTACACGCATCACCGTCGTTCTAGTTCTAAATCTATTAATGGATAAAAATGGTAACTTTTAATTAATCGTCCATAACTACTAAATCCTAACGAACCCTACAAGCCTTCTTATTATATTTACTACATCTTTAAAATAATATAGATCTATATTTTACATTCTTGTTTAACGTAGATCTAGAAACTTTTCACAAAATTCTTATTTCCTCCTCTCTTTTTCAACACATCTAAAGTAAGAGTAAAAGGTTCCACGTTTCCCTGAGGACGACCCGTACTCATCTCGGTCTAGCTACACGCGACACCGTTATTGATTGCGGTTATTTTACAAACACTTTTTCGAACCAATCAGGATCGTCACTTGCCCTTGATGGAGTTCTCCTACAGTAACAATTTTCAGAAGACGATTCAGATGGCACCTTTCGAGGCATTGTATGGGAGAAAGTGTCGATCACCAGTATGTTAGACCGAGCTCAGTGAGAGCAGGATTTTGGGACCGCGGCTAGTTCTGGAGAGTACGGAGAAGATCCAATTGATCCAGGATAGGATGAGAGCAGCCCAGAGCAGGCAGAAGTCTTATGCCGATCTCCGTCGTCGCAGACTTGAGTTCGCCGTAGGAGATCATGTTTTCTTATAGGTCTCGCCGATGAAGGATGTGATGAGGTTTGGAAAGAAAGGGAAGTTTAGTCCCAGATATGTAGGTCCTTTTGTGATCCTTGAGCGAATCGGTACCATTGCCTATCTTTTGGCACTTCCGCGTAGTTTTCCAAATGTACACCATGTATTTCATTTTTTGATGCTTTGCAAGTACCTTCATGACCCGTCTGACACAATTCAGCACCAGACGATCCCGCTACAGCGCGACCTTTCTTTCACCGAGCAGCCGGTAGTTATCTGGACCGGCAGGTGAAGAAACTACGGTCAAAGGTTTTACCGTCCGTGAAGGTTCTTCGGCGTGGCCCGAACAGCGAGGAGGTCACGTGGGAAGCTGAAAGAGAGATGCGGTAGAAGTTTCCCCATCTCTTCGAAGGTATGCGTAGTTAGATTTTAAATTTGGGGAGCGAATTTCTTTAAGGGGGAAGATTGCAACGTTTTAAATAGCGTTTAAAATAATTATGGATTAATTAGCGGGATAACATGCGTTTTTCAATAAAACCTAGTTAATAATTATTTCCACATAGGTATAAAATATACTAATTCACTTATGTAATTATTTATTAATTATCTATTCAATTAGTTATTTATTTAATTATTTGTTTATTTAATTATTTCTTTATTAAAAATTATATTTTAAGTACACTTACACACTAATCTAGTGTTAACAATAGGTTAGTATAGGTTAAAACAAGTTTATGCAACCATAACACATTTAGACACATTTTACAATTGGTTAACACAATTTAAATGTTGGATGGTTCTAGATTTTGAGAAAAGAAAAATAAAAATAAATAAGAAAAAATGAGGTATGGTGCATTTATGGAAGAGAGAGAAGGTGCCATGGCTTGATTACACTCTCACTCTTTTTCTCATCTCTTCTTCTCCCTTCTCTTTAACCTAAGAACCTCGCTCTACCTCATTAAAAACCCTACCCAGATCACCAAGAATCCTTCATTAATCTTTTCCAAAATCTTAATTCAAATGTCTTCAAGAGTTTCCTTGAAGCAAGTTTTCATTTTGGTGACAATCTTATCAAGTTCGGGCTTTCTTCATCTCTTGGTGTAATGTCTCTGAATTTATTGTACAGAATTTTCCAGTTTAATGTATAGAAATGAGTTATATACAGCCTGAGATTGAGTTATAAATTAATTTTATTAAATAACAGTAAGAAACAACTTGTAGCTCACTAGTAAAGCCTTGCACTGCTGTGACGTAGCCCCTGTGTTCGATCTCTATCAGACACATTATTTTTTTCTGATTTTTCTTTTTAACTTTTTGGAAGCCCAAAAGTTTACACGTGCAATACACATAAAAATGAAAAGTCAGAAAAATCAAACATGTGGAAAATGGAGTAAACACTGAGTTGTATACATGGCACGAATCCAGAGACACGAAGCCCTAGATCGGCCGGCGGAAAGCCTATAATCGCCGGTAGTGACGGTTCAAACATACCTTTAGGAAAAATTCACGAGGTAATGACCTACCTCTCACATACACATTTGGTTTCATAGCATGATACTCTTTGAATATATTTTTCGTTCTGAAGACATTATTACAAGAAAATACCACTTCCTATAAAAACCGGATTTCTTTTAAATTGTATTATAAATTCCTTTGCGATTATGCCTCTACAAGCCTCTTTAGAGGACCCGCTATTGGATGGTGCGGATTATCGCACATACTTAAGATAGTAGAGCGAGATGCAAACCTTCTTACGGAGCATTCGGTCTCAAAAAGTTTTAAATACGGTTTTTAAGAAAAACCAAATTTTCTAATTAAATAAAATTAATTTTTTAATAATTATATAAAATTACAAAATCCATATATTTTCAAAATATAATAAACTTATATTTTTTTAAATGAAAGAATTACAAGTTTCACTAAAATACCATTAAGATACCATCAAAAGAGTTTTACAATAAAATACCATGAACTTTCCAAGCTAAGAAATTATCACTAAAATACCTCAAATCCTTAAAATTCATATCTATGAAAACCCTAAATAATATAAATAAATACTCGAGGTTTATTTTGAAATTTTATAAAAATATTTTTTATAAACTCCCTCGAGTTATATAAAACAATATTTAAGGACTTTAGTAAATATAGGTTTAAGAGGGATCAATTCTCTTGAGCCCCGGAGAGCCGGAAAAAGTGAGTACTTGCCTATTTAAGATAGAAAACTTAACGGAGTTATCAATGGTAATTGTCTTGGAAAAAGACACAAATCCTGCCGTCCATGTGCAGCAGTTACCGATGACCCCCGAACCTAATTCAGGATCTTAATCGGTTACAAGTGTCTGACTCAGTTTGAGTCTAACTCAAACCTGAATCCAAACTCAAATCAAAGTCCAATTCAAACATGAATCCAAAGTCTAACATGAATACTTCAACTTGAACCTGAATACTTGAATTCAAACATCAATACCAAACATAAATACTTCACTTGACTTGACCTGACCGAACTATTGTTATAACTTGACATGACTTTTTGAATACATTATTACATCCTGAACCTGACTATTTGAACAACTTGCATCCATGGTTTCGGCAAGACTTGTAAATATAACCTATACAATACATTACGCGGGGATAACGGGGTAGATTGGTACGGAACATATTAACGTGGCACAAAATGGTCACTTAAAAGACACCAACATGAACTCTCGTACCGTTGTCCCGTGGGTTTTGACGGGGCCTTGTACTACATGTAGCCATAGTCTACAGGGTAAGATAGATTCCTCTCGTATATACAAATACCTTCTGTACCAAGCTACAAACAACTACATTAGAATAACAAGCATATACCTGTACAACTAACCAGTTTCATTTCACATTACTTGTTATATTCCATTCCTTCTTTTGGGACTTACGGAGCGCTAGTTCACTGACGACATTCCTGTCTATTTCTTTCTTTGGAATGTTCATCAGTAGGACCGGACTCTCAAGAGATCGAGCCTAGTTAGGAGGACTTGGAGCAGCTCACCGCTCAGCCAGACTACTAGCTCATCTTGTATTTACTTTCAGTTTGTATGCCATTGTTTAGGCATTGTTTGTATCATTGTACCTTTTCATTTTCAAACAGTTGTATGTAAAGTGAATGTAAATAAAAGTTGTTGTTTATTATTTTATATCACTTGTCATTCTTGTGCATTTTATATATATTGCTTAATTACGCTTAACGTATTTATTTCTTAGTAAATACGTTGCGGCCCGCCACGTCACCGTTTCCGTACACTGGGAAGCGGGGCGTGACAGGTTTTGTTGGCGGCCCATGTAGGTCAGTTCTGCATGAAGTCCTAAGAAATATATATCACAAGAATTATAAGAATAGGCAACTATACATTCCTTACATTCCAAATTCCTTGAATCTATCCTAACCTTTCCTTTTTTATCAAGGTCATGGATTCACCGAACAACACCAGCATGAATTTCAATGGCAACACCCCACCACCTACTCGACCACCACCACCTACCGTTGCAACTCCTATCAACGAGCAAACGGTACTGGTCGAGGCGATCAAGAGTCTCTTGGAGGGTCAGCAGCAGCAGACTGCTATCCTCATCCACCGCCCAGAAGCCGAGGCACCCGGAGTCAAGCAATTCCGGGAATTGCACCCGAAACAATTTTCAGGAAAAGATAACCCACTAGAGGAGGAAGAATAGGCTCAGTCGATAGGAGATGATCTGGCAGCAGCACAAGTGCCAGAGATTGCCTGGGTGAGAGTTGCGAAGCTGCAACTGACAGACAATTCCAGAGTCTGGTGGAAGGCTGAAGAAAGCAGTCTCACCCAACCGATTGAATGGAAGATGTTTCACGATATGTTCGACGCAAAGTACTTTCCTGAGACTACCCGTTTTGACATGGAGCAGCAGTTCATCCACTTAAAACAAGGCTCGATGTGGAGCAAGTCTTTGGATGAATATGATGCTAAGTTTACCATGCTTAACAGGTAAGATATTGTCTCAAATTCAAATTTATGATATCACTTACTACACTGCTGACACAAGGTCGTAGCAGGTTCGCTGCACACCTCATCCCGACTGCTGAGATCCGGGCACGACGATTGCAGTAAGGGTTCGACCTGGAAATCCAAGCTGCACTCGCTACAGAGGATTTCCCAACTCATGAACTGGCCCCGAAGGCAGCTCGCCGTTATGAAACGGTGGTGAAGAAGAAGGGTAAACCTCAGGCAGCTGGAATCAAACACCCTGCCACACAGATAGAATGAGGAGCCTTTTCTAGGTCGACATTTGCACCAAGGAGACCGGGGGGATCATTTAACCGGCCCAGTCCAGACTTTTATTTCTACTGCAAGAGGAATGGACACCTGGCGAAAGACTGCAGGCATGCAAATGGTCTGTGATTGGTTTATGGCACATCCACTCACGCCATAGGAGCATTTCCATATCAACTCAACCCAGCTCCAGCACCTAGACCCGCAATCACAGTCCCGCAGCGGCCAACTATTCAGGCTCATGCACCTCGTTTAGCTCTCCCTGTACCACCTCCACATGGACCTCCTGCACAGCCTCCTCGTCAATTCCACCAGGCAGAGAGAAACGTTCCTCAAGGGCAAGAAACGTGCCCCAAGGACAGAGGAATATGCCTCCAGCAAGGAGGAATATGAAAGGGTGTGTCTTAGCACCTCTACTAGATTTCCACATGCATCAAGTATGCAATTTAAAAAAATCTAAAGGTCTAAGCTACACTAACTGTTAGTGTATATGCCCTAAGGGCTATTATTGTATCATACTAGCTTGTATATTACTTAATGGAAGCTTAGGATATTCACAGTTGTATTAACAGTCTTGCTCAACATAGTAGTATGCTACTTGGTTTATATCTATCTTAATATGTGTATATGTTTCTTTTAGCATATCGCGAATACATATTGATAGAGCCCAAAGGATCTTGCTTGACTACCAGCGTTGTGATGGCAGTCACACTAGTGGGGGCTGGGTAGTCTACAAGCACATCCTTTTTCAGGTCCCTAGTCGTAGGATTATCGAAACAGGGCATCGATACTCCGGAGTAGACTAGTGTGTACGCTTCTCGTCCCAGCAGGGGAAATGGTCTGTCCCACAGCCATTAGTACTTTGTACTGGAGATAGTATGCAGGTGCTCGTTGGGTTACGGGTACATCGAACAGGACTCGCAGGGAACTGTTGTTTGGTATTATACCCGTTGTCAGTTAACAGTTCCCAGGTAACATGAGTACAGCATAGTCCGTAGACTTGACACTGCTGCTTCGCCTCGAGTGTGTTCCCACTGTTCTTAGATTGCTACCCTACCACGGCTTGGCTGAGTCGTGAAAACAGGTAGCAGTTAGGTGCAGTCCCGAAGCACTTGGATGCAGTGGCAGTTAGATAGGATTCGTCTCTCCCGGTATTGGGGGTTGATATCGCGCTGTGTTTGGAGAGCCATTACGCAAGGTCCCTGGCCAGGGAAAGCGAGATTTACTGGTAGATTTTCCAGTAGCTTCTCAAGGTGTAATGGGCTTCACTCCAACACGACTTATACCACTTTTAGGGGACTGACGCTTGCCCCCCCCCCCGGCCCGATATGCGATAGTCTTAAATGATCAGACCGGACTGTACGGAGATTGTCACTTCAGGCTCAGTCGGAGTTCGGATGGGTTTCCTCATCGGCCTTCTTACCGACATCCACCTGGGGACCGTTACGTACAGCTAGTACCGCTTGCGTCTTGTGGTTAAACCCACTGCCAGCGTAGTATCGAGTCTTTAGAGTCCCACACAGAGGGTTTCCCTGCTTCAGGCGAAACGATATAGAGGTCCTATAGTTTTACGACAGGATTCAGACATATACGTGTACTTGTGCACGTGTGATGTTCGGATAGATTTTACTAGCGGGCTTTAGCTTAAGCCAGATTATAGTATTGGATTATTGGATTTATGCAGTCTCAGTATATCCGTGTTTTTCGTAAATACGGATGGGAGGGGCATTCTCGTAATTACTCGAGAAACTTCTAGAAGAAAGGTGACTCATTTAGTTTTAATTCATTTATGAATTAAACTAAATGAGGTGGAGAGGTGATGTGTTATTTGCATTAAATGTTTTAATGACTCATGAGATGATTCATCCAAAGTGAGTTAATGAAGCATGGTTGTTATTAATGTATATTATTATGGATAATTATCATGCTTCATATATTCACAAATGAGTTATTATTCATTATCATTCTCACATACACACTCTCTCTCCTCAAGCTCTCCTCTTCATCAGCCTAACCCTAATCCTCTCATGTGTTGAGATCCCAAGGGTTAGAAAGACTAATAGATCCTTAATCCATCTCTGTATTCTCTAAGTCACTTGGATTAGCAATCCTAGCCACTTAGTTACCTCAAGTTAGAGGTTAAAGCTTGAAGAAGGAACTCTCGGGTGGATCTTCTATTACATCGAGGAGGCCGACGAGGAGGTGAACTACAAGAACAAGAAGGACTAGTATCTTTAGGTTTAATCATCTATCATAGTAGTTAATCACTTCTAGATAGTTGTTAGTTAGGGTTTAGCAAAAATCTGTTTGATAGTCGATGTTACTTTGAACAAAATGATTGTTTTACCTATTCCGCCTCCCCGCATCTAGTGGGGTGTGTAACGTTGATTTACAGTGGTATCAGAGCCTAGCTAAACCATAACTAACATGTTAGCAAAGTCTTTAGAAATTCAATCGCAATTTAATCCCGAAAAATCGACGTTTTCACCAAGTTTCTGCCGATTTTAAATTGGGGTCTAAAAATTTTTCAGGGACCCTTAAAAATACAAGCATGGTTTTTTAAGAATTGTAAAGAAATTTGGGATCGTGACTCGGCCAAACCACCGCGGAACCGCGGCCGATCGAAGCGGTCCGCCGCAGAACCGCGGCTGATCCAAGCGGTCCGCCGCGGATCCGCGGCCGAGTTGACACCGAGTCAACCCAAATTTGCTCAGTTATTCTTCTGTGTTGATGTTGGGTTTTCTGGGATATTTTTTTTCTACTCAACTTTTATGTCCACAGAGAATTATTTAGAGTAGATTCATATGTGGTGCTTGATCGAAATTCTAAGAACTTTGGCTAACTGGATTATATCTGTGTTGGTTTTAATGTATTCGTAAACCTCCCCTAATTGCTAGTATGTCGGTTAGCAGGGGGTTGCACATTTCTGTAACGGTTAATTTATGTTTGTGAATATGAACTTGTTGGATTGTCGTGAATGGATAGCCGGGGATATGAGACAAGTGTTTCTTTCATTCAAATGTAAATTGTAATTTGTTGTAATATTCTTTTGCGGGGCACATCCGGGTTGAGGTTGTAGCCACCGTTATATTATTTCATTTACTGTTTTCTGCTCCAAGGATAGACCCAAGGTAGGGTGCACAAATTACCGGGTACTTTGAAGTGTTTAGTGGCCTACTCACGTCGTTAAGGGAGACCGCTTCACTTCGGGTACTTTACGGGTAGTTTGTCGTACCCGTAGGGGTCTAGGGTGGGGTTGGCTATTCATCATGACTATGTAATCCGTCTTTCATTGCAGGATCAAAGGAAATGCGGATTCCTAGCATATCCAATATGTTCATCTGTGATCTGGAATGCCTATTATTGCGTCTGACGAATGTACAATATCTATATATGATATCTAGTAGGCGTTGCTTATGTTTTGCATCCGCGCTAGCCCATCCCCCGCTCTGTCGTTAGTTAAGTAACCTAACGGGTGAATGACGGGGCCCATTGGCGGATGCGGATGGCATAAGCGAACGTTGTATTTTCGTTGTTTTCTGCAATGATAGGTTAATTGATAGGACGCATTATTTTAATGCAAAGAAAATAGAACAAAGTTGAATCGTTGGAACAATTTAAAAGAAACCAATTGGTTATTTTAAAACAGCAGATTTTTAATTGTGGAGCTTAAACCACTCCTTTTAAAAGCTATCGGGTTCCTTCGATCATATCAAGTTCACTACGTTCACGGTTTCGCCAAAACCATTCGTAGCCCTCCGTCATTTCATTTGGGTATTCAGTAGTATTCAAGCTATGTATTTTGACCAACGCCAAGTTATAGTGTTTGGTAGCTGCTGGGTATCATCTATTGCATAGATAGATGAGTTGGTTTGGGACAGACGTACTGCCATTTGGCCAACGTCAGGGGTATGTACGGATGTGTTCAATGGGTAGAACTTGACATGTGACTTATGACATTTTGACCAACGCCAAGGTCATAAGAGCATGGAGCAAAAATCCACATCGGGAGTTTCTAAAGAAACTGAAACTTGCTAGAGATGCATACCATTTGGAGTGTGATAAATTTGGTAGGATTCCTTCAGCTTTATCACACGATGATATTTGGATCCTGATCCTACTGTGAGTATATGCTACTCATCAGGAGATTCTTTCACTTAACGATCAATGCTATAAACCAAGTAGGTGTCGAGAAAGGTGTCAGCGGGGCTACGCCCCCAGGGAAAAGAGGTTATTTAATTAAGGAACTTCGCGAAAGCGTCGTAAAACCTCTCTCGAAGTACCGACACCGGCCTGGCTGAACGGTTAAGCAAGTATTGTACAGTAAGAATAGTCCTGACTAGTTCTTCCTTTTTGGTTTGAGGAAGGATTCGAGAAACAGTGGAAGCCATCCTGTTTAGATAAACTAAAAACCACTCTAAACTTGGAAGAGCATCATGCTAAAGTGTTTTCTTCTCTCTCTCCTAATTGCAGCGACCATGAACATGACGGGCCTTAAGTTATTATTAGATAAAAATATTTTTACAGGGCCAAACTATAAAGATTGGTTCAGGAATGTCAATATGGCAATCACCTATGACAAATTGAGGTATGTCCTTACTACTAAGGCCCCTGCCGTCCCAGGTCCAGAATCCAGTATCGCGGATAAGGAAATCCGCAAGACCTGGAAGATAGACTGCGCGAGGGCCAAATGCATCGTGCTTGCCTCTATGGATAATGAACATCAGAGGAGGCACGAGGATATGGATCTTGAATCCATATTTCTCCACACCAAGGAACTGTATGGAGAGCAATCTCGTATAGCTAGATACGAGACCTCGAAGAACTTGTTTCAATCGAGGCTGGCCGTCGGATCATCTGCAGGGGAACATGTCCTTAAGATGATTGGCTATATTGAAGAGCTCGCGGACCTCGGGACAACATTAGAGAACGAGCTGTATACAGAATTGGTTCTTCAGTCCCTTCCTTCCACCTACGCCCAGTTTATCTTGAATTTCAATATTCAAGGTAAAGAAGTTGAACTTCCAGAATTTCTTAACATGTTGAGGAGTGCAGAGGGCACCTTGCAGAAAGCAAGGGAAATGCCCGCTATGTTTGTTCATGGTGCTTCCTCTTCCAGGTCCAAGGCAAGGGCCAAATGAAGGAAGAAGAAGGACACTACCAAACCAAGAGGTGGTGTTGGTAAGGTGGGAGTCAAGGGAAAGGCAAAGGTTGCGATGCCATATAGTAGCAAAGGATGAGTGCTTCCACCGTCGTAGGAAAGGCCATTGGAAAAAGGATTGCAAAGCTTGGAATGCTAAGAACCAGGACCCGAGGCAAGTTGTGGCTTCGGCTTCAGGTGTGTTTGTAATTGAAAATTGTCTGTCAATCAACTCTACTTCCTGGGTATTGGATAATGGATCAGGATCTCATATATGCAATTCATTGCAGGCACTGAGAAGCCGTAGAGTACTGAAGGTTGGTGATATGACCCTCCAGGTTTCTAACGGAGCGAGCGTGGGTGCTGTGTCCGTAGGGGATTATCACCTTGGATTGACGAGTGGACATATTTTGGTTTTGCGCAACTGTTTTTATATACCTATTTTAACGTGTAATATCATATCAATATCGTTGTTATCAAAAGAAGGTTATGATTTCACGTTTGTAAGCGATGTTGTTAACATCCACCTTAATCATGGTTTGATTGGGTCCGGTACACTAGATAACGGTATATACGTATTAAACCAATTACAGATTTTCAATGTCCAGAACACACTAAAAAGAAAGTCTTCAGATATAAATCAGGCTTTCTTATGGCATTGTAGACTAGGTCACATCAATGAGACAAGGTTAACTAAGTTACATAAAGAAGGATATTTGGATCCGTTTGAATATCAATCTTATGCCACTTGTCAATCATGTCTCAAAGGAAAGATGACAAAGACTTCGTTCACTGGACACAAAGTAAGAGCGAGCGAGCTCTTAGGACTCATACACAGCGATGTATGTGGCCCAATGTCTACACATGCATGAAGCGGTTTTTCACATTTCATTACTTTTACGGATGATTACTCTAGGTATGGATTCATTTTCTTGATGAAACATAAATCCGAGGCCTTTGAGAAATTCCGAGAATATAAGAATGAAGTAGGGAGCAGTGTGTGCATGTATGTATGGAGTCATATTAATTATATGTGATGGGCAAGAAAGGGGTGAGAGATCTTCATCTCTCAAGCCTTCCCCAAAGCTAACCCTAACAAGCGAGGAGACTACTCGCTCATTAGGGAATTGAAAAACATCTCTAAACTATTTATCTAGGGCAAGGAATTAAAGATCTAACTAGGGAAGATAATAAAATTTAAACTAAGGCAGAATAAAAATTAACTTACTTTATTGATGGCTCTCTCCAAACATTTACACAGGACTTTTCAGATCTGAATAGATGAAATGAAAAGAGGCATGAGCTCATACAAGATTTTAGGGTTCCTATTTATAGAGGATAGAAACCCTAGGGTTATAATCGACTCGCACATCTGCTATTACAAAAATACCCCTAGGAAGACTAGTCAACGCGCCGCCAGATGTAACAAATTTTCTGCACCGACACGGGTCCCACATGGCCGCGGATCCGTGGCCATAGGGCCTGTTTGGCCGCGGTTCCGCGGCCAAGTTTAGAGATTGTGCTCTGTGTTTCTGTGTTGCTTCTAGATGACTGTTTCTTCTTGTATCTACAGTTGTTTCTTCAGATTGGCTTATAGGTTTCTTCCAGATCTCCACAGTGAATAATTGTAGTGGACTTTTACCATTGCTTCGTGACGAAGTCTTGAACCTTGCGCTGCCTTGTATTTTGTGAACTGATCTTCGTGTAGGCTTTATCAAGATTCCACCATTTATTGGTCGTTGTCTCACTTTTGTATCATCTTATGTCTTTTTCACTGTTTTTGCTCCAAGAACCGGTAACCTGTAACTATATAGCAGACATGGGTCAAAAGCACCTGTTTATTTGTAAAATGCATAAGAATGGGGAATATAGTAATGCAATATTATGATATGAACAAATACCCCCAATCTTATCTTTTGCACGTCCTCGAGTAAACCTAGTTTTATTCTCAACAAAATCCTAACCTCACTTTTGCAGGGAATCGCGATTGCACTGAGCTCGTGCAACAAGCCGTTAAACCTCTAGGTGTCCCTAGTAGGAGGAGAGTTGTCTTCTGAGGGTTTTCAGCGGATACTACCCACAAAATCCTATCAATTTGGCTTATCGACTTTTATTCTCCAATTAGGTTTTCTAACAAGAAATTCTAATATCGTCAACTCGTAAATTATCCACCCGTATTCTTCACGCTTCATTATCGTTTAACTTAATATTATATATGTTCTGCAGACCTACTTAGCTTTCGGCATCTTTTTAAGTTTTCCTTCTAGGGTTCTATCTCAACTTAGGAATTTTTATCATCTCTATTAAAGATATAAGTCATATTCTTCATTCCTATCTCTTATCTAAACCCCAATTACCTACCCCTACTTGTGTGTATAAATCACCCCTACACTTGGAAATTCAAATCAAGCAATCATACTATTGTCCATTGTCCAAAGCACTTCTTAATTGGTGAATTTTTAGATGAAGTTTGCTCACACATCCTTCATGCGACCGTTAATACTTCTTGAGGTACCTACAACCGATTACAAGATGTGTTTGCACATTAAAGCGTAATTCCTAGTCTTTGTAACACCTAAGGATTTAGCAGTGACTCCCAAACCAGTTGGTCTAAGTCACTAGGTGATGAAGCACCCTCGCTAAATATTTTTCTATTTTTGCAGCCTTAAGTAATTACAAAAACCAGTGTTCATTTTTTATCTCTTTATTCACACTTGTATAATTTTTTTTATATTAAGGACTTTTAGAAAAGAGCATTTTAAGGTCTCCTCTACTATTCCAAATTTCAAGGTGCGTGTTTGTGCAATCTGTAGGGTATATATTTTCAGAATTTAGACTTAAGCTTAGGAATTATTTTTCAAACATATACTTTAATAAAAACATCAATACTCTTCCTTTATCTTGACTTAGCCCAAGAAGTGAACTCGAAATTTGCCTATTTCTAAATAAACTATAAAGACATATACTTTCTACCATTAAATTTTAAGAAAGGTTATTTTTAGGGTTTTTAATTTACTAAGTATAAGATCTAGTTGTTCCTAGGTAGTCAACCTTTTTGTCAAACTCAAGTCAATTAGCGCCAAAATTGAATACTTTAATTTTTATAATTTTTTAAATTTTCAATTTTTATGGGTTTTAAAATAAGTATGCAAATGCAAAAATATACACATGAATGCGAAGGAAGAAGGCTTACAGAGCATACCCCCAAACATAAACCTGACAGTGTCCTTACTGTCATGCTACATCAAGAGGGTCAAAATGTCGGCACTCCCCTGTTTATTTATTTAAAAAAAAATTATTATTTTTTTATTGTTAATAGAAAAAACAAAAAATATATATACATATATACAACAAGGTCCTCCCCAAACTAAACAAGGCCTTACACAGACCAAAGGTTAGCACCAACCATTCAAAAATTCTATCGTGATAATGGTAGGGTTGGTGGAAGAATGGAGTGTAGAGGAAGGAGTGGAGAAACACACGAGATCGTATGGGAAGAAGGGTGGAATAAGGTCTCGGTGGAGGAGAAGAAGGGCAGAAAAGAGAAAGAGGTGTAGCACGAACTTGAGGGTGTAAATTGAGTGAGTAAATTAGCACAATTTGTGATGACCGATTTGTTAAAAGCGATTGTGCTAATCTATCAACCCGTCGAGAAATGGGGTCAAATCCATCAAGATTCGCAAGAAAACATGGGTATGTCGAACTTGGTAAACCCTCCATTGAAAATAGAAACGCGACGGAGTCTTGGGTGGTCGAAATGATAGGATGGACGAAAGGGAGTGATTTAGGGATAGTCTTATTCTCACCTAAGTAATCTGTTTAGAACTTGAAGGATTCCATCAATGGTTCGAAATAACTGTAAGCAACCGAGTCTGATGGTTCAACTAACTCATCTGAAATTCAAAGGACTCAAACTCGGGAGGTGAGTTTTCAACATCGTCCGAAAAAGTGAAGCACTCGTAATCGTTATCGGCTGTGAGAACTGTGTCAGATTCAAAGAGGAACGCACTAGTGGCGTCAAAACCGTTATTGTAAGTGCACGGCGGCGCCCCGGCCGTCAATCCGACGCCGGAATGCGGAAACGAAAAACTTTGCAAACTAGCAAACCTGCACCACCGCGCACTAAAACCCGGATCGAGCCATTAAACTAGTCCTAGTTATCAAGGGAAGGGGTATAGAGATATACCGAGCGATCCGTGTCCTTCGGTCTTCTCGTCGTCGTCCCGATCTCCTCGCGGAATCTCCGGTCTCCACCTCGCCGCCGGAAGGGCACCACATCGCCGGCTTCTTTTACGGGCTCCGACCTCTGGTCCGAGGCAACTCGGGCACGAAGTTGGCGAGTCGACGTGCCCAAGATTTGCTGTAGAATGTAGTGTAGAGAACTATGTCTCTTTTGGGGTTGTGGGAAGTTGCCTTTTGGTGGAGGAAATGATATATGAACTTTTGTGGAGGAACTTGGGGATTTTTCAAGCATCAAGAGAACAAAATCCCCACTACAAGAATTTTGGACAGCCCCCAAAACCCTTTGGGCGGCCATGCATAATGGGAATGGAGAGAGTAACACCAAGGGGTGTGTGTGGATCAAATGATACGAGAGAGAGAGAGAAAATAGTGATCATGATCAAGAATCATTAGAACCAAATCCACACTCCAAAACCTCAACATGACACCAAAGGTCAAGTCATCATATCTCCACAAATCAACCATGATGACTAAAAGAAAATCAAATGAAATCAAATGATGGTGTAGTCATCATGACACAACAAAATGCAAAGACAACCCTCCACAATGCTTATTTGCACAATTGCAAATAAGCCCTCCTCCACCAAACTTCAGCCAATGAAAGATACAAAGAAAAATGGCCGAAACCGGAAAGCAAACTGGCAACTCCAGAAAATTGATCCCGTAATAAATTACAGGAAAACCCTGATACTGTGTATACAGACCCGCATCTGTATTCCGATCGAATACAAATGCAATGAGACAAAATCTACACTGTACTATACTAGGATCCGGCTTAAACCAAAGCCGGCTAGTATTAACCGTCCGATCCTGATCCGTGCAATACCGCACGTATCTGATCGAACCCTGCCATATCACCATACGGCCTCTACAGCGTTTCTCCCGAAAACTTGAGCAACTGAATGTGGGGGACTCTAAAGACTCGTCAATACTATGGCTGTGGATTTAACCACTAGCACGTCAGAGGTATTAGCCATACGTGACGGGCTTCCAGCTATTGACCAAAAGGGACGTCGATGAGCGAACTCATCCTGACACACTACTGAACCTGTCGGTGACAATATCCGTACAGTCCGGTCCGTTCGTCTATGAGCATCGCATGGCGGGCCTAGGGGGATAGCAAAAGTCAGACCCCAAAAGCGGTACAAGTCGTGTCGGAGTGTATCCCAGAACATCCTGAGATACTACTGGAATACCTACCAGTAAATCTCCTGCCTTGGCCAAGGACTTTTCATGTTCTGGCTCTCCTAGACACAGCGCGACCTCATCCCCAATACCGGGAGAGACGAACCCCCGAAGATCCGCTCACTGCCTCCATATGGCTTGGGACTGTACCCAACTAAAACTTGCTTGCACGTCTCCTTTGAGCGTGGTAGGGTAGTAATCAAAGTACAGTGGGAACTCACAAGAGACAAATGACGATCCTCAGGTCGATGAACTAACCTGTACACATGTCACCAGGGAACTGCTATCTGACGTCTGGTATAAGACCAACTAGCATGTTCCCGGCGAGTCCTGTCCGGTGTACTCATAACCTAATGAGCACCTGTATACATCTTAGGTGAACCAACTGACACCAGTGGCTTGTGAGACCGGCCACCGCCCCTCGTCGGGGTCTCGACCGTATACACTAGTCTACTCTGGAGTATCGATGCCCTGTCTCGAAACTCCCACGACTAGGGACCTTTTAAGGATGTGCTTATAGACTACCAGCACCCACGTATATGATCGCCCTCATACTGCTGGCAATCAAGTAAGAATCCTAGGGGCTCTATCAACGTGCAATAGTGACCTGTCAGGTCACCTAAAGCAGTACACGATGATAAAGATAAACGAGATAGCATACTATCATCTTGAGTAAGACTGTCCTACCGGGATAGGTCCTCCCTCAATCATTGCAATCACGTGCCTGTGATCCAATAATTGACTCTGAGGGCACTATCTCCAACAATCTCCCACTTGCACTCAAGGCTAATTATTGCGATGTCGCATACTCACAGCCCGTGTGATACTGAACACCCAACTCCTCTACTAGTCAGTCTCACAAAGCTCGTTTTCGAAACTATTGCATTCGAGGAATAGCCTCAGTGAGTGGATCTGCCTTGATGTTTCATTCTATGTCTCTCTTAATCTCAAGTTCGCGGAGAAACCCATCTCCCGAAATGAGCAATACCTGTCTTAGAATGTGTCGGGATGTCTGATGGGACCTAGCTCATAAATGAACTCCAAATCCAAACTTCTTAGACTGTATCGTCAACTGAACTTAATCAGTATCCTGCGCCATGCCTCCCTCAGTATTGCCTTGGACCACCTGTCCAAAATACTACCCCTCGTCAGAAGGAAAACTATAACTCTGACAACCTCCCTGTCGTCCAGGTCACCTTAGAAGCCTGGAATGATAACTGTCTCCCGAAGGAGGCTGTTGTTATCATATCCCTAGAACATCCACTTATGTTCTAAAACTACTTCCGACTATTTCTCCAGGATTGGATCAATATCTTATTGCATCTGCTGCAAAAACAACATCTGGTGTGGTACTTGACATCTCATGATTGACTCAATTGCCTAAGCAAGTGATCTGCCAATCATGCATATCCCTCTCCTCTTTAGTCTGTAAGACACCTTTAGAGAGGGTGACTCCATCACCTGCAGGTACACCACCATGCCTGGAGTCGTCCATTCTAAATACTCTTAGAATGCTGTCAAAGTACCCAGATTGGGAAACTACCCAAATCTAGATCTAAAACCATAGATCTAATAACCAGTATGTCTGATATAATGTCCAAGTCCCATGTGGAGAAACCACTGTGTGACGACCAAAGTATAACCGATTGTAGTATAGGAATATCAGTTCCTACTCTGTGTATGTCATCCAAATACCATGACATCACACCCTACTACCTTCTCAACAGATCCATCCCCTATTCTGATGAAGTCAAACTTATGACTGTCACATCAGAAATTGATGATCTTTCTCCGCTATTTCTGCTTTAGTCTATAAATAGACATAAGCCACTTGTCCACCATGCTTCCGCTGCTCCCACTGACCACGACAACCCTCTGGCAGAGTCATATAGACGTACACTTCTAAAGCCATTTTAGAACGACGCTATACTCATCCTCCTGCTGGGTCTCACAGTCTGGAACAACAGCAATGGCAAGTCTGGGTAAACAAGAACTTCCCTGTCACCGTCCTTGAGGCTACCGGAGTACCTCTCGGGTGCCTGAGGTTACCTACCGTATCTGCGGAGTGGCCAATGGAATGTCAAGCCAGATTGAATCTTTAGGTTCCTTTCAAATCTTCAGTAATCGTT
The DNA here is from genome assembly GCA_030015575.1 of Agapanthus africanus. Lineage (NCBI taxonomy): Eukaryota > Viridiplantae > Streptophyta > Magnoliopsida > Asparagales > Amaryllidaceae > Agapanthus > Agapanthus africanus. The sequence goes on from CM057348.1 coordinate 540,916,787, forward strand.
TGTGGTTCTGGAATCACTTCCAGTTCTACCATACTCCCACTACTGTTTTCTGAAAAAAATCCATTTTTATTAAAACTGTGGCGAGTCTGGAACAATATCGCTATTGATCTTCCAGATGGTAGAAAGTCAACCCTCGTCATATCCTGGGTTAACCCACAAACAGCCATTACAGAAACGTGCCTGGAGTTATTCAGAGTCTGGTTTTAGGCATAAGCCGGACAACTCCCCGTACCTTAACATCGTTAAGATATGAACTGTTCTATATCCAATATAGAACCAGAGGCACTGATTTAATTGAACCAGATTCAAATCATGCAGCTGTCTCCAGCGCATGTCAACTAAATGGAAGGAGGCCGATCAGCGTTACTCAACTTAGGAATGCTTCCAATTATGAGTAATCTGAAAGAAAAGCTAGTTTTCTTAATCACTACCATCAACTGAATACCATACTCAGGTATCTACATCTTCGATCACCTTGAAGAATCCCGATACTTGCAACACCTGGTTCTCTACTCTATTCATATACCTATAACTTCTCAAAATTCGGACCCTGTGTTTCCACGAAACACCTGTCTAAAAACTAGAGAAGTCATAAGTAAACCGAAAATAGTACGAGGACCATCCCCTCTGTCCTAATGGACACTGGACAACATACAATAGTCTGTATAAGTCCCTTGAGTCGAATAACTCACTCCCTGTGTGTTGCAGGTTGAAAACTGTACTTATGGTTAAGAAGAATTACACCGATATTTAATGCTCCTTACCTAACAATCCACTGATATAGGTAAATGTCGTAGACATAATTTCAAAAAGGTATATCTCACTCTATAAAAATAGACGTACAGATATATCAATTTGAATTTGGTGCATGACAGCGGATATTCAAAACCAAATATTTGCCGTCCGGCAAACAACCCAGGTGACTTCCTCAAATATCACCGATTACAACGAATCCCGATATAATGAGGATGATCACCTAATTCCCAATAACTTACTCCCACTCATCATCTGTAAAACCATACAGATGTGAGAATCATACCTGGTAAATACATACCCTGGAGTAAGTATCTAATCGGGAAATCAGTTTTCCTTTACAGTACACAGTGAAACCGAAACATTGAAATGTTTCGATGGGGTATCCCGGTATTCCTAGTAATGCCTCTTCCATTATCCAGATTCACAACTGTAACCGTGTAATTCTTTGCCATCTTTCCAAATCCCTTTCTATGTCTTTAGTCATTACCTTCTGTACACCCCTTTAGGCCAAATGGTTTTCTTCCTTCCCTACCGTTCGGCACCAGCCTATGGTTTGGAAGAAGACTATCCAATAAGCATAATGGGTGTACTGTCCTAATCTTAGGAGCACTCGCAATGCGAGAGAAGGTGAAGATAAAAGACAACCGAATAATCCTTATTCCTATTTCTCCTGAACCAGAATCCATCCCCGAACTGGAACAAGTTCCTTTCGAGTTCGTATATAACCATACGATGGAGTATCCAATAAACTGTGGATCTTCGTAGTGATACGGAGTGTTCTGGAGAAATACAAAGGTGATTTAGGATTGGCGAATAAATACTTGGTTTGGCCGTGAATAGCAGTCGCAATTTACTTTTCCCTCTTACTAATCCCTTGATATGTCTTTACTTAATACCTTCTGTACACCATTGTTATGCTAATTGGTTTTCCTTATTCCCTAACATTCGGCACCAGCCTAAGCTTTGGAAGAAGACTATCCAATTTGCGTAATAGGTGTACTATCTCCTAAACCAAGGAGTACTCGCAACCTGAGAGAAGGTAAAAGGAAAAGACAACTGAATAGTCCTATTCGTTTTCTCCAGAACCAGAAACCATCCTCGAATAAATTCCTTCGAGTTCGTATATAACCATACGATGGTTTTTTCCAATTGAAGTGGACGTTCGTAGTAATACGGGGTGTCCTGGAGAAAAGGGTAAAAGTAGGAGTGGCAATGAGGTTTGCAACTCTGACAATCCAAAAGCCAGTGTTTAAGAAGGTTCGGTTAATTTTGGTCACTGAGTCATAGTCTTAGGGTCGGGTCAATGGTCGCTGCCAAAGAGAGAGAGAAAAGAAACACTCAGCGTGCACTCTAACCTAGATCAGAATGGTTACCAATTTATCTAATCTGGAAACCTCCCATTGTACCGTCAAATTCTCCTCCAAACCTGAAAGAAAAATTAGTCGGGATCACCCGAGGAGTAAACTAACTCATCAGTGGGAATCGGGATCCAACTATCATCGCATGATAACGTGACGGAATCCGCTCACGTCATCACACTCCAGAAGTTATGCGCATATCTGGCAAGTTTCAGTTTCTTTAGAAACTCCCGATGTGATTTTTACCCCATGCTCTTATGACCTTGACTTTGGCCAACATATCATAAGTCACATGTCAAGTTCTACCTGTCATTCTCCAGGTTAATTTGAGCCCACCCGTACATACCCTTGACTTTGGCCAAAATAGTAGTACGACTGCCCCAAACCAACGTATCTATCTATGCTGCATATGAATACCCAATAGCTACCAATCACTGTGCCTTGACTTTGGCTAACATACACAGCTTGAATACTATTGACCACCCATATGAAACGACGGAGGGCTACGAATGGTTTCTGGCGAAAACCTTTAACGTAATGAACTTGATATCGTTGAAAGAACCGGATAGCTCTTAAAATATAGTGACGAAAACCTTTGCTAAAGAGGTCACTCCCGGTGAAGGGATCTCGGCTCTTTCCCCGTAGAATGAGGTGCAGGATATTCCAACTGAATACCACGATGCAAAGCAAAAGTAATCGGCTATAGTGAAGTTATTGCCCTGACGTAAACTTTTGTCCAAGGGGTCACTCCCGATGAAGGGATCTCGGCCCTTGCCTCGTCGACTGAGGAGAAGGATATTCCAACTGAATACCACGATGCAAAACAAAAGTGAACGTCCTTGCAATAACAACTTTTTGAAAAGTGTTCCAACAACATCAGAATAGATTTGTTTTTAACTTGCATTGATCCGAATCAACGCAGTCCCATCAATTGATCACACCAATAAAGAATGAAAATAATGATGTACGTATATGCCATCTGCATTCGCCACTGGGTCCCGTCATTACCCGTTAGGTTACTTAACTAACGACTGAGCGGGGACTGGACTAGCGCGGATGCAAAACATATACAACATCTACTAGTATATATATCAATATATAATATTTCGCTCAAGGCGTGATAAAATGCAACATCACAGAAATGTACAGCATCACAGAACAATACAGATATCCGGGATCCCCGGGTTTCACAGAGCCACTACTGAAACCCGACGTTCCCCTGGTCGTGTGGATAGCCTGTGCAATGAAATCCTAGACCCCTACGGGCGCGGCAAGTTACCCGCCAAAACGTGAAGCGAGGCAGCCCCCTTCAGCAACGTGAATGGACCACCCAGCACTTCACGGAATCCGGTAACTTGGGCATCCCTCCTGGGTCAACCTGTACCCCCTACGAGTGCGGCGAATAGCCCGCCAATTCTAGAGTAAAGCCCCCTCCGTCTCAATGCCATGAGATGCGGGCTTGTTGCCCTCTAGAACCCGGCTATCCGTGCACCCCACCTTGGGATAATCCTAGTACAGAAAGTAAAATATACATACAACGGGTACATCGACCTCAACCTGGTCGTGCCCCAAAAGAATAATATACAAACTGGCAGTGATGGCAGTCCACATGTCGGACGCTCGCCCCGCAATATCAAATGCACATAATACAACCAAATCTATACTACCATTGCATCCAGGCTATCCCCCACGACCAATCCGCAATATCACAGCACAATCACAGAACATCAGCGTGAATGTCACGTTCGCAAATCCGTCTAACCGGGCTATAGCAGTTAGACGGGATTTACCGATCAAGTGACATTCACGGTCGTAGATATAATGTAAATACTGTGAACTAATGTGTTTAAAATTTTCGATCGATCAAATTTTACCAAGTGGGCCCCAAGCTTTACTGTAGCACTTAAAGAAATTCTGGGCCCAAAAATAATATTCCAAAACCCCTATTTCCAACCCAAAAGCCCACTGAGAAAAATTGGCATAATGATAACACAGAACCGCCGCGGAACCGCGGCCAGAAGGGGGTTTTGGCCGCGTTTCCGCGGTCTTCCTATTGAATCATGGTGTCGAATTTTTACAGTAAGCTAAAAAGTCCCTGCACACACTTCTGCAACACACTGAAAAAAATTTCGAGCCAGAAAAAAATTCGACAGAAAACTGATGCAATGAAAACGCGGGTTTTTGGAATTTTGTTCGATCGAAAGTGTAAACACATTAGACAAAGCTAGAATAGGTTAATTGCGAGGCTCTGATACCACTGTAAGTGCACGGCGGCGCCCCGGCCGTCAATCCGACGCCGGAATGCGGAAACGAAAAACTTTGCAAACTAGAAAACCTGCACCACCGCGCACTAAAACCCGGATCGAGCCATTAAACTAGTCCTAGCTATCAAGGGAAGGGGTAGAGAGATACACCAAGCGATCCGTGTGCTTCGGTCTTCTCGTCGTCGTCCCGATCTCCTCGCGGAATCTCCGGTCACCACCTCGTTGCCGGAAGGGCACCACATCGCCGGCTTCTTTTACGGGCTCCCATCTCTGGTCCGAGGCAACTCGGGCACGAAGTTGGCGAGTCGACGTGCCCAAGATTTGCTGTAGAATGTAGTGTAGAGAACTATGTCTTTTTTGGGGTTGTGGGAAGTTGCCTTTTGGTAGAGGAAATGATATATGAACTTTTGTTGAGGAACTTGGGGATTTTTCAAGCATCAAGAGAACAAAATCCCCACTATAAGAATTTTGGATAGCCCCCAAAACCCTTTGGCCGGCCATGCATAATGGGAATGGAGAGAGTAACACCAAGGGGGGGGTGGATCAAATGATACAAGAGAGAGAGAAAATAGTGATCATGATCAAGAATCATTAGAACCAAATCCACACTCCAAAACCTCATCATGACACCAAAGGTCAAGCCATCATATCTCCACAAATCAACCATGATGACTAAAAGAAAATCAAATGAAATCAAATGATGGTGTAGTCATCATGACACAACAAAATGCAAAGACAACCCTCCACAATGCTTATTTGCACAATTGCAAATAAGCCCTCCTCCACCAAACTTCAGCCAATGAAAGATACAAAGAAAAATGGCCGAAACCGGAAAGCAAACTGGCAACTCCAGAAAACTAATCCCGTTATAAATTACAGGAAAACCCCGATACTGTGTATACACACCCACATCTGTATTCTGATCGAATACAAATGCAATGAGACAAAATCTACACTGTACTATACTAGGATCCGGCTTAAACCAAAGCCGGCTAGTATTAACCGTCCGATCCTAATCCGTGAAACACCGCACGTATCTGATCGAACCCTTCCATATCTCCATATGGCCTCTACAGCGTTTCGCCCGAAAACTTGAGCAACTGAATGTGGGGGACTCTAAAGACTCGTCAATACTATGGCTGTGGATTTAACCACTAGCACGTCAGAGGTATTAGCCATACGTGACGGGCTACCAGCTATTGACCAAAAGGGACGTCGATGAGCGAACTCATCCTGACACCCTAATGAGCCTGTCAGTGACAATATCCGTACAGTCCGGTCCGTTTATCTATGAGCATCGCATAGCGGGCCTAGGGGGTTGGTAAAAGTCAGACCCCCAAAAGCGGTACAAGTCGTGTCGGAGTGTAGCCAAGAACACCCTGAGATACTACTGGAATACCTACCAGTAAATCTCCTGCCTTGGCCAAGGACTTTTCATGTTCTGGCTCTCCTAGACACAGCGCGACCTCACCCCCAATACCTGGAGAGACGAACCCCCGAAGATCCGCTCACTGCCTCCATGTGGCTTGGGACTGTACCCAACTAAAACCTGTTTGCACGTCTCCTTTGAGCATGGTAGGGTAGTAATCAAAGTACAGTGAGAACTCACACGAGACAAATGACGATCCTCAGGTCAATGAACTAACCTGTACACATGTCACCAGGGAACTGCTATCTGACGTCAGGTATAAGACCAACTAGCATGTTCCCGGCGAGTCCTGTCCGGTGAACTCATAACCCAATGAGTACCTGTATACATCTTAGGTGAACCAACTGACACCGGTGGCTTGTGAGACCGGCCACCACCCCTCGTCAAGGTCTCGACTGTATACACTAGTCTACTCTGGAGTATCGATGCCCTGTCTCGAAACTCCCACGACTAGGGACCTTTTAAGGATGTGCTTATAGACTACCATCTCCCACGTATATGATCGCCCTAATACTTCTGGCAGTCAAGCAAGAATCCTAGGGGCTCTATCAACGTGCAATAGTGACCTGTCAGGTCACCTAAAGCAGTACACGATGATAAAGATAAACCAGATAGCATAGTATCATCTTGAGTAAGACTGTCCTACCGGGATAGGTCCTCCCTCAATCATTGCAATCACGTGCCTGTGATCCAATAATTGACTCTGAGGGCACTATCTCCAACAGTTATGATCGAAGAGAAATCATTCAAACTCACAGTCCTCCTGTGTGATCTTTTGCGTGGTCGGAACGATGGAAAGAAGGGGTGATTTAGGAAGTATAACAGTTAAAGGATCCGGAGGATGAATTGGAAAATCCGACACATAAAACAAAAATGTTTCATCCTCAATATTATCCTCAATACTCTCCTCAATACTATCCTCATAATTCTCCTCAAAATTTAGCTTATCCATGCCATTATCATCAAAATCAAGACGCATATGTGGTTCGGGAGAAACCTTTAATGACACGGGATGATGACTTGGACATAAAATTTCAATCAAATCTATGGGTTCATCATCCAAAATATTCCCGCCGTCAATATCCTCAATCAAGTGAAAATCACTTTTTTTAGACACCTCATCAAAAGCATGGATATTTATCAATTCAGGTTCTATATTGGAGGTGTAAGGTTCAAAAGGATTAGGTATGGTTTCACTCGAAAGGGACTCTTCACAATCTGGCAAATCAAGCACTACAAAGTCGCACAACTCATTAAATGTTTTATTTTCAATTGATGAATCATTTGGGACACTTGATTGAAAACTGGAGTTGTGGAATTCAATAGGGTATGGGTAGGTTTGATTTGGAAGTGTGTAGAACTCATTCTCTTCTCTCAAATTCTCATTCTGTCCAACCGCCTCCTCATACATTGGAATTTTTGGAGCAAGTTGGAAACTAGCTATCGGGTCACTAGGTTGCATAAGGGCGGCCACAGACGCATCCACATTCCTCATCATTTGATTTGTCGCTACCATATAGGCTTCTAACGACTGTTCCAAACTAGACATGGGTTATGAAGGGGTTTCAGTAAAAGATTCAAAGTTGTTTGGATTTTGGAAACTCCCAAATGGTTGTGTAGAAGCAATATCTAGTGAAGGTGGGAAAGTCGGGTAGGACTAGTAGGAATTGGATGGTTGGATAGGAGTAGAATCAACATTTGGATAAAAAGGTGAATGGACTTGTTGATCCCAAGAATTTGATGTGTTGAAAGGAGTGAAAGATCGGTTACAAGATTGTTCAATGTGTTCAGCAATAGACATGGGTTTCGGAGTTACAACAGGACTCGAAAAAGAGGTATCAACATAAGAAGGCGGTGAAGGTTGAAATGGTTGATACAAAGTGGATTTTGGAGTCGAACTGTTTCTCCTAGACGCTTCTATTCGATCTTTCAAAGAAATTTTGGGCATGGAGGGGTCGTCCGTAAATCGACCGAAACAATTCGCGTACGAAGCAAAGTTTGGTTCAGGGTACCAAAATTCGGCATGAGATTTGTGAGGTGGGGTACCCATGTTGTAAGAAAGGAGAAGAAAAAGAATGTGGGGGTGGAAGTGAGGTGCACGGAGTTCTTAGCGACAAGTTGCAAGTTTTTATAAAAAAAATTCCCTTTTTTTATGTGGTGCTCTTTGCAAAAAGATTTTCGATAAAGGGCTTAGACACACTTTCAATCAACCACAAATGCACAATCAGGCCTAGATCTAGGGTGACCTAGGTCAGCTAGACAGCTCCTAACTGTTCCAAAGGGCTAGAAATAGGACCTCAAACCGCCTCTTCACCGCCAATTGCGTCCAGGTAAATGCCAGGTGAGTGGGAGGCTCTCCACTACAATTAGTGGCCCTAATTAAGTAACCACTCGCCTTAGACACACTTGCCTAGACACCGCAAAGTCAGGTTAGGATCAACGGCCGATGCCTACAACTAGTCCTCTGTCCTATTGAGCGCGACGTCCTTAGGGCAGAGTCTAGTATTTTTTAATTAAATATTGGTCAATGCATATACCTTATGTAATTTCTGGGGTCCTGGGAAGGGTGACGAAATCCCCACCCAATCTGGATTGGTCTCAAGCCCCTTAAAATCAGGTTAAATATATGCAAAACAGTAACAACCACTTGCAATCAAAATTTTTATTTTAAGCGCGGCGCAAAGAATCCTGCATAAGATCAATTATTGGAAAGGGGACAGATTTTTTAGCGCAAAGAATCCTGCAGGAGATTTGACAAAAGATATATCGGGATTTGCAGAGAAGAAACAAAGGAGACTTACAGCGAATTTTGAGTGCTGACGTCACCCGACCCGCGGTGGAAGTGCGGCCAGAAGGGGCTTATAGCGGCGGAAGCGGCGGCGCAGTTCCCGAGACTTCCGCAGTTCCTCTGTTATTAGTATCCTCCGTTGTTCGGATATGCAGTTTTCTGTTTTGATCTCTGGATTTTTCCAGATCCGAACTCGATTGTAGATCCTGCAAAATTCAAAAATACCTTTCACAAAATAACAAAATGATAAATTTTAATATATATATATATATATATATATTTTAAATTTTTCAGTTTTTTATGATTTTTCAATTTTTATTAATCCGAAATTGCAAAAAGAAAATAACACGCCATCCATGGCAACGACGCCATTTGATTGAATTGATTTTTGCCTGCTTATGCTCTTTCGAAAGATGAATCAAAAATATTTATTAACCGCAATCAAGAACGGGGTCGCTTGGTAGCTAGCCGGTGTGTACGGGTCGGTCCATAGGGATTTTGTGTATTCTCCAATTGTTCTAACGAGTTAATTCCGATTGGTGTCGGATTGATTAAATCTAAAAACTAAATTTATCTAGATCTAAATCTGCTAGGGTTGGGTTTAGGGTAAGTTTGGAAAGTCAATAAATCTAACCGCTTTCTATACCCAAATTAAGATCTATGAGGTGTTATGGTAATTATTAATAAAGGGGATTAGTACCAACGGGAAGAAACGGTGTTTCTTCCTCTAGGTTCTTGTCCTTCGTTTCTTAATCCTTACCCTAACCTCCATGGAAAGCACGCTCAACCCGGCCTTTATACTACGGTATCACCGCTACCTCGTGGGATAGGGTGCCGTAGGGAGCGGTGTGTGCATGTATGCATGAAGTCCTATTAATTATATGTGATGTCAAGAAAGGGGTGAGAGATCTTCATCTCTCAAGCCTTCCCCAAAGCTAAACCTAACAAGCGAGGAGACTACTCGCTCATTAGGAATTGAAAAACATCTCTAAACTATTTATCTAGAGCAAGGAATTAAAGATCTAACTAGGGCAGATAATAAAATTTAAAGTAAGGAAGAATAAAAATTAACTTACTTTTTTGATGGCTCTCTCCAAACATTTACACAGGACTTTTCAGATCTGAATAGATGAAATGAAAAGAGGCATGACCTCATACAAGATTTTAGGGTTCCTACTTATAGAGGATAGAAACCCTAGGGTTACAATCGACTCGCACATCTGCTATTACAAAAATACCCCTAGGAAGACTAGTCAACGCGCCGCCAGATGTAACAAATTTTCTGCACCGACACGGGTCCCACATGGCTGTGGATCCGCGGCCATAGGGCCTTTTTGGCCGCGGTTCCATGGCTAAGTTTGGGATTGTGCTCTGTGTTTTTCTGTGTTGCTTCTAGATGACTGTTTCTTCTTGTTTCTACAGTTGTTTCTTCAGATTGGATTCTAGGTTTCTTCCAGATCTCCACAGTGAATAATTGTAGTGGGCTTTTACCGTTGCTTCGTGACGAATTCTTGAACCTTGCGCTGCCTTGTATTTTGTGAACTGATCTTCGTGTAGGCTTTATTAAGATTCCACCATTTATTGGTCGTAGTCTCACTTTTGTATCATCTTATGTCTTTTTCACTGTTTTTGCTCCAAGAACCTGTAACCTATAACTATGTAGCAGACATGGGTCAAAAGCACCTGTTTATTTATAAAATGCATAAGAATGGGGAATATAATAATGCAATATTATGATATGAACAACAGGTTCTCCATGAAAGAACTGGATGATGCCTCTTACATTTTGGGGATTCAGATCTATCGTGATAGATCTAAGAGGATGTTGGGACTTTCGCAGTCCAGGTATATCAACACTATACTGAAAAGATTCAATATGGAAGATTCTAAGCGCGGTAATTTACCAGCTTGTCACGGAATCACCCTCTCCAAAGAGATGTCTCCCAAGGCTGATTTGGAAAGGAATCGCATGTCAGTTATACCCTACGCTTCTGCGGCAGGCTCTATAATGTATGCGATGTTGTGTGCTAGACCAGATGTATCTTACGCACTAAGCGTGGTAAGCCGGTATCAGTCAGACCCAGGGGAGAAGCACTGGATAGCAATAAAGAACATTCTCAAGTACCTGAGAAGGACTAAGGATATGTTCTTGGTTTACGGCGGAAAAGACCTCCAGATCTAGACTTTTGCTGACTCCAGCTTCCAGAGTGACAAGGATGACTCCAAGTCTATGTCAGGTTATGTCTTTACCCTCAATGGAGGGGCGGTGTGCTGGAAGAGTTCCAAGCAGGACACCGTTGCTGACTCGACAATGGATGCGGAGTATATCGCAGCTTCTGATGCCGCAAAAGAAGCAGTCTGGGTAAAGAAGTTCTTAAAAGAACTTCAGGTGGTTCCATCCGCTGTTGATCCAATACCTCTGTATTGTGACAACAACGGGGCTATAGCTTTAGCAAAGGAACCCAGGTCCCAGCAAAAGTTCAGACACATCTTGAGGCGGTATCACCTGATTAGGAAGATCATAGATCGTCGAGAGGTCGAGGTACGGAGAGTTGCTACAGAGGATAACACTGCAGATCCATTCACAAAGGCCTTACCTCAGACGCAGTTTGAGAGGCTATTCGAGATGATAGGTCTTCGATATGCCAGTACATGGCCCTAGTGCAAGTGGGAGATTGTTAGTGTATATGCCCTAGGGGCCATTATTGTGTCATACTAGCTTTTATATTACTTAATGGAAGCTTGGGATATTCACAGTTGCATTAACAGTCTTGCTCAACATAGTAGTATGCTACTTGGTTTATATCTATCTTAATATGTGTATATGTTTCTTTTAGCATATCGCGAATACATATTGATAGAGCCCAAAGGATCTTGCTTGACTACCAGCGTTGTGATGAAAGTCACACTAATGGGGGCTGGGTAGTCTACAAGAACATCCTTTTTCAGGTCCCTAGTCGTAGGATTATCAAAACAAGGCATCGATACCGGAGTAGACTAGTGTGTACCCTTCTCGTCCCAGCAGGGGAAATGGTCTGTCCTACAGCCATTAGTACGTTGTACTGGAGATAGTATGCAAGTGCTCGTTGGGTTACGGGTACACCGGTCAGGACTCGCAAGGAACTGTTGGTTGGTATTATACCCGTCGTCAGTTAACAGTTCCCAGGCGACATGAGTACAGCATAGTCCGTAGAATTGACACTGCTGCTTCGCCTCGAGTGTGTTCCCACTGTTCTTAGATTGCTACCCTACCATGTTTCGGCTGAGTCGTGCAAACAGGTAGCAGTTGGGTGCAGTCCCGAAGCACTTGGAGGCAGTGGCGGTTAGATAGGATTCGTCTCTCCCGGTATTGGGGGTTGATATCGTGCTGTGTTTGGAGAGCCATTACGCAAGGTCCCTGGCCAAGACAAGCGAGATTTACTGGTAGGTTTTCCATTAGCTTCTCAAGGTGTAATGGGCTTCACTCTAACACGACATATACTGCTTTTAGGGGACTGACGCTTGCCGCCCCCTTAGGCCCGATATGAGATAGTCTTAGACGAACAGACCGGACTGTACGGAGAATGTCACATCAGGCTCAGTAGGAGTTCGGATGGGTTTCCTCATCGACCTTCTTATCGACATCCACCTGGGGACCGTTACGTACAGCTAGTACCGCTTGCGGCCTGTGGTTAAACCCACTGCCAGCGTAGTGTCGAGTCTTTAGAGTCCCACACAGAGGGTTTCCCTGCTTCAGGAGAAACGATATAGAGGTCGTATGGTTTCACGACAGGGTTCAGACATATACGTGTACTTGTGCACGTGTGATGTTCGGACAGATTTTACTAGCGCGCTTTGGTTTAAGCCAGATTCTAGTATTGTATTATTGGATTTATGCAGTCTCAGTATATCCGTGTTTTTCGTAACTACGGATGGGAGGGGCATTCTCGTAATTACTCGAGAAGCTTCTAGAAGAAAGGTGACTCATTTAGTTTTAATTCATTTATGAATTAAACTAAATAAGGTGGAGAGGTGATGTGTTATTTGCATTAAATGTTTTAATGACTCATGAGATGATTCATCCAAAGTGAGTTAATGAAGCATGGTTGTTATTAATGTATATTATTATGGATAATTATCATGCTTCATATATTCACAAATGAGTTATTATTCATTATCATTCTCACATACACACTCTCTCTCCTCAAGCTCTCCTCTTCTTCAACCTAACCCTAATCCTCTTATGTGTTGAGATCCCAAGGGTTAGAAAGACTAATAGATCCTTAATCCATCTCTATATTCTCTAAGTCACTTGGATTAGCAATCCTAGCCACTTAGTTACCTCAAGTTAGAGGTTAAAGCTTGAAGAAGGAACTCTCGGGTGGATCTTCTATTACATCGAGGAGGCCGACTAGGAGGTGGACTACAAGAACAAGAAGGACTAGTATCTTGAGGTATAATCATCTATCATAGTAGTTAATCACTTCTAGATAGTTGTTAGTTAGGGTTTAGCAAAGATCCGTTTGATAGTCGATGTTACTTTGAAAAAAATGATTGTTTTACCTATTCCGCCTCCCCGCATCTAGTGGGGTCTGTAACGTTGACTTACACTAACCTAGAATCAAACTAGAGAATTAGGGTTAGTAAGCATGTAAACAAGTTTTACACTAAGTGAATAGAGAATACAACCTTTGTAGACCGGTCCTTCACTTCTAAAGCTCCAAGTAGTAGTCCCTTAGCTCTAAGTAGTAGTCCCTAGAACTCTTCTTAGGCTCCACTTGGTGAAAGGAACGAGCTTGCTTCATCGTCTTCGAGGCCGAAGAAGATCCACCTTGAAGTTACTCTTACTCAAGCTACCTCTTCACTAATCAAGAATTAGTGAAGCAAACAACCTAATCTTATGGGCTTGATGAGAATAAGTTGATAAAGTAGGAATGTTTCTCACTTAGAAATCTCTTTGTCTTTTTCCTTTCTAACTTCAACAAAAGCTAAAGAGCTCTTGAGAGGAAGAAGAAGATGAACTAGGGTGTAGAAAATATCTCAAGTGATAAGTGCGAGAGTTAACCATGGGCTAAAGATAATAGTTAGGGTGATAAAATATCTAGAGTAAAACAAAAACTAGTGGGATGAGTCATGGCATCTACATGCTTCTACAAGCATCTTAAGCCATGCTCATTTCCATCTCATTTTTTATTTTCCTCTTAATAAATAATCACCCAATTAATCTTTAGTCTTGGTGTGAGTCTCATACACCCATGTTCTATGTATAATCCACCATGACACAATATATAAATACATATATTATTATATATCACATATATATTAAATGTATTTCAAAGAGAACAAAATCTTTAGTGAGCGCAATATTAGTTAATATATATAAATATCAAATATAAATATATATCAAATTATTAAATCAACACTTGTTCAATAATCCGGTTATATCATATATAACCGACTAATAACAATTATATGTATATCACATTATCGAATCAACACTTGATTCAATAACCCGGTCATATCACATATAACCAACAAATATTCAATATTACATTAAATCAACACTTAATTCAATAATCCGGTCATATCATATATAACCGGCCAGTATCAAATATATATACATATAACATATCATTGAATCAACACTTGATTCAACAATCCGGTTATATCACATATAACCTAACCGATTGATTGATAGTTATTTGGTGTGCTTAGTTTTAATTACCGCAATCAAAACGGTTTCGCTTGGTAGCTAGCCGGATGAGTACGGGTCGGTCCACAGAGAGATGTGAATCTTTTTCTTAGTGTTTTAACGAGTTAAGTCCAAATTGTACAGGTTTGTTTAAGATTAACTATGTGCTACATATGTATAAAAAGAGCTTGTTAGGGTTAGGATTAGGTTAGTTTGAGTTAGGAGTCTCTCACTTCTTTCGTTGCCACTCTTAATATCGATGTTACGGTAATCGGCAAAAACGGGGATTAGCACGACTAGGAAGGAAACTTGCGAGTATAAGCTAGGATTTCCAACGCTTAGTTCCATCCTTTTGGTCCTTGTCCGTCCGTTCTTGGCTCTTAACCGTAACCTCCGGTCAATTCAACCACAACCGGTCTCACTAGGGTGTCACCGCTATCATGTAGGATAGGGTGCCGTAAAAAGCGGATTGTGGTTCAATTGACGGGAGTCCGAATCAAGATGTTAGGAAAAGAAAAGAGTGAGAGAGATTTCCTTCTCTCAAACTTCCCTTATCCTACCCTAACAAGTAAGAAACTACTCACCCATTAAAAAGAAAAAGAAAATAAAAAAAAAAGAAAGAAGATATAAAGAAATGAGTTAGAGAATCACAACTAGCTATTTGGGACCTCACTTAGGCAAGGATCACACTTAAGCATCATTATTGTAAGGATAAAGGAAAAAAGAAAAAGAAAACAAACAAACAAACAAATAACAACAACTACTTTAACAAATAAAATTACAAGAAAAATATAAGAACTCAATTATAAGACATGCATGTTAAAAGAACTCTTCATTATTCATCATTCACTTAAAAGCTCACTACAATATCAATGGAGAATAGATGAAGTGGAAGAGGAAGTTACAAATGTAAGTCCACGGTAGCGCCCCGGCCGTCTAACAGACGCCAAATGCGGAACAAAACTTTTACAACTGGCGCTATCGCTTACTATAACCCGGATCTGCCATTAAAACCAAACTAACAAACTACAAAGTGGGTAGAAATGTTATACCACCATCATCCCACGCTTTGTTGCGGCTGCTCCGATCTCCTGAATCTCCAGTGTTCTCGTCCAGGTGGCACCACGTCGACAGATCTTTAAACGGGCTCCCGCCTCTGAACCGAGGCAACTCGGTCGTCAAGTTTGCTTAAAGAGACGATCAAGATGATGTAGAGAATGAGTAGAACACTTTGTCTCGTTACGTCCAAAGTTTCGGACGAACGGTTAATGAAGTTGCCCTTTTGGATTGGAATGAAATGAGAAATATTTCTATCTAATTTCCATGAATCCCAAAGCTATCATAATCTTTTTTCAAGCAACCTTACCCACACCAAATGAAGTGGCCGGCCACTTATATGGAGGAGGGTGAGTGTAGGAGAGGGGGAGAGTGACCATAAGTACTAAATCAAAAACATGAGTCAAATGTAACACCTTGCATCTCATTAATGCAAACTATGAATCATAACCCTTAGTCACCAAAACATTAATGGAACAATTAATGTAACCATGAGTCACTAAACCTAGTCATCATCTAGAAACTTCTAGAAGCACGACTCACCCTCATGACTCACCCGAGAGAAGAAAAGATAAATCAGCATTTAACCGAATGTTAAATACGGCTGATAGAAAACTGGAAACTGGCAACTTCCAAAAGTGATCCTGAAACGAATTTCAGGATAACCCCGTAACAGTATAAACATACCCGCATTTGTATTACAACCGAATACAAATGCAACTGAGACAAAGATATTATATCTACACAGTAAAATACTCGGATCCAGCTTAAACCAAAGCCTACTAGTATTATCTGCCCGAAATATGACACGTGCGTAAACGCACGTGCATTTACCGAACCTTGCCATAAAACCATACGGCCTCTACAATGTTTCGCCCGAACTTGGGAAACTGTTTGCGGGGGACTCTAATGACTCATCAACACACTGGCACTGGGTATAACCTCTAGCACGTCAGAGGTACAAGCTGTACGTAACGGTTGCCTATGTATTTATTGGAAGGGAAGCTGACGAGCGAACTCATCCAGAAACCCTACTGAGCCTGACAGTGACAATATCCGTACAGTCCGGTCCGTTCGTCTAAAGAGTATCGCATATCGAGTCTAGGGGTGTGGATAAAGTCAGACCCCTAATAACGCGATAAATCATGTCGGCATGAAGCCCATCACCACCTGAGAAACTACCGATCCAAATCAGTAATTCTCCACTACCTCGGCCGAGGGTTTCTAGTGATGGCCACCCGTGCAATGTGCGACATCAACCTGTTAGTGTATATGCCCTAGGGGCCATTATTGTATCATACTAGTTTGTATATTACTTAATGGAAGCTTGGGATATTCACATGTATATAACAGTCTTGCTAAACATGGTAGTATGCTACTTGGTTTTTCTATCTTAATATGTGAGTATACGTATTGATAGAGCTCTTAGGATCTTGCTTGACTACCAGCGTTGTGATGGCAGTCACACTAGTGGGGGCTGGGTAGTCTACAAGCACATCCTTATTCAGGTCCCTAGTCGTTGGATTATCGAGACAGGGCATCGATACTCCGGAGTAGACTAGTGTGTACGCTTCTCATCCCAGTTGGGGAGATGGTCTGTCCCACAGCCGACAGTACGTTGTACTGGAGATAGTATGCAGGTGCTCGTTAGGTTACGGGTACACCGGACATGACTCACAGGAAACTGTTGGTTGGTTTTATACCAGTCGTCAGTAAACAGTTCCCAGGTGACATGAGTACAGCATAGTCCGCAGAATTGACACTGCTACTTCGCCTCGAGTGTATCCCACTATTCTTAGATTGCTACCCTACCACGGCTCAAAGGAGTCGTGCAAAGAGGTAGTAGTTGGGTGCAGTCCCGAGCACTTAGAGGCAGTGGCGGTTAGACAGGATTCGTCTCTCCCGGTATTGGGGGTTGATATCGCGCTGTGTCAGAGAGCCATTACGCAAAGTCCCTGGCCAGGGCAAGCGAGATTTGCTGGTAGGTTCCAGTAGTTTCTTAGGGTGTAATGGGCTGCGCTCCGATATGACTTATACCACTATTAGGGGACTGACGCTTGCCGACCTAGGCCCGATATGCGATAGTCTTAGACGAACGGACCGGACTGTACGGAGATTGTCACATCAGACTCAGTAGGAGTTCGGATGGGTTTCCTCATCGGCCTTCTTATCGACATCTACGTGGGGACCGTTACGTACAGCTAGTGCCGCTTGCGGTCTGTGGTTAAACCCACTGCCAGCGTAGTAGTCGAGTCTCTAGAGTCCCACACAGAGAGTTTCTTTACTCCAGGCGAAACAATATAGAGGTCGTATGGTTTTACGACAAGGGTTCGAACGCATACGTGTGTTTACGCACGTACGACATCCGGACAGTTTTTACTAGTCGGCTTTGGTTTAAGCCAGTTTCTAGTATCCGGTTATTGGATTTATACAGTCTAAAGTTTTTGCGTGTTTTCACGGATCGGAGGGGCGTTCTCGTAATTGCGCGAGAAGCTTCTAGAAGATGGTGACTTGGGGGTTAAGGTGGCATATGCATTAAATGGGATTAGTGACTCATTTGAGTGATTCATCCATGTCATTAATGCATCATAAATGCTTAATGACTCATGGAGATGAATCACCCATTAGATATTTATGGAGCATGGTTGTTAAATCATTTACTTGATTTATCTTGTATTTATTTATGCTTCATATATATTATGAGAGATCATTATCTCATTTGATTCTCTTGCTCACTTTCTCTCTCCTCAAGCTCTCCCTCTTCAAACCCTAATCCCCCCCTCTCATGTATTGAGTACAAGGATTAGATTAGACTACTTAATCCTTAACCATTCTCTATATCACCTAGGTTGCTTATATTAGCGATTTAAGAAACCTAGTTACCTCTAGTTTGAGGTGAAGCTTGTAGTAAATCTCTCGGGTGAATCTTCTACTACTTAGAGAAGGCCGTAGAGGACGTGGAGAACGACAAGACGAAGGACTCGGATCTTTAGGTATAATCACTTTTCATAGTAGTTGTTAACTCCTAAGTTTGTTGTTAGTTATTGTTTATGCAAAGATTCTCGGTTAGTCGATGTTTATGCTTTAAACAAGATCGTTTTTCATTATTCCGCCTCCCCACAAGTCGTGGGGTGTTGTACATCGACTTACAGTGGTATTAAAGCCTCACTAAACAATAATTAACTCATTAGCAAAGTCGTAAGAATTTCGAACGCAAAAAAGAACCAGAAACATCGTCATTTAACACAGTTTCTGTCGAATTTAAAACAGGCCCTAAAAATTTTTCAGGGACCTTCAAAATAACAAGCAGGAAATTATATGGATACTGCAGAAATTTGGACTCCTAACTCGGCTAACGAACCGCGGAACCGCGGCGGATGCATGCGATCCGCCGCGGATCCGCGGCCGAGTTAGGCCCGAGTCAGCCCAAATTTCTCACTAATTCCTATGTGTTAATAATGGTATTTCTGGGATGTTTAGTTTTCTGCTCAAGTATCAGGTGCACAGAGAAGTATTGGAGTAGAATCTAAAGTGTTTTTCTCGATCGAAATTTTACGATGTTTGCTAATTTGATTATATCTGTGATTGTATAATGTGTTCGTAAACCTCCCCTAACTGCTAGTATGTCGGTTGGCAGGGGGTTGCACATTTCTGTAATGGTTTTTACTGTTTGTGGATGTGAACTGTATTGGACTGTTGTGATGATTAGCCGGGTTTAGTGATGGGTTATTATTTTAATTCATTCGATGTAACTGTAATATGTTGTAATATTATTTTGCGGGGCACATCCAGGTTGCGGTTGTAGCCACCATTTTATTATTTCATTTTACTGTTTTTGCTCCTAGGATAGACCCAAGGTGGGGTGCACAAACTACCGGGTACTTTGAAGTGTTTAGTGGCCTACTAACTTTATTGAGGGCGACCGCTTCACTTCGGGTATTTGACGGGTAGTTTGCCGTACCCGTAGGGGTCTAGGGTGGGGTAATGGCTATTCATCACAACTGTGTAATCCGTCTTTTGTTGCAGGCTCTAAACAAACACGGATTGCTTGCAAATCCAATAAAGTTCATATGAGATCTGGAATGCCTATTATTGCGTCTGACGAATGTACAATATCTATATATGATAGCTATTTAGACGTCACTTATGTTTTACACCCGCGCTAGCCCAGCCCCCGCTCTGCCGTTAGTTAAATAACCTAACGGGTGATGACGGGACCCCGTGGCGAATGCGCATGGCATAAGAGGACGTTGTATTTTCGTTGTTTTCTGCAATGATAGGTTAATGATGGGACGCATTATTTATAATGCAAAGAAAATAAACCAAAAAGTTGAATCGTTGGAACAATTTAAAAGAAACCACTCGGTTATTTTAAAACAGATGATATTTTTTAATTGCGGAGCTTTAACCACTCCTTTTAAAAAGCTATCAGGTTCCTTCGGTTATATCAAGTTCACTACGTTCACGGTTTCGCCAAAACCATTCGTAGCCCTCCGTCATTTCATCTGGGTATTCAGTAGTATTCAAGCTATGTATTTTGACCTAACGCCAAGGCATAGTGTTTGGTAGCTACTGGGTATTCATTTGTTGCATAGATAGATGAGTTAGTTTGGGACAGTCGTATTATCATTTTGGCCGAACGTCAAGGATATATACGGATGGGTTCAAATTGACAAGATAATGATAGGAAGAACTTGACATGTGACTTATGACATTTTGACCTAACGCCAAGGTCATAAGAGCATGGGGCAAAAATTTATGTCGGGAATTTCTAAAGAAACTGAAATTTGCAAAGAGATGCATACCATTTGGAGTTTGATGAATGTTGGTAGGATTCCTTCAACATTATCATACGATGATAAGATCCTACTGTGAGTATATGCTACTCATCAGGATATTCGTCACTTAACAATCAATGCTATAAACCAAGTAGGTGTCAAGAAAGGTGTCAGCGGGGTTACGCCCCCAGAGAAAAGAGGTTATTTAATTAAGGAACTTCGCGAAAGCGTTGGAAAACCTCCCTCGAAGTATCGACACTAGCCTGGCTGAACGGTTAAGCAAGTATTGTACGGTGAGAATAATCCTGGCTAATTCTTCTTTTATGGTTTGGGGAAGGATTCGAGAAACAATGGGAGCCATCCAGTTTAGATAAATTAAAAACCACTCTAAACTTGCAAGAGCATCATGCTAAAAAGTTTTCTTCTCTCTCTCCTAATTGCAGCGACCCTGAAAATGACTGGACTTAAGTTACCTTTAGAGAAAAATATATTGACATGGCCAAACTATAAAGATTGGCTGCGGAATGTCAAAATGGCTTTGACCTATGACAAATTGGGATACGTCCTCACAGCTAAGGCACCTGCTGTCCCTGGTCCCAAATCCAGTAATGCGGATAAGGAAATCCGCAAAACCTGGGATTTCGATTGCGCGAAAGCCAAGTGCATCGTGCTTGCCTCGATGAACAATGAACATCAGAGGAGGCACGAGGATATGGAACTAGATACCATATTTCTCCATACAAAGGAACTTTATAGAGAGCAATCTCGAATAGCAAGATACGAGACCTCTAAGAACTTGTTTCGAGCGAGGTTGGCTGTCGGGTCATCGGTAGGAGAACATGTCCTAAAGATGATCGGCTATATAGAAGAGCTCGCAGACCTTGGGACGACTTTGGATAATGAGCTCTATATAGACCTTATTCTCCAGTCCCTTCCTTCCACCTACGCCCAGTTTATCCTGAACTTCAACATTCAAAGAAAAGAAGTTGAACTTCCGGAACTCCTGAACATGTTAAGGAGTGCAGAGGGCACCTTGCAGAAGGCAAGGGAAACACCCGCTAGGTTTGTTAGCGGTGCTTCTTCTTCCGGGTCCAAGGCTAGGGCCAAAGGAAGGAAAAAGAAGGCCGCCCCCAGACCTAGAAGAAGTGTAAGTAAGGTGGGAGGGAAGGGAAAGAAAAAGATTGCAGTGCCGGTAGTGGCCCATGATGAGTGCTTCCATTGTCACAGGAAAGGGCCCTGGAAGAAAGATTGCAAGGCGTGGAACGCCAAGAACCATGAACCGAAGCAAGCTGTGGCTTCGACTTCAGGTGTGTTTGTAATTGAGAATTGTCTGTCAATCAACTCTACTTCCTGGGTATTGGATACCGGATCAGGATCTCATATATGCAATTCATTGCAGGCACTGAGAAACCGTAGAGTGCTGAAGGAAGGTGATATGACCCTAAAGGTTGCTAACGGAGCTAGCGTGGGAGCTGTGTCCGTCGGGGATTATCACCTGGGATTGACGAGTGGACACATTTTGGTTTTACATAACCGTTTTTATGTACCAAGCTTAACGTGTAATATCATATCAGTTTCCTTGTTATCAAATAAAGGTTATGATTTCACGTTTGTAAGTGATGTTGTCAACATCCACCTAAATCATGGTTTGATTGGGTCCGGTACACTAAATAATGGTATATATGTCTTAAACCAACTCCAGATTTTCATTGTCCAGAACACAGTAAAAAGAAAGTCTCGAGATTTAAATAAAGCTTTCTTATGGCATTGTAGACTGGGTCACATCAATGAGAGAAGGTTGACTAAGTTATATAGAGAAGGATATTTGGACTCGTTCGAATATCAAACCTATGCTACTTGTCAATCTTTTCTCAAAGGAAAGATGACAAAGACTCCATTTACTGGACATGGAGTAAGAGCGAGCGAGCTCTTAGGACTCATACACAGCGATGTATGTGGTCCAATGTCTACACATGCAAGAGGTGGTTTTTCCTATTTCATTACTTTCACGGATGATTACTCAAGGTACGGATTCATTTATCTGATGAAACATAAATCCGAGGCTTTTGAGAAATTCCAAGAGTATAAGAATGAAGTAGAGAACCAAACCGGCAAAAGTATCAAGACACTAAGATCTGATCGAGGTGGTGAATACTTGAGTGCCGAGTTCCTAGGTTACCTAAAAGAGAAAGGAATTCTCTCTCAGCTTACTCCTCCATACACTCCACAGCAAAACGGTGTATCGGAGAGACGGAATCGAACCCTATTTGATATGGTATGATCCATGATGAGTAATGCTGAGTTACCGCGATCTTTCTGGGGTTATGCGCTAGAATCAGTGGCATATCTTTTGAACATGGTTCCTACCAAGACTGTGCCTACCATTCCATATCAGATGTGGAGTGGGAAGAAACCCCATCTTCAGTATATAAAGATTTGGGGATGTCCAGCTTTTGTTAAAAAGCAGCATGTGGACAAGCTCGAGGCACGATCAGTAAAGTGTAAGTTTGTGGGATATCCAAAGAACTCCAGGGGAAATCTATTCTATAACGCAGAGGAACAAAAGGTATTTGTTTCTCGTAATGCCCATTTTCTAGAACATCAGTTTTAAGAAAAGGAAACAAGTGGGAGCGAAATAGAACTGGAAGAAATTCCAGAACCACAAACTAATACTGAAAGTTTGGTAGAACAAGTAGTTCAAAAAGAACAGGACATTCCCGCACCCCTCCGCAGGAGTAGTAGGCCGTCTCATCCGCCTGAGAGATACTACGGTTTTCTCATAGATGGGGATAGAGAGGATTGCATCATCGTTGATGATGAACCAGCTAGCTTCCAGCAGGCCATCCAGAGCGGCGACTCGGTACGATGGCTAGATGCAATGCGGACTGAAATGGAGTCCATGTACACCAACAAAGTATGGACTTTGGACTTTGCTCCAGATGGGGTAAAACCTATAGGATGCAAATGGATCTTCAAGAAAAAGATTGGTGTAGATGGACAGGTGGAAACCTATAAGGCTAGACTTGTTGCAAAGGGTTTTCGTCAAAGACCTGGTTTGGACTATGATGAAACTTTTTCTCCAGTGGCTATGCTCAAATCCATTCGGGTCCTTCTTGCTATTGCTGCCTTCCATGATTATGAAATCTGGAAGATGGACGTAAAGACGGCTTTTCTGAATGGTAATTTAGAAGAGTGCGTCTATATGGATCAGCCAGAGGGTTTCAATCAGAGTGGGAGCAGCGGGAAAGTATACAAGCTGCTTAAGTCCATTTATGGACTAAAGTAGGCATCGCGAAGTTGGAACATCTGTTTTGATGAGACAGTCAAAGAATATGACTTTATCAAAAATCCAGATGAACCATGTATATATAGTAAAGTTGTAGCCAGAAGTGTTGTATTCCTCGTCTTGTACGTGGATGACATTTTATTGATAGGAAATGACATTCCTATGCTACAATCTATCAAAGGATTCTTGTCACACAGGTTCTCCATGAAAGACCTGGGTGATGCCTCTTACATTCTGGGGATCCGGATCTATCGTGATAGATCCAAGAGGGTGTTGGGACTTTCGCAGTCCAGGTATATCGACACTGTACTGAAAAGATTCGGTATGGAAGATTCTAAGCCCGGTAATCTACTGGCTTGTCACGGAATCACCCTATCCAAAAAGATGTCTCCCAAGACTGATTTGGAAAGGGAACGCATGTCAATTATACCCTACGCTTCTGCGGTAGGCTCTATAATGTATGCGATGTTGTGCACCAGACCAGATGTAGCTTACGCACTGAGCGTGATAAGCCGGTATCAGTCAGACCTAAGGGAGAAACACTGGATAGCAGTAAAGAACATTCTCAAGTACCTGAGGAGGACTAAGGAGATGTTCTTGGTTTACGGCGGAAAAGACCTCAGGTTAGAGGCCTTTGCTGATTCCGGCTTCCAGAGTGATAAGGACGATTCCAAGTCCATGTCAGGTTATGTCTTTACCCTTAATGGAGGGGCGGTGTGCTGGAAGAGCTCCAAGCAGGACACCGTTGCTGACTCGATGATGGAAGCGGAGTATATTGCTGCTTGCGATGCCGCAAAAGAAGCGGTCTAGATGAAAAAGTTCCTAACAGAACTTCAAGTGGTTCCTATCATTGCTGATCCAATACCTCTGTATTGCGACAACAACGGAGCTATAGCTTTAGCGAAGGAACCAAGGTTCCATCAGAAGTCCAGACACATCTTAAGGCGGTATCACCTGATCAGGGAGATCATTGATCGTCAGGAGATCGAGGTTCGGAGAGTTGCTACTGAAGAGAACATAGCTGATCCATTCACGAAGGCCCTACCTTAGATTCAGTTCGAGAGGCTACTCGAGATCATCGGTCTTCGATATTCCAGTACATGGCCCTAGTGCAAGTGGGAGATTGTTAGTGTATATGCCCTAGGGGCCATTATTGTATCATACTAGTTTGTATATTACTTAATGGAAGCTTGGGATATTCACATGTTTATAACAGTCTTGCTAAACATGGTAGTATGCTAATTGGTTTTTCTATCTTAATATGTGAGTATACGTATTGATAGAGCTCTTAGGATCTTGCTTGACTACCAGCGTTGTGATGGCAGTCACACTAGTGGGGGCTGGGTAGTCTACAAGCACATCCTTATTCAGGTCCCTAGTCGTTGGATTATCGAGACAGGGCATCGATACTACGGAGTAGACTAGTGTGTACGCTTCTCATCCCAGTTGGAGAGATGGTCTGTCCCACAGCCGTCAGTACATCGTACTGGAGATAGTATACAGGTTCTCGTTAGGTTACGGGTACACCGGACAGGACTCACAGGGAACTGTTGGTTGGTTTTATACCAGTCGTCAGTGAACAGTTCCCAGGTGACATGAGTACAGCATAGTCCGCAGAATTGACACTGCTACTTCGCCTCGAGTGTATCCCACTGTTCTTAGATTGCTACCCTACCACGGCTCAAAGGAGTCGTGCAAACAGGTAGCAGTTGGGTGCAGTCCCGAGCACTTGGAGGAAGTGGCGGTTAGACAGGATTCGTCTCTCCCGGTATTGGAGGTTGATATCGCGCTGTGTCAGAGAGCCATTACGCAAAGTCCCTGGCCAGGGCAAGCGAGATTTGCTGGTAGGTTCCAGTAGTTTCTCAGGGTGTAATGGGCTTCACTCCGACACGACTTATACCGCTATTAGGGGACTGACGCTTGCCGCCCCCTAGGCCCGATATGCGATAGTCTTAGACGAACAAACCGGAATGTACGAAGATTGTCACATCAGACTCAGTAGGAGTTCGGATGGGTTTCCTCATCGGCCTTCTTATCGACATCTACCTGGGGACCGTTACGTACAGCTAGTGCCGCTTGCGGTCTGTGGTTAAACCCACTGCCAGTGTAGTAGTCGAGTCTCTAGATTCCCATACAGAGAGTTTCCCTACTCCAGGCGAAACGATATAGAGGTCGTATGGTTTTACGACAAGGGTTCGGACGCATACGTGTGTTTACGCACGTACAACATCCGGACAGTTTTTACTAGTCGGCTTTAGTTTAAGCCAGTTTCTAGTATCCGGTTTTTGGATTTATACAGTCGAAAGTTTTTCCGTGTTTTCACGGAATAGAGGGGCGTTCTCGTAATTGCGCGAGAAGCTTCTAGAAGATGGTGACTTGGGGGTTAAGGTGGCATATGCATTAAATGGGATTAGTGACTCATTTGAGTGATTCATCCATGTCATTAATGCATCATAAATGCTTAATGACTCATGGAGATGAATCACCCATTAGATATTTATGGAGCATGGTTGTTAAGTCATTTACTTGATTTATCTTGTATTTACTTATGCTTCATATATATTATGAGAGATCATTATCTCATTTGATTCACTTGGTCACTTTCTCTCTCCTCAAGCTCTCCCTCTTCAAACCCTAATCCTCTCCTCTCATGTGTTGAGTACAAGGATTAGATTAGACTACTTAATCCTTAACCATTCTCTATATCACCTAGGTTGCTTAGATTAGCGATTTAAGAAACCTAGTTACCTCTAGTTTGAGGTGAAGCTTGTAGTAAAGCTCTCGGGTGGATCTTCTACTACTTAGAGAAGGCCGGAGAGGACGTGGAGAACGACAAGACGAAGGACTCGGATCTTTAGGTATAATCACTTTTCATAGTAGTTGTTAACTCCTAAGTTTGTTGTTAGTTATTGTTTATGCAAAGATTCTCGGTTAGTCGATGTTTACGCTTTAAACAAGATCGTTTTTCATTATTCCGCCTCCCCGCAAGTCATGGGGTGTTGTACATCGACTTACACAACCCCCAATACCGGGAGAGACGAATCCCCGACGATCCACTCACTTCCTCCATGTGGCTCAGGACTGTACCCAAAAAATACCTGTTTGCACATCTCCTTTGAGCGTGGTAAGGTAGAAATCAAAGCACAGTGGGAACTCACACGAGACAAATGAGGATCTCAGGTCCACAAACTAACCTGTACACATGTCACCAGGGAACTGCTATCTGACGATATATATAATACCAACTAGCATGTTCCCGGCGAGTCCTGTCCGATGTACTCATAATGCAATGAGCACCTGTATACATCTTAGGTGAACCAACTGACACCAATGGCTTGTAAGACCGGCCATCGCCCCTCGTCGGGGTCTCGACTTTATACACTAGTCAACTCTGGAGTATCGATGCCCTGTCTCAAAACTCCCACGACTAGGGACACTTTAAGGATGTGCTTACAGACCCTAGCTCCCACGTATATGATCGCCATCATACTGCTGGCAGTCAAGCAAGAATCTTATGGGCTCTATCAACATGTAATAGTGAACTAAATCATGTATACGATGATAAAGACAAACCATATAGCATACTATCATCTCGAGTAAGACAGTCATGTCGGTATAGGTCCTCCCTCAATCATTGCAATCACGTACCTGCTATCCAATAATTGACTTAGAGGGCACTTTATCCAACAATCTCCTACTTGCACTAAAGGCTATTATTGCGATATCGCATACTCATTGCTTCAGTGAGTGGATCCGCCCTGATATTTCTTTCTATGTCTCTCTTAATCTCAAGTTCGCGGAGAAAGCCATCTCTCGAATCGAGTAATACCTGTCTTAGAATATGTCTGGATATCTGATGGGACCTGGTTCATAAATGAACTTCAAATCCAAACTTCTTAGACTGTAGTGATCACTGAACCTAATCAGTATCCAGCACCATGCCTTCCACAGTATCCTCTTGGACCACCTGTCCATAATACTGTCCCTCGTCAGAGGAAAAACTATAACTCTGACAATCACTCTGTCATCCATGTCACCTTTGAAGCCTGGAATGATAGCCGTCTCCCGAAGGAGGCTGTCGTCATCAAATCCATAGAACATGCACTTATATTCTAAAACTGCTTCCTTATGTTTCTTCAGGATTGGATTAATATAAACATATCGCATCTAGTGCAAAAACAACATCTAGTGTAGTACTTGACTTCTCACGATTGACTCAATTGCCTAAGCAAAGTGATCTGCCAATCATGCACATCCTTCTCCTCTTTAGTCTGTAAGACACCTTTAGAGAGGGTGACTCCATCACCTGCAGGTACACCACCATGCCAGGAGTCATCTATTCTAAAATACTATTAGAATACTGTCAAAGTACCAATATTGGGAAGCTATCCAAATCTAGATCTAATAACCATAGATCTAGTAACCAGAATGTCTGATATTATATCCATGCCCTTTGTGAAGGAACAACTGTGTGACGACCACAGTACAACCGATCGTAGTATAGGAATTTTACTTCTTACTCTGTGTATGTCATCCAAATACCAGGACATCACACCCTACTACCTTCTTAACAGATCCATCCCCTATTCTGATGAAGTTAAAGCCATGACCGTCACATCAAAATTAGATGATCTTATCTCCGCTATATCTGCTCAAGCCTATAAATAGATATAAGCTACTTGTCCACTATGCTTCCGCTGCTCCCACTGACTATGACAACCCTCTGGCAGAATAATATATACGTACACTTCTAAAGCTAGTTTAGAACAACGCTATACATAACCTCCTGCCGGGTCTCATAGCCTGGAACAACCGTAGTGTCAAGTCTGGGTAAACAAGAACCTCCCTGTCACCGTCCTTCAGGCTACTGGAGTACCTCTCGGGTGTCTGAGGTTACCCACCATATATACGGAGTAGCTAATGGAATGTCAAACCTGATTGAATATATAGGTCCTATTAAATTTTCCGTAAACGTTTGCGGTTCTGGAATCACTTCCAGTTCTACCATACTCCCACTAATGTTTTCTGAAAAACTCCATTTTACTAAAAATGTGGCGAGTCAAGAACAATATCACTATTGATCTTCCAGATGGTAGAAAATCAACCTTCGTCAAAGCCAGGGTCAACCCACAAACTGCCATTACAGAAACGTGCCTTGAGTTATCCAGTG
This sequence comes from Agapanthus africanus, assembly GCA_030015575.1. NCBI lineage: Eukaryota > Viridiplantae > Streptophyta > Magnoliopsida > Asparagales > Amaryllidaceae > Agapanthus > Agapanthus africanus. Next base: position 540,945,343 of record CM057348.1, read on the forward strand.
TCTGGTTTTAAGCATAAGCTGGACAACTCCCCGTACCTTAGCATCGTTAAGATATGATCCATTCTATATCCAATATAGAAACATTGGCACTGTAAGTCCATGCTACCTCTCCCGGTACTTACGGGCATGCGGAATTTGAAGAAAAACGATTTTCTAGAGGCGGTAACATGGACTCAAAACGGATCTTTGTTAAACTATCTACCTAACAACCTAACTAGGAGTTGTTAACTAGGTTAGGGGTTATACCTTTCTTTCTTGAACTCCTTCGTCTTTAACTCTCGATGGTGTACGGATCGGCTTCACCCTGTCGTCTCCTTGCACCGAAGATCCATCCACCCGAAAGCTTCTACCTTTGGCTTCTTCTTCGAACTTTGAAGAAACTAGTTCACTCGGTTTGCTAAACCTTGTGAACTAGAGTGAGTAGAGGAGAGTGTGTTGGGATTTTTCTCTACGGTTCTTGCTTCTCAACACATGAGACAAGTGAACCATAGACTAGAGAAAGAGCAAGAGGAAGAGGGAGAGCTCAAAAGAATGAGAGAGAGCTCAAACAAGAGAGAGAATGCAAATGAGAGAATGAACCATACTCTTCTCATTCTCACCTCTCATAATCCAAAAGCATCATGAGCCATAATGATAAATCAAGTATTATGTGATGGTTATCATATCACAAAAGGCAATATCATTTCATGCATTAAATGCAATGTGTGAACAAATAAGCAAGCTAAAAGACTTTGCATGAAATGATAGCCATAGTAATGATGGTGGTCAACAAGTCCAACCTAGTCAACCGGTCAACCTAGTCAACAAGTCAACAAGGTCAACCTTTCAACCCAACCATGGCACAATAATACTTAATTATCATTAACCATATTTCTAATTCTCATTAGGGTTAAGCAAAGTCAATAGTCAACAGTCAACAATCCTAATGAGAATCCTCTACCTCTGTCTCTCTGTCAACTGTGCATACACACCCGCATCCGCGTTCCGAGGAACACGAATACAAACGAGATAAAACCAATCCCAAAACTTACACTAGGATCTGGCTTAAACCAAAGCCCGCTAGTGTCAACTGTCCGGACACTGTACGTGCACAAATGCACGGATGTGACCGGACCCTGTCGCAAAACCATGCGACCTGTCGCAAAACCATGCGACTCCCTACTCTTTTGCCTAAAGGCGAATAGCTTTCTGTGTGGGACTCTAAAGACTCGACACTACGCTGGCAGTGGGTTTAACCACAGACCGCAAGCGGCACTAGCTGTGCGTAACGGTCCCCAGGTAGATGCCGACAAGAAGACTGACGAGGTGAAACCCATCTGAACTCCTACTGAGTCTGAATGTGACAGTCTCCATACAGTCCGGTCTGTTCGTCTGATATATCGCATGGCGGGCCTAGGGGGCGGTAAATGTCAGTCCCCTAATAGCGGTACAAGTCGTGTCGGAGTGAAGCCCAGAACACCCTGAGATAATACTGGAAACCTAACAGTATATCTCGCTTGCCCTGGCCAGGGACTACTCGTGTAATGGCTCTCCTAGACACAGCGCGATGTCAACCCCCAATACCGGGAGAGATGAATCCTGTCTAACCGTCACTGCCTCCAAGTGCTTCGGGACTGCACCCAACCACTAACTGTTTGCACGACTCCTTTGAGCCGTGGTAGGGTAGTGATCAAAGTGCAGTGGGAACACACTCGAGGAGAAGTGACAGTGTCAAGTCAGCAGACTAAGCTGTACTCATGTCACCTGAGAACTGACGACTGACGATAGGTATAATACCAACCAATCAGTTCCCGACGAGTCCTGTCCAGTGTACTCGTAACCTAACGAGCACCCGCATACTATCTCAAGTACGACGTACTGACGGCTGTGGGACAGACCGTCTCCCTTGCTGGGATGAGAAGCACATACGCTAGTCTACTCCGGAGTATCGATGCCCTGTCTCGATAGTCCTGCGACTAGGGACCTGTATAAGGATGTGCTTGTGGATTACCTAGCCCCCACGAGTATGACTGCCATCACAACGCTGGTAATCAAGCAAAGATCCTAAGGGCTCTACTAATGTGTATAGATAATATGCTAAAAGAAACACATGTACATATTAAAGTAGAAACAAACCAAGTAGCATACTACCATTTTGAGCAAGATTGTATATACAACTGTGAATATCCCAAGCTTCCATTAAGTAATATACAAACTAGTATGATACAGTAATGGCCTCTAGGGCATATACACTAACAGGCACTTATTTAATTGGAACCAGATTCAAATTATGCAGCTGTCTCTAGTGCATATCAACTTAATGGAGAAAGGACAATCAGCATTACTCAACTTAGGAATCTATCCAATTATGAGTAACCTGAAAGAGAAACAAGTTTCTCAAAACCATTACTATCATCTGAATACCAATCACAAGTATCTACATCTTCGATTTCTTTGAAGAATCCCGATACTTGCGACATCTAGTTCTCTACTTTATTCTTATACCCACAACTTCTCAAAACTTAGACATTGTATTTCTACGAAACACTTGTCTAAAAACTATAGAAGTTACAAGTAAATAGAACAGAGTACGAGGACCAATCCCTTTGTCCTGATGGACACTGGACAACATACAATACTCTGTATAAGTCCGCTGAGTTGAATAACTCAAAAACCGTGCGTCGTAGGTTGAAAACTGTACTTATGGTTTAAGAACTACTCCGTTGTTTAATGCTCCTTACCCAATCGTCAACTGATATAGGTAAATGTCACCGACATAATATCAAAAAGTTATATCTCACTTTATAAAAATAAACGTACAGATATATCATTTTGAAATTGGTGCACAACAACGGATACTAAAAACCAAATACATGCCGTCCGGCCAAAAACCCAGGCGACTTCCTCAAATATCACCAATTACAACGAATTCCGATATAATGAGGATAATCACCTAATTCCTAATAACCTACTCCCACTCATCATCTGTAAAACCATACAGATATGAGAATGAAACCTGGTAAATACATACCCTGGAGTAAGTATGTAATCGGGAAATCAGTTTTCCTTTAACAATGCACTGAAACATGAAAATGTTTCGTAGGGGTATCCTGGTATTCCTAGTAATGCCTCTTCCATAATCCAATTCATGACATTAACCGTATATTTTATTGCCATCTCTCCAAATCCCTTTGTTTGTCTTTATTCATTACCTTCTGTACACCATCGTTAGGCTAAATGGTTTTCTTCCTTCCCTATCGTTCGGCACCAGCCTATGGTTTGGATGAAGACTATCCAGTAAGCATAATAGGTGTACCCTCCTAAACCAAGGAGTACTCACAACTTGAGAGAAGGTGATGATAAAAGACAACTGAATAATAGCTTATTCTATTTCTCCCGAACTGGGGAAAAATCAAAGGTGAAAATAGGAGTGGCGATGAAGTACGCGGTTTGATCGTGAATGATAACAGTCGCAATTTACTTTGCCCTCTTTCTAATCCCTTTATTTTGTCTTTAGTTATTACCTTCTGTACACCCTACTTAGGCTAATTTGTTTTCTTCATTCCCTACCTTTCGGCACCTGCTTATGGTTTGGAATAAGACTATCCAATAAGCATAATAGGTGTACTCTCCTAAACTAAGGAGCCCTCGCAACCTGAGAGAAGGTGATAATAAAAGACAAATGAATAAACTAATTCTATTTCTCCTGAACTTGGATCCATCCTCGAAGAAGTCCCTTCGAGTTCGTATCTAAGCATACGATGGATCTATCCAATGGAAGTGGATATCCATAATAATACGGGGTGTTCTGAGAAATACAAAGGGTAAAAGAAGGAGCGGCAATGACTTATGCAACTCGGACAATCCATAAGCCAGTATTTTAAGAAGGTTCGGTCAACATGGTCACTGAGTCATAGTCTAGGGTCGGTCAAAGGTCGCTGCTAAAGAGAGAGAGAGAAAAGAAACACTCTGCGTGCATTCTAACCTAGATCAGAATGGTTATCACTTTATCTAACCAGGAAACCTCCCACTGTAATCTCAAATTCTCCTCCAAACCTGAAAGAAGAATTAGTCGGGATTACCCGAAGAGTAAACCAACTCATCAGTGAGAATCGGGATCCGACTATCATCGCATGATAACTTGATGGAAGCCACTCAAGTTATCACACTCCAGAAGGTATGCGCATGCCTGGCAAGTTTCCTGTATATTTGAAACTCCCAATATGATTTTTGCCCCATGCTCTTATGACCTTGGCATTGGTCAAAATATCATAAGTCACATGCCAAGTTCTACCCGTCACTATCCAGGTCAATTTGAACCCACCCGCACATGCCCTTGACTTTGGCCAAAATGGCAGAACGACTGTCCCAAACCAACTCATCTATCTATGCAACAGATGAATACCCAGCAGCTACTAAACACTATGCCTTGGCGTTGGTCAAAATACATAGCTTGAATACTACTGAATACCCAAAAGAAATGACGGAGGGCTACGGCTGATTTTTGGCGAAAAACCTTTAACGTAATAAACTTGATATCGCTGAAGGAACCTAATAGCTTTTTATAAAAATATAGTGGCGAAAACCATTTGCTAAAAAGGTCACTCCCGGTGAAGGGATCTCGGCTCTTTCCTCGTGGAATAAGGTGCAGGATATTCCAACTGAATACCGCGATGCAAAGCAACTTGCAATCGACTATATTGAAGTTATTACCCTGACATAAACTTCTGCCTAAGGGGTCACTCCCGATGAAGGGATCTCGGCCCTTGCCTCGTCGAATGAGGTGCAGGATATTCCAACTGAATACCGCTATGCAAAACAAAAGGAAACATCTTTGTAATAACACTTTTTAAAATTTGTTCCAACAACATCAAATATAGGTTTGTTTTATCCTTGCATTGATAAGAATCAATGCAGTCCCATAAATCAATCACACCGAAAAGAACGAAAATATAATGTACGTATGTGCCATCCGCATTCGTCACTGGGTCCCATCATCACCCGTTAAGTTACTTAAGTAACGACAGAGCGGGGGCTGGACTAGCGCGGATGTAAAACATATACAACATCTAATAGTATATATACCAATATACAATAATCGCTCCAGGCGTGATAATATGCAACATTACAGAAAAGTAATAAGCATCACAGAACAATACAGATAATCTGGGATCCCCGAGTTTCACAGAGCCGCTACTGAAACCCGACGTTCCTCTGGTCATGTGGATAGCCTGTGCAATGAAACCTAGACCCCTACAGGTGCGGCAAGTTACCCGCCAAAACCTGAAGCGAGGCAGCCCCCTACAGCAAAATGAATGGACCACCCGGCACTTCACGAAATTCGGTAACTTGAGTACCCCTCCTTGGGGCAACCTGTACCCCCTACGAGTGCGGCGAATAGTCTGCCAATTCTAGAGTGAGGCCCCTCTGCCTCTCAAAGCCATGAGATACGGACCTGTTGCCCTCCAGAACCCGGCTATGCGTGCACTCCGTCGAAGGGTAAACCTAGTACAGAAAATAAAATATGTACAACGGGTATATCGACCTCAACCCGGTCGTGCCCCAAAAGAATATTATACAACAGGCAGTGAAGGCAGTCTACATATTGGACGCTCGCCCCGCAATATCAAATGTACAAATAAATCCAAACCGCACTGCCATTGCACACTGCTATCCACCACGACATATCCGCAACATTACAGCACAACACAGAACATCAATGTGAATGTCACGTTCGCAAACCCGTCTAAAAGAACTATAGCAATTAGACGCAATTTACCGCTCGAATGACATTCCAGGTCGGAGATATAAAGTAAGTACTGTATACTAACAAGTTTAAAATTTCGATCGATAAAATTTCCCAAAGTAGGCCCCATGTACATCTGCTGTACAGTAACAAAATCTGGGCCCAAAAGAACAATACCATAAACCACAATTTCCAATAAAAAGCTCACTGGAAAATTTTGATGCACTGTTCCCACAAGACCGCCGCGGTTCCGCGGTCAAACCCATGCTTTGACCGTGGATCCGCGGCGGTCTTGTGGGATCACGTGATCAAATTTTTCCCGTGTGCTTAGAAAAGCCTGCTTTGTTTTCTGTGATATGCAAAATAATTTTTGGACACTGTTTAAAATCGACAGAAACTTTAACCCTGGAATTTGCGGTTTTCGAAAATCCGTTCGATCGATGTTTTAAACGCGTTAGCACAAGTTAGTATAGCTTAATGGTGAGGCTCTGATACCACTGTAAGTCCACGGTAGCGCCCCGGCCGTCTAACAGACGCCCAATGCGGAACAAAACTTTTACAACTGGCGCTATCGCGTACTATAACCCGGATCTGCCATTAAAGCTAAACTAACAAACAACAAAGTGGGTAGAAATGTTATACCGAACGATCTAAGTCCTTCGTTCTTCAACCATCATCCCACGCTTTGTTGCGGCTGCTCCGATCTCCTAAATCTCCAGTGTTCTCGTCCAGGTGGCACCACGTCGACGGATCTTTAAACGGGCTCCCGCCTCTGAACCAAGGCAACTCGGTCGTCAAGTTTGCTAAAAGAGACGACCAAGATGATGTAGAGAATGAGTAGAACATTTTGTCTCGTTACGTCCAAAGTCACGGACGAACGGTTAATGAAGTTGCCCTTTTGGATTGGAATGAAATGAGAAATGTTTCTATCTAATTTCCATGAATCCCAAAGCTATCATAATCTTTTTTCAAGCAACCTTACCCACACCAAATGAAGTGGCCGGCCACTTATAAAGAGGAGGGTGAGTGTAGAAGAGGGGGAGAGTGACCATAAGCACTAAATCAAAAACATTAGTCAAATGTAACACCTTGCATCTCATTAATGCGAACTATGAATCATAACCCTTAGTCACCAAAACATTAATGGAACAATTAATGCAACCATGAGTCACTAAACCTAGTCATCATCTAGAAACTTCTAGAAGCACGACTCACCCTCATGACTCACCCGAGAGAAGAAAAGATAAATCTGCATTTAACCGAATGTTAAATACGGCTGATAGAAAACTGGAAACTGGCAACTTCCAAAAGTGATCCTGAAACGAATTTCAGGATAACTCCGTAACAGTATAAACATACCCGCATTTGTATTACAACCGAATACAAATGCAACTGAAACAAAGATATTATATCTACACAGTATAATACTCGGATCCGGCTTAAACCAAAGCCCACCAGTATTATCTGCCCGAAATATGACATGTGCGTAAACGCATGTGCATTTTCCGAGCCCTGCCATAAAGCCATACGGCCTCTACAACGTTTCGCCCGAACTTGGGAAACTGTCTGTGGGGGACTCTAATGACTCATCAACACACTGGCACTTGGTATAACCTCTAGCACGTCAGAGGTACAAGCTCTACGTAACGGTTGCCTATGTATTGATTGGAAGGGAAGCTGACGAGCGAACTCATCCAGAAACACTACTGAGCCTGACAGTGATAATATCCGTACAGTCCGGTCCGTTCGTCTAAAGAGTATCGCATATCGAATTTAGGGGGTGGATAAATTCAGACCCCTAATAACGCGATAAATCGTGTCGGCATGAAGCCCATCACCACCTGAGAAACTACTGATCCAAATCAGTAATTCTCCACTATCTCGGCCGAGGATTTCTAGTGATGGCCACCTGTGCACTGTGCGACATCAACCCCAATACCGGGAGAGACGAATCCCCGACAATCCGCTCACTGCCTCTATGTGGCTCGGGACTGTACCCAAAAAATACCTGTTTGCACGTCTCCTTTGAGCGTGGTAGGGTAGAAATCAAAGCACAGTGGGAACTCACACGAGAAAAATGACGATCTCAGGTCGACAAACTAACCTGTACACATGTCACCAGGGAACTGCTATCTGACGATATATATAATACCAACTAGCATGTTCCCGGTGAGTCCTGTCCGGTGTACTCATAATGCAATGAGCACCTGTATACATCTTAGGTGAACCAACTGACACCAGTGGCTTATGAGACCGGCCATCGCCCCTCGTCGGGGTCTCGATTGTATACACTAGTCTACTCTGGAGTATCGATGCCCTGTCTCGAAACTCCCACGACTAGGGACACTTTAAGGATGTGCTTACAGACCCCAGCTCCCACGTATATGATCGCCATCATACTGCTGGCAGTCAAGCAAGAATCCTATGGGATGTATCAACATGTAATAGTGAACTAAAGCATGTATACGATGATAAAGACAAACCAGATAGCATACTATCATCTCTAGTAAGACAATCATGTCGGTATAGGTCATCCCTCAATCATTGCAATCACGTACCTGCGATCCAATAATTGACTTAAATCCTAATACAAGGAAAAGCATTCTTTACTTGGCTTGAAACTGGGCTATTTATAGGCAGATACAAGAAACCCTTGGGCTAAAATCTGAGCCCTTACACAATAACAAAACTACCCTGAAAATATTTCCTGTCTCCGAGTCAACTCGGCCGCGGAACCGCCGCATAAGTGCCATATTGGCCGCGGTTCCGCGGCCCTTTGGGTGAGTTGCTGTGTCGTTTTTTCTGGGGTTCTCCATGTTGTTGTTCTTCTCTGTTTAGTACACTTAGTTTCTCAGAATCTCTTCATTCTTCTCCCAGATTTTCAACAGTCCAAAAAGATGAAAGAATGTGGACTTTTGCCTTGATTTTTTTGAGCTCCGCTGTAACATTTCAAAATAATAAAATATTATTTTTGGGAAATTTATAATTTAATATTATTTTATTGAATATTTTAATAATTCGGTATAATTAAATACAAATAAATGGGGGGAAATTTTGGAAAATTATGGAAAATTCTAAAATAGGTTATTTTATGGAATTGTGCCATTTTAAAGTTTTTATGGTTAGTTATATGCTAATTTAGTGCTAATCGCGATTAAAAATCACCTACACTTGTGCATTTTTCCACCATGTTTCTTTTGGGGTTACTATTCTAGTGAGAAGGGTTTAGTCTATACATGTAGGGTGAAAAATGAAACATGGTGTTTTGGAGCCTATTTCAAAACATGCACCCTAGGTCAAACTAGACAAATCTACACATACCAGGGGTCTAATCTATACATGTAGGGTGAAATCTGGAGCCTATTTCCTTAGTTGCTGTTTTGGATTCGTGTTTCCGTATTCCGCATTTTTAGTTCTGAAATTGTGTATTGTGTTTTACCTTGACCATTTGGCGTTTATACGACGATATCGAGGATTGATTGATGGTTTTGAAAGCGTGCCCATAGGTTCTAACCTATAGGCCCCTTATCGTATCGTTTTGGGTTTCGTGTGCCGTTTTAGCTTTGATTTGGTTTTAATACGCATTATGATACTTTGACGTATAGGTACCCTATGAAGACTTTGGGACGACAAGCAATGCGCGTGGTGACGTCGACAAATGAAGACGCAAAGTGAGTAGATTATATCTACAGGAAGAAGTCGGGTGGATGGCGTATAGCACCCCCGCAGTCCGTAGTTGATATACTATATATTATATTTGATAATTATAGTGTGTCATGGATATGGTGTTAGGTGTATTATGGATAGCTTAGGGTTAGAAGTAAACTGGTATAGTTCATAGTCGCGAACCCTAGAATAGGTTTACACCCACACGTGCACCCTTGAATATTCACTATACTTACACTGTGTTGATGATGATATTGGATGACATTGGAGATGAGTCAATGATTTTGGGCATTGTGCCGTGAGATCGGTGATATGATGTGATTTGTACTTGCGATATGACATGTGATCTTAGCGGGCCGTTGGGCATGTATTTTACCCCCGCTTTCATACTTATATAGATGGTATTGATTTGTACTAGACTTAGATCTGTACCCCAGATTATGTGATATGATGATAATGATACCTGATATTTGATGAGAGGAATGTGATACTGATCCGTACCCAGCTATTGGGATGCCGTATGACGATTTACCGTACGAGCTTTATCTTGATGATAGATCCGCACTCATGACTTGAGGATGTCATATGATATAATGTATCGTACGCGATACTATTGAGGCGGGATCACCGACTATTATATCTATATATCGACTCAGATTTAGGTGGTTTCCATACCCCTCCCGATTGACTTGATACTTAGATCTGTAGTTTGCATAGTAGATATTAGACTAGACCCGAGTCATACCTATTTCAAAACTACGAATCAGGAATATCTTAAGGACAAGTAAAAGGATTCTACGGGTATTTCAAAAATACGTATCTTTCTTAAAAACACCGTAGCCCTTACTTTTAGTAAAAATCCTGATTCGTCTTATTTCAAATGGCATAACTGCATGACATATACATATGGGTGTAGATTCTTTACTGTTGCGTTGATTATTCGATTTCCGCATATTCATGCTATTCACATTGCTTTGTATATGTTTATTGCTATATTACTATCATGTTGCTAGGGCACCAGTATCATTATCGATGATGCGTATGTTCCACTTACACTTGCTTGCCGGCTCACACAATTCATCATCGATAATTTCCATGTCACTACATAGTAGTATTATTGCATCAGGATATGACCTTGTATGTGCATACTATTATTTCCATGTTGCGTGATATACTGTTATACTTGCATTTCATTTATATGTCACATACATCATACTTTATGATTATGCGCATTGAGATATTCGTTTTCATGATATTTCTGGATTTGGGGACCGTGGATATTTCAAGGAGAACATGTAATTGTTTTAAAAACCCGGTTCCCTTGCTATGATATTTCAGTGCGTCCATTTTCTCGGTGCTGAGAGCGACATATGAACCCGAGTCGAGGAGGGGACGAGGCCAATTACGGGTACATGGTGGACCCGGTATGGTACCCCGGTGCGAGAACGGTTTCGCTGTGTAGTAGACGGTGAGCCTGGCAGTGGGACCTCTACCTACAGGTGATAGGTTGGACCAGGCGGTTATCCGGAGGATACTAACCAGAGTTGATAGATGGATATGGGCGTACTGCCGGGGCCGAGGGCCGATTCCGCAGACAGAGCCCGTGGGCTGATCCGGACTGACGGAGCCCGATAGATGAGGATTTACGTGTCAATGCTAGGCACAGGTTTCATGATGATATCCATGATTTTGATTATATCCTCATATTTGCATGCATGATGCTTATTGACATTGGGTGACAGGTGGACGAGATCCACATATATACAGACATTGATTACATACAGACTTTGACTACATTGATCATACTTCATTTGTATATGTAACAGGGTACGAGGGCGCTGTTATATATACCCTTACACCAATATTAGTGGAATGGGACGCTAATATATGTGTATTGATATCAATTTGATACTTCATCATGTTTACTTCATGCAGACATACCTGACATTTATGACATGTTATTATCTGAGGCACTGGCACGAGTACTTGGCACTACCTACATGATTAGATGTTACATTGCCACATTTTCATGCTTCAGACTTACTCTTGAGGGTTATATTATATACTGATCGTATTGACCTAGGATTATGTCTTGCATTCGATTTCTGCTTGTAGATATTTTTTATTCACGAGTTGGCAACTCACCCCCGTTGTGCCACAGTTCTTGCAGGGTTTTGTCGTACAGGTTCCGTAGCAGCATTTCTGGCACACTGCTTTCATATGGGGGACTTGCTTGGGTAGGTGGGTTTTTTTGTATCAGGACCACCCTTGTTGATGTATTATTATTTTGTATCTAGAAATTTCATCAACCAAAACTTGTATTGTTTCAGACTCAGACACTAGTGATGTATTATTTCGACCTTAAAGTCGCGCTTAGTAGTGGTACGGTTTTCATGCTTATCTAAGTTTCTTTTGAATTTTGATCCTCGCCATTCGGCGTTATATAGTATATTGCTTGTATGTTTATTTATCCTTAGAATGGTTTTAGATTTCTGGGCTTTTGGCTTATTTGGATCAGATGGAGTCCTATAGACTTCATATGGTTCAAGGGCCAGTCACGTGCTCTTTCGGGTCGTGACATCCACGTTATAAACTTGGTTCTTGTGCTACCTCCTTGTGCTTTGTGCATGAAATGACCATTGATTTCCATTTTTCCCTCGAACTGGTAGGCGACATCTGACGGATGGTGAGCGGAGACCCGTATTTTATCTTTTGTTGGCAGTAGTCCTGAATTTGTTGCGACTATTCATGATTTTCATTGTTTAGAGCTGAGAACCTGTAACCTGCAATTATTTAGCAAACACGGATCAAGAGTACCTACCTATATGCAATGCGATCAAGAATGGGCAGTATAAAAGTGCAAAAATCTGATATGAACAAATACCCCCAAACTTATCTTTTGCTCGTCCCGAGCAAAGCCATTTTATTCACAAAAAGTCCTAACCACACTTTCGCAGGAAACACGATTGCACCGAGCTCGTGCAACAAGCTGTTAAACTTCTAAGTTTTCCTAGAGGAGGAGTTTTGTCTCCTGAGGGTTTTCAGCGGATACTACCCACAAAATCCGATCAAATTGGCCGTCGACTCTTATCCTACAGTTCAGCATTCTAGCAAGAAACTCTATCATTTTTAACTTAGAAATCATCATCCCTTATTCTTCACACTTCCATTTTATTTAACTTAAGATCCTATACGTTTTGCCAGTTTATAAAGCTCTCAGCATCTCTTGAGTTTTCTTTCTAAAACGCAATCTCAAATCCAGAATTTTTATCATCTCTATTGAAGATATAAGCCATATTTTTCATTCCTATCTCTCCTCCATACTCCGATCATATACCCCTACGTGTGTGTAAGTATCACCCCTACACTTGGAAATTCAATTCAAGCTATAATACCCTTGCATTAATACCTAGCACTACTTCTTCTTTATTAATAGTGGACGGATTTGCTCATACATCTTTCATGCGACTATTACAGCAATCTGAGGCATTAATCAGCCGATTACTGAATGTGTGAGCATTAAAGTGTAAATAGCAGTTTCCAGGTCTTGTACTTGTTTTATTTATTTCAAGACCGGATATATTTTTCAATGATGCTCGTTTGGTGGTTAGATTTAAATACCGTTTTTTCTTTCATACTAGGCTTTCAGGCAGTATTTCTAGGTATCCTCAACTATCCTAAGTTTCAAGGTGCGTGTATGTGCGATTTGTAGGATATATATTTTCAGAATTTGGACTTAAGATTCAGAATTATTTTGAGGACTTACTCTTCAAATAGAGCTTTCAATACTCTTCCCTCATTTCAACTTAGCCCAAGAACTGAACTCAAAATTGCTTATTTCTAAATAAACAACAAGGACGTATATTTTCTACAGTTATACTTCAAGAAAGGTTATTTTTAGGGTTTTCAATTTACTAAGTTTAGGATTTAGTTTTTTCTAACTAGTCAACTGTTCATACCAGAATATTGCATTCTATACCGACCATTCTTACGCTCGTTTGTTTATAGGCAGGTGCTTTTTATCAGTGTTTGCTACATAATTACAGAATACAGGTTCTCGGCTCTGAACAGTGAATATCATGGAAAAGTATGACAAATTCCGGATTACTGCCAACAACAGATAAAACACGGGTCTCCGCTCTCTATCCGTGTGTTGCCACATACCAGTTTAAGGGACAAGATGGCAAATCGATTGTCATGTCATGCACAAAGCTCTATGTCAACACAAGATCCAAGAAATCTACGCGGAGCTCGAGGAAATCATGGCAAAAGATCCACATCACATCACCTTTTTGTTCTACTAAAATTCTGGAATAATTGTTAAGAGTTTATGAGAAAAGTCATATACCACACAGCAGACAACAGAAAACCAGGAATCCCCACAAAAACCCACTGCCCAATTCCCTACTATGGCCGCGGAACCGCGGCCTAAGCATGCTTAGGCCGCGGAACCGCGGCCGTATAGTGTCGGCAGGGGGTCGTGTTTCAGGGGTAGTTTGGGTACTTCATTTTATGCCATATTCTTGCCCTAGGGTTTCTGTAAGCTGCCTATAAATACTCCAGAACTGAGCTAAGCCAAGGGTCCAATTCTTAGTTCATTTCTTTAGCCTCTTTTTGTTAGTTTTAGTTCTTCTTCTTCTTCTTCTTCATTCTTCCTCCATGGAAATGTAGTGAGAGCATTGAGTGGATGTGAATAAAGATGAAGGTTTTTGTATTATTCTTTTTGTTTAGCTTCCCCCTTGAGCTCTCTACCTTAACTTGATCTTGCAACCTCTTAAGTGAGCTTGCAAGTTTAAGCTTTGGTCATTGGTCTCAAGGGGTTGTATTATTTCATTCTCTCCTTAGTGCTTCATTTCACATGCGTTCTTTACCCTTCTCTTGATCTTGCAACCTCTTGATTGAGCTTGCAAGTTTAAGGGTTGGCTATTGATCCCATGCTTGTTTTGAGTTCTATGGTTCTTGTAATTACTTTCTTGCATTTTTCATTCTTGACTTTAATTACTTGCAATTTATTACCATGCACTTACTTACTTATAATCTTTTCTTTTCTTTGTTCTTTTTGTTCTCTCTTTTTTGTTCATTTTGTGGATGAATGTAATTACCGTTCTTAAGAATAAATACGGTATTGTAAGTTAATATTTCTTTGCTCGTTTCCTTTTCCCGTTATTTTCCATTGAATTCCGCCCAAACGATACGCAAGCGCTCCGTTAGGCACCCTACCCTAACAAGGTAACGGTGATTCCTAACCGCGACCGGTTGCGTTCGGTTTGGCCGGAGGCGAAAGCAAGAGACAAGAACGGAAGGACAAGGGTAAATAAGCCGGATTCCACGAATACCGCGCTTAAATCCCCTAATCCACGTTGTTGCCGATTGCTCTAGTTTCAATTGGTCAAGACTCGGCTCAAAGGTTTTGAGTATGGATTTCTTTAGCTTACACTTTCGTATATTTTCTTAACAACTTTATACTTGCAAATAATACACATAGGTTAGATTGAACAAACTCATACAAATTCTTTGTTAACTCTTCTAAGACAAGAACGGAAATACAACCATCTCCCTGTGGATCGACTCGTACTCAACCGGCTAGCTGCATAGCGACACCGTCCTGATCGCGGTAAACTTTAGAACTTTAAACATCCGACACGCTTTTGGCATGCGATCAAATGGCGCCGTTGCCGGAGAGACGGTAGCGTATTTTCTTTCTTGTTATTCGGGTTAATATTCTTTTTGTATATATTTAAAAAAAAAAATCTTTTTGTTGTTTTTGATCATTTTTGTGGGCAAGAGTGCAGATTTTTGCGGATTTGCAAACTGCGATTGTGGGAGCAAAGTGTACGTTCAAGGCTAAGGTGATTGCAAAGTACAGTGCCAAACATCCGGGTAGTTTGACCCGCGCAAGCGAACATTTCAAGCTTACCGGATTTGATTCAACGGAGGTTTCCTAACCCAAAATCTTAACGGTACGTACTTTACTAACACCTTCTTCTCAAATCCGACGCATCCAATATACTATTCTTTGCAGGATTCTTTAAAAGTTCGCTAGCAAACGCTAAAAATTGACTAACCCGTATTTGTTGCAGTGCCGCGCTTAAACTAAAAAACGTTTGTTTGGTTCTTTATAGAATTTTTATTGAATTGCGCATTGCATACATTAATACGGACTTAAGGGCAAGCGAACCCCATAATATACGGTAAAGGATTTCATCACCTTTTCCGTGGCCCACAAATCACGAACTTGAGCATAACGTTTACCCGCACAAAAATTTAAAAGAAACTAGACTTTAAGCCTTAAGGACTTCGAGCTCATTAGGAGAAGTTAACCGTGTTTAGAACCTCGCTTAACGGTACATTGTTTACGGGGTGTCTAGGAAAGTGTTAACGGCGAAACCGCCAAAAGAGAAAGGGTTATTTAATTAAGGAACTTCGCGAAAGCGTTGGAAAACCTCCCCTTATCTCTGCACTTACCTGGCCTCGTGATCAGTGTATCTTGAGCCCGTTTCTCGACACAGTTTTACTTCGACAATCAAGTTCTGGAGCAGGTCTAGTTGACCTAGGTGAACCCTAGAACGATTAGGTGTGTGGTATTTTTGTGTCGTGATTGTTTTTGTCCATGTTCTTTTTTATTCTTTTGTTAATATATAAACTAAAAAAAAATAAAAAATATTACATTCTTTTCCCCCTCCTTTTCTCTACCTTTCTTTCTCTCTCTTCATATCATGGGTACCCCACCTCGAAAAACTCTTGCCGAACTTTGGTACCCACAACCAGACATTACTTCTTACGGTTCTTGCTTTGGCCGAACTTCGAACGACCCCTCCATGCCCAAAATTTCATTAAGAGATCGGATAGACGCGTCTAGGACAAACAATTTGACTCCGCAATCCACTTCGTATCAACCATTTCATACATTCACCCCTTCTTACGTTGATACCCCTTCCTCGAGTCATGTTGCAACTCCAAGACCTATGTCTATTGCAGAACGTATTGAACAATCTCGTAGCCGATCTTTCACTCCTTTCACCACTTCAAATTCTTGGGATCAACAATTCCATTCACCTTTCTATCCAAATGTTGATCTTGCTCCTGTCCAGCCATTTAATTCCTACCAATCCTACCCTACTTTTGCACCTTCCCTAGACATTGCTTCAGAACCGCCATTTGGGAGTTTTCAGTATCCAAACAACTTTGAATATTTTACCGAAACCCCTACACAACCTATATCTAGTCTGGAACAGTCGTTGGAAGATTTTAGGGTAGCGTCAAGCCAACAGATGATGGATTTGAATGCGTCCATGGCCGCCCTCATGCAACCTAGTGACCCGGTAGCTAGTTTTCACCTAGCTCCAACTTTTTCAAAGTATGATGAGGCGGCAGGACAGGCTGTGAATTTGAGTGGAGAGAGTGAGATGTACCCCCTTCCAAATCAAACCTACCCATCCCAAATTGAATCCCACACCTCCTGTTTTGAAAGTCTATCGAGTATCCCACATGATTTATCAATTGAAGATAGAATGATGAATGAGTTGTGCGACTTCGTAGTGTTTGATTTACCCGATTGTGAAGGGTCTCTTCCAAGTGAAACTGATCCTAAACCTTTTAACCTCTACACCTCCACTTTAGAACCTGAATCAATTGATATCCATGCTTTTGTTGAGGTGTCAGAGAATTTTGATTTTCACTTGATTAAGGATATTAACGCCGGGAATATTTCGGATGATGAACCCGTAGATTTGGCTGAGTTTGTCTCTTCAAATCATCATCCCGAGTCATTAAATGTTTTTCCCGAACCCCATATGCGTCTGGATTTTGAAGAGAAGTGCATGGATGTGCTAAATTTTGAGGAGAATATTGAGGATAGTTTTGAGGATGAACCAGTTTTAATTGATGAGTCGGATTTTCCCATTCATCCTGTCCCTGTCATTGACTGTGTACACCCTCCTGAACCTTTAACCGATACCCCTCCTCGATCACTTCCCCCCATTCTTTCCATCGTTCCGACCTTGCAAGAAACCGTCTCACTTTCATTTCGTATGTCTGGTTTACCAAGTTCGGCGTACCCATGGTCTCTCACGAATCTTGAGGGATTTGACCCCATTTCTCGATGGGTTAATAGATTAGCACAAACGCTTCTCACACATCAGTCATCACAAATTGTGCTAATCTATTTACTCCAATTGCACCCTCAAGTTCGTATTCCACTTCTTTTTCCTTTCCGCTATTCTTCTTCTTCTCATAGACCGAGACCGTATCCCGCTTCTATCTCCATGCGGTCTCGCGTATTCTCCATTTCTTTTCTCTACGCCTTCTTTCACCAGCCACTGCTTTATAGCGATAAAATCTTTGAATGGTTGGTACTCACTTTTGGCCTGTGTAAGGCCTTGTATAGTTTGATACTGTTCTTTCCCCCCTAATCCTGAACTTCAACGCTTAACAGTGGAAACACTGTTTTACATAAGTTTGGGGGGACACCTTTTTTGTATATATCTTGTTGGTTTTTGTTTAGTATATAATTTGTTTTTAGGGAGCGCCGGCAATTTTGACCCTCTTGGTGTAGCCTGACAGTGAGGGCACTGTCAAGTTTAAGTTTGGGGGTGTGCTCAGTAAGCTTTCTTCCTTCGCATTCATTTGTATATTTTGCATTTGCATACCTTATTAAAAACCCACAAAAAATGAAAATTTTCCAAAACAAATATAAAAACTATGTCGTTAAGTTAGCTAGTAGGGTAACTTAGATTTTTATTCTGAAAGTTTAGTTGATATATTAGAAATAACTAAATTCTAGGCTTAGGAATTGAAAACCCTAAAAATAACCCTCATTCTGTCTAACTTTGGTAAGTATACGACCTTACAATTTTTGAGTTCAGTTCTTGAGTCAAGTCAAGATGAAGGGAAAGTATTGAAGCTTTACTGGAGGATAAGTCTGAAAAATAGTTTATTTTCTCGAGTTCAAATTTAGAAAGTATATACCCTACAAACTGCACTTACACGCACCTTGAAACTTGGGATAGTAGATGATACCTAGAAATACTCTTGCTTGAAATCCTAGTATGAAAGAAAAAACGGTATTTAAAGCTAAACACCAAAAGAGCATATTGAAAAATATATCCGGTCTTGAAAAAGAAAAAGAAAAAGAAAAAGAAAAAAATAGAATAAAGTCAAGTCCTGGAAACTGTTATTTACGCTTTAAAGTTCACACATTCAGTAATCGGTCGTTAGTGCCTCAAGAAGCATTAATAGTCGCATGAAAGGTGTGTGAGCAAATCCGTCCATCCTTAATGAAAAGAAGTAGTATTAGGTATTAGGGCAAGGGTATTATAGCTTGAATTGAATTCTTGAGTGTAGGGGTGCAAATATACACACACGTAGGGGTATACAATCGATGTTTGGATAAAAGATAGAAATAAAGAATAAGACTTGTGTTTTCTGTGAAGTTGAAAAAAATCCCTGATTTGAGGCCGCACTTTAGAAGGAAAACTCAGGAGATCCAAGGTTAAATAGATAGGAGGTGTGAAAAATAAGGGTTGGATATTTCTGACTTAGGATAACAGAGTTTCTAACGTAATAACTAAACTGTTGGAGTAGAATCAATATTAACTTATGACACTAGCTTGACGGGATTTTGTGGGTGTAATCCGCTGAAAACCCTCAGGAGACAACACTCCTCCTACTAGGGACACCTAGAGGTTTAACGGCTTGTTGCACGCGCTCAGTGCAATCGCGTTCCCTGCGAAAGTGCGGTTATCATTTTATTTTTGTGAATAATTGGTTTTGCTCGGGACGAGCAAAAGTTAAGTTTGGGGGTATTTGTTCATACCAGAATATTGCATTCTATACCGACCATTCTTACGCTCGTTTGTTTATAGGCAGGTGCTTTTTATCAGTGTTTGCTACATATTTGCAGAATACAGGTTCTCGGCTCTGAACAGTGAATATCATGGAAAAGTACGACAAATTCCGGATTACTGCCAACAACAGATAAAACACGGGTCTCCGCTCTCTATCCGTGTGTTGCCACATACCAGTTTAAGGGACAAGATTGCAAATCGATTGTCATGTCATGCACAAAGCTCTATGTCAACACAAGATCCAAGAAATCTACGCGGAGCTCGAGGAAATCATGGCAAAAGATCCACATCACATCACCTTTTTGTTCTACTAAAATTCTGGAATAATTGTTAAGAGTTTATGAGAAAAGTCATATACCACACAGCAGACAACAGAAAACCAGGAATCCCCACAAAAACCCACTGCCCAATTCCCTACTATGGCCGCGGAACCGCGGCCTAAGTAGGCTTAGGCCGCGGAACCGCGGCCATATAGTGTCGGCAGGGGGTCGTGTTTCAGGGGTAGTTTGGGTACTTCTTTTTATGCCATATTCTTGCCCTAGGGTTTCTGTAAGCTGCCTATAAATACTCCAGAACTGAGCTAAGCCAAGGGTCCAATTCTTAGTTCATTTCTTTAGCCTCTTTTTGTTAGTTTTAGTTCTTCTTCTTCTTCTTCTTCATTCTTCCTCCATGGAAATGTAGTGAGAGCATTGAGTGGATGTGAATAAAGATGAAGGTTTTTGTATTATTCTTTTTGTTTAGCTCCCCCTTGAGCTCTCTACCTTAACTTGATCTTGCAACCTCTTAAGTGAGCTTGCAAGTTTAAGCTTTGGTCATTGGTCTCAAGGGGTTGTATCATTTCATTCTCTCCTTAGTGCTTCATTTCACATGCGTTCTTTATCCTTCTCTTGATCTTGCAACCTCTTGATTGAGCTTGCAAGTTTAAGGGTTGGCTATTGATCCCATGCTTGTTTTGAGTTCTATGGTTCTTGTAATTACTTTCTTGCATTTTTCATTCTTGTCTTTAATTACTTGCAATTTATTACCATGCACTTACTTACTTGTAATCTTTTCTTTTCTTTGTTCTTTTTGTTCTCTCTTTTTTGTTCATTTTGTGAATGAATGTAATTACCGTTGTTAAGAATAAATACGGTATTGTAAGTTAATATTTCTTTGCTCGTTTCCTTTTCCCGTTATTTTCCATTGAACTCCGCTCAAACGATACGCAAGCGCTCCGTTAGGCACCCTACCCTAACAAGGTAACGGTGATTCCTAACCGCGACCGGTTGCGTTCGGTTTGGCCGGAGGCGAAAGCAAAAGACAAGAACGGAAGGAAAAGGGTAAATAAGCCGGATTCCACGAATACCGCGCTTAAATCCCCTAATCCACGTTGTTGCCGATTGCTCTAGTTTCAATTGGTCAAGACTCGGCTCAAAGGTTTTGAGTACGGATTTCTTTAGCTTACACTTTCGTATATTTTCTTAACAACTTTATACTTGCAAATAATACACATAGGTTAGATTAAACAAACTCATACAAATTCTTTGTTAACTCGTCTAAGACAAGAACGGAAATACAACCATCTCCCTGTGGATCGACCCGTGCTCAACCGGCTAGCTGCATAGCGACACCGTCCTAATCGCGGTAAACTTTAGAACTTTGAACATCCGACACGCTTTTGGCGTGCGATCATCAACCGTCATGTCGAACTTGAGTCAAAAATGGCCAATATTGAAATTTTTATTTTTTTATTTTTTTAGGATAATAATGCAATGCAGAAAAATGCGATGCGGAATTTAAACATGCAAAGTAAAAGAACAAATATTCATAAAAAAACGTGCAGATGCAGAATGCAAGGATAACTATTTACAACAAAACCCCACCCCCAAACTGACTCACAGTAGTGCCCTCACTGTTGCCTACGTCGTCTCCTAGACGCGGCATCACTCGTTCATGTGTTACTCCTGTCCGTTCCACGACCCCTCGATCTCGCTCTTTCTTCTCGTGCCAGCAGGATAGACATCCCATGCTCAAGACTCGTCAAACGCTGATCAAAATTTGTCAGCATCCCCAACACTCTCTACCCTCATATGAGTACGTCTCAGCAAGCTTGCCTGCGCGGCGGGGGTCAGCTCTTCATCGCTCACAGTGGAGCTCGAGCTGGGCGTCTTTGCCATCACATCTTCGGCCGGCTCGGTGCACGACCATAACCTATGAAGTCTCGTGTATGATATGGAGACACCCTCAAGAGGGGGTCAAATGGGAACCCCACCATGTATAAAAGCATCGAATTCCTCAACAGAAAGAAAATAGCGACACAATTGTGTCACTAAAATTGGGCATGGGTAATTGGTTGCCCCCTTGCCGGCGCCAACTGAGAGTAAAAGCACATTGCACATGTCATAGCTAGGGTTCTTCATCATTAATGTGTGCACAATTTGTAAGGATGGGGTGAAAAGGTGGCGTTACGCAAACTTCCAAAGATGTTGTTTTGTGCCCAACGACACACGGTTAATATGTTCGCATACTGCGTTCGAGCTTGAATGCCCTTCCTAGGTTCCCTAGAGCAATCATCGCCCATCAACGATATGTAATCCTCAAAGCGGAGGGGTTGATCGTGTACGGGGATACGAGGTATCAAAGTGACTTCGTGAATGAAGTTCCTATCTATAACAATTTGCCGATCCCCCACAACAAGCGTATAAACCCGTATTTAGCTAAACAACCCTCCTCCATACTCTCAAAGAAACGCGCAACGAGATCC
Source organism: Agapanthus africanus (assembly GCA_030015575.1). Classification (NCBI taxonomy): domain Eukaryota; kingdom Viridiplantae; phylum Streptophyta; class Magnoliopsida; order Asparagales; family Amaryllidaceae; genus Agapanthus; species Agapanthus africanus. Next base: position 540,967,322 of record CM057348.1, read on the forward strand.
GGAATCGCGAACGCGTTCGGATGGTTATACAACAGGAAATTCCATCCGCGTTTCCGGATCTCATCACAAAATTAGCTACCATAAACGTCATGGGTAAATAATTGGGAGAAATCCCGTTCAAATTGAAAAGTAGGAGCCGTGGACAGAAAATGCAGAACTGTTAAATCTAAATAGGGGAGATGAAAAATTCAAACCACCTTTGAAAATTTCAGAAGGAGAAGCATTAGGACGGCGGCGGATCGGCGGTGGATAGGGCGTTCGGAGGTGCTTCCGCAGCGGAGTGGGGAGATCGGCGGTGGAAATTTCTGTGTCGGCTAGGGTTTTGTGTGAGGGTGTGAATGGAGGCTCGAGTATTACAGAAAAAAGAGAGAGGGTGTATTTAAAGGGGCTGTCAATAAAAAAAAAGGGTTTATTTGTACAAAATTCCTCCCAAAAAGAAGAAATTATTTATTTTATTAAAAAAAACAAATTTAATTTAAATTTTTTTTTTCATTTTTTTTTATTTTTATAGATAGTTCTGAATATTTACAAAAGCAACCCCTTTCTTTTTTTTCTTTTTTTTTGTTATTTATTTATTTTATTACAAATGAGTATTTCACCAGGCAAGAAATATCCCGATAAAAAACAAAAATGGATATGCACCGGACATTATATATATACTAGACGGTATATACATACCCCCAAACTTATTTGAAATAGTGTTTCCACTGTTTATGGCTGGATAACCGGAGTTTGGTGGTAAACGGAGGAAGATTAGTCAAATGTAAACCGGCTCCTGCAACATCAGGAGCTCCTCCGATGGTTCTGCGGTGAGGAATGGTTTTACTCTGTGTCCGTTCACTTTGAATAGTGAACCGTCCTCTGGATTCTCCAAATCCACCGCGCCGTGCTGGTACACACTCCGCACAAAAAAGGTCCTTTCCAGCGAGATCAAAACTTACCGGGATGGAAATGGAGTCGGGTGTCGTAAAGAAGTACCTGTTGTCCAGGCGTGAAGGTTTTGCACGTAAGGTGTTTATCATGAAACACCTTCATTCGGTTCTTTATAACAACCGCGTTCTCATAAGCTTCATCCCGAAACTCGTTCAGTTCGTTAAGTTGCAGCTTCCGATAGCTGCCCGCATCTTCAAGGTTTGGATTCAGCTCTTTGATCGTCCAAAATGCGCGGTGCTCGATTTCCACAGGAAGGTGGCAAGCCTTTCCATACACAAGCCGATAGGGAGACATTCCATGATCAGTCTTGTACGCAGTTCGAAATGCCTAAAGGGCATCAGTTAGTTTCAACGACCAATCTTTACGGTTCTTGGAAACCGTTTTCTCCAAAATCTGCTTGATTTGACGATTTGAAACATCAGCTTGCCCATATGTTTGGGGGTGGTAGGGCGTGGATAGCTTATGATTAATAGAGTATTTCCGTATTAAGGCCTCGAAAGTCCTATTACAGAAATGCGTTCCATTGTCGCTAATGATAGCGCGGGGGTGCCCAAACCGGAAAAAAATGTTTTCTTTAAGGAATCTAACGACAACCTTGTTGTCGTTCGTCCGGCTTGGCACTGCCTCGACCCATTTAGATACATAATCAACAGCTAAGAGAATATACAGGTTCCCAAAAGAGCTGGGAAACAGCCCCATAAAATCAATTCCCCAAACATAGAAAATCTCAACAACCAAGATTGGTTGGAGCGACATCTCGTTTCTCCTGGAAATCTGGCCCAGTTGTTAGCACCGGAAGCAAGTCTTGCAGTAATCATGGGCATCTTTGAAGAGTTGTGGCCAGTAAAAGCCACACTGCAAGACTTTCTCAGCTGTCTTTCTTGGGCCAAAATTCCCACTGCACGCTTGATCGTGGCAAAATGACAGCACACTCTTGAACTCATTATCAGGAACACACCGACGAATAATTTGGTCTGGACAGTACTTGAACAGGTAGGGTTCGTACCAGTAAAACTGTTTTACTTGGGATAAAAATCTAAGTCTGTCCTGACTTGACCATTCATTCGGTATTAGTCCTGTCGCCAAATAGTTCACAATATCTGCGAACCAGGGTTCGCACGATACTGTCAAGAGTTGTTCATCAGGAAAAATATCGTTAATTGGGAGAGGAAGCGTCGGCGAGGAAGGAAGTCGTGAAGGATGGTCGGCTACTACGTTCTCACATCCTCTTTTGTCCTTAATAACAAGGTCAAATTCTTGAAGTAAGAGGATCCAACGTATTAACCGAGATTTTGCATCCTTTTTTCGCAAAAAGATGTCACAGAGCTGAATGATCAGTGTAGACAATAACTGGAGAGCCAATCAAATAAGGCCTGAATTTCTCTAAAGAAAACACAACAGCCAAGAACTCTTTCTCGGTTGTTGTGTAATTCATTTGGGCGTCATTTTGGGTCCGGCTTGCGTAGTCGGAAATTCCCAGTTTAAAGTGAGATTTTTATCCTTACATCGGGTAAGGATAGCGTCAAGATGTTGCAGACACTCGTCGAAAGAATCGCCAAAGATGGAGAAATCATCCATGAATATCTCCAAAAATTTCCCAACCATGTCAGAGAAAATTCCCATCATACACCGCTGAAAGGTAGCGGGAGCATTGCATAGCTCAAAGGGCATGCGGTGATACGCGAACGTGCCGAAAGGATAAATGAACATAGTTTTGTCCTGGTCTTTCTCGGCGATGGGAATCTGGTAGTAGCCTGAGTAGCAGTCCAGAAAATAGTAGTACTCATGTCCAGCTAATCATTCGAGCATTTGGTCAATGAATGGTAGTGGAAAGTGATCCTTCCGCGTTGCGGCGTTGAGTTTTCGATAATCAATGCATACTCGCCACCCTGTCTGGGTGCGAGTAGGGATCAACTCATTCCCTTCGTTTGTGATGACCGTCATTTCCGAATTCTTAGGGACAACGTGTATAGGACTGACCTACTGGCTGTTTGAGACACGGTAAATGATACAACTATCTAGACATTTGACGATCTCCTTTTTCACATCCTTCTTCATGACTGGATTTAGTCGCCTCTGTGGATCCTTAGCTGGTTTGGCATCATCCATCGGGTGAATATGATGTTCAACGATCAGGGGACTAATCCCCTTGATGTCCGCCATTGTCTAGCCGAAAGCATACCGATTGGATTGCAAGACCGTGAAAAGGGCTTTTTCTTGCTCTAAAACTAGAGAAGCCGAGATGATGACATGGAGGGTCTCGTTCTCACCTAAGTAAGCATACTTGAGGTGAGACGGCAGAGGCTTGAGTTCGAGCGTCGGAGGTGAAACGGTTGATGGCTGGATCGGAGAAAATGTCTCGAACTTGAAAGATTCCAACTGGGGCTCAAAGTGAGTGTATGCGACCGAGTTGGATGGTTAAACTAACGCATCCGAAAATTCGAAAGATTCAAACTCCGGTGGAGACAAGCCAAGAGCGTTCGAAAACGTGAAGCACTCATAATCATTGTCGGGAGCGGAAGCAACAGCTTGTTCAAAGAGGAACGCACTAGTGGCGTCAAGATTACTGTGATCAAACAAGAATTCCTCAAATTCACAGTCCTATGGGGCGATCTCCTAGATGGAACAAATATCTAATATATGAGTACTTGGTTCAGATGGCGGATTCCCAAACTGTAACATTTCAGAAAAATAAAATATTATTTTTGGGGATTTTTATAATTAAATAATATTATTTTGAATATTTTAATAAGGAGGAATAATTAAATACCGATAAATTGGGAAAAATTTGGAAAATTACAGAAATTACTGAAATGAGGGTGTTTTATTGGATGTAAGCAAATTAGGAAATTTTATGATTTATTATGCACTATTTTAATGCTAATCGCGGTTAAATATCGCTAATCGCGCATTAAGCTTCTTTTGTGCAAAAGATGCACCATATCATTTTTATATTTGTGTTACATTTTGATACATGGCCTTCTCTTCATTTTCATTCATGGTTTTGGTTTTATGTGAAAAGAGAAAAGAAAAGGAAAAGAAAATAGAAAAGAAAATAGAAAACATTAAACAATATGGTATAGGCAAGAGAGAGAGAGGTGAGGGTCAAACCTTGGTCATGACACTTAGCTCCCTTCATTTGTTTCCTTCATCTCCTTTCCCTCGCTCACCATATAGCAGCACCCATCTCCCTCTCCAACAAAACCCTCACAAACACCTTCAAATCTTCATCAAAAGTCCATCTCTACTTCAATAAAAACATGCACAAGCCTCCTGGCTACACTTCGGACAAAGAAAAATAGGATTTTGATGCTCTAGGGGATTCTTGAGTCCCAAATTAGGTAATTCTTTCACTTTAAGTGTAGTAATTCAACTCTTTTAGCAACATTGCATGTTTAGATGTGTTAAAGTGGGATTTAGTGCACTTTGGAAATTATTAGAGAGGGTTAGGGTTTAATTTGAGTTGTGTGATGAACTTAAGTGTATTTTGTAACCTTAAAACCCCCCATGGTGTTATAAACCCAGAACAAACACTAATACCAAACGTGAAACCCAAAATACGGAAAAACAGAGACTTGTTATGTCGGTTTTGTGAGTATTTGAGGGTGCAGGGAAATCTGTAGTGAACTGGGATTTTTACGAGAGTAGCAAACAAGTCCAGAGACCAAATTGAGACACCACGAGACCACCCTACCAAAACTGTAGGGTTCCTAGGCACTCTTGTGAAGGTTCATAAGGCATCAAACATGCCCGGATAAAATTTTAGACGTGCCGAACAACCCAAAGACGGGATCTTTGCTAGAATATTAGGGTTTAGCATGCAAGATGATATCTTTAAAGCTAAGTGTGAGGGATTACAACCTTTGTAGTCCGCTCCTTCGCTTTACAAGCTCCGAGTAGTAGTCCCTTCGCCGCGATCCACGATCTCCTGGACTCAAGAGAGGCTCCACGACTCGAACGATCCATGCTAGCTTGAAGTGTTCCGAATCTCCGATGATCTACGTCGAAGTTGAAAAAACCCAAGCTTTCTCACTCTAAAGAGATGAACACCCTAAGCTCATGGGCTAGATGAGATGAGGATGAGGGAGTAGTATTTATACTTTCCTTTTATTCACTTTCTCACTTGAAATCATCACATAAGAATTAACTAGTAAGCTTTTTCTTTTAGAACTCAAGAGAGAAGAAGATGAGAAATCAAAAAGATGATCCTTTTGTGATGAATAGGAAAGAAAACTATATGATTGATATATCAACCATGGTCAAGGATGATAGGCTAAGAAGTTGTAGAGAATAAACTAGGGTTAGGGTTTGGTTAGGTTAAAGAAAAAGATCAACCATAATATCTTAACCAAGATAAAATAGAATCTTTCTAGAAAGAACATGAAAGAGCTAACCCTAATCAAACCCTAATCCCTCATTATCATCCTTAAACATGTTTAATAATAAATCATATTATATTACAATAATATATATCACATATATATTATATATTTGCAACATAAGAAAATAATACATTTAACATATATCGCATATATATCAATGTATTAATCCAGTGAGAAAATGAAATAATAAAGTGAGCCAATATTAGATAATGTAATACAATATATCATATATATTATTATACATTAAATCATCGAATCAACACTTGATCCAACGATCCGGCTATATCGAATATAACCGGCTAATATATCATGTACCGATTCATTGAATCAACACTTGATCCGATGTCCCGATTCATATCAAAATATCGCGAGAATATAATACGGTATCTCATATAGTATTATCCTCGGTCCTGCACATATCTCATATGTGCTTCTACTCCGTTTCGCCTGAGCCAAGAAACCTCTGTGTAGGACTCTAAAGAATCGTCAATACGCCGGTAGCAGGTGATGATCATATCAAACACCCACAAGCTGCAAGCGGTCAGCTAAACGTAACAGCCACCCAGGTATTGAGTGATTAGAAGATCAACAAGCTAGCCTGTCCGTTCTCCTGTGAATCCAATCAGTAACACTCCCGTACAGTCCGGTCTGTTCGTCTGATATGTCGCATATCAAGTCTAGGGATGGTAAACATCATACCCCAGTAACCGATAAGTCGTGTCGATGTGAGGCTCATAACAGGTCGAGAAACTACTAGTAACACTTACCAGTAAATCTCTATATCAGCTCTGGCCAGGGAGTTCCAGTTATAGCCAATCGAACACAGCACGACATCAACTCCCTATACCGGGAGAGACGAATCCCCTCCTATCGCTCATTGCCTCCATGTGATTCGGGACTGTACCCAAAAGCCACCGTTTTGCACGCCCTCGTGGACGTGGTAAGGTGGAAATCAAAGCACAGTGGGAATCACACAAGATTCTATGACGATATCGGGTCTACAGACTACCCTGTACCAGTGTCACCGGAGAACTGCCATCTGACATATGGTATATCACCAACTGGGAGTTCTCGGCGAGTCCGTCCAGTGTACCCAGTCTTCACTGAGCACCCGTACACCATCCTTGATGTCAAACACCGATGGATATGGGATCATCCATCGCCCATCATATGGGTCAAGATGCGTATACGCTAGTCTACTCTGGTGTATCGATGCCCTGTCTCGATATACCCTCGACCAGGAACAGTTATAGGATGTACTCATCGACTACTATGGCCCCACTAGTATGATCTCATCATAGTCCCAGTAGTCGAGTACAGATCCTAAGGGCTTTATCAACATGTGATAGTCAGACAGTAAACCAATACAAGTCAACATGTTAAGATAAAGTGAAACCAAATAGCATACTATCATGACAAGCAAGAAAGTCCTCTCTGTATATATCTAAGCATCCATCATAATATACATCAAATGTACAACAATGGCCTCTAGGGCATATACATAATTAACAATCTCCCACTTGCACTAAGGCCAGCTGCTGTAGTATCTCATACCTAGCATCCGGAATAATTTCTCAAACTGTATCTGGGGAATGGCCTTCGTGAGTGGATCCGCAGTGTTGTCCTTCGTATCTACTCTCCTGACCTCGATCTCCCGGCGATCAACTATCTCCCTGATCAGGTGATACCGCCTCAGAATATGTCTGGACTTCTGATGGGATCTGGGTTCCTTGGCCAAAGCCACAGCTCCATTGTTATCGTAATACAGAGGTATTGGATGCTCAATGGATGGAACCACTCCAAGTTCACTAATGAACTTGTTCATCCAGACAGCCTCTTTGGCAGCATCGTTGGCAGCGATGTATTCAGCCTCCATCCTCGAGTCTGCAACGGTATCCTGTTTGGAACTCTTCCAACATACCGCCCCTCTAATGAGGGTAAAGACAAAACCCGAATGCGACTTAGAGCCGTCCTTATCACTCTGGAAGCTGGAATCGGTAAAGGACTCCACCCGGAGTTCTCCGTTACCATACACCAAGAACATGTCTCTAGTCCTTCGCAAGTACTTGAGAATGTTCTTCACAGCTGTCCAGTGACTCTCTCCAGGATCTGATTGATACCGACTCACTACACTTAGTAAGTATGCAATATCGGGTCTGGTACATAGCATTGCATACATGATAGATCCTACTGCCGAAGCATAGGGTATCCCTTGCATGCGAGCTCTCTCCAAATCAGTCTTGGGAGACATCTCTTTAGAGAGAGTGAGTCCAGAGATCGTGAGTTGGTTCCCACGCTTGGATTCTTCCATACTAAACCTCTTTAGGATGGTGTCAATGTACCTGGATTGGGACAATCCCAGTATCCGTTTAGATCTATCTCTATAGATCAGGATTCCCAATATGCAGGAGGCATCACCTAGATCTTTCATTGAGAATCTCTGTGATAAGAAGAGCTTGACTGATTGCAGCATAGGAATATCATTTCCTATCAAGAGTATGTCATCCACGTACAATACGAGGAAGACAACATTACTCTCTGCTACCTTCTTATAGATACAAGGTTCATCTATGTTTTTGATGAAGTCAAACTCTTTGACTACTACATCAAAACAGATGTTCCAACTTCGCAATGCTTGCTTTAACCCATAAATGGATTTAAGCAGCTTGCACACCTTTCCGCGGCTCCCACTATCTATGAAGCCCTCTGGCTGAGTCATGTACACGCACTCTTCTAAATCACCATTTAGAAAGGCGGTCTTAACATCCATTTGCCATATTTCGTAGTCATGGTATGCAGCAATGGGAAGTAAGATCCGGATGGACTTAAGCATAGCCACTGGAGAAAAGGTTTCGTCATAATCCACACCTGGTCGTTGACGAAAACCCTTTGCTACAAGTCTAGCTTTGAAAGTCTCAACATTTCTATCTACACCAAATTTCTTTTTAAAAATCCACTTGCTCCCAATGGGTTTTACCCCTTCAGGAGCATTTTCTAAAATCCATACTTTATTGGTGTACATGGATTCCATCTCAGATCGCATTGCATCCGGCCATTTCACAGAGTCACCACTCGTGATGGCCAGCTCGAAACTAGTCGGGTCATCATCTTCCATGATGTAATCCTCGCTTCCACCATCAATGAGAAAACCGTAGTGTCTCTCAGGCGGATGAGAAACCCTGCTAGATCGGCGGAGAGGCTGGGGTTCGTCGGGTACTACTGAATCTTCTGGTTCCACTAAATCTTCAGTTGTAGTTTGTGTTGCTGGAACCTCTTCCAGCTCTACCTCATCGCCACTAATTTCTTTTGTAAGAAATTCCTTTTATTCTAAAAAGGTGGCATGTTGAGCAACAAACACCTTTTGTTGTTCACTGTGGTAGAATAGATATCCATACGAATTGCTTGGATATCCTACAAACATACAAAGAACTGATCGTGCCTCGAGTTTGTCCGGATTTTGGTTTTTAACATAAGCCAGACAACCCCATATCTTAACTCTTTTAAGAGATGGTCTCTTTCCATTCCATATCTCATATGGAGTGGTAGGCACAGATTTAGTTGAACTCGATTCAATAGGTATATGGCTGTCTCTAGCGCATAGCCCCAGAAGGAAATAGATAACTCGGCTGTACTCATCATAGAGCGCACCATATCTAATAGGGTGCGATTCCTCCGCTCCGATACACCGTTGTGCTGTGGTGTATAAGGAGGAGTAAGCTGAGAGAGAATCCCATTCTCTTTTAGATAATCTAGGAACTCATTGCTTAAGTATTCACCTCCTCGATCAGATCGAAGAATCTTAATACTTTTGCCCGTTTGATTCTCTACTTCGTGCTTATATTCTCTGAATTTCTCAAAAGCTTCAGACTTGTGTTTCATCAGGAACACATATCCGAATCTTGAGAGATCGTCAGTGAATGTAATGAAGTAGGAAGAACCGTTCCTGGCATGCATAGACATGGGACCGCATACATCACTATGTACCAGTCCTAAGAGTTCGGTAACTCTTTCTCCGTGTCCACTAAACGGAGCTTTGGTCATTTTTCCTTTGAGACATGAATGGCAAGTATCATAAGATGATAATTCGAACGGATTCAAATAACCATCTTTATGTAACTTAGCCAGTCGTGTCGCATTGATATGACCAAGTCTACAATGCCACAAGAAAGATTCGTTCATTTCTGAACTTTTCCTCTTGTGTGTGTTTTGTATATTGAGGACTGTATTCTGATTTAAAATGAATATGCCATTATGTAACGAGCCTGATGCCATAAACTTTTGATCGAGGAATATGTTCATAACATTATCCTTTACTACAAAATTATATCCTTCTTTAGTTAATAAAGAAACTGATATAATATTGCACATCATGTTCGGTATATAATAGCACTCATTTAGAATCAGTGTATTACGACTTGGCAATACAGGGTGATATTCGCCAACTGCTTTGGCTGCAATACTTGCACCGTTCCCTACTTGAACGGAATGATCACCTTTTCCCAGTTCTCTACCTTTACGTAGCCCATGTAACTGTTTACATATGTGGGATCCTGATCCGGTATCTAATACCCAGGACGTAGGGTGAACTGAGAAACAGTTCTCAATAACTAACACACCCGAAGAAGATGCATCAACATGCATGTTCTTTTGGGCGGCTTGAGAATCTAGATATTCTTCTATTCCCTGTTCAGTCTTATAACTCTTATAAGAAAGAACGGGTCCAACGTTCCCCTGCTCAGTATAATAAGCGGGTTCAGTCAATACATCCATATTATTATCTTTATTATGGCCTGACATGGTCGCTACCTGGAGAGAGAGAGAAGAAAACACTTTAGCGTATGCTCTTACAAGATTAGATTGGTTATTATCTTATCTAATCAGGATGTCTCCCACTGTTTTTATCAAATCTACCTTCAAACCCTAAAAGGTAAGATTAGCCGGGATTAATTACACCCTACAATTTCGTCAATCTTTCAGCCAGATCAGTGTCGGTACTTTGAGGGAGGTTCCTCGTGCTTTCGCACGGACCTACTTAAAGTAAACCTCGTTTTCCCAGAGGCGTAACCCCGTTAACACTTTTCTAGACACCTACTTGATCGACTAATTGTCCTGTGTAAAACTCTCCCAGGAGTAACTCTTAGTCTCAGTAGGTATCGGGATCCAACTATCTCATAGGAGGTATGCAATCTCATTGCAAATTTCAACACTTGAAATTCCCGATAATGCTTTTACCCCTAGCAACTTATGACCTTGGCTAAGGTCAACAAATCATAAGCGCTAGTGAAGTTCAACCCGTCATTTCCTGATTGAATTAAACCCACCCGTACGACCCTTGGCTAAGGTCAACAAAGTCGCACGACTACCCTAACTCAATCACATCTCATGTTTTAGCAGATAAATACTAATTAGCTACCGTACACCACGCCTTGGTTAAGGTCAACAAACGCAGCACGAATACTAACTAGTGTCTATCTGAAATGACGGAGGGCTACGCAGGTTTTTCAGAAAACCCTGAGCGTAATGAACTTGATATCGTCGTAGAATCAAGTGGTTTTTGAAAAGGAGTGTTTTTGAGGCTTTTCTTAGTTTCGCTAAAGGGGTCACTCCCGGTGAAGGGATCGTCGGCCCTTTCCTCATCGAATAAGGTGCTGGATATATCATATATATCGCTGTGCAAAGCAAAACTCTAAAAGCAATCAAAAGACAAACCGAGTTTTGTAGCATCTGCCAGTTTCGCTAAAGAGGTCACTCCCGGTGAAGGGATCTCGGCTCTTTCCCCATCGAATAAGGTGCAGGATATATCATATATATCACTGTGCAAAGCAAAACTGTAGCTACCCTTATTATAAAGTTTTGATTCTACAACATCTTTTAGGTTTCTTTTCCTTTTATTAATCTCATTAATAAAATCCCATCAGCTTATGCTTCCTAAGCATCACAGATAAATACGACGTACACTTATGCCATCCGCATTCGCCTCGATGTCCCCTCGTGCACCGTTAGGTTAGGTAACTAACGACAGAGCAGGGCAGGGCTAGTGCGGGTGTAAAACATAAGTAACGTCTATATAATATATCATATATACTATATACTGTATCCATCAGAACATATCAAATGATCACATCACAGATATCGCAGCAGAAACATAGATATAATGTGGGATATACTAGGACATCCGTATTTAGTATTTAGCCAACAATAGAAAATACGGATTCCACAGTCGCGATGAATAGCCAAGCCCACACCCTGGACCCCTATGAGAGCGGAAAGCGACCCTACCAATTCTGGAGTTTAGGAGACCCGGTCTCGACTCCTCGAGATAGCCTCCCACTAAACCCCAGAACCCGGTCACCTGTGCTCCCCTCCTTGGGTCCATCCTAATGCGGAAAAGTAAATAATATACAACACTAGTGGCATCAACCTCAACCTGGAAGTGCCCCAAATAAAAGAATATTACATTACATTTGAATTTACATGAATGAAAATATAAAACTCTCATCTCACATAAAACCCCCGGCTATTCAATCGCGACAATCCTGCACATCATATCTCAGCAACACAAAATAACACATACCATCAACGTAAGTAAGTATGCATACACTGATCGTCGCTGATGTATAGCAACGAAGATCAGCAATACAACTACATACTTCACTTACGGTCACAGAAAAGAAAGTGTAAAACTACAATATTTGGAATCCACAATCACTTTAGACATCATAAATCCGAAATATCACATACTTCGCATTTCATGCCTAACTCTATGAATTCCACATATTGTATCACATTCCAGATAAATAGACAGTATTAAACTTTTCGAACAGATAATCAAATACCCAAAATTTCCCAAAGTGCTCAACACTTGAGCGGAGTTCAAATAATCCCAGAATATGTCATAGTCCCAGTGATCCAGCCGTAGAAGGGTCAAGCCAACGCCTCACATGTGGCACGCCGTACTGCCCCAAACCCGAAGGTTCAAAAGGCAGTTCAAGACGGTCACATAATCGAGTTAAGGTTTTTTGTCTTCTAGAGGGTCCACCGCTTAACTTGTACAATTTTTCCGAAAGATTTAAACCCAATAAAAATTCAACACTTGAAAGTTTGCCGTTCCGGGATAAAGTGGGTTAATGATATCCGTTCAAATAGTTTAACAGTTTCTAAATATCCGGAAATAAAAACGAATTTAAATATTCCGATCGAATATACGATTACAAAAGAAACCCCAGAATACTCAACACTTGAGTCAGAATAAAAATACCCATAAAATAGTAAATACAGATACAAGAATTACTGTAAAAAAACCCATGCCTAATACACTAATACTGCCGCGGAACCGCCGCCGATGGTGGGTATTTGCCGCGGTTCCGCGGCCACGTGGTCGAATTAGAGGCACGAATTTCACAGTAATTCTTATCTTTTCTTGCTGTATTTTTTAGGTATTTTTAATTCAGAAAAACCCCGGATTTTGAAAAATTTCCAGAGAGGGGGTAAATTTCGTCGGTTCGGGTTCGATCGGAGTTTTAACTTCGTAAACACGTCGCCTAATGCTATAGCTAGGCTCTGATACCACTGTAGGGTTCCTAGGCACTCTTGAGAAGGTTCATAAGGCATCAAACATGCCCGGATAAAATTTTAGACGTGCCGAACAACCCAAAGACGGGATCTTTGCTAGAATATTAGGGTTTAGCATGCAAGATGATATCTTTAAAGCTAAGTGTGAGGGATTACAACCTTTGTAGTCCGCTCCTTCGCTTTACAAGCTCCGAGTAGTAGTCCCTTCGCCGCGATCCACGATCTCCCGGACTCAAGAGAGGCTCCACGACTCGAACGATCCATGCTAGCTTGAAGTGTTCCGAATCTCCGATGATCTACGTCGAAGTTGCAAAAACCCAAGCTTTCTCACTCTAAAGAGATGAACACCCTAAGCTCATGGGCTAGATGAGATGAGGATGAGGGAGTATTATTTATACTTTCCTTTTATTCACTTTCTCACTTGAAATCATCACATAAGAATTAACTAGTAAGCTTTTTCTTTTAGAACTCAAGAGAGAAGAAGATGAGAAATCAAAAAGATAATCCTTTTGTGATGAATAAGAAAGAAAACAATATGATTGATATATCAACCATGGTCAAGGATGATAGGCTAAGAAGTTGTAGAGAATAAACTAGGGTTAGGGTTTGGTTAGGTTAAAGAAAAAGATCAACCATAATATCTTAACCAAGACAAAACAGAATCTTTCTAGAAAGAACATGAAAGAGCTAACCCTAATCAAACCCTAATCCCTCATTATCATCCTTAAACATGTTTAATAATAAATCATATCATGTTACAATAATATATATCACATATATATTATATATTTGCAACATAAGAAAATAATACATTTAACATATATCGCATATATATCAATGTATTAATCCAGTGAGAAAATGAAATAATAAAGTGAGCCAATATTAGATAATGTAATACAATATATCATATATATTATTATACATTAAATCATCGAATCAACACTTGATCCAACGATCCGGCTATATCGAATATAACCGCCTAATATATCGTGTACCGATTCATCGAATCAACACTTGATCCGATGTCCCGATTCATATCAAAATATCGCGAGAATATAGTACGGTATCTCATATTGTATTATCCTCGGTCCTGCACATATCTCATATGTGCCTCTACTCCGTTTCGCCTGAGCCAAGAAACCTCTGTGTAGGACTTTAAAGAATCGTCAATACGCCGGTAGCAGGTGATGATCATATCAAACACCCACAAGCTGCAAGCGGTCAGCTAAACGTAACAGCCACCCAGGTATTGAGCGATTAGAAGATCAACAAGCTAGCCTGTCCGTTCTCCTGTGAATCCAATCAGTAACACTCCCGTACAGTCCGGTCTGTTCATCTGATATGTCGCATATCAAGTCTAAGGGTGGTAAACATCAGACGCCAGTAACCGATAAGTCGTGTCGATGTGAGGCTCATAACAGGTCGAGAAACTACTAGTAACACTTACCATTAAATCTCTATATCAGCCCTGGCCAGGGACTTCCAGTTATAGCCAATCGAACACAGGACGACATCAACTCCCTATACCGGGAGAGACGAATCCCCTCCTATCGCTCATTGCCTCCATGTGATTCGGGACTGTACCCAAAAGCCACCGTTTTGCACGCCCTCGTAGACGTGGTAAGGTGGAAATCAAAGCACAGTGGGAATCACACAAGACTCTATGACGATATCGGGTCTACAGACTACCCTGTACCAGTGTCACCGGAAAACTGCCATCTGACGTGTGGTATATCACCAACTGGGAGTTCTCGGCGAGTCCGTCCAGTGTACCCAGTCTCGACTGAGCACCCGTACACCATCCTTGATGTCAAACACCGATGGATATGGGATCATCCATCGCCCATCATATGGGTCAAGATGCGTATACGCTAGTCTACTCTGGTGTATCGATGCCCTGTCTCGATATACCCTCGACCAGGAACAGTTACAGGATGTACTCATCGACTACTATGGCCCCACTAGTATGATCTCATCATAGTCCCAGTAGTCGAGTATAGATCCTAAGGGCTTTATCAACATGTGAGAGTCAGACAGTAAACCAATACAAGTCAACATGTTAAGATAAAGTGAAACCAAATAGCATACTATCATGACGAGCAAGAAAGTCCTCTCTGTATATATCTAAGCATCCATCATAATATACATCAAATGTACAATAATGGCCTCGAGGGCATATCCATAACTAACAATAACGAACCCTAACTGAACCCCCCAAACCGAGAAGGCCGGATTTACTAGGGATGTGGCCGGTCACTTGGTTGAGTCAGGTGTCTAGGTTGCTTCCATAGATCATATACACCCTATATATCACCCCAGTATTGTTTGTGCACCTTGTTTTCACCTTAAACGAAATCCGGGACCATTTTAGCGGGTTGCTGCTTTGAATTCTTTTGTGTTTATGAATTCAAGTTTTAGTAATTTGGTTTTAACTCGATGGTTTGACATTTTTACATCGACATCGAGGGCTGTTTGGTTATTCTTGCATGCGTAGGCTATAGGTTTTGACCTATGTGTGATACGCGTGCCGATTTGGTTTTCGTATGTCATTTCGATTTCGAATTGGACATTAATGTGGCACGATACGTTGTGACATATTGGTACCCCCATGCGAACTTCGAGAAGAAAAGAAAGCGTGTGGCGACGTGGGCATCGGCAAGCGAAGGTCAAGGTGAGTAGATATATATCTATGGGGGAAGTCGGGTGGATGGCGTATAGCACCCCCGCAGTTCGTAATGTAGTTGATGATATGTTATATATTTACATATGTGTTGTGAATTTGGAAGATAGTGTCGTGATTGATTTTTTAGTCGTGAACCATAGAATAGGTTTGCATACACGCACACATACACCCTTGCATGCATTATGATTATTACTTGTGCGTATATGGGGATACGTATATATATATATACACACATAGGTATGGGACTAGGTATATATATATATGTACAACTATACATGGATAATGAGGATAGTGGATGATATTTGGAGTTGAATCGATGAGATTGGGCATGATACCACGAGGTCGGTGATATGTTTTGATTCGTATTAGGAGATACGACATGAGGTTATAGAGGGCCTTTAGGCGTGCGTTTTCATACACGCATATATATATATATAGTATCAATTGGTATTAGACTTAGATCAGTACCCCAGTTCATGAGATATGATGATAAGGATACCAGATAAATGATTGGATGAATGTGATATTTCGACCCGTACCCAGATTTGGGATGTCGTACGACGGATTTATGTACGAGCTATATATTGATGATAGATCCGCACTCTTGACTCAAGGATGTCATATTGTATATTGTATCGTATGTGATACTACTGAGGCGGGATCACCGACTATTATATTTATATGTATATCGACTCAGATTTAGGTGGTTTCCCTTACCCTTTCGGTTAGACTGTTCGTTTAGTTCTGTAGTACTTATAGATGTTAGACTAGACTTGAGTCATACCTATTTCAGAAATAACGAATCATGAGTATTTTAAAGACAGGCCAAGGGATTCTACGGATATTTTCAAAAGACCCATCTTTTCTTAAAAACACCGTAGCCCTTATTTTTCTAAACACCACGATTCGTCTTATTTCAAATGGCAAAACTGTATGACATTATATATTGATGCAGATTCTTCACTGTTGTGTTTATTATTCATTTTCTGCATATTCTTTCTCTTCGCATCGCGTTGCATGTTTAAATGTGTTTATTGTTATATTAAACCCATGCTGTCAGGACACCAGCACCATTATCAATGATGTGTATGTTCCACGTACACCTGCTTGCCGGCTCACACATTTCATCATCGATAATTGCCATGTCACTACACAGTAGGATTGTTGCATCAGGATATGACTCCTTGCATGACATACTTGCATACATACGTATTTTCACGTACATAGATGATTCTGGCTTGATTTTGGAGATTTGGGAACCGCAAGATATATTTTAAAACCGGATTCATTTTATAAGATAGGTTTTCCCTCGATATGTGCATATTACTGTTCCAGGTTGCATGATATACGGATATGCTTACATTCTGTTATATGTCGCATACATCATGCTTTATGATTATACGCATTGAGATATGTTGTTTCCATGATATTTCTAGATTTGGGAACCGTAGGTATTTCAAAAGAAAGTATGTACTGTTTAAAAAACCCGGTTTCTCTTGATATAATATTTCAGCAGCCACCATGAGTTTTATCGGTTCTAATATATCTATACCCCATGCGAGGAGGAGCCGTGGGCCGTGTGCGGGTACATGGTGGGGCCCGGTATGGTACCCCCGGGCAAGAAAGGGATGCTGTGTATACAGACGGTGAGCCTGGCAGAGGGACTATTACCTACCGGTGATTGGTTGGGCCTTGCGGATATCCGGAGGATACCGACCATAGTCGAGAGATGATACGGGCCGATCCGGACTGACGGAGCCCGTAGGCCGATCCGGACTGACGGAGCCTGTAGGCCGATCCGGACTGACGGAGCCCGATATATGAGGATTTACGTGCCGATGCTGGGCACAGGTTTCATGATGTTCTGTGTCATTGGCTGACACGTGGACGAGATCCACATGCATACAGGCATTAATTACATAGCTGGATGATATCCACATATTTATAGACTTCATGATATAGTTGACACTGATTTCATATTGATTACATTGATCACACCTCATGTTTATGATATGTTGTTACCTGAGGCACTGGCACGAGCACTTGGTATTACACTTGGTATAGATGTTTACCCTTGCTACCTTTTCATGCTTCAGACCTTATCATTTTGAGGATATATATTACCGATCGTATTGACCTAGGATTGAGTCATACTTACGATTTTCGATTTGTGATGTTTTCTACTCACGAGTTGGCAACTCACCCCCGTTGTGCCACAGTTTCTTGCAGGTTTTGCCGTACAGGTTTTTTCTTGGCGGCTTGTTGACACATTACTTCATTCCGGGTGATTGTTTTGGTAGGTGGGTTCACTCGCATCGTGACCACCATTGTACTATTTATTTTCAGTTGTATCTAGTAAAATTC
This sequence comes from Agapanthus africanus, assembly GCA_030015575.1. NCBI lineage: Eukaryota > Viridiplantae > Streptophyta > Magnoliopsida > Asparagales > Amaryllidaceae > Agapanthus > Agapanthus africanus. Next base: position 540,985,256 of record CM057348.1, read on the forward strand.
CATCAACCAGACTTGTATTTATTCAGACTTAGAGACTAGTTGTGCATTATTTCGACCTTAGAGTCGCGCGTTGTATTATTATGGTTTTCATGTTGATTTTGAGTTTCTTTTGAGTTTTTGATCCTCGCCCTTCGGCATTGTATATTATATTGCTTGCGTGGTTGTGACCGTCAATTGACGAAGAGCTAGCTCCCGCTTGGGGATGCCTTTATTCTTATTATGCTTGTTGTGCCCTATTTGGGGCCGGTATTTACAAAGGAAACTCTGCCGAAATTTTCTGAAAAGACTTGAGATTTTAAAATGCATATTCGGCTTATGTTATTTTAAAATCCCTTGTTTTAAAGCATGTTTTCTACACTTATTTTTTAAAAAATGGTTTAGATTTCTAGGATTTCTTGGCTTACTGGAATTAGATGGGGTCCTATAGACTTCATATGATTCAAGTGCCAGTCGCGTGCCATTTCGGGTCGTGACAAAGTTGGTATCAGAGCGCTAGCTTAACCTTGGTTTGAGTCTAAGTTTGACTATGCGGAGCCTAGAGCGTTTGTATATATTCGGAACTTAGACTTGACCTTACGGAACTTAGACTTAGTCGAGGGGGTATTATACCCGAACTTTCGTCGCGTAGGTTGACCTTGGTTGATGGAGTAGGTGACTTAAGGAGAGTGATGTACCGTGTGTATGTTCCGGGGCATACTTACGATACGCTACTCCGCTTAAGAAACCTTAGGATGTACATTCCTTGCACAGTATTATATTCATTCCTATGATCTATCCTCATCGATACTGGTTATGATTTTGCTGCCACGATTACACGGGCAGAGAGAGCTACGGCTAAAGTTGCGTCAGCACGAGCTCGTCACGGACAAGGACTGACCAGGGCGTGATTCCAGGGACATACGATTGCATAGAGGCGTCGTTTTATTGTGTTTTCACGCCAGGAGCGTTTGATGGATCGCTTTTTCAAGATTTCTCGGACGTGCAGATCAACACTAGAGGATCAGGCTACTGCTAGAGGCCAGCCAGAATGTGATGACCGTCGATGCACCGATTATTTGATGATTGAGGCACTGTTCAGCATGCATACGGATGAGCCAGTTGTTGCTGCGAACGACGAGATATCGCCCTAGATGTTGGAGCTATTGCAGTACGAGTTGTACTTGAGATATGATAAAAGGTCGCTAGTCACCCGAGGATGAATGACTAGGAAATGTGCTTCGTTTGCTTACCCCGATACAAGGTCATCAGATTGATCGATTCCAGCTAGAGACGACTTCACGCAAGTACGTTGGTAGTCGATAGAGGCGATCGAATGTCAGAAGCCTATTTTCCAAGTTTAAAGTATTCAGAGACAAATGAAAGTAATGCTATGGACCCTCTAGAAGAATGAAACCCTAACTCGACATAATGACCATGAGAACGCTTTGAAACCTTAGGGTTTGCGGCAGTTCAGCGGTGCCATTAGTGAGGCTTGGGCTTGCCCTTCTACGGTTGGTCCATAGGTGTTGTGGTATGTACTCGATATTATTAAACTGTACTCAAGATTCTGATCTCTTGGGGGATTATGAGGTTTTGACGAATCGATCGGAAGGTTCGACTTCAATCGGATATCATGTGATGGGATATATTGCTTGGGAGACTCCAGATACGAGTATAGCCGTTGGAGCGCAGTCCATGCAGCCATGAAAAGACGAGTCCAAAGCAGTGGACATTAGAGAAAGTGGAGTAAGAGGTTCGTACGATATCTTGATGAGATGACGTTCCACTCCGCTGACATCAGAGATGTGATACACATGCAGAGGCGTTGTATATGGATATACCTTCTAGAAGGAGTCTCGATGAGTATGCAGCCGTTCCGGAACAAGGAACAGATTTAGTAAAGGACGATGACTTTCGGGCAGTTCGGCAGAAACGAGATTTGGGAGAGACTTCGACAGAACCTTTCTGGAATAATATACGAGAAGAACTGGACCCAGGAGCGGTCATATTGTGCACACCCAGCAGGCCAGAATTCGGCATCGTCGACGAGACATGTTACGAGTGACCATGACAGTTGACCAGAGATCTTAGAGGATGTGCCAGAGCGGGACTATTTCCTACATCTTTGATTTGATATTTTGGACAATTTATTTGCATGATTGAGATTTTGTGCACCACAGTTGTACCTGACTTCGATTTGATGCCATTCGAGATACTGATTTTTGAGTTCATACCTATGGTATGCATGTGATTTGACTTATGCTTTTGGCATAGTTTTCATGCACTCTTTGTATTTAATCTGCTTTTGTGCACGCTGATGCACATGGTTGTGAGATTATATACCACGGTATACCTGATTTTGATTTGGATTGAGATGTGTTGTATACCGTCGATTTTGATTATGATACTCGATATTTGTTTTTTGCACCGGATTGTATTTTACGCATGTTCGGCGCTTGATATTGGATTTCGTGATTTTGTGCATGTTGAATGCACATGATTTAGATTTTATTAGTGCATGATGGATGCACCTGATTTGGATTTTCGCGCATGTTGGGCGAATGTTATGAGATGTGATTTTGGTGTACACCAGATGCACTAAATCGGGATTCTTCGTGCATATCAGATGCACCTGATATTGTTGTCAGGCACACCCGTTGCCTTTGACAGGTGTTTCGTGCGCACCCGTTGTACTTAGATTTTGTTTCTGTGCACATGTACGACACATTCATGGATTTCGATTTCCGTGCGCACCAGACGCACGTAGCATTCATATGCACATTTTGGGATTGATTTCTTATGGAGCAGTACGTTTTTATGATATTTGCTACTTGTTTTCGTACTGAGCAGGACTAGTCAGAGGACAGTACCTGGAAATATTTTGCATGCATTGATAGTTATCGAAGGGATTTCCAAAAAGAGAGCTATAGTCTCAGTATTTAACAACGTGTCTGATATGAAACGAAACGTTTAAAACAAGGAAACCCTTCTAAATTATTTTCAAAAACGGCGGGCCATACATATTAAACAAAGGATAAGTATATGTATAGTTTTGATGTATTATCATGTTAGTTTTCGTATTGGATTTTGATATTTATATCATAACCATGACTCCGATAATTGCGGGATGCTTGACGGAGTTCTGATTTTGAGTTATCTGCTCATTGTTCATGCGCATGCATTGCGCTACGATGCGTTTTATGTATTGATGATTTCGAAGCCCCGACGACTTGGACTTTTACTGAAATGTTTTACTATTTGAGGGGTTTAAATTTAAATTCGGGGCGAATTTCTTTAAGGGGGGAAGATTGTAACATTTCAGAAAAATAAAATATTATTTTTGGGGATTTTTATAATTAAATAATACTATATTGAATATTTTAATAAGGCGGTATAATTAAATACCGATAAATTGGGGAAAATTTGGAAAATTACAGAAATTACTGAAATGAGGGTGCTTTATTGGATGTAAGCAAATTAGGAAATTTTATGATTTAATATGCACTATTTTAATGCTAATCGCGGTTAAATATCGGTAATCGCGCATTAAACTTGTTTTGTGCAAAACATGCACCATATCATTTTTATATTTGTGTTACATTTTCCTACATGGCCCTCTCTTCAATTTCATTCGTGGTTTTGGTTTTATGTGAGAAGAGAAAAGAAAAGGAAAAGAAAATAGAAAAGAAAATAGAAAACATTAAACAATATGGTATGGGCAAGAGAGAGAGAGAGAGAGTTGAGGGTCAAACCTTGGTCATGACACTTAGCTCCCTTCATTTGTTTCCTTCATCTCCTTTCCCTCTCTCACCCCTATAGCAGCACCTATCTCCCTCTCCAACAAAACCCTCACAAACATCTTCAAATCTTCATCAAAAGTCCATCTCCACTTCAATAAAAACATGCACAAGCCTCCTAGTTACACTTTGTACAAAGAAAAATGGGATTTTGATGCTCTAGGGGATTCTTGAGTCCCAAATGAGGTAATTCTTTCACTTGAAGTGTAGTAATTCAACTCTTTTAGCAACCTTGCATGTTTAGATGTGTTAAAGTGGGATTTAGTGCACTTTGGAAATTACTAGAGAGGGTTAGGGTTTAATTTGAGTTTTGTGATGAACTTGAGTGTATTTTGTAACCTTAAAACCCCCCATGGTGTTATAAACCCAGAATAAACACTAATACCAAACCTGAAACCCAAAATACGGAAAAACAGAAACTTGTTATGTTGGTTTTGTGAGTATTTGAGGGTGCAGGGAAATCTGGAGTGAACTGGGATTTTTACGAGAGTAGCAAACAAGTCCAGAGACCAAATTGAGACACCACGAGACCACCCTACCAAAACGAACCCCAACTGAACCCCCAAACCGAGCAGCCCAGATTTACTAGGGATGTGGCCGGCCACTTGGTTGAGTCAGGTATCTAGGTTGCTTCCATAGCTCATATACACCCTATATATCACCCCAGTATTGTTTGTGCGCCTTGTTTTCACCTTAAACGAAATCTGGGACCATTTTAGCGGATTGCTGCTTTGAATTCTTTTGTGTTTATGAATTCAAGTTTTAGTAATTTGGTTTTAACTCGATGGTTTGATGTTTATACATCGACATCGAGGGTTGTTTGGTTATTCTTGCATGCGTAGGCTATAGGTTTTGACCTATGTGTGATACGTGTGCCGATTTGGTTTTCGTATGTCGTTTCGATTTCGAATTGAACTTTAATGCGGCACGATACATTGTAACATGTAGGCACCCCCATGCGGACTTCGAGACGACAAGCAAGCGTGTGGCGACGTCGGCATCGGCAAGCGAAGGTCAAGGTGAGTAGATATATATCTACGGGGGAAGTCGGGTGGATGGCGTATAGCACCCCCGCAATTCGTAATGTAGTTGATGATATGTTATATATTTACATATGTGTTGTGAATTTGGAAGATAGTGTCGTGATTGATTTCTTAGTCGCGAACCATAGAATAGGTTTGCATACATGCACACATACACCCTTGCATGCATTATGATTATTACTTGTGTGTATATGGGGATACGTATATATATATACACACACATAGGTATGGGACTAGGTATATATATATACATGGATAATGAGGATAGTGGATGATATTTGGAGTTGGGTCAATGAGATTGGGCATGATACCACGAGGTCGGTGATATGTTTTGATTCGTATTAGGAGATACGACATGAGATTATAGCGGGCCTTTAGGCGTGTGTTTTCATAAATGCATATATATATATATATATATATATATAAGTTGGTATTAGACTTAGATCAGTACCCCAGTTCATGAGATATGATGATAAGGATACCAGATAAATGATGACATGAATATGATATTTCGACCCATACCCAGATTTGGGATGCCGTATGACGGATTTACGTACGAGCTATATATTGATGATAGATCCGCACTCTTGACTCGAGGATGTCATATTGTATATTGTATCGTATGTGATACTACTGAGGCGGGATCATCGACTATTATATTTATATGTATATCGACTCAGATTTAGGTGGTTTCCCTTACCCTTTCGGTTAGACTATTCGTTTAGTTCTGCAGTACTTATAGATGTTAGACTAGACTCGAGTCATACCTATTTCAAAACTAACGAATCGTGAGTATTTTAAAGACAGGACAAGGGATTCTACGGATATTTTCAAAAGGCGCATCTTTTCTTAAAAACACCGTAGCCCTTATTTTTCTAAACACCATGATTCGTCTTATTTCAAATGGCAAAACTGTATGACATTATATATTGATGTAGATTCTTCACTGTTGTGTTTATTATTCTTTTTCCGCATATTCTTTCTATTCGCATCCCGTTGCATGTTTAAATGTGTTTATTGTTATATTAAACCCATGCTGTCAGGACACCAGCACCATTATCGATGATGCGTATGTCCCATGTACACCTGCTTGCCGGCTCACACACTGCATCATCGATAATTGCCATGTCACTACACAGTAGGATTTTTGCATCAGGATATGACTCCTAGCATGACATACTTGCATACATACGTATTTGCACGTACATAGATGATTCTAGCTTGATTTTGGAGAACCGCAAGATATATTTTAAAACTGAATTTATTTTATAAGATAGGTTTTCCCTCGATATGTGCATATTACTGTTCCAGGTTGCATGATATACGGATATGTTTACATTCTGTTATATGTCGCATATATCATACTTTATGATTATACTCATTGAGATATGTTGTTTTCATGATATTTCTGGATTTGAGAACCGTGGGTATTTCAAAAGAAATTATGTACTGTTTAAAAAACCCGGTTTCTCTTGATATGATATTTCAGCAGCCACCATGAGTTTTATCGGTTCTGATATATCTATACCCCATGCGAGGAGGAGCTGTGGGCCGTGTGCGGGTACATGGTGGGGCCCGGTATGGTACCCCCGGGCAAGAAAGGGATGCTGTGTATACAGACGGTGAGCCTGGCAGAGGGACTACTACCTACCGATGATTGGTTGGGCCTGACGGATATCCGGAGGATACCGACCGGAGTCGAGAGATGATACTGGCCAATCCGGACTGACAGAGCCCGTGGGCCGATCCGGACTGACGGAGCCCGATATATGAGGATTTACATGCTGATGCTGGGCACAGGTTTCATGATGTTTTGTGTCATTGGTTGACACGTGGACGAGATCCACATGCATACAGGCATTGATTACATAGTTGGATGATATCCACATACTTATCGACTTAATAATATAGTTGACACTGATTTCATGTTGATTACATTGATCATACCTCATGTTTATGATATGTTGTTACCTGAGGCACTAACACGAGCACTTGGTATTACACTTGGTATAGATGTTTACCCCTGCTACATTTTCATGCTTCAGACCTTATCATTTTGAGGATATATATTACCAATCGTATTGACCTAGGATTGAGTCATACATACGATTTCTGCTCTGTGATGTTTTCTGCTCACGAGTTGGCAACTCACCCCGTTGTGCCACAGTTTCTTGCATGTTTTGCCGTACAGGTTTTTCCTTGGTGGCTTGTTGACACATTACTTCATTCCAGGTGATTGCTTTGGTAGGTGGGTTCACTCGCATCGTGACCACCATTGTACTATTTATTTTCAGTTGTATCTAGTAAAATTCCATCAACCGGACTTGTATTTATTAAGACTCAGAGACCAGTTGTGCATTATTTCGACCTTAGAGTCGCGCGTTGTATTATTATAGTTATCATGTTGATTTTGAGTTTCTTTTGAGTTTTTGATCCTCGCCCTTCGGCGTTGTATAATATATTGCTTTCATGGTTGTGACCGTCAATTGACGAAGAGCTAGCTCCCGCTTGGTGATGCCTTTATTATTATTATGCTTGTTGTACCCCTTTTGGGGCCAGTATTTACAAAGGAAACTCTGCCGAAATTATCTGAAAAGAATTGAGATTTTAAAATGCATATTCGGCTTATGTTATTTAAAAACCCCTTGTTTTAAAAAACATATTTTTTTCACTTCTTTTTTTAAAAATGGTTTAGATTTATGGGATTTCTTGGTTTACTGGAATTAGATGGGGTCCTATAGACTTCATATGATTCAAGTGCCAGTCGTGTGCCATTTCGGGTCGTGACACTAACCTAAAAATGTTGAGTTCAATTGTCATGTTGCCAAAAGATAGGTTCATCGAACCATTTCGACAATTGATCGCAACATTTGAGGTTCCAAGGAATGGGCGACCGAGTATCACCGGAATTTGATTCCGGGGGTTAGCTACAGGTTGTGTGTCTAAAACAATGAATTCAACGGGGAATATGAAGTCCCCAACCTTTATTAACACATCCTCTAGCTCACCCCTTGGATAGGTGATAGATTGGTCGGCCATTTAAAGAGTACAGTGTGTGGGTTTCAGCTCTCCTACACCTAGTTGCTCATACACAGAATACGGAAGTAGGTGAACACTGGCACCAAGATCCAAAAGAGCGCGGTTGATGTTCTTATCCCCAATGGTTATTAAAATCGTAGGAAAACCAGGGTCCTTCTGTTTTTATGGCAAATTTTGGGTAAGAGCATCACTCACATTACTAGCTAAGAAAACCTTCTTGGGTACCTGAGATTTCCTCTTCTTAGTGCACAAGTCCTTCAAGATTTTTGCATATGAGGAGACTTGTTGGACTGCATCTAAAAGGGGAATGTTGATGTTAACCTATTTGAACAACTCTAGAATCTTCTCCATTTATGGATTTTGTTTATTGGACCTCAACCGGTTTTGAAATGGAACATTTTTGAAATTGGTTGAGCCCAATGCTTATGGAGGAGATTGTGGAGTTGAAACGGAACCCAAAACTGGAGTTTGAGTGGAGTGAGATGTGGATCCGTTCGGAGCAGCGATTGAAGAAAAAGAGCATTTTGAAGAATAGAGAATAGGCTCAGAACAAGAAGAAGGAGTAGAAGAAACGGCTGGGGTGTCATCATCTATCCGTGTGCCAATGTTGTTGTGCAACATCCTTCCAGATCTCAATATAGTCACGACACTCACATTATGGTTCTGTTGTTCAAGAGCAACATGTACATTATGTGGTTGACTAGGATTTAGGAGTGGTTGAGATGGAAGCTTCCCTCTCTCTCACTCGCTTAAAGCCGCGTTCAGCTGTGCAATCTGGGCTTCGATGGTCTTGATGCTTTGCCCGTGCGCAGCAGTGTGTTGCACCAGAGAATAAATAGAAGACTGGATGTTGGCGGTGAATTGAGTCAATTGTTTTAAAAATGCCTCCAGACTCCGTTCTAGAGAGAAAACGTTATCATTGTTTAACGGAACAAAGTTGTTTTGAGGAAAAGAATTGTTGCAGGGTGCAATATTGTTCGTCGGATTTTGAAAAGGTTGGGGTTGGAAGGGCTGCTGAAATTGTTGTTGAGTTGTTGCTGAGCTTGTTGTTGGGGAGGAGGAGGCCTATGGAAGTTGTTGTGGCCTTGGAATTGATGCTGGTTCTGATTCCAAGCAAAATTGCGGTGGTTCCACCAACCGGGATTGTATGTGGAAGAGTATGGATCGTTTCTTGGTCTTTGCTGAAATACAGCATTAACCTGATCCTGTCTTTGAGATGGTGGATTATAAGGACACTCTTCGGTCAAATGAGATGGATCCGAACAACAAGCGCAAATGGTACGAGGGAGAGGAACAGGGGCAGGAGAAGGAGATGAAAATTTGCTCCTAATTTCTTCCCGTTTCCGCGTGATTGCAGCCATCTCGGCCTTCATTGCAATTGAGATGTCGAGTTGATGAACGCGTGCCCTAGAAAGACCGGAAGAAGTAGAGGAAGAAGTGTTCGGTCTGGTGCTCTCCTATTGAAGCGTATGTTCCGCAAGATCATCGAAGAATTGCCAAGCTTCCTCGTCAGATTTGGATAGAAAGTGGCCTTGACAAATGGTCTCCATCAACTGCTTAGTTGCTGGATTCAAGCCCTCATATAAAATTTGGCAAATTTTTCATTTCTCTATACCGTGATAAGGACACTAAACAAGGAGGACCATGCACTTGTCAAAGCACTTCCAAAAAGGTTCGATTGGAAGCTGGGTGAATTGATTTATTTCGTTTCGGATCCGTGCGGTCTTATGATTTGGGTAAAAAAATTTAAGAAACGCTTTTACAAACTCGTCCCAACTGGTTATTGAATGAGATGCGGTGCTATACAGCCACTTTTCAGTAAGGCCATACAGAGTGAAAGGAATGACTCGTAGCCGTATAGCATTATCAGACAGTTGGGTTGTCTTCATCATCGCACAAACGTTCTGAAACTTATTGATAAAGATGTAGGCATCTTCGGATTCAAGCCCGTGAAATTTAGGCAACATGTTGATGAAGTGGGGCTTAATTTCAAAATTATCCCATTGGCCGGTGGAAGTGAAAGACAAGTTAGAAGTGCAGCGCGAGTAGGATAGAAACGATCCTGGAGCGCGATTCGCTGTGGCGCTTTAACAGGAGGTGGTTGCGGGTTATTCGCACCCAATGGAGATGGAATTAGTCCCGGGGGAGGTAAAAGGATGTTAGGAGGAAATCCTGACATCTCAGAAGAAGAATTTAGTGATGGTGAAGGTGAGGATGTATGAACAGAATCCCGGTCAACGTCGGAGTTGGCCGGCAAAGGTAAGGGTGAAAGAGGCATGGATGGAGTTTCGACGTCGGAGTCGATCCCGTAGTCGGTAGCAACTAACGTAACGCGGACTAGGTAGGCACTAGTGTCCCGAGTCCAACCGGACATACACTAAACAAATTTAGTATAGGCAAAGCGTAGAATGTGAGGGTAAGAAAACGTCAATGGAGAAATGTTGATGAAAGGTGGGTGAAATGGAATTCTGGTGCCAAAGGGCAAGTTTTTATAAAAGTTTTTTTTGTTGTTGTTGTTTTTTTTCGAAAGAGTTTTGCAAAATATATATGTATATGGATTTATGACACAACTTCAAACAATCACAGTCACAACATGCACAATCATACCTAGAGCTATGGTCTTCAAACTCCACTAGACTGCTCCTAACTGTTCCAAAGTGACAAGTTGTGAGATAACCCTCAAATCGTCTCTTCACTACCAATTGTGGTCAGGTAAGCACATGTGAGGTAAGGAGGGTTCTGCTCATGAATCACCGTGAGACGGACCTTTTAAAATTACCTCCTCACTTGTCTAGCCTAAGCACCACAAAGTCAAGTTTAGATAAACGACCGAATGCCCACAACCTTCCTCTGTCCTACTGAGCACCACAGTCCTTAGTTGGCCGAGTCTAGATATTTTTTATTAAGCTCAAGGGTAATGCGTATGCTTTTAGTGATTTTTTGGGTCTTAGAAAGGGTGATGAAATCCCCACCCAATCTGAATTGGTGTTATAGCCCCTTAAAGTCCGTATTATTTATGCAAAATAGTAACAAACAAAAATCTAAAACACTTGCAAAAAAATTTTATTTGGCGGCTGCGCAAAGTATCCTGCACAAAAAATAGTTTTATTGGAGAGGGGAAGAGAGTTTGCGCAATGAATGCTGCAGAAAGAAAAGTTCAGTGGAGTTCAGAGGGGGTGAAAAGAGGAGTGGAATACACACAGAAGATTTTGGGTAATGATATGACAGGTTGACCGCGGTTTCGCAATCAAACCTATACTTCCGCCGCGCTTCCGCGGTGTTCTGGATGAGTTAGAGCTTCAAAATTCTTCACTGAGCTCATAGTAATCTCCTCTCCTTGGTTAGAGCCCCTGAATCTTGAGTTGGTCACTGAATTTGCTCCAGAATTATACAGTTAACCGTGGTTCCATCTTGATCTGCCACGGTGTAGCCGCGAGATATGGGTCTAACTCACAAAGACTTTGGCACTGAACTTGATCTTCTTCCTATTCTGCACACTTGCACAAAAAATAATCAAAAATAATAAGATGATTTTTACAGTTTTTTTTGTTTTTGGTTATATATATATTCATAAATTAACCCGAAATGACACAAAGAAATAAACTACCGTCTCCCCGGCAACGGCGCCATTTGATTTATAATCATTTGGTGTTCTTAGTTTTAACTACCGCAATCAAGACGGTTTCTCTTGGTAGCTAGCCGGATGAGTACGGGTCGGTCCACGGAGAGATGGGAATCTTTTTCTTAGTGTTTTAACGAGTAAGTCCAAATTGTTCAGGTTTGTTTAAGATTAACTATGTGCTAAATATGTATAAAAAGAGCTTGTTAGGGTTAGGATTATGTTAGTTTGAGTTAGGAGTCGCTCACTTCTTTCGTTGCTACTCTTAATATCGATGTTACGGTAATCGGCAACAACGGGGATTAGCACGACTAGGAAGGAAACTTGCGAGTATAAGTTAGGCCTTCCAACGCTTAGTTCCTTCCTTTTGGTCCTTGTCCGTCAGTTCTTGGCTCTTATCCGTAACCTCCGGTCAATTCAACCACAACCGATCTCACTAGGGTGTCACCGCTATCATGTAGGATAGGGTGCCGTAGGGATCGGATTGTGGTTCAATTGACGGGAGTCTGAATAATGATATTGGGCAAAGAAAAGAGTGAGAGATTTCCTTCTCTCAAACATCCCTTATCCTACCCTAACAAGTAAGAAACTACTCACCCATTAAAAAGGAAAAGAAAATAAAACAAAGAAAGAAGATAGAAAGAAATGAGTTAGAGAATCACAACTAGCTATTTGGGACCTCACTTAGGCAAGGATCACACTTAAGCATCATTGTTGTAAGGATAAAGGAAAAGAGAAAAAGAAAACAAACAAACAAACAAATAACAACAACTACTTTAACAAATAAAATTACAAGCAAAATATAAGAACTCAATTATAAGACATGCATGTTAAAAGAACTCTTCTTTATTCATCATTCACTCGAAAGCTCACTACAATATCAATGGAGAATAGATGAAGAGGAAGAGGAAGTTACAAATTATTATCCTAAATCCTAATACAAGGAAAAGAATCCTTTACTTGGCTTGAAACTGGGCGATTTATAGGCAGATACAAGAAACTCTAGGTCTAAAATATGAGCCCTTACACAATTACAAAACTACCCTGAAAATATCTCCTGTCTCCGAGTCAACTCGGCCGCAGAACCGCCGCATAAGTGCCATATTAGCCGCGGTTCCGCGGCCCTTTGGGTGAGTTGCTGTCGTTTTTTCTGGGGTTCTCCATGTTGTTGTTCTTCTCTGTTTAGTACACTTGGTTTCTCAGAATCTCTTCATTCTTCTCCTAGATTTTCAACAATCTAAAAAGATGAAAGAATGTAGACTTTTGCCTTGATTTTCTTGAGCTCTGCGTTATAAACTTGGTTCTTATGCTGCCTCCTTGTTCTTTGTGCATGAAATGACCATTGATTTCCATTTTTTCCCTCGAACTGGTAAGTGGCATCTGACGGATGGTGAGCGAAGACCCGTATTTTATCTGTTGTTGGCAGTAGTACTGAATTTGTTGCGACTATTCATGATTTTCATTATTTAGAGCTGAGAACCTGTAACCTACAATTATTTAGCAAACACGCATAAAGAGTACCTACCTATATGCAATGCGATCAAGAATGGGCGGTATAAAAGTGCAAAAATCTGATATGAACACAGATATCACATATCGCGAGATTAGAATACGGTATCACATACTCGTATTTAATCAAGCTCCCGCACATATCACCGTATGTGCCCTACTTCATTTCACTTGAGCTAGGAATCCTCTGTGTGGGACTCTACAGACTCGTTAATACGCCAGCAGTAGGTAACGATCATATCAGTCACCCACAAGCTGTCAGCGGTACTAGCTGGACGTAACAGCTACCCAGGTATTGAGTAAATAGAAGATCAACAAGCTAGCTTATCCAAACTCCCGAAAAGCCTATAAGCAACACTTACCGTATAGTCTGGTCTCTTAGTCTGATATGTCGCATATCAAGTCTAGGGGTGGAATCGTCAGACCCCTGTAACTTGATCAGTCATGCCGATATGTTGCCTATAACCGTTCGAGAAACTACTGATAACACTTACCATTAAATCTCATAAGCCCTGGCCAGGGACTTGCTTTTATATCCAATTGAGCATAGCGCAACATCAACTCCCTATACCGGGAAAAACGAAACCCTTCCTATCGCTCATTGCCTCTATATGACTCGGGACTGTATCCAAAATCCCCTTATTTGCACGACTCCTTTGATCCATGGTAAGGAGGAAATCAAAGCACAGTGGGAACCACATAAGACTCTATGACAATCTCGGGTCTACAGACTAACCTGTACCAATGTCACCAGAGAACTGCTATCTGACGATAGGTATGGTACCAACTAGGAGTCTCGGCAAGTTCTGTCCGGTGTACCCATTCTCTAATGAGCACCTGTATACAATCTTTGATGTCAAACACCAATAGTTGTGAGATCAACCATCTCCCCCATATAAGGTCAAGAAACGTACACACTAGTTTACTCTGGAATATCGATGCCCTGTCTCGATATCCCCTCGACTAGGTGTTAGTATGATATGCCCTTGAGGCCATTATTGTATAATACTAGTTTTTATATTACATTTTGGAAGCTTGGGATATATACACAGTATTATGACAGTCTTGCTCGATATAGTAGTATGCTACTTGGTTTGTGTCTATCTTAATATGTGTATGTGTTTCGTTTAACATATCGCTGAAACATATTGATAGAGCCCTTAGGATCTTTGCTTGACTACCAGCATTGTGATGGCAGTCACACTAGTGGGGGCTGGATAGTCTATAAGCACATCCTTATACAGGTCGTTGGTCATAGGATTATCGAAACATGGCATCGATGCTCCAGAGTAGATCGGTGTGTACGCTTCTCATCCCAGGAGGGGAGATGGTCTGTCCCACAGCCATCAGTACGTCGTACTGGAGATAGTATGCTGGTGCTCGTTAGGTTACGAGTACACTGGATAAGACTCGCTGGGAACTGTTGGTTGGTATTATACCTATCGTCAGTTATCAGTTCCCAGGTGACATGAGTGCAGCTTAGTCCGTTGACTTGACACTGCTGCTTTGCCTCGAGTGTGTTCCCATTGTTCTTAGATTACTAACCTACCATGGCTCTATTGAGTCGTGCAAACAGGTAATAGTTGGGTGCAGTCCTGAAGCACTTGGAGGCGGTGGCGGTTAGATAGGATTCGTCTCTCCCGGTATTAGGGGATGATATCCCGCGGTGTTCGGAACGCTATTACACAAAGTCCCTGGCCAGGGCAAGCGACAGGTAGGTACTCCAGTAGTTTCTCAGAGTGTTTTAGATTGTACCCCAACACGACTTATACTGCTATTAGGGGACTGACGTTTACCGTCCCCTAGGCCCGATATGCGATACTCTTAGACGAACAGACCGGACTGTACGAAGATTGTCACATTCAGGCTCAGTAGGAGTTCGGATGGGTTCACCTCATCGGTCTTCTTATCGGCATCTACCTGTAGACCGTTAAGTACAGTTAGTACCTCTTGCGGCCTGTGGTTAAACCCACTGCCAGCGTAGTGTCGAGTCTTTAGAGTCCCACACAGAGGGTTGTTCACCTTTGGGCGAAACGAGATAGAGGTCGTATAGTTTTACGACAGGGTTCGTTCACATATGCTACTTATGCGGTTCATTGTTCGGGCAGTTGATACTAGTAAGCTTTGGTTTAAGCCAGATCCTAGTATTTGGTTTTGGGTTGGTTCAGTCTCATTGTATTCGTGTTTCTCGGAGCACGGATGTGGGTGTGTATACACAGTTGACAGAGGCAGAGGAACCTCATTAACGTTTTGACCATTTAATTGATTAAAACCATAATGAGATGGAGGAAATTGATTAATGGGTTTTAATTAGAGATAATTGTATCATGGTTAATTGTTTTGACCATTTGACTTTGTTGACCCATGTTGACTTAGATATTTTTGTGAGCATGCTTAGCATTAATTGTGACAGGATAATAGTCAAATCAACGTCAACCATGACAATTTATCCTAATTAAAATTATCATTATTCTTTTTCATCATATGAGAGCTATCTCCTCATTCTATCATGATACATTCTCTTTCTTGCTAGCTCTCTCCTCTTCCTCTCTCAAGGCTCTCTTGTTTCATGTATTGAAAATCAAGAGCTTTGTGAGATCTAACCAAAAAATCACTCTCTACTCTCTCTAGGGTTCTTGGTCTAGCTCACCAAGCACCTTAGTTACTTCAAGATAGAGGTTGGAGCTCAAGGTAGAGGCCTTCGGGTGGATCTTTCTTTGGCAAAGAGAAGACGGTGAGGAGGAGCCATCTACACCACTCCAAGGAGCTCACAACAAGGAGAATAAGGAGTTCTAGACTAAGGTATAATCATCTAACCTAGTAGTTAAAACTCTAAGTTAGTTTGTTAGTTTTTGTTTAGCAAAAATTCTTCATGGTTAGTCTATGTTTCCTTCAAAGAAAATTTTGATTTTTACTTATTCCGCCTCCCCGAAAGTATCGGGGTGGATAACATAGACTTACAGTGGTATCAGAGCCTAGCTAAACAACAACTAACATGTTAGCAAAGTCGTTAGAATTTCGATCATGGAAAAAATCCCGAAAACACACCAAAACTTGTTTTTTCTGCCGATTTTCAAAACAGGTCTAAAAATATTTTCAGAGACCTGAAAAATACGTGCAGGCTTTTTAACGGACACCCAAGAAAAACGAGCTCATGACTCGGTCAGACTGCCGCGGAAGCACGGAGAAACCATGCGTTTTGCCGCAGATCTGCGGCCAAGTCGACTCGTAGTCAACTCGTTTTTCCTGCAGATTGTCCAGCTTGATGTTTTGGGATTTTTCAGATACTTTGTTTCTGCCTAGATTCCTTTGAGTACAGTGCTGTATTTGGGAATATTGATCGAAATTCTATAAACTTTAGCTAAATGGATTATATATGTAATGTGAAATATGTACTGAACGTCTACTAATCGCTATATGTCGATTAGTAGGGGTTCTACATATATCTGTGATCTGTCTTGTTGGATTGTGTATATGAACTTGTTGGATTGTCGTGGATGAATAGCCGGGGATGTGAGATGGGTGTTTATTTATCTTTCATTTGATGTAAATTGTAAATTGATGTAATATTATTTTTGGGTCGCACATCCGGGTTGAGGATGTACCGCCTTTGTATATTATTTCTTTTACTGTTTTCTGCTCCTAGGATAGACCCAAGGTGGGGTGCACAAACTACAGGGTACATTGAAGTGCCGAGTGGCCTACTCACTTTGTTATGGGAGGCTGCTCCACTTAGGGTATTTGGCGGGTAGTTTGCCGCACCCGTAGGGGTCTAGGGTGGGCTTTTGGCTATTCATCACGACCGTGCAATCCGTTTTTTGTTGCAGGCTTGAACGAAACGCGGATTCCTAGCATATCCAATGTGTTCATCTGTGATCTGGAATGACTATCATTGCCTCTGACGAATGTATATATCTATATATGATATCTATTAGACGTTGCGTATGTTTTACATCCGCACTAGTCCAGCCCCCGCTCTGTCGTTAGTTAAGTAACCTAACGGGTGATGACGGGGCTCCGTGGTGAATGCGGATGGCATAAGCGTACGTTATATTTTCGTTGTTTTCTGCAATGGTAGGATTAATTGATGGGACGCATTATATTAATGCAAAGAAAACAAACCAATGTTAAATCGTTGGAACAATTTCAAAACCACTCGGTTTTTTCAAAACAGCAAAACTTTTAAATGCGAAGCTTAAACCACTCCTTTTAAAAGCTATCACGTTCCTTCGATCATATCAAGTTCACTACGTTCACGGTTTCGCCAAAACCATTCGTAGCCCTCCGTCATTTCATACGGATAGTCAATAGTATTCAAGCTATGTTTGTTGGCCACAGTCAAGGCATAGTGATTGGTAGTTGTTGGATATTCATATGAAACATAGATAGATGCGTTAGTTTGGGACAATCGTACTGCTTTGTTGTCCAAAGTCAAGGGTAGGTACGGGTGGGTTCAAATTAACCTGGAAAATGACGGGTGGAACTTGACATGTGACTTATGATTTGTTGGCCAAAGTCAAGGTCATAAGAGCATGGGGCAAAAATCCACATCGGGAGTTTCTAAAGAAACTGAAACTTTCTAGTGTTGCATACCATTTGGAGTGTGATAATTTTGATAGGATTCCTTCAACTTTATCACACAATAATATTTGGGTCCCCATCCTACTGTGAGTATATGCTACTCCTCGGGAGATTTTTTCACTTAACGATCAATGTTATAAACCAAGTAGGTGACTAGAAAGGTATTAGCGGGGCTACGCCCACAGGGAAAAGAGGTTATTTAATTATGGAACTTCGCGAAAGCGTCGTAAAACATCCCTCGAAATACCGACACCGGCCTGGCTGAACGGTTAAGCAAGTATTGTACGGTAAGATCAATCTTGACTAATTCTTCTTTTATGGTTTGAGGAAGGATTCGAGGAACAGTAGGAGCCATCCTGTTTAGACAAATTAAAAACCACTCTAAACTTGTAAGAGCATCATGCTAAAGTGTTTCTTCCCTCTCTCCTAATTGCAGCGACCAAACAACATGACGGGCCTTAAGTTACTATTAGATAAAAATATATTGACAGGGCCAAACTATAAAGATTAGTTCAGGAATGTCAAAATGGCAATCACTTATGACAAGTTGGGGTATCTCCTTACCACTAAGGCCCCCGCCGTCCCAGGTCCAGAATCCAGCGTTGCGGATAAGGAAATCCGTAAGACCTGGGAGATTGACTGCGCGAAGGCCAAGTGCCTCGTGCTTGCCTCTATGGACAATGAACATCAGAGGTGGCACAAGAATATGGACCTTGAATCCATATTTCTCCATACTAAGGAACTATATGGAGAGCAATCCCATATCACAAGATAGGAGACCTCGAAGAAACTGTTTTCAGCGAGGTTGGCCGTCGGATCATCTGTAGGGGAACACCTCCTTAAGATGATTGGCTACATTGAGGAGCTCGCGGACCTCGGGACCACGTTAGAGAATCAGCTGTACACTGACTTGATTCTCAAGTCCCTTCCTTCCACCTGCGCCCAGTTTATCCTGAATTTCAACATTCTAGGTAAAGAAGTTGAACTTCCAGAACTCCTCAACATGTTGAGGAGTGCAGAGGGCACCCTGCAGAAAGTCAGGGAAACACCCGCTATGTTTGTTAGCGGTGCTTCTTCTTCTAGATCTAAGGCGAAAGTCAAAGAAAAGAAAAGGAAGGCCCCTACCAAACCGAGGGGCGGTGTTAGTAAGGTGGAAGCCAAGGGAAAGGCAAAAATGGCAAGACAGATAGTGGGAAAGGAAGAATACTTTTATTGTCACAAGAAAGGACACTGGAAGAAAGATTGCAGGGCTTGGAAGGCTAAGAACCAGGACCCGAAGCAGGTTGTGTCTTCGGCTTCAGGTGTGTATGTAATTGAAAACTATCTGTCAATCAACTCTACTTCTTGGGTATTGGATACCGGATCAGGATCTCATATCTGTAATTCTTTGCAGGGGTTGAGAAGCCGTAGAGTTTTGAAGGCAGGTGATATGACCCTCAGAGTTGCAAACGGAGCAAGCATGGATGCTGAGTCCGTGGGGGACTATCACTTAGGATTGACAGATGGACATGTTTTGGTTTTGCGCAACTGTTATTTTGAACCCAGTTCGACTTGTAATATCATATATGTATCTTTAATGTCTAAAGAAGGTTATGATTTTGCATTTGTAAGCAATGTTTTAAACATTCACCTTAATCATGTTTTGATTGGGTCGGGTACATTAAGCAACGGTATATACGTATTAAACCGACCGCAGATTTTCAATATCCAGAATACACACAAAAGAATGTCTCCAGAATTAAATCATGCTTTCTTATGGCATTGTAGACTAGGTCACATCAATGAAACACGATTGACTAAATTACATAAAGAGGGATATTTGGATCCATTCGAATATCAG
Source organism: Agapanthus africanus (assembly GCA_030015575.1). NCBI lineage: Eukaryota > Viridiplantae > Streptophyta > Magnoliopsida > Asparagales > Amaryllidaceae > Agapanthus > Agapanthus africanus. The sequence continues at coordinate 541,004,663 of CM057348.1, forward strand.
TCTTATGCAACTTGTCAATCTTGTCTCATGGGAAAGATGATAAAGACTCCGTTCACTGGACACGGTGTAAGAGCGAGCGAGCTCTTGGGACTCATACACAGCGATGTATGTGATCTAATGTCTACACATGCGCGAAGTGGTTATTCTTACTTCATTACTTTTACGGATGATTTTTCAAGGTATGGACATGTCTTCTTGATGAAGCATAAATCCGAAGCCTTTGAGAAATTTCAGGAATACAAGAATGAGTAAAAAACAAACCGGCAAAGGTATCAAGACACTAAGATCTGATCGAGGTGGTGAATACTTTAGTGCCGAGTTCCTGGGTTACCTAAAAGAGAATGGAATTCTCTCTCAGCTTACTCCTCCATACACACCACGGCACAACGGTGTATCGGAGAGATGGAACCGAACCCTATTGGATATGGTACGTTCCATGATGAGTAACGCTGAGTTCCGCGATCTTTCTGGGGTTATGCACTAGAATCAGCTGCGTATCTTTTGAACCGTATTCCTAATAAGTCAGTGCCTACCACACCATATCAGATGTGGAGTGGGAAGAAACCCTATCTTAAACATATTAAGACATGGGAATGTCCAGCTTTTGTTAAAAAGCAGCATACGGATAAACTTGAGGTACGCTCAGTACAGTGCAAGTTTATGGGATATCAAGAGAACTCTAAGGGATATTTCTTCTATTACGCAGATGAATAAAAGGTATTTATTTCTCGTCATGCCTGTTTCTTGGAAACTGAATTTTTAGAAAATCAGATAAGTGGGAGCGCAATAGAACTTGAAGATATTCCAGAACCACAAGCTATTACTGAAAGCTTGGTAGAACCAGAAGGTTCAAAAGAACAGGAAATTCACACACCACTCCGCAGGAGTAGTAGGATTTCTCATCCACCTGAGAGATACTACGGTTTTCTCATAGACGGGGATAGAGAGGATTGCATCATTGATAATGATGAGCCAACTAGCTTCCAGCAGGCCATTCAGAGCTCTGACTCGGTAAAATGGCTGGATGCAATGCGGACCGAGATGGAGTCTATGTACACCAACAAAGTATGGACTTTGAACGTTGCTCCAGAAGGGGTAAAACCCATAAGCTGCAAATGGATTTTCAAAAGGAAGATTGGTGTAGATGGACAGGTCGAGACCTATAAAGCTGGACTTGTTGCAAAGGGTTTTCGTCAAAGATCTGGTTTGGACTATGACGAAACCTTTTCTCCTGTGGCTATGCTCAAATCCATTCGGATTCTTCTTGCTATTGCTGCCATCCACGATTATGAGATTTGGTAGATGGACATAAAAACCGCTTTTCTAAATGGAAATTTAGAGGAGTGTGTCTATATGGACCAGCCAGAGGGTTTCATTCAGAGTGGGAGCAACGGAAAAATGTGCAAGTTGCTTAAGTCCATTTATGGACTAAAGCAGGCATCGCGGAGCTGGAACATCTGTTTTGATGAGACGGTCAAAAAATTTGACTTTATCAAAAATCCAGATGAACCGTGTATTTATAGTAAGATTATAGCATGAACTGTTGTATTCCTCGTCTTGTACGTGGATGAAATTCTCTTGATAGGAAATGGCATTCCTATGCTACAATCTATCAAAGGGTTCTTGTCACACAGGTTCTCCATGAAAGACCTGGGTGATGCCTCTTACATTCTGGGGATCCGGATCTATCGTGATAGATCTAAAAGGATGTTGGGACTTTCGCAGTCCAGGTACATCGACACCATACTGAAAAGATTCAGAATGGAAGATTCCAAGTGCGGTAATTTACCGGCTTGTCACGGGATCACCCTCTCCAAAGAGATGTCTCCCAAGACTGATTTGGAAAGGGATCACATGTCTATTATACCCTACACTTCTGTGGTAGGCTCTATAATGTATGCGATGTTGTGTACCAGACCAGATGTAGCTTATACACTGAGTGTGGAAAGCCGGTATCATTCAAACCCTGGGGAGAAGGACTGGATAGCGGTAAAGAACATTCTGAAGTACCTGAGAAAGACTAAGTATATGTTTTTGGTTTACGGTGGAAAAGACCTCCAGATCGAGGACTTTGCTGACTCCAGCTTCCAAAGTGACAAGGATGACTCCAAATCCATGTCGGGTTATGTCTTTAACCTCAATGGAGGGGCGGTCTGTTAGAAGAGTTCCAAACAGGAAACCATTGCAGACTCAACGATGGAAGCGGAGTATATCACAACTTCTGATGCCGCAATAGAAGCAGTCTGGATGAGAAAGTTCTTAACAGAACTTCAGGTGGTTCCATCCATTGTTGATCCAATACCTCTGTATTGTGACAACAACGGGGCTATAGCTTTAGCAAAGGAACCCAGGTCCCATCAGAAGTCCAGACACATCTTGAGGCGGTATCACCTGATCAGGGATATCGTGGATCGCCGGGAGATCAAGTTTGGAGGGTTGCTACAGAAGATAACACTGCAGATCCATTCACAAAGGCCATTCCTCAGACGCAGTTCGAGAGGCTATTCGAGATGATAGGTCTGCGATATGCCAGCACATGGCCTTAGTGCAAATGGGAGATTGTTAGTGTGATATGCCCTAGATGCCATTATTGTATAATACTAGTTTGTATATTACATTTTGGAAGCTTAGGATATATACACAGTATTAAGACAGTCTTGCTCGATATAGTAGTATGCTACTTGGTTTGTGTCTATCTTAATATGTGTATGTGTTTCGTTTACATATCGCTGAAACATATTGATAGAGCCCTTAGGATCTTTTCTTGACTACCAATGTTGTGATGGCAGTCACACTAGTGGAGGCTGGGTAGTCTACAAGCACATCCTTATACAGGTCCCTGGTCGTAGGATTATCGAGACAGGGCATCGATACTCAAGAGTAGACCGGTATGTACGCTTCTCAACCCAGGAGGGGAGATGGTCTGTCTCACAGCCATCAGTACGTCGTACTGGAGATAGTATGCAGGTGCGCGTTAGGTTACGAGTACACTGGATAGGACTCAATGGGAACTGTTGGTTGGTATTATACCTATCGTCAGTTATCAGTTCCCAGGTGACATGAGTGCAGCTTAGTCCGTTGACTTGACACTGCTGCTTCGCCTCGAGTGTGTTCCTACTGTTCATAGATTACTACCCTACCATGGCTCTATTGAGTCGTGCAAACAGGTAGTAGTTGGGTGCAGTCCCGAAGCACTTGGAGGCAGTGGCGGTTAGATAGGATTCGTCTCTCCCGGGATTGGGGGATGATATCGCGCTGTGTTCGGAACGCCATTACACAAATTCCCTAGCCAGGGCAAGCGAGATTTACTGGTAGGTACTCCAGTAGTTTCTTAGAGTGTTTTAGATCGTACTCCGACACGACTTATACCGCTATTAAGGGACTGACATTTACCGCCCCTAGGCCCGATATGTGATACTCTTAAACGAACAGACCAGACTGTATGAAGATTGTCGCATTCAGGCTCAGTAGGAGTTCGGATGGGTTCACCTCATCGGTCTTCTTATCGGTATCTATCTGGGGACTATTACGTACAGCTAGTACCGCTTGCGGCCTTTGGTTAAACCCACTGCCAGCGTAGTGTCGAGTCTTTAGAGTCCCACACGGAGGGTTGTTCACCTTTGGGCGAAACGAGATAGAGGTCGTATGGTTATACGACAGGGTCCGTTCACATATGCGTACTTGTACGTGTTCAGTGTTCGGGCAGTTGATACTAGTAGGCTTTGGTTTAAACCAGATCCTAGTATTTGGTTTTGGGTTGGTTTGGTCTCATTGTATTCATGTTCCTCGGAGCACGGAAGGGGGTGTGTATACACAGTTGACAGAGGCAGAGGAACCTCATTAGGGTTTTGACTATTGACTTGATTAAAACCATAATGAGATGGAGCAAATTTATTAATGAGTTTTAATTAGAGAAAATTGTATCATGGTTAATTGTTTTGACCATTTGACTTTGTTGACCCATGTTGACTTAGATATTTTTGTGAGCATGCTTAGCATTAATTGTGACATGATAATGGTCAAATCAATATCAACCATGACAATTTATCCTAATTAAAATTATCATTATTCTTTTTCATGATATGAGAGCTATCTCCTCATTCTATCATGATACATTCTCTCTCTTGCTAGCTCTCCCCTCTTCCTCTCTCAAGGCTCTGTTGTTTCATGTGTTGAAAATCAAGAGCTTCGTGAGATATAACCACAAAATGTAGGATTACTAGGCACTCTAATAAGGTTCTACAACGCATCAACCATGCCCGTTTCAAATTTTAGCCGTGCCGAATAACCCTAAACAAGATCGTTGCTAGAAAATTAGGGTTTCGCTTGCTGGTAAAAGACATTTACTACTAAGTGAATACGAAATACAACTTTTGTAGATCGGTCCTTCACTTCTAAAGCTCCTTGTTGAAGTCCCTTCGCTGCGATCGTGGTTCTCCCGGACTCTTGCATGGCTTCACGAGGCTAAAGGTGCGTCCTTGCTTGAAGTCTTCGAGGCCGAATATGATCTACATCGAGGGGATGCCAACTCAAGCTTCTACTTCACTAACTAGAGAATTAGTGAAGTAAACACCCTAACCTAAAGTGCTAGTCTAGTAGAGGATGGAGAAATAGGAAGTGGGTTCTCTTTAGAATTTTATTTCTCACAATCTTTCTCACTTTGGATCAAACCCTAGCAAGCTTTTCTTTTGAACAAAGAAGAAGAAGATGAACAAAAGAAAGAGATGGGGATAATGATCAAGTGAGTGAGCTAACCATGGTGAGTGAGTATCATATACTAACTCATGTAGAGACATTACCATAGCTAAGTGTGATGGTTAGGTTAAAAATCCAAAGTAAAAACAAATTTAGTGGACTTTAGTCAATGCATCCACAAGCTTCCACAAGCTTCATGCATTTTCTAATTTTCCACTAATTTTGTAATTGCTTTAAATATATTAATCCCAACATAACAAATAGCATGGTGTAAGTCTCATACACCCATGAATGTTGTATCATCAACCATGATACAAAAAGAAAACACATTTTAATATATATCACATATATATTAAAGTTGTGTACATGTGAGAAAAAACCTAAAGTGAACAAGTGTTAGTTAATGTAAACTAGTATATCAAATATACAATTATACAATAAATTATTAAATCAACACTTGACTTAATAATCCGGTCATATCACATATAACCGACTAACATCCAATATATCGACTTATCGAATCAACACTTGATCCGATAACCCGGCTATATCACATATAACCGACCGCAACAAGAAGTCGCGAGAATAGAATACGGTATCACATACACGCATTATTCTCGGCCCCGCACATATCACATATGTGCTCCTATTTAGTTTTGCCTGAGCCAGTAAAACCTCTATGTAGGACTCTAAAGACTCGTGAATACGCCGGCAGTAGGTGATGATCACATCAAGCACCCACAAGGTGTCAGCGGTACTAGCTGGACGTAACGGCCACCCGGGTATTGAGCGATCAGAAGATCAGCAAGAAAGCCCGCTCCAACTCTTGTAAAAAGCCTGCCGGTAACACTTCCCATACAGTCCGGTCTCCTCGTCTGATATGTCGCATATCAAGTCTTGGGACGGTAAACGTCAGACCCCAATAACCGATAAGTCGTGCCGATGTGAGGCTCATAACGGGTCGAGAAACTACTGGTAACACTTACCAGTAAATCTCTAAATCAGCCCTGGCTAGGGACTTCCCTGTTACGGCCAATCGAGCACAGCGCAATATCAACCCCCAATATCGGGAAAGACGAAACCCCTCTTATCGCTCATTGCCTCCATGTGACTCGGGACTGTACCCAAAAACCACCGTTTTGCACGCCCTCATGGATGTGGTAAGGTGGAAATCAAAGCACAGTGGGAATCATATAAGACTCTATGACGATCTCGGGTCTACAGACTAACCTGCACAAGTGTCACCAGAGAACTGCCATCTGACGTGAGGTATAATACCATCTGGGAGTTCTCGGCGAGTCCGTCCAGTGTACCCAGTCTCCACTGAGCACCCGTATACCATCTCTGATGTCAAACAGCAATGGATATAGGATCATCCATCGCCCATCTCATGGGTCGAGAAGCGTATACGCTAGTCTACACTGGTATATCGATGCCCCGTCTCGATACACCCACGACTAGGGACCTTGAAGGATGTACTTATGGACTACCATGTCCCTACTTGTATGATCCGCATCATAGTCCAGGTAGTCAAGTGCACATCCTAAGGGATTTACCAACATGTAACTATAAGATAGTATAAAGAGACAAGTATACATGTCAAGATAAAGAGCAACCAGATAGCATACTATCATATCGAGCAAGAAAGTCCTCTCTATATATGTCCAAGCATCCAATATAATATACATCATCTGTACAATACTGGCCTCTAGGGCATACATACAACTAACAATCTCCCACTTGCACTAGGGCCGGCTGCTGTAGTATCGCATACCAAGCATCCCGAAGAGTCTCTCAAACTGTATCTGGGGAATGGCCTTCGTGAGTGGATCCACTGTGTTGTTCTTCGTGTCAACCCTCCTGACCTCGATCTCCCGGCGATCTACTATCTCCCGGATCAGGTGATACCGCCTCAGAATATGCCTCGATCGCTGATGGGATCTGGGTTCCTTGGCTAAAGCCACCGCTCCATTGTTATCACAATACAAAGGTATTGGATGCTCAATGGATTGAACCACTCCAAGTTCAGTAATGAACTTCTTGATCCAGACAGCTTCTTGATCCAATCCAGGCAGCGATGTATTCAGCCTCCATCATCGAGTCTGCCACGGTTTCCTGCTTGGAACTCTTCCAGCTAACCGCCCCTCCGTAAAGGGTAAAGACAAATCCCAAGTGCGACTTAGAGTCGTCCTTATCACTCTGGAAGCTCGAATCGGTAAAGGACTCCACTTGGAGTTCTCCATTACCATACACCAAGAGCATCTCCTTAGTCCTTCGTAAGTACTTGAGAATGCTCTTCACAGCTGTCCAGTGACTCTCTCCAGGATCAGCTTGATACCTACTCACTACACTTAGTGAGTATGCTACATCGGCTCTGGTACATAGCATCGCGTACATGATAGAGCCTACAGCCGAAGCATAGGGTATCCCTTGCATGCGAGCTCTCTCCAAATCAGTCTTGGGAGACATCTCTTTGTAGAGAGTGATTCTAGAGATCGTGGGTAAGTTCCCACGCTTGGATTCTTCTATACTAAACCTCTTTAGTATGGTGTCAATGTACCTGGATTGGGACAATCCCAATATCCTTTTAGATCTATCTCTATAGATCATAATACCCAGTATGCAGGAGGCATCACCTAGATCTTTCATTGAGAATCTTTGTGATAAGAAGAGCTTGACCGATTGCAGCATAGGAATGTCATTTCCTATCAAGAGTATGTCGTCCACGTACAATACGAGGAAGACAACCTTTCTCTCTGCCACCTTCTTGTAGACACAAGGTTCATCAACGTTTTTGACGAAATCAAACTCTTTGATAACGACGTCAAAGCAGATGTTCCAACTCCGCGATGCTTGCTTTAATCCATAAATGGATTTAAGCAGTTGCACACCTTCCCGCTGCTCCCACTATCTACGAAGCCCTTTGGCTGAGTCATGTACACGCACTCTTCTAAATCACCGTTTAGAAAGGCGGTCTTAACATCCATTTGCTAGATTTCGTAGTCATGATATGCAGCAATGGCAAGCATGATCCGGATGGATTTAAGCATAGCCACTGGAGAAAAGGTTTCGTCATAGTCCACACATGGTCTTTGACGAAAACCCTTTGCAACAAGTCTAGCATTGAAAGTCTCCACTTTCCCATCTACGCCAAGTTTTTTCTTGAAGATCCACTTGCTCCCAATGGGTTTTACCCCTTCAGGAGCATCTTCCAAAGTCCATACTTAGTTGGTGTACATGGATTCCATCTCGGACCGCATTGCATCCATCCATTTCACTGAGTCTCCACTCGTGATGGCCTGCTCGAAACTAGTTGGGTCATCATCAACCATGATGCAATCCTCGCTCATACCATCCATGAGAAAACCGTAGTATCTCTCAAGTGGGTGAGGAACCCTACTAGACCGGCGGAGAGGCTGAGGTTTGTTGGGAACTACTGAATCCTCTGGTTCTACCAAGTCTTCTGCTGTGGTCTGTATTGCTGGAAGCTCTTCCAGTTCTACCTCCTTGCCACTAATCTCTTTTTCAAGAAATTCCTTTTCTTAAAAGGTGGCATGTCGAGAAACAAACACCTTTTGTTCCTCGGTGTGGTAGAAGATATACCCGCGCGAATGTTTGGGATATCCAATAAACTTACACAGAATGGACCTTGCCGCGAGTTTGGCCGGATTTTGCGTTTTTACATAGGCCGGACAACCCCATATCTTAACATAATTAAGACATGGTCTCTTTCCTTTCCATATCTCATATGGAATGGTTGGCACAGATTTGGTGGGAACTATATTCAATAAGTCTGCAGCTGTTTCCAGTGCATACCCCCAAAAGGAAATAGGTAACTCAGCTGTGCTCATCATAGAGCGCACCATATCTAATAGGGTGCGGTTCCTCCGTTCCGATACACCGTTGTGCTGTGGTGTATATGGAGGAGTTAGCTGAGAGAGAATCCCATTCTCTTTTAGGAAGTCCAAGAATTCATTGCTCAAGTATTCACCTCCTCGATCAGATCGAAGGATTTTAATACTTTTTCCGGTTTGGTTCTCGACTTCTTGTTTATATTCTCTAAATTTCTCAAAAGCTTCTGATTTGTGTTTCATCAGGAACACATATCCGAACCTAGAGAGATCGTCAGTGAATGTAATGAAGTACGAAGAACCATTCCTGGGATGTGTAGAAATGGGGCCGCATACATCACTATGTACCAGTCCCAAGAGTTCCGTAACTCTTTCTCCGTGTCCCGTAAATGGAGTTTTGGTCATCTTGCCTTTGAGACATGACTGGCAAGTGTCATAAGATGAAAATTCGAACGGATTCAAATATCCATCCTTATGCAATTTAGCTAGTCGTGTCTTATTGATGTGACCCAGTCTACAATGCCATAAGAAGGATTCGTTCAGTTCTGAACTCTTCCTCTTGTGTGTGTTTGTTATGCTCAGAACTGTTGATTGATTTAGAACATAAATGCCATTGCACAACGTGCCTGATCCAACTAACTTTTGGTTACAGAAAATGTTCATAGCATTATCCTGTAATACAAAATTATATCCCTCTCTACTCAACAAAGAAACCGATATAATGTTGCATATCAGGTTCGGCATGTAATACCATTCGTTCAGAATCAATGTATTACCAGTTGGCAATACAAGGTGATACTCCCCGACGGTTTTAGCTGCAACAATTGCACCATTTCTAACCCTTATGTCTTTATCACCTTCTCCAAGTTCTCTACCTTTCCTAAGCCCATGTAACTGATTACATATATGGGATCCTGACCCGGTATCTAATACCCGGGACGTAGAGCAAATGGAGAAACAGTTCTCTGTAACGAACACACCCGAAGAAAATGCATCAACATGTACTTTCTTCATTCGGGTGGCATGGGAATCCTGGTATTCCCCTATATATTGTTCAGTCCTATAACTCTTATAAGAAAGAACGGAACCAATGTTCTCCAGCACAGTATAACATGCGGGTTCGGTCAATACATCTATATTATTATCTTTATTAAGGCATGATATGGTCGCTACCTGGAGAGAGAGAGAAGAAAACACTTAAGAGTATGCTCTTGCAAGATCAGATTGGTTATTATTTTATCTAATCAGGATGGCTCCCACTGTTTTTATCAAATCTTCCTTCAAACCCTAAAAGGAAAGACTAGCCAGGATTAATTACACCCTACAATTTCACCAATCTTTCAGCCAGGCCAGTGTCGGTACTTTGAGGGAGGTTCCCCATGCTTTCACACGGACCTAATTAAAGTAAACCTCATTTTCCCATAGGCATAACCCCGTTGACACTTTTCTAGACACCTACTTGATCGGCTAATTGTCCTGTGTAAAACTCTCCCAGGAGTAACTATTACTCGCAGTGGGTATCGGGATCCAACTATCGCATAGAAGGTATGCAATCTCATTGCAAATTTCAACACTTGAAATTCCCAATAATATTTTTCCCCTAGCGTCCCTTGACCTTGACGCAGGCCAACAAACCATAGTGCGCTAGTCAAGTTCAACCCATCATTTCTTGATTGAATTAAACCCACCCGTACGATCCTTGACGCAGGCCAACAAAGTCGCACGACTACCCTAATCCAATCTGCATCATATGCATAAGCAGATAAATACTAGTTAGCTGCCGCACACTACGCCTTGACGCAGGCCAACAAACGTAGCACGAATACTAAGTAGGACTTATCTGAAATGACGGAGGGCTACGACAGGTTTTTCTGAAAACCTATTGCATAATGAACTTGATATCGTTGTAGAATCTAGTGAATTTTGAAATGGAGTGATTTTGAGGCTTTCGTTAGTTTTGCTAAAGAGGTCACTCCCGGTGAAGGGATCTCAGCTCTTTCCTCATCGAATAAGGTGCAGGACATATCATATATATCACTATGCAAAGCAAAACTTTAAAAGCAATCAAAAGACAAACCGAGTTTTGTAGCATCTGCCAGTTTTGCTAAAGAGGTCACTCCCGGTGAAGAGATCTCGGCTCTTTCCTCATCGAATAAGGTGCAGGATATATCATATATATCGCTATACAAAGCAAAACAGTAGCTACCCTTTTTAAAAATTTTGATTCTACAACATCTTTTAGGTTTCTTTTTCTTTCATTAATCACATTAATGAAGACCCATCATTTAAGTCACCTAAACATCACAGATAAATACGACGTACACTTATACCATCCGCATTCGCCTCGATGTCCCCTCGTGCACCGTTAGGTTAGGTAACTAACGGCAGAGCGGGGCAGGGCTAGCGCGGATGTAAAACATAAGTAACGTCTATATAATATATCATATATACTATATACAGTATTTATCACAACACATCAAATGATCACATCACAGATATCGTAGCAGAAGAAACATATGAAACATTGGATATACTAGGACGTCCATGTTTTATTTTGAGCCTCTATAAAACACGGATTCCACGGTCGCAATGAATAGCCAAACCCACACCCCTAGACCCCTACAAGAGCGGCAAGCAACCCAACCAATTCTAGAGTTAGGAGACCCGGACTCGACTCCTCGAGTTGGTCTCCCACTGGACTCTAGAACCCGGTTACTTGTGCTCTCCTCCTTGGGTCTATCCTAGTGCGGAAAAGTAAATAATATACAAATGGTGACATCGACCTCATCCCGGAAGTGCCCCAATAAAAAATATTACATACATTTAATTTTACATGAATGAAAATAAAAAACTCTCATCTCACGTAAACCCCCCTGGCTATTCAGAACGCGACGATCCAATATAACATATCCAGCAACACATAACATCACATGTCATCAACGTAAGTAAATATGCGCATCCCAATTGTCATTGATATATAGCAACGAAACCGGCGATATCACATATTACACTTACGGTCGCAGAAAAGAAAGTGTAAAACTACAACATTTGGAATCCACAATCCTTTTGGACATCGTAAATCCGAAATATCACATACTTCGTATTTCATGCCTAACTATATGAATTCCACATATTTATCACATTCCGGATAAATAGGCAGTATTAAACTTTCCGACCGGATTATCAAACACCCAAGATTTCCTAAATAGCTCAACACTTGAGCGGAGTTCAAAAATTCCAGAATCGATGCCACAGTACCAACGGTCCAGCCGTAGAAGGGTCAAGCCAACGCCTCATATGAGGCACGCCGTACTGCCCCAAACCCTAAGGTTCAAAAGGCAGTTCAAGACGGTCACATAATCGAGTTAAAGTTTGTTGTTTTCTAGAGGGTCCATCGCATTACTTGCACGTTTTTCCGAAAGATTTAAACCCGAGAAAAATTCAACACTTGAATGTTTTTCGTGCCAGGAAAAATTGAGTTAATGATATCCGTTCGAACATTTTAATACTTTCTAAACTTCCGGAATAACAAAACAAAATTAAATTCTCCGATCGAATCGATGATTACAGAATAAACCCCAAAATACTCAACACTTGAGTCAGAATAAAAATACCCAGAAAGATTCAGGAACGGTATTGGATATTACTGCAAAAAGAACCGTCCCCAATACTCCTTTTCTGCCGCGGAACCGCCGCAAAATGTGACTTAGTGCCGTGGTTCCGCGGCCATGTGGAGGATTTGAGGTCTCGTTTTTCATGGTAACCCTTAGAATTCCCTGCTGATTTTTTTAGGTATTTTTAATTCAGAAAAAACCCAGTTTTTAAAAAATGTACAGAGAGGGGGTTATCTTGACGTTTACGGGTTCGATCGGGGTTTTAACTTCGTTAACACAACGCCTAATGCTCTAGCTAGGCTCTGATACCACTGTAGGATTACTAGGCACTCAAATAAGGTTCTACAACGCATCAACCATGCCCGTTTCAAATTTTAGCCGTGCCGAATAACCCTAAACAAGATCGTTGCTAGAAAATTAGGGTTTCGCTTGCTGGTAAAAGACATTTACTACTAAGTGAATACGAAATACAACCGTTGTAGATCGGTCATTCACTTCTAAAGCTCCTTGTTGAAGTCCCTTCGCTGCGATCGTGGTTCTCCCGGACTCTTGCATGGCTTCACGAGGCTAAAGGTGCGTCCTTGCTTGAAGTCTTCGAGGCCGAAGATGATCTACATCGAGGGGATTCCAACTCAAGCTTATACTTCACTAACTAGAGAATTAGTGAAGTAAACACCCTAAACTAAAGTGCTAGTCTAGTAGAGGATGGAGAAATAGGAAGTGGGTTCTCTTTAGAATTTTATTTCTCACAATCTTTCTCACTTTGGATCAAACCCTAGTAAGCTTTTCTTTTGAACAAAGAAGAAGAAGATGAACAAAAGAAAGAGATGAGGATAATGATCAAGTGAGTGAGCTAACCATGGTGAGTGAGTATCATATACTAACTCATGTAGAGACATTACCATAGCTAAGTGTGATGGTTAGGTTAAAAATCCAAAGTAAAAACAAATTTAGTGGACTTTAGTCAATGCATCCACAAGCTTCCACAAGCTTCATGCATTTTCTAATTTTCCACTAATTTTGTAATTCCTTTAAATATATTAATCCCAACATAACAAATAGCATGGTGTAAGTCTCATACACCCATGAATGTTGTATCATCAACCATGATACAAAAAGAAAACACATTTTAATATATATCACATATATATTAAAGTTGTGTACATGTGAGAAAAAACCTAAAGTGAACAAGTGTTAGTTAATGTAAACTAGTATATCAAATATACAATTATACAATAAATTATTAAATCAACACTTGACTTAATAATCCGGTCATATCACATATAACCGACTAACATCCAATGTATCGACTTATCGAATCAACACTTGATCCGATAACCCGGCTATATCACATATAACCGACCGATACAAGAAGTCGCAAGAATAGAATACAGTATCACATACACGCATTATTCTCGGTCCCGCACATATCACATATGCGCTCCTATTTTGTTTTGCTTGAGCCAGTAAAACCTCTATGTAGGACTCTAAAGACACGTCAATACGCCGGCAGTAGGTGATGATCACATCAAGCACCCACAAGCCGTCAACGGTACTAGCTGGACGTAACGGCCACCCGGGTATTGAGCGATCAGAAGATCAGCAAGCAAGCCCGCTCCAACTCCTGTAAAAAGCCTGCCGGTAACACTTCCCGTATAGTCCGGTCTCCTCGTCTGATATGTCGCATATCAAGCCTACGGGTGGTAAACGTCAGACCCCAATAACCGATAAGTCATTCCGATGTGAGGCTCATAACGGGTCGAGAAACTACTGATAACACTTACCAGTAAATCTCTAAATCAGCCCTGGCCAGGGACTTCCCTGTTACGGCCAATCGAGTACAGCGCAACATCAACCCCCAATACCGGGAGAGATGAAACCCCTCCTATCGCTCATTGCCTCCATGTGACTCGGGACTGTACTCAAAAAACACCGTTTTGCACGCCCTCATGGACGTGGTAAGGTGGAAATCAAAGCACAGTGGGAATCACACAAGACTCTATGACGATCTCGGGTCTACAGACTAACCTGCGCAAGTGTCACCAGAGAACTGCCATCTGACGTGAGGTATAATACCATCTGGGAGTTCTCGGCGAGTCCGTCCAGTGTACCCAGTCTCCACTGAGCACCCGTATACCATCTCTGATGTCAAACACCAATGGATATGGGATCATCAATCGCCCATCTCATGGGTCGAGAAGCGTATACGCTAGTCTACACTGGTATATCGATGCCCCGTCTCGATACACCCACGACTATGGACCTTGAAGGATGTACTTATGGACTACCATGTCCCCACTAGTATGATCTGCATCATAGTCCAGGTAGTCAAGTACACATCCTAAGGGCTTTACCAACATGTAACTATAAGACAGTATAAAGAGACAAGTTTACATGTTAAGATAAAGAGCAACCAGATAGCATACTATCATATCGAGCAAGTAAGTCCTCTCTATATATGTCCAAGCATCCAATATAATATACATCATCTGTACAATAATGGCCTCTAGGGCATACATACAACTAACACAAAATCACTCTCTACTCTCTCTAGGGTTCTTGGTCTAGCTCACCAAGCACCTTAGTTACTTCTAGATAGAGGTTGGAGCTCAAGACAGAGGCCATCTGGTGGATCTTTCTTTGGCAAAGAGAAGACAGTGAGGAGGAGCCATCTACACCACTCCAAGGAGCTCACAACAAGGAGAAGAAGGAGTTCTAGACCAAGGTATAATCATTTAACCTAGTAGTTAAAAGTATAAGTTAGTTTGTTAGTTTTTGTTTAGCAAAGATCTTTCATGGTTAGTCTATGTTTCCTTCAAAGAAAAATTCGATTTTTACCTATTCCGCCTCCCCGAATGTACCGGGGTGGGTAACATAAACTTACATTATGAATTGTTAAAGGATGTTCTTGTAGACTACTCAAGCCCCACTAGTATGATCTGCATCATAGTCCCGGTAGTCAAGCCAACATCCTAAAGGCTTTATCAACATGCATCAGAGAGACAGTATAATAATACAAGTGTACATATTAAGATAAAGATCAACCCGATAGCATACTATCATGTCGAGCAAGAAAGTCCTCTGTATATATGTTCAAGCATCCACTATATCATACAATAATTGCCTCTAGGGCATACATATTCCTAACAATCTCCCACTTGCACTAAGGCCGGTTGTTGTAGTATTTCATACCCAACATCCCAAAAAGTCTCTCGAATTGCGTCTGGGGGAGGGCCTTCATGAGTGGATCCGCTGTGGATTCCTTCATGTCAACTCTCCTGACCTCGTTCTCCTGGCGTTTAACTATCTCCCGGATCAGGTGATACCACCTAAGAATATGTCTGGATCGCTGATAGGAATGGGGTTCCTTGGCCAAAGCCACAGCTCCATTGTTATCACAATGCAATGGTATTGGATGCTCAATGGATGGAACCACACCAAGTTCAGCAATGAACTTCTTCATCCAGACAGCTTCTTTGGCAGCATCATTAGCTGCGATGTATTCAGCTTCCATCGTCATGTCTACCACGGTATCTTGCTTGGAACTCTTCCAACATACCGTCCCTCCATTTAGGGTAAAGATAAAACCCGAGACCGACTTACTGTCGTCCTTATCACTCTGGAAGCTCGAATCGGTAAAGGACTCCACCTGGAGTTCTTCGTTAACATACACCAAGAACATTTCTTTAGTCCTTCTCAAGTACTTAAGAATGTTCTTCACAGCTTTCCAGTGTTTCTCCCCAAGATCTGATTGATACCTGCTTACCATACTGAGTGCGTAAGCTACATCCGGTCTGGTACATAACATCGCGTACATGATTGACCCAACTACAGAAGCATGGGAAATCCCTTGCATGCGAGCCCTCTCCAAATCAGTCTTGGGAGACTTCTCTTTGGAGAGAGTGATTCCTGAGCAAGAGGGTAAATTACCATGCTTAGAATCTTCCATACTAAACATCTTTAGTATGGTGTCAATTTACCTGGATTGGGACAATCCCAACATCCATTTAGATCTATCTCTATAGATCTTTATCCCCAGGATGTATGAGGCATCACCTAGATCTTTCATGGAGAACTTTTGTGATAAGAAGAGCTTGATTGAGTGTAGCATAAGAACATCATTTCCTATCAAGAGTATGTCATCCACGTACAATACGAGGAAGACAACCTTACTCACTACAACCTTTTTGTATATACAAGGTTCATCAACGTTTTTTATGAAGTCAAACTCTTTGACAGCCATATCAAAACAGATGTTCCAACTCCATGATGCCTGCTTTAATCCATAGATTGATTTAAGCAGCTTGCACACCTTTCCGCTGCTCCCACTGTCCCTCTGGCTGTATCATATACATACTCACTTCTAAATCACCATTTAAAAAAGCGATCTTGACGTCCATCTGCCAAATTTCGTAGTCATGGTATGCAGCAATGGCAAGTAAGATCCTGATGGACTTAACCATAGCTACTGGAGAAAAGGTTTCATCATAATCGATACCTGGTCGTTGACGTAATCCTTTAACAACAAGTCTAGCTTTGAAGGTCTCAACCTTTCCATCTACACCAAGTTTCTTCTTAAAGATCCACTTGCTTCCGATGGGTTTTATCCCTTTAGGAGCAACTTCCAAAGTCCATACTTTGTTGGTGTACATGGATTCCATCTTAGACCTCATAGCATACATCAATTTCATAGAGTCTCCACTTGTGATGGCCTGCTCAAAACTAGTTGGGTCATCATCTTCCATGATGCAATCCTCGCTCCCACTATCTATGAGAAAACCATAGTATCTCCCAGGTGGATGAGAAACCTTACTAGATCTGCGGAGTGGCTGTGGTTCGTCGGGGACTATTGAATCCTCCGGTTCTAGCAAATCATCAGTTGTAGTTTGTATAGCTGGAACTTCTTCCAGTTCTACCCCATTACCACTAATTTCTTTCACAAGAAATTCCTTTTCTAAAAAGGTGGCATATTGAGAAACAAACACTTTTTGTTCCTCAGTATGGTAGAAGATATATCCATGTGAATTTTTAGGATATCCCACAAACTTGCAAAGAACTGATCGTGCCTCGAGTTTGTCCGATTCTATTTTTTAACATAGGCCGAACAATACAATATCTTAACTCATTTAAGATATGATCTCTTTCCACTCCATATCTCATATGGGGTGGTAGGCACGGATTTGGTTGGAACTTGATTCAATAGGTATGCAGCTGTCTCAAGTGCATAACCTCAAAAGAAAATAGGTAACTCAGCAACACTCATCATAGAGCGCACCATATCTAATAGGGTTCGATTTCTCTGCTCTGATACTCCATTGTGTTGTGGTGTATACGGAGGAGTAAGCTGAGAGAGAATCTCATTCTCTTTTAAATAGTCTCGGAATTTCGTGCTCAAGTATTCTCTTCCTCGATCAGATCGAAGGACTTTAATACTTTTACTCGTATGGTTCGCACCTTCATACTTATATTCCTTGAATTTCTCAAAAACTTTAGATTTGTGTTTCAACAAGAACACATGTCCGAATCTTGAGAGATCGTCGGTGAATGTAATAAATGTTAGTTATATGTATGCCCTAGAGGCCATTACTATACATAGGATGTATATTGTAGTGGATGCTTGGACATATATAGGGAGGACTTTCATGCTCGACATGATAGTACGCTATCTGGTTACTCTTTGCCTTAACGTGTATACTGTTTGTCTCCCTGTTACATGTTGGTAAAGCCCTTAGGATGTGTACTTGACTACCTGGACTATGATGCGGATCATACTAGTGGGGACATGGTAGTCCATAAGTACATCCTTCAAAGTCCCTAGTCGTGGGTGTATCGAGACGGGGCATCGATATACCAGAGTAGACTAGCGTATACCTTCTCGACCCATACAGATGGGCGATGGATGATCCCATATCCATTGGTGTTTGACATCAGAGATGATATACGGGTGCTCAGTAGAGACTGGGTACACTGGACAGACTCGCCGAGAACTCCCAGATGGTATTATACCTCACGTCAGATGGCAGTTCTCTGGTGACACTGGTACAGAGTAGTCTGTTGACCCGAGATCGTCATAGAGTATTGTGTGGTTCCCACTGTGCTTTGATTTCCATCTTACCACATCCAAGAGGGCGTGCAAAACGGTGGTTTTTGGGTACAGTCCCGAGTCACATGGAGGCAATGAGCGATAGGAGGGGATTCGTCTCTCCCGGTATAGGAGGTTGATGTTGCGCTGTGTTCGATTGGCTATAACCGGAAATCCCTGGCCAGGGTTGCTGAGATTTACTGGTAAGTGTTACCAGTAGTTTCTCGAACTGTTATAGACCTCATATCGACACGACTTATCAAGCTATTGGGGTCTGACGTTTACCACCCCTAGGCAAGATATGCGGCATATCAGACGATCAGACCGGACTGTACGGTAGTGTTACTGGTTGGATTCTCTGGAGTGTGAGCGGGCTTGCTCGTCAATCTTCAGATCGCTCAATACCCGGGTGGCCGTTACGTTTAGCAGACCGCTTGCGGCTTGTGGGTGCTTGATATGATCATCACCTGCTGCCGGCGTATTGACGAGTCTTTAGAGTCCTACACAGAGGTTTCCTGGTTCAAGCGAAACGAAATAGGAGCGCATATGAGATATGTGCGGGACCGAGAATAATACATGTATGTGATACCGTATTCCATTCTCGCGATGAATGTGTCGAATGGTTGTATGCGATATAACCTAGTTATCGAATCAAGGATTGATTCGATAAGCCGATACATTGTATACTAGTCGGTTGTGTGCGACATGACCGGATCATTGAATCAAGTGTTGATTTAATTATTTAATGCATAATTATATATTTGATATATTACTTTGCATTAACTAGTATCGGTTCACTTTAAATGGATTTTCTCACTCGGATGTGCGCATTGCATATGCGATATGATTTTGTGCACTTGCTTGTATCATGTTTGATGATACATGCCTTTTGGTTAAGTGTAAAGAATTAAACCTTGGTTAATGAAATGGTTAGGGTTTACTATTTCCTTATTCATTTTATTCATTTATTTATTCTTTTGGAAAAAGAAAAGGAAATGATATAATGGTGGCATTCTTTGTTCTTTCATGAAGCTTCATGAATACTTTGACCAAGTCACCATTTTTGTCTCATCCTTAAACCTAACCATTCCATTTAACCATGATTCATTCTCTACACTAAACCATGGTTTGAATATGATAAGGTTTGATTTTCTTTTCCTTTTTAATCAACACTTATTATATTCATCATCTTCTTCTTCTTCACTTCAAGAAAAAGCTTGAAAGCTTTAATGGCAAGTGATGAAAAAGAGTGAGAAATCCAAATCTAAAGTGAACCCACCTCCTATTTCTTCATCCTCTACCTCTTGCCAAGTAGTAGAGTGTGTTTCCTTCACAAGTTTTCATGGCTTGGTGAAGGTGGAGCTTGATCTAGCGATGCCTCGACGTAGATCATCTTCGGCATGGACATCGACGACCTAGCTCGCCATTTCTCCGACGAAGCCGACGCTAGAGCCCGGGAATTCATTTGGACAGCGAGGGGACTTCGTTGCGGAGCTATGGAGGTGGAGCACCGGATCTACAAAGGTTGTATTTCCGTTTAAACTTTAGTTAAGTTGTTAACTAGTTTCATTTTCGCCTAGATTTCTAGCCAACGATCCGTAGTCGGGTTTCTCGGCACCTAGTTTTTTGAAATTGGCATGGTTGATACCTTGTGAGACTTTCTTGGGGTGCCTAGGAACCCTACAGTGGTATCAGAGCCTAGCTAGAGCCTTAGGCGAAGTCTAGACGACGTTTGAATCCCGATCGAACCCGAAACCCCATTTTTCCCATGCTCTCTGTACTTTTTTCAAAAAAGTGCATTTTTCCACATTAAAAATATGCAGAAAATTAAGCAGGGTATTATATGAATTACTGTGAAATACGGGGGCCTAATTCAATTAAACCACCGCGGAACCGCGGCACATGCTTGACATGTGCGGCGGTTCCGCGGCCTTATGGTCACCTCTTGCGTTGACTTTTGCACAGTAATTCCTATTTTACAGTGATGAGTTCTCTGGGTATTTTTAATATTTATTCAAGAGTTGAATAATCTGGGATGTTTTGGAGCTTCGATGATTCGATCGGGTTTATCAGACTTTGTCTGTTTGGCTTTCCGGATATTTTTTTGAATATGTTAAAAGGTTCGACCGGATATAAATACCCAATTTTTTCCCTGTCGTGAAATTTCCAAGTGTTGGATTTTTCCGTAGTTTAACGACGTTCTAAGTAGTGCAAGTAACACAATGGACCCTCTAGAAGACAACAAACCTTAACTCGATTATGTGACCGTCTTGAACTGCCCTTTGAACCTTCGGGTTTGGGGCAGTATGGTGTGCCACATGTGAGGCGTTGGCTTGACCCTTCTACGGCTGGACCGTTGGTACTGAGGCACGAACTGAATGTTTTTAGACTTGTTTCATGTGTTGATCTGTATCGGGAAAACTTGGGTGTTTGACTGTTCGATCGAAAAGTTTAACATTTTCTATTTATCTGGAATGTGATACAATAATTGGAATTCACAATTAGTTATGAGATAACTGAATGAATATTATAAACATAGCACTTTAGTCTCACTTGATCGGTTGCCACGGAATTTTGATGTGATCAAAAGTCCGTCGCAATCACGTAGCGTACGCGGATACTCGCCGGGTAAACTTAATAGACAGCCTCACCCCATAGCCCCGACCAAGTGACTGTAGGAGAACCCCGTCACCGAAAGCATCCGTTCGGGTGCTCGCGGTGGCGGTGTTCTGCCTTGGTGCACTTCGTCGACGGCGTCGGGGGTGCGGCCGTCTACTAAAGTTTGCGACGAGCATTCGATCAAAATATCGGGAATCTTGTTGAATTGCCCGACTTGATATTGAAAAGTGTTTTCGATTTTGAGACTAAAATGCGGGGTTTATAATTGTTAGGCATGCGATGTCTAAGTAATTCATTTGGTCAGGCATGCGATGTCTGAGGTGGTTGTGGATTCCAACTGTTGTAGTTTTACACTTTCTTTTCTGTGACCGTAAGTGTAATATGTGATATCGCCGGTTTCGTTGCTATATGTCAACGACAATTGGGATGGACATATTTACTTACGTTGATGACATGTGATGTTATGTGTTGCTGGATATGTTATATTGGATCATCGTGTTTGAATAGCCGGGGGTTTTTATGTGAGATGAGTGTTCTTCATTTTCATTCATGTAAAAACTTGTATGTAATATTCTTTTATTGGGGCGCTTCCAGGTTGCGGAAGTTGTCACCCTTTGTATATTATTTACTTTTCCGCACTAGGATAGACCCAAGGAGGGGAGCATAAGTAACCGGGTTCTGGAGTCCAGTGGGAGACCAACTCGAGGAGTCGAGTCCGGGTCTCCTAACTCTAGAATTGGTAGGGTTGCTTGCCGCTCTCGTAGGGGTCTAGGGGTGTGGGTTTGGCTATTCATCACGACCGTGGAATCCGTGTTTTATACTGGCTCGTATTGAAAACACGGACGTCCTAGTATATCCAATATTTTATATGTTTCTCTGCTGCGATATCTGTGATGTGATCATGTGATGTTCTGTGATAGATACAGTATATAGTATATATGATATATTATATAGACGTTACTTATGTTTTACACCCGCGCTAGCCCTGCCCCGCTCTGCCGTTAGTTACCTAACCTAACGGTGCATGAGGGGACATCGAGGCGAATGCGGATGGCATAAGTGTACGTCGTATTTATCTGTGATGTTTAGGTAATTTAAATGATGGGACTTCATTAATGTGATTAATGAAATAAAAGAAACCTAAGATGTTGTAGAATCGAATTTCAAAATAAAACAGGTAGCTACAGTTCTTGCTTTGCACAGCGGTATATATGATATATCCTGCACCTTATTCGATGAGGAAAGGACCGAGATCCCTTCACCGGGAGTGACTCCTTTAGAAATAACTGGCAGATGCTACACACTCGGTTTGTCTTTTGATTGCTTTTAAGAGTTTTTGCTTTGCACAGTGATATATATGATATATCCCGCACCTCATTCGACGAGGAAAGGACCGACGATCCCTTCACCGGGAGTGACTCCTTTAGCAAAACTAGAAAAGCCTCGAAAGCTCTCCATTTTAAAATCATTTGATTCTACAACGATATCAAGTTCATTACGCAATAGGTTTTCAGAAAAACCTGTCGTAGCCCTCCGTCATTTCAGATATGTACTGGTTAGTATTCGTGCTGCGTTTGTTGACCTCTGTCAAGGCGTAGTGTGCGGTAGCTGATTAGTGCTTATCTGCATAAGCATATGATGTGATTGATTCAGGGTAGTCGTGCGACCTTGTTGACCTCTGTCAAGGATCGTGCGGGTGGGTTTACTTCAATCAGGAAATGACGGGTTGAACTTGACTAGCAGCCTATGGTTTGTTGACCTCTGTCAAGGTTATAGGACGCTAGGGGCAAAATATTATCGGGAATTTCAAGTGTTGAAATTTGCAATGAGATTGCATACCTTCTATGAGATAGTTGGATCCCGATACCCACTGCGAGTAAGAGTTACTCCTGGGAGAGTTTTACACATTACAATTAGCCGATCAAGTTGGTGTCTAGAAAGGTGTTAACGAGGTTACGCCTCTGGGAAAACGAGGTTTACATTAATTAGGTTCGTGCGAATGCACGGGGGACCTCCCTCAAAGTACCGACACTGGCCTGGCTGAAAGATTGGTGAACTTGTAGTGTGTAATTAATCCCGGCTAGTCTTTCCTTTTAGGGTTTGAAGGAAGATTTGATAAAAAGCAGTGGGAGCCATCCTGATTAGATAAAATAATAACCAATCTGATCTTGCAAGAGCGCACGCTGAGTGTTTTCTTCTCTCTCTCCCCAGGTAGCGACCATATCACGCCTTAATCAAGATAATAATACGGATATTTGACCGAACCCGCTTGTTATACTGAGCTGGGGAACGTTGGTCCCGCTCCAACTTATAATTGTTATAAGACAGAGCAGGAAATTGGGGAATACCAGATTTCCCGTGCCGCCCAAACGAAGAGAGTGCATGCTGATGCATCATCTTCGGGTGTGTTCATTACAAAGAACTGTTTCTCTGTATCCTCTACGTCCTGAGTATGCGATACCAGATCAGGATCCTATATATGTAATCTGTTACATAGGGCTACAGATAGGTAGAGAACTGAGAACGGGTGATAAGTTTCATGAGGCAGAAAACGGGGCAAGTGTTGCAGCCAAGTCTGTTGGTCACTGTCAACCTGTATTACCAATACATTGATTCTGAACGAATGTTATTAGATACCGAACCTGATATAAAAAATCATATATGTCTCTTTATTAGTAAAGAAACGATAAAATTTTGTATTGTTGGATAATGTTTTGAATATTTCCTATATCAAAAGTTGATCGGTTCAGGCACGTTATCTAAAAGCGTTGATGTTCTAAATCAAACTACAGTTCTTAGTATATGGATCACACACAAGAGGAAGAGTTCAGAAATGAACGAATTCTTCTTGAGGTATTGTAGACTAGGTCATATCAATGCGACCCGACTAGCTAAGTTACATTTAGATGCATATTTAAATCAGTTTGAATTTACATCTTGTGAAACTTGCCAGTCATGTCACAGAGATAAGATGACCATAGCTCCATTTATTGGAAACGGAGAAAGAGTTAATGAACTCTTGGGATGATACATGTTGATGTATAAAGGTCCCCTGTCTACACATGCCAAGACCGGTTCTTTGTACTTCATTACATTCTCTGATAATCTCTCAAGATTCAGACATATGTTCCTGTTGAAACACAAGTCCGAACCTTTTGAGATATTCACAGAATATAAGTTAGAAGTAGAGAAGCAGAATACGGGTATAAGTATTATGTCCTATGATGAGATCAAGGAGGAGAATACTTGAGCACGGAAATACTGGACTATTCTAAAGGAGAATGAGATTCTCTCTCAGCATTACTCCTCTGAATACACCATAGCACGATGGTATATCAGGGCGGAGCAATCACACCCTATATGATAAGGTGTGCTCTATGATGAGTACTACTGAGTTACCTGTTTCCTTTTTGGGGGTCATGCACTTATGAAGTTGCATACCTATTGAATAGGGTTCCAATCAAATCAGTTGCCTACCACTCCATATGAGATATGATATGGAAAGAGCCCATGTCTTAAGCTAGTTAAGATTTGGGGTTGTCCGGCCTATGTCTAAAAACAAAATCCGGACAAGCTCGAGGCAAGGTCTGTAATGTAGAACTGGAAAGGTTCCAGCTATACAAACTACAGCAGATGATTTGATAGAGCCAAAGGATTCAGTAGATTCCAATGAACCTCAGCCTCTCCGCCGATCTAGTAGGGTTCCTCTCCCACCTGAGAGATACTTCAGTTTCTCTATGACAGTGGGAGCGAGGATTGCATCATGAGATGATGACCCAACTAGCTTCGAGCTGGCCATCAGGAGTAAGACTCTGTTAGAATGGCTGGATGCTTAGCGATCTGAGATGGAATCCTTATACACCAACAAAGTATGGACTTTGGTTGCTGTATCTGAAGGGTTAAATCCCCATCAGGAGCAAGTATATCTTGAGAAGATTACTTGGTGTACATGGAAAAGTTGAGACTTTCAAAGCTAGACTTGTTAAAGGTTTGCATCATTGACCAGGTGTGGATCATGATGAAACTTTTTCTAAGGATCTATGCTTAAGTCCATTCAGATCCTACTTGCCACGGCTACATACCATGACTACGATATCTGGTGGTTGGGTGTCATGACAGCTTTTCTAAATAATGTTTTAGAAGAGGGAGTCTATAAGTACACAGCCAGAGGGCCTCGTGGACAGTGGGAGCAGCGGAAACGTGTGCAAGATGTTTTATAGGATAAAGCAGGCATCGCGGAGTTGGAACGTCTGTTTTGATGAATTAGTCAAAGAGTTTGACATCATCAAAATGGTAGATGAACCTTGTATGAACAAAAAGGTAGTAAGGAGTATGGTGACGATCCTCGTACAGTACGTGGATGACATACTCTTGATAGGGAAGGAGTTTCCTATGCTACGCTCGATCAATCTCCGCCTATCACAATGGTTCTCCACATAGGATCAAAGTGATACCTCCTAAATCCTGGGTTTTGGATCTATGAGATAGATCTAAATGGATGTTAGGATTCTCACTAGTTGTAGTGAGATGGTATCAATCGACCCAGGGGAGAATCACTGGAATGGTTCCAGGGTGATAATGACGACTGAGTGTCAGTCACAGGCATTGTCTTTACCCTCAGTAAAGGGACGGTATGTTGGAAGAGTTCCAAGATAGATACCGTGACATACTAGACGATAAAGGCAGGATACATCGCTACTTAAGATGCTACCAAAGAGGCAGTCTGGGTATATATTAGTTCATAAGATGAACTTTGTTCCTCCCATTGTGTGATAATGGAGTTGTGGCTTATGCCAAGGAACGCCGGTCCCATCAGTGATCCAGACATATTCTAAGGCAGTATCACCTGATCATGGAGATAGTTGATCTCCAGGGAGATCGAGGTTAGGAGAGTAGACTCAGAGGACAACACAGCGGATCCACACACAAAGGCCTGTTCCCAGAGAGAGACTTTTATGGGATGGTTGAGTATGAGATACTGCAACCACTGCTATCAGATGGCCCTAGTGCAAGTGGGAGATTGTTAGTTATATGTATGCCCTAGAGGCCATTACTATACATAGGATGTATATTGTAATGGATGCTTGGACATATATAGGGAGAACTTTCTTGCTCGACATGATAGTACGCTATCTGGTTACTCTTTGCCTTAACGTGTATACTGTTTGTCTCCCTGTTACATGTTGGTAAAGCCCTTAGGATGTGTACTTGACTACCTGGACTATGATGCGGATCATACTAGTGGGGACATGGTAGTCCATAAGTACATCCTTCAAAGTCCCTAGTCGTGGGTGTATCGAGACGGGGCATCGATATACCAGAGTAGACTAGCGTATACCTTCTCGACCCATACAGATGGGCGATGGATGATCCCATATCCATTGGTCTTTGACATCAGAGATGATATACGGGTGCTCAGTAGAGACTGGGTACACTGGACGGACTCGCCGAGAACTCCCAGATGGTATTATACCTCACGTCAGATGGCAGTTCTCTGGTGACACTGGTACAGAGTAGTCTGTTGACCCGAGATCGTCATAAAGTCTTGTGTGGTTCCCACTGTGCTTTGATTTCCATCTTACCACGTCCAAGAGGGCGTGCAAAACGGTGGTTTTTGGGTACAGTCCTGAGTCACATGGAGGCAATGAGCGATAGGAGGGGATTCGTCTCTCCCGGTATAGGGGGTTGATGTTGCGCTGTGTTCGATTGGCTATAACCGGAAATCCCTGGCCAGGGTTGCTGAGATTTACTGGTAAGTGTTACCAGTAGTTTCTCGAACTGTTATAGACCTCATATCAACACGACTTATCGAGCTATTGGGGTCTGACGTTTACCACCCCTAGGCAAGATATGCGGCATATCAGACGATCAGAACGGACTGTACGGTAGTGTTACTGGTTGGATTCACTGGAGTGTGAGCGGGCTTGCTCGTCGATCTTCAGATCGCTCAATACCCGGGTGGCCGTTACGTTTAGCAGACCGCTTGCGGCTTGTGGGTGCTTGATATGATCATCACCTGCTGCCGGCGTATTGACGAGTCTTTAGAGTCCTACACAGAGGTTTCCTGGTTCAAGCGAAACGAAATAGGAGCGCATATGAGATATGTGCGGGACCGAGAATAATACGTGTATGTGATACCGTATTCCATTCTCGCGATGAATGTGTCGAATGGTTGTATGCGATATAACCTAGTTATCGAATCAAGGATTGATTCGATAAGCCAATACATTGTATACTAGTCGGTTGTGTGCGACATGACCGGATCATTGAATCAAGTGTTGATTTAATTATTTAATGCATAATTATATATTTGATATATTACTTTGCATTAACTAGTATCGGTTCACTTTAAATGGATTTTCTCACTCGGATGTGCGCATTGCATATGCGATATGATTTTGTGCACTTGCTTGTATCGTGTTTGATGATACATGCCTTTTGGTTAAGTGTAAACAATTAAACCTTGGTTAATGAAATGGTTAGGGTTTACTATTTCCTTATTCATTTTATTCATTTATTTATTCTTTTGGAGAAAGAAAAGGAAATGATATAATGGTGGCATTCTTTGTTCTTTCATGAAGCTTCATGAATACTTTGACCAAGTCACCATTTTTGTCTCATCCTTAAACCTAACCATTCCATTTAACCATGATTCATTCTCTACACTAAACCATGGTTTGAATATGATAAGGTTTGATTTTCTTTTCCTTTTTAATCAACACTTATTATATTCATCATCTTCTTCTTCTTCACTTCAAGAAAAAGCTTGAAAGCTTTAATGTCAAGTGATGAAAAAGAGTGAGAAATCCAAATCTAAAGTGAACCCACCTCCTATTTCTTCATCCTCTACCTCTTGCCAAGTAGTAGAGTGTGTTTCCTTCACAAGTTTTCATGGCTTGGTGAAGGTGGAGCTTGATCTAGCGATGCCTCGACGTAGATCATCTTCGGCATGGACATCGACGACCTAGCTCGCCATTTCTCCGACGAAGCCGACGCTAGAGCCCGGGAATTCATTTAGACAGCGAGGGGACTTCGTTGCAGAGCTATGGAGGTGGAGCACCGGATCTACAAAGGTTGTATTTCCGTTTAAACTTTAGTTAAGTTGTTAACTAGTTTCATTTTCGCCTAGATTTCTAGCCAACGATCCGTAGTCGGGTTTCTCGGCACCTAGATTTTCTGAAATTGGCATGGTTGATGCCTTGTGAGACCTCCTTGGGGTGCCTAGGAACCCTACAATAAAGTATGAGGAACCATTCCTGGCATGTGTAGACATAGGACCGCATACATCACTATCTATTAGTCCCAAGAGTTCGGTAGCTCTTTCTTCGTGTCTAGTAAATGGAGTTTTGGTTATCTTGCCTTTGAGACATGACTGGCAAATTTCATAAGATGTAAATTCGAACGGATTCAAATATCCATCTTTGTGCAACTTCGCTAGTCTTGTCGCATTGATATGATCAAGTCTACAATGCCACAAGAAGGATTCGTTCATTTCTGAACTTTTCCTCTTGTGTGTGTTCTGTATGTTTAGAACTGTGGTTTGATTTAGAACGTATATACCGTTATATAATGTACCAAAACCAATCAACACTTGATTTAAGAAAATGTTCATAACATTTTTATCTAGTACAAAGTTATATCCTTCTTTATCTAATAAAGAAATTGATATTATATTGCATATCATTTTTGGTATGAAAAAAACTCGTTCAGAATCAATGTATTACCATTTGGTAATACAAGGTGATATTCGCCAACTGCTTTGGCTGCAACAATTGCACCATTCCCTACTACGAGAGACTTATCACTCTTTCCCAGTTCTCTACTTCTTCTTAACCCATGTAACATATTACAAACGTGGGATCCTGATCCGGTATCCAATACCTAGGACGTAGAACATACTGAGAAACAGTTCTCGGTAACAAACACACCCGAAGAAGATGCTTTTTCTTCGTTCAGGTTGCATGGGAATCCTGATATTCACTTATTCATTGCTCAGACTTATGACAATCATAAGATAGAGTGAAACCAATGTTCCCCAGCTCAGGATAATAGGCTGGTTCGGTCAAAACATCCATATTATTATCTTGATTAAGGCATGTCATGGTCCCCACCAGGAGAGAGAGAGAAGAAAACACTTTAGCGTGCTCTCTTGCAAGATTAGATTGGTTATTATCTTATCTGATCAGGATGGCTCCCACTATTTTTACCAAATCTTCCTTCAAACCCTAAAAGGTAAGATTAATCGGGATTAATTACACCCTACTAGTTCGCCAATCGGTCAGCCAGGCAGGTATTGGTACTCCGAGGGAGTCTCCCCATGCATCCGCATGGAACTAATTAAATAACCTCGTTTCTGCAGGGGCATAACCTCGTTAACACCTTTCTTAGACACCTACTGGATTATCTAATTGTAAAGTGGAAAACTCTCCTAGGAGTAACTCTTACTCGCAGTGGGTATCGGGATCCAACTATTTCATAGAATGCATGCAATCTCATTGCAAATTTCAACACTTGAAATTCCCAATATATGTTTTTACCCCTATCAACTTATGACCTTAACAAGGTCAACAAATCATAAGCGCTAGTAAAGTTCAACCCGTCATTTCGTTATTGAATTAAACCCACCCGTACGACCCTTAACAAGGTCAACAAAGTCATACGACTACCCTAATCCAATCGCAATATATGCGGCAGATAATCACTAATCAGCTACCGTACACTACGCCTTGACAAGATCAACAAACGCAGCACGAATACTAAATAGTACTTATCTGAAATGACGGAGGGCTACGACTGGTTTTCAATAAAACCTTTAACGTAATGAACTTGATATCGTTGTAGAATTGAGTAATTTGAAAAGGAGTGGTTTAAGCTCTACTTTTAAAATCGAGTAGTTTTCAAAACAAACCGAGTGTGTTGTAGCATTTGCTAGTTTTGCTAAAGAGGTCACTCCCGGTGAAGGGATCTAGGCACTTTTCTCATCGAATGAGGTGCTGGATATTCATCAAGGAATACCACTATGCAAAGCAAGAACTAAAGCTACCTTTCGGAAAATTTTGATTCTACAACATCTTTTAGGTTTCTTTCTTTTTCATTAATCTCATTAATGACGTCCCATCATTTATGTTTCCTAAACATCACAGAAGAAACAAAAATAGAAAGTACACTTATGCCATCCGCATTCGCCACAGGGCCCTGTCATGCACCGTTAGGTTACTTAACTAACGACAGAACGGGGGCAGGACTAGCGCGGGTGCAAAATAAAAGCAACGTTTATTATATATATCATATATATAGCATTCGTCTCATGCAGTTATATGATCACATCACAGAACTCAGGCTGTAGAAAAAAACATATGAAATATAGGATATACTAGGATGTTCGTGTTTTAAATTATGGCAGTAATGAAAAACACGGATTCCACAGTTGTGATGAATAGCCAAACCCATATCCCTAGACCCCTATGAGAGCGGCAAGTAACGCTGCCAATTCTAGATTTAGGAGACCTGGTCTCGACTCCTCAAGATGGCCTCCCACAGGACTCTAGAACCCGGTTACTTATGCTCCTCGCCTTGGGTCTATCCTAATGCGGAAAAGTAAATAATATACATCAATGGTGACATCATCCTCAACCCAGAAATATGCCAATAAAAGAATATTACATACAGTTTTTACATGAATGAAAATAGAAAACTCTCATCTCACGAAAAAAACCCGGCTATTCAATCATGACAATCCAATATAACATATCACATCAACACATAACATCACATGTCATCAACATAAGTAAATATGCGTATCTCGAATGTCGTTGGCGTATAGCAACGAGATCGGGGATACACCACATATTACACTTACGGTCGCAGAAAAGAAATTAAAACTACAATAATTAGAATCCGCATAATCCTTAGACATCATAAACCCGGAATATCTCATATTTTGGATTTCATGCGTAACACTTTAAATCTTGCATTTATGTCTCGAATTGAAAACACTTTTCAATATCGGTCGGGTAATCAGGATTTCCGATAAAATGATTGAATGCTCATCGGGAACTTTAGTAGATTGCCGCACCCCCGATGCCGTTAACGAACTGCACTTAGGCAGAACACCGCGGCCACGAGCACCCTTGTGGATGCTTTTGGCTACGGTGTTCTCCTATAGTCACTTGGTCGACGCAATAGGGCATGACTATCTAGTAGTGTTTCCTGGCGACTATGTTAGTTATATATATGCCCTAGAGGCCATTGTTGTATATATGATGTATATTATAGAGGATGCTTGGATATATATAGAGAGGTCTTTCTTACTCGACATGATAGTATGTTATTTGGTTTCACATTGTCTTAACATGTTGACTTGTATTGGTTTACTGTCTTGCTCTCATATGTTGATAAAGACTTTAGGATATGTACTTGACAACGAGGACTATGATGACATCATACTAATGGGGCCATGGTAGTCAACGAGTACATCCTATAACTGTTCCTAGTCGAGGGAGTGTCGAGACAGGGCATCGATACTCCAGAGTAGACTAGCGTATACGCATCTTGACCCATATGATGGGCGATGGACGATCCCATATCTATCGGTGTTTGACATCAAAGATGGTGTACGGGTGCTCAGTGGAGACTGCGTACACTGAACGGACTCGCCGAGAACTCCTAGATGGTATTATACCTATCGTCAGATAGCAGTTCTCCGGTGACACTGGTATAGGTTAGTCTGTAGACCCGAGATCGTCATAGAGTCTTGTGTGATTCCCATTGTGCTTTGATTTCTACCTTACCATATCCAAGAGGGCGTGCAAAACAGTGGCTTTTGGGTACAGTCCCGAATCACATGGAGGCAATGTGCGATAGGAGGGGTTTCGTCTCTCCCGGTATAGGGAGTTGATGTTGCGCTATGTTCGATTGGCTATAACTGGAAGTCCCTGGCCAGGGCTAATATGGAGTGCTGCTGGTAAGAGTTATCAGTAGTTTCTCGACCCGTTATGAGCCTCACATCGACACGACTTATCGGTTACTGGGGTTTGACGTTTACTACCCTTAGACTGGATATGCGACATATCAGACGAAGAGACCGGGCTGTACGGTAGTGTTACTGATTAGATTCACAGGAGAATGTACAGGCTTTCCTGTTGCTCTTCTGATCGCTCAATACCTGGGTGGCTGTTACGTTTAGCTGACCGCTTGCAGCTTGTGGGTGTTTGATATGATCATCACCTACTGCCGGCGTATTGACGATTCTTTAGAATCCTACACAGAGGTTTCCTGGCTCAGGGAAAACGGAATAGGAGCATTTACGTGATATGTGCTGGACCGAGAATAATACGATATGAGATACTGTATTCTATTCTCGCGATATGAGATATCGGACGGGTATATGTGATATAGCCGGGTCATCGGATCAAGTGTTGATTCGATGAATTGGTACATGTTATATTAGTCGGTTATATGCAATATAGCCGGATTGTCGAATCAAGTGTTGATTCGATAATTTAATGTATATTATATATGTGATATATTACATTACGTTAACTAATATAAGCTCGCTTTATTGATTCAATTTCTCACTGGATAATACATTGATGTATATGCGATATATGTTAATTGTATTATTTTCTTTTGTTACAAAATATATTATATATGTGATATATAATATTGTAACATGTTAGGGTTACAAATGCAACATGGATTTTAAGTTTAAACTAAGATTAGGGTTAGCTTTTTGGATGAAGGTTAAGGAAGCTTCATGAAGCTTTCTTTTTTGTCATCTTGCTTTGATATTTTGTGAAGATATTTGTTAACCCAACCCAAACCCATAACCTTAGTTTATTCTCTATATGAGTTAAAGCCTTTATTGTTAACTCACGGTTGCAATTGTAACCACAACAATAATTCATTATTCATCACAAAAGCTTTTGCTTCTGCTTCTTCTTCTTCTTCTTCTTCTTCCTCCTTGGAAAAAGCTTCACTAGCTTTTGTATTTGTGATGATAATTAGTGAGAAATTGAAAACAAAAGAGGGCAATATTTCTACTTCATCATGCTCATCTATTCTAGCCACTTAGATTAGGGTGTTCACTTCTCTAATTACTTCATTAGTGAAGTGTAAGCTTGGGTTAGAGATTCTTCAAGGTAGATCATCTTGGATCAAGAAGACTTCAAGCAAGATGCATCATTCACCTCTTGGAGCCTCTCTAGAGTCGGAGTTCTTGATGATCGCAGCGAAGGGACCTCAACACGGAGCTTATGAAGCGAAGGAACGGACTACAAAGGTTGTAATCCTAATCTCTTTAGTTCTTTGTATGTGATACAAACTTGTTACCCTAGAAATTTCTAGTAAAGATTCATGTTTGCTTGCTTTGCACCTCTCTAAATTTTAAAATGGCATGAGTAATGCTACTAAACCCTAGACTAGGTGCAAGGGAAGCCCAACAGTGGTATCAGAGCCAAACTAGAATTCTAGATACAGTGTTATAACAATTACGAAAACGAAATCCACTCCGAAATACGATATTATGAACACCCCATTTTGCTCTTTGGAAATTTTCCAAAAAGTCCTTTAAAAATTTTCCAAACAGGTGCAGAATGATATTTGGGACATTCTATGAATATGGGAGAAATATGGAGGGAGGGCTCGGATTTTGGCCGAGCCCCTAGCGTAGAATTCCGGCCTGGCCTGCTCCTTCAGCTCCTCTGGCCTCCGTATTCCTTCTGTGCTCTGGTGTCTCCATTTTGGTTTTCCTAGTATTGTTTATTTATCCTAATTTTCATGTGATGATTTGTTTGACCTGGGGCTAACTCGTAGTGCTTCGTAGTCGTATAACTTAACACTGTATTGGTAACCTTCACTATTTTTAGCAGTTCGATCGAACTTCGCACACCACATTTTGTACCCCGCTGAAATTTCCAAGTGTTGTAATTTTCCGAAGTTGATTGTACTAGTAAAATCGTGCAAGTACCCCTATGGACCCCGTAGAAGACTATAATAACCTTAACTCGATTCTATGCCCACGGAACCGCGTTCGAACCTTCGGGTTTGCCGTAGTTCCATGGTGTCATAGGTGAGGCGTTGGTTAACTCTTTCTACGGCTGGACCATAGACACTGTGGCACGGTTTTTGAATGTTTTGACTTTGCTCAAGTGTTGAGCTCACGGGGGTAATTTGTGAGTGTATGTTGATTCGATCGAAACGTTAAACATCGTCATGTTTTTCTGTGATTGTGATATAATATGTGGAATTCATATAGTTAGGCATGAAATCCGTAATATATGATATTTCGGGTTTACGATGTCTAAGGAGATTATGGATTCCAAATGTTGTAGTTTTTCACTTTTCTTTTCTGCAACCGTAAGTGTAGTATGTGGGGTATTGCCGGCTTCGTTGCTATACATCAACGACAATCGGGATACGCATACTTGCTTACGTTGATGATATGAGATATTTTGTGTTGCTGTGATATGTTATATTGGATTGTCGTGTTCTGAATAGCCGGGGGTTTTATTTAAGATGAGGGTTTTTATTTTCATTCATGTAAAATTCATTGTATGTAATATTCTTTTATTAGGGCACTTCCGGGTTGAGGTTGATGTCACCATTGTATATTATTTATTTTTCCGCATTAGGTAGACCCAAGGAGGGGAGCACAAGGAACCGTGTTCTAGGGTCCAGTGGGAGGCCATCTCGAGGAGTCGAGACCGGGTCTCCTAACCCTAGAATTGGCAGTGTTACTTGCTGCTCTCGTAGGGGTCTCGGGATGTGGGTTTTGCTATTCATCGCGACCGTGGAATCCGTGTTTTATACAGGCTCGAAATAAAACACGGACCTCCTAATATATCCAATATTTCATATGTTTCTTCTGCTGCTGATATACTGTGATGTGATCATATTATATGCGTGAGACGAATGCTTTATTATTGTATATATGATATATAATAAACGTTGCTTATGTTTTGCACCCGCGCTAGTCCCGTCCCAGTATGCCGTTAGTTAAGTAACCTGACGGTGCATAACAGAACATTGTGGCGAATGCGGATGGCATAAGCGTACGTTGTATTTTCGTTTCTTTTGTGATGCTTAGGAAGCATAAATGATGGGATTTATTAATGAGAAAAATAAAAGAAAAGAAACCTAAAAGATGTTGTAGAATCAAATTTTAAAAAAGGGTAGCTACAGTTTTTGCTTTGCATAGTGGTATATGTGATATACCCTACACCTTATTCGATGAGGAAAGAGCCGAGATCCATTCACCGGGAGTGACCTCTTTAGCAAAACTGGCAGATGCTACAAACTCACGGTTTAGTTTTTGATTGCTTCTATAGTTCTTGCTTTGCACAGCGGTATTTATGAAATATCCTGCACCTTATTCGATAAGGAAAGAGCCGAGATCCCTTCACTGGGAGTGACCACTTTAGCGAAACTAGAAAAGCCTCAAAAACACTCCTTTTCAAAATCACTTGCTTTTACAATGATATCAAGTTCATTATGCTCATGGTTTTCTGAAAAACCTGCATAGCCCTCCGTCATTTCAGATAGGTACTACTTAGTATTCGTGCTGCGTTTGTTGACCTTAGCCAAGGCGTAGTGTACGGTAGCTAATTAGTGTTTATCTACTAAAACATGAGATGTGATTGAGTTAGGGTAGTCGTACGACTTTGTTGACCTTAGCCAAGGGTCGTACGGGTGGGTTTAATTCAATCGGAAAATGACGGGTTGAACTTGGATAGCACTTATGATTTGTTGACCTTAGCCAAGGTCATAAGTTGCTAGGGGTAAAAGCATTATCGGGAATTTCAAGTGTTGAAATTTGCAATGAGATTGCATACCTCCTATGAGATAGTTGGATCCCGATACCCACTGCGAGCAAGAGTTACTCCTAGGAGAGTCTTACACAGGACAACTAGCCGATTAAGTAGGTGACTAGAAAGGTGTTAAGAGGGTTATGCCTCTGGGAAAACGAGATTTATTTTAATTAGGTCCATGCGAAAGCACGGGGAAGCTCCCTCAAAGTACCAACACTGGCCTGGCTGAAAGATTGGCGAACTTGTAAAGTGTAATTAATCCCGGCTAGTCTTACCTTTTAGGATATGAAGGAAGATTTGATGAAAACGGTGGGAGCCATCCTGATTAGATAAGATAATAACCAATCTAATCTTGCTAGAGCATACGCTAAAGTGTTTCCTTCTCTCTCTCTCCAGGTAGCGACCATGTCAGTACTTAATCAAGATAATAATATGGATGTATTGACTGAACCCGCTTATTATACTGAGCAGGGGAACGTTGGTCCCGCTCCCACTTATAATTGTTATAAGTCCGAGCAGGGAATAGGAGAATATCTGGATTCTCACGCCTCCCAATCGAAGAATAAGCATGTTGATGCATCTTCTTCGGGTGTGCTTGTTATCGAGAACCGTTTCTCAGTTCACCCTACGTCCTGGGTATTAGATACCGGATCTGGATCCCATATAAATAATATGTTACATGGGTTACGTAAAGATAGGGAACTGGGAGAGGGTGATCATTCCGTAAGAGTAGGGAATGGTGCAAATGTTGCAGCCAAAGCAGTTGGCGAATATCACCTTGCGTTACCAAATGGTAATACATTGGTTCTGAACGAATGCTATTACATTCCGACCCTGATATGCAATCTTATATCAGTTTCTTTAATGAGCAAAGAAGGATATAATTTTGTACTACAGGATAATGTTATGAACATATTCCTGAATCAAAAGTTGATTGGATCAGGATCGTTAAATAATGGCATATACGTTCTCAACCAAACTACAGTACTTAATGTACAAAACACACACAAGAGGAAGAGTTCAGATATGAACGAATCCTTCTTGTGGCATTGTAGACTAGGTCATATCAATGCGAAATGGCTAGCTAAGTTATATAAGGATGGATATTTGAATCCATTCGAATTTTCATCTTATGATACTTGTCAGTCATGTTTTAAAGGAAAAATGACCAAAACTCCGTTTAGTGGACACGGAGAAAGAGTTACTGAACTCTTATGGCTGATACATAGTGATGTATGTGGTCCCATGTCTACACATGCCAGGAACGGTTCTTCCTGCTTCATTACATTCACTGACGATCTCTCAAGATATGGACATGTGTTCCTGATGAAACACAAGTCTGAAGCTTTTGAGAAATTCAGAGAATATAAGAACGAAGTAGAGAACCAAACGGGCAAAAGTATTAAAATCCTTCGAACTGATCAAGGAAGAGAATACTTGAGCAACGAGTTCCTGGACTATCTAAAAGGGAATGGGATTCTCTCTCAGCTTACTCCTCCCCATACACCACAGCACAACGGTGTATCGGAGCGGAGGAATCTCACCCTATTAGATATGGTGCGCTCTATGATGAGCACTGTTGAGTTGCCTATTTCCTTTTGGGGGTATGCGCTTGAGACAACCATATACCTATTGAATAGAGTTCCAACTAAATCAGTGCCTACTACTCCATAAGAGATATGGAATGGGAAGAGAACATCTCTTAAACGAGTTAAGATATGGGGCTGTCCGGCCTATATTAAAAGGCAAAATCCAGACAAGCTCGAGGCAAGATCAGTTCTTTGCAAGTTTGTGAGATATCCAAGCAATTCGTATGGATATCTATTCTACCACACCGAACAACAAAAAGGGTTTCTTGCTCAACATGCCACCTTTTTAGAAAAGGAATTTCTTTCTAAAGAAATTAGTGGTGATGAGGTAGAGCTGGAAGAAGTTCCAGCTACACAAACTACAACTGAAGATTTAGTGGAACCAGATGATTCAGTAGTTCCCAACGAACCCCAGCCTCTCTGCCGATCTAGTAGGGTTCCTCATCCACCTGAGAGATACTACTGTTTTCTTATAGATGGTGGAAGCGAGGATTGCATCATGGAAGATGATGACCTGACTAGCTTCGAGCAGGCCATCACGAGTGGGGCCTCTGTGAAATGGCTGTATGCAATAAGATCTGAGATGGAATCCATGTACACCAAGAAAGTATGGACTTTGGAAGTTTCTCCTAAAGGGGTAAAACCCATTGGGAGAAATTGGATCTTTAAGAAGAAACTTGGTATAGATGGAAAAGTGGAGACTTTCAAAGCTAGACTTTTTGCAAAGGGTTTTCGTCAACGACCAGGTGTGGATTATGACGAAACCTTTTCTCCGGTGGCTATGCTTAAGTCCATCAGGATCTTACTTGCCATTGCTGCATACCATGACTATAAAATCTGGCAAATGGATGTTAAGACCGCCTTTCTAAATGGTGATTTAGAGGAGTGTGTGTACATGACTCAGCCAGAGGGCTTCGTAGATAGTGGGAGCAGCGGAAAGGTGTGCAAGCTGCTTAAATCCATCTACGGGTTAAAGCAGGCATCATGGAGTTGGAACATTTGTTTTAATGTTGTAGTCAAAGAGTTTGACTTCATAAAAAACGTTGATGAACCTTCTATTTACAAGAAGGTTGCAGAGAGTAAGGTCGACTTCCTCGTATTGTACATGGATGACATACTCTTGATAGGAAATGATGTTCCTATGCTGCACTCGGTAAAGCTCTTCTTATCACATAGATTCTCAATGAAAGATCTAGATGATGCCTCCTGCATTTTGGGAATGAAGATCTATAGAGATAGATCTAAACGGATATTATGATTGTCCCAATCCAGGTGCATTGACATCATACTAAAAAGGTTTAGTATGGAAGAATCTAAGCGTGGAAACCAACCCACGATCTCTGGACCCACTCTCTCCAAAGAGATGTCTCCCAAGACCGATTTGGAGAGAGCTTGCATGCAAGGGATACCCTATGCTTCGGTAGTAGGCTCTATCATGTACGCGATGCTATGTACCAGACCTGATGTACCATACTCACTAAGTGTAGTGAATAGGTATCAAGCAGATCCAGGAGAGAATCACTGGACAGCTGTGAAGAACATTCTCAAGTACTTGAGAAGGACTAAAGAGATGTTCTTGGTGTATGGTAATGAAGAACTCCAGGTGGAGTCCTTTACCGATTCAAGCTTCCAAAGTGATAAGGATGACTCTAAGTCGCACTCAGGATTTGTCTTTACACTAAATGGAAGGGCGGTTTGTTGGAAGAGTTCCAAGCAAGAAACCGTGGCAGACTCGACGATGGAGGCCGAATACATCGCTGCCAATGATGCTGCAAATGAGGCTTTCTGGATGAAGAAGTTCATCACTGAACTTGGTGTGGTTCCTTCCATTGAGCATCCAATACCTTTGTATTGTGATAACAATAGAGCTGTGGCTTCGGCCAAGGAACCGAGGTCCCATCAGAAGTCCAGACATATTCTGAGGCGGTATCACCTGATCTGGGAGATAGTTGATCGCCGCAAGATCGAGGTCAGGAGAGTTGACACGAAGGACAACACTGAGGATCCACTCACAAAGGTCTTTCCCCAGATACAATTTGAGAGACTCTTCGGGATGTTGGGTATGAGATACTACAACAGCTGGTCTTAGTGCAAGTGGGAGATTGTTAGTTATATATATGCCCTAGAGGCCATTGCTGTACATATGATGTATATTATAGTGGATCCTTAGATATATACAGAGA
The DNA here is from genome assembly GCA_030015575.1 of Agapanthus africanus. NCBI lineage: Eukaryota > Viridiplantae > Streptophyta > Magnoliopsida > Asparagales > Amaryllidaceae > Agapanthus > Agapanthus africanus. Next base: position 541,044,103 of record CM057348.1, read on the forward strand.
GGACTTTCTTGCTCGACTTGATAGTATGCTATTTGGTTTCACTTTGTCTTAACATGTTGACTTGTATTAGTTTACTGTCTTGCTCTCACATGTTGATAAAGCCCTTAGGATATGAACTTGACTACGAGGACTATGATGAGATCATACTAGTGGGGCTATGGTAGTCAACGAGTACATCCTATAACTGTTCCTAGTCGAGGGAGTGTCGAGACAGGGCATCGATACTCCGGAGTAGACTAGCGTATACGCATCTTGACCCATATCATGGGCAATGGAAGATCCCATATCCATCGGTGTTTGACATCAAAGATGGTGTATGGGTGCTCAGTGGAGACTGGGTACACTGAACGGATTCACCGAGAACTCCTAGATGGTATTATACCTATCGTCAGATAGCAGTTCTCCAGTGACACTGGTACAGGTTAGTCTGTAGACCCGAGATCGTCATAGAGTCTTGTGTGATTCCCATTGTGCTTTGATTTCCACCCTACCACGTCCAAGAAGGCATGCAAAATGGTGGCCTTTCGGTACAGTCCCAAATCAAATGGAGGTAATGAGCGATAGGAGGGGTTTCGTCTCTCCCGGTATAGGGAGTTGATATTGCGCTGTGTTCGATTGGCTATAACTGGAAGTCCCTGGCCAGGGCTGATACGGAGTGCTGCTGGTAGGAGTTATCAGCAGTTTCTCGACCTGTTATGAGCCTCACATTGACATGACTTATCGGTTACTGGAGCCGGACGTTTACCACCCCTAGACTGGATATGCGACATATCAGAAGAAGAGACCAGACAGTACGGTAGTGTTACTGATTGGATTCACAGGAGAATGTACATGCTTGCTTGTTGATTTTCTGATCGCTAAACACCTGGGTGGCTGTTACGTTTAGCTGACCGGTTGCAGCTGGTAGGTGTTTGATATGATTGTAACGTTTTAGAAAATCATTATGTGAATTTTTCCGTTTTTGGATAAAATTGTCGGTATTTTCTGTTTTAACCCGACTGTGATCAAACGACCATATAGACTTACCAGCACCTGGTTTAGCTAAAATAAAGCTAGTGCGCAAGCTTTGGGTGTATATGGGACGTTTTGGTTCAATTTGAATTTTTCCTAATTTTAATATTATTTTTAATGCGGTATTCACATTTTGGGAAATTTCGCTTAATGATCTTTTCAAAAATTAAGTTTGGGTAAAACCAAAACCCTTCACTATGTATCTAGATATTTGTGTAGAAGTTAAGTTTTATTGGATTAAGAAAAGAAAAGAAATTTCAAGGTGCATGCATGTGTGAATGTGTGTATGCGAATGTATTTATGAGCATTAATCATGGGAAATTGCTAGGAAATCCCTCACAAAACCCCCACCTCCTCTCTTGACCGAGATTCTCCCTCTCTCTTCTGCCCTTGAGCACTTCTTTCTCCTTTTGCATCAATCCAAGCTAATTAAATCCCCAAAATCCCAAAATATATCACATCTTTGATCACTTTTGGTTCTTGGATGCCTAGGAGCATGCAAAGCTTAGATCTTTGAGTTCTTTTGTGTAGGTAATGTTCTTTTGCTGTTGTTTTAGTGTTTTTAGTGTAGCTTAGCTTGTTAGTCTCAGTTTAGAATGATTAAAGTTTTGTTTGATGCATTATATCGTATTTTAGTGTCGATTTGCGATATCTGTGATCTGCTGTGACCCGGATTTTTACGAGACAATCAAACAATATAGTTATGATGTACCTGTGACCATAGGACCTTACCTGGAGCACGAACCCATGGGGCTCGGACTCGGCCGGCGACCACTCGAGGGAAGTTCGGCGACGTCGGCCGTTGGTTTGAGTTGGGGTGTGGGTTTTTGAGGGTAGGTCTATGCTGGGGTTTGGGTGTATTTGGTTCTGTTTGTTTGTTTAGTTTTCTCTGTATGCAAAATCTGGGATCACTTAGGTAGGTTGTAGTGTTTTGTGTTCGCGCGATACGTTATACGACACGGATCGTGCACTTTGGGTGGTTTTGCTCTTAAGTTGTTTTCGTCGTGTCGCTACGTGTATTAGCCACAATACGAACACTTGAGAGTATGTTTTGTGTTGTTGCGTCGGTCTAATGCAGTGTGTACGTGTTTTAGGGTTATTATTAATATACACTTGTTTTATTATCTTAATATTGTAGGTTCGCAGGCGGGGACTACGGACACAGCTACAAAGGAAAAACAGGTGGTTGGCTACACTTAGCCAGGAGTGTTGGTGAGTAGATTTAACATCAACAGGGGAATCAACAGCATGGCGTTATGCGTCTGGGCTAGAGATGTTATTTTTGTCGCATATTCTATGTCATATTTAGAATTGCACATTCACCCTACTGCTTAGTTAGTGTTGTGCTTGGACTAGTATCCTTTAGGACACTGCACCATTATTGACGGCTTATATTGCACGAGCACTGATTGTATGCCACACATACCGTCAATAATTGACTTGTCACGCACAACCCACATATAGAAATGGTATTTCTAAGTTAGGAATATTGAGACGTTGATTCATAGTTCTTATCGCATATGACATATAGCATACCTGTATACTTACATGCTTACATATATGCCTTCACATACTTACATGCTAGATACCTGTATACCTATAGGGTATTGTACTATTAGTGTTAGGTACATACATACTTTATGTCATACCTATAGGTATACCTTGCTCACATACTTCACTAATACCCAGGGGGTATACAACATCATTACTTGTTGGTAGATACATATATCTTGCTATACCTTTATGTTGCACATATATCTGGTTATACCTACATGTTTACCTTTAGTTGATGTTAATTTAGAATTGGAGAGATTAGGAACCGCATGATATTATATTAAATTGTTACGGTTAATTGCAACTTTTCCTTTATATGCTCGCATTTCAGATTTATGATGCGTATATTATATTCATGGATTTTCGCATTGAGATATGGATTTTTCATGATGTTTTCTGGATTTGGGGACAGTGGGAGTTTCATGGAATTATGCATTATTTGAAAAACCCGGTTTCCCTTGATATGATATTTCAGCAGCCACTATGAGATTTATCGGTTCGGATATATATATACCCCACGCGAGGAAAGGAAGGATCCGTGTGCGGGTACATGGTGGGGCCCGGAGGTACCCCGGGGCAAGAATCTGAGTGAGGAGATAAGTTAGTGGGGGAACCATACTTACCGGTGACATTACCAATGACTCGGCGGTTATCATGGGGATACCGATGGGAGTCATGTACGTATAGATATGTCGAGACGCGAGGGTCAGAGCTAGGCACTCGTGCTTTCGGGATAGCGTATGATGCGTGCCTATCAGGGTGCCATTCATGGTGACAGCACCTAATAGATCAGCATTTCTGTGTCGATGCTTGACACATTGGTTTCATGATATTCTTTTTACTCCTTTGTATATATAACAGGGGATTAGGCCGCTGTTATATATGCCCTTACACCAATATTAGTGGAATTGGACGCTAATTTATGTGTATTGACATTAAATTATATACATCATCATATTTATTCATGCAAATATACCTAGAAGGTAAATGACTCATTGACATTGGATTTAGGACATGTGAGAATTCATTTGATATTGATTACAGGATATATATGAGATTGCTGATATTGTACATTCGGGGTATACGAGATACCCTTGATATTGTACATACGTGATATATGAGATCTACTTGATGGTGTACATTTAGAATATAGGAGACTTACTTGATATGATAGCCAAATTGGGGGCTGATTGGAGGAATTGGGATTTGGAATGTTTTGATGGATTTTGATCCTACCACGATATCTGGATTCCGTGGAAATGACATGTTTCATTCCATACTCTACATTTACTTTTTATGTACTGCTTCATGCATTAGTGTACCTGTTAGAGTACCTTCCATGACTGTTGCATTTACATACCTTTATTCATATCATTTCTTCATGTACTTGTAGTACCTGATAGAGTACCTTACATGACTGTTACCAACATATCGTCATATTATTGCTTCATGTATAAATTGTACCTGCTAGTGTACTTTTTCATGATTATTGCATTACATATGACTATTCATTGATATTAAATGCTTATGTTAGATTCGCGCTGTACGTGCATACTCGCGATTACCTGCATATGTTATTTACTATTCACGAGTTGGCAACTCACCCCCGTTGTGCCACAGTGTCTTGCAGGTGTTCCTCAGGATAGTCAGAGGTAGGGCTATTTTCATCCTTCGTATCATCTTTTGGCTGCGGATACCACTTCGCCTGACAGTGTGCAGTTTTGCCAGGTGGGTTTTGTGGTTATCCGAGGTTGTATTGTATATTCGTTGTATCCATGTACTCTCCATCTACCAGTTTTATGTATGACTTAGTGACTTGGTGTGAGGACGATATTGTATATTATTTTGTGACTTGTAGGTTTTTATGCAGTTTTATTTATATCGTGTCTTTCTTCGCTACGGTGTCGTATATCAGTTGTGGTGATTGTTTTCCGCCGTTGGGCGTGGATTTTGCTCCCGTTTGGGATGCTTTTACTTATATATTATGTTGTACCCATTTTGGGGATGGTTTTTACAAAGGAGGTGCGGCCAAAATTTTAAGGAATAAAAGTGAGACTTTAAAGAATTTGGGTTATGATTTCAAAGGTTTTGAAAATACTATTATCACTTTCTTATTATTTTTTATGGTTAAGATTTCTGGGTTTTGGCTTTCTTTTACTGCGTTACGCCTGTAGACGTTGCGTAGTATTAGGGCAGTCACGTGCCAATTTCGGGTCGTGACAAAGTTGGTATCAGAGCGCTAGGTTTTACCTTTCGGAGTGTAGGATGAACTTGGCATGATAGAGTAGGTAGCTTAAGCAGAGTAACATAGTGTGTGTATGTCTGCAGCATACTCACGATGAAGTACTCCGCCAAAAGTGACCTAAGTACAAATTGCTTGAAATTCCTTCCTTGATGATTCATATCCTTGTGATTCGATTCTCGTGTTCATATCGAATCCTATCTCTATTTATAGCCTTTGCCGCCGACCACTATGGGGACTCAGAGAGGTGCAGCGAGGGCCAAGGTCAGTATTGACTAGGGGAGAGCGAGGACTGCCCAGGATGGCAGGCTCGTTGCATAGGTGCTGACGGTTTCGCCTTCAACTGATAGTATCGTTAGGCTTGTGGTAGAGATGTAGGACATGTGCCAGATGATGAGTTCTTTGGTTGAGGCCATTCGAGCGCAGCGACAGGAGGTTGTCGCCCCTGTTACCCAGTTGTTCCTTGCGGTCAGCACACAGCATTCTGTTACCTACATAGCACCTACGGATGCAGCCCCAGTTGACGAGACACGTCTTCCTGAAACTTTGGAAGTTCCTGTACAGTGGAGGACCCGTGCCAGTGCATCAGTCCAGAGACAGAGGCTTAGTCGTTGAGACAGCTTTCGTGACCATCGTGGGAGTAGCAGAGGCTTGGGACGAGGTCAGTCGTTCAGCTCTCATCCACAGGAGGGTCAACAGTCGCAGCATGGATGTTTCTGGTGCGGGAGCATTCATCACCTCATCAGGAATTGTTCTTTAGCGCCGCGTCAGACTCGTACTCAGAGAGGTTGTGCTCACGGAGGGTTCGCTCAGAGGGGACAGGTCGGCCGAGGAGGATTTCAGTCAGTTGCGGGTAGAGGACAGACACGAGAGTTTGCTTCTACTCATCGGGACGTGAGGGCGTCCAATGCAGAGTTTTCAGGTACTATAATTCACATGTTCTTTGATGTGTTGGTTTGTTTTACACACTTTGTGTCGTGGTTGGGACGAGGATCGTGTTAGCTAGATCAGCGCTTGTTGTGTTAATTTCTGTCAGCGACTCTTTTGTTGCGCTACACGTAATTCAATCGTGTGCCAATCGGTTAGGAGATTCTTTCATCACTTGATCCCTTTAGAGGAGTTGGATTTGACCTTCTCCTGGGCACGGATTGGTTAGCTATGTGCTAGGCATCTGTGGACTACCGCGAGAAAACAGTCAGGTTTGTTTTCCCGGCAAGTCAGTTCTCGTTGTGTAGGAGGACAGTGGTGTCGCCTCTCACAGCTTGAATTCCGCCTTTTCCGCTAGTCGGCTTTTGAGGAGAGGATGTCGTGGATTCTTGGCGTTCATTCGAGATACCGGAGCCATAGTGGTTTTTTTTGGACCGGTTTCCTTTCGTGCGAGACTTTTCCGACGTTGTTCCAGATGAGCCGGTGAAGCTTAGGGAGCTTAAGGATCTGCTGCAGAGTTGTGTTTTAGGGGGGCTAGTGCATCTGAGTGTTTTGCATTGGAGAGCTCCTATTTCTGTTCGTCAAGGAGAGAGACGGCAGTTTGAGGTTGTGTATTGATTGATCGTCAGCTGAACCGGCTTACATGGCGGTTAGGTGTCATTTACCTCGCATTGACGATTTCTTCGATCAGCTCCAGAGTGCGAGACATTTTCTAAGTTTGTGGGGGATCAGGTCATCATTGTTGCGGGTTCGGAGTGATGTCATTCCGAAGTATGCTTTTGTGCGTGCTACGGGCTTTGTGTGTTTTGGTGGTGTCATTGGACTCACCAATGCCCTAGCAGCATTCATGGATATGATGAACCAGATTTCTTCAGGCCGTTCCTCGACCAGTTATTGTTGTGTCATGATAACATTCTGGTCTTTTCCTTGTGTCGTGAGGAACAGGAGCAGCACTTGAGGATTTGTTTTGCAGACATTGGGAGAGTGCCAGCTGTTTGCTAGATTCTCGGAGTGTTCCTTCAGGCTTGATTGTGTTGACTCCTAGGTCTTGTAGTTACGGGAGACGGTTTCGTATGGTTCTGAGGGAGATCGAGACCGTACAGCTTTGGCCCAGACTTGTGTACGGACGGAGGTCCGTTGATTTTGGGCTTAGCAGGTTTTGCCGCCGTTTCGTGTAGGATTGCTAGTGTAGTGCTGCACCATTGACTGGACTGACCTGAAAGGAGGTTCTTTTCTTTGGACTGAGGCATGCGTGCGGAATTTTCCAGCAGTTGGAGATTCGGTTTACAACTGCATCAGTTCTTTCCATGCTTTCTGGTTCGAGCGACTTTGTTGTTTAACGGTAAGATTTCACGAATGGGGCTCGATTGTGTACTGAGGTGACATTTTAGAGTTATCGCTTTTGCTTCCCGACAGCCGGATGAAGTATGAGCAAGATATCCCACTCATGATCTGGAGATGGCCGATGTGGTCGTGCGTTGGAGAATTGGGGACACTACTTGTTCGGAGAGTCGTGTCAGATTTTTCACGGACCACCAGAGCTTAATGTACATCTTCCTGCAGCGGATTTTGATTGTTGAGATAGTCTTCTGCAGATTTACAGTTCTGGTTCGATCATGGAGTACAGCTTAGGTTCGCCTCTTCTGAGGAGACAGCTTGCTCATGTCCGCGCCCGACCACTTTTCCTTAATCGCTTTCACGAGGCACAGCCCGCTGATGCTCGTTCGTTAGAGATACTTGAGCAAACTCGGCTGGGTAATGATTCGGAGTCCTTGATTTGTGACTAAGTGGTGCTACATTTAGGGGCACGTTTGTGTGTACCTGTTTCTGATGGGCAGAGACGCGAAATCCTAAACAGGCACATCAGTCAACTTCGGTGTTCATTCAAGTTCCACCAACATTGGGCGTAACTTGTGAGATAGTTACGGGTGGACTGGGATGAAGAGTGAAGTTTTGGATTTTGTTTCAAGGTGTCTGTCTTGTTGTGAGTTTGGGTTGAGCCTCTGAGACCAGCTGGAGGGTTGCAACCTTTAACCGTTCCGAAGTGGGAATGGGAACAGATCTCCACGAATTTCGTTATAGTGTCTACCCAGGTTTAGTAAGGGTGTGACTTCGTTTGGGTGTTTATTGTCCGGTTTTACTCAGTTTGCCCAGTTGTTCTTTGTTAAGTTTGTGCGTTGCACAGAGTTCCTTCATGGGTCGTATCCAATAAGGGCACCCTGTTTGCTTGCCGTCTTGGGCAGGAGCTTCAAGAAGCCTTGGGTACTGGTTGAGCTTTAGCTCCATCTTTCCATCTGCAAGCTGATGGTTTTGTGAGAGCGGGCTATACCGACTCTAGAGGTTATGCTTGTGCATACGTACTAATTGTTGTCGGTAGTTGGGATCGTCACTTGCCATTGTTAGGATTCTTCTTCGATAGCTGTTATCAGGAGATGCTCCAATTGGCAACCTTTTGGTTTTGTTTGTTAGGTGGTGTCGTTATCCAGTCTGTTTTTCTGACTCTGCGTAGTAGGATTTTTGGACCCCATCTAGTCTAGAGACTTCAGAGATGATCCAGTTGGTTCAGATCAGGATGAGAGTAGCCCAGTGCAGACAGAGGTCTTATGCCGACCATGGTGGTCGCAGACTTAGGTTCGTAGTGGGAAATCATGTATTCCTACGGACTTTCCGATGAATAACGTGTTGTGTTTTGGGAATCTTATCCCAGGATTATAGGTCCTTTTTAGATCCTTAAAGCGAGTTGGTTCCGTCGCCATAACTTGGCACTTCCGCCCAGATTATTGAGTATTCACCCCGTTTTCTTTGTGTTGATACTTTGCAATTACCCTCATGACTTCCTCACATGACTCAGCACTAGACCATTTAGTTGGACTCGATCCTTTCGTTCACCGGAAGCCATTTGTGTTAGTGGCTCGGCAGGTGGAGAAACTTCGGTCAAAGGTCTTGCCATCTGTGGAGAGTTTTCTTGGACGTAGCCGTTTAGTGAGGTGGTTACTTGGGAGGCTGCGAGTGAGATTTGGGAGTTTTGTACTCTTCTCTTTGAAGGTACGCTTAGGGAGAATTTTAAATTCGGGGACGAATTTTTATAAGGGGGGAGATTGTAACGTTTTAGAATATCGTTATGTGAATTTTTCCGTTTTTGCGTAAAATAGTCGGTATTTTCTGTTTTAACCCGACTGTGATCAAACAACCATATAGACTTGCCAGCACCTAGTTCAGCTAAAATAAAGCTAGTGTGCAAGCTTTGGGGGTATATGGGACGTTTTGGTTCAATTTGAATTTTTCCCAATTTTAATATTATTTTTTAATGCTGTATTCACATTTTGGGAAATTTCGCTTAGTGATCTTTTCAACAATTAAGTTTGGGTAAAACCAAAACCCTTCACTATGTATCTAGATATTTGTGTGGAGGTTAGGTTTTATTGGATTAAGAAAAGAAAAGAAATTTCAAGGTGCATGCATGTGTGAATGTGTGTATGTGAAAGCATTTATGAGCATTAATCATGGGAAATTGCTAGGAAATCCATCACAAAACCCCCACCTCCTCTCTTGGCCGAGATTCTCCCTTTCTCTTCTACCCTTGAGCACTTCTTTCTCCTTTTGCATCAATCCAAGCTAATTAAATCCCCAAAATCCCAAAATATATCACATCTTTGATCACTTTTGCTTCTTGGATGCCTAGGAGCATGCAAAGCTTGGATCTTTGAGTTCTTTTGTGTAGGTAATGTTCTTTTGCTGTTGTTTTAGTGTTTTTAGTGTAGCTTAGCCTGTTAGTCTCAGCTTAGAATGATTAAAGTTTTGTTTGATGCATTATATCGTATTTTAGTGTCGATTTGCGATATTTGTGATCTGCTGTGACCCGGATTTTTACGAGACAACCAAACAATATAGTTGTGATGTACCTGTGACCATAGGATCTCACCTGGAGCATGAACCCTTGGGGCTCGGACTCGGCCGGCGACCACTCGAGGGATGTTCAGCGACGTCGGCCGTTGGTTTGAGTTGGGGTGTGGGTTTTTGAGGGTAGGTCTATGCTGGGGTTTGGGTGTATTTGGTTATGTTTGTTTGTTTAGTTTTCTCTGTATGCAAAATCTGGGATCACTTAGGTAGGTTGTAGTGTTTTGTGTTCGCGCGATACGTTATACGACACGGATCGTGCACTTTGGGTGGTTTTGCTCTTAAGTTGTTTTCGTCATGTCGCTACGTGTATTAGCCACAATACGAACACTTGAGAGTATGTTTTGTGTGGTTGCGTCGGTCTAATGAAGTGTGTACGTGTTTTAGGGTTATTATTAATATACACTTGTTTTATTGTCTTAATATTGCAGGTTCGCAGGCGTGGACTACGGACACAGCTACAAAGGGAAAACAGGTGGTTGGCTACACTTAGCCAGGAATGTTGGTGAGTAGATTTAACATCTACAGGGGAATCGCCCGCATGGCGTTATGCGTCTGGGCTAGAGATGTTATTTCTGTCGCATATTCTATGTCATATTTAGAATTGCGCATTCACCCTACTGCTTAGTTAGTGTTGTGCTTGGACTAGTATCCTTAGGACACTGCACCATTATTGACGGCTAATGTTGCACGAGCACTGATTGTATGCCACACACACCGTCAATAACTGACTTTTCACGCACAACCCACATATAGAAATGATATTGCTTGGTTAGGAACATTGAGACATTGATTCATAGTTCTTATCGCATATGACATATAGCATACCTGTATACTTACATGCTTACATATATGCCTTCACAAACTTACATGCTAGATACCTGTATACCTATAGGGTATTGTACCATTATTGTTAGGCACATACACACTTTATGTCATACCTACAGGTATACCTTGCTCACATACTTCACTAATACCCAGGGGGTATACTACATCATTAGTTGTAGGTATATACATATATCTTGCTATACCTTTATGTTGCACATATATCTTGTTATACCTACATGTTTATCTTTTCTTGATGTTAATTTAGAATTGGAGAGATTAGGAACCGCATGATATTATATTAACTTGTTATAGTTAATTGCATCTTTTCCTTTATATGCTCGCATTTCAAATTTATGATGCGTATATTATATTCATGGATTTTCGCATTGAGATATGGATTTTTCATGATGTTTTCTGGATTTGGGGACCGTGGGAGTTTCATGGAATTATGCTTTATTTGAAAAACCCGGTTTCCTTTGATATGATATTTCAGCAGCCACCATGAGATTTATCGGTTCGGATAAATATATCCCCCACGCGAGGAATGGAGGGATCTGTGTGCGGGTACATGGTGGGGCCCGAAGGTACCCCGAAGCAAGAATCTCAGTGAGGAGATGAGTTAGTGGGGGAACCATACTTACCGGTGACATTACCAATGACTCGGCGGTTATCATGGCGATACCGACGGGAGTCATGTACGTATAGATACGTCGAGAGGCGAGGGTCAGAGCTAGGCACTCGTGCTTTAGGGATAGCGTATGATACGTGCCTATCAGGGTGCCAGTTATGGTGACAGCACCTGATAGATCAGCATTTCTGTGTCGATGCTTGACATATTGGTTTCATGATATTCTTTTTACTCCTTTGTATATATAACAGGGGATTAGGCCGCTGTTATATATGCCCTTACACCAATATTAGTGGAATGGGACGCTAATTTATGTGTATTGACATTAAATTATATACATCATCATATTTATTCATGCAAATATACCTAGAAGGTAAAGGACTCATTGACATTGGATTTAGGACATGTGAGAATTCATTTGATATTGATTACAGGATATATATCAGATTGCTGATATTGTACATTCGGGGTATACGAGATAGACTTGATATTGTACATACGGGATATGTGAGATCTACTTGATGGTGTACATTTAGAATATGGGAGAATTACTTGATATGATAGCCAAATTGGGGTCTGATTGGAGGAATTGGGATTTGGATTGTCTTGATGGATTTTGATCCTACCACGATATCAGGATTCCGTGGAAATGACATGTTTCATTCCATACTCTACATTTACTGTTAATGCACTGCTTCATGCATTAGTGTACCTGTTAGAGTACCTTCCATGACTGTTGCATTTACATACCTTTATTCATATCATTTCTTCATGTACTTGTAGTACCTGATAGAGTACCTTACATGACTGTTACCTACATATCGTCATATTATTGCTTTATGTATAAATTGTACCTGCTAGTGTACTTTTTCATGATTATTGCATTACATATGACTATTCATTGTTATTAAATGCTTATGTTAGATTCGCGCTGTACGTGCATACTCGCGATTACCTGCATATATTATTTACTATTCACGAGTTGGCAACTCACCCCCGTTGTACCACAGTATCTTGCAGGTGTTCCTCAGGATAGTCAGAGGCAGGGCTATTTCCATCCTTCATATCATCTTTTGTCTGCGGATACCACTTCGCCTGACAGTTTGCAGTTTTGCCAGGTGGGTTTTGTGGTTATCCGAGGTTGTATTGTATATTCATTGTATCCATATACTCTCTATCTACCAGTATTATGTATGACTTAGTGACTTGGTGTGAGGACGATATTGTATATTATTTTGTGACTTGGAGGTTTTTATGCAGTTTTATTTATATCGTCTCTTTCTTCGCTACGGCGTCGTATATCCGTTGTGGTGATTGTTTTCTTCCGTTGGGCGTGGATTTTGCTCCCGTTTGGGATGCTTTTACTTATATATTATGTTGTACCCATTTTGGGGCCGGTTTTTACAAAGGAAGTGCTGCCAAAATTTTAAGGAATAAAAGTGAGACTTTAAATAATTTCGGTTGTGATTTCAAAGGTTTTGAAAATATTATTATCACTTTCTTATTATTTTTGATGGTTTAGATTTCTGGGTTTTGGCTTTCTTTTACTGCGTTACGCCTGTAGACGTTGCGTAATATTAGGGCCGTCACGTGCCAATTTCGGGTCGTGACAAAGTTGGTATCAGAGCACTAGGTTTTACCTTTCGGAGTGTTGGATGACCTTGGTATGATAGAATAGGTAGCTTAAGCAGATAACATAGTGTGTGTATGTCTGCAGCATACTCACGATGCAGTACTCCGCCTAAAGTGACCTAAGTACAAATTGCTTGAAATTCCTTCCTTGATGATTCATATCCTTGTGATTCGATTTTCGTGTTCATATCGAATCCTATCTCTATTTATAGCCTTTGCCGCCGACCACTATGGGGACTCAGAGAGAGGCAGCGAGGGCCGAGGTCAGTATTGACTCGGGGAGAGCGAGGACTAACCAGGACGGCAGGCTCGTTGCACAGGTGCTGACGGTTTCGCCTTCGACTGATAGTATCGTTAGGCTCGTGGTAGAGATGCAGGACATGCGCCAGACGATGAGTTCTTTGGTTGAGGCCATTTGAGCGCAGCGACAGGAGGTTGTCATCCCTGTTACCCAGTTGTTCCTTGCGGTCAGCACACAGCATTCCGTTACCTATATAGCACCTACGGATGCAGCCCCAGTTGACGAGACACGTCTTCCTGAAACTTTGGATGTTCCTGTACAGTGGAGGACCCGTGCCAGTGTACCAGTCCATAGACAGAGGCTTAGTCGTCGAGACAGCTTTCGTGACCATCGTGGGAGTAGCAGAGGCTTGGGACGAGGTCAGTCGTTCAGCTTTCATCCCCAGGAGGGTCAACAGTCGCAGCGTGGATGTTTCTGGTGCGGGAGCATTCATCACCTCATCAGGAATTGTTCCTTAGCGCCGCGTCAGACTCGTACTCGAAGAGGTCATGCTCACGGAGGGTTCGCTCAGAGGGGACAGGTCGGCAGAGGAGGATTTCAGTCAGTTGCGGGTAGAGGACAGACACGAAAGTTTGCTTCTACTCATCGGGACGTGAGGGCGTCCAATGCGGAGTTTTCAGGTACTATAATTCACATGTTCTTTGATGTACTGGTTTGTTTTACACACTTTGTGTCGTGGTTGGGACGAGGATCGTGTTAGCTAGATCAGCGCTTGTTGTGTTAATTTCTGTCAGCGACTCTTTTGTTGCGCTACACGTAATTCAGTCGTGTGCCAATCGGTTAGGAGATTCTTTCATCACTTGATCCCTCTAGAGGTGTTGGATTTGACGTTCTCCTGGGCACGGATTGGTTAGCTATGTGCTAGGCGTCTGTGGACTACCGCGAGAAAACAGTCAGGTTTGTTTTCCCGGCAAGTCAGTTCTCGTTGTGTAGGAGGACAGTGGTGTCGCCTCTCACAGCTTGAATTCCGCCTTTTCCGCTAGTCGGCTTTTGAGGAGAGGATGTCGTGGATTCTTGGCGTTCATTCGAGATACCGGAGCCACGGTGGGTTTTTTTTGGACCGGTATCCTTTCGTGCGAGAGTTTTCCGACGTTGTTCCAGATGAGCCGGCGAAGCTTAGGGAGCTTAAGGATCTGCTGCAGAGTTGTGTTTTGGGGGGCTAGTGCATCTGAGTGTTTCGCATTGGAGAGCTCCTATTTCTGTTCGTCAAGGAGAGAGACGGCAGTTTGAGGTTGTGTATTGATTGATCGTCCGCTGAACCGGCTTACGTGGCGCTTAGGTATCATTTACCTCGCATTGACGATTTCTTCCATCAGCTCCAGAGTGGGAGAAATTTTCCAAGTTTGTTGGGGATCAGGTCATCATTGTTGCGGGTTCGGAGTGATGTCATTCCGAAGTATGCTTTTGTGCGTGCTACGGGCTTTGTGTGTTTTGGTGGTGTCATTGGACTCACCAATGCCCTAGCAGCATTCGTAGATATGAAGAACCAGATTTCTTCAGGCCGTTCCTCGACCAGTTATTGTTTTGTCATGATAACATTCTGGTCTTTTCCTTGTGTCGTGAGGAACAGGAGTAGCACTTAAGGATTTGTTTTGCAGACATTGGGAGAGTGCCAGCTGTTTGGTAGATTCTCGGAGTGTTCTTTCAGGCTTGATTGTGTTGACTCCTAGGTCTTGTAGTTACGGGAGACGGTTTCGTATGGTTCCGAGGGAGATCGAGACCGTACAGCTTTGGTCCAGACTTGTGTACAGACGGAGGTCCGTTGATTTTATGCTTAGCAGGTTTTGCCGCCGTTTCATGCAGGATTGCTAGTGTAGTGCTGCTCCATTGACTGGACTGACCTGAAAGGAGGTTCTTTTCTTTGGGCTGAGACATGCGTGCGGAGTTTTCCAGCAGTTGGAGATTCGGTTAACAACTGCATCAGTTCTTTCCTTACTTTCTGGTTCGAGCTACTTTGTTGTTTAACGGTAAGATTTCACGAGTCGGGCTCGATTGTGTACTGAGGTGACATTATAGAGTTATCGCTTTTGCCTCCCGACAGTTGGAGGAAGTACGAGCAGGATATCCCACTCATGATCTGGAGATGGCCGATGTGGTCGTGTGTTGGAGAATTGGGGACACTACTTGTTCGGAGAGTCGTGTCAGATTTTTCACGGACCACCAGAACTTAATGTACATATTCCTGCATCGGATTTTGATTGTTGAGATAGTCTTCTGCAGATTTACAGTTCTTGTTCGATCATGGAGTACAGCTTAGGTTCGCCTTTTCTGAGGAGACAGCTTGCTCATGTCCGCGCCCGACCACTTTTCCTTAATCACTTTCGCGAGGCACAGCCGTCGGATGCTCGTTCGTTAGAGATACTTGAGCATACTCGGCTGGGTAATGATTCGGAGTCCTTGATTTGTGAGTAAGTGGCGCTACGTTTAGGGGCACGTTTGTGTGTACCTGTTGCTGGGCAGAGACGCGAAATCCTAGAACAGGCACATCAGTCAACTTCGGTGTTCATTCAAGTTCCACCAACATTGGGCGTAACTTGTGAGATAGTTACGGGTGGACTGGGATGAAGAGTGAAGTTTTGGATTTTGTTTCAAGGTGTCTGTCTTGTTGTGAGTTTGGGTTGAGCCTCTGAGACCAGCTGGAGGGTTGCAACCTTTAACCGTTCCGAAGTGGGAATGGGAACAGATCTCCACGAATTTCGTTATGGTGTCTACCCTGGTTTAGTAAGGGTGTGACTTCGTTCGGGTGTTTGTTGTCCCGTTTTACTCAGTTTGCCCAGTTGTTCTTTGTTAAGTTTGTGCGTTGCACAGAGTTCCTTCATGGGTCGTATCCAATAAGGGCACCCTGTTTGCATGCCGTCTTGGGCAGGAGCTTCAAGAAGCCTTGGGTACTGGTTGAGCTTTAGCTCAATCTTTCCATCCGCAGGCTGATGGTTTTGTGAGAGTGGGCTATACCGACTCTAGAGGTTATGCTTGTGAGTACGTACTAATTGTTGTCGGCAGTTGGGATCGTCACTTGCCATTGTTAGGATTCTTCTTCGATAGCTGTTATCAGGAGATACTCCAATCGGCAACCTTTTGGTTTTGTTTGTTAGGTGGTGTTGTTATCCAGACTGTTTTTCTGACTCTGCGTAGTAGGATTTTTGGACCCCATCTAGTCTAGAGACTTCAGAGATGATCCAGTTGGTTCAGGTCAGGATGAGAGTAGCCCAGTGCAGACAGAGGTCTTATGCCGACCATGGTGATCGCAGACTTAGGTTCGCAGTGGGAGATCATGTATTCCTACGTACTTTCCGATGAATGACGTGTTGTGTTTTGGGAATCTTATCCCAGGATTATAGGTCCTTTTTAGATCCTTAAAGCGAGTTGGTTCCGCTGCCTATAACTTGGCACTTCCGCCCAGATTATTGAGTATTCACCCCATTTTTTTTGTGTTGATACTTTGCAATTACCCTCATGACTTCCTCACATGATTCAACTCCAGGCCATTTAGTTGGACTCGATCTTTTCGTTCACCGGCAGCCATTTGTGTTAGTGGCTCGGCAAGTGGAGAAACTTCGGTCAAAGGTCTTGCCATCTGTGGAGAGTTTTCTCGGACGTAGCCGTTTAGTGAGGTGGTTACTTGGGAAGCTGCGAGCGAGATTTGGGAGTTTTGTACTCTTCTCTTTGAAGGTACGCTTAGTGAGAATTTTAAATTCGGGGACGAATTTTTATAAGGGGGGAGATTGTAACGTTTTAGAAAATCGTTATGTGAATTTTTCCGTTTTTGGGTAAAATTGTCGGTATTTTCTGTTTTAACCCGACTGTGATCAAACGACCATATAGACTTGCCAGCACCTAGTTTAGCTAAAATAAAGCTAGTGTGCAAGCTTTGGGGGTATATGGGACGTTTTGGTTCAATTTGAATTTTTCCCAATTTTAATATTATGTTTTAATGCGGTATTCACATTTTGGGAAATTTCGCTTAGTAATCTTTTCAACAATTAAGTTTGGGTAAAACCAAAACCCTTCACTATGTATCTAGATATTTGTGTGGAGGTTAGGTTTTATTGGATTAAGAAAAGAAAAGATATTTCAAGGTGCATGCATGTGTGAATGTGTGTATGTGAATGCATTTATGAACATTAATCATGGGAAATTGCTAGGAAATCCCTCACAAAACCCCCACCTCCTGTCTTGGCCGAGATTCTCCCTCTCTCTTCTGCCCATGAGCACTTCTTTCACCTTTTGCATCAATCCAAGCTAATTAAATCCCCAAAATCCCAAAATATATCACATCTTTGATCACTTTTGCTTCTTGGATGCCTATGAGCATGCAAAACTTGGATATTTGAGTTCTTTTGTGTAGGTAATGTTCTTTTGCTGTTGTTTTAGTGTTTTTAGTGTAGCTTAGCTTGTTAGTCTCAGTTTAGAATGATTAAAGTTTTGTTTGATGCATTATATCGTATTTTAGTGTCGATTTGCGATATTTGTGATCTGCTGTGACCCGGATTTTTACGAGACAACCAAATAATATAGTTGTGATGTACCTGTGACCATAGGACCTCACCAGGAGCACGAACCCATGGGGCTCGGACTCGGCCGGCGACCACTCGAGGGAAGTCCGGCGACGTCGGCCGTTGGATTGGGTTGGGGTGTGGGTTTTTGAGGGTAGGACTATGCTGGGGTTTGGGTGTATTTGGTTATGTTTATTTCTTTAGTTTTCTCTGTATGCAAAATCTGGGATCACTTAGGTAGGTTGTAGTGTTTTGTGTTCGCGCGATACGTTATACGACACGGATCGTGCACTTTGGGTGGTTTTTCTCTTAAGGTGTTTTCGTCGTGTCGCTACGTGTATTAGCCACAATACGAACACTTAAGAGTATGTTTTGTGTTGTTGCGTTGGTCTAATGCAGTGTGTACGTGTTTTAGGGTTATTATTAATATACACTTGTTTTATTGTCTTAATATTGTAGGTTCGCAGGCGGGGACTACGGACACAACTACAAAGGGAAAACAGGTGGTTGGCTACACTTAGCCAGGAGTGTTGGTGAGTAGATTTAACATCTACAGGGGAATCGCCCGCATGGCGTTATGCGTCTGGGCTAGAGATGTTATTTCTGTCGCATATTCTATGTCATATTTAGAATTGCGCATTCACCCTACTGCTTAGTTAGTGTTGTGCTTGGACTAGTATCCTTAGGACACTGCACCATTATTGACGGCTAATGTTGCACGAGCACTGATTGTATGCCACACACACCGTCAATAACTGACTTTTCACGCACAACCCACATATAGAAATGATATTGCTTGGTTAGGAACATTGAGACATTGATTCATAGTTCTTATCGCATATGACATATAGCATACCTGTATACTTACATGCTTACATATATGCCTTCACAAACTTACATGCTAGATACCTGTATACCTATAGGGTATTGTACCATTATTGTTAGGTACATACACACTTTATGTCATACCTACAGGTATACCTTGCTCACATACTTCACTAATACCCAGGGGGTATACTACATCATTAGTTGTAGGTATATACATATATCTTGCTATACCTTTATGTTGCACATATATCTTGTTATACCTACATGTTTATCTTTTCTTGATGTTAATTTAGAATTGGAGAGATTAGGAACCGCATGATATTATATTAACTTGTTATAGTTAATTGCAGCTTTTCCTTTATATGCTCGCATTTCATATTTATGATGCGTATATTATATTCATGGATTTTCGCATTGAGATATGGATTTTTCATGATGTTTTCTGGATTTGGGGACCGTGGGAGTTTCATGGAATTATGCTTTATTTGAAAAACCCGGTTTCCTTTGATATGATATTTCAGCAGCCACCATGAGATTTATCGGTTCGGATAAATATATCCCCCACGCGAGGAATGGAGGGATCCGTGTGCGGGTACATGGTGGGGCCCGGAGGTACCCCGGGGCAAGAATCTCGGTGAGGAGATGAGTTAGTGGGGAAATCATACTTACCGGTGACATTACCAATGACTCGGCGGCTATCATGGCGATACCGACGGGAGTCATGTACGTATAGATACGTCGAGACGCGAGGGTCAGAGCTAGGCACTCGTGCTTTCGGGATAGCGTATGATACGTGCCTATCAGGGTGCCAGTCATGGTGACAGCACCTGATAGATCAGCATTTCTGTGTCGATGCTTTACACATTGGTTTCATGATATTCTTTTTACTCCTTTGTATATATAACAGGGGATTAAGCCGCTGTTATATATGCCCTTACACCAATATTAGTGGAATGGGACGCTAATATATGTGTATTGACATTAAATTATATACATCATCATATTTATTCATGCAAATATACCTAGAAGGTAAAGGACTCATTGACATTGGATTTAGGACATGTGAGAATTCATTTGATATTGATTACAAGATATATATGAGATTGCTGATATTGTACATTCGGGTTATACGAGATACACTTGATATTGTACATACGGGATATGTGAGATCTACTTGATGGTGTACATTTAGAATATGGGAGACTTACTTGATATGATAGCCAAAATTGGGGGCTGATTGGAGGAATTGTGATTTGGATTTTCTTGATGGATTTTAATCCTACCACGATGTCAGGATTCCGTGGAAATGACATTTTCATTCCATACTCTACATTTACTATTTATGCACTGCTTTATGCATTAGTGTACCTGTTAGAGTACCTTCCATGACTGTTGCATTTATATACCTTTATTCATATCATTTCTTCATGTACTTGTAGTACCTGATAGAGTACCTTACATGACTATTACCTACATATCGTCATATTATTGCTTCATGTATAAATTGTACCTGCTAGTGTACTTTTTCATGATTATTGCATTACATATGACTATTCATTTTTATTAAATGCTTATGTTAGATTCGCACTGTACGTGTAGGGTTGCTATGCACGCGCACAAGGGTCTACGAGGCATCAACCATGCCCGATTAAAAATTTAGCCGTGCCGAACAACCCGAATACGGATGTTTAAACTAGAGATTAGGCGAAAACTAACATGCTAAACATTTTAACACTAAGTGAGAGGGATTACAACCTTTGTAGATCCGGTCCTTCACTTCATATGCTCCGTGTTGTGGTCCCTTCGCTGCGATCATTGGGTTCCGGACTCTCGAGAGGTTCCACGAAGAGAAAGATGCAACCTTTGCTTCCGATCTTCGATACAAAGATGATCTACCTTGAAGTTTCGTTAACACAACCTAACACTCATGAAATGATGTGAACACCCTCATCTAAATGGCAAGGGAAGATGAGGATGATGAAGTAGGATTTTTGCTCTCTTTATTTATCTTTTTCTCACAATTATTCATCACTTGGAAAAAAGCTAGTGAGCTTTTTCCATGAAGAAAGAAGAAGAAGAAGATGAACAATATGATAAGATTCCTTTTGTGATGAATAATGCAAAGGAGATAATGATGAATTATGCAACCATGGTCAAGTAACCATTGTAGAGATTGAACTAGGGTTAAAGGGTGTGGTTGGGTTAAGAAATATCATGCTAAAATATCTTTTCCAAAACAAAAAAGAAAACCTTCTAGAAACATCTAGAAAGGTTTAACCCTAATCAAACCCTAACCATGTTTAATCTCTACTAAACATGTTGCATTAGTAATCATATCATGTTACAATATTATATATCACATATATAATATTTATTGTAACCAAATAAAATAATACAATTAACATATATCGCATATATATCAATGTATTACCCGAGTGAGAGAAAGAATCTTTTAGTGAGCAAACATTAGATAATGTAATTTAATATATCATATATATTATTATACATTAAATTATCGAATCAACACTTGATCCGACAATCCGGCTATATCGCATATAACCGACTAATATATATCCGTACCGATTCATCGAATCAACACTTGATCCGATGACCTGGCTGATATCAAATATCGCGAGAATATAATACGGTATCACATATCGCATTATCCTCGGTCCCGCACATATCACATATGTGCCCCTACTCCGTTTTGCCTGAGTCAAGAAACCTCTGTGTACGACTCTAAAGAATCGTCAATACGCCGGCAGTAGGTGATGATCATATCAAACACCCACAAGCTGCAAGCGGTCAGCTAAACGTAACAGCTACCCAGGTATTGAGCGCTCAGAAGATCAACAAGCAAGCCTGTAACTTCTCCTGTGAATCCAAACAGCAACACTCCCGTACAGTCCGGTCTCGTCGTCTGATATATCGCATATCTCGCCTAGGGGTGGTAAAGGTCAGACCCCAGTAGCTCGATATGAGGTCTATAACAGTTCGAAAAACTACTGATAACACTTTCCAGTAAATCTCAGCAACCCTGGCCAGGGATTTCCGGTTATAGCCAATCGAACACAGCACAACATCAACTCCCTATACCGGGAGAGACAAATCCCCTCCTATCGCTTATTGCCTCCATGTGATTCGGGACTGTACCCAAAAGCCACCTTTTTGCACGCCCTCTTGGACGTGGTATGATGGAAATCAAAGCACAGTGGGAATCACACAAGACTCTATGACGATCTCGGGTCAACAGACTACTCTGTACCAGTGTCACCGGAGAACTGCCATCTGACGTGAGGTATAATACCATCTGGGAGTTCTCGGCGAGTCCGTCCAGTATACCCAGTCTCCACTGAGCACCCGTACACCATCCTTGATGTCAAACACCGATGGATATGGGATCATCCATCGCCCATTATATGGGTCAAGATGCGTATACGCTAGTCTACTCTGGTGCATCGATGCCCTGTCTCGATACACCTTCGACTAGGAACAGTTATAGGATGTACTCGTCGACTACCGTGGCCCCACTAATATGATCTCATCATAGTCCCAGTAGTCGAGTACATATCCTAAGGGCTTTATCAACATGTAATATAGAGACAATCAGAGTACATGTTAAGATAAAGTACAACCAAATAGCATACTATCATGTCGAGCAAGAAAGTCCTCCCTATATATGTCCAAGCATCCATTACAATATACATCGTATATACAGTAATGGCCTCTAGGGCATACATATAACTAACAATCTCCCACTTGCACTAGGGCCATCTGTTGTGGTATCACATACCCAACAATTAGCTGCGGTTGAAGTGTCTCATACTCAACCATCCTATAAAAGTCTCTACTGGGAAAAAGGCCTTTGTGAGTGGATCCGCGTTGTCGTCCTCTGTGTCTGCTCTCCTAACCTCGATCTCCCTGGAGATCAACCATCTCCATGATCAGGTGATACTACCTAAGAATTATATCTGGATTTCTGATGGGACGGTAGTTCCTTGGCTAAAGCCACAACTCCATTGTCACACAATGGTAGGAACGAAGTTCATCTTATGAACTTATATCTATCCAGACTGCCTCTTTGGTAGCATTCTTGGTAACGATGTATCTTGCCTTTAATCGTCTAGTATGTCACGGTATCTAGCTTGGAACTCTTCCAACATACCGTCCCTCCACTGAGGGTAAAGACAATGCCTGCGACTGACATTCAGTCGTCCTTATCACCCTGGAACCTTTCCAGTGATTCTCCCCAGGATCGATTGATACCATCTCACTACAACTAGTGAGTATCCTAACATCCAATTAGATCTATCTCATAGATCCAAAACCCAGGATTTAGGAGGTATCACTTGGATCCTATATGGAGAATCTTTGTGATAAGCGGAGATTGACCGAGCGTAGCATAGGAAACTCCTTCCCTATCAAGAGTATGTCATCCACGTACTCTACGAGGAACACCACCATACTCTCTACTACCTTTTTGTATATACAAGGTTCATCTACCATTTTGATGAAGTCAAACTCTTTGACTACCACATCAAAACAGATGTTCCAACTCCGCGATGCCTCTTTTATTATATAAAACATCTTGCACACGTTTCCGCTGCTCCCACTATTTACGAAGCCCTCTGGCTGTGTACTTATAGACGCTCTTTTCTAAAACATCATTTAGAAAAGCAGTCATGACACCCAACCGCCAGATATCGTAGTCATGGTATGTAGCCGTGGCAAGTAGGATCTGGATGGACTTAAGCATAGCTTTGAAAGTCTCAACTTTTCCATGTACACCAAGTAATCTTCTCAAGATATACTCGCTCCTGATGGGGATTTAACCCTTCAGATAAAGCAACCAAAGTCCATACTTTGTGGGTGTATAAGGATTCCATCTCAGATCGATAGGCATCCAGCCATTCTTACAGAGTCTCACTCCTGATGGCCAGCTCGAAACTAGTTGGGTCATCATCTCATGATGCAATCCTCGCTCCCACTGTCATGGAGAAACCTAAGTATCTCTCAGGTGGGTGAGGAACTCTACTAGATCGGCGAAGATACTGAGGTTCGTTGGAAACTATTGAATCCTTTGGTTCTACCAAATCATCAGTTGCAGTTTGTATAGCTGGAACCCTTCCAGTTCTACATAACAGAACTTGCCTCGAGCTTGTCCGGATTTTGCTTTTAGACATAGGCCGGACAACCCCAAATCCTAACCAACTTAAGATATGGGCTCTTCCCTTTCCATATCACATATGAAGTGGTAGGTAACTGATTTGATTTGAACCCTATTCAATAGGTATGCAGCTTCTCAAGTGCATAACTCCCAAAAGGAAATAGGAAATTCAGTAGTACTCATCATAGAGCACACCATATCACATAGGGTGCTATTGCTCCGCCCCGATACACCGACGTGCTGTGGTGTATACGGAGGAGTAATGCTGAGAGAGAATCTCATTCTCCTTTAGAATAGTCCAGGAATTCCGTACTCAAGTATTCTCCTCTTTGATCTCATCAAAGGACATAATACTTATACCCGTTTTTGGTTCTCTACTTCTAACTTATATTCCGTGAATATCTCAAAAGGTTCGGACTTGTGTTTCAACTGGAACATATGTCTGAATCTTGAGAGATCATCAGTGAATATAATGAAGTACAAAGAACCGGTCCTGGCATGTGTAGACAGGGGACCTTCATACATCAACATGTATCAATCCCAAGAGTTCACTAACTCTTTCTCTGTTTCCAATAAACAGAGCTGTGGTCATCTTATCTTTATGACATGACCGGCAAGTTTCATAAGATGTAAATTCAAACTAATTTAAATGCATCTATATGTAACTTATCTAGTCGGGTCGCATTGATATGACCTAGTCCACAATACCTCAAGAAGGATTCGTTCATTTCTGAACTCTTCCTCTTGTGTGTGTTCCGTATACTAAGAACTGTAGTTTGATTTAGAACGACAATGCTTTTAGATAACGTGCCTGAACCGATCAACTCTTGATATAGGAAATGTTCAAAACATTATCCAATCAATACAAAATTATATCCTTTCTTTACTAATAAAGAGACTGATATGATGTTGTATATCAGGTTCGGTATCTAATAACATTCGTTCAGAATCAATGTATTCTGGTAATACAGGGTGACAGTGACCAACAGACTTGGCTGCAACACTTGCACCGTTTTCTATCTCATGAAACTTATCACCCGTTCTCAGTTCTCTACCTATCTGTAGCCCATGTAACAAATTACATATTTGGGATCCTGATCCGGTATCAGATACCCAGGACATAAAGGATACTGAGAAACAGTTTTCTGTAATGAACACACCCGAAGATGATGCATCAGCATGTACTTTCTTCGTTTGGGCGGTACGGGAATTCTGGTAATCCCCTATTTCCTGCTCTGTCTTATAACAATTATAAGTTGGAGCGGGACCAACGTTCCCCAGTTCAGTATAACAAGCGGGTTCGGTTAATATATCCGTTTTATTATCTTGATTAAGGCGTGATAAGGTCGCTACCTGGAGAGAGAGAAGAAAACACTCAGCGTATGCTCTTGCAAGATTAGATTGGTTATCTAATATATCTAATCAGAATGTCTCCCACTGTTTTAATCAAATCTTCCTTCAAACCCTAAAAGGAAAGACTAACCGGGATTAATTACACGCTACAAGTTCGCCAATCTTTCAGCCAGGCCAGTGTCGGTACTTTGAGGGAGGTCCCCCGTGCTTTCGCACGAACCTAATTAAGGTAAACCTCGTTTTCCCAGAGGCGTAACCCCGTTGACACCTTTCTAGACACCTACTTGATCGACTAATTGTAATGTATAAAACTCTCCCAGGAGTAACTCTTACTCGCAGCGGGTATCGGGATCCAACTATCTCATAGAAGGTATGCAATCTCATTGCAAATTTCAACACTTGAAATTCCCAATAATATTTTACCCTTGGCAGCTATATGACCTTAACATAGTCAACAAATCATAAGTGCTAGTCAAGTTCAACCCGTCATTTCCCGATTGAATTAAACCCACCCGCACGACCCTTAACAAAGTCAACAAAGTCGCACGACTACCCTAATCCAATCGCATCATATGCTTATACAGATAAGCACTAATCAGCTACCGCACACTACGCCTTAACATAGTCAACAAACGTAGCACGAATACTAACTAGTACTTATCTGAAATGACGGAGGGCTACGACAGGTTTTTAAGAAAACCTTTGCGTAATGAACTTGATATCGTTGTAGAATCGAGTGATTTTAAATGGAGTGTTTTTTAGGCTTTTCTAGTTTTGCTAAAGGGGTCACTCCCGGTGAAGGGATCGTCGGCCCTTTCCTCATCGAATAAGGTGCAGGATATTTCACAAATACCACTATGCAAAGCAAGAACTATAGAAGCAATCAAAAGACAAACCGAGTTTGTAACATCTGCCAGTTATTGCTAAAGGAGTCACTCCCGGTGAAGGGATCTCGGTCCTTTCCTTATCGAATAAGGTGATGGATGTTCTACAAGGAACACCGCTATGCAAAGCAAGAACTAGAGCTACCAATTTTTAAACAAGTTTTTACAACATCTTTGGTTTCTTTTATTTCATTAATCTCATTAATGAAGTCCTATTTTATTATGCTTCACAAGAATCACATTTGAAAATGAAATCTGCAATATAACATATATCTCATATATATAATATAAATATTCGTCTCAGGCAGTAATATGATCTCATCACAGAACATGGCAGCAGAAGAACATATATGAAATATTGGATATACTAGGACGTCCGTGTTTTCAATACGAGCCTGTATAAAACACGGATTCCACGGTCGCGATGAATAGCCAAACCCACATCCCTAGACCCCTACGAGAGCGGCAAGTAACACTGCCAATTCTAAGGTTAGGAGACCCGGTCTCGACTCCTCGAGATGGTCTCCCACTGGACCCTAGAACCCGGTTACTTGTGCTCCCCTCCTTGGGTCTACCTAATGCGGAAAAGTAAATAATATACAACGGTGACATCTTCCGCAACCTGGAAGTGCCCCAATAAAAGAATATTACATACAAAATAATTTTACATGAATGAAAAAGAAAAACTCTCATCTCACATAAAACCCCCGGCTATTCAAAACGCGACGATCCAATATAACATATCACAGCAACACATAATATCTCATATCATCAACGTAAGCAAGTATGCGTATCCCGATTGTCGTTGATGTATAGCAACGAAGCCGGCGATACACCACATACTACGCTTACGGTCACAGAAAATAAAGTGTAAAACTACAACAGTTAGAATCCGCAACCTCCTTAGACATCGCATGCCTAACCAAATGAATTCCTTAGACATCACATGCCTAACAATTATAAACCCCGTATTTTAGTCTCATTATCGAAAACTCTTTTCAATGTCAAGCCGGAAATTCAACAAGATTCCCGATATTTTGATCGAATGCTCGTCACAAACTTTAGTAGACGGCCGCACCCCCAGATGCCGTCGACGAAGTGCACTAAGGCGGAACACCGCTGCCGCGAGCACCCGAACGGATGCTTTCGGCGACGGGGTTCTCCTACAGTCACTTGGTCGGGGCTATGGGGCGTAGCTGTCTATTAAGTTTACCCGGCGAGTATCTGCGTACGCTACGTGATTGCGACGGACTTTTGATCACATCAAAATTCTGTAGCAACCGATCAACTGAGACTGAACTGCTAGATTTATAACATTCAAATTAGTTATCTCATAACTACCTGTGGATTCCAAATATTGTATCACATTCCAGATAAATAGACAAAGTTAAACTTTTCGATCGAATAATCAAACACCCAAGATTTCCCCAATATATCTCAACACTTGAAATCGTTTTAAAAACATCCATCACATGCCACAGTACCAATGGTCCAGCCGTAGAAGGGTCAAGCCAACGCCTCACATGTGGCACGCCGTACTGCTACAAACCCTAAGGTTCAGAAGCAGTTCAAGACGGTCACATAATCGAGTTAAGGTTTGTTGTCTTCTAGAGGGTCCACCGCGTTACTTGCACGACTTAGAACGTTCTTAAACACGAGAAAAAATCTAACTTTTGAAAAATTTCCGACAGGGGAAAAAGTGAGTTATTGATATCCGTTCGAACTTTTTAACAGTTTCTAAAAGTTATCTGGACAGAACTAAACAAAGTTAAAATATCCGATCGAATCATTAAGTCCCCAATACAACCCAGAAAACACAACACTGGAGTGAAAATAAAAAAATTCCCAGAAGAATCAGGAATTAGCTACGGAGGTTACTGTGCAAAGCCTATCCCTCAATCCTTCCTACTTGCCGCGGAACCGCCGCCAATACCTAGGATTGGCCGCGGTTCCACGGTGCTTTGGGGGATTTAGGGGGTCGGGTTTCACAGTAATTTCTATAATTACCTGCTGATTTTTTTGAGTATTTTTAATTCACAAAAAATCACAGTTTAGAAAAATTTCCAGAAACTAGGGTATATCGGGTTTTCCGGGTTCGATCGGACTTTAAACTTCGTCTAGACTTCGCCTAAAGCTCTATCTTGGCTCTGATACCACTGTAGGGTTGCTATGCACGCGCACAAGGGTCTACGAGGCATCAACCATGCCCGATTAAAAATTTAGCCGTGCCGAACAACCCGAATACGGATGTTTAAACTAGAGATTAGGCGAAAACTAACATGCTAAACATTTTAACACTAAGTGAGAGGGATTACAACCTTTGTAGATCCGGTTCTTCACTTCATATGCTCCGTGTTGTGGTCCCTTCGATGCGATAATCGGGTTCTGGACTCTCGAGAGGTTCCACGAAGAGAAAGATGCAACCTTTGCTTCCGATCTTCGATACAAAGATGATCTACCTTGAAGTTTCGTTAACACAAGCTAACACTCATAAAATGATGTGAACACCCTCATCTAAATGGCAAGGGAAGATGAGGATGATGAAGTAGTATTTTTGCTCTCTTTATTTATCTTTTTCTCACAATTATTCATCACTTGGAAAAAAGCTAGTGAGCTTTTTCCATGAAGAAAGAAGAAGAAGAAGATGAACAATATGATAGGATTCCTTTTGTGATGAATAATGCAAAGGAGATAATGATGAATTATGCAACCATGGTCAAGTAACCATTGTAGAGATTGAACTAGGGTTAAAGGGTGTGGTTGGGTTAAGAAATATCATGCTAAAATATCTTTTCTAAAACAAAAAAGAAAACCTTCTAGAAACATCTAGAAAGGTTTAACCCTAATCAAACCCTAACTATGTTTAATCTCTACTAAACATGTTGCATTAGTAATCATATCATGTTACAATATTATATATCACATATATAATATTTATTGTAACCAAATAAAATAATACAATTAACATATATCGCATATATATCAATGTATTACCCGAGTGAGAAAAAGAATCTTTTAGTGAGCAAACATTAGATAATGTAATTTAATATATCATATATATTATTATACATTAAATTATCGAATCAACACTTGATCCGACAATCCGGCTATATCGCATATAACCGACTAATATATATCCGTACCGATTCATCGAATCAACACTTGATCCGATGACCCGGCTGATATCAAATATCGCGAGAATATAATACGGTATCACATATCGCATTATCCTCGGTCCCGCACATATCACATATGTGCCCCTACTCCGTTTTGCCTGAGTCAAGAAACCTCTATGTACGACTCTAAAGAATCGTCAATACGCCGGCAGTAGGTGATGATCATATCAAACACCCACAAGCTGCAAGCGGTCAGCTAAACGTAACAGCTACCCAGGTATTGAGCGCTCAGAAGATCAACAAGCAAGCCTGTAACTTCTTCTGTGAATCCAAACAGTAACACTCCCGTACAGTCCGGTCTCGTCGTCTGATATGTCGCATATCTCGCCTAGGGGTGGTAAACGTCAGACCCCAGTAGCTCGATAAGTCGTGTCGATATGAGGTCTATAACAGTTCGAGAAACTACTGATAACACTTACCAGTAAATCTCAGCAACCCTGGCCAGGGATTTCCGGTTATAGCTAATCGAACACAGCACAACATCAACTCCCTATACCGGGAGAGACGAATCCCCTCCTCTCGCTCATTGCCTCCATGTGATTCGGGACTGTACCAAAAAGCCACCTTTTTCCACGCCCTCTTGGACGTGGTATGATGGAAATCAAAGCACAGTGGGAATCACACAAGACTCTATGACGATCTCGGGTCAACAGACTACTCTGTACCAGTGTCACCGGAGAACTGCCATCTGACGTGAGGTATAATACCATCTGGGAGTTCTCGGTGAGTCCGTCCAGTGTTCCCAGTCTCCACTGAGCACCCGTACACCATCCTTGATGTCAAACACCGATGGATATGGGATCATCCATCGCCCATCATATGGGTCAAGATGCGTATACGCTAGTCTACTCTGGTGCATCGATGCCCTGTCTTGATACACCCTCGACAGGAACAGTTATAGGATGTACTCGTCGACTACCGTGGCCCCACTAGTATGATCTCATCATAGTCCCAGTAGTCGAGTACATATCCTAAGGGCTTTATCAACATGTAATATAGAGACAATCAGAGTACATGTTAAGATAAAGTACAACCAGATAGCATACTATCATGTCGAGCAAGAAAGTCCTCCCTATATATGTCCAAGCATCCATTACAATATACATCGTATGTACAGTAATGGCCTCTAGGGCATACATATAACTAACAGTACGTGCATACTCGCGATTACCTGCATAAGTTATTTACTATTCATGAGTTGGCAACTCACCCCCATTGTGCCACAGTGTCTTGCAGGTGTTCCTCAGGATAGTCAGAGGCAGGGCTATTTCCATCCTACGTATCATCTTTTGGCTATGGATACCACTTCGCCTGACAGTGTGCAGTTTTGCCAGGTGGGTTTTGTGGTTATCCGAGGTTGTATTGTATATTCGTTGTATCCATGTACTCTCCATCTACCAGTATTATGTATGACTTAGTGACTTGGTGTGAGGACGATATTGTATATTATTTTGTGACTTGGAGGTTTTTATGAAGTTTTATTTATATCGTCTCTTTCTTCGCTACGGCGTCGTATATCTGTTGTGGTGATTGTTTTCCGCCGTTGGGCGTGGATTTTGCTCCCGTTTGGGATGCTTTTACTTATATATTATGTTGTACCCATTTTGGGCCGGTTTTTACAAAGGAGGTGCTGCCAAAATTTTAAGGAATAAAAGTGAGACTTTAAAGAATTTGGGTTGTGATTTCAAAGGTTTTGAAAATACTATTATCACTTTCTTATTATTTTTGATGGTTTAGATTTATGGGTTTTGGCTTTCTTTTATTGCGTTACGCATGTAAAAGTTGCGTAGTATTAGGGCCGTCACGTGCCAATTTCGGGTCGTGACAATGATCATCACCTACTGCCGGCGTATTAACGATTCTTTAGAGTCCTACACAGAGGTTTCCTGGCTCAGGCAAAACGGAGTAAGAGAACATATGTGATATGTGCGGGACTAAGAATAATACGATATGAGATACCGTATTCTATTCTCGCGATATGAGATATCGGCCGGGTATATGTGATATAGCCGGGTCATCAGATCAAGTGTTGATTCGATGAATTGGTACATGTTATATTAGTCGGTTATATGCAATATAACCGGATTGTCGAATCAAGTGTTGATTCGATAATTTAATGTATATTATATATGTGCTATATTACATTACGTTAACTAATATAAGCTCGCTTTATTGATTCATTTTCTCACTGGATAATACATTGATGTATATGCGATATATGTTAATTGTATTATTTTCTTTTGTTACAAAATATATTATATATGTGATATATAATATTGTAACATGTTAGGGTTACAAATGCAAAATGGATTTTGAGTTTAAACCAAGATTAGGGTTAGCTTTTGGGTTAGCTTTTTGGATGAGGGTTAAGGAAGCTTCATGAAGCTTTCTTTTTTCATCTTGCTTTGATATTTTGTGAAGATATTTGTTAACCCAACCCAAACCCTTAACCTTCGTTTACTCTCTACATGAGTTAAAGCCTTCATTGTTAACTCATGGTTGCGTAACCACAACAATAATTCATTATTCATCACAAAAGCTTTTGCTTCTTCTTCTTCTTCTTCCTCCTTGGAAAAAGCTTCACTTGCTTTTGTATTTGTGACGATAATTAGTGAGAAATTGAAAACAAAAGAGAGCAATATTCCTACTTCATCATCCTCATCTATTCTAGCCACTTAGATTAGGGTGTTCACTTCTTTAATTACTTCATTAGTGAAGTGTATGCTTGGATTAGAGATTCTTCAAGGTAGATCAACTTGGATCAAGAAGACTTCAAGCAAGATGCATCATTCACCTCTTGGAGCCTCTCTAGAGTCGGAGTTCTTGATGATCGCAGCGAAGGGACCTCAACACGGAGCTTATGAAGCGAATGAACGGACTATAAAGGTTGTAATCCTAATCTCTTTAGTTCTTTGTATGTGATACAAACTTTTTACCCTAGAAATATCTAGTAAAGATTCATGTTTGCTTGCTTTGCACCTCTCTAAATTTTAAAATGGCATGAGTGATGCTACTAAACCCTAGATTAGGTGCAAGGGAAGCCCAACAGACTATCCGTGTATAATACCAGAGTGCGACGGAGTTTTGATCCGAATCAAAACTCTATGGCAATCGATCAAAAGAGACTAAAACGCGAGATTTACTGTAAGTCTATGTCGCACACCCCGCGAGTTCGCGGGGAGGCGGAATACATCAAAAACGATTTTTTCTTTGTCCAAAGATCAAGTTTGCTTTGCAACAAAGAATTTATCAACTTTGAATCGTGATTAAACCTTAACTAGCTAAGATATACTACAAAAAGGTTCTAACTACTCGGTTAGAGCATTATACCTTCATGTCAAGTCCTTCGGGTCTTCTCTTGGTTCTTGGCTCCTTGGATCAAGCTTCAACCTTCTTCTCCTTTCTTTGGCTCCTAGGTAGCCAAAATCGAACTCGGTTGTCAGTCTCCTTTATGTTGAAGAAGATCCACCCGGGGGCCTATGGTCAAGCTTCAATCTCAAGTGAGATAACCTAGTGGCCTAATTTGCTAAAAAAGACTACTAAGTAGATATAGATGTATGTCTATTTTACCCACCCCGATAGTTTACGGGGAGGCGGAATAGGTAAAAATCAAAATTTTCATAGTAAGGTAACATAGACAAGCCATAAGGATCTTTGCTAAACACTAACTAACAAACTAACTAGCAGTGTTAACTACTAGGATAGATGATTATACCTCAAGCTTGAACTCCTTCTTCTCCTTGTTGTGCTTCTCCTTGTAGTAAGCTCCTTGGAGTGGTTGTGGATGATGCCCCCTCACCGATTTCTCAACGTCAAAGAAGATCCACCCGAAGGTCTCTACCTTGAGCTCCAACTTCTATAATGAAGTAACTAGAGTGCTTGGTTTGCTAAACTAAGAACCCTAGAGTGAGTAGAGAAGGATTTTGGTTGCTTGATCTCAACAACCCATGGTTCTCAACTCATGAGACATATTGGACTTGAGAGAGGAGGAAGGAGAGGAGAGAGCTTAAGAGAGAGAATGTCTACTTGATAAATGAAGAGTGAGCCATCATATTAGGAAAAAATAATAAGTTTTATTTAGATAATTGCCATGGTTGATGTTGATTTGACCATTATCATGTCACATTTAATGCTAAGCAAAATATCTTTTGCTCAACAAAAAATATCTAAGTCAACAATGGTCAACATGGTCAAATGGTCAAACCAAATTAGCCATAACGCAATTATCTCTAATAAAAATTAGTAATCAATTTCCTCCACCTCATAATGGTTTTAATCAAGTCAATGGTCAAAACCCTAATGAGGTGTCTCCTTCTCTGCCTCTGTCAAGTGTATATACATACCCGCATCCGTGTTCCGAAGAACACGAATAAAATGAGACTGAACCAACCCAAAAAAAAATACTAGGATCTACCTTAAACCAAAGCCCACTAGTATCAACTGCCCGAACACCAAACGCGCACAAGTACTCGTATGTGAACGAACCCCGTCGTAAAACCATACGACCTCTACTACGTTTCGCCCAAAGGTGAACAACCCTCTGTGTGGGACTCTAAAGACTCGACACTACGCTGGCAGTGGGTTTAACCATAGGCCGCAAGCGGTACTAGCTGTACGTAATGGTCCCCAGGTAGATGTCGATAAGAAGGACGATGAGGAAAACCCATCCGAACTCCTACAGAGCCTGAACGTGAAAATCTCCGTACAGTCCGGTCTGTTCGTCTAAGATTATCACATATCGCGCCTAGGCGGGCGGTAAACGTCAGCCCCTAATAGCAGCATAAGTTGTGTCGGAGTGTAGCCCAAAACACCTTGAGAAACTACTGGAGTACCTACCAGTAAAACTCGCTTGCCCTGTCCAGAAACTTTGTGTAATGGCTCTCCAAACACAGTATGATATCAATCCCCAATACCGGGAGAGGCGAATCCTATCTAACCGCCACTACCTCCAAGTGCTTCGGGACTGCACCCAACTACTGCCTGTTTGCACGACTCAATAGAGCCGTCGAAGGGTAGTAATCTAAGAACAGTGGGAACACACTTGAAGCGAAGCAGCAGTGTCAAGTCAACGGACACCTGGGAACTGTTAACTGACGATAGGTATAGTACCAACCAACAGTTCCCGACGAGTCATGTCCAGTGTACTCGTAACCTAACGAGAACCTGCATACTATCTCCAGTACGACGTACTAATGGCTGTGGGACAGACCATCCCCCCACCTGGGATGAGAAGCGTATACACTAGTCTATTCTGAAGTATCGATACCCTATCTCGATAATCCTACGACTAGGGACCTGTATAAGGATGTGCTTATAGACTACCCAGCCCCCACTAGTGTGACTGCCATCACAACACTGGTAGTCAAGCAAAATCTTAAGGGCTCTATCAATATGTATTAGCGATATGTTAAAAGAAACATACACACATATTAAGATAGATACAAACCAAGTAGCATACTATTATATCGAGCAAGATTTTTATAAATCCGTGTATATATCCCAAGCTTCTAAAATGTAATACACAAACTAGTACTATACAATAATGGCCTCTAGGGCATATCACACTAACAATCTCCCACTTGCACTAAGGCCA
Source organism: Agapanthus africanus (assembly GCA_030015575.1). Classification (NCBI taxonomy): domain Eukaryota; kingdom Viridiplantae; phylum Streptophyta; class Magnoliopsida; order Asparagales; family Amaryllidaceae; genus Agapanthus; species Agapanthus africanus. The sequence goes on from CM057348.1 coordinate 541,078,617, forward strand.
TGTGCTGGCATATCGCTGATCTGTCATCTCGAATAGCCTCTCGAACTGCGTCTAAGGGATGGCCTTTGTGAATGGATCTACAGTGTTGTCCTCTGTAGCAACCCTCCGAACCTCGATCTCCCGGCGATCCACGATCTCCCGGATCAGGTGATACCGCCTCAAGATGTGTCTGGACTTTTGATGGGACCTGGGTTCCTTTGCTAAAGATATAGCCCCGTTGTTGTCACAATACAAAGGTATTGGATCAACAATGGACAGAACCACCTAAAGTTCTGTTAAGAACTTCCTCATCCAGACTGCTTCTTTTGCGGCATCAGAAACTGTGATATACTCCGCTTCCATCGTCGAGTCAGCAATGGTGTCCTGCTTGGAACTCTTCCAGCAGACCGCCCCTCCATTGAGGGTAAATACATAACCCAACATGGACTTGGAGTCATCCTTGTCACTCTGGAAGCTGGAGTCCGCAAACGCCTCGATCTGGAGGTCTTTTCTGCCGTAAACCAAGAACATATCCTTAGTCATTCTCAGGTACTTGAGAATGTTCTTTACCGCTATCCAGTGCTTCACCACCAGGGTTTGACTGATACCGGCTTACTACACTCAGTGCATAAGATATATCTGGTCTGGTACACAACATTGCATACATTATAGAGCCTACCGCAGAAGCGTAGGGTATAATAGACATGTGATCCCTTTCCAAATCAGTCTTGGGAGACATCTCTTCGGAGAGAGTGATTCCGTGACAAGCCGATAAATTACCGCGCTTTGAATCTTCCATACTGAATCTTTTCAGTATGGTGTCGATGTACCTGGACTGCGAAAGTCCCAACATCCTTTTAGATCTATCACGATAGATCCGGATCCCCAGAATGTAAGAGGCATCACCCAGGTCTTTCATGGAGAACCTGTGTGACAAGAATCCTTTGACAGATTGTAGCATAGGAATGTCATTTCCTATTAACAGAATGTCATCCATGTATAAGACGAGGAATACAACAGTTTGTGCAACAATCTTACTATAATGCATGGCTCATCTGGATTTTTGATAAAGTCAAATTCTTTGACTGTCTCATCAAAACAGATGTTCCAACTCCGCGATGCCTGCTTTAGTCCATAGATGGACTTAAGCAACTTGCACACTTTCCCGCTGCTCCCACTCTGAATGAAACCCTTCGGCTGGTCCATATAGACACACTCTTCTAAATATCAATTTAGAAAAGCGGTTTTTACGTCCATCTGCCAAATCTCATAATCGTGGAAGGCAGTGATCAGTCGAAAATAGTGCATTCTCAATACGTTAATTCCCCTACTCTTATCATTCATATATAGGTGTTTATTGTAATTATAACACAGATTACGAATTCATCTGGAGAATACCAAATAACCTATGTTATAGTTATAATCAACATTCTAAAGGGAAATTAAGTGTTTATTGCTACATGCATGATCTTTGTATATCAAACACTTGTCTCGAGATTGTGTGCAGGAAATTCTCTAGGTAAAAGAGTCGGAAATGCTAAAAGTGCTGATAAAATACATCAAGTCCAAGACTTGTGATCTGGCAGTAAACACGAAAGTATAAAAATATTCCAGACATTAGGAAAGTGCCATGAAGCCAACAAAAATCAGCATAGAAATTTTCATGCAACAACTCCACCAAACGGCCGCGGATCCGCGGCCGAGTCAGGCCGATCCGTCGTGGATCCGCCGCCGTTCTAACTCGTCGGCGGTGGGAACTTTTTGCAGGGGTTATCTTTTAACGGCAAAACTTCTTCAAGGCGCTTCAAATTTCCAGAAGCTTCCCTCCAACAGCAAGTCTTATCTTACAAGCTAACTAACTGTAAGTGCACGGCGGCGCCCCGGCCGTCGATCCGACGCCGGAAAGCGGAAGCGGTGAAAAACTTAAATTTTACTTGAACTGGCAAACCGCCGTGCACTAATACCCGGATCGAACCACTAACTAGTCCTAGCAAACTAGAAGAAGGGTTAGAGATATACCGACGATCCAAGTCCTCCGGTCTTCTCATCATCGTCCCGATCTCCTGCGGAATGTCCCGTCTCCTCCCCGTCGCCGGAAGCGCACCACATCGCCTACTTTGTTTACGGGCTCCCACCTCAATGCCGAGGCAACTCGGGCACGAAGCCGGCTACTCGACGTGCCCAAGGTTCGCTGTAGAATATGTAGTCCTCAAGTCTCACTTTGGGGTTCTTGGAGATGCCATTTTAGGTGGAGGGATGATACAAGAACAATGTGGGGGAACTTGGGGATTTTTCTAACATCAAGAGAGCAAAAATCCCCACTACAAAAATGGGCAACCCCTCCTCCAAGCTTGGCCGGCCATGAGAGGTGAATGGAGAGAATGAGAGAAAGTGAGCCAAGGAATGAGTGGTGCAACCATAACAATAATGCAAAAGGGAATCATGAAAGAACATGATAACAAAATACATCCACACTCAATCACCAACCATCATCAAACATGATGGCTTAAAAGTCATGCCATCATGAAGATACAAGTCAAGGTCAAAAGAATGGTGCACCATCATGATACAAGAAAACATGCAAAGACCCCCTTCCACAAAAGCTTATTTGCAACAATGCAAATAAGCCCTCCTCCACCAATCTTCGGCCAATGAACGGAACAATAGAAATTGGCCGAAACGGAAAGCAAACTGGCAACTCCAGAAAACTGGTCCCGTAATAAATTACAGGAAAACCCCGATACTGTGCATACACACCCGCATTTGTATTCCGACCGAAATACAAATGCAATGAGACAAACTCTACACTGTACTATACTAGGATCCGGCTTATACCAAAGCCGGCCAGTAATATCCGTTCGATCCTGATCCGTGCAATACCGCACGTATCTGATCGAACCCTGCCATATATCCATACGGCCTATAATACAAACTGTCCGATCCCGATCCGTGCAATACCGCACGTATCTGGTCGGACCTTGCCATATCTCCATACGGCCTCTACAACCTTTCGCCCGAAAGCTGAGTAACTGAATGTGGGGGACTCAAAAGACTCGTCAACACCTCGGTTGTGGATTTAACCACTAGCACGTCAGAGGTATAAGCCAATACGTAACGGGCTACCAAGTATTGACTAAAAGGGACGTCTGTGAGTGAACTCAGCCTGACAACCCTACTGAGCCTGTCAGTGACAATATCCGTACAGTCCGGTCCGTTCGTCTATGAGTATCGCATGGCGGGCTTAGGGGGTTGGTAAAAGTCAGACCCCCAAAAGCGGTACAAGTCGTGTCGGAGTGTAGCCCAGAACACCCTGAGATACTACTGGAATACCTACCAGTAAATCTCCTTGCCTTGGCCAAGGACTTTGTGTAATGGCTCTCCTAGACACAGCACGACCTCACCCCCAATACCGGGAGAGACGAACCCCTGAAGATACGCTCACTGCCTCCATGTGGCTCGGGACTGTACCCAACTAAAACCTGTTTGCACGACTCCTTTGAGCCGTGGTAGGGTAGTAATCAAAGTACAGTGGGAACTCACACGAGACAAATGACGATCCCCAGGTCGATGAACTAACCTGCACACATGTCACCAGGGAACTGCCATCTGACGTCTGGTATATGACCAACTAGCATGTTCCCGGCGAGTCCTGTCCAGTGTACTCATAACCCAATGAGCACCTGTATACATCTTAGGTGATCCAACTGACACCAGTGGCTTGTGAGACCGGCCACCGCCCCTCGTCGGGGTCTCGACTGTATACACTAGTCTACTAATGGAGTATCGATGCCCAGTCTCGAAACTCCCACGACTAGGGACCGTTTAAGGATAAGCTTATAGACCCCCAGCTCCCACTTATATGATCGCCCTCATACTGCTGGTGGTCAAGCAAGAATCCTAGGGGCTCTATCAACGTGTAATAGCGACGTGTCAGGTCACTTAAAACAGTACACGATGATAAAGGTAAACCAGATAGCATGCTATCATCTCGAGTAAGACTGTCCTACCGGGATAGGTCCTCCCTCAATCATTACAATCACGTACCTGTGACCTAATAATTGACTCTGAGGGCACTATCTCCAACAATCTCCCACTTGCACTCAAGGCTAATTATTGCGATGTCGCATACTCACAGCCCGTGTGATACCGAACATCCAACTCCTCTACTAGTCAGTCTCACAAAGCTCGTTTGCGGAACTATTGCATTCGAGGAATAGCCTCAGTGAGTGGATCCACTTAGTTGTTTCTTTCTATGTCTCTCTATATCTCAAGTTCGCGGAGAAAACCATCTCCCGAAAAGAGCAATACCTGTCTCAGAATATGTCTGGATGTCTGATGGGACATAGCTCATAAATGAACTCCAAATCCAAACTTCTTAGACTGTATCGTCAACTGAACTTAATCAGTATCCTGCGCCATGCCACCCTCAGTATTGCCTTGGACCACCTGTCCAAAATACTGCCCCTCATCAGAAGGAAAACTATAACTCTGACAACCTCCTTGTCGTCCATGTCACCTTGGAAGCCTGGAATGATAACTGTCTCCTGAATGAGGCTGTCGTTATCATCTCCCTAGAACATCCACTTATGTTCTAAAACTGCCTCCGACTGTTTCTCCAGGATTGGATTAATGTCAACTTATTGCATCTAGTGCAAGAACAACATCTGGTGTGGTACTTGACATCTCACGATTGACTCAATTGCCTGAGCAAGTGATCTGCCAATCATGCCCGTCCCTCTCCCCTTTAGTCTGTAAGGCACCTTTGGAGAGGGTGACTCCATTACCTGCAGGTACACTACCGTGCCAGGAGTCGTCCATCCTAAATACTCTTAGAATGCTGTCAAGTACCCTGATTGGGAAACCACCCAAATCTAGATCTAAAACCATAGATCTAGTAACCAGTATGTCTGATATAAAATCCATTTCCTTTGTGGAGAAACCACTGTGTGACGACCAAGGTATAACCGATTGTAGTATAGGAGTTTCCTTTCCTATTCTGTGTATGTCATCCAAATACCAGGATATCACACCCTACTACCTTCTCAACAGATCCATCCCCTATTCTGATGAAGTCAAACCCATGACTGTCACGTCAGAAATAGATGATCTATCTCCGCTACATCTGCTCTAGTCTATAAATAGACATAAGCAACCTGTCCACCAATGCTTCCGCTGCTCCCACTGACTACGACAACCCTCTGGCAGAGTCATATAGACGTACACTTCTAAAACTGGTTTAGAACGACGCTATACTCATCCTCCCGCCGGGTCTCGCACCCTGGAACAACAGCAATGGTAATTGTGGGTAAACAAGAACTTCCCTGTCACCGTCCTTGAGGCTACCGTAGTACCTCTCGGGTGCCTGAAGTTACCCACCTTATCTGCGGAGTGGCCAATGGAATGTTAATCCAGATTGAATCTTTAGGTTCCTTATCAAATCTTCAATAATCATTTGTGGTTCTGGAATCACTTCCAGTTCTACCATACTCCCACTACTGTTTTCTGAAAAAATCCATCTTTAATAAAACTGTGGCGAGTCTAGAACAATATCGCTATTGTTCATCCAGATGGTAGAAAGTCAACCCTCGTCATAGCCTGGGTCAACCCACAAACAGCCATTATAGAAACGTGCCTTGAGTTGTCCAGTGTCTGGTTTTAATCATAAACCGGACAACTCCCCGTACCTTAACATCGTTAAGATATGAACTGTTCTATATCCAATATAGAAACAGAGGCACTGATTTAATTGAACCAGATTCAAATCATGCAGCTGTCCCCAGCGCATGTCAACTAAATAGAAGGAGGCCGATCAGCGTTACTCAACTTAGGAATACTTCCAATTATGAGTAACCTGAAAGAGAAGCAAGATCTCTTTATCATTACTATCAACTGAATACCATACACAAGTATCTACATCTTCGATCTCTTTGAAGAATCCCGATACTTGCTATACCTGGTTCTCTACTCTATTCAAATACCTATAACTTCTCAAAATTTGGACCCTGTGTTTCCGCGAAACACCTGTCTAAAAACTAGAGAAGTCATAAGTAAACCGAATATAGTATGAGGACCAACCCCTCTGTCCTAATGGACACTGGACAACATACAATACTTTGTATAAGTCCGCTGAGTCTAACAACTCTTTCACTGTGTGTCGTAGGTTGAAAACTGTACTTATGGTTAAGAAGAATTACACCGCTGTTTAATGCTCCTTACCTAACCATCCACTGATATAGGTAAATGTCGTAGACATAATTTCAAAAAGGTATATCTCACTCTATGAAAATAGACGTACAGATATATCAATTTGAAATTGGTGCATAACAGCGGATATTCAAAACCAAATATTTGCCGACCGGCAAACAGCCCAGGTGATTTCCTCAAATATCACCGATTACAACGAATCCCGATATAATGAGGATAATCACCCAATTCCCAATAACTTACTCCCACTCATCATCTGTAAAACCATACAGATGTGAGAATCGTATCTGGTAAATACATACCCTGGAGTAAGTATCTAATCGGGAAATCAGTTTTCTATTAACAGTACACAGTGAAACTGAAACATTGAAATGTTTCGATGGGGTATCCTGGTATTCCTAGTAATGCCTCTTCCAGATTCACGATTGTAACCGTATAATTCTTTGCCACCTCTCCAAATCCCTTCATATGTCTTTAGTCTTTACCTTCTGCACACCCTTTTAGGCCAAATGGTTTTCTTCCTTCCCTACCGTTCGGCACCAGCCTATGGTTTGGAAGAAGACTATCCAATAAGCATAATGGGTGTACTGTCCCAATCCTAGGAACACTCGCAATGAGAGAGGGTGAAGATAAAAGACAACCGAATAAACCTTATTCCTATTTCTGCTGAACCAGAATCCATCCCCGAACTGGAACCAGTTCCATTCGAGTTCGTATATAACCATACGATGGAGTATCCAAATAAACTGTGGATCTTCGTAGTGATACGGAGTGTCCTGGAGAAATACAAAGGTGATGTGGGAGTGGTAACGAAATATTTGGTTTGGTCGTGAATATCTGTTGTAATTTACTTTGCCCTCTTACTAATCCCTTGTTTTGTCTGAACTTAATACCTTCTGCACACCATCGTTATGCTAATTGGTTTTCTTCATTCCCTACCGGTCGGCACCAGCCTAAGGTTTGGAAGAAGACAATCCAATTTGCGTAATAGGTGTACTACCCCTAAACCAAGGAGTACTCATAACCTGAGAGAGGGTAAAAGGAAAAGACAACTGAATAATCCTATCCGTTTTCTCCAGAACCGGAAACCATCCTCGAATAAATTCTTTCGAGTTCGTATCTAACCATACGATGGTTTTGTCCAATGGAAGTGGACGTTCGTAGTAAAACGGGGTGTCCTGGAGAAAAGGGTAAAAGTAGGAGTGGCAATGAGGTTTGCAACTCTGACAATCCAAAAGCCGGTGTTTAAGAAGGTTCAGTCAACTTGGTCACTGAGTCAAAATCTTAGGGTCGGGTCAATGGTCGCTGCCAGAGAGAGAGAGAAAAGAAACACTCAGCGTGCACTCTAACCTAGATCAGAATGGTTACCAATTTATCTAATCTGGAATCCTCCCACTGTACCTCAAATTCTCCTCCAAACCTAAAAGAAGAATTAGTCGGGGTCACCCGAGGAGTAAACTAACTCATCAGTGGGAATCGGGATCCAACTATCATCGCATGACAACGTGACGGAATCCGCTCACGGTATCATACTCCAGAAGGTATGCGCATATCTGGCAAGTTTCAGTTCTTTTGAAACTCCCGATGTGATTTCTGCCCCATGCTCTTATGACCTTGACTTTGGCCAACATATCATAAGTCACATGTCAAGTTCTGCCCGTCATTCTCCAGGTTAATTTGAATCCACCCGTACATACCCTTGACTTTGGCCAAAATGGCAGCACGACTGTCCCAAACCAACGCATCTATCTATGCTGCATATGAATAACCAACAGCTACCAAACACTGTGCCTTGACTTTGGCCAACATACACAGCTTGAATACTATTGACTACCCATATGAAACGACGGAGGGCTACGAATGGTTTCTGGCAAAAACCTTTAACGTAATGAACTTGATATCGTTGAAGGAACGGATAGCTTTTTGAAAATATAGTGACGAAAACCGTTGCTAAAGAGGTCACTCCCGGTGAAGGGATCTCTGCTCTTTCCCCGTAGAATGGGGTGCAGGATATTCCAACTGAATACCACGGTGCAAAGCAAAAGTACTCGGCTATAGTGAAGTTAATGCCCTGACACAAACTTTTGTCCAAGGGGTCACTCCCGGTGAAGGGATCTCGGCCCTTGCCTCGTCGACTGAGGAGCAGGATATTCCAAATGAATACCGCGATGCAAAACAAAAGTGAACGTCCTTGCAATAACAGCTTTTTGAAAAGTGTTCCAACAACATCAGATTAGGTTTGTTTTTAACTTGCATTGATCCGAATCAATGCAGTCCCATCAATTGATCACACCAAAAAGAACGAAAATATACTGATGTACGTATATGCCATCCGCATTCGCCACTGGGTCCCGTCATTACCCGTTAGGTTAGCTAACTAACGACAGAGCGGGGACTGGACTAGCGCGGATGCAAAACATATACAACATCTACTAATATATATACCAATATATAGTATTTCGCTCAAGGCGTGAATAAAATGCAACATCACAGAAACAATACAGATATCTAGGATCCCCGGGTTTCACAGAGCCGCTGAAACCCGACGTTCCCCTGGTCGTGTGGATAGCCTGTGCAATGAAATCCTAGACCCCTACGGGCGCGGAAAGTTACCCGCCAAAACCTGAAGCGAGGCAGCCCCCTTCAGCAACGTGAATGGACCACCCAGCACTTCACGGAATCCGGTAACTTGGGCACCCCTCCTGGGTCAACCTGTACCCCCTAAGAGTGCGGTGAATAGCCCGCCAATTCTAGAGTGAAGCCCCCTCCGTCTCAATGCCATGAGATGCGGGCTTGTTGCCCTCCAGAATCCGGCTATCCGTGCACCCCTCCGCGGGGCAATCCTAGTACAGAAAGTAAAATATACATACACCGGGTACATCGACCGCAACCAGGTCGTGCCCCAAAATTAATAATACAAACAGGCAGTGACGGCAGTCCACATGTCGGACGCTCGCCCCGCAATATCAAATGTACATAATACAACAAAACTGTACTAGCATTGCATCCAGGCTATCCCCCACGACCGATCCGCAACATCACAGCAAAAACAAAACATCAACGTGAAAGTCACGTTCGCAAATCCGTCTAACCGGGCTATAGCAGTTAGACCGGATTTACCGATCAAGTGACATTCACGGTCGCAGATATAATGTAAATACTGTGAAATAATGTGTTTAAAATATCCGATCGATCAAAAATTAACAAGTGGGCCCCCAATCAAAACTGTAGCACTCACAGAAATCCTGGGCCCAATTTTAATATTCCAAAACCCATATTTTAAGCCCAGAAGGCCTCTGTAAAAAATTGGTGAAGTGATCTCCACAGTGTGCGGCGGAAGGGCGGCGGGAAGGGGGTTTTCGCGGCGGTTCCGCGCTCCCACTGTGGAGTTACTTCGTCGAATTTTTACAGAGCTCTTAGATTTTCCAGTACATCAATATTTTACAACCTGAAAAATTTTTCGACACAAAAAAAATTCAACAGAAAACTGTCGTGAGCAAATACGGGTTTTTGGACATTTCGATCGATCGGAACTGAAAAACACATTACACAAAGCTAGACTAAGTTAATGGCGAGGCTCTGATACCAATGTAAGTGCACGGCGGCGCCCCGGCCATCGATCCGACGCCGGAAATCGGAAGCGGTGAAAAACTTAAATTTTACTTGAACTGGCAAACCGCCGCGCACTAATACCCGGATCGAACCACTAACTAGTCCTAGCAAACTAGAAGAAGGGTTAGAGATATACCGACGATCCAAGTCCTCCGGTCTTCTCATCATCGTCCCGATCTCCTGCGGAATGTCCCGTCTCCTCCCCGTCGCCGGAAGCGCACCACATCGCCTACTTTGTTTACGGGCTCCCACCTCAATGCCGAGGCAACTCGGGCACGAAGCCGGCTACTCGACGTGCCCAAGGTTCGCTGTAGAATATGTAGTCCTCAAGTCTCACTTTGGGGTTCTTGGAGATGCCATTTTAGGTGGAGGGATGATACAAGAACAATGTGGGGGAACTTGGGGATTTTTCTAACATCAAGAGAGCAAAAATCCCCACTACAAAAATGGGCAACCCCTCCTCCAAGCTTGGCCGGCCATGAGAGGTGAATGGAGAGAATGAGAGAGAGTGAGCCAAGGAATGAGTGGTGCAACCATAACAATAATGCAAAAGGGAATCATGAAAGAACATGATAACAAAATACATCCACACTCAATCACCAACCATCATCAAACATGATGGCTTAAAAGTCATGCCATCATGAAGATACAAGTCAAGGTCAAAAGAATGGTGCACCATCATGATACAAGGAAACATGCAAAGACCCCCTTCCACAAAAGCTTATTTGCAACAATGCAAATAAGCCCTCCTCCACCAATCTTCGGCCAATGAACGGAACAATAGAAATTGGCCGAAACGGAAAGCAAACTGGCAACTCCAGAAAACTGGTCCCGTAATAAATTACAGGAAAACCCCGATACTGTGCATACACACCCGCATTTGTATTCCGACCGAAATACAAATGCAATGAGACAAACTCTACACTGTACTATACTAGGATCCGGCTTATACCAAAGCCGGCCAGTAATATCCGTTCGATCCTGATCCGTGCAATACCGCACGTATCTGATCGAACCCTGCCATATATCCATACGGCCTATAATACAAACTGTCCGATCCCGATCCGTGCAATACCGCACGTATCTGGTCGGACCTTGCCATATCTCCATACGGCCTCTACAACCTTTCGCCCGAAAGCTGAGTAACTGAATGTGGGGGACTCAAAAGACTCGTCAACACCTCGGTTGTGGATTTAACCACTAGCACGTCAGAGGTATAAGCCAATACGTAACGGGCTACCAAGTATTGACTAAAAGGGACGTCTGTGAGTGAACTCAGCCTGACAACCCTACTGAGCCTGTCAGTGACAATATCCGTACAGTCCGGTCCGTTCGTCTATGAGTATCGCATGGCGGGCCTAGGGGGTTGGTAAAAGTCAGACCCCCAAAAGCGGTACAAGTCGTGTCGGAGTGTAGCCCAAAACACCCTGAGATACTACTGGAATACCTACCAGTAAATCTCCTTGCCTTGGCCAAGGACTTTGTGTAATGGCTCTCCTAGACACAGCACGACCTCACCCCCAATACCGGGAGAGACGAACCCCTGAAGATACGCTCACTGCCTCCATGTGGCTCGGGACTGTACCCAACTAAAACCTGTTTGCACGACTCCTTTGAGCCGTGGTAGGGTAGTAATCAAAGTATAGTGGGAACTCACACGAGACAAATGACGATCCCCAGGTCGATGAACTAACCTGCACACATGTCACCAGGGAACTGCCATCTGACGTCTGGTATATGACCAACTAGCATGTTCCCGGCGAGTCCTGTCCAGTGTACTCATAACCCAATGAGCACCTGTATACATCTTAGGTGATCCAACTGACACCAGTGGCTTGTGAGACCGGCCACCGCCCCTCGTCGGGGTCTCGACTGTATACACTAGTCTACTAATGGAGTATCGATGCCCAGTCTCGAAACTCCCACGACTAGGGACCGTTTAAGGATAAGCTTATAGACCCCCAGCTCCCACTTATATGATCGCCCTCATACTGCTGGTGGTCAAGCAAGAATCCTAGGGGCTCTATCAACGTGTAATAGCGACGTGTCAGGTCACTTAAAACAGTACACGATGATAAAGGTAAACCAGATAGCATGCTATCATCTCGAGTAAGACTGTCCTACCGGGATAGGTCCTCCCTCAATCATTACAATCACGTACCTGTGACCTAATAATTGACTCTGAGGGCACTATCTCCAACACTAACTACCTTAATCTAGAAACTTCTCATAACAACTAAGCTTCCAAAGTAAGATAGACCTAGCTTCTAAGGGAAGCTAAAGGGAAAACTATAAAAAGGGACCTAGGGCTTCATTACAAGGGTTGTTCATTAATTAGGATAAAAATTCTAGCAAAATCCAAATCAATTCAAAACAAATTGAGTGACACAATTTGAGCCAAATCAAGATTCATCGAGTACCAAATCAAGCAAGCCGTCAACGAGCCTTTGAAGCAACGCCGATCTTCATCCGAGCAAGAGATCCATGACGTTTCGCGACTTAAGAAGACCGATGCGAAGCTAATTTCGACGATTTAGTTCTCTCCTCAAATCTTGTAACCTCGACTCGAGTGAATTGTAACTAATCATGGATTAATAAAGGTGAAGATTATAAATGTTGCTTTTCTTTACATTCTTGCATTATGAAATGTTATCGATTCTTGATTCTTTTCTTTTTCATGATGTATGAGTGAAATCTACGCTTGTAGCGGAATCGAGAGAATAGGTACATGATGATGATTAAATTCTTGAACGATTCTTAAGTCTTATGAGTTTTGTAAACTTTAGGAAATTGAATCATCGAAAACCTAATTTGAGCGAGATCGCTTTCTTGAATGTTTTCGCTTCAAATTAGAGATCAACGATCGGAGATTCAATTTGCTGGAGGCTAGAATTCGAATGATAATCGATGAAAGGACAAGGGATGATGATGAAGAAACCCTAGTTTCTTCAATAGATCTCTAAACCTCATTGATTGTCATCGATCTAGCAACAAATCTGTAAGTGCACGGCGGCGCCCCGGCCTCCATCCCGAGGCCAAAATGCAGAAGCGGTGATATACTTAAATTTTTCATGAACTGGCACCACCGCGCACTAATACCCGGATCGAACCATTAACTAGTCCTAGCTAACTACAAGATGGGGAATAGAGATATACCGACTGATCCGAGTCCTCCGGTCTTCTCGTCATCGTCCCGATCTCCTGCGGAAGCTCCGGTCTCCACCTCGTTGCCGGAAGGGCACCAAATCGCCTACATCTTTTACGGGCTCCCACCTCAATACCGAGGCAACTCGGGCACGAAGCTGGCTAGTCGACGTGCCCAAGATTTGCTGTAGAATGTGGTGTAGAACTTGCATCTCATTTGGGGTTCATGGAGATGCCATTTTGGTGGAGGGATGATACATGTAATTTTTGTGGAGCTATAGGATTTTTACAATGCCAAAAGAGATAAAATCCCACCACTACAAATATGGACAACCCCATATTGCTTGGCCGGCCACAAGAGGTGAGGGAGAGGAGAGAAAGAGAGTGAGTATCAAAAATGAGAGAGGCCACACAATAAAGCATGAGGGAATCAAAAGAAATCATGAAGGAACATGATCACAATCACATCAACACTCAACCACTCATCAACAACCATGATTGCACCAAAACCAACACTCCAACAAGCTAATGATCACTTCCAAAAGTCATGCCATCATGAAGATAGAAGTCAAGCAAGGTCAATGGATGGTGCACCATCATGATACAAGAATATGCAAAGACCCCCTCCACAAAAGCTTATTTGCACAAATGCAAATAAGCCCTCCTCCACCAATCTTCGGCCAATGAACGATACAAAGGAAATCGGCCGAAACGGAAAGCAAGCTGGCAACTCCAGAAAACTGGTCCCGTAATAAATTACAAGAAAACCCCGATACTGTGCATACACACCCGCATTTGTATTCCGACCGAAATACAAAAGCAATGAGACAAAGTCTACACTGTACTATACTAGGATCCGGCTTAAACCAAAGCCGGCTAGTAATATCTGTCCGATCCTGATCCGTGCAATACCGCACGTATCTGATCGAACCCTGCCATATATCCATACGGCCTCTAGTACAAACCGTCCGATCCTGATCCGTGCAATATCGCACATATCTGATCGGACCCTGCCATATCTCCATACGGCCTCTACAGCTTTTCGCCCGAAAGCATGAGTAACTGAATATGGGGGACTCTAAAGACTCGTCAACACCTTGGTTGTGGATTTAACCACTAGCACGTCAGAGGTATAAGCCAATACGTAACGGGCTACCAGGTATTGACTAAAAGGGACGTCTGTGAGCGAACTCAGCCAGACAACCCTACAGACCCTGTCAGTGACAATATCCGTACAGTCCGGTCCGTTCGTCTATGAGCATCACATGGCGGGCCTAGGGGGTTGGTAAAAGTCAGACCCCCAAAAACGGTACAAGTCGTGTCGGAGTGTAGCCCAGAACACCCTGAGATACTACTGGAATACCTACCAGTAAATCTCCTTGCCTCGGCCGAGGGCTTCGTGTAATGGGTCTCTTAGACACAGCGCGACCTCACCCCCAATACCGGGAGAGACGAACCCCTGAAGATGCACTCACTGCCTCCATGTGGCTCGGGACTGTACCCAACTAAAACCTGTTTGCACGACTCCTTTGAGCCGTGGTAGGGTAGTAATCAAAGTACAGTGGGAACTCACATAAGACAAATGACGATCCCCAGGTCGATGAACTAACCTGTACACATGTCACCAGGGAACTGCCATCTGACGTCTGGTATATGACCAACTAGCATGTTCCCGGCGAGTCCTGTCCGGTGTACTCATAACCCAATGAGCACCTGTATACATCTTAGGTGATCCAACTGACACCAGTGGCTTGTGAGACCGGCCACCGCCCCTCGTCAGGGTCTCGACTCTATACACTAGTCTACTCTGGAGTATCGATGCCCTGTCTCGAAACTCTCACGACTAGGGACCATTTAAGGATATGCTTATAGACTGCCAGCTCCCACGTATATGATCGCCCTCATACTGCTGGTGGTCAAGCAAGAATCCTAGGGGCTCTACCAACGTGTAATAGCAACCTGTAAGGTCACCTAAAGCAGTACACGATGATAAAGGTAAACCAGATAGCATACTATCATCTCGAGTAAGATTGTCCTATCGGGATAGGTCCTCCCTCAATCATTACAATCACGTACCTGTGATCCAATAATTGACTCTGAGGGTACTATCTCCAACAATCTCCAACTTGCACTCAAGGCTAATTATTGCGATGTCGCATACTCACAACCCGTGTGATACCGAACACCCAACTCCTCTACTAGTCAGTCTCACAAAACTCGTTTGCGAAACTATTGCGTTCGAGGAATAGCCTCAGTGAGTGGATCCGCCTTGATGTTTCTTTTACGTCTCTCTATATCTCAAGTTCGCGGAGAATGCCATCTCCCGAAATGAGCATTACCTGTCTTAGAATGTGTCTAGATGTCTGATGGGACCTAGCTCATAAATGAACTCCAAATCCAAACTTCTTAGACTGTATTGTCAACTGAACTTAATCAGTATCCTGCGCCATGCCTCCCTCATTATTGCCTTGGACCACCTGTCCAAAATACTGCCCCTCATCAGAAGGAAAAATTATAACTCTGACAACCTCCTTGTCGTCCAGGTCACCTTGGAACCCTGGAATGATAACTGTCTCCCGAATGAGGCTGTCGTTATCATATCCCTAGAACATCCATTTACGTTCTAAAACTGCTTCCGACTATTTCTCCAGGATTGGATCAATGTCAACTTATTGCATCTAGTGCAAGAACAACATCTGGTGTGGTACTTGACATCTCATGATTGACTCAATTGCCTAAGCAAGTGATCTGCCAATCATGCGCATCCCTCTCCCCTTTAGTCTATAAGACACCTTTAGAGAGGGTGACTCCATTACCTGCAGGTACACTAACGTGCCAGGAGTCGTCCATTCTAAATACTCTTAGAATGCTGTCTAAGTACCCAGATTGGGAAACCACCCAAATCTAGATCTAAAATCATAGATCTAGTAACCAGTATGTCTGATATAATGTCCAAGTCCCATGTGGAGAAACTACTGTGTGACGACCAAAGTATAACCGATTGTAGTATAGGAGTTTCTTTTCCTACTCTGTGTATGTCATCTAAATAGCAGGACATCACACCCTACTACCTTCTCAACAGATCCATCCCCTATTCTGATGAAGTCAAACCTATGACTGTCACGTTAGAAATAGATGATCTATCTCCGCTACATCGGCTTTAGTCTATAAATAGACATAAGCTACCTGTCCACCAATGCTTCCGCTGCTCGCACTGACTACGACAACCCTCTGGCAGAGTCATACAAACGTACACTTCTAAAGCAAGTTTAGAATGACGCTATACTCATCCTCCTGCCGGGTCTCATAGTCTGGAACAATAGCAATGGCAAGTGTGGGTAAACAAGAACTTCCTTGTCACCGTCCTTGAGGCTACTGGAGTACCTCTCGGGTGCCTGAAGTTACCCACCGTATCTGCGGAGTGGCCAATGGAATGTCAAACCAGATTGAATCTTTAGGTTCCTTATCAAATCTTCAGTAATCGTTTGCGGTTCTGGAATCACTTCCAGTTCTACCATACTCCCACTACTGTTTTCTGAAAAAATCCATTTTTATTAAAACTGTGGCGAGTCTAGAACAATATTGCTATTGTTCATCCAGATGGTAGAAAGTCAACCCTCGTCATAGCCTGGGTCAACCCACAAACAGCCATTACAGAAACGTGCCTTGAGTTGTCCAGTGTCTGGTTTTAAGCATAAACCGGACAACTCCCCGTACCTTAACATCGTTAAGATATGAACTGTTCTATATCCAATATAGAAACAGAGGCACTGATTTAATTGAACCAGATCCAAATCATGCAACTGTCTCCAGTGCATGTCAACTAAATGGAAGAAGGCCTATCAGCGTTACTCAACTTAGGAATGCTTCCAATCATGAGTAACCTGAAAGAGAAGCAAGATCTCTTTATCATTACTATCAACTGAATACCATGCACAAGTGTCTACATCTTCGATTGCTTTGAAGAATCCCGATACTTGCTATACCTGGTTCTCTACTCTATTCAAATATCTATAACTTCTAAAAATTCGGACCCTGTGTTTCCGCGAAACACCTGTCTAAAAACTAGAGAAGTCATAAGTAAACCGAATATAGTACAAGGACCAACCCCTCTGTCCTGATGGACCCTGGACAACATACGATACTCTGTATAAGTCCCTTGAGTCTGATAACTCATTCACTGTGTGTCGTAGGTTGAAAACTGTACTTATGGTTAAGAAGAATTACACCGCTGTTTAATGCTCCTTACCTAACCATCCACTGATATAGGTAAATGTCATAGACATAATTTCAAAAGGTATATCTCACTCTATAAAAATAGACGTACAGATATATCAATTTGAAATTGGTGCATAACAGGGGATATTCAAAACCAAATATTTGCCGACCGGAAAACAGTCCAGGTGACTTCCTCAAATATCACCGATTACAACGAATCCCGATATAATGAGGATAATCACCCAATTCCCAACAACTTACTCCCACTCATCATCTGTAAAACCATAGATATGAGAATCATACCTGGTAAATACATAACCTGGACTAAGGACTAATTGGGAAATCAGTTTTCTTTTAACAGTCCACAGCGAAACTGAAACATTGAAACGTTTCGATGGGGTATCCCGGTATTCCTAGTAATGCCTCTTCCAGATACACGACTGTAACCATATAGTTCTTTGCCACCTCTCCAAATCCCTTTAAATGTCTTTAGTCATTACCTTCTGCACACCCCTTAGGCCAAATGGTTTTCTTCCTTCCCTGCCGTTCGGCACCAGCCTATGGTTTGGAAGAAGACTATCCAATAAGCATAATGGGTGTACTGTCCTAATCCTAGGAGCACTCGCAAGGCGAGAGAAGGTGAAGATAAAAGACAACCGAATAAACCTTATTGCTATTTCTCCTGAACCAGAATCCATCCCCGAACTGGAACAAGTTCCTTTCGAGTTCGTATATAACCATACGATGGAGTATCCAAATAAACTGTGGATCTTCGTAGTGATACGGAGTGTCCTGGAGAAATACAAAGGTGATTTAGGATTGGCGAAGGAATACTTGGTTTGGTCGTGAATAGCAGTCGCAATTTACTTTGCCCTCTTACTAATCCCTTGCTTTCTCTTAACTTAATACCTTCTGTACACCATCGTTAGGCTAATTGGTTTTCTTCATTCCCTACCGGTCAGCACCAGCCTAAGGTTTGGAAGAAGACTATCCAATTTGCGTAATAGGTGTACTATCTCCTAAACCAAGGAGTACTCGCAACCTGAGAGAAGGTAAAAGGAAAAGACAACTGAATAATCCTATCCGTTTTCTCCAGAACCGGAAACCATCCTCGAATAAATCCCTTCGAGTTCGTATATAACCATACGATGGTTTGGTCCAATGGAAGTGGACGTTCGTAGTAATACGGGGTGTCCTGGAGAAAAGGGTAAAAGTAGGAGTGGCAATGAGGTTTGCAACTCTGACAATCCAAAAGCCGGTGTTAAGAAGGTTCGGTTAATTTGGTCACTGAGTCATAGTCTTAGGGCCGGGTCAATGGTCGCTGCCAAAGAGAGAGAGAAAAGAAACACTCAGCGTGCACTCTAACCTAGATCAGAATGGTTACCAATTTATCTAATCTGGAAACCTCCCACTGTAACTCAAATTCTTCTCCAAACCTGAAAGAAGAATTAGTCGGGGTCACCCGAGGAGTAAACTAACTCATCAGTGGGAATCGGGATCCAACTATCATCGCATGATAACGTGACGGAATCCGCTCACGCTATCACACTCCAGAAGGTATGCGCATATCTGGCAAGTTTCAGTTCTTTTGAAACTCCCGATGTGATTTTTGCCCCATGCTCTTATGACCTTGGCGTGAGGTGAAAATATCATAAGTCACATGTCAAGTTCTGCCCGTCATTATCCAGGTTAATTTGAACCCACCCGTACATACCCTTGACGTAGGCCAAAATAGTAGTACGACTGTCCCAAACCAACGCATCTATCTATGCAACAGATAAATACCCGGCAGCTACCAATCACTATGCCTTGGCGTGAGGTCAAAATACATAGCTTGAATACTACCGAATATTTAACTGAAATGACGGAGGGCTACGAATGGTTTCTGGTGAAAACCTTAAACGTAATGAACTTGATATCGTCGAAGGAACGGATAGCTTTTAAAAATATAGTGACGAAAACCTTTGCTAAAGAGGTCACTCCCGGTGAAGGGATCTCGGCTCTTTCCCCGTAGAATGAGGTGCAGGATATTCCAACTGAATACCTCGATGCAAAGCAAAAGTAATCGGCTATAGTGAAGTTATTGCCCTGACGCAAACTTTTTGTCCAAGGGGTCACTCCCGGTGAAGGGATCTCGGCCCTTGCCTCGTCGATTGAGGAGCAGGATATTCTAACTGAATACCACAATGCAAAACAAAAGAGAACGTCCTTGCAATAACAGCTTTTTGAAAAGTGTTCCAACAACATCAGATTAGGTTTGTTTTTAACTTGCATTGATCTGAATCAACGCAGTCCCAGTAATTGATCACACCAAAAAGAACGAAAATATACTGATGTACGTATATGCCATCCGCATTCGCCACTGGGTCCCGTCATTACCCGTTAGGTTAGCTAACTAACGACAGAGCGGGGACTAGACTAGCGCGGATGCAAAACATATACAACATCTACTAATATATATACCAATATATTATATTTCGCTCAAGACGTGATAAAATGCAACATCACAGAAATGTACAGCATCACAGAAACAATAAAGATATCTGGGATCCCCGGGTTTCACAGAGCCACTACTGAAACCCGACGTTCCCCTGGTCTTGTGGATAGCCTGTGCAATGAAATCCTAGACCCCTACGGGCGCGGCAAGTCACTCGCCAAAACCTGAAGCGAGGCAGCCCCCTTCAGCAACGTGATGGACCACCCAGCACTTCACGGAATCCGATAACTTGGGCACCCCTCCTGGGTCAACCTGTACCCCCTACGAGTGCGGCGAATAGCCCGCCAATCCTAGAGTGAAGCCCCCTCCGTCTCAATTCCATGAGATGCGGGCTTGTTGCCTTCTAGAATCCGGCTATCCGTACACCCCTCCGCGGGGCAATCCTAGTACAGAAAGTAAAATATATATACAACGGGTACATCGACCGCAACCTGGCCGTGCCCCAAAAATAATAATACAAACAGGCGGTGACGGCAGTCCACATGTCGGACGCTCGCCCCGCAAAATCAAATGTACATAATACAACAGAACTGTACTAGCATTGCATCCAGGCTATCCCCCACGACCGATCCGCAACATCACAGCAAAATCACAGAACATCAACGTGAATGTCACGTTCGCAAATCCGTCTAACCGGGCTATAGCAGTTAGACAGGATTTACCGATCAAGTGACATTCACGGTCGCAGATATAATGTAAATACTGTGAACCAATGTGTTTAAAATATCCGATCGATCAAATTTTAACAAGTGGGCCCCCAAGTACTACTGTAACACATCAAGAAATTCTGGGCCCAATATTAATATTCCAAACACCCTATTTTAAACCCAGAAATAAACTGAAGAAATATGATAAATGAATCTCACTATAGTGCGGCGGAACCGCGGCCCAATGGGGGTTTTGGCCGCGGTTCCGCGCTCTGATAGTCGATTCACTTTATCGTATTTCTACAGAATTCTTATATTTTCTAGTAGATCACTTTTCTGTAACCTGAAAAAATTTTGGATTTCAAAAAATTTCAACAGAAAACTGATGCAAACAAAACGCGGATTTTGGAATTTTGGTCGATCGAAAATGTAAACACATTAAACAAAGGTAGACTAAGTTAATGGCGAGGCTCTGATACCACTGTAAGTGCACGGCGGCGCCCCGGCCTCCATCCCGAGGCCAAAATACGGAAGCGGTGATATACTTAAATTTTTCATGAACTGGCACCACCGCGCACTAATACCCGGATCGAACCATTAACTAGTCCTAGCTAACTACAAGATGGGGAATAGAGATATACCGACTGATCCGAGTCCTCCGGTCTTCTCGTCATCGTCCCGATCTCCTGCGGAAGCTCCGGTCTCCACCTCGTTGCCGGAAGGGCACCACATCGCCTACCTCTTTTACGGGCTCCCACCTCAATACCGAGGCAACTCGGGCACGAAGCTGGCTAGTCGACGTGCCCAAGATTTGCTGTAGAATGTGGTGTAGAACTTGCGTCTTATTTGGGGTTCATGGAGATGCCATTTTGGTGGAGGGATAATACATGTAATTTTTGTGGAGCTATAGGATTTTTACAATGCCAAAAGAGATAAAATCCCACCACTACAAATATGGACAGCCCCATATTGCTTGGCCGGCCACAAGAGGTGAGGGAGAGGAGAGAAAGAGAGTGAGTATCAAAAATGAGAGAGGCCACACAATAAAGCATGAGGGAATCAAAAGAAATCATGAAGGAACATGATCACAATCACATCCACACTCAACCACTCATCAACAACCATGATTGCACCAAAACCAACACTCCAACAAGCTAATGATCACTTCCAAAAGTCATGCCATCATGAAGATAGAAGTCAAGCAAGGTCAATGGATGGTGCACCGTCATGATACAAGAATATGCAAAGACCCCCTCCACAAAAGCTTATTTGCACAAATGCAAATAAGCCCTCCTCCACTAATCTTCGGCCAATGAACGATACAAAGGAAATCGGCCGAAACGGAAAGCAAGCTGGCAACTCCAGAAAACTGGTCCCGTAATAAATTACAGGAAAACCCCGATACTGTGCATACACACCCGCATTTGTATTCCGACCGAAATACAAAAGCAATGAGACAAAGTCTACACTGTACTATACTAGGATCCGGCTTAAACCAAAGCCGGCTAGTAATATCTGTCCGATCCTGATCCGTGCAATACCGCACGTATCTGATCGAACCCTGCCATATATCCATACGGCCTCTAGTACAAACCGTCCGATCCTGATCCGTGCAATATCGCACATATCTGATCGGACCCTGCCATATCTCCATACGGCCTCTACAGCTTTTCGCCCGAAAGCATGAGTAACTGAATATGGGGCACTCTAAAGACTCGTCAACACCTTGGTTGTGGATTTAACCACTAGCACGTCAGAGGTATATGCCAATACGTAACGGGATACCAGGTATTGACTAAAAGGGACGTCTGTGAGCGAACTCAGCCAGACAACCCTACTGAGCCTGTCAGTGACAATATCCGTACAGTCCGGTCCGTTCGTCTATGAGCATCGCATGGCGGGCCTAGGGGGTTGGTAAAAGTCAGACCCCCAAAAGCGGTACAAGTCGTGTCGGAGTGTAGCCCAGAACACCCTGAGATACTACTGGAATACCTACCAGTAAATCTCCTTGCCTCGGCCGAGGGCTTCGCGTAATGGCTCTCCAAGACACAGCGTGACCTCACCCCCAATACCGGGAGAGACGAACCCCTGAAGATGCGCTCACTGCCTCCATGTGGCTCGGGACTGTACCCAACTAAAACCTGTTTGCATGACTCCTTTGAGCCGTGGTAGGGTAGTAATCAAAGTACAGTGGGAACTCACACAAGACAAATGACGATCCCCAGGTCGATGAACTAACCTGTACACATGTTACTAGGGAACTGCCATCTGACGTCTGCTATATGACCAACTAGCATGTTCCCGGCGAGTCCTGTCCGGTGTACTCATAACCCAATGAGCACCTGTATACATCATAGGTGATCCAACTGACACCAGTGGCTTGTGAGACCGGCCACCGCCCCTCGTCGGGGTCTCGACTGTATACACTAGTCTACTCTGGAGTATCGATGCCCTGTCTCGAAACTCTCACGACTAGGGACTATTTAAGGATATGCTTATAGACTGCCAGCTCCCACGTATATGATCGCCCTCATACTGCTGGTGGTCAAGCAAGAATCCTAGGGGCTCTACCAACGTGTAATAGCAACCTGTAAGGTCACCTAAAGCAGTACACGATAATAAAGGTAAATCAGATAGCATACTATCATCTCGAGTAAGATTGTCCTATCGGGATAGGTCCTCCCTCAATCATTACAATCACGTGCCTGTGATCCAATAATTGACTCTGAGGGCACTATCTCCAACACAAATCTTCAATAGATAAGAATTTGTAATCATTAGTATTCATCATCACTATCAATTGGATCGATTCCGACAAGCCTCTTTACAAATCTTGATAATTCAAACGATTTGGACATTTTCTTGATCTTTAGTAATTCTTGATTTTAGATTTATTTCTTGATGATTCTTGAAACTAAAATCTCTTGAATATTGAATCTTTTTCTGTTATCCTTTAATTTTCAACTCAATTAAAACAATTTCGAACAAATCACACTTTCTCAGTGGACGATCCGTTCTCATTGACGAAACTACAATAGACACCGTCAATTGATTGCGGTATAAATTTCTTTAGTTGTGATCTTTACACTTTTCAAAACACGACATATGAAGATGATTCAATTAGGCAGCAATGGCAAGAAGGATCCGAATGGATTTGAGCATAGCCACTGGAGAAAAGGTTTCGTCATAGTCCAAGCCGGGTCTTTGACGAAAACCCTTTGCAACAAGTCTAGCCTTATAGGTTTCAACCTGTCCATCTACACCAATCTTTTTTTTGAAGATCCATTTGCAGCCTACGGGTTTTACCCCTTCTGGAGCAATGTCCAAAGTCCATACTCTGTTGGTGTACATGGACTCTATCTCGGTCCGCATTGCATCCATCCATCTTACCGAGTCAGCGCTCTGAATGGCCTGCTGGAAGTTAGTCGGCTCATCATTATCAATGATGCAATCCTCTCTATCCCCATCTACGAGAAAACCGTAGTATCTCTCAGGCGGATGAGACAGCCTACTACTCCTGCGGATAGGTGCGGGAATGTCCTGTTCATTTGAAACTTCTGGTTCCACCAAGCTTTCAGTAATAGCTTGTGGTTCTGGAATTTCTTCCAGTTCTATTGCGCTCCCACTTGTTTCTTTTTCTAAAAACTGATGTTCGAGAAAGTGGGCATGACGAGAAACAAAAACCTTTTGTTCCTCTGCGTAATAGAAAAGATACCCCTGGAGTTCTTTGGGTATCCCACAAACTTACACAGTACTGAGCATGCCTCAAGTTTGTCCGCATGCTGCTTTCTAACAAAAGCTGGACATCCCCATATCTTCAAATACTAAAGATAGAGTTTCTTCCCACTCCATATCTGATATGGTGTGGTAGGCACAGTCTTGGTAGGAACTTTGTTTAAAAGATATGCAGCTGATTCCAGTGCATAGCCCCAGAACGATCGCGGTAACTCAGCGTTACTCGTCATGGAACGTACCATATCCAATAGGGTTCGGTTCCGTCTCTCCGATACACCGTTGTGTTGTGGATTGTATGGAGGAGTAAGCTGAGAGAGAATTCCATTCTCTTTTAGGTAATCCAGGAACTCGGTACTCAAGCATTCACCACCTTGATCAGATCTCAGTGTCTTGATACTTTTTCCGGTTTATTTTTCCACTTCATTTTTGTATTCCCGGAATTTCTCAAAGGCCTCGAATTTATGTTTCATTAAGAAAATATGTCCATACCTAGAGAAATCATCCGTAAAAGTAATGAAATAGGAATAACCACTTCTTGCATGTGTAGACATTGGACCACACACGTCGTTGTGTATGAGTCCCAAGATCTCGCTCGCTCTTACTCCGTGTCCAGTGAACGGAGTCTTTTTCATCTTTCCTCTGAGATATGATTGACAAGTTGCATAAGATTGATATTCGAACGGATCCAAATATCCTTCTTTATATAACTTGGTTAACCTTGTCTCATTAATGTGACCTAGTCTATAATGCCATAAGAAAGCATGATTTAATTCTAGAGACTTTCTTTTGTGTGTATTCTGGATATTGAAAATCTGCGGTTGGTTTAACACATATATACCGTTGCTTAATGTACCCGTCCCAATCAAACTATGATTAAGGTGGATGTTTACAATATCGCTTACAAATGCAAAATCATAACCTTCTTTAGACATTAAAGATACAGATATGATATTACAAGTCGAACTGGGTACAAAATAACAGTTGCGCAAAACCAAAAACATGTCCAGTAGTCAATCCGAAGTGATATTCCCCTATGAACACAGCATCCATGATTACTCCGTTTGCAACTCTGAGGGTCATATCACCCGCCTTCAACACTCTACGGCTTCTCAGTGTATGCAAAGAATTACAGATATGAAATCCTGATCTGTTATCCAACACCCAGAAAGTAGAGTTGATTGACAGACAGTTTTCAATTACATACACACGTGAAGCCGAAGCCACAACTTGCTTCGGGTCCTGGTTCTTGGCCCTCCAAACCCTGCAATTTTTCTTCTAGTGTCCCTTCTTATGACAATATAATCATTCTTCCTTTCCCACTGTACGTCCCGCCACTTTTGCCTTTCCTTTGGCTTCCACCTTACTAACACCGCCCCTCGGTTTGGTGGGGGCCTTCTTCTTCTTTCCTTTGGCTTTCGCCTTGGACCTAGAAGAGGAAGCACCACCAACAAACAGAGGGGGTGTTTCCCTGGCTTTCTGCAGGGTGCCCTCTGCACTTCTCAACATGTTAAGGAGTTCCGGAAGTTCAACTTCTTTTCCCTGAATATTAAAATTCAAGATAAACTGAGTGTAGGTGGAAGGAAGGGACTGGAGAATCAAGTATGTGTATAGCTCGTTCTCTAACGTGGTCCCAAGGTCCGCGAGCTCCTCAATGTAGCCAATCATCTTAAGGACGTGTTCCCCTACAGATGATCCGATGGCCAACCACGGTTGAAATAGCTTCTTCGAGGTCTCGTATCTTGCGATACGAGATTGCTCTCCATATAATTCCTTGGTATGGAGAAATATGGATTCAAGATCCATATTCTCGTGCCGCCTCTGGTGTTCATTGTCTATGGAGGCCAGCACGAGGCACTTGGCTTTCGCGCTATCAATCTCCAAGGTCTTACGGATTTCCTTATCCGCGACACTGGATTCTGGACCTGGGACGATGGGGGCTTTAGTAGTAAGCAGATACCCCAATTTGTCATAAGCGATCACCATCTTGACATTCCTGAACCAATCTTTATAGTTTGGCCCTATCAATATGTTTTTATCTAATAATAACTTAAGGCTCGTCATGTTTGGTCGCTGCAATTAGGAGAGAGAGAAGAAACACTTTAGCATGATGGTCTTGCAAGTTTAGAGTGGTTTTTAGTTTATCTAAACAGGATGGCTCCCACTGTTTCTCGAATCCTTCCTCAAACCATAAAAGAAGAATTAGTCAGAATTAATCTCACCGTAAAATTCTTGCTTAACCGTTGAGCCAGGCCAGTGTCGGTACTTCGAGGGAGGTTTTACGACGCTTTCGTGAAGTTCCTTAATTAAAGAACCTCTTTTCCCTGGGGGCGTAGCCCCGCTAACACCTTTCTCGACACCTACTTGGTTTATAGCATTGATCGTTAAGTGAAAATTCTCCCGAGGAGTAGCATATACTCACAGTAGGATCGGGATCCAAATATCATCGTGTGATAAAGTTGAAGGAATCCTACCAAAATTATCACACTCTAAATGGTATGCAACACTAGCAAGTTTCCGTTTCTTTAGAAACTCCCGATATGGATTTTTGCCCCATGCTCTTATGACCTTGACGAAGGCCAACATATCATAAGTCACATGTCAAGTTCTACCCGTCATTATCCATGTTAATTTGAACCCACCCATACATACTCTTGACGAAGGCTAAAATAGCAGTACGACTGTCTCAAACCAACGCATCTATCTATGCTATAGAAAAATATTCAGTAGTTACCAATCACTATGCCTTGGCGAAGGTCAAAATACACAGTTTGAATACTACTGAACATTTAACTGAAATGACGGAGGGCTACGATTGGTTCTGGCGAAACCGTGAACGTAGTGAACTTGATATAATCGAAGGAACCTGATAGCTTTTAAAAGGAGCGGTTTAAGCTCCGCATTTTAAAAGTTTTGTTGTTTGGAAAAAACCGAGTGGTTTTGAAATTGTTCTAATGATTCAACTTTGGTTTATTTTCTTAGCATTAATTTAATACAGTCCCATCAATTAATCCTACCATTGCAGAAAACAACGAAAATATAACGTTCTCTTATGCCATCCGCATTCGCCACGGGGCCGCGTCATCACCCGTTAGGTTACTTAACTAACGACAGAGCGGGGGCTGGACTAGCGCGGATGTAAAACATAAGCAACATCTACTAGATATCATATATAGATATATACATTCGTCAGATGCAATGATAGTTATTCCAGATCATAGATGAACACATTGGATATGCTAGGAATCCGCGTTTCGTTTGAGCCTGCAACGAAAGACGGATTACACGGTAGTGATGAATAGCCAAACCTCATCCTAGACCCCAACGGGTGAGGCAAACTACCCGCCAAATACCCGAAGTGAAGCAACCTCCCTCAACAAAGTGAGTAGGCCACTCGGCACTTCAAAATACCCGGTAGTTTGTGCACCCCACCTTGGGTCTATCCTAGGAGCAGAAAATAGCAAAAGAAAAAATATACAATGGTGGCTACAACCTCAACCCGGATGTGCGACCATAAAATAATATTACATCAATTTACAATTTATATCAAATGAAAGATAAAACGCTCTTCTCACATCCCCGACTATTCATCCACGACAATCCAACAAGTTCATATACTTAAACCAATATCACAGATCACAGATATGTGCAACCCCCACTAATCGACGTATAGCGATTAGCAGACGTTCAACATATATAACACATCACAGATATAATCCGATTAACTAAAGTTTATAGAATTCCGATCAATAACCATATTTAAATCTACTCTAAGTACAATACTGTACACAATAATTCCTGAGCAGAAACAAAATATCCCAGAAAACACAAAACCAACACAGATAGCACCAGGAAAAATTTGGACCAACTCGGAGTCGACTCGGCCGCGGATCCGCGGATCAACGCTTAGTTCGGCCGCGGTTCCGCGGTGGTCTGACCGAGTTAGGCGCCCAAATTTCTTCAGTGTTCAAGAAAAAGCCTGCACGTATTTTTCAGGTCTCTAAAAATATTTTTAGACCCGTTTTAAAAATCGACAGAAAAGGCAACTTTTGTTCGTGTTTTCGGGATTTTTCCGTGATCAAAGTTCTAAAGACTTTGCTAACATGTTAGTTATGGTTTAGCTAGGCTCCGATACCACTGTAAGTCTATGTTACCCACCCCGGTAGTTTACGGGAAGGCGGAATGGGTAAAAATCAAATTTTTCATAGTAAGGTAACATAGACAAGCCATAAGGATCTTTGCTAAACACTCACTAATAAACTAACTAGGAGTGTTAATTACTAGGTTAGATGATTATACCTCAAGCTTGAACTCCTTCTTCTCCTTGTTGTGCTTCTCCTTGCACTGAGCTTCTTGGAGTGGTTGTGGATGATGCCTCCTCACCGATTTCTCAACGTCAAAGAAGATCCACCCGAAGGTCTCTACCTTGAGCTCCAACTTCTATAATGAAGTAACTAGATTGCTTGGTGTGCTAAACTAAGAACCCTAGAGTGAGTAGAGAAGGATTTTGGTGGCTTGATCTCAACAACTC
Source organism: Agapanthus africanus (assembly GCA_030015575.1). Classification (NCBI taxonomy): domain Eukaryota; kingdom Viridiplantae; phylum Streptophyta; class Magnoliopsida; order Asparagales; family Amaryllidaceae; genus Agapanthus; species Agapanthus africanus. The sequence continues at coordinate 541,107,181 of CM057348.1, forward strand.
ATGAGACATATTGGGCTTGAGAGAGGAGGAAGGAGAGGAGAGAGCTTAAGAGAGAGAATGTCTACTTGATAAATGAAGAGTAAGCTCTCATATTAGGAAAAAAAATAATAAGTTTTATTTAGATAATTGTCATGGTTGATGTTGATTTGACCATTATCATGTCACATTTAATGCTAAGCAAAATATCTTTTGCTCAACAAAAAATATCTAAGTCAACAATGGTCAACATGGTCAACATGGTCAAACCAAATTAGCCATAACACAATTATCTCTAATAAAAATTAGTAATCAATTTCCTCTACCTCATAATGGTTTTAATCAAGTCATTGGTCAAAACCCTAATGAGGTGTCTCCTTCTCTGCCTCTGTCAACTGTATATACATACCCGCATCCGTGTTCCAAAGAACACGAATACAATAAGACTGAACCAACCCAAAAACAAATACTAAGATCTGGCTTAAACCAAAACCCACTAGTATCAACTGCCCGAACCCCAAATGTGCACAAGTACGCGTATGTGAACGAACCCCGTCGTAAAACCATACGACCTCTACTACGTTTCGCCTAAAGGTGAACAACCCTCTGTGTGGGACTCTAAAGACTCGACACTAAGATGGCAATGGGTTTAACCACAGACCGCAAGCGGTACTACCTGTACGTAACGGTCCCCACGTAGATGTCGATAAGAAGGTAGATAAGGAAAACCCTTCCGAACTCCTACAGAGCCTGAACGTGACAATCTCCGTACAGTCTGGTCTGTTCGTCTAAGAGTATCGCATTTCGCGCCTAGGGGGGCAGTAAATGTCAGCCCCTAATAGCGGTATAAATCGTGTCGGAGTGTAGCCCAAAACACCCTGAGAAACTACTGGAGTACCTACCAGTAAAACTCGCTTGCCCTGGACAGGGACTTTGTGTAATGGCTATCCAAACACAGTGTGATATCAGCCCCCAATACCAGGAGAGGCGAATCCTATCTAACCGCCACTTCCTCCAAGTGCTTCGGGACTGCACCCAACTACTACCTATTTGTACGAATCAATAGAGCCATGGTAGGGTAGTAATCTAAGAACGGTGCGAACACACTTGAGGCGAAGCAGCAGTGTCAAGTCAACGGACTAAGCTGTACTCATGTCACCTGGGAAATGTTAATTGGCGATAGGTATAGTACCAACCAACAGTTCCCGACAAGTCCTGTCCAGTGTACTCGTAACCTAACGAGCACCTGCATACTATCTCCAGTACGACGTACTGATGGCTGTGGGACAGACCATCTCCCCTCCCGGGATGAGAAGCGTATACACTAGTCTACTTTTGAGTATCGATGTCATGTCTCGATAATCCTACGACTAGGGACATGTATAAGAATGTGCTTATAGACTACCCAGCCCACACTACTGTGACTGCCATCATAACGCTGGTAGTCAAGCAAAATCATAAGGGCTCTATCAATATGTATTAGTGATATGTTAAAAGAAACATACACACATATTAAGATAGATACAAACCAAGTAGCATATTAGTATATCGAGCAAGATTGTCATAAATCCGTGTATATATCCCAAGCTTCCAAAATGTAATATACAAACTAGTAATATAAAATAATGGCCTCTAGGGCATATCACACTAACAATAGAGAATGATCAAGAGCTCTATGAATCAGAACAAATGTGAAGGGTTAGAGCATGAGGGAGGAAGAGAGGAAATTAGGAGAGAGAGTGAGTGAAAAATGAACTAGAGATAATGGATAATGGTTGAGAGAATGGCTAAGTCTCTACACAATAATTCAAGCATGGATTATTTAACTCACAAAATAATCACCCATACTTGAATAGTAACCAAAAATGACTAAACAATACCAAGCCATGCATTCAACCATTCCTCAAGTGTCTCCCAAAATTCCACCTCATTAATCCTTTTCCAAAAAAAGATAAATCAAGTAATGAGGTGTCTCCTTCTAGAAGCTCATTCTTGTGAAATTACAAGAATGCCCTCACCGTATATACATACCCGTATTCGTATTCTGAAAAATATGAATACAATGAGACAGGAATAATACAATAATATATTATTAGGATCCGGCTTAAACCAAAACCCACTAGTATTATCTGTCCGAACATCATCCGTGTAACCAGTACACATATGTGATTGAAACCCTGTCGTAAGACCATACGGCCACTACATCGTCTCGCCTAAACCAAGGAAATCCTCTGTGTGGGACTCTAAAGACTTGACAGTATGCTGGCAGTGGGTTAACTACAAGTGCGTCAGCGGCACTAGCTGTACGTAACGGCAACCCAGGTACATGTCGAAAAGAAGGCCGACGAGCGAACTCATCAGAACCCCTACTAAGCATGTCCATGACAATTTCCATGCAGTCTGGTCTGTTCGTCTGAGAGTATCGCATGTAAGGTCTAGGGGGTGGAAAACGTCAAACCCCTAATAACCAGAACAAATAGTTAGATTTAAGTGGCTCTGATACCAGTGTAAGTCTATGTTGCACACCCCTAATAACCAGAACATAGACTTACACTGGTATCCGAGCCACATAAACCTAAAATAGCTTGTTAGCAAATAGTTAGAACTTTAATCGAAAGAATTTTTTCCCGAAATCAATTTCTGGACCATGCTTGCTGTCGAAATTTTAAACTGTTCAAAAAAATATTATCAGAGGTCTTAAAAATACAAGCAGGGTTTTATAGGAACACAGAAGAAATTTCAGGCAGTGATCAGTCAAGACCTCTGCGGAAATGCGGCCAAACTCAGTGTTTGGCCGCCGAACCGCAGCCGAGTCAGGGCCGAGTCACTGCAAATTTCTTCTGTGGGTCTTGTGTTATGGAATATGATTTCTGGAATATTTTTTTCTATCCAGAATTGTTTGTGTTCTGGATTGTTCATGGGGTAGACACGAATTTGTTATTCGATCGAAATTCTAAGTTATTTGGCTAATCGGGTTTTCTGTGTTTGTATATATGTGTTGTTAAATGTCTCTTAATCGCTATACATCGATTAGTGGGGGTTGCATATATCTGTGATCTGTGATCTGTGATGGTTTGTGTATATGGACTTTTGGATTGTCGTGAATGAATAGCCGGGGGATGCGAGAAGAGAGTTTTTCTTTTCTTTCATTCATGTAAAATTTGTAAATAGATGTAATATTATTTTGCAGGGCACATCTGGGTTAAGGTTGTAGCCACCGTTGTATTATTTCTTTTTACTGTTTTTGCTCCTAGGATAGACCCAAGGTGGGGTGCACAAACTACCGGGTTCTTGAAGTGCCGAGTGGCCTACTCATTTTATTGATGGAGGTTGCTTCACTTCGGGAATTTGGCGGGTAGTTTGCCGCACCCGTAGGGGTCTAGGATGGGGTTTGGGCTATTCATCACGACCGTGGAATCCGTGTTTCGTTACAGGCTTAAACAAAACACGGAAATCCTAGTATATCCAATATATTAATATGTGATTCTGTGATCTGGAATGCTTATTATTGCGTGAGACGAATGGCTATATATATATATATATATATATATATATATATATATTATATATAATAAATATTACTTGTGTTTTGCACCCGTGCTAGTCCACCCTACTAAGCGTACGTTCTATTTTCGTTTCTTTTGTTGCAATGATAAGGTTAATTGATGGGACCGCATTAATTCTAATTAATGCAAGGAAATAAACATAAAATCTGATGTCGTTGGAACAATTACAAAACCACTCGGTTTTCTTCAAAAAGCATTTTTTAAAAGTGGAGCTTAAACCACTCCTTTTCAAAAGCTATCAGGTTCCTTCAACTATATCAAGTTCATTACGATAACGGTTTTTCGCCAAAAACCAGTCGTGGCCCTACATCATTTCAGATAGGTATCTACTAGTATTCATGCTATGTGTTTTGTCCTTCACCAAGGCATAGTGTTTGGTAGCTAGTGGGTGCTTATCTGTGGCATAGATAGTTGCATTAATTTAGGACAGGCGTACAGCTGTTTTGGCCTTCGTCATGGGCTTGTACGAATGGGTCTAGGTTAATCTGGATAATGACGGGTTAAACTTAACTTGTGAATTATGATGTTTTGACCTTCGTCAAGGTTGTAAGCGCACGGGGCAAAAATCACATCGGGAGTTTCAAACATAAAGGAAATTTGCTAGTGTTGCATACCTTCTTGAGTGTATTGTTTTTGGTAGGCTTCCTTCAAATTCATCACACAATGATAGTTGGGTCCTAATCCTATTGTGAGTATCCGCTACTCTTCGGGAAACAATTTCACTTAACGATCAATGCTATAAACCAAGTAGATGTCCAGCGAGGCTACGCCTCCAGGGAAAATATGTTATATAATTAAGGAACTTCGCGAAAGCGTTGGAAAATCTCCCTCGAAGTACTGACACTAGCATGGCCGAAAGGTTAAGCAAGTATTGTGGCGTGCGATTAATCCTGACTAATTCTTCTTTTAGGGTTTGAAGAAGAATTCGAGGAAACGGTGGGAACCATCCTGTTTAGATAAACTAAAAACCAATCTAAACTTGCAAGAGCATATACTGAGGGTTTATTTTCTCTCTCTCCTAATTGCAGCGACCATGACGGGACTTAAGCTAATATTAGATAAAAATAAACTCGTTGGACCAAACTATAAAGACTGGCTGAGGAATGTCCAAATGGCTCTTACATATGATAAGGTCTCATACATCCTCACGGCGAAATCTCCCTCTGTTCCCGGTCCAGAATCCTCGGTCGCGGACATTGAGGTCCGTAAGACCTGGGATCTTGATTGCGCGAAAGCCAAGTACCTCGTGCTGGCCTCTATGGATAATGAACATCAGAGGCGGCACGAGAAGATGGACCTTGCTTCCATCTTCCTCCATACCAAAGAATTATATAGAGAGCAATCTCGTATCGCAAGATACAAAACCTCGAAGAAACTATTTCAAGCGAGGTTGGCTATCGGATCATCTATTGGGAACCACGTCCTGAAGATGATTTCTCTCATTGAACAGCTCGCGAACCTGGGAACCAGGTTGGAAAATGAGTTATACATCGACTTGATCCTACAGTACCTTCCCTCTACCAATGCCCAGTTCATATTGAATTTCAATATGAACAATTTGGAAGTTTCACTTCTTGAGCTCCTCAACATGTTGAGGATGGCAGAGGGCACCTTGAGCCAAAGCAAGGAAACACCCACTCTATTTATTAGAGGATCTTCTTCTGCTAGATCCAGGGCTAAGGCCAAGGGGAAGAAGAAGAAGGCCCCTACCAAGCCAAGGGGAGGTGTGCAGAAGGTGCAGGGAAAGGAAAAGATTGGGGGGAAGACACAAAGGAAGAGTGCTTATATTGTCGGAAGAAGGGTCATTGGAAAAAAGAACTGCAGGGCCCTAAAGGCCAAGAATCAGGACACGAAGCAAGTTATGGCTTCGACTTCAGGTGTGTTCGTGATTGAAAACTGCTTTTCTATAAACTCTACTTCATGGGTATTGGATACCGGATCAGGATCTCACATCTGTAATTCTTTGCAGAAGCTGAGAAGCCGTAGATTTTTGAGTAAAGGTGATATGACCCTCAAGATTGGCAACGGAGCCAATGTGGAAGCTGTTGCAGTAAAAGAATACCACCTTGGATTGGAGAGTGGACATATTTTGTTTTTGCATAACTCCTTTTGTGTACCCAGTATGGTGTGTAATATTATATCGGTATCTTTATTATCAAATAAAGGATATAATTTTGCTCTTGTAAGCAATGTTATCAACATTCACCTAAATCAGGAAATGGTTGGGTCGGGTACACTTAGCAACGGAATATACGTTCTCAATCAACATCAAGTTTTCAGCATCCAAAAAAAACTAAAAAGAAAAGCTCCATAATCAAACCAAACTTTTCTATGGCATTGTAGAATCGGTCATATCAATGAAACACGACTGACTAAGTTACTTAAAGAAGGATACTTAGATCCGTTTGAGTATCAATCATATGCAACTTGTCAATCATGTATCATAGGAAAGATGACAAAATCTCTGTTCACTGGATATAGAGAAAGAGCCACTGAGCTCCTGGGACTCATACACAGCGACGTGTGTAGGCCAATGTCTATACATGGACGAAGTGGCTATTCCTACTTCATTACTTTCACAGATGATTTCTCTAGGTATGGACATGTATTCTTAATGAAACATAAATTCGAGGCCTTTGAGAAATTCCAAGAGTATAAGAATGAAGCGGAAAAGCAAACCGGCAAAAGTATCAAGATGCTCCGTTCCGATCGGAGCGGTGAATACTTAAGCGCTGAGTTCCTGGAATACCTAAAAGAGAATGGAATTCTCTCTCCGCTTACTCCTCCATACACACCACAACACAACGGTATATCAGAAAGACGGAATCGCACCTTACTTGATATGGTGCATTCCATGATAAGTAATGCTGAGTTGCCGCCCTCTTTCTAGGGTTATGCACTGGAATCTGCTGCATACCTATTGAACAAAGTTCCAACTAAGTCTATGCCTACCACTCCATATGAAATGTGGAGTGGGAAGAAACCCTGTCTTAAGTATTTGAAGTTATGGGGATGTCCTGCCTTTGTCAAAAAAGTTCATCCAGACAAACTCGAGGCACGTTCAATATTGTGTAAGTTTGTAGGATACTCTAAGAATTCTAGGGGGTATTATTTCTATCACGCTGAGGAACAAAAGATCTTTCTTTCTCATCATACCCGCTTCATGGAAACTCAATTTCTCGAAAAAGAGATAAGTGGGAGCGCGGTAGAGCTGGAAGAAATTCCAGAACCACAAACTATTACTGAAAACTTAGTGGAACCTGAGATTTCAATGGAACGGGATGTACCCACGGCACTCCACAGATCTAGTAGGCAGTCTCATCCGCCCGAGAGATACTACGGTTTTCTCGTAGATGGGGATTGAGAAGATTTCATCATCGACGATGATGTGCCGACTAGTTTTCAGCAAGCCATCACGAGTAAAGACTCGGTAAAGTGGTTGGATGCTATGCGATCCGAGATGGAATCCATGTACAAAAACAAAGTTTGGACTTTGGATTTTGCTCCTACTGGGGTAAAACCCATAGGATGCAAATGGATCTTCAAAAAGAAGATTGGTGTAGATGGTCAGGTAGAAACCTACAAAGCTAGACTTGTTGCTAAAGGTTTTCGTCAAAGACCATGATTGGACTATGACGAAACTTTTTCACCAGTGGCTATGTTTAAATCCATTCGGATCCTACTTGCCATTGCTACCTTCCATGACTATGAGATCTGGAAGATGGATGTTAAAACCGCCTTTCTAAATGGAAGTTTAGAAGAGTGTGTTTTCATGGATCAACCAAAGGGCTTCATAGATAGTGGGAGCAGTGGGAAGGTGTGCAAGTTGCTCAAATCCATTTATGGATTAAAGAAGGCATCGCAGATTTGGAACATCTGCTTTGATGAGACGGTCAGAGAATTTGACTTTATCAAAAATGTGGATAAACTTTGTATTTATAAGAAGATTTTAGGGAGAACAGTGGTGTTCCTCGTTTTATACCTTGATGACATTCTCCTGATAGGAAATGATATTCCTATGCTCAAATCGGCTAAGCTGTTCTTGTCACACAAGTTCTCTATGAAAGACCTGGGTGATGCCTCGTACATTCTGGGGATTAAGATCTATCATGATAGATCTAAAAGAATGTTGGGACTTTCACAGTCGAGGTACATTGACACCGTACTAAAGAGGTTTAGTATGGATGATTCTAAGCACGACAATTTTCCCGCTTGTCACGGAATCACCCTCTCCAAAGACATGTCTCCCAAGACTGATGAGGAGAGGGCTCGCATGAGCATAATACCTTATGCTTCGGCGGTAGGGTCGATAATGTATGCGATATTATGTACCAGACCAGATGTAGGTTAAGCACTTAGCGTGGTAAGCAGGTATCAGACTAACCCAGGTAAGAAACATTAGATAGCAGTAAAGAACATTCTTAAGTACCTCAGAAGGACTAAAGAGATGTTCCTAGTGTACGGTAATGGGGACCTCCAGATCGAGGATTTTCCGAATCTGGCATCCAAAGTGACAAGGATGACTCTAAATCTGTCTCGGTTTATGTGTTTACGCTCAACGGAGGGGCGGTCTGTTGGAAGAATTCCAAACAGGATACCGTAGCAGACTCGATGATGGAGGCTGAGTATATCACAGCAAGCGATGCTGCAAAAGAGGCAGTCTAGATCAGGAAGTTCTTTTCTGAACTTCAGGTGGTTCCATCTATTACTAATCCAATACCTTTATATTACGATAACAACGGTGCCATGGCTTTGGCAAAGGAACTACGGTCCCATCAGAAATCCAGACATATCTTGAGGCGGTATCACCTGATCAGGGAGATCGTAGATCGCCCGGAGATCGAGGTGCGGAGAGTTTATGTTAGGAATATGTATGCCCTAGAGTCCATTATTGTATAATATAGTGGATGCATGGACATATATATAGAGGACTTTCTTGCTCGACATGATAGTATGCTATCTGGTTGCCTTTATCTTAACATGTTCACTGGTATTACTGTACTGTCTCTCATATACATGTTGATAAAGCCCTTAGGATGTTAGCTTGACTACCAGGACTATGATGCGGATCATACTACTGGGACCTGGGTAGTCCACAAGCACATCCTTCAATTATTCCTAGTTGAGGGAATATCGAGACAGGGCATCAATATTCCAGAGTAGACTAGTGTATACGTTTCTTGATCCTGTATGGGGCGATGGTTGATCCCATATCCATTGGTATTTGAGATCAAAGATTGTACGCAGGTGCTCATTAGAGAATGGGTACACCGAACAGGACTCGCCAAGAACTCCTAGATGGTTCTATACCTATCGTCAGATAGCAATTCTCTGGTGGCACTGGTACAGGTTAGTCTGTAAACCCGAGATCGTCATAGTGTCTTGTGTGGTTCCTACTGTGCTTTGATTTCCTCCCTACCACGGCTCAAAGGAGTCTTGCAAACAGGTGGATTTTGGGTACAGTCCCGAGTCATATGGAGGCAATGAGCGATAGGAGGGGTTTCGTCTCTCCCAGTATAGGGAGTTGATGTTGCGCTATTCTCGATTGGCTATAACAGGAAGTCCCTGTCCAAGGTTGTTGATGAGATTTACTGGTATGCGTTATCAGTAGTTTCTCATACCGTTATAGCCACACATCGGCATGACTTATCAAGTTATTAGGGTCTGAGGATTCCACCCCAAGACTCGATATGCGACATATCAGGCGAAGAGACCGAACTGTACGGTAAGTGTTACCTATATTCTTCATGGGAGTTTGGACAAGCTTGCTTGTTGATCTTCTATTCGCTCAATACCTAGGTAGCCGTTACGTCCAGCTAGTACCACTAATGGCTTGTGGATAACTGATGTGATCATTACCTACTGCTGGCGTATTGACGAGTCTTTAGAGTCCCACATATAAGTTTCCTTGTTCAAGCAAAAATAAGTAAGGCACATATGTTGATATGTGCCGGGGGCCTGATTAAATACGAGTATGAGATACCGTATTCTAATCTGGCGGTTATTTGTTATCCGTTAGGTTATATGTGATATAACCAGATTATTGAATCAAGTGTTGATTTGATAATGTGATAAACAGATAAAAGATATTAGTCGGTTATATATGATATAACCGGATTATTAAATCAAGTGTTGATTTAATAATAGGATATATATTTATATTTGATATAACTATATATTAACTAATATTATTGCTCACTAATTATTTGCTTATCTTTATATATATATATATATATATTAATATATATGTGATATATATAAATATATTATATGAAGCATGGAAGGATTTTCTGTTTTGTGAAAATAGAAAAGGAGGTGGAAAATGAGAGCATGGGTGTATTATGGCTTGGTGATTATTTTATTCTACATCTTACACTATTGAAGCATGGTTACAATTCTATATTGATGGATATTGGTTGCTTCAATAATGTGAGGGTTTTTTAAGCCATACAACACTTGGTTATTTTTCTAGACTTGCTCATTTTTGCTCTTGAGCTCATGTGATGAGTTCTCCTCTCTAGTTCTCTCCATCTTCTTCACCTCCACCTCCAAGCTCAATCCCTTACATGAGTTGTGAACCCTTGAGCTTGTGAGAACCCTAGTGAGCAAATAACACCCCGACTACACTAGATTAGCACTTTGGTGTAGTGTGTTTCCTTCACAAAAGAGTTTAGTGAAGAGGTAGCTTGGATTAGTCAAGCTTCGGGTGGATCATCTTCGGCTCGAAGATTGCAAAGGAAGCTCAATCCAATTTCAAGTGGAGCGTAGTGGAGTCGCGTGGACTACTACACGGAGCTTTAGAAGAGAAGGACATGATCTACAAATGTTGTAGCCTCCATCTCTTAGTATAGTTTATGATATCATGCTTAAAACCCTAATCATCTAGTTTAAGATCTTGGTTAGTGTTGATTAGCACCCTAAAAAATTTTAAATTGGCATGCTTGATGCCAGTAAAACCCAATGGTGGTGCTAATAAACACTTTCAGTGGACACAAAAGACAACACGGCAGATCCACTCACCAAAACCATCCCTCAAGTCTAGTTCGAGAAACTGTTCGAGATGTTGGGCATGCGGTACACCAGCTACTGGGTCTAGTGCAGGCAGTGGGTACTTATTGCACCAATTACAGGCCTTAGTGCAAGTGGGAGATTGTTGGATATGTATGCCCTAGGGGCCTTCATTGTATAGGATGCTAGGGATATATATGTATAGGACAATCTTGCTCGATATGATAGTATGCTATTTGGTTTGTCTTTATCTTAACATGTTATGTGTTTTACTTTGTATTTCATATCTTTTATACATGTTGATAAAGCCCGTAGGATCTTTGCCTGACTACCTGCGTTGTTATGGCGATCATACTTGTGGGAACTGGGTAGTCAATAAGCACATCCTTAAAAGTGTCCCTAGTCGTAGGAGTATCGAGACGGGGTATCGATACTCTGGAGTAGACTAGTGTATACGTATCTAGACCCAGACGAGGGGCGATGGATTGGTCCCGCAACCATTGGTGACGTGCAACTAAGATTGTATACAGGTGCTCACTGGTTGTGAGTACAACGGACAGGACTCCCCGATAACTGACTAGATGGTATTATACCTAGCATCAGATAGCAGTTCTCTGGTGTCATGAGTGCAGATAGTCTGTCGACCTGAGGTCGTCATTTTTCTCGTGTGAGTTCCCACTGTGCTTTGATTACTACCCTACCACGGCTCAAAGGAGTCGTGCAAACAGGTTTTAGTTGGGTACAATCCCGAGCCACATGGAGGCAGTGAGCAACTGTTGGGGATTCGTCTCTTCCGGTATAGGGAGTCGATGTCGCGCAGTGATCTGTTGGTCAACACCATAAGTCCCTGACCAGGACGGATTAAGAATTACTAGTGATTGGACTAGTAGGTTCTCGGATGGTCTTGAGCCACACCGATACGACTTGTCTGGTTATTAGGGGTCTGACATTTTCCACCCCCTTAGGCCTTATATGCGATACTCTCAGACGAATAGACCAGACTGCACGGAGATTGTCACGGACAGGTTCAGTAGGGGTTTGGATGAGTTTGCTTATCGTCCTTATTTTCGACATGTACCTGGGTTGCCGTTACGTACAGCTAGTGCCGCTGACGGACTTTTCGTTAAACCCACTGCCAGCGTACTGTCGAGTCTTTAGAGTCCCACACAGAAGGATTCCCTGATTCAAGCGAGATGATGTAGAGGCCGTATGGTCTTACGGGTGGAAAACATCAGACCCCTAATAACCAGACAAGTCATGTCGGTGTGGTTCAAGACCATCCGAGAATCTACTGGTCCAACCATAAGTAATTCTCAATCCGCCCTGGCCAGGGACTTATGGTATTGACCAACCGATCACTGCGTGACATCGACTCCCTATACCGGTAGAGACGAATATCCAACAGTCGCTCACTGCCTCTATGTGGCTCGGGACTGTACCTAACTAAAACCTGTTTGCACGACTCCTTTGAGCTGTGGTAGGGTAGTAATCAAAGTACGGTGGGAACTCACACGAGAAAAATGACGACCTCAGGTCGACAGACTATCTGCACTCATGTCGCCAGAGAACTGCTATCTGACGCTAGGCATAATACCATCTAGTCATTTCTCGGCGAGTCCTGTCCGGTGCACACGCACCCAGTGAGCACCTGTATACAATCTTAGGTGAACCTCACCAATGGTTGCGGGACCAATCCATCGCCCCTCGTCTGGGTCTAGATATGTATACACTAGTCTACTCTGGGGTATCGATGCCCAGTCTCGATACTCCTAAGACTATGGACAATTTTAAGGATGTGCCTATTGAATATCCAACTCCTACAAGTATGATCGTCATCACAACGCAGGTAGTCAGGCAAAGATCCTACAGGCCTTATCAACATTTATACAAGATATGAAATACAAAGTAAAACACATCACGTGTTAAGATAAAGACAAACCAAATAGCATACTATCATATCGAGTAAGATTGTCCTGTACATATATATCCCTAGCATCCTATACAATGAAGGCCTCTAGGGCATACATATCCAACATTTACAAAACACAAACTAGTTTTCACAAAACTAATTAATGTGGATTCCAAATATTGTATCACATATCATATATATCTAGACGATGTTACACATTTCGATCGATATCTCAAACAGCCAGAAATCACAGAGACCTCAACAACTTGAGTCTCATTAAAAACACCGAGAAAGTGTCAAATCACATAATGGAGCAGCACAAGAAGAATGAGTACCTAACTCTCCATTCATGCCACAGAACCGCGCCTAATCCCAAGATTATGCCGCGGAACCGCGCCTAATCTCCGACATGACTTATACCGCTATTAGGGGACTGACGCTTGCTGCCCACTAGGCTCGATATGCGATAGTCTTAGACGAACAGACCAGACTGTACGGAGATTGTCACATAGGCTCAGTAGGAGTTCGGATGGGTTTCCTCATCGGCTTTCTTATCGACATCTACATGGGGACCGTTACGTACAGCTAGTGCCGCTTGTGGTCTGTGGTTAAACCCACTGCCAGCTTAGTGTCGATTCTTTAGAGTCCCACACAGAGAGTTTCCCTGCTCCAGGCGAAACGATATAGAGGTCGTATGGTTTTACGATAAGGGTTCGGACGCATACGTGTGTTTACGCACGCACGACGTTCGGACAGTTTTTACTAGTCGGCTTTGGTTTAAGCCAGTTTCTAGTATCAGGTTATTGGATTTATACAGTCTAAAGTTTTTCCGTGTTTTCACGGATTGGAGGGGCGTTCTCGTAATTTTCCGGGAAGCTTCTAGAAGCATGGTGACTTGGGGGTTAAGGTGGCATATGCATTAATTGGATTAATGAGTCATGTAGTGATTCATACATTGAGTTAATGATTCATTTAATGTTTTGTATGACTCATGTGATGAATCACTTAGTGCATTAATGAAACATGGTGATAATTCATTGTTTTTTATTTACTTTTTATTATCATATGTTTCATATATACACAAATGACTTCATTCATCCAAAAGGATTCTTATTCTCACCTTCTCTCTCCTCAAGCTCTCTCGTTCTTGAAACCCTAACCCTAACCTCTCATGTGTTGAGATCAAGGGTTAGCTAGACTAATACATCCATAACCTCACTCTATATCCCCTAGGTAGCTTAGATTAGCACTTTGAGCAACCTAGTTATCTCAAGTTAGAGATAAAGCTTGGCGTAGGAGCTCTCGGGTGGATCATCTTTAATTCGAGGAGGCCGTTGAGGTACCGATGTTCCAAGGAGCCTACGAGAAGTGGAGGACCGCGATGAAGACCCGAAGGACAAGTAACGTGAGGTATAACTTCGAATCCGAGTAGTTAAACCTTTCGTAGTTTGCTAGTAACGGTTTAGAAATGATTCATGCGCTCAAGTCCGTGTTACGAAGCTTTGATAATCATTTTTCATATATTCCGCCTCCCCGCAAGTTCATGGGGTGCGTGACATGGACTTACAGTGGTATCAGAGCCAACTAAATCATTACTAGCTTGTTAGCAACTAATTAGAAGTTCGATCGACGAAAAACACGAAAACAAAACCCTAACCCCTTTACAGTTTCTGTTAATTTTAAACATGTCACAAAAATTATTTGACATACCTTAAAATTCATAGAAGGGAAATATAAGAATACTAGGAAAATACGAGCCAGTAACTCGGCAAGACGGCCGCGGATCCGCGGCAAGAAGGTGCTTTTGGCCGCGGATCCGCCGCCAAGTCAACACCGAGTTGACTCGGATTTGCTCTGTTATTCATATTTTTGGGTGTATTGTTTTCCAGTATGTTCTGTTTCTACCCAGGTTACTTCAGTGCAGGTTTGCTTTTGGGGTAGACACAGATAAAAGTTGTCAATCGATGTTCTAAGTTATTTGCTAATTGGGTTTTTATCTGTATTGTTTAATGTGTTCGTAAACCTCCCCTAACTGCTAGTATATCGGTTGGCAGGGGGTTGCACATTTCTGTAATGTTTACTGTTTGTGTATATGGACTTGATTGGAATGTTGTGATGATTAGCCGGGGTTTGAGATGGGTTTAATATTCATTCATTCGATGTAAATGTAATATGATGTAATATTCTTTTGCGGGGCGCATCCAGGTTGCGGTTGTAGCCACCGTTGTATTATTTCTTTTTACTGTTTTTTGCTCCTAGGATAGACCCAAGGCGGGGTACACAAACTACCGGGTACTTTGAAGTGTTTAGTGGCCTACTCACTTTCACTTTGTTGAGGGAGACCGCTTCACTTCGGGTACTTGGCGGGTAGTTTGCCGTACCCGTAAGGGTCTAGGGTGGGGTTATGGCTATTCATCACAACTGTGTAATCCGTCTTTTATTGCAGGCTCAAAGAAAATGCGGATTGCTAGTATATCCAATAAAGTTCATCAATGATCTGGAATGCTTATTATTGCGTCTGACGAATGTAAAATATCTATATATGATAGCTATTAGACGTCACTTATGTTTTACACCCGCGCTAGCCCAGCCCCCACTCTGTCGTTAGTTAAGTAACCTAACGGGTGATGACGGGACCCCGTGGCGAATGCGGAGGGCATAAGAGGACGTGGTATTTTCGTTGTTTTCTGCAATGATAGGATAAATGATGGGACGCATTATTATAATGCAAAGAAAATAAACCAAAGTTTAATCGTTGGAACAAATTTAAAAGAAACCACTCGGTTATTTTAAAAAGGATCAGAATTTTTTAAATTGCGGAGCTTTAACCACTCCTTTTAGAAAGTATCAGGTTCCTTCGATTATATCCAGTTCACTACGTTCACGGTTTTGCCAAAATCAGTCGTAGCCCTCTGTCATTTCATATGGATAGTCAATAGTATTCAAGCTGTGTTTGTTTGGCCAAAGTCAAGGCACAGTGTTTGGTAGCTGCTGGATATTCATATGTAGCATAGATAGATGCGTTGGTTTGGGACAGTCATACTGCCTTGTTTGGCCAAAGTCAAGTGTATGTGCGGATGGGTTCAAATTAACCTGGACAATGACGGGTAGAACTTGACATGTGACTTATGATTTGTTTGGCCAAAGTCAAGGTCATAAGAGCATGGGGCAAAAATCCACATCGGGAATTTCTAAAGAAACTGAAATTTGCAGAGAGAGCATACCATTTTGGAATTTGATGAATGTTGGTAGGATTCCTTCAACATTATCATACGATGATATTTTGGATCTCGATCCTACTGTGAGTATATACTACTTATTAGGAGATTCGTCACTTAACGATCAATGCTATAAACCAAGTAGGTGCCTAGAAAGGTGTCAGCGGGGCTACGCCCCCAGAGAAAAGAGGTTATTTAATTAAGGAACTTCGTGAAAGCATTGGAAAACCTCCCTCGAAGTATCGACACTGACCTGGCTGAACGGTTAAGCAAGAATTGTACGGTGAGAATAGTCCTGGCTAATTCTTCTTTTATGGTTTGAAGAGGGATTCGAGAAACGGTGGGAGCCATCCAGTTTAGATAAATTAAACCACTCTAAACTTGCAAGAGCATCATGCTAATAGTATTTTCTTCTCTCTCTTAATTGCAGCGACCTTGTGACCATGACTAGGTTACATCTAGATAACAAATTGACTGAATCTGACTTATATGACTGGCAAAGGTTTGTCCAGATGTCCATTGCCTATGACAAGCTGGACCACCCTATTACTACTCAAGATCCCGCCGTTCCAGGTCCAGTTTCCACTATCACGGATATGGATATCCGTCAGACAAAGGAAAAAGATAAAGCGAAAGCTAAGTGCCTCGTGTTAGCTTCAGTTGATGGTGTATACCAGAAGCAGCACGAGAAGATGGACTTAGTTTCCATCTTTCTCCATAACAAAGATTTATATGGAGAGAAATCTCATATCGCAAGATGTGAGACCTCGAACGAATTAATTCAAGCGAAGTTGGATGATGGGTCATCTGTAGAGGACAACGTCCTTACAATGACTAGATGTATTGATGAGCTCCAGGACCTGGAGACCGCGTTGGGAAACGAGTCAGATACTGACTTGATTCTACAGTCTCTGCCTCCTACCCTGAAGGAAGACAGGGAAGTAGAAGGAAAGAGAAGGGCAAAAGTTTTAGGACTGGATATAATAAAAGAGGGACGTTCCTATTGTTACAGGAATGAACATTGGCAGAATGATTGCAGGGCTAGCAAAGCCAGTAGCCAGGATTTGAAGCATGTTGTGGCTTCAGCCTCAAGTGTATTTGTTATTGAGAACTGTTTGTCAATTAACTCTACTTCCTGGGTACTAGATACCGGAGCAGGATCTCATATCTGTAATTCAATACATGCTTTGAGAAACCATAGAGTTATAATGGTAGGTGATTGGTCCCTCAGAGTTGCAAACGGAATGACAGTGAACGCTGAATCCGTGGGAGAATATCGCCTGGGATTGACAAGTGGGCATATATTGATTCTACGTAACTGTTTGTATATACCTAGTATGACTTGTAATATCATATCCGTATCCTCTCTTTCTAGAAAGGGATATGATTTTACATTCGTAAGCGATGTAGTTAACATCCACCTAAATCAAGTTCAGATTGGGTCAGGTATATTAGATAACGGTATATACGTATTAAGTCAAGCTCAGGTTTTCAATATCCAGAACACACTGAAAACAAAGTCTCCAGAAATAAATCAGGCTTTCTTATGGCATTGTAGACTAGCTCACATCAATGAAACACGATTAACTAAGTTACATAGAGAAGGATATTTGAATCCGTTCGAATATCAATCTTTTGCAACTTGTGAATCTTGTCTCATGGGTAAGATGACAAAAACTCCGTTTACTGGACACGAAGTAAGAGCGAGCGAGCTCCTGGGACTCATACACAGTGATGTGTGCGGTCCAATGACTACACATGCGCGAGGTGGTTATTCCTACTTCATTACTTTTACGGATGATTTCTCTAGTTATGGATATGTCTTCTTAATGAAACATAAATCCGAGGCCTTTGAGAAATTCCAAGAATACAAGAATGAAGTGGAAAAACAAACAGGCAAAAGTATCAAGACACTGAGATCTGATCGAGGTGGTGAATACTTAAGTGCCAAGTTCCTAGGTTACTTAAAAGAGAATGGAATTCTCTCTCAGCTTACTCCTCTATACACACAACAACACAACGGTGTATCGGAAAGAAGGAATCGAACCCTATTGGATATAATTCGTTCCATGATAAGTAAAGCTGAGTTACCATGATCATTCTGGGGATATGCACTAGAATCAGCTGCATACCTTTTAAACCGAGTTCCAACTAAGACTGTACCTACTTCACCATATCAGATGTGGTGTGGAAAGAAACCCTATCTTAAACATATTAAGATATGGAGATGTCCAGCTTTTGTAAAGAAGCAGCATGCGGACAAGCTAGAGGTATGATCAGTACAGTATAAGTTTGTGGGATATCCAAAGAACTCCAAAGGATATTATTTCTATCACGCAGAGAAACAAAAGATTTTTGTTTCTCATAATGCTCGCTTCTTGGAAACTGAGTTTTTAGAAAATCAGATAAGTGGGAGCGCAATAGAACCGGAAGAAATTCCAGAACCACAAGCTATTACTAAAAGCTTGGTAGAACCAGAGGTTTCAGAAGAATCGGACATCCCGACGCCACTCCGCAGGAGTAGTAGGCAATCTCATCCGACCGAGAGATACTACGGTTTTCTCATAGACGGGGATAGAGAGGATTGCACTATTGACTTTGATGAGCCTACTAGCTTCCAGCAAGCCATTCAGAGCGGTGACTCAGTAAAATGGCTGGATGCAATGCGGACCGAAATGGAGTCCATGTACACTAACAAAGTATGGACTTTGGACATTGCTCCAGATGGGGTAAAACCCGTAGGATGTAAATTGATCTTCAAAAAGAAGATTGGTGTAGATAGACAGGTTGAAACCTATAAGTCTAGACTTGTTGCAAAGGGTTTCCGTCAAAGACCTGGTTTGGACTATGACGAAACCTTTTCTCCAGTGGCTATGCTTAAATCTATTCGGGTCCTTCTTGCTATTGCTGCCTTCCACGATTATGAAATCTGGCAGATGGACGTAATGACGGCCTTTCTAAATGGTAATTTGGAAGAAAGCGTCTATATGGATCAGCCAGAGGGATTCATTCAGAGTAGGAGCAACGGTAAAGTATGCAAGCTGCTTAAGTCCATTTATGGACTAAAGCAGGCATCGCGGAGTTGGAACATCTGTTTTGATGATGCTGTCAAAGAATTTGACTTTATCAAAAATCCAGATGAACCTTGCATATACAGTAAGATTGTAGGGAGAGCTGTAGTATTCCTCATCTTGTACGTGGATGACATTCTCCTAATAGGAAATGATATTCCTATGTTACAGTCAGTCAAAAGATTCTTATCACATAAATTCTCCATGAAAGACATGGGTGATGCCACCTACATTCTGGGGATCTGGATCTATCTTGATAGATCAAAAAGGATGTTGGGACTTTCACAGTCCAGGTACATAGACACCATAGTGAAGAGATTCAGTATGGATGATTCTAAGCGCGGTAACCTACCGGCTTGTCACGGAATCACCCTCTCCAAAGAGATGTCTCCCAAGACTGATTTGGAAAGGGATCGCATGTCGATTATACCCTACGCTTCTGCAGTAGGCTCTATAATGTATGCGATGTTATGTACCAGACCAGATGTAGCATACACATTGAGCGTTGTAAGCCAGTATCAGGCAAACCCAGGGGAGAAGCACTGGATAGCAGTAAAGAACATCCTCAAGTACCTGAGGAGGACTAAAGATATGTTCTTGGTGTATGGCAGAAAAGACCTCCAGATTGAGGCCTTTGCCGACTCCGGCTTCCAGAGTGACAAAGATGACTCTAAGTCCATGTCGGGTTATGTCTTTACCCTCAATGGAGGGGCGGTCTGTTGGAAGAGTTCCAAACAGGAGACCGTTGCTGACTCAACGATGGAAGCAGAGTACATAGCTGCTTGCGATGCCGCAAAAGAAGCTGTCTGGATAAAGAAGTTCCTCACAGAACTTCAGGTGGTTCCTACCAGTGTTGATCCAATACCTTTGTATTGTGACAACAATGACGCTATAGCTTTAGCGAAAGAACCCAGGTCCCATCAGAAGTCCAGACACATCTTAAGGCGGTATCACCAGATCAGGGAGATTGTAGATCGCCGGGAGATTGAGGTGAAGAAAGTAGAGATGGAGAATAACATTGCTGATCCATTCACAAAGGCCCTTCCTCAGACGCAGTTCGAGAGGCTATTCGAGATGATGGGTCTACGATATGCCAGCTCATGGCCCTAGTGCAAGTGGGAGATTGTTAGTGTATATGCCCAAGGGGCTATTATTGTATCATACTTGTATGTATATTACTTAATGGAAGCTTGGGATATTCACAGTTGTATATACAGTCTTGCTAAAAATGGTAGTATGCAACTTGGTTTGTGTCTACTTTAATATGTGCATATGTTTCTTGTAACGTATCACTTATACATATTAGTAGAGCCCATAGGATCTTTGCTTGATTACCAGCGTTGTGATGGCAGTCACACTAGTGGGGGCTGGGTAGTCTGTAAGCAACATCCTATATAGGTCCCTGGTCGTTGGATTATCGAGATAGGGCATCGATATTCCGGAGTAGACTAATTGTGTACGCTTCTCATCCCAGTTGGGGAGATGGTCTGTCCCACAGCCATCAGTACGTAGTATTGGAGATAGTATACAGGTGCTCGTTAGGTTACGGGTACACCGGACAGGACTCGCAGGGGAACTGATTGGTTGGTATTATATCCATCGTCAGTTAACAGTTCCCAGGTGACATGAGTACAGCATAGTCCGCAGACTTAACACTGCTACTTCGCCTCGAGTGTGTCCCGCTGTTCTTAGATTGCTACCCTACCACGGCTCAAAGGAGTCGTGCAAACAGGTAGCAGTTGGGTGCAGTCCCGAGCACTTGGAGGCAGTGGTGGTTAGATAGGATTCGTCTCTCCCGGTATTGGGAGTTGATATCGCGCTGTGTCAGAGAGCCATTACGCAAAGTCCCTGGCCAGGGCAAGCGAAATTTACTGGTAGGTTCCATTTGTTTCTCAGGGTGTAATGGTCTACGCTCCGACACGACTTATACCGCTATTAGGGGACTGACGCTTGCCGCCCCCTAGGCTCGATATGCGATAGTCTTAGAAGAACAGACCAACTGTACGGAGATTGTCACATCAGGCTCGGTAGGAGTTCGGATGGGTTTCCTCATCGGCTTTCTTGTCGACATCTACCTGGGGACCGTTATGTACAGCTAGTGCCGCTTGCGGTCTGTGGTAAAACCCACTGCCAGCGTAGTGTCGAGTCTTTAGAGTCCCACACAGAGAGTTTCCCTGCTCCAGGCAAAATGATATAGAGGTCGTATGGTTTTACGACAAGGGTTCGGACGCATACGTGTGTTTACGCACGTACGACGTTCGGACAGTTTTTACTAGTCGACTTTGGTTTAAGCCAGTTTCTAGTATCAGGTTATTGAATTTATACAGTCTAAAGTTTTTCCGTGTTTTCATGGATTTGAGGGGCGTTCTCGTAATTTTCCGGGAAGCTTCTAGAAGCATGGTGACTTCGGGGTTAAGGTGGCATATGCATTAATTGGATTAATGAGTCATGTAGTGATTCATACATTGAGTTAATGATTCATTTAATGTTTTGTATGACTCATGTGATGAATCACTTAGTGCATTAATGTAACATGGTGATAATTCATTGTTTGTTATTTACTTTTTATTATCATATGTTTCATATATACACAAATGACTTCATTCATTTAAAAGGATTCTTATTCTAACCTTCTCTCTCCTCAAGCTCTCTCATTCTTGAAACCCTAACCCTAACCTCTCATGTGTTGAGATCAAGGGTTAGCTAAACTAATACATCCATAACCTCACTCTATATCCCCTAGGTAGCTTAGATTAGCACTTTGAGCAACCTAGTTATCTCAAGTTAGAGATAAAGCTTAGCGTAGGAGCTCTCGGGTGGATCATCTTTGATTCGAGGAGGCCGTTGAGGTGCCGATGTTCCAAGGAGCCTACGAGGAGTGGAGGACTGCAATGAAGACCCGAAGGACAAGTAACGTGAGGTATAACTTCGAATCCGAGTAGTTAAACCTTTCGTAGTTTGCTAGTAACGGTTTAAAAACGATTCATGCGCTCAAGTCCGTGTTACGAAGCTTTGATAATCGTTTTTCATATATTCTGCCTCCCCGCAAGTTCATGGGGTGCGTGACATGGACTTACATAATCAACACTTGATTCAACAATCCGGTTATATCATATATAACCTAACCGATATCACATATCGCGAGATTAGAATATGGTATCACATACTCGTATTTAATTAAGCTCCCGCACATATCACCATATATGCCCTACTTCGTTTCGCTTGAGCTAGGAAACCTCTGTGTGGGACTCTAAAGACTCGTTAATACGCCAGCAATAGGTAACGATCACATCAGTCACCTATAAGCCGTCAGCGGTACTAGCTGGACGTAACAGCTACCCAGGTATAGAGCGAATAGAATATCAAAAATCAAGCTTGTCCAAACTCCCGCAAAGCCTATAAGCAACACTTACCGTACAGTCCGATCTCTTCGTATGATATGTCGCATGTTAAGTCTACGGGTGGAATCGTCAGACCCCCAGTAACTTGATAAGTCATGCCAATGTGTAGACTATAACCGTTCGAGAAACTACTGTTAGTTATATGTATGCCCTAGAGGCCATTACTATACATAGGATGTATATTGTAGTGGATGCTGGGACATATATAGGGAGGACTTTCTTGCTCGACATGATAGTACGCTATCTGGTTACTCTTTACCTTAACGTGTATACTGTTTGTCTCTCTGTTACATGTTGGTAAAGCCCTAAGGATGTGTGCTTGACTACCTGGACTATGATGCGGATCATACTAGTAGGGACATGGTAGTCCATAAGTACATCCTTCAAGGTCCCTAGTCGTGGGTATATCGAGACGGGGCATCGATATACCAGAGTAGACTAGCGTATACCTTCTCGACCCATACAGATGGGCGATGGATGATCCCATATCCATTGGTGTTTGACATCAGAGATGATATACGGGTGCTCAGTGGAGACTGGGTACACTGACGGACTCGCCGAGAACTCCCAGATGGTATTATACCTTACGTCAGATGGCGGTTCTCTGGTGACACTGGTACAGAGTAGTCTGTTGACCCGAGATCGTCATAGAGTCTTGTGTGGTTCCCACTGTGCTTTGATTTCCACCTTACCACGTCCAAGAGGGCGTGCAAAATGGTGGTTTTTGGGTACAGTCCCGAATCACATGAAGGCAATGAGCGATAGGAGGGGATTCGTCTCTCCCGGTATAGGGAATTGATGTTGCGCTGTGTTCGATTGGCTATAACCAGAAATCACTGGCCAGGGTTGCTGAGATTTACTGGTAAGTGTTACCAGTAGTTTCTTGAACTGTTATAGGCCTCATATCGACACGACTTATTAAGCTATTGGGGTCTGACGTTTACCACCCCTAGGCGAGATATGCGACATATCAGACGATCAGACCGGACTGTACGGTAAGTGTTACTGGTTGGATTCACAGGAGTATGAGCGGGCTTGCTCGTCGATCTTCTGATCGTTCAATACACGGGTGGCCGTTACGTTTAGCAGACCGCTTGCGGCTTGTGGATGATTGATATGATCATCACCTGCTGCCGGCGTATTGACGAGTCTTTAGAGTCCTACACAGAGGTTTCCTGGCTCAAGCGAAACGAAATAGGAGCGCATATGAGATATGTGCGGGACCGAGAATAATGCGTGTATGTGATACCGTATTCCATTCTCACGATTTGTAACATTAATCGGTTATATGAGTTATAGCCGGGTTATCAGATCAAGTGTTGATTCGATAAGTTGTTACTATTGATATTAGTCGGTTATATGCGATATGACCGGGTCGTTAAATCAAGTGTTGATTTAATGATTTAATGATTTAATGTATAATTATATATTTGATATATCACTTTACATTAATTAATAAAGGTTCACTTAAAAAGGATTTTCTCACTTGAAGTGCACATTGTATATATGATATACTTTTGTGCATTTAGTTGTATCATGTTTGATGATACATGATAGTTTGGTGTATAGTTTAAACCATGGTTGGTCAATGGTTAGGGTTTCTTTTGCTTCATTTACTTATTCATTTATTCATTTATTTATCCATTTTGTTTATTTTAGCAAAAGAAAATGATGAAGAGAAAATGGTGGCTTTCTTTGTTTGTTTTTGAAGCTTCTTGAAGCTTTGACCTAGTGACCATTTTGTCTTCATGTTTAACCCTAACCCTTCCAATTAACCATGGTCTATTCTCTACACCTAATCATGGTTGCCATATGATAACTATTGATTTTATTATTCATTTTGGAAATACTTATCATAATATTATCTTCATCTTCTTCTTCTTCTTCACATGAAGAAAGCTTGCCTCATCAATGGCAAGTGAAGAAATCAAGTGAGAAATCCAATTCTAAAGTGAACCCACTTCCTATTTCTTCATCCTCTACCTCTTGCCAAGTAGTATAGGGTGTTTTCTTCACAAGTTTCATGACTTGGTGAAGTGGGAGCTTGATCTTGTGATGCCTCGACGTAGATCATCTTCGGCATCGTAGTCGATGACCTAGCCCGCCCATCTCTCCGATGAAGCCGACGCTTGAGCCCGGGATTCGTTTTGGACAGCGAAGGGACATCATTACGGAGCTATGGAGGTGGAGCACCGGATCTACAAAGGTTGTATTTCCGTTCTTTTAGTTAAGTTGTTAACTAGTTGCATCTTTCGCCTAAAATTCTAGTTAACGATCCGTATTAGGGTTTCTCGGCACTTGTAAAATTTGAAATTGACATGGTTGATGCCTTGTGTGACCTCATTAGTGTGCCTAGGAACCCTACAGTGGTATCAGAGCCTAGCTAGAGCCTGAGGCGATGCGTAGACGAAGTTTGAAACCCGAACGAACCCGAAACCCTAAAATTTAACCCTCTCTGGACTTTTTCTGAAAAAGTGGTTTTTTCCAAATTAAAAATGCTTAAAAAATTCAGCAGGAAATTCTAAGAATTACGGTGCAAAAATTACCTAATGATCTGTCTAAAGCGCGGCGGAACCGCGGCCTTAGCCGCCTATTGCGGCGGTTCCGCGCCCATTTAGTCTCTTCACTCAACTATTTTTGCACAGTAACTTCTTTATTTAAATGCTGAGTTTTATGGGAATTTTTAAAATTTATTCAAGAGTTGAATTTTCTGGGTTGTATTAGGGACTCGGTATTTCGATCGAATTGTCTAATTTTGTCTGTGTGCTTTTCCGGATAATTTTAGAATATGTTAAAAAAGTTCGACCGGATATAAATACCCACTTTTTCCCCTGCCGGGAAATTTCCAATTGTTGGATTTTTTCAACGTTTAATGACGTTTTAAGTAGTGCAAGTAACACGATGGTCCCTCTAGAAGACAACAAACCTTAACTCGATTATGTGACCGTCTTGAACTGCCCTTTGAACCTTAGGGTTTGGGGCAGTATGGCGTGCCACATGTGAGGCGTTGGCTTGACCCTTCTACGGCTGGACCGTTGGTACTGAGGCACGAAGTGAATGTTTTTAAACTAGTTTCATGTGATGAGCTGTTTTGGGAAAACTTGGGTGTTTGCATGTTCGATCGGAAAGTTTAACATTTTCTATTTATCCGGAATGGGATACAATAATTGGAATTCACAATAAGTTATGAGATAACTGAATGAATGTTATAAACATAGCAGTTTAGTCTCACTTGATCGGTTGCCACGGAATTTTGATGTGATCAAAAGTCCGTCGCAATCACGTAGCGTACGCGGATACTCACCGGTAATCTTAATAGACAGCCTCGCCCCATAGCCCCGACCAAGTGACTGTAGGAGAACTCCGTCGCCGAAAGCATCCGTTCGGGTGCTCGCGGCAGCGGTGTTCCGCCTTAGTACACTTCGTCGACGGTATCGGGGGTGCAGCCGTCTAATGAAGTTTGCGACGAGCATTCGATCAGGATGTCGGGAATCCTGTTGAATTCCCCGACTTGATATTGAAAAGAGTTTTCGATAATGAGACTAAAATGCGGGGTTTATAATTGTTAGGCATGCGATTTCTAAGGAATTCATTTGATTAGGCATGCGATGTCTATGCAGGTTGCGGATTCCAACTGTTGTAGTTTTACACTTTCTTTTCTGTGACCGTAAGTGTAATATGTGATATCGCCGGTTTTGTTGCTATATGTCAACGACAATTGGGATGCGCATATTTACTTATGTTGATGACATGTGATGTTATGTGTTGCTGGATATGTTATATTGGATCGTCGTGTTTGAATAGCCGGGGGTTTTTATGTGAGATGAGTGTTTTTCTTTTTCATTCATGTAAAAACTTGTATGTAATATTCTTTTATTGGGACACTTCCTGGTTGCGGAAGATGTCACCGTTTGTATATTATTTACTTTTCCGCACTAGGTTAGACCCAAGGAGGGGAGCATAAGTAACCGGGTTCTGGAGTCCAGTGGGAGACCAACTCGAGGAGTCGAGTCCGGGTCTCCTAACTCTAGAATTGGTAGGGTTGCTTGCCGCTCTCGTAGGGGTCTAGGGGTGTGGGTTTGGCTATTCATCACGAAAGTGGAATCCGTGTTTTGTACTGGCTCGTATTGAAAACACGGACGTCCTAGTATATCCAATATTTCATATGATTCTTCTGCTGCGATATCTGTGATGTGATCATGTGATGTTCTGTGATAGATACAGTAAATGGTATATATGATATATTATATAGACGTTACTTATGTTTTACACCTGCGCTAGCCCTGCTCCGCTCTGCCGTTAGTTACCTAACCTAACGGTGCACGAGGGGACATCGAGGCGAATACGGATGGCATAAGTGTACGTCGTATTTATCTGTGATGTTTAGGTACTTAAATGATGGGACTTTATTAATGTGATTAATGAAAGTAAAAGAAACCTAAGATGTTGTAGAATCGAATTTCAAAATTAAAACAGGTAGCTACAGTTCTTGCTTTGCACAGAGGTATATGTGATATATCCCGCACCTTATTCGATGAGGAAAGGACCGAGATCCCTTCACCGGGAGTGACTCCTTTAGCAATAACTGGCAGATGCTACACACTCGGTTTGTCTTTTGATTGCTTTTAAGAGTTCTGCTTTGTACAGTGATATATATGATATATCCCGCACCTCATTCGACGAGGAAAGGACCGACGATCCCTTCACCGGGAGTGACTCCTTTAGCAAAAGTAGAAAAGCCTCAAAAACACTCCATTTTAAAATCATTTGATTCTACAACGATATCAAGTTCATTACGCAATAGGTTTTCAAAAAAACCTGTCGTAGCCCTCCGTCATTTCAGATAAGTTGTATATAGTATTCGTGCTGCATTTGTTGGCTTTCGTCAAGGTGCAGTGTGCGGTAGCTATATGCTTCTTATCTGCTGCATACGATGCGATTGGATTAGGGTAGTCGTGCGGCTTTGTTGGCTTTCGTCAAGGGTCGTGCGGGTGGGTTTAATTCAATCAAGAAATGTACGGGTTGAACTTGACTAGCGGGCTATGGTTTGTTGGCTTTCGTCAAGGTCATAGCACGTTAGGGGCAAAATATTATCGGGAATTTCAAGTGTTGAAATTTGCAATGAGATTGCATACCTTCTACGAGATAGTTGGATCCCGATACCCGCTGCGAGTAAGAGTTACTCCTGAGAGAGTTTTACATATTACAATTAGCCGATCAAGTAGGTGTCTAGAAAGGTGTCAACGGGGTTACGCCTCTGGGAAAACGAGGTTTACTGTAATTAGGTTCGTGCGAAAGCACGGGGGACCTCCCTCAAAGTACCGACACTGGCCTGGCTGAAAGATTGGTGAACTTGTAGTGTGTAATTAATCCCGGCTAGTCTTTCCTTTTAGGGTTTGAAGGAAGATTTGATAAAAAGCAGTGGGAGCCATCCTGATTAGATAAAATAAAAACCAATCTATTCTTGCAAGAGCGCACGCTGAGTGTTTTCTTCTCTCTCTCTCTCCAGGTAGCGACCATATCACGCCTTAATCAAGATAATAATACGGATATTTGACCGAACCCTTGTTATACTGAGCTGGGGAACGTTGGTCCCGCTCCAACTTATAATTGTTATAAGACAGAGCAGGAAATTGGGGATTACCAGAATTCCCGTGCCGCCCAAACGAAGAGTGTGCATGCTGATGCATCATCTTCGGGTGTGTTCATTACAAAGAACTGTTTCTCAGTATCCTCTGCATCCAGAGTATTTGATACCGGATCAAGATCCCAGATATGTAATCTGTTACATAGGGCTACAAAAGGGTAGAAAAACTGAGAACGGGTGATAAGTTTCATGAGGCAGAAAACGGGGCAAGAGTTGCAGCCAAGTCTGTTGGTCACTATCACCCTGTATTCCAAATACATTAATTCTGAACGAATGTTATTAGATACCGAACCTGATATACAAAATCATATCAGTCTCTTTATTAGTAAAGAAAGGATATAATTTTGTATTGTTGGATAATGTTTTGAACATTTCCTATATCAAAAGTTGATCGGTTCAGGCACGTTATCTAAAAGCATTAATGTTCTAAATCAAATTATAGTTCTTAGTATACAGAACATACACAAGAGGAAGAGTTCAGAACTGAACGAATCCTTCTTGAGGTATTGTAGACTAGGTCATATCAATGCGACCCGACTAGCTAAGTTGCACATAGATGCATATTTAAAACTGTTTGAATTTACATCTTGTGAAACTTGCCAGTCATGTCATAAAGATAAGATGACCATAGCTCCGTTTACTGGAAACAGAGAAAGAGTTACTGAACTCTTGGGATGATACATGTTGATGTATGATAGGTCCCCTGTCTACATATGCCAGGACTGGTTCTTTGTACTTTATTACATTCTCTGATGATCTCTTTAGATTCAGACATATGTTCCTGTTGAAACACAAGTCTGAACCTTTTGAGATATTCACAGAATATAAGTTAGAAGTAGAGAACCAATACGGGTATAAGTATTATATCCTTTGATAAGATCAAGGAGGAGAATACTTAAGCACGGAATTCCTGGATTATTCTAAAGGAGAATGAGATTCTCTCTCAGCATTACTCCTCCGTATACACCATAGCATGATGGTATATCGGGGCAGAGCAATCACACCCTATATGATAAGGTGTGCTCTGTGATGAGTACTACTGAGTTACCTGTTTTCTTTTGGGAGTTATGCACTTGAGAAGCTGCATACCTATTGAAAAGGGTTCAAATCAAATCAGTTGTCTACCACTCCATATGAGATATGGTATAGGAAGAGCCCATGTCTTAAGCTAGTTAAGATTTGGGGTTGTCCGGCCTATGTCTAAAAGCAAAATCCGGACAAGCTCGAGGCAAGGTCTGTTATGTAGAACTGGAAATGTTCCAGTCAAACAAATTGCAGCTGATGATTTGATAGAACCAAAAGGATTCAGCAGATTCCAACGAACCTCAGCCTCTCCGCTGATCTAGTAGGGTTCCTCACCCACTTGAGAGATACTTCTGTTTCTCTATGACAGTGGGAGCGAGGATTGCATCATCAGATGATGACCCAACTAGTTTCGAGCTGGCCATCAGGAGTGGGACTCTGTAAGAATGGCTGGATGCTTAGTGATCTGAGATGGAATCCTTATACACCAACAAAGTATGAACTTTGGTTGCTATATCTGAAGGGTTAAATCCCCATCAGGAGTAAGTATATCTTGAGAAGATTACTTGGTGTACATGGAAAGGTTGAGACTTTCAAAGCTAGACTTGTGAAAGGTTTTTCGTCATCGACCAGGCGTGGATAATGATGAAACCTTTTCCAGTGGCTATGCTTAAGTCCATCCAGATCCTACTTGCCACGGCTACATACCATGACTACGATATCTGGCGGTTGGGTGCCATGACTGCTTTTCTAAATGATGTTTTAGAAGAGTGCGTCTATAAGTACACAGCCAGAGGGCTTCATAGACAGTGGGAGCAGCGGAAACGTGTGCAAGATGGTTTATGTGATAAAGCAGGCATCGCGGAGTTGGAATATCTGTTTTGATGGATTAGTCAAAGAGTTTGACATCATCAAAATGGTAGATGAACCTTGTATATACAAAAAGGTAGTAGGGAGTATGGTGGTGATCCTCGTAGAGTACGTGGATGACATACTCTTGATAAGAAAGGAGTTTCGTATGCTACGCTCGGTCAATCTCTGCTTATCACAACGATTCTCCATATAGGATCAAAGTGATACCTCCTAAATCCTAGGTTTTGGATCTATGAGATAGATCTAATTGGATGTTAGGATTCTCACTAGTTATAGTGAGATGGTATCAACCGATCCTGGAGAGAATCACTGGAAGGGTTCCAGGGTGATAAGGACGACTGAATGTCAGTCACAGGCATTGTCTTTACCCTCAGTAAAGGGACGGTATGTTGGAAGAGTTCCAAGCTAGATACCGTGGCATACTAGACGATAAAGGCTGGATACATCGCTACTTAAGATGCTACCAAAGAGGCAGTCTGGGTGTATATTAGTTCATGAGATGAACTTCGTTCCTCCTATTGTGTGACAATGGAGTTGTGGCTAATGCCAAGGAACACCCGTCCCATCAGTGATCCAGACAAACTCTAAGGCAGTGTCACCTGATCATGGAGATGGTTGATCTCCAGGGTGATCGAGGTTAGGAGAGTAGACTCAGATAACAACACGGCGGATCCACTCATGAAGGCCTATTCCCAGAGAGAGACTTTTATGGGATGGTTGAGTATGAGATACTACAACCACTGCTACAGATGGCCCTAGTGCAAGTGGGAGATTGTTAGTTATATGTATACCCTAGAGGCCATTACTATACATAGGATGTATATTGTAGTGGATGCTGGGACATATATAGGGAGGACTTTCTTGCTCGACATGATAGTACGCTATCTGGTTACTCTTTACCTTAACGTGTATACTGTTTGTCTCTCTGTTACATGTTGGTAAAGCCCTTAGGATGTGTGCTTGACTACCTGGACTATGATGCGGATCATACTAGTGGGGACATGGTAGTCCATAAGTACATCCTTCAAGGTCCCTAGTCGTGGGTATATCGAGACGGGGCATTGATATACCAGAGTAGACTAGCGTATACCTTCTCGACCCATACAGATGGGCGATGGATGATCCCATATCCATTGGTGTTTGACATCAGAGATGATATACGGGTGCTCGGTGGAGACTGGGTACACTGGACGGACTCGCCGAGAACTCCCAGATGGTATTATACCTTACGTCAGATGACAGTTCTCTGGTGACACTGGTACAGAGTAGTCTGTTGACCCGAGATCGTCATAGAGTCTTGTGTGGTTCCCACTGTGCTTTGATTTCCACCTTACCACGTCCAAGAGGGCATGCAAAACGGTGGTTTTTGGGTACAGTCCCGAATCACATGAAGGCAATGAGCGATAGGAGGGGATTCGTCTCTCCCGGTATAGGGAGTTGATGTTGCGCTGTGTTCGATTGGCTATAACCAGAAATCCCTGGCCAGGGTTGCTGAGGTTTACTGGTAAGTGTTACCAGTAGTTTCTCGAACTTTTATAGGCCTCATATCGACACGACTTATCAAGCTATTGGGGTCTGACGTTTACCACCCCTAGGCGAGATATGCGACATATCAGACGATCAGACCGGACTGTACGGTAAGTGTTACTGGTTGGATTCACAGGAGTATGAGCGGGCTTGCTCGTCGATCTTCTGATCGTTCAATACATGGGTGGCCGTTACGTTTAGCAGACCGCTTGCGGCTTGTGGGTGATTGATATGATCATCACCTGCTGCCGGCGTATTGACGAGTCTTTA
The DNA here is from genome assembly GCA_030015575.1 of Agapanthus africanus. NCBI lineage: Eukaryota > Viridiplantae > Streptophyta > Magnoliopsida > Asparagales > Amaryllidaceae > Agapanthus > Agapanthus africanus. Next base: position 541,138,670 of record CM057348.1, read on the forward strand.
GAGTCCTACACAGAGGTTTCCTGGCTCAAGCGAAACGAAATAGGAGCGCATATGAGATATGTGCGGGACCGAGAATAATGCGTGTATGTGATACCGTATTCCATTCTCGCGATTTGTAACATTGATCGGTTATATGCGTTATTGCCGGGTTATCGGATCAAGTGTTGATTCGATAAGTTGTTACTATTGATATTAGTCGGTTATATGCGATATGACCGGGTCGTTAAATCAAGTGTTGATTTAATGATTTAATGTATAATTATATATTTGATATATCACTTTACATTAACTAATAAAGGTTCACTTAAAAAGGATTTTCTCACTTGAAGTGCACATTGTATATATGATATACTTTTGTGCATTTGGTTGTATCATGTTTGATGATACATGATAGTTTGGTGTATAGTTTAAACCATGGTTGGTCAATGGTTAGGGTTTCTTTTGCTTCATTTACTTATTCATTTATTCATTTATTTATCCATTTTGTTTATTTTAGCAAAAGAAAATGATGAAGAGAAAATGGTGGCTTTCTTTGTTTGTTTTTGAAGCTTCTTGAAGCTTTGACCTAGTGACCATTTTGTCTTCATGTTTAACCCTAACCCTTCCAATTAACCATGGTCTATTCTCTACACCTAATCATGGTTGCCATATGATAACTATTGATTTTATTATTCATTTTGGAAATACTTATCATAATATTATCTTCATCTTCTTCTTCTTCTTCACATGAAGAAAGCTTGCCTCATCAATGGCAAGTGAAGAAATCAAGTGAGAAATCCAATTCTAAAGTGAACCCACTTCCTATTTCTTCATCCTCTACCTCTTGCCAAGTAGTATAGGGTGTTTTCTTCACAAGTTTCATGACTTGGTGAAGTGGGAGCTTGATCTTGTGATGCCTCGACGTAGATCATCTTCGGCATCGTAGTCGATGACCTAGCCCGCCCATCTCTCCGATGAAGCCGATGCTAGAGCCCGGGATTCATTTTGGACAGCGAAGGGACATCATTGCGGAGCTATGGAGGTGGAGCACCGAATCTACAAAGGTTGTATTTCCGTTCTTTTAGTTAAGTTGTTAACTAGTTGCATCTTTCGCCTAAAATTCTAGTTAACGATCCGTATTAGGGTTTCTCGGCACTTGTAAAATTTGAAATTGGCATGGTTGATGCCTTGTGTGACCTCATTAGTGTGCCTAGGAACCCTACAACTACTGATAACACTTACCAGTAAATCTCATCAGCCCTGGTCAGGGACTTGCTGTTATGGCCAATCGAGCATAGCGCAACATTAACTCCCTATACCGGGAGAGACGAAACCCCTCCTATCGCTCATTGACTCCATGTGACTCGAGACTGTACCCAAAATCCCCCTGTTTACACAACTCCTTTGAGCCGTGGTTGGGAGGAAATCAAAGCACAGTGGGAACCACACAAGACTCTATGACGATTTCGAGTCTACAGACTAACCTGTACTAGTGTCACCAGAGGACTGCTATCTGATGATAGGTATAGTACCAACTAAGATTTCTCGGCGAGTCCTGTTCGATGTACCCATTCTCTAATAAGCACCTGTGTACAATCTTTGATGTCAAACACCAATGGTTGTAGGAACAACCATTGCCCTCATACAGGGTCAAGAAACGTACACACTAGTCTACTCTGGAATATCGATGCCCTGTCTCGATATCCCCTCGACTAGGAACTGTTAAAGGATGTGCTTGTGGACTACTCAAGCCTCACTAGTATGATCTGCATCATAGTCCTGGTAGTCAAGCCAACATCCTAAGGGCTTTATCAACATGTATCAGAGAGACAGTATAATAATACTAGTGTACATATTAAGATTAAGAGCAACCAGATAGCATACTATCATGTCGAGCAAGAAAATCCTCTATATATATGTCCAAGCATCCACTATATCATACAATAATGGCCTCTAGGGCATACATATTCCTAACAGAATGTATCCAAACGTCAGGCTTTCATAATGACGGTTGAGAAAGCCGAAGCCACTAGCCAAGTAATCACTGGTAATTCCTATTCCTTTCATCTTTTCAATCCTTGTATACCTCTATGATTCTCCTGTATTTAAAACCAGCCTCACACAACTTAGGTACTATACTAGTAGCCACCCTTCCTGCACTCGCACTGTTCGATACTGGAGCGTCACACTGCTTCATGTCCTAACAATTTATGAGAATGCATGCGATTCCCGTGAACCCACACATTTCAAGCTGGAATTTCAGTTCCGGGAATGGAGTATTAAAAGCAACTATGGGATTTGATCAATGTCCAGTTGTAGTTTGCGGACGAGAATTCTACATGAATTTCAAAGTACTGGGCATCCCAAATTTCTATGTTGTGTTGGGAATGGACTGGATGGGAGTTTTCTATGCTACGATTGACTGCCGTCAAAAGAGGGTAGTATTTGAGATACCAGATCACCCGGTCTTCTACTTCAAGAGTGGAGATACAACGTTGGAGCCAGGAATCTTCTGTGCTAAACCAAAGAATGCAAAAGTGTTTATTCAACCGGCGGAAGAAGAAAAGCCAGAGGCAGTTCGAGAGTTCGAGGATGTGTTCCCTGAAGATATAACAGGTTTTCCACCCGATCGAGATCTTAAATTCAGCATTGATTCACTACCTGGTGCGCAACCGATAATCAAAGTTCTGTACTGGTTAAGTCCTGAAGGATTGAAGGAGATACGCATTCAGTTGGACGAACTCTTGAAGAAAGGTTGGATTCGTCCCAGTACTTCAAGTTAGGGATCTCCAGTTTTGCTCGTGAAGAAGAAAGAAGGTTCATACAGGATGTGTGTGGATTACCGAGCTCTGAATGAAGTGACGATCAAGAACAAGTATCCACTACCGTGCATCGATGATCTTTTCGATCAGCTAAGTTGGTCTTGTGTATTTTCGAAGCTAGATCTTTATTCGGATTATCATCAGGTGAAGGTCAAAGAGTCTGATATTCCGAAGACGGCATTCGGGACTCGATATGGTCATTATGAGTATCTTGTAATGCCATTTGGAGTGACCAATACACCTACTATATTCATGAATCTGATGAACCAAGTTTTCTGAGAGTACTTAGACAGGTTCGTTGTCATCTTCATCGACGACATCCTGGTGTATTCAAAGGATCTGAAAGAACACGCCGAGCACTTACAGATTGTCCTGGAAACATTGCGACAACATCAGCTCTATACCAAGTACAGCAAGTGTGAATTTTGGCTAGATCAAGTTGGATTTCTCGGACATATCGTTTCAGACGAAGGAATCTCAGTAGATCCAGCTAAGGTGTCAGCTATCAGCGAGTGGCCGACACCAAAGACGGTGAAAGATATACGAAGTTTCTTAGGATTAGTAGGATACTAGCAACGATTCATTGAAGGCTTTTCAAAGATTGCAGCACCCCTGTCCAAGCTCACACGTAAAGATGAAGCATTCGTGTGGTCAGAAGCATGTGAAAATGCTTTCGTAGAACTCAAAGCAAGATTAACTTCAGCTCCTATCTTTGTAATATCGGATCAATCTAGAGGTTTCATCGTACATTGTGATGCGTCCGGTAAGGGATTAGGATTGTTCTACATCAGCATGGAAAAGTTGTGGCTATCGCGTCGAGACAGCTAAAAGTACATGAGCACAACTATCCAACACATGATCTGGAGTTAGCAGTCGTTATCTTTGCACTTAAGATTTAGCCCCACTATCTTCTGAAAGAAAGAGTGGATATATACACTGACCACAAGAGTCTGAAGTATGTAATTACTCAGAAGAAATTGAACATGCGGCAAAGAAGATGGCTAGAACTCATGGCGGACTTCGACATCAACCTATAGTATCATCCAGGGAAGGTAAATGTAGTTCTTGATGCACTTAGCCGCCAGCCATTAGCAATGAATCTCACCGCTCAATAGAAGATACAGCAGGAATTGCACGGATTAGCAATCAAAGTAGTTATGCCAGGTAACGCTTCGTATTTGATGAACTTACAAGTCCAGTATACTCTTGTCAATCAGATCAAAGAAGCTCAAGCAAATGATACCAAGCTATAAAAGATTTAAGAACAAGTGGAAAGTGGACTTCGAACTGACTTCATCATCCAAGGAGATGGATCCTTGCGATATGGAAGTAGATTGTGTGTACCAAACGGCCCAGTTCGAGAAGAGTTGATGAAAGAAGCTCGTGACTCTCCTTATTCTGAACATCCCGGTGGTAAAAAAATGTACAAGGATCTACGAAAACAATACTGGTGGCATGAAGGAAGTTTGAAGTAGCAAGGAGCGTAGCCAAGTGTTTGGTGTGTCAGCATGTAAAGGCTGAACATCACAGAACTGCTGTTCTACTTCAGCCGTTACCAATCCCAGAATGTGTTGGAGATAGTGCCCTCAGAGTCAATTATTGGATCACAGGCACGTGATTGCAATGATTGAGGGAGGACCTATCCAGGTACGACAGTCTTACTCGAGATGATAGTATGCTATCTGGTTTACCTTTATCATCGTGTACTGCTTCAGGTGACCTTACAGGTCGCTATTACACGTTGATAGAGCCCCTAGGATTCTTGCTTGACTGCCAGCAGTATGAGGGCGATCATATACGTGGGAGCTGGTAGTCTATAAGCACATCCTTAAATGGTCCCTAGTCGTAGGAGTTTCGAGACAGGGCATCGATTCTCCAGAGTAGACTAGTGTATACAGTCAAGACCCCGACGAAGGGCGGTGGCCGGTCTCACAAGCCACTGGTATCAGTTGGTTCACCTAAGATGTATACAGGTGCTCATTGGGTTATGAGTACACCGGACAGGACTCGCCGGGAACATGCTAGTTGGTCTTATACCTGACGTCAGATAGCAGTTCCCTGGTGACATGTGTACAGGTTAGTTCATCGACATGGGGATCGTCATTTGTCTCGTGTGAGTTCCCACTGTACTTTGATTACTACCCTACCACGGCTCAAAGGAGTCGTGCAAACAGGTTTTAGTTGGGTACAGTCCCGAGCCACATGGAGGCAGTGAGCGGATCTTCAGGGGTTCGTCTCTCCCGGTATTGGGGGTAAGGTCGCGCTGTGTCTAGAAGAGCCATTACACGAAGTCCTTGGCCAAGGCAGGAGATTTACTGGTAGTTATTCCAGTAGTATCTCAGGGTGTTCTGGGCTACACTCCGACACGACTTGTACCGCTTTTGGGGGTCTGACTTTTACCAACCCCCTAGGACCGACATGCGATGCTCATAGACGAACGGACCGGACTGTACGGATATTGTCACTGACAGGCTCAGTAGGGTGTCAGGATGAGTTCGCTCATCGACGTCCCTTTTGGTCAATAGCTGGTGGCCCGTTACGTATTGGCTTATACCTCTGACGTGCTAGTGGTTAAATCCACAGCCATAGTATTGACGAGTCTTTAGAGTCCACCACACATTCAGTTACTCAGCTTTCGGGCGAAACGCTGTAGATGCCGTATGGAGATATGGCAGGGTCCGATCAGATACGTGCGGTATTGCACGGATCAGGATCGGACGGTTAGTACTAGAGGCCGTATAGATATATGGCAAGGGTCAATCGGATACGTGCGGTATTGCACGGATCATGATCGAACGGATATTACTAGCCGGCTTTGGTTTAAGCCGGATCCTAGTTTAGTACAGTGTAGATTTTGTCTCATTGCATTTGTATCCGGTCGGAATACAGATGCGGGTGTGTATTCACAGTTTCGGGGTTTTCCTGTAATTTATTACGGGACCAGTTTTCTGGAGTTGCCAGTTTGCATTCCGTTCCGGCCGATTTCCCTTTGTTCTTTCCCGGCCGGACTTTTCCAATGGAGGGGGTTATTTGCAATTGTGCAAATAACATTTGTGGAGGGGGTTTCTTGCAAATGTTTTCATTATGATATGTTTAGCATCTTTCATCCATGATGGTGCATTAAATGAGATTAGAAAGGATATGGGTTTGATGTAAGTTTGTAATGATAATGTTTTGGTTGTGGTCACCCCTTCACCTTTTACTACCATCACCTCCCTCTTGTATTTGTTTTGCCCTCCACCATTTTCCACCATATAGAAATGGCCGGCCACATTTTGGAGGGGGGGAGAGAAAAATGAGAGGGTTTCATTTTTGATGAGGATAATTTGGTTCATCTCATTTTTCCTTGCTACACACATTCTAGTTCCACTTGAAAATTCCATTCCTCCATCAAGGCAACTACAAACCCCATTGAGGCAAAGCGCATTCTACACTACATTCTACAGCACATCTTGGGCACGTCGACTTGCCAGCTTCGTGCCCGAGTTGCCTCGGCATTGAGGTGGGAGCCCGTAAAAGATACAGACGATGTGGTGCCCTTCCGGCAAGGAGGCGACGGCCGGAGTTTCCGCGGGAGATCGGGACGATGACGAGAAGACCGGAGGACTCGGATCACTCGGTATATCTCTAACCCGTCTTGTTGTTAGCTAGATCTAGTTTAATGGCCCGATCTGGGGTTTAGTGCGCGGTGGTGCCGTTTTGCTAAGTTCGCAAAATTAAAGTTTATCACCGTTTCCGCATTTGGCCGTCGGATTGACGGCCGGGGCACCGCCGTGCACTTACAGTGGTATCAGAGCCTCGCCATTAACTTCGTCTAGCTTTGTTTGATGTGTTTGCATTTCCGATCGACCAAAATTCCAAAAACTCGCGTTTTTCCTCACATCAGTTTTCTGTCGAAATTTTTTGAACTCCAAAAATTTTTCAGGTTGTAAAAAACTAATGTACTGGAAATTCTAAGACTACTGGAAAAATTCGACACAGTCAGTCGACCACTGAAGCGCGGAACCGCGGCCAAACCCCCACTTGGGCCGCGGTTCCGCCGTACATTGGTGTCCTCACTGCATCATTTTTTTCCAGTAGGCTTCTGGGCATATTTTAGGGGTTTTGGAATATTAAACTTGGGCCCAGATTTTCTGTCAGTGCTACAGTATTGCTTTGGGGGCCACTTGTTGATTCTTGATCGATCGGATATTCTAAACACATTATTTCACAGTATTTACATTATATCTGCGACCGTGAATGTCACTCGATCGGTAAATCCGGTCAAACTGCTATAGCCCGGTTAGACGGATTTGCGAACATGATTTTCACGTTGATGTTCTGTGATTTTGCTGTGATATTGCGGATCGGTCGTGGGGGATAGCCTGGATGCAATGCTAGTACAGTGTCGTTGTATTATTTACATTTGATATTGCGGGGCGAGCGTCCGATATGTGGACTTCCGTCACTGCCTGTTTGTATTATTATTTTGGGGCACGACCAGGTTGCGGTCGATGTACCCGGTGTATGTATATTTTACTTTCTGTACTAGGATTGCCCCGCGGAGGGGTGCACGGATAGCCGGGTTCTATAGGGCAACAAGCCCGCATCTCATGGCATTGAGACGGAGGGGGCTTCACTCTAGGATTGGCAGGCTATTCGCCGCACTCGTAGGGGGTACAGGTTGACCCAGGAGGGGTGCCCAAGTTGCCGGATTCTTTGAAGTGCTGGGTGGTCCATTCACGGTGCTGAAGGGGGCTGCCTCGCTTCAGGTTTTGTCGGGTAACTTGCCGCGCCCGTAGGGGTCTAGGATTTCATTGCACAGGCTATCCACATGACCAGGAGAACGTCGGGTTTCAGTAGTGGCTCTGTGAAACCCGGGGATCCCAGATATCTGTATTGTTCTGTGATGCTGTACATTTCTGTGATGTTGCATTTTATTCACGCCTTGAGCGAATATAATATATTGGTATATATATTAGTAGATGTTGTATATGTTTTTCATCCATGCTAGTCCAGTCCCCGCTCTGCCGTTAGTTAGCTAACCTAACGGGTGATGACGGGACCCAGTGGCGAATGCGGATGGCATATACGTACGTCAGTATATTTTCGTTCTTTATGGTGTGATCAATTGATGGGACTGCATTGATTCGGATCAATGCAAGATAAACAAACCTAATCTGATGTTGTTGGAACACTTTTCAAAAAGCTGTTATTGCAAGGACGTTCACTTTTGTTTTGCATCGTGGTATTCATTTGGAATATCCTGCTCCTCAGTCGACGAGGCAAAGGCCGAGATCCCTTAACCGGGAGTGACCCCTTGGACAGAAGTTTGCGTCAGGGCATTAACTTCACTATAGCCGATTACTTTTGCTTTGCATCGTGGTATTCATTTGGAATATCCTGCACCCCATTCTACGGGGAAAGAGCCGAGATCCCTTCACCGGGAGTGACCTCTTTAGTAAAGGTTTTCGTCACTATATTTTCTAAAAAGCTATCCGTTCCTTCAACGATATCAAGTTCATTACGTTAAAGGTTTTCGCCAGAAACCATTCGTAGCCCTCCGTCGTTTCAGACAGGTAGCACGTAGTATTCATGCTATGTTTGTTGACCTTCGTCAAGGCATAGTGCATGGTAGCTGCTTGTTGCCTTTCTGCTGCATAGATAGATGTGTTGGTTTGGGACAGTCGTATAGCCTTGTTGACCTTCGTCAAGGGCTTGTACGGGTAGGTTTAAATTAACCTGGACAATGACGGGTGGAACTTGACATGTGACTTATGATTTGTTGACCTTCGTCAAGGTCATAAGAGCATGGGGCAGAAATCACATCGGGAGTTTCAAAAGAACTGAAACTTGCCAGATATGCGCATACCTTCTGGAGTGTGATACCGTGAGCGGATTCCGTCACGTTATCATGCGATGATAGTTGGATCCCGATTCCCACTGATGAGTTGGTTTACTCCTCGGGTGACCCCGACTAATTCTTCTTTCAGGTTTGGAGGAGAGTTTGAGGTACAGTGGGAGGTTTCCAGATTAGATAAATTGGTAACCATTCTGATCTAGGTTAGAGTGCACGCTGAGTGTTTCTTTTCTCTCTCTCTTTGGCAGCGACCATTAACCCGACCCAAGACTATGACTCAGTGACCAAGTTGACCGAACCTTCTTAACACTGGCTTTTGGATTGTCTGAGTTGCAGACCTCATTGCCACTCCTACTTTTACCCTTTTCTCCAGGACACCCCGTATTACTACGAACGTCCACTTCCATTGGACAAAACCATCGTATGGTTATATACGAACTCGAAGGAATTTATTCGAGGATGGTTTCCGGTTTTGGAGAAAACGGATGGGATTATTCAGTTGTCTTTTATCTTCACCTTCTCTCGCATTGTGAGTACTCCTTGGTTTAGGGGATAGTACACCTATTACACAAATTGGATAGTCTTCTTCCAAACCTTAGGCTGGTGCCGACCGGTAGGAAATGAAGAAAACCAATTAGCATAACGATGGTGTGCAGAAGGTATTAAGTTCAGACAAAGCAAGGGATTAGTAAGAGGGCAAAGTAAATTGCGACTGATATTCACGACCAAACCAAGTATTTCTTCGCCAATCCTAAATTACCTTTGTATTTCTCCAGGACACTCCGTATCACTACGAAGATCCACAGTTATTTGGATATTCCATCGTATGGTTATATACGAACTCGAAAGGAACTTGTTCCAGTTCGGGGATGGATTCTGGTTCAGGAGAAATAGGAATAAGATTTATTCAGTTGTCTTTTATCTTCACCTTCTCTCGCATTGCGAGTGCTCCTAGGACTAGGACAGTACACCCATTATGCTTATTGGATAGTCTTCTTCCAAACCATAGGCTGGTGCCGAACGGTAGGGAAGGAAGAAAACCATTTGGCCTAAGGGGTGTGCAGAAGGTAACGACTAAAGACATATAAAGGGATTTGGAGAGGTGGCAAAGAATTATACGGTTATAGTTGTGAATCTGGTTAATGGTAGAGGCATTACTAGGAATACCAGGATACCCCATCGAAACATTTCAATGTTTCAGTTCAACTGTGTACTGTTAAAAGAAAACTGATTTCCTGATTAGACACTTGCTCCAGGGTATGTATTTACCAGGTTTGATTCTCACATCTATATGGTTTTACAGATGATGAGTGGGAGTAAGTTATTAGGAATAGGGTGATCATCCTCATTATATCGGGATTCGTTGTAATCGGTGATATTTAAGGAGATCACCTGGGCTGTTTGTCGGTCGGCAAATATTTGGTTTTGAATATCCGCTGTTGTGCACCAATTTCAAATTGATATATCTGTACGTCTATTTTCATAGAGTATATACCTTTTGATATTATGTCGATGACATTTACCTATATCAGTGGATGGTTAGGTAAGGAGCATTAAACAGCGGTGTAATTCTTCATAACCATAAGTACAGTTTTTTAACCTACGACACACAGTGAAAGAGTTATTAGACTCAGCGGACTTATACAGAGTATTGTATGTTGTCCAGTGTCCATTAGGACAGAGGGGTTGGTCTTCTTACTATATTCTGTTTACTTTTAACTTCTCTAGTTCTTAGACATGTGTTTCGTAGAAACACAGGGTCTAAGTTTTGAGGAGTTATAGGTATTTGAATAGAGTAGAGAACCAGGTGTAGCAAGTATCGGGATTCTTCAAAGTGATCGAAGATGTAGATACTTGTGTATGGTATTCAGTTGATAGTAATGATAAAGAGAAATTGCTTCTCTTTCAGGTTACTCATAATTGGAAGCATTCCTAAGTTGAGTAACGCTGATCGGCCTCTCTCCATTTAGTTGACATGCACTGGAGACAGCTGCATGATTTGAATCTGGTTAAATTAAATCAGTGCCTCTTGTTCTATATTGGATATAGAACAGTTCATATCTTAACGTTGTTAAGGTACGGGAAGTTGTCCGGCTTATGATTAAAACCAGACACTGGACAACTCATGGCACGTTTCTGTAATGGCTGTTTGTGGGTTGACCCAGGCTATGACGAGGGTTGATTTTCTACCATCTGGCAGATCAATAGAAATATTGTTCTAGACTCGCCACAGTTTTATTAAAAATGGATTTTTTCAAAAAAACAGTAGTGGGAGTATGGTAGAACTGGAAGTGATTCCAGAACCGCAAACGATTACTGAAGATTCGATAAGGAACCTAAAGATTCAATCTGATTTGACATTCCATTGGCCACTCCGCAGATAAGGTGGGTAACTTCAGGCACCCGAGAGGTACTCCGGTAGCCTCAAGGACGGGGACAGGGAAGTTCTTGTTTACCCACACTTGCCATTGTTGTTGTTCCAGGCTGCGAGACCCGGCAGGAGGATGAGTATAGCGTCGTTCTAAACTAACTTTAGAAGTGCACGTCTATATGACTCTGCCAGAGGGTTGTCGTAGTCAGTGGGAGTAGCGGAAGCATTGGTGGACATCAGGCTTATGTCTATTTGTAGACTAAAGCAGATGTAGCGGAGATAGATCATCTATTTCTGATGTGACAGTCATAGGTTTGACTTCATCAGAATAGGGGATGGATCTGTTGAGAAGGTAGTAGGGTGTGATATCCTGGTATTTGGATGACATACACAGAGTAGGAAAAGAAACTCCTATACTACGATCGGTTATACTTTGGTCGTCACACAGTGGTTTCTCCACATGGGACTTGGACATTATATCAGACATACTGGTTACTAGATCTATGGTTTTAGATCTAGATTTGGGTGGTTTCCCAATCAGGGTACTTTGACAGCATTCTAAGAGTATTTAGAATGGACGACTCCTGGCACGGTAGTGTACCTGCAGGTGATGGAGTCACCCTCTCTAAAGGTGTCTTACAGACTAAAGGGGAGAGGGATGTGCATGATTGGCAGATCACTTGCTTAGGCAATTGAGTCAATCATGAGATGTCAAGTACCACACCAGATGTTATTCTTGCACAAGATGCAATAAGTTGATATTGATCCAATCCTGGAAAAACAATCGGAAGTAGTTTTAGAACATAAGTGCTTGTTCTAGGGATATGATAACGATAGCCTCTTTGGGAGACAGTTATCATTCCAGGCTTCCAAGGTGACCCGGACGACAAGGAGGTTGTCAGAGTTATAGTTTTCCTTCTGATGAGGGACAGTATTTTGGATAGGTGGTACAAGGCAATACTGAGGGAGGCATGACGCAGGATACTGATTAAGTTCAGTTGACGATACAGTCGAAGAAGTTTGGATTTGGAGTTCATTTATGAACTAGGTCCCATCAGACATCCAGACATTCTAAGACAGGTATTGCTCATTTCGGGAGATGGCTTTCTCCGCGAACTTGAGATATAGAGATACATAGAAAGATACATCCAGGAAGATCCACTAACTAAGGCTATTCCTCGATCGCAAGAGTTTTGCAAACAGGCTTTGTGAGACTGACTAGTAGAGGAATTGGGTGTTCGGTATCACACGGGCTGTGAGTATGCGACATCGCAATAATTAGCCTTGAGTGCAAGTGGGAGATTGTTGGAGATAGTGCCCTCAGAGTCAATTATTGGATCACAGGCACGTGATTGCAATGATTGAGGGAGGACCTATCCCGGTACGACAGTCTTACTCGAGATGATAGTATGCTATCTGGTTTACCTTTATCATCGTGTACTGCTTCAGGTGACCTTACAGGTCGCTATTACACGTTGATAGAGCCCCTAGGATTCTTGCTTGACTGCCAGCAGTATGAGGGCGATCATATACGTGGGAGCTGGTAGTCTATAAGCACATCCTTAAATGGTCCCTAGTCGTAGGAGTTTCGAGACAGGGCATCGATTCTCCAGAGTAGACTAGTGTATACAGTCAAGACCCCGACGAAGGGCGGTGGCCGGTCTCACAAGCCACTGGTATCAGTTGGTTCACCTAAGATGTATACAGGTGCTCATTGGGTTATGAGTACACCGGACAGGACTCGCCGGGAACATGCTAGTTGGTCTTATACCTGACGTCAGATAGCAGTTCCCTGGTGACATGTGTACAGGTTAGTTCATCGACCTGGGGATCATCATTTGTCTCTTGTGAGTTCCCACTGTACTTTGATTACTACCCTACCACGGCTCAAAGGAGTCGTGCAAACAGGTTTTAGTTGGGTACAGTCCCGAGCCACATGGAGGCAGTGAGCGGATCTTCAGGGGTTCGTCTCTCCCGGTATTGGGGGTGAGGTCGCGCTGTGTCTAGGAGAGCCATTACACGAAGTCCTTGGCCAAGGCAGGAGATTTACTGGTAGGTATTCCAGTAGTATCTCAGGGTGTTCTGGGCTACACTCCGACACGACTTGTACCGCTTTTGGGGGTCTGACTTTTACCAACCCCCTAGGCCCGACATGCGATGCTCATAGACGAACGGACCGGACTGTACGGATATTGTCACTGACAGGCTCAGTAGGGTGTCAGGATGAGTTCGCTCATCGACGTCCCTTTTGGTCAATAGCTGGTGGCCCGTTACGTATTGGCTTATACCTCTGACGTGCTAGTGGTTAAATCCACAGCCATAGTATTGACGAGTCTTTACAGTCCACCACACATTCAGTTACTCAGCTTTCGGGCGAAACGCTGTAGACGCCGTATGGAGATATGGCAGGGTCCGATCAGATACGTGCGGTATTGCACGGATCAGGATCGGACGGTTAGTACTAGAGGCCGTATAGATATATGGCAAGGTTCGATCGGATACGTACGGTATTGCACGGATCATGATCGAACGGATATTACTAGCCGGCTTTGGTTTAAGCCGGATCCTAGTTTAGTACAGTGTAGATTTTGTCTCATTGCATTTGTATCCGGTCGGAATACAGATGCGGGTGTGTATTCACAGTTTCGGGGTTTTCCTGTAATTTATTACGGGACCAGTTTTCTGGAGTTGCCAGTTTGCATTCCGTTCCGGCCGGTTTCCCTTTGTTCTTTCCCGGCCGGACTTTTCCGATGGAGGGGGTTATTTGCAATTGTGCAAATAACATTTGTTGAGGGGGTTTCTTGCAAATGTTTTCATTATGATATGTTTAGCATCTTTCATCCATGATGGTGCATTAAATGAGATTAGAAAGGATATGGGTTTGATGTAAGTTTGTAATGATAATGTTTTGGTTGTGGTCACCCCTTCACCTTTTACTACCATCACCTCCCTCTTGTATTTGTTTTGCCCTCCACCATTTTCCACCATATAGAAATGGCCGGCCACATTTTGGAGGGGGGAGAGAAAAATGAGAGGGTTTCATTTTTGATGAGGATAATTTGGTTCATCTCATTTTTCCTTGCTACACACATTCTAGTTCCACTTGAAAATTACATTCCTCCATCAAGGCAACTACAAACCCCATTGAGACAAAGCGCATTCTACACTACATTCTACAGCACATCTTGGGCACGTCGACTTGCCAGCTTCGTGCCCGAGTTGCCTCGGCATTGAGGTGGGAGCCCGTAAAAGATACAGACGATGTGGTGCCCTTCCGACAAGGAGGCGACGGCCAGAGTTTCCGCGGGAGATCGGGACGATGACGAGAAGACCGGAGGACTCGGATCACTCGGTATATCTCTAACCCGTCTTGTTGTTAGCTAGATCTAGTTTAATGGCCCGATCTGGGGTTTAGTGCGCGGTGGTGCCGTTTTGCTAAGTTCGCAAAATTAAAGTTTATCACTGTTTCCGCATTTGGCCGTCGGATTGACGGCCGGGGCGCCGCCGTGCACTTACAGAATGGAAATGGCAGCACATTACCATGGACTTCATGACTGCCCTCCCTCGCAGCACGAAGGTTAAAGACGCGGTATGGGTTATTGTGGATCGACTCACCAAGTCGGCTCACTTTATTCCATTCAGAGTTGGCCAGTCAACTGAAACGTTAGCAAAGAAGTACATGGAGGTAAGCATAAATCTAAAGTAAAATTTAAACCTTCAAGATATATTATATTTGATACCCATGAACTCATGCAGGAGATCATGAGATTACATGGAGTACCGGTTTGCATCGTCTCCGATCGTGATACAAGATTTCGATCACAGTTTTGGCAGAGTCTGCAAGCTAGCCTGGAAATGAGTCTGAACTTCAGCATGGCTTACCATCCACAAATGGACGAACAGTCCGATCAAACAATTCAGATTCTGGAGGACATGCTAAGAGATTTTATGTTAGACTTCGGAGGTTCGTGGGAAGATCACCTACACCTTGAGGAGTTTTCATACAATAACTGCTATCAGGCGAGCATTGGAATGGCACCATTTGCAGCACTCTACGGATGGAAGTGCCGTTCACCACTAAGTTGGGACGACATTGGAGATTGTGAACTCTTTGGAACGGAGATGATTGTGGCAACTGTGGACATAGTGTAAGTCGATGTCGCGCACTCCGTGAGTTCGCGGGGAGGCAGAATATTCAAAAAACGATTTTTCAAAGCTCGCAACACCGACTTGATCTCCAGGATCATTACTAAACCCTAACTAGCTACCTTGTAATCAGGTTAACTACTAAGATAGAAAGTTATGCCTCACGATACATGTCCTTAGGGACTTCTTTGCTATCCTCCTCCTCACCACAAGCTCCGAGGATCGAAACGGATCGGGCAACCTCGACAGCATCCTTGAGTCAAAGACGATCCACCCGAGAGTCTATAGTCTGAGCTCCTACCTCAAATCCGAGATAATTAAGGCACCTAGTTCTCTAAACTAGATGGCCTAGGTGATGTAGAGAGTGAAGATAGATTAGTATTTCTCTATTAGCCTTAGCTTTCTCAACACATGAGACATGAAAGGCTAGAGGAAGAAGAAGGAGACTTGAGGAAGATGAGAGTGTAGAATAGAACATAAGAATGAGCTAAGAATAAAAAAGAACGGCTAAAGTGTAGAATAATGAAGCATATAATAATTGATGAGATAAAATATCTCAACAAATATCTAGCATGCTTCAAAATATCTAAGTGGTGAGTCATGCTTTGAGCCATGCTACAATTAATGCAAACCTCCACCTCATTTCCTCCACCTCATTAATCTTTAATCAAAAAAGAATAAAAACCTAATGAGGTGTCTCCTTCTAGAAGCTTTCTTGAGTAAATTATGAGAATTCCCCTCATCCGTATATACATACCCGCATACGTATTCCGAAGAATACGAATACAATGAGACGAAAATAATCCATCAATATAATAATAGGATCTGGTTTAAACCAAAGCCCACTATCCGGTGTAGGGAAACCCTCTGTGTGGGACTTTAAAGACTCGACACTATGCTGGCAGTGGGTTTAACCACAAGCCGCAAGCGGTACTAGCTGCACGTAACGGCTACCCAGGTATCTGTCGATAAGAAGGCCGATGAGCAAACTCATCTGAACTCCTACTGAGCCTATCTATAACAATCTTCGTACAGTCCGGTCTATTCATCTAAGAGTATCACATATCTGGCCTAGGGGGCGGTAATTGTCAGACCCCTAATAGCGCAATAAGTCGTGTCAGAGTGTAGCCCAAAAAACCCTGAGAAACTACTGGAGTAACTACCAGTAAATCTTGCTTGCCTTGGTTAAGGACTTGGTGTAATGGCCTTCCGAACACACCACGATATCAATCCCCAATACCGGGAGAGACGAATCTTATCTAACCGCCACTGCCTCCAAGTGCTTCGGGACTTCACCCAACTACTACCGGTTTGCACGACTCTTTTAAGCTATGGTAGGGTAGTAATCTAAGAATAGTGGGAACACACTCGAGGCGAAGCAGCAATGTCAAGTCAACGGACTAAGCTGTACTCATGTCACCTGGGAACTGCCACCCGACGATAGGTATAACACGCACCAGCAGTTCCCAACGGGTCCTGTCCAGTGTACTCATAACCTAATGAGCACCTGCATACTATCTCCAGTACGACATATTAATGGCTGTGGGACAGACCATCTCCCCTGTTGGGATGAGAAGCATATATACTAGTCTACTCTGGATTATCAATGCCCCATCTTGATAATCCTACGACTAGGGACATGTATAGAATGTGCTTATAGACTACCCAGTCCCTACTAGTGTGACTGCCATCACAAAGCTTGTAATCAAGCAAAGATCCTTAGGGCTCTACCAATATGTATAAGCGATATGCTAAAAGAAACACATGCATATATTGAGGTAGAAACAAACCAAGTAGCATACTACCATTTCAAGAAAGACTGTTACTATATCCGTGTATATCCCAAGCTTCCATTAAGTAATATGCAAACCAGTATGATACAATAATGGCCTCTAGGGCACGATCAGGAAAAGAATGCGCATAGCCCAAGATCGACAGAAGCATTGGGTTGATACAAAGCATCGACATCTGGAGTTCCAACGTGGAGACCATGTTTTCTTAAAGATCTCTCCAAACAGAGGAGTGATACATTTTGGCAAGAGGGGTAAGCTCAGTCCCAGATACATAGGACCGTTCGATATACTCGAACGAGTTAGAGAAGTGGCATACCGTTTAGCACTACCACCCTCATTGGAAGGAATTATGACATGTCCACATATCTCAGCTACGAAGATATATGAGCGACCCCGGCCATATCCTTGATCACTCAGAGCTCACAGTCCAGACTGACCTGACTTGCGAGCAACAACCTGTTGAGATACTGGACCGAAAGGTGAAGACACTATGGAACAAGTAAGTAAACTTGGTCTGAGTGATGTGGAGAAAAGATTCGTCAGGAGAATCAACGTGGGAACAAGAAGAAGACATGCATGCAAGATACCCTCACTTATTTGTAAATTAGTCCCTATGTATATGTAAATTTCGAGAACAAAATTTTTATAATGTGGGTAGAATGTAACGACTTTGAATTTACTGTACGGAATTTTCCAGTTTAATGCACAGAAATGAGTTATACAGCCTAAGATTGAGTTATAAGTTAATTTTGTTAAATAACAGGAAGAAACAACTTATAGCTCGCTGGTAAAGCCTTGCACTGCTACGACGTAGCCCCTATGTTCGATCCCCATCAGACACATTATTTTTTCTGATTTTTCTTTCTAAATTTTTAGAAGCCCAAAAGTTTGCACGTGCAATACACATAAAAATGAAAATTCAGAAAAATCAAACATGTGGAAAATGGAGTAAACACTGAATTGTACACGTGGCACGAATCCAGAGGCACAAAGCTCTAGATCGGCCGGCGGAAAGCCTATAATGGCCGATACCGACGGTTCAACCGTGGCTAATGAGGCCCGGGCTTTGCACACTTGACTCTTCCCCTACCCCTAACTCCCCTACACTAGTTGATTTCCCTACAATCAAATAGAGACCTTTCATTTCACCATTAAACCAAATTTTAATGCATTTTAATCCAAATTTTTAATTCCAAAACCCTAATTCTCTACTATAAATACCACCTCACATTTTGTCTCAGCATCATTCTGAAATTTCTAGCCAAAACTCTCAAAAATTCTCTAAGTATAAGTGGAGTAAAGAGAAGTTAGAAAGCGGTCAACTTCCGGCGAAGAATCGAAGCTATTCCGGCTCTCCTGCGATGCGAAGAAACTCATCCCCCCTTCTTCAGCCTTTCATTAAGCCCCCTAACTTGTAAGTCCTTTCTAATCTCCATTTCTCTTCTTTAAAAATTCATTTTAAAACATACATCGGTAAGTGGAGTTAATACCGATAACACTTTTTTCCAAATCCTATAACTCCAATTCCTTTTATGTTTGGTCAAATAAATTTTTATACAATACTTATAACCTTAAACCCTAATATTTAGAATCAAATTTTCACTAAAATTCTCATGTGAAATAACATTAGTAGCACTTTTTTCATTTAAATACCATGAACTTTAAATATCACCTCTTTTAGTTTTTGTTACAAACATACGTTTAGGAAAACTTCACGATGTAATGACCTACCTCTCACATACACACTTGGTTTCATAGCATGATACTCTTTGAAAGTATTTTTCGTTGCGAAGATATTATTACAAGAAAATACCACTTACTATAAAAACCGGATTTCTTTCAAATTGTATTATAAATTCCTTTGCGATTATGCCTCTACAACCCTCTTTAAGGGACCCGCTATTGGATGGTGCGGATTATCGCACATCCTTGGACTAGTAGAGCGAGATGCAGACCTCCTCACGGAGCATTCAGTCTCAAAAGGTTTTAAATACGGTTTTTAAGAAAAACGAATTTTTCTAATTAAATAAAATTAATTTTTTAATAATTATATAAAATTACAAAATCCATATATTTTCAAAATATAATAAACTTATATTTTTCAAAATGAAAGAATTACAAGTTTCACTAAAATACCAACAAAAGACAAGTTTTACAATAAAATACCATGAACTTTCCAAGCTAAGCAATTATCACTAAAATACCTCAAATCCTTAAAATTCATATCCATGAAAACCCTAAATAATATAAATAAATACTCGAGGTTTATTTTGAAATTTTGTTTAAAATATTTTTTATAAAAACCCCTCGAGTTATATAAAACAATATTTAAGGACTTTAGTAAATATCGGTTTAAGCGGGATCAATTCTATTGAGCCTCAGGGAGCCGGAGAAAGTGAGTGCTTGCCTATTTAAGGTAAAAAAATTAACGGGGTTATAAATGGTAATTTTCTTGGGAAAAAAATAAATCCTATCGTCCTTGTGCAGCAGTTACCGATGACTCCCGAACCTAATTTAGGATCTAAATCAGTTACAAGTTTCTGAATCAGTTTGAGTCTAACTCAAACCTGAATCTAAACTCAAATCAGAGTCCAATTCAAACATGAACCCAAAGTCTAACATGAATACTTGAACTTGAACCTGAATACTTGAATTCAAACATGAATACTTGACTTGACTTGACCGAACAATGGTTATAACTTGACATGACTTCTTGAATACATGATTACATCCTGAACCTGACTACTTGAACAACTTGTATCCATAGTTTCGGCAAGACTTGTAAATATAACCTATACAATACATTACGCGGGGATAACGGGGTAGATTGGTACGGAACGTATTAACGTGGAACGAGATGGTCACTTAAAATACACCTACATGAACTCTCGTGCCGTTGTCCCGTGGGTTTTGACGGAACCTTGTACTACATGTTACCATAGTCCACGGGGTTAGATGGACTACTCTCGTATACATAAATACCTTCTGTACTAAGCTACAAACAACTACGTTAGAATAACAAGCATATACCTGTATAACTTACCAATTTCATTTCATATTACTTGTTATATTCCATTCTTTCTTTTTGGACTAACCGAGCGCTGGTTCGCTGACGACATTCCTGTCTATTGCTTTCTTTGGAATGTTTGTCAGGAGAACCGGACTCTCAGGAGATTGAGCCTAGCTAGGAGGACTTACAGCAGCTCACCGCTCAGTTGGACTACTAGCTCATCTTATATTTACTTTCAGTTTGTATGCCACTGTTTAGGCATTGTTTATATCATTGTATCTTTTCGTTTTCAAACAGTTGTATGTAAAGTGGATGTAAATAAAAGTTGTTGTTTTTTATTTTATATCACTTGTTATTCTTGTGCATTTTATATATATTTCTTAATTGTGCTTAACGTATTTATTTCTTAGTAAATACGTTGCGGCCCACCACATCACCGTTTTCGTACACTAGGAAGCGGGGCATGACACTTGGTAAGGTAAGAGTCAAGTTTACTTCATGTTTTGCAAATCTCTTGTCATAATTGTTCTTAATTAGGTTTTAGGGTAATGATTAAATCAAATCTTAAGTTCATGATAAGGTTAAGTTTAGGGTTTTAATGACTTCTAGGGTAATCATGACTCATATTAGGATAGTTAAGAGTAGTTTAGCGTCTAATAGTCTTGTTAAACTACCAAGTTTGCACTAAAACACCTTAATGTTTCAAATTAGTGTTAAATACCGTTTTTAGTTAAAGGTTAGGGTTCTTACGAATCTGCTATCAACCCAGAAGTTTTTTTGAGAAGTTGCAATTATAGAAGATATATATAGGACTATGAATACACCCTCGAATCCCAAGCCCTTAACCCTATTCTAAAGCAGCAGATTTAATACTTCTGGCCGCAAATTGAGGCCAGGTGAGGGAGCTAGGTCGTGGGGTTTCGTGGGGAGCTCTCTGCAACTTTTTTTAGGTCTCTAGTGTGTGCAACTTTCTCCAGTTGTACCCATATACATTAACAAAACTTTTTTTAGGTCTCTAGTGTGTGCAACTTTCTCCAGTTGTACCCATATAAAAATCTGGGACCATTTTACCTTAAATTAAGCGTTTTGTTAATGTATGATACGAACGTTTCAATTCTAGTTTTGGCATTTTCTTTGGAAAACAGCCCTTAGGGGTGGTCTTAGATGTTGTTGCACACGTTTAGCGCACCAAGTTTACACGTGTTTAACTTGTGAGAGTTAGTTCCTTCGTATAGTATTTGATTTCGTGTTATCTCGAATTTCTAGCCTTATGTGCTAAGTTTGTGCGATTCTAGGATTGGTTGCGGAGACGTCGGACGCGGCTACGAAAGGAAAGGCGGTGGTCGAATTCGATTAGCCAAGACGTTCCGATGAGTAGATTTAAACAACTATGGGAAAATCATTCGGATGGCGTAAAGCGCCCGATAGTTAGAATCTAATTGCAATTCTTGTATTCATATGTTTATACTCATATCCATATTGCATACGCATCATCATGCACCTTGATATTATCACACTAGGACACTTGCACCATTACCAATAGTTCATGCTGCACGTGCACTATCTTGTATGTACACACACGCTATTGGTAATTGCCATGTCACGTACACTATATGATTTACTTGATAACTTGCATGTTTGCATTTGCATCATTATGACATATAAATCTTCAAGTCATTCATCTAGTTGCATCATATTGATATCATGGACATTGGCCATCATCGATATATTCATGTATTGTGATTTTCTTGGAGATTTTCCGTTTTCATGAGATTTCTGGATTTGGGGAACCGCAAGTGAATTTTATAAACTTATGATCATTTTAAAAGGAAAATGTGGTTTCTCGTGATACGATGTGTGGCGTCTACCATGAGTTTTCTCGGTTCTGGAGTTATGTATATACCCGATTCGAGGAGAGAGGAGGCACCGTCTGCGGGTACATGGTAGACCCGGTGAGGAACCCCAGGGCAAGAAGGCCGTATAGAGAGACGTTGAGCCTGGCACGGGAACAATACCTACCGGTGATTATTGGCCCGGCGGATATCCGGAGGATACCGACCGGAGTCGTGTGATTCAGATGGATTTGAGGGCCGATCTGAGTGACGACACCCGAGATATCGAGATATTGGGTGTCGATGCTTGATATGGGATTATGTTGTTTCTATTGATGATACGTTGGTTTTACCATACCAAAATCTACTTAGATAAAACTCAGTTTTCGCATAGCAGATATACCCAGATTTCATACTTGATCACTTATTCATGTCACATTTATACTAGTACATCGCATCATAGTTCATACTTAGGATCTGACGCATTTATGTGCATTCTTGTGATTGTCTCATATGATGTTACTTACTACTCAAGAGCTGGCAACTCACCCCTGTTGTGCCACAGTGTCTTGCAGAACCGACCCGTCAGCATAGTCGCAGCGGGCGCACTACTGCTTCTTCTGCTATTTCTTTTGCTTTGAATTTTGGGCGCAATACTTGTAGGTGGGTTGTGAGGATATTCTTTTATCTTCCACCATGTATATTTACTTTTGTATCTAGTATACTCCATCTACAACTTGTATACTTGACCTAGAGACCTGACTGTGAGACTTGTATTATATTGATATCTGGTGTCAAGCTCGTGTGAGCCGACTTTTATGTTTTCGTGTGGGCGATGTTTTCTTTTCTTACTTCTTTATTGTTTTCGCACTATTATGATATATTCTTTCCTGTGTTGGTGTTCGCCAATTCAGCGAAGAGCTAGCTCCTGCTTGGGGATGCCTATTATGGTTGATTATATATATTCATGTTATGTATCGGCTTTGGGATCAGTTTTTACAAAGGAGATGCTGCCGAAATTCTCATAAAACTTAAGTCTTCAAAAGGTTTTGATATAACTCTTGCATGTTTAGAGTAACCTTTTAAAACAAGTATTTTATCATTCTATTTTAATTCACGGTTTAGATTTCTGGGATTTTGGCTTACTTGAATTACGTTACGCCTTTAGAAGTTGCGTGATTTAAGTGCCAGTCACGTTCCACCTTCGGGCCATGACAAAGTTGGTATCAGAGCGCTAGATTTACCTTTCTGAGTGTAGGATGACCCTTGGTATGATGGACTAGGTGACTTAAGCAGAGTGACGTAGCGTGTGTATATTCCGTAGCATACTCAGGATACGATACTCCGCCTAAGTGACCTTAGGATATTTGCATTAATTCTTTTCCTTGATTCCATATATCATTTTTTTCGATTGCAATATTGTTATCGAATCATATTTCTTGTTCCAGCCACTATACCGCCGAAGATTATGAGGTCCTAGAGGGCTGCCGCCAGAGATGAGGTCAGGGCGGGCTCGTCTGAGACGAGGATCGACCAGGATGGTACACCTACCCTTCAGGGGTAGATTGATCCACCTTCTCCTGGCTGGAGACGAGTATTCAGGATTTGCGTTAAATGGTTAGATCTTTAGTCGAGGTCAGCCGAGCACTGAGATCAAATGATGTTCCTCCTACTACGGGGACTGTGATAGTACCTACTACCCAGACAGTTGTACTTGCTGCTACCAAGACTATCGTGGTATCACTATAGGAGTTTATGAGGCTGAAGCCTTCGGTTTTCACTGGCACAGACGCAACAGAGGATCCACAAACACTTCTCGATAGGATGGCAAGGATTTGTCATTCCTTGAGGTGTTCTGATGCGAGATCGGTCGAGCTTGCTAGTTTCCGTCTGGAGGGTCTTTCCCAGACTTGGTGTGAATCTGTTGAGAGAGGCCGAGCTGCAGGTCTTCTTCCTATGACCTGGGATGAGTTCACGATGATGTTTCTTGCTCATTTCTTTTCGCAGAGCGTCATGGATGCTCGAGCTCGCAGTTTTGAGTCTTTGCACAAGACTTCTGGTATGACCATAGCCGAGTATGATATCCAATTCACTCAGCTATCCAGATATGCTCCTTCTTTGGTGGACACCGAAGAGAAGCGCATCAAGAGATTCGTGCGAGTCCTTGACACACAGTTGTTTCTTTCTATCGGCGCCCAGCACTTTGACACATATGCAGCAGCAATGGACGCAGCCATATTAGTGGAGGAGCGTATTTCTTAGACTATGACTGTTCTGAGACCGAAGCGGATTCATACAGGTTTATCAGCTCCCGTGTAGTTTGGCAGAGATACGGCAGGCAGAGGCCGCCGTGGATTCTTTCTAGGCAGTGGTGGTAGCCGAGGCATGATACGGGGTCAGTTATTTAGCTCTTACTTACAGGGTCAGCAGCCGTCGCCAGGATGTTTTCGGTGTGGGAGTCCGCATCACCCTGTCAGATATTGTACCGTGAGGGGCCAGGGCGAGGCAGCAGTTCCACATGTTACTTTACCACCTTCACCCCCTCCTCCGAGAGCCATACTTCCTACGCCCGTTGTTGCTCTACGCCAGATCGACGCTCTGAGAGGTCGTAGTCATGGAGGCCCTATTCATAGAGGACGAGGTGGCAGAAGGAGAGGACAGCCGGGTGATGGTAGAGGACATGCCCGATTTTTTTCTATGACTCCTCAGGAAGCACAGGCATCAAATGCAGTTGTGACAGGTACTCTTTCAGTGTGTTCTTTCAACGCGCGCATATTGTTCGACCTAGGTTCCATACATTCTTATGTATCCGCACACTTTGTGCCGAGGTTGGGCCGAGAGTCGTCTTTGATAGATCAACCACTTGTTGTGATTACTCTCGTAGGAGTGTCTTTTATCGCTCGACATGTTAGTGATATGTATGACCTAGAGGCCATTATTGTATGATATAGTGGATGCTTGGACATATATATGGAGGACTTTCTTGCTCGACATGACAGTATGCTGTCTGGTTTCCTTTATCTTAACATGTTCACTGGTATTATTATACCGTCTCTCATATCCATGTTGATAAATCCCTCAGGATGTAGGCTTGACTACCAGGACTATGATGTGGATCATACTACTGGGACCTGGGTAGTCCATAAGCACATCCTTCAATTGTTCCTAGTCGAGGGAATATCGAGACAGGGCATCGATATTCAAGAGTATACTAGTGTGTATGTTTCTTGACCCTGTATAGGGCGATGGTTGATCCCATATACATTGGTGTTTGACATCAAATATTGCAAACAGGTGCTCATTAGAGAATGGGTACACCGAACAGGACTCGCCGAGAACTCTTAGATGGTACTATACCTATCATCAGATAGCAGTTCTCTGGTGACACTGGTACAGGTTAGTCTGTAGACCCGAGATCGCCATAGAGTCTTTTCTGGCTCCCACTGTGCTTTTATTTCCTCCATACCATGGCTCAAAGGAGTCGTGCAAACAGATGAATTTTAGGTACAGTCCCGAGTCACACGGAAGCAATGAGCGATAGGAGGGGTTTCGTCTCTCCCAGTATAGGGAGTTGATGTTGCGCTATGCTCAATTGGCTATAACAGTAAGTCCCTGGCCAAGGTTGTTGATGAGATTTACTAGTAAGTGTTATCAGTAGTTTCTCATACCGTTATAGGCCGTACATAGGCATGACTTATCAAGTTATTGGGGTCTGACGATACCACCCCCAGACTCGATATGCAACATATCAGACGAAGAGACCGGACTGTACGGTAAGTGTTACTTATAGGCATCATGCGAGTTTGGATAAGCTTGCATGTTAATCTTCTATTCGCTCAATACCTAGGTAGCCGTTACGTCCAGCTAGTACTGCTGACGGCTTGTGGGTGACTTATATGATCATCACCTACTGCTGGCGTATTGACGAGTCTTTAGAGTCCCACATAGAAGTTTCCTGGTTCGAGCGAAACAAAGTAGGGCACATGTGTTGATATGTGCGGGGGCCTGATTAAATACGAGTATGTGATACCATATTCTAATATGGCAGTTATTTGTTGTCGGTTAGGTTATATGTGATATAACCAGATTATCGAATCAAGTGTTGATTTGATAATGTGATATACTGATAAATGATATTAGTCGGTTATATATGATATAACCTGATTATTAAATCAAGTGTTGATTTAAGAATTTGATATATATTATATTTGATATAATTATATATTAACTAATATTATTAGCTCACTAATTATTCTTCATTATATATATATTAATATATATGATATATATATATATATATATATATTTTATGAAGTATGGCATGGATTTTCTATTTTTTAGAAAATAGAAAATGAGGTGTAATATATGGAGATATTTGTAGAATGGGCAAGCATAGGCTTTATCATTTGTTTATTACTCTTGA
The DNA here is from genome assembly GCA_030015575.1 of Agapanthus africanus. NCBI lineage: Eukaryota > Viridiplantae > Streptophyta > Magnoliopsida > Asparagales > Amaryllidaceae > Agapanthus > Agapanthus africanus. The sequence goes on from CM057348.1 coordinate 541,164,885, forward strand.
CCCACTATTCAAGCATGGTTGCAATTTCTTATTGCAATTTATTCCATGCTTGAATAAGTGAGGTGAAGGGAGCTGCCATTCTACACATGATTCTTCACTTGAGTGATTTTTTTCTTTAGCTCCTTCTTGAGCTCATGAGATGAGTTCTAGTATTCTCCATTTTCTTCACCTCATACTTCAATCTCTAAACCCTCACATGTGATGTGAACCATAAAGATTGAAACCCTGCTGAGAAAATAAAACCCTTACTTCACCATCTTACACTTCATTAGCACTTTAGTGTAGTGTGTTGCCTTCACTAAAGAGTTTAGTGATGAGGTAGCTTGGATTGGCGTACTTCGGGTGGATGATCTTCGGCACGAAGATCATCGGAGGAGGCTCGTTCAAACTCGAAGTGGAGCCTAGTGGAGTCGCGTGGACAACAACCCGGAGCTTTAGAAGAAAAGGACACGGTCATCAAAGGTTGTATGCTCTTTCCTTCTCTTTAGTTCTTGATATCATCATAGATAAAACCCTAATATTCTAGTAAGATCTTGGTTAGTCTAACTTAGCACCCAAATTTTTTTAAATTTGGCATGTTAGATGCTACTAGAACCTCATTGTGGTGCTAGGGTAGACTTTCACGACATGTGTTTCGATCGTGTTCCGTTCGTATTGGGGATAGAGATTCTTCTGTTGATTTGATCCTTCTCGACATGTTAGGCTTAGATGTTCTTCTCGGCATAGACTGGTTAGCCACTTATTATGCATACGAAGACTGCTGTGAGAAGGAGGTCAGATTTAGTTTTCCGGGTGAGCCAGTTCTTGTTGTTCAAAGAGACCATAGTGCCACCCTTCCCAATTTGATTTCTGCCCTTTGCGCTAGTCAGCTCTTGATGAAAAGATGTCAAGGATTTTTGGCATATATTCATGATGTTGGAGTCGTAGAGGTTCCGTTGGACTAGGTTCCGATTGTGAGAGAGTTTCCCGATATATTTCCTGATAAGTTACATGGATTGCTGCCAGAGCGCGATATCGAGTTCTGAATCGACTTGATCCCCGTCACGGGGCCTATTTCTATACTGCCTTATCGGATGACCCCGGCGGAGCTTAAAGAGCTTAAGGATCAGTTGCAAGATTTTCTTGGCAAGGGACTTATCCATTCGAGTGTGTCGCCTTGGGAAGCTCATGTCCTGTTCGTTAAGAGGAAGGACGGCAGTACGAGATTGTGCATTGATTATCGTCAATTGAACTGAGTTACGGTGTGAAATAGGTATCCTTTACCTCGCATTGACGATTTGTATGATCATCTGCAAGGTGCGGGACATTTTTCGAAGATTGACTGGCGGTCGGGTTATCATCAGTTGTGGGTCTGGAATGATGACATTCCGAAAACTGCTTTTCATACACGCTACGAGCATTACGAGTTCTCGGTGATGTCATTCGGACTCACCAATGCCCTAGCAGCGTTCATGGATTTCTCTCATATCACTGCACTGCTGACCGGATTGAACCAAAAGGGAGTTCCATTTCTTTGGACCGAGGCATGTGAGCAGAGTTTTCAGCAATTGAAGACTAGTTTGACGACTGCACCAGTCTTATTTTTGCCTTCAGGGTCAGGCGGCTATATTGTTTATCGTGATGCTTCTCGAGTGGGTTTAGGTTACGTGTTGATGCAGTACAGTAGAGTCGTCACTTATGCTTCTCGGCAGTTGAAGAAACACGAACAGAACTTGTAGGGTTACTAGGCACTCTAATAAGGTACTACAAGGCATCAACCATGCCCGATTAAAATTTTAGCCGTGCCTAACAACCCTAAACAAGATCTTGGCTAGACCATTAGGCTATTACATGCAAGTAAATAACTTTTACTAATAAGTGAATACGAAATACAACCTTTGTAGATCGGTCCTTCACTTCTAAAGCTCCTTGTTGTAGTCCCTTCGCTGCGATCATGGTTCTCCCGGGCTCTTGCATGGCTTCACGAGGCGAAAGAAGCGTCCTTGCTTGAAGTCTTCGAGGCCGAAGATGATCTACGTCGAGGGAATACCAACTCAAGCTTCTACTTCACTAACTAGAGAATTAGTGAAGCAAACACCCTAAACTAAAGTGCTAGTCTAGTAGAGGATGGAGAAATAGGAAGTGGGTTCTCTTTAGAATTTTATTTCTCACAATCTTTCACTCTCTTTTCAAAACCCTAGCAAGCTTTTTCTTTTTGCTCAAAGTAGAAGAAGATGATGAACAAAAGAAAACGATGAGGATAATTATCAAGTGCGTGAGCTAACCATGATGAGTGAGTATCATATACTAACTCATGTAGAGACATTACCATGGCTAATCCTAAATGGTTAGGTTAATAAAAATCTAAAGTAAAACAAAGTTAGTGGACTTTGTCAAAGCATCCATAAGCTTCTACAAGCTTCATGCTTGTGACAAAAGCTCCTAATTTGTAATTACCTTATATAATTATTAACCACCATTTAAAATAGAATGGTGTATGTCTTGCACACCCATGTATGATGTATCATCAACCATGATACAAAATGAAAAACACATTTTAATATATATCACATATATACTAAAGTTGTGCACATGTGAGAAAAATCCTTAAGTGAAAAAATGTTAGTTAATGTAAATTAGTATATCAAATATACAATTATACACTAAATTATTAAATCAACACTTGACTTAATAATCCGGTTATATCTCATATAACCGACTAACATACAATGTATCGACTTAACGAATCAACCCTTGATTCGATAACCCGGCTATATCTCATATAACCGACCGATACAAAAAGTCGCGAGAATAGAATACGGTATCACATACACGCATTATTCTCGGTCCCGCACATATCACATACGTGCTCCGATTTCGTTTTGCCTGAGCCAGTAAAAACACTATGTAGGACTCTAAAGACTAGTCAATACGCCGGCAATAGGTGATGATCACATCAAGCACCCACAAGACGTCAGCGGTACTAGCTGGACGTAACGGCTACCCGGGTATTGAGCGATCAGAAGATCAACAAGAACCAACTCCTGTAAAATCCTGACGGTAACACTTCCCGTACAGTCCGGTCTCCTCGTCTGATATGTCGCATATCAAGTCTAGGGGTGGTAAACGTCAGATCCCAATAACCGATAAGTCGTGCCGATGTGAGGCTCATAACGGGTCAAGAAACTACTGGTAACACTTACCAGTAAATCTCTAAATCAGCCCTGGCCAGGGACTTCCCTGTTATGGCCAACCGAGCACAGCGCAACATCAACCCCCAATACCGGGAGAGACGAAACCCCTCCTATCACTCATTGCCTCCATGTGACTCGGGACTGTACCCAAAAACCACCGTTTTGTACGCCCTCTTGGACGTGGTAAGGTGGAAATCAAAACACAGTGGGAATAACATAAAACTCTATGACGATCTCGGGTCTACAGACTAACCTGCACAAGTGTCACCAGAGAACTGCTATCTGACGTGAGGTATAATACCATCTGGGAGTTCTTGGTGAGTCCGTCCAGTGTACCCAGTCTCCACTGAGCACCCGTATACCATCTCTGATGTCAAACACCAATGGATATGGGATCATCCATCGCCCATCTCATGGGTCGAGAAGCGTATACGCTAGTCTACTCTGGTATATCGATGCCCTGTCTCGATACACCCACGACTAGGAACATTAAAGGATGTACTTATGGACTACCATGGCCCCACTAGTATGATCTGCATCATAGTCCTGGTAGTCAAGTACACATCCTAAGGGCTTTACCAATATATAACTATAAGACAGTATCAAAAGACAAGTATACATGTTAAGATAAAGAGCAACCAGACAGCATACTATCATATCGAGCAAGAAAGTCCTCTCCATATATGTCCAAACATCCAATATAATATACTGGCCTCTAAGGCATACATACAACTAACAATCTCCCACTTGCACTAGGGCCAGCTGCTGTAGTATCGCATACCAAGCATCCCGAATTGTCTCTCAAACTGTATCTGGGGATGCCCTTCGTGAGTGGATCCGAAGTGTTGTTCTTCGTGTCAACCCTCCTGACCTCGATCTCCCGGCGATCTACTATTTCCCGGATCAGGTGATACCACCTCAGAATATGCCTGGATCGCTGATGGGACCTGGGTTCCTTGGCCAAAGCCACCGCTCCATTGTTATCATAATACAAAGGTATTGGATGCTCAATGGATGGAACCACACCAAGTTCAGTAATGAACTTCTTGATCTAGACAGCCTCTTTGGCAGCATCGTTGGCAGTGATGTATTCAGCCTACATCGTCGAGTCTGCCACGGTTTCCTGCTTGGAACTTTTCCAGCTAACCGCCCTTCCGTAAAGGGTAAAGACAAATCCCGAGTGCGACTTAGAGTCGTCCTTATCACTCTGGAAGCTCGAATCGGTAAACGACTCCACTTAGAGTTCTCCGTTACCATACACCAAGAGCATCTCCTTAGTCCTTCGTAAGTACTTGAGAATCCTCTTCACAGCTGTCCAGTGACTCTCTCCAGGATCAGCTTGATACCTACTCACTACACTTAGTGAGTATGCTACATCGGGTCTGGTACATAGCATCGCGTACATGATAGAGCCTACAGCCGAAGCATAGGGTATCCCTTGCATGCGAGCTCTCTCCAAATCAGTCTTGGGAGACATCTCTTTAGAGAGAGTGAGTCCAGAGATCGTGGGTAAGTTCCAACGCTTGGATTCTTCCATACTAAACCTCTTTAGTATGGTATCAATGTACCTGGATTGGGACAATCCCAATATCCTTTTAGATCCATCTCTATAGATCATAATTCCCAGTATGCAGGAGGCATCACCTAGATCTTTCATTGAGAATCTTTGTGATAAGATGAGCTTGACCGATTGCAGCATAGGAATATCATTTTCTATCAAGAGTATGTCGTCCACGTACAATACAAGGAAGAAAACCTTACTCTCTGCTAACTTCTTATAGATACAAGGTTCATCTACGATTTGGACGAAATCAAACTCTTTGATAACGACGTCAAAGCAGATGTTCCAACTCCGCGATGCTTGCTTCAATCCATAAATGGATTTAAGCATCTTGCACACATTCCCGCTGCTCCCACTAGCTACGAAGCCCTCTGGCTGAGTCATATACACGCTCTCTTCTAAATCACCGTTTAGAAAGACGGTCTTAACATCCATTTGCCAGATTTCGTAGTCATGATATGCAGCGATGGCAAGCATGATCCGGATGGATTTAAGCATAGCCACTGGAGAAAAGGTTTCGTCATAGTCCACACCTGATCTTTGACGAAAACCCTTTGCAACAAGTCTAGCTTTGAAAGTCTCCACTTTCCCATCTACACCAAGTTTTTTCTTGAAGATCCACTTGCTCCCAATGGGTTTTACCCCTTCAGGAGCATCTTCCAAAGTCTATACTTTGTAGGTGTACATGGATTCCATCTCAGACCGCATTGCATCCAGCCATTTCACTGAGTCCCCACTCGTGATGGCCTGCTCGAAACTAGTTGGGTCATCATGTACCATGATGCAATCCTCGCTCCCACCATCCATGAAAAAACCGTAGTTTCTCTCAGGTGGGTGAGGAACCCTACTAGATCGGTAGAGAGGCTGAGGTTTGTTGGGAACTACCGAATCCTCCGGTTCCACTAAATCTTCAGTTTGAGTTTGTATAGCCGGAATTTCTTCCAGTTCTACCTCGTCGCCACTAATTTCTTTTGTAAGAAATTCCTTTTCTAAAAAGGTGGCATGTCGAGAAACAAACACCTTTTGTTCCTCAGTATAGTAGAAAAGATATCCATGTGAATGTTTGGGATATCCCACAAACTTGCATAGAACTGACCGTGCCTCGAGTTTGTCCGGATTTTGCCTTTTGACAAAGGCCGGAAAACCCCATATCTTAACTCGTTTAAGACATGGTCTCTTCCCACTCCATATCTCATATGGTGTGGTAGGTACAGATTTAGATAGAACTTGATTCAATAGGTATGCTGCTGTCTCCAGCGCATACCCCCAGAAGGAAATAGGTAACTCAGCTGTGCTCATCATAGAGCACGCCATATCTAATAGGGTGCGGTTCCTCTGTTCTGATACACCGTTGTGCTGTGGTGTATATGGAGGAGTTAGCTGAGAGAGAATCCCATTCTCTTTTAGGAAGTCCAGGTATTCATTGCTCAAGTATTCACATCCTCGATCAGGTCGAAGGATTTTAATACTTTTCCCGGTTTGGTTCTCGACTTCTTGTTTATATTCTCTAAATTTCTCAAAAGCTTCTGATTTGTGTTTCATCAGGAACACATACCCGAATCTAGAGAGATCGTCAGTGAATGTAATGAAGTACGAAGAACCATCCCTGGCATGTGTAGACATGGGACCGCATACATCACTATGTACCAGTCCTAAGAGTTCCGTAACTCTTTCTCCGTGTCCCGTAAACGGAGTTTTGGTCATCTTTCCTTTGAGACATGACTGGCAAGTATCATAAGATGAAAATTCAAAAGGATTCAAATATCCATCCTTATGCAACTTAGCTAGCCGTGTCGCATTGATGTGACCTAGTCTACAATGCCACAAGAAGGATTCGTTCAGTTCGGAACTCTTCCTCTTGTATGTGTTTTGTACATTAAGGACTGTAGTTTGATTGAGAACGTATATGCCATTAAATAACGAACCTGATCCAATCAACTTTTGATTCAGAAATATGTTCATAACATCATCCTGTACTACAAAATTATATCCTTCTTTGCTCAATAAAGAAACTGATATAAGATTGCATATCAGGATCGGAATGTAATAGCATTCGTTCAGAACCAATGTATTACCATTTGGTAACACAAGGTGATATTCGCCAATTGCTTTGGCTGCAACATTTGCACCATTCCCTACTCTTACGGAATGATCACCCTTTCCCAGTTCCCTACCTTTACATAGCCCATGTAACATATTACACATATGGGATCCCGATCTGGTATCTAATACCCAGGACGTAGAGTGAACTGAGAAACAGTTCTCTGTAACGAACACACCCGAAGAAAATGCATCAACATGTACTTTCTTCATTCAGGTGGCATGGGAATCCTGGTATTCCCCTATATCTTGTTCAGTCTTATAACTTTTATAAGAAAGAACGGAACCAACGTTCCCCAGCATAGTATAACATGCAGGTTCGGTCAATAAATCCATATTATTATCTTTATTAAGGCATGATATGGTCGCTACCTGGAGAGAGAGAGAGAAGAAAATACTTTAGCGTATGCTCTTGCAAGATCAGATTGGTTATTATTTTATCTAATCAGGATGGCTCCCACTGTTTTTATAAAATCTTCCTTCAAACCCTAAAAGGAAAGACTAGCCGTGATTAATTACACCCTAGAACTTCGCCAATCTTTCAGCCAGGCCAGTGTCGGTACTTTGAGGGAGGTTCCCGTGCTTTCGCACGGACCTAATTAAAGTAAACCTCATTTTCCCAGAGCCGTAACCCCGTTGACACCTTTCTAGACACCTACTTAATCGGCTAATTGTCTTGTGTAAAACTCTTCCAGGAGTAACAATTACTCGCAGTGAGTATCGGAATCCAACTATCTCATAGAAGGTATGCAATCTCATTGCAAATTTCAACACTTGAAATTCCCGATAATATTTTGCCTCTAACCCCTATGACCTTGACAAAGGCCAACAAATTATAGGATGCTAGTCAAGTTCAACCCGTCATTTCTTGATTGAATCAAACCCACCCGCACGACCCTTAACAAAGGCCAACAAGGTCGTACGACTACGCCTTGACAAATTCAGCTACCGCACACTACGCCTTGACAAAGGACAACAAACGCAGCATGAATACTAAATAGTTCTTATCTGAAATGACGGAGGGCTACGACAGGTTTTTCTGAAAACCTATTGCGTAATGAACTTGATATCGTTGTAGAATCGGGTGAATTTTGAAATGGAGTGATTTTGAGGCTTTTATTAGTTTTGCTAAAGAGGTCACTCCCGGTGAAGGGATCTCGGCTCTTTCCTTATGGAATAAGGTGCAGGATATATCATATATATCGCTATGCAAAGCAAAAACTCCAAAAGAAATCAAAAACAAACCGAGTGTTGTAGTATCTGCCAGGTTTGCTAAAGAGGTCACTCCCGGTGAAGGGATCTCGGCTCTTTCCTCATCGAATAAGGTGCAGGATATATCATATATATCGCTATGCAAAGCAAAAACTGTAGCTACCCTTTTTGAAAATTTGATTCTACAACATCTTTTAGGTTTCTTTTCTTTTCATTAATCATATTAATGAAGTCACATCATTTAAGTCACCTAAACATCACAGATAAATACAACGTACACTTATGCCATCCGTATTCACCTCGATGTCCCCTCGTGCACCGTTAGGTTAGGTAACTAACGGCAGAGCGGGGCAGGGCTAGCGCGGGTGTAAAACATAAGTAACGTCTATATAATATATCATATATACTATATACAGTATCTATCACAACATATCAAATGATCACATCACAGATATCTCAGCAGAAGAAACATATGAAATATTGGATATACTAGGGCGTCCGTGTTTTATTTTGAGCCTCTATAAAACACGGATTCCACGGTCGCGATGAATAGCCAAACCCACACCCTTAGACCCCTGTGAGAGCGGCAAGCAACCCTACCAATTCTAGAGTTAGGAGACCCGGACTCGACTCCTCGAGTTGGTCTCCCACTGGACTCTAGAACCCGGTTACTTGTGCTCTCCTCCTTGGGTCTATCCTAGTGCGGAAAAGTAAATAATATACAAATGGTGACATCAACCTCATCCCGGAAGTGCCACAATAAAAGAATATTACATACATTTAATTTTACAAGAATGAAAATAAAAACCCTCATCTCACATAAAACCCCCGGCTATTCAAAAACGCGACGATCCGATATAAAATATCCAGCAACACATAACATCACATGTCATCAACGTAAGTAAATATGCGCATCCCAATTGTCGTTGACATATAGCAACGAAACCGGCGATATCACATATTACACTTACGATCGCAGAAAAGAAAGTGTAAAACTGCAACATTTGGAATCCACAATCTCTTTAGACATCGTAAATCCGAAATATCACATACTTCGCATTTCATGCCTAACTATATGAATTCCAGATATTGTATCACATTCCAGATAAATAGACAATGTTAAACTTTCCGATCGAATAATCAAACACCCAAGTTTTCCCAAATAGTTCTCAACACTTGAGGGGAGTTTAAAAACATCCATCACATGCCACAGTACCAATGGTCCAGCCGTAGAAGGGTCAAGCCAACGCCTCACATGTGGCAACGCCGTACTGCCCCAAACCCTAAGGTTCGAAAGGCAGTTCAAGATGGTCACATAATCAAGTTAAGGTTTGTTGTCTTCTAGAGGGTCCATTGCGTAACTTGCACGATTTAGACGTTCTTAAACTACGGAAAAATCCAACACATGGAAATTTTCCGGCAGGGTAAAAAGTGAGTTATTGACATCCGTTCGAACTTTTTAATACTTTCTAAATTATCCGGAAAACATAACGAAATTAAATATTCCGATCGAATCAACGAATACAAAATAATCCACAGAACACTCAACACTTGAGTCAAATTAAAAATAACCAGAAACATGCAGGAATAGAAACTGATATTACTGCATAAAGAACCGTCCCCAATACCCTGTTCCTGCCGCGGAACCGCCGCCAAAAGTAGCTTATTGCCGCGGTTCCGCGGCTATATAGATGAATTGGGGGCTCATTTTTCATGGTAATTCTTAGAATTTCCTGCTGAATTTTTTAAGTATTTTTAATTCAGAAAAAATCACATTTTTAGAAATTGTCCAGAGAAGGGTATATTTCGTCGATTCGGAGTTCGTTCGAAGTTTTAACTTCGTATACACGTCATCTAATGCTTTAGCTAGGATCTGATACTACTGTAGGGTTACTAGGCACTCTAACAAGGTACTACAAGGCATCAACCATGCCCGATTAAAATTTTAGCCGTGCCTAACAACCCTAAACAAGATCTTGGCTAGACTATTAGGCTATTACATGCAAGTAAATAACTTTTACTACTAAGTGAATACTGTTGGAGATAGCGTCCTCAAAGTCAATTATTGGATCGCAGGTACGTGATTGCAATAATTGAGGCGGGACCTATACCGATATGACAGTCTTGCTCGAGATGATAGTTTGCTATCCGGTTTGTCTTTATCATCATTTACATGCTTTAGTTCACTATTGCATGATATTAGAGCCCATAGGATTCTTGCTTGACTACCAGCAGTATGATGGCGATCATATACGTGGGAGCTGGGGTTTGTAAGCACATCCTTAAAGTGTCCCTAGTCGTGGGAGTTTCGAAACAGGGCATCGATACTCCAGATTAGACTAGTGTGTACAGTCGAGACCCTGACGAGGGGCAGTGGCCGGTCTAACAAGCCACTGTGTCAGTTGGATCACCTAAGATGTATACAGGTGCTCATTGGGTTATGAGTACACCCGACAAGACTCGCCGGGAACATGCTAGTTGGTATTATACATATCGTCAGATAGCAGTTCCCTGGTGACATGTGTACAGGTTAGTTCATCGACCTGAGATCGTCATTTGTCTCGTGTGAGTTCCCACTGTGCTTAGATTACTACCCTACCACGCTCAAAGGAGTTGTGCAAACAGGTTTTAGTTGGGTAAAGTCCCGAGCCACATGGAGGCAAGCGAGCGGATCGGCAGGGGATTCGTCTCTCCCAGTATTGGGGGTGAGATCGCGCTGTGTCTAGGAAAGCCATTACACAAAGCCCTCGGCCGAGGCAGGAGATTTACTGGTAGGTACTCCAGTAGCATCTCAGGGTGTTCTGGGCCACTCTCTGACACGACTTATACCGCTAATGAGGGTCTGACGTTACCAGCCCCCTAGGCAGATATGCGATACTCATAGACGAACGGACCGGACTGTATGTATATTGTCACTATTAGGCTCAGTAGGGTTTATAAGATGAGTTCGCTCATCAGCTTCCCTTTCAATCAATACATAGGCAACCGTTATGTACATCTTGTACCTCTGACGTGCTAGAGGTTATACCCAGTGCCAGTGTGTTGATGAGTCATTAGAGTCCCCCACAGACACTTTCCCAAGTTCGGGTGAAACGTTGTAGAGGCCGTATGGTTATATGGCAGGGTTCGGAAAATGCACGTGCGTTTTCGCACGTGTCATTTTTCGGGCAGATAATACTGGTCGGCTTTGGTTTAAGCCGGAACCCAGTATTATACTGTGTAGATATAATATCTTTGTCTCAGATGCATTTGTATTCGGTCGTAATACAAATGAGTGTATGTTTATACCATTACGGGGTTATCCTGAAATTCGTTTCAGGATCACTTTTGGAAGTTGCCAGTTTCCAGTTTTCTATCGCCTGTCTTTAACGTTCAGTTAAAGACGGATTTATCTTTTCTTGAGATGAGTGTGGAAGCTTCAAGATGATGACTAGGATGGTGAGGTGTTAAGTGACTCATTAGTGCATTTAATGATTCATTTAATACAAGGGTGACTAGGTTAATGACTAGGTTTATGTTCATTGGTTAGCATTTAATGTGTTCATACAAGGTGTATATTGACTCATCCTCTTCATTATTGTTATGGTCACTCTCCCCTCTCCTACACTCACCTCCCCTCTCTACAAATATGGCCGGCCATTCATTTGTGAGGAATCATGGTTGTGATTGGAAAAAAGATATAAGTTTTGGTGCATAGAAATTAGATATGATCGGTTTCTTTTTCACCCGATCCAAAAAGGTAACTTCATTAACCGTTCGTCCATAACCTTGGACGTAATGAGACAAAGTGTTCTACTCATTCTCTACATCAATCTTGGTCGTCTCTTTTAGCAAACTTGATGATCGAGTTGCCTCGGTTCAGAGGCGGGAGCCCGTTTAAAGATCCGTCAACGTGGTGCCACCTGGACGAGAAGACTGGAGATTCAGGAGATCGGAGCAGCCGCAACAAGCGTGGGATGATGGTTGAAGACCGAAGGACTCGGATCGTTCGGTATAACATTTCAACCCACTTTGTAGTTTGTTAGTTTAGCTTTAATGGAAGATCCGGGTTATAGTACGCGATAGCACCAGTTGTTAAAAGTTTTTTGTTCCGCATTTGGCGTCTGTTAGACGGCTAGGGCGATACCGTGGACTTACAAATACGAAATACAACCTTTGTAGATCGGTCCTTCACTTCTAAAACTCCTTATTGTAGTCCCTTCACTGCGATCATAGTTCTCCCGGGCTCTTGCATGGCTTCACGAGGCGAAAGAAGCGTCCTTGCTTGAAGTCTTCGAGGCCGAAGATGATCTACGTCGAGAGAATACCAACTCAAGCTTCCACTTCACTAACTAGAGAATTAGTGAAGCAAACACCCTAGACTAAAGTTCTAGTCTAGTAGAGGATGAAGAAATAGGAAGTGGGTTCTCTTTAGAATTTTATTTCTCACAATCTTTCACTCTCTTTTCAAAACCCTAGCAAGCTTTTTCTTTTTGCTCAAAGTAGAAGAAGATGATGAACAAAAGAAAAAGATGAGGATAATTATCAAGTGAGTGAGCTAACCATGGTGAGTGAGTATCATATACTAACTCATGTAGAGACATTACCATGGGTAATCCTAAATGGTTAGGTTAATAAAAATCTAAAGTAAAACAAAGTTAGTAGACTTTGTCAAAACATCCATAAGCTTCTACAAGCTTCATGCTTATGACAAAAGCTCCACTAATTTGTAATTACCTTATATAATTATTAACCACCATTTAAAATAGAATGGTGTATGTCTTGCACACCCATGTATGATGTATCATCGACCATGATACAAAATGAAAAACACATTTTAATATATATCACATATATACTAAAGTTGTGCACATGTGAGAAAAATCCTTAAGTGAAAAAATGTTAGTTAATGTAAATTAGTATATCAAATATACAATTATACACTAAATTATTAAACCAACAGTTGACATAATAATCCGGTTATATCTCATATAACCGACTAACATTCAATGTATCGACTTATCGAATCAACCCTTGATTCGATAACCCGGCTATATCTCATATAACCGACCGATACAAAAAGCCGCGAGATTAGAATACGGTATCACATACACGCATTATTCTCGGTCCCGCACATATCACATACGTGCTCCTATTTCATTTTGCCTGAGCCAGTAAAAACTCTATGTAGGACTCTAAAGACTCGTCAATACGCCGGCAGTAGGTGATGATCACATCAAGCACCCACAAGCCGTCAGCGGTACTAGCTGGACGTAACGGCTACCCGGGTATTGAGCGATCAGAAGATCAGGAAGCAAGCCCGCTCCAACTCCTGTAAAATCCTGACGGTAACACTTCCCGTACAGTCCGGTCTCCTCGTCTGATATGTCGCATATCAAGTCTAGGGGTGGTAAACGTCAAACCCCAATAACCGATAAGTCGTGCCGATGTGAGGCTCATAACGGGTCGAGAAACTACTGGTAACACTTACCAGTAAATCTCTAAATCAGCCCTGGCCAGGGACTTCCCTGTTATGGCCAACCGAGCACAGCGCAACATCAACCCCCAATACCGGGAGAGACGAAACCCCTCCTATCGCTCATTGCCTCCATGCGACTCGGGACTGTACCCAAAAACCACCGTTTTTCACGCCCTCTTGGACGTGGTAAGGTGGAAATCAAAGCACAGTGGGAATCACACAAGACTCTATGACGATCTTGGGTCTACAGACTAACCTGCACAAGTGTCACCAGAGAACTGCCATCTGACGTGAGGTATAATACCATCTGGGAGTTCTCTGCGAGTCCGTACAGTGTACCCAGTCTCCACTGAGCAACCGTATACCATCTCTGATGTCAAACATCAATGGATATAGGATCATCCATCGCCCATCTCATAGGTCGAGAAGCGTATACGCTAGTCTACTCTGGTATATCGATGCCCTGTCTCTATACACTCACGACTAGGAACATTAAAGGATGTACTTATGGACTACCATGGCCCCACTAGTATGATCTGCATCATAGTCCTGGTAGTCAAGTACACATCCTAAGGGCTTTACCAATATGTAACTATAAGACAGTATCAAGAGACAAGTATACATATTAAGATAAAGAGCAACCAGATAGCATACTATCATATCGAGCAAGAAAGTCCTCTCCATATATGTCCAACCATCCAATATAATATACATCATCTGTACAATACTGGCCTCTAGGGCATACATAAAACTAACAGAACTATCCCACTCACAATCTAGAGATGGCCGTTGTGGTCTATGCACTCAAGATTTGGAGACATTACTTGTACGAAGAGTCATATCAGATCTTTACGGACCACAAAAGTTTAAAGTGCATCTTCCAGCAGCTGGATCTAAATTTGAGGCAGCGTCGTTGGATGGAACTCGTGAAGGACTATGATTGTGAGATTCTTTATCACCCGGGCAAGACGAATGTTGTAGCTGATGCTTTGAGTCGGAGGCCCGGAGGTAGTTTGTCCTATTTGAGCGCAGTTCAAAGATAGTCTTCTACAGATTGGCAGATCTTATGTGACAGCAGAGTACAGTTCGAGTTCACTTCCACCGAAGGACAGCTTGCTCATGTCCGCGCCCGTCCACTTTTACTTGATCGCATATGGGAGGCACAGTCCGACAATGCTCGTTTGTCAGAGATTTGGAGCAGGTTCGGCAGGGTAGAGATTTGAAATTTGTGATTGATGACCAAGGAGTGCTATGATTTGGGGCTCATCTATGTGTACCATATTCTGAGGGGCTAAGACGCGAGATCTTATAGGAAGCACATCAGTCAGCATACAGCGTTCATCCGAGTTCCACCAAGATGTATCGTGACTTGAGAGATATCTATTGGTGGGAAGGGATGAAGAAAGATGTTGCGGATTTCGTTTCGAGATGCCTGACTTGCCAGCAAGTCAAGGCCGAGCATCAGAAGCCGGCGGAAGAGTTACAGCCTTTGCCCATTCCGGAGTGGAAATGGGAGAAGATCTCTATGTATTTCATTGTGGGTCTACCTACGTCCAGTCGAGGGTATGACTCTATTTGGGTGATTGTAGACCGGTTGGCGAAATCGGCTCACTTCCTTCCAGTGAATACCACTTTCGGATTTGCTCAGTATGCTCAAATATATATTGATGAGATTGCGCAACTACACAACGTTCCGACTTGCATTATGTCTGACATGTAAGTCTACGATAGCGCCCCGGCCATCAATCCGAAGCCAAACATGGAACAAAAACTTTTATAAACTGGCGCTAACGCAGTCTTTCACCCGGATCGTTCCATTAACCCTATACTAGCTAACTACAAAGATGTTAGAATGGCTAGCCTCTAAACTGGGCAACTCGGACATCAAGTTTGATAACCGAGATGTCTAAAGTGAAGTAGAGAGTGTGTAGGATTACTTTGTCTTAAAACACCCAATATTTCTCAACACATGAGACTTGATGGGTGGAGGAAGAAGATGAAACCATTGGAGGATGAGTGAAGCAACTAAAGAAAGGATAATGGCTAAGTGTTGTGAGATATCAAGCATGCTAGTAACTAAAGAAAAATCTCCAAGTTAAGAAAATATCTCACAACCCTTATCAAAAATCAAGCATGCAAGAATAGTGTAGGATGAGTCACTAGATGACTTACTCCATGAATCACCAAAAGAGTCATGCTTCATTTAAATGCAAACATGACTCACCCTCCACCTCATTAAACCATTTATCCAAATGGTTAAAACAATAATGAGGTGGCATCTTCTAGAAGCATCTTGTAATGAAATTACAAGAATACCCCCTGATACCGTATACATATACCCGTATCCATATTCCGAAGAATACGAATATAAAGAGATGAAAATAATCCAAAAATATAATACTAGGATCCGGCTTAATCCAAAGCAAACTAGTATTATCCGTCCGATCATGATCCGTGCACAAGTGCACGTATATGATCGAACCCAGCCATAAAACCATACGGCCTCTACAACGTTTCGCCCGAACTAGGGAAACTTTCTGTGGGCGACTCTAACGACTCGTAAACACGCTGGCCGTGGGTTTAACCACAAGCACGTCAGTGACACTAGTTGTACGTAACGACTGCCCATGTATTGAGCGAAAGGGAAGCTGACGAGCAAACTCATTCTGAAACCCTACTGAACCTATCTGTGACAATCTCCGTACAGTCCGATCTGTTCGTCTAATAGTATCGCATATCGGGCCTATGGGGATGGTAAACGTCAGACCCCCAATAGCGGTATAAGTCGTATCGGAGTGTAGCCCTAAACACCATGAGAAACTACTGGAATACCTACCAATAAATCTAACTTGCCTTGGCCAAGGACTTTGTGTAATGGCTCTCCAGACACAGCGCGATATCAACCCACAATACCGGGAGAGACGAATCCTCTCTAACCGCTATTGCCTCCAAGTGCTTCGGGACTGCACCCAACTGTAGGGTTCCTAGGCACGCTAATGAGGTCTCACAAGGCACAAACCATGCCAATTTATAATTTTACGGGTGCCGAGAAACCCTAATACGGATCGTTAACTAGAATTTTAGGCGAAACAAATGCGAATAGTTAACAACTTAACTAAAAGAATGGAAATACAACCTTTGTAGATCCGGTCCTCCACCTCCATAGCTCCGCAATGAAGTCTCCTCGCTGTCCAAATCGAATCACGGGCTCTAGCGTCGGCTTCATCGGAAAAATGGGCGGGCTAGGTCATCGACTACGATGCCGAAGATGATCTACGTCGAGGCATCACAAGATCAAGCTCCAACTTCACCAAGCCATGAAAACTTGTGAAGGAAACACCCTATACTACTTGGCAAAAGGTAGAGGATGAAGAAATAGGAGGTGGGTTCACTTTAGAATTGGATTTCTCACTTATTTTCTCAAGTTGCCATTGATGGTGGCAAACTTTTCTTCTTGAAGAAGAAGAAGAAGAAGATGAATATTATGATAAGTTATTTTTGATAAAGGAAAACAATATGAATACTTATCATAATCCAACCATGGTCAAGTGTAGAGAATGAACTAGGGTTAAGTGGAATGGTTAGGGTTAAGCATGAGACAAAATGGTCACTTAGTCAAAGCTTCATGAAGCTTCAATATACAAACAAAGAAAGCCATCATTTTTCTCTTTATGCTTATTATTTTTCAAAATGAATAACTAAATAAGATAAATGAAAAAGAAAACAAAACCCTAACCATTCATATAACCATGGTTTAATCTTTACTCAAACCCAAGTTAGTATGCATCAACAAACATGATACAAACTTGTGCACAAAAATATATCACATATACAATATGCACATACAAGTGAGAAAATCCATTTAAAGTGAAAAAATACTAGTTAATGTAAAGTAATATATCAAATATATAATTATACATTAAATCATTAAATCAACACTTGATTTAACGATCCGGTCATATCGCATATAACCGACTAATATCATTAGTAACAACTTATCGAATCAACACTTGATCTGATAACCCGGCTATATCGCATATAATCGATCACTGTCACAAATCGCGAGAATCAAATACAGTATCATATACTGGTATTATTCTCGGTCCCGCACATATCTCATATGCGCTCCTATTTCGTTTCGCTTGAGCCAGGAAACCTCTGTGTAGGACTCTAAAGACTCGTCAATACGCCGGCAACAGGTGATGATCATATCAAACACCCACAAGACGCAAGCGGTCTGCTAAACGTAACGGCCACCCGGGTATTGAGCGATCAGAAGATCGACGAGCAAGCCCGCTCACACTCCTGTGAATCCAACCAGTAACACTTACCGTACAGTCCGGTCTCGTCGTCTGATATGTCGCATATCTCGCCTAGGGGTGGTAAACGTCAGACCCCAATTGCTCGATAAGTCATGTCGATATGAGGTCTATAACAGTTCGAGAAACTACTGGTAACACTAACCAGTATATCTCAGCAACCCTGGCTAGGGATTTCCGGTTATAGCCAATCGAACACAGCGCAACATCAACTCCCTATACCGGGAGAGACAAATCCTCTCCTATCGCTCATTGCCTCCATGTGATTCGGGACTGTACCCAAAAACCACCGTTTTGCACGCCCTCTTGGACGTGGTAAGGTGGAAATCAAAGCACAGTGGGAATCACACAAGACTCTATGACGATCTCGGGTCAACAGACTACTCTGTACCAGTGTCACCAGAGAACTGCCATATGACGTAAGGTATAATACCATCTGGGAGTTCTCGGCGAGTCCGTCCAGTGTACCCAGTCTATACTGAGCACCCGTATATCATCTCTGGTGTCAAACACCAATGGATATGGGA
Source organism: Agapanthus africanus (assembly GCA_030015575.1). Classification (NCBI taxonomy): domain Eukaryota; kingdom Viridiplantae; phylum Streptophyta; class Magnoliopsida; order Asparagales; family Amaryllidaceae; genus Agapanthus; species Agapanthus africanus. The sequence goes on from CM057348.1 coordinate 541,183,235, forward strand.
TCATCCATCGCCCATCTGTATGGGTCGAGAAGGTATACGCTAGTCTACTCTGGTATATCGATGCCCCATCTCGATACACCCACGACTAGGGACCTTGAAGGATGTACTTATAGACTACCATGTCCCCACTAGTATGATCCGCATCATAGTCCAGGTAGTCAAGTACACATCCTAAGGGCTTTACCAACATGTAATCAGAGAGACAATCAGTATACACGTTAAGGTAAAGAGTAACCAGATAGCATACTATCATGTCGAGCAAGAAAGTCCTCCCTATATATGTCCCAGCATCCACTGCAATATACATCCTATGTATAGCAATGGCCTCTAGGGTATACATATAACTAACAATCTCCCACTTGCACTAGGGCCATCTGTGGCAGTGGTTGAAGTATCTCATACTCAACCATCCCTTAAAAGTCTCTCTCTGGGAATAGGCCTTCGTGAGTGGATCCGTCGTGTTGTCCTCTGAGTCTACTCTCCTAACCTCGATCCCTTAGAGATCAACCATCCCCATGATCAGGTGATACTGCCTTAGAATATGTATGGATCACTGATGGGACCTGCGTTCCTTGGCATAAGCCACAACTCCATTGTCACACAATGGAAGGAACCTAGTTCATCTCATGAACCAATATACACCCAAACTTCCTCTTTGGTAGCATCTTAAGTAGCGATGTATCCAGCCTTTATCGTCTAGTATGCCACGGTATCTAGCTTGGAACTCTTCCAACATACCATCCCTTTACTGAGGGTAAAGACAATGCCTGTGACTAACATTCAGTCGTCTTTATCACCCTGGAACACTTCCAGTGATTCCCCCCAGGATCGATTGATACCATCTCACTACAACTAGTGAGTATCCTAATATCCAATTAGATCTATCTCATAGATCCAAAACCCAGGATTTAGTAGGTATCACTTTGATCTTATATGGAGAATCATTGTGATAAGCGGAGATTGACCAAGCGTAGCATAGGAAACTCCTTCCTTATCAAGAGTATTTATCCACGTACTCTACGAGGATCGCCACCATACTCCCTACTACCTTTTTGTTTATACAAGATTCATCTACCATTTTGATGATGTCAAACTCTTTGACTATATATCAAAACAGATGTTCCAACTCCGCGATGCCTGCTTTATCAAATAAAACATCATGCACACGTTTCCGCTGCTCCCACTGTCTACGAAGCCCTCTGACTGTGTACTTACAGACTCTCTCTTCTAAAACAACATTTAGAAAAGCAGTCATGACACCCAACCGCCAGATATCGTAGTTATAGTATGTAGCCGTGGCAAGTAGGATCTGGATGGACTTAAGCGTAGCTACTTAGAAAAGGTTTCATTATAATCCATACCTGGTCAATGATGCAAACCTTTAACAAGTCTAGCTTTGAAAGTCTTAACTTTTCCATGTACACCAAGTAATCTTCTCAAGATATACTTGCTCCTGATGGGGATTTAACCCTTCAGATATAGCAACTAAAGTCCATACTTTGTTGGTGTATAAGGATTCCATCTCAGATCGATAAACATCCAGCCATTCTTACAGAGTCCTACTCTTGATGGCCAGCTCGAAACTAGTTGGGTCATCATCTCATGATGCAATCCTTGCTCCCACTGTCATAGAGAAACCGAAGTATCTCTCAGGTGGGTGAGGAACCGTACTAGATCGGCGGAGAGGCTGAGGTTCGTTGGTTACTATTGAATCCTTTGGTTCTACCAAATCATCAGCTGTAGTTTGTATAGCTGGAACATTTCCAGTTGTACATAACTGACCTTGCCTCGAGCTTGTCCGGATTTTGCTTTTCAGACATAGGCTGGACAACCCCAAATCTTAACTAACTTAAGATATGGGCTCTTCGCTTTCCATATATCATATGAAGTGGTAGGCAACTGATTTGATTTGAACCCTATTCAATAGGTATGCAGCTTCTCAAGTGCATAACTCCCAAAAGGAAAAAGGTAACTCAGTAGTACTCATCATAGAGCACACCATATCAAATAGGGTGTATCTGCTCCGCCCCGATATACCATCGTGCTATGGTGTATGCGGAGGAGTAATTCTGAGAGAGAATCTCATTCTCCTTTAGAATAGTCCAGGAGTTCCGTGCTCAAGTATTCTCCTCCTTGATCTCATCAAAGGACATAATACTTATACCAGTTTTCTGGTTCTCTACTTCTAACTTATATTCTGTGAATATCTCAAAAGGTTCGGACTTGTATTTCAACAGGAACATATGTCTGAATCTCGAGAGATTATCAGAGAATGTAATGAAGTACAAAGAACCGGTCTTGGCATGTGTAGACTGGGGACCTTTATAAATCAACATGTATCATCCCAAGAGTTCAATAACTCTTTCTCTGTTTCCAATAAACAGAGCTGTGGTCATCTTATCTTTGTGACATGACTGGCAAGTTTCACAAGATGTAAATTCAAACTGATTTAAATATGCATCTAAATGTAACTTCAGCCAGTCGGGTCGCATTGATATGACCTAGTCTATAATGCCTCAAGAAGGATTCGTTCATTTCTGAACTTTTCCTCTTGTGTGTGTTCCGTATACTAAGAACTGTAGTTTGATTTATAACATCAATGCTTTTAGACAACGTGCCTGAACCGATCAACTTTTGATATAGGAAATGTTCAAAACATTATCCAACAATACAAAATTTTATCATTTCTTTACTAATAAAGAGACTGATATGATTTTGTATATCAGGTTCGGTATCTAATAACATTCGTTCAGAATCAATGTATTTGTAATACAGGGTGACAGTGACCAACAGACTTGGCTACAACACTTGCCCCGTTTTCTGTCTCATGAAACTTATTACCCGTTCTCAGTTTTTCTACCCTTTTGTAGCCCTATGTAACAGATTACATATCTGGGATCCTGATCCGGTATCATATACCCAGGATGCGGAGGATACTGAGAAACAGTTCTTTGTAATGAACACACCCGAAGATGATGCATCAGCATGCACTCTCTTCGTTTGGGCGGCACGGGAATTCTGGTATTCCCCAATTTCCTGCTCTGTCTTATAACAATTATAAGTTGGAGCGGGACCAACGTTCCCCAGCTCAGTATAACAAGCGGGTTCGGTCAATAATCCGTATTATTATCTTGATTAAGGCATGACATGGTCGCTACCAGGAGAGAGAGAGAAGAAAACACGCAGCGTGCGCTCTTTCAAGAATAGATTGGTTATTATTTTAGCTAATCAGGATGGCTCCCACTGCTTTTTATCAAATCTTCCTTCAAACCCTAAAAGGAAAGACTAGCCGGGATTAATTACACGCCACAAGTTCGCCAATCTTTCAGCTAGGCCAGTGTCGGTACTTTGAGGGAGGTGCCCCGTGCTTTCGCACGAACCTAATTAATGTAAACCTCGTTTTCCCAGAGGCGTAACCCCGTTAACACCTTTCTAGACACCTACTTGATCGGCTAATTGTAATGTGTAAAACTCTTCCAGGAGTAACAATTACTCGCAGCGGGTATCAGGATCCAACTATCTCATAGAAGGTATGCAATCTCATTGCAAATTTCAACACTTGAAATTCCCGATAATGTTTTGCCCCAAACGATCTATGACCTTGACAATGTCAACAAACCATAGACCGCAAGTCAAGTTCAACCCGTCATTTCTTGATTGAATCAAACCCACCCGCACGACCCTTGACAAGGTCAACAAGGCCGTACGACTACCCTAACCCAATCTGCATCATATGCATAAACAGATAAATACTGGTTAGCTACCGCACACTGCGCCTTGACAAGGTCAACAAACGCAGCACGAATACTAAACAAGACTTATCTGAAATGACGGAGGGCTACGACAGGTTTTCTGAAAACCTATTGCGTAATGAACTTGATATCGTTGTAGAATCAAATGAATTTTGAAATGGAGTGTTTTTTAGGCTTTTCTAGTTTTGCTAAAGGAGTCACTCCCGGTGAAGGGATCGTCGGTCCTTTCCTCGTCGAATGAGGTGCGGGATATATCATATATATCACTGTGCAAAGCAGAAACTATAGAAGCAATCAAAAGACAAACCGAGTGTGTAGCTGTCACGACCCGAAAGTACGGAACGTGACCGGCACTTAGATTACGAAGCGTCTAGAGGCGCAACGTAACCTAAGTAAGCCGAAGCCCAGAAATCTAAACCATAAAGGAAGAAGAAGAAGTAAAAGAAACATGAAGGAAACAAGTTTAAAATCATCAGCAAATTTTCCCAAAAATTTCGGCAGAGTCTCCTCTGTAAAAACTGGCCCCAAACGGGTACAACAAGTATAATATACATAAAAAATAAAAAGCATCCCCAAACGGGAGCTAGCTCAACGCCAACAGGCGGAAACAACCACAACAATACACAATAGTATACAACGCCAAAAGGGTGAGGCTCAAAACTCAAAAGAAAACAAAACCACCAGATCAGAATAATACAAGCGCGACTCTAAGGTCGAAATAAAAGACTAGTCCAATAAACTTATCAAGTAATACAAGTATGGTTGATGGAGCTTACTAGATACAAATGAATGAATAAAATACAATGGTGGTTCAGATACAAGTGAACCAACCTACCGTGCAAATCACCGTGAAAGAAAAGATGTGCCAGCAAGCTGCCAGGGAAACCTGTACATCGAACCTGTAATAAAATTTGGCACAACGGGGGTGAGTTGCCAACTCGTGAGTAGAAGACATCTACGAAAAGAAATCGAATGCACGACGCTATCCTAGGTCATAATAATACACTACTATATCCCAATCATCTAGTAATAGCAGGGTAATACTACGTGTAAGTGCAGATACTCCGTGCTCGTGTCAGTGCCTCATATAATACTATGTCATATGAAATGAAATGCATGCACCATGAATGTAAAGTAACAAATCCTGAAATCCAGATATATCTGTATAAGAAATCTTTAGCTGTTATCATAATAAATGTGTATAAGAATCTAAAATCTCAACAATGAAATCCATAGAAATCCGTGTCAAGCATCGACACAACACATGTAATCTCAAGTCTCAATATCTCGGGCTCCGCAGTCCGGATCGGCCAATATCATCAAATCTCACGACAACGGTCGGTATCCTCCGGATATCCGCCGCGCCAGACATCACCGGTAGGTAGCCTTCCCCTGCCAGGCTCATCGTCTACAACTCGATCTTCTTGCCCCGGGGTACCATACCGGGCCCACCATGTACCCGAGACGGTTCATCCACTCCTCGAATCGGGTCTCGAAATCCATCAGAAAACATGAAATCTCATGGTGGACGACACATACATCACGAGAAAACCGCATCTTATGTTTTAAAAAGAGAGGAGGAGAGAGAGAAGTTTTTATATATTCTTGCGGTTTTCCCCGAAAATCCAGAAATCTCATAGAAACCCAAATATCAAAATCATGAGTAAGTATATGATAAGTGCCGGCATATGCCCATGATACTGCATGATAAGATGAAAATATGAATGCATGAATGTCTAAGTAATAAATGCCATGTCTAGACTAACATCTGAGAGTAATCACAAAATTATATCGGTCAAGTTGTTAACTGATTCTATCAATAAAAGATAATATAATCTAAAGTGTACGTGACTTAGTAATTACCGATGATGATGTGTGTGAGCCGGCAAATAAGTGTGCATGGAATATGCGCATCATCGGTAATGGTGCTGGTGTCCTAAAAGGTAAAGTTTATACTGATTATAGCAGCATATGTAAAAACATGCATCATTATGATTACAATGTGAAAGTAAAGACGGATGTGTGTTATCCACTCATTTGATATGCAATTACCACTACCATTATATGACTCGAACCTAACCTAGTGTCCATCTAACCCCCCCCCCCTCTAAGGAAAACTAAAACTAAGAACTGGTCGATAGAAGTACACCTAAAGCCTGAGTCCATATCTCTAATAGTCGGCGATCCTGCCTCACTAGCGTCACGTACATAGTACGACTTCCTCAAATCAAGAGTGCGGATCAATCATCACATCTATGCCTTGTACGGTAAAATCCATCGTACGTCATCACAATATCGGGGTACGGGTCAAGTGTCACCTATGTGTCTCATTATTCGTATAATTTTATCATCAACAAGTGTCAAGATCAAGGTGCTATACTGTAATCGCATACATCAAACGTATATCATTGCCATCATAAATATACATCATTAGTTTATCCTCAGAAATATCATGTCATATGTATCATATTGTGATTAAGTCATACTGATATCATATCGTCATCAAGTCACACCTATATGATATCGACATCAGGTCACACCTATATGATGTCGTAATCAAGTTATACATATATCATATCGTGATCAGTTACAAGTTACAGTCCGAGTACTATTTTAGAGTCCTATGTACCTCAACATCATCACCACCCATTATAATTTATGTACACATGTTCATTATCTCATTCTCTAATGATCCGCTAACACTTAATACGACTGTATAGTCAAGAATCACGGCATCAAGCCCAGTTATACTGTTTCATTCCCTTGTATCATATCACATCAATGTATCCCATACACATGTTGTATATATATATATATATAACTATACCTAGTCCTATATGTATATATATACATGCACGTATACACCATGTCGACTTTCAGTGTGTGCGTGTGTGTGTTTCTACGTGAAACCTACGAACCTCTTCCAAGGTACTCATCCTCTGATATGGTTTTCCTAAATCAGTCTAGTCCAGCCTAGGGTCATTACTAGGGTCCTACTCATTAAGAATCTAGGGTCACATCTTGTTTCCTAATGTCAATAAGTACTATTCCAATTCTACGTTGCGGGGGTGCTAAACGCCATCCACCCGACTTCCCCCCGTAGATATACATCTACTCACCTGGTCCATATCTGCCGAAGACGGTGTCGCCATCCTCCTCTTCATCGCCCGCAGTCCACGTGAGGGGTACCTAAACGCAAACATATAAATAGCATCGTAAACTAAATCACATACAAAAGTCAAAACGACGCAAGGAACAAGCATAGGTTAAAACATATGTCCCGTCCACGCAAAAGCACCAAATATCGCTCGATATCGGCGTACAAACGCCGATGGATCGAGATAACATCAACAAATAACTCATAGTTTTAAAACACATTACTTATATTATAAAACATGATTAAATCCATCGAAACCCTAAAATCCATCAAACCGTCCAATTTCGTAAAACCCGAAAATGCCAATTTACCGTTCTTCATCAAAACTTGACATTTAAATGAAACCAATGGTCATAAAACTCATTAAATAGCATAACTAGACTATACAAACCATTAATATATTTTTATTACACAAATTTGTATTAATTTGAAATTTCTAGTTTGCAACCTTTAACAATTTTCAACATTTTTCAAGCAAAATACCACAATTCCACCACAAAACGAGATTTTGCATGAATTAATGTATTAAACCACAATTCATGATGATAATGATTTAATGAAACCATAAATTATATTTTTAATCTCATTTATTTAGGAATTTCTAAAATCTAGTTTACAAAATAGCAATTTTTATCACAATTTATCAATTATCAATAGAAACTAGCAATCAATTTAAGTTTCCATTCCACTAATAAGTTAATACCCTTATTAAGACCACAATCTAGTGTTACAAATATTAATTGAAATTTTATTTCACCAAAAATTATGTTTTATAGAAATCTAGTTAGCAAAATTCCTAATTTAAACAATTTTAAATGAAAAATTTACAATTCAACAACCATGCAAGATTTTCCAATTCTAAAAGTGTTAAACTAACTATTATAATCCTAATTATTTAATAAAAATCATAACTTGAATTTACAAACCCTAACTTGAATTTAAAAAATTGAACATAGAATTAATTCATTAAATCTAAACATGCTTAAAAGAAACATCTAATAACAAATAAAAAAAAGAAGGAAAATTATACCTCCAAAATATGAAATCCAAACAAGAAAATGAGCCTCCAAGATGCATGCTTCCCATCTCCAAATTCCATATAAAAATGAGCAAGGAATAAAGGGTAGGAAATAAATAGGATTTTGTGGATTTTTAATTGAATTTTTAAAGGATTTTTGATGAATTTTGGAGCAAAATAAAATATGGAAAATGGGGGCTACTATGGGGGGTGAGGCCGGCCATTTTTTTGTAGGTGAGGGAGAGAAAGAAGAGGGTAAGAAAGTGTGTAGAAGTCTCCACCAAAATATCACTTCATTATGTCTTTTCATGCATTTCTTTATTTTATTTTATTTCTTTACTATAGCAACTCAAGAAAGCTCTAGAAAAATGGAAAAATTTGCAAATAAATTTTGCATGATACACACTAAATTCTAATATGCCATGGTTCATTTTTACAAATTAAAATCATTCAAATTTGTAATTTACACTAATTTAGTGTAAAAATAAAGCTTATGTTAATATTTAAAATAATTAATTTAGGAAAAATATTTAATTAAACTAAAAATTTATAAGCGGCTAAATAAACACCATTTACTAGTAATTACATAATTAAAATATGTATTTTTGAAATTATAATGAAAAACAATCACGGTTTAATTTTACGAAAAATACATTTTACTTTACCGAAATTCATAAAATTCACTTAAACAATTTTATTCATTTAATTATTTATTTAATTATTTTTAAAACGTTACAATCTTCCTCCCTTTAAGAAATTCGGTCCCCGAATTTAAATTAAAACTCCCCCTCCAAATACTAAAACATTTAGCAAAACACTCAAATCGTCAGGGCTCCGAAATCATCAATACATAACAAAAATCAACTCCGTCAAGCATAACGCAATCATCGGAGTTATGGCGAGAATAAAATATCAAAACCCATTGTGAAAACCATCATAATATACATCAATCTATAACTTATATATAGTTCGCATCCTAGTAAAATCGCCTAAACATCATAATAAAGAAGCATACAAAAACCCCTCTTGAAAATCGCCGTGCAATGCATGTGTCACGGCATAAGTAGCGGACGTTTAATTTTAAAAAAATAGCTATATATATATTTATATATATATATATATATATATATATATATATATATATATCTTTTATTTAACATACACGTCCCGCCTGATTACTAAATCAAATAATAATGATTATGAAAACATACTGCTCAAACTGAAATCAATCCCAATCACATCAATAAAATATCATGTGCGTCCGGTGCGCACTGAAATCGAAACCAAATACAGATACCACGAATACACACAACAACAAAACTAAGTGCAACAGGTGTGCACCAAAAACATCTGTCAAGTGCAACGGGTGTGCACGACTCAACATCAGGTGCATCTAATCTGCACAAAACCCCGATTTAGTGCATCTGGTGTGCACAAAATCGCATCAAGTGCGCCAAGTATGCGCAAGAATCCTAATCAGGTGCACATAGTGCACGAAAACATACATCGAATATAAAAAAATCGAAATCACGGTACAAAAATGCATGAAAACTAGGTCGAAACATATGTCAAAATCATGTGTAACCCCTATGCACGAAATCAAATCAAAAACCTCAAAATATATATAAAACCAAATCAAGTGTACTGGGTGTGTACTAAACAACATCAATACAACTGATATATGAAACACAAATAGAATGTAATGAAGGTACACACATGTAATACCAAAATCCAATAACAGAAATATGAAATTCAAATCATCAAATCACAATCATAAACACTATCGTCAATGTGCGCCTCTTTCCTCTGATGTCGATTGCTTCAAACTTGTCTCTTCATAAGTGTGCTGACTGCGCTACCAACGGCAATACTCATATCTAGAGTCTCCCACGAAGTCGATCCCTTCACCTGATATCCGGACTACATTAAACTTTTCGATCGATCCATCAAAATCTCAAAATTCCCCGAGAGCTCAACACTCAAGTACAGCTTAAAAATATCTGGTACATACCCCAGCATCGATGATCCAGCCGTAGAAGGGCAAACCCAAGCCTCACTAATGGCACTGCGGAACTGCCGTAAACCTTAAGGTTCAAGGGCGTTCTCGCGGTCATTATGTCGAGTTAGGGTTTCATTCTTCTAGAGGGTCCATCGAAATACCTGCATGTTCTTCCGAATACTTTAAACTTGGGAAAATGGTTTTCTGATAATCGTTCGAACCCTTTAACTTCATTCGGACGGCATGTGAATAACCTTCGTCCGCACGCTAAGCAATACTTCAATCCTCAAGAATAACCAATACTCTAATGGTTATCGCATTCGAGCCGCAGCTCCCTCTGCCAGTGTGCCCGTGGTAACTGAAACCACCCTCCAACATTGACGATGATAGATCAAAAGAACGAATGGAATACGGTGCAAACAATTATACATCCTAAGGCTCTTTAAGCAGAGTAGCGTATCGTAAGTATGCCGTGGACCATACCCACGGTACGTTACTCTACCTAAATCGCCTACTCCATCAACCAAGGGTCACCTAGACTTATATAAGGTTAAAGCTAGCGCTCTGATACCAACTTTGTCACGATCCGAAAGTACGGAACGTGACCGGCACTTAGATTACGAAGGGTCTAGAGGCGCAACGTAACCTAAGTAAGCCGAAGCCCAGAAATCTAAACCATAAAGGAAGAAGAAGAAGTAAAAGAAACATGAAGGAAACAAGTTTAAAATCATCAGCAAATTTTCCCAAAAATTTCGGCAGAGTCTCCTCTGTAAAAACTGGCCCTAAACGGGTACAACAAGTATAATATACATAAACAATAAAAAGCATCCCCAAACGGGAGCTAGCTCAACGCCAACAGGTGGAAACAACCACAACAATACACAATAGTATACAACGCCAAAAGGGCGAGGCTCAAAACTCAAAAGAAAACAAAACCACCAGATCAGAATAATACAAGCGCGACTCTAAGGTCGAAATAAAAGACTGGTCCAATAAACTTATCAAGTAATACAAGTATGGTTGATGGAGCTTACTAGATACAAATGAATGAATAAAATACAATGGTGGTTCAGATACAAGTGAACCAACCTACCGTGCAAATCACCCTGAAAGAAAAGATGTGCCAGCAAGCTGCCAGGGAAACCTGTACATCGAACCTGTAATAAAATTTGGCACAACGGGGGTGAGTTGCCAACTCGTGAGTAGAAGACATCTACGAAAAGAAATCGAATGCACGACGCTATCCTAGGTCATAATAATACACTACTATATCCCAATCATCTAGTAATAGCAGGGTAATACTACGTGTAAGTGCAGATACTCCGTGCTCGGGTCAGTGCCTCATATAATACTATGTCATATGAAATGAAATGCATGCACCATGAATGTAAAGTAACAAATCCTGAAATCCAGATATATCTGTATAAGAAATTTTTGGCTGTTATCATAATAAATGTGTATAAGAATCTGAAATCTCAACAATGAAATCCATGGAAATCCGTGTCAAGCATCGACACAATACATGTAATCTCAAGTCTCAATATCTCGGGCTCCGTCAGTCCGGATCGGCCCATATCATCAAATCTCACGACAACGGTCGGTATCCTCCGGATATCCGCCGCGCCAGACATCACCGGTATGTAGCCTTCCCCTGCCAGGCTCATCGTCTACAACTCGATCTTCTTGCCCCGGGGTACCATACCGGGCCCACCATGTACCCGAGACGGTTCATCCACTCCTCGAATCGGGTCTCGAAATCCATCAGAAAACATGAAATCTCATGGTGGACGACACATGCATCACGAGAAAACCGCATCTTATGTTTTAAAAAGAGAGGAGGAGAGAGAGAAGTTTTTATATATTCTTGCGGTTTTCCCCGAAAATCCAGAAATCTCATAGAAACCCAAATATCAAAATCATGAGTAAGTATATGATAAGTGTCGGCATAGGCCCATGATACTGCATGATAAGATGAAAATATGAATGCATGATGTCTAAGTAATAAATGCCATGTCCAAACTAACATCTGAGAGTAATCACAAAATTATATCGGTCAAGTTGTTAACTGATTCTATCAATAAAAGATAATATAATCTAAAGTGTACGTGACATAGTAATTACCGATGATGATGTATGTGAGCCGGCAAATAAGTGTGCGTGGAATATGCGCATCATCGGTAATGGTGCTGGTGTCCTAACAGGTAAAGTTTATACTGATTATAGCAGCATATGTAAAAACATGCATCATTATGATTACAATGTGAAAGTAAAGACGGATGTGTGTTATCCACTCATTTGATATGCAATTACCACTACCACTATATGACTCGAACCTAACCTAGTGTCCATCTAACCCCCCTCTAAGGAAAACTAAAACTAAGAACTGGTCGATAGAAGTACACCTAAAGCCTGAGTCCATATCTCTAATAGTCGGCGATCCTGCCTCACTAGCGTCACGTACATAGTACAACTTCCTCAAATCAAGAGTGCGGATCAATCATCACATCTATGCCTTGTACGGTAAAATCCATCGTACGTCATCACAATATCGGGGTACGGGTCAAGTGTCACCTATGTGTCTCATTATTCGTACAATTTTATCATCAACAAGTGTCAAGATCAAGGTGCTATACTGTAATCGCATACATCAAACGTATATCATTGCCATCATAAATATACATCATTAGTTTATCCTCAGAAATATCATGTCATATGTATCATATTGTGATTAAGTCATACTGATATCATATCGTCATCAAGTCACACCTATATGATATCGACATCAGGTCATACCTATATGATGTCGTAATCAAGCCATACATATATCATATCGTGATCAGTTACAAGTTACAGTCCGAGTACTATTTTAGAGTCCTATGTACCTCAACATCATCACCACCCATTATAATTTATGTACACATGTTCATTATCTCATTCTCTAATGATCCGCTAACACTTAATACGACTGTATAGTCAAGAATCACGGCATCAAGCCCAGTTATACTGTTTCATTCCCTTGTATTATATCACATCAATGTATCCCATACACGTGTTGTATATATATATATATATACCTATACCTAGTCCTATATGTATATATATACATGCACGTATACACCATGTCGAGTTTCAGAGTGTGCGTGTGTGTGTTTCTACCTGAAACCTACGAACCTCTTCCAAGGTACTCATCCTCTGATATGGTTTTCCTAAATCAGTCTAGTCCAGCCTAGGGTCATTACTAGGGTCCTACTCATTAAGAATCTAGGGTCACATCTTGTTTCCTAATGTCAATAAGTACTATTCCTATTCTACGTTGCGGGGGTGCTAAACTCCATCCACCCGACTTCCCCCCATAGATATACATCTACTCACCTGGTCCATGTCTGCCGAAGACGGTGTCGCCATCCTCCTCTTCATCGCCCGCAGTCCACGTGAGGGGTACCTAAACGCAAATATATAAATAGCATCGTAAACTAAATCACATACAAAAGTCAAAACGACGCAAGGAACAAGCATAGGTTAAAACCTATGTCCCGTCCACGCAAAAGCACCAAATATCGCTCGATATCGGCGTACAAACGCCGATGGATCGAGATAACATCAACAAATAACTCATAGTTTTAAAACACATTACTTATATTATAAAACATGATTAAATCCATCGAAACCCTAAAATCCATCAAACCGTCCAATTTCGTAAAACCCGAAAATGCCAATTTACCGTTCTTCATCAAAACTTGACATTTAAATGAAACAAATGGTCATAAAACTCATTAAATAGCATAACTAGACTATACAAACCATTACTATATTTTTATTACACAAATTTGTATTAATTTGAAATTTCTAGTTTGCAACCTTTAACAATTTTCAACATTTTTCTAACAAAATACCACAATTCCACCACAAAACGAGATTTTGCATGAATTAATGTATTAAACCACAATTCATGATGATAATGATTTAATGAAACCATAAATTATATTTTTAATCTCATTTATTTAGGAATTTCTAAAATCTAGTTTACAAAATAGCAATTTTTATCACAATTTATCAATTATCAATAGAAACTAGCAATCAATTTAAGTTTCCATTCCACTAATAAGTTAATACCCTTATTAAGACCACAATCTAGTGTTACAAATATTAATTGAAATTTTATTTCACCAAAAATTATGTTTTATAGAAACCTAGTTAGCAAAATTCCTAATTTAAACAATTTTAAATGAAAAATTTACAATTCAACAACCATGCAAGATTTTCCAATTCTAAAAGTGTTAAACTAACTATTATAATCCTAATTATTTAATAAAAATCATAACTTGAATTTACAAACCCTAACTTGAATTTAAAAAATTGAACATAGAATTAATTCATTAAATCTAAACATGCTTAAAAGAAACATCTAATAACAAATAAAAAAAAGAAGGAAAATTATACCTCCAAAATATGAAATCCAAACAAGAAAATGAGCTTCCAAGATGCATGCTTCCCATCTCCAAATTCCATATAAAAATGAGCAAGGAATAAAGGGTAGGAAATAAATAGGATTTTGTGGATTTTTAATTGAATTTTTAAAGGATTTTTGATGAATTTTGGAGCAAAATAAAATGTGGAAAATGGGGGCTACTATGGGGGGTGAGGCCGGCCATTTTTTTGTAGGTGAGGGAGAGAAAGAAGAGGGTGAGAAAGTGTGTAGAAGTCTCCACCAAAATATCACTTCATTATGTCTTTTCATGCATTTCTTTATTTTATTTTATTTCTTTACTATAGCAACTCAAGAAAGCTCTAGAAAAATGGAAAAATTTGCAAATAAATTTTGCATGATACACACTAAATTCTAATATGCCATGGTTCATTTTTATAAATTAAAATCATTCAAATTTGTAATTTACACTAATTTAGTGTAAAAATAAAGCTTATGTTAATATTTAAAATAATTAATTTAGGAAAAATATTTAATTAAACTAAAAATTTATAAGTGGCTAAATAAACACCATTTACTAGTAATTACATAATTAAAATAGGTATTTTTGAAATTATAATGAAAAACAATCACGGTTTAATTTTACGAAAAATACATTTTACTTTACCGAAATTCATAAAATTCACTTAAACAATTTTATTTATTTAATTATTTATTTAATTATTTTTAAAACGTTACAGTAGCATCTGCCAGTTATTGCTAAAGGAGTCACTCCCGGTGAAGGGATCTCGGTCCTTTCCTTATCGAATAAGGTACAGGATATATCATATATACCGCTGTGCAAAGCAAGAACTGTAGCTACCTATTTTATTTTTGAAATTCGATTCTACAACATCTTAGGTTTCTTTTTCTTTCATTAATCTCATTAATGAAGTCCCATCATTTAAATTACCTAAACATCACAGATAAATACGACGTACACTTATGCCATCCGCATTCGCCTCGATGTCCCCTCGTGCACCGTTAGGTTGGGTAACTAACGACAGAGCGGGGCAGGGCTAGCGCGGGTGTAAAACATAAGTAACGTCTATATAATATATCATATATACTATATACTGTATCTATCATAGAACATCACATGATCACATCACAGATATCGCAGCAGAAGAAACATATGAAATATTGGATATACTAGGACGTCCGTGTTTTCAATACGAGCCAGTATAAAACACGGATTCCATGGTCGCGATGAATAGCCAAACCCACACCCCTAGACCCCTACGAGAGCGGCAAGCAACCCTACCAATTCTGGAGTTAGGAGACCCGGACTCAGCTCCTCGAGTTGGTCTCCCACTGGACTCCAGAACCCGGTTACTTGTGCCCTCCTCCTTGGGTCTTTCCTAGTGCGGAAAAGTAAATAATATACAAAGGATGACAACTTCCGCAACCTGGAAGTGCCCCAATAAAAGAATATTACATACAAGTTTTTACATGAATGAAAATGAAAAACACTCATCTCACATAAAAAACCCCGGCTATTCAAACACGACGATCCAATATAACATATCCAGCAACACATAACATCATATGTCATCAACGTAAGTAAATGTGCGCATCCCAATTATCGTTGACATATAGCAACGAAACCGGCGATATCACATATTAAACTTACGGTCACAGAAAAGAAAGTGTAAAACTACAACAGTTGGAATCCGCAACTTGCATAGACATCGCATGCCTAATCAAATGAATTCCTTAGACATCGCATGCCTAACAATTATAAACCCCGCATTTTAGTCCCAAAATCGAAAACTCTTTTCAATATAAAGTCGGGCAATTCAACAAGATTCCCGAAAAATTGATCGAATGCTCGTCGCAAACTTTAGTAGGTGGCCCCACCCCCGATACCGTCGACGAAGTGCACCAAGGCGGAACACCGCTACCGCGAGCACCCGAACGGATGCTTTCGGCGACGGGGTTCTCCTACAGTCACTTGGTCGGGGCTATGGGGTGTAGCTGTCTATTAAGTTTATCCGGCGAGTATCCGCGTACACTACGTGATTGCGATGGACTTTTGATCACATCAAAATTCCGTGGCAACCGATCAAGTGAGACTAAAGTGCTATGTTTATAACATTCATTCAGTTATCTCATAACTACTTGTGAATTCCAATTATTGTATCACTTTCCAGATAAATAGAAAATGTTAAACTTTCCGATCGAACAGTCAAACACCCAAGTTTTCCCGAAACAGCTCAACACATGAAATAGGTTTAAAAACATCCAGTTCATGCCTCAGTACCAACGGTCCAGCCGTAGAAGAGTCAAGCCAACGCCTCACATGTAGCACGTCGTACTGCCCCAAACTCTAAGGTTCAAAGGGCAGTTCAAGACGGTCACATAATCGAGTTAAGGTTTGTTGTCTTCTAGAGGGTCCATCGCGTTACTTGCACTACTTAGAACGTGATTAAACCACGGAAAGATCCAACACTTGGAAATTTCCCGATAGGGGAAAAATTGGGTATTTATATCCGGTCGAACTTTTTAACACATTCAACAAATTATCCGGAAAAGCACACAGACAAAATTAGACAATCCGATCGAATAATCGAATCCCCAAAACAACCCCAGAATGCTCAACTGTAGAGTAAAAGTTAAAATATCCCAGAAAATACAGGACTGTGAACTGGAAATTACTGTGCAAATTAAAAAGGCTAATGTGACTAAGTGCCCGCGGAACCGCCGCACGAGCCATGCTCGTGCCGCGGTTCCGCCGCACTTTAGAGGAATTGGCCTCTCGAATTCCACAGTAATTCTTAGAAACTCCTGCTTAGTTTTCTGCATATTTTTAATTGACAAAAAACCAAATTTTCAGAAAATTTCCAGAGAGCATTTTGGATTAGGGTTTCGATGTTCGTTCGGGTTTCAAACGTCGTCTATGCATCGCCTAAGGCTCTAGCTAGGCTTTGATACCACTGTAGGGTTCCTAGGCACGCTAATGAGGTCTCACAAGGCATCAACCATACCAATTTATAATTTTACGGGTGCCAAGAAACCCTAATACGGATCGTTAACTAGAATTTTAGGCGAAACAAATGCGAATAGTTAACAACTTAACTAAAAGAACGGAAATACAACCTTTGTAGATCCGGTCCTCCACCTCCATAGCTCCGCAATGAAGTCTCCTCGCTGTCCAAATCGAATCCCGGGCTCTAGCGTCGGCTTCATCGGAAAAATGGGCGGGCTAGGTCATCGACTACGATGCCGAAGATGATCTACGTCGAGGCATCACAAGATCAAGCTCCAACTTCACCAAGCCATGAAAACTTGTGAAGGAAACACCCTATACTACTTGTAAAGAGGTAGAGGATGAAGAAATAGGAGGTGGGTTCACTTTAGAATTGGATTTCTCACTCATTTTCTCAAGTTGCCATTGATGGTGGCAAACTTTTCTTCTTGAAGAAGAAGATGAATATTATGATAAGTTATTTTTGATAAAGGAAAATAATATGAATACTTATCATAATCCAACCATGGTCAAATGTAGAGAATGAACTAGGGTTAAGTGGAATGGTTAGGGTTAAGCATGAGACAAAATGGTCACTTAGTCAAAGCTTCATGAAGCTTCAATATACAAACAAAGAAAGCCACCATTTTTCTCTTTATGCTTATTATTTTTCAAAATGAATAACTAAATAAGATAAATGAAAAAGAAAACAAAACCCTAACCATTCATATAACCATGGTTTAATCTTTACACAAACCCAAGTTAGTATGCATCATCAAACATGATACAAACTTGTGCACAAAAATATATCACATATACAATGTGCACATACAAGTGAGAAAATCCATTTAAAGTGAACAAATACTAGTTAATGTAAAGTAATATATCAAATATATAATTATACATTAAATCATTAAATCAACACTTGATTTAACGATACGGTCATATCGCATATAACCGACTAATATCATTAGTAACAACTTATCGAATCAACACTTGATCCGATAACCCGGCTATATCGCATATAACCGATCACTGTCACAAATCGCGAGAATCAAATACAGTATCATATACCGGTATTATTCTCGGTCCCGCACATATCTCATATGCGCTCCGATTTCGTTTCGCTTGAGCCAGGAAACCTCTGTGTAGGACTCTAAAGACTCGTCAATACGCCGGCAGCAGGTGATGATCATATCAAACACCCACAAGCCGCAAGCGGTCTGCTAAACGTAACGGCCACCCGGGTATTGAGCGATCAGAAGATCGACGAGCAAGCCCGCTCACACTCCTGTGAATCAAACCAGTAACACTTACCGTACAGTCCGGTCTCGTCGTCTGATATGTCGCATATCTCGCCTAGGGGTGGTAAACGTCAGACCCCAATAGCTCGATAAGTCGTGTCGATATGAGGTCTATAACAGTTCAAGAAACTACTGGTAACACTTACCAGTATATCTCAGCAACCCTGGCTAGGGATTTCCGGTTATAGCCAATCGAACACAGCGCAACATCAACTCCCTATACCGGGAGAGACGAATCCCCTCCTATCGCTCATTGCCTCCATGTGATTCCGGACTGTACCCAAAAACCACCGTTTTGCACGCCCTCTTGGATGTGGTAAGGTGGAAATCAAAGCACAGTGGGAATCACACAAGACTCTATGACGATCTCGGGTCAACAGACTACTCTGTACCAGTGTCACTAGAGAACTGCCATCTGACGTAAGGTATAATACCATCTGGGAGTTCTCGGCGAGTCCGTCCAGTGTACCCAGTCTATACTGAGTACCCGTATATCATCTCTGATGTCAAACACCAATGGATATGGGATCATCCATCGCCCATCTGTATGGGTCGAGAAGGTATACGCTAGTCTACTCTGGTATATCGATGCCCCGTATCGGTACACCCACGACTAGGGACCTTGAAGGATGTACTTATAGACTACCATGTCCCCACTAGTATGATCCGCATCATAGTCCAGGTAGTCAAGTACACATCCTAAGGGCTTTACCAACATGTAATCAGAGAGACAATCAGTATACACGTTAAGGTAAAGAGTAACCAGATAGCATACTATCATGTCGAGCAAGAAAGTCCTCCCTATATATGTCCCAGCATCCACTGCAATATACATCCTATGTATAGCAATGGCCTCTAGGGCATACATATAACTAACACCAACTACTACCTGTTTGCATGACTCCTTTGAACCGTGGTAGGGTAGCAATCAAAGAACGGTGGGAACACACTTGAGGCAAAGTAGCAGTGTCAAGTCAACGGACTAAGCTGTACTCATGTCACCTGGGAACTGCTCCTGATGATAGGTATAGTACCAATCAACAGTGCCCCTGCGAGTCTGTCCGGTGTACTCATAACCCAATGAGCACATGTATACTATCTTAGGTGAACCAACTGACACCAATAGCATGTGAGACAAGCCACCGCCCCTCGTCAGGGTCTCAATCCGTATACACTAGTCTACTCATGGAGTATCGATGCCCAGTCTCGAAACTCCCACGACTAGGGACATTTTAAGGATGTGCTTATAGACTACCCAACTCTCACGTATATGATCGCCATCATACTGCTGGTAATCAAGCAAGAATCCTATGGGCTCTATCAACGTGTAATAGTGATCTGTAATGTCACCTGAAACATGTACACGATGATAAAGACAAACCAGATAGCATACTATCATTTCAAGTAAGACTGTCCTACCGGTATAATGTTAGTGTATATGCCCTAGGGGCCATTATTGTATCATACTTGTTAGTGTATATGCCTTAGAGGCCATTACTGTATCATACTAGTATGTATATTACTTAATGGAAGCTTGGGATATTCACCTTGTATTGACAATCTTGCTCAAAATGATAGCATGCTACTTGGTTTGTTTCTGCTTTAATGTGTGCATGTATTTCTTTTAGCATATCGCCTTTACACATTAGTAGAGCCCTTAGGATCTTTGCTTGATTACCAGCGTTGTGATGGCAGTCACACTCGTGGGGGCTGGGTAATATATAAGCACATCCTTATGCAGGTCCCTAGTCGCAGGACTATCGAGACAGGGTATCGATACTCCGGAGTAGACTACCGTATGCGCTTCTTATCCAAGCTTGGGAGACGGTCTGTCCCACAGCCGTCAGTACGTCGTACTTGAGATAGTATACGGGTGCTCGTTAGGTTATGAGTACACTGGATAGGACTCGTCGGGAACTGTTGGTTGGTATTATACCTATCGTCAGTTATCACTTCCTAGGTGACATGAGTACAGCTTAGTCCGTTGACTTGACACTGTCACTTCGCCTTGAGTGTGTTCCCACTGTACTTTTATTACTACCCTACCACGGCTCAAAGGAGTCGTGCAAACAGGTAGTTTTTGGGTGCAGTCCCGAAGCACTTGGAGGCAGTGACGGTTAGACAGGATTCGTCTCTCCCGGTATTGGGGGTTGATATCGCGCTGTGTCTAGGAGAGCCATTACACAAAGTCCCTGGCCAGGGCAAGCGAGATAGACTGGTAGGTTTCCAGTGTTATCTCAGGTGTTCTGGGCTACACTCCGGCACGACTTATACCGCTAGTAAGGGACTGACGTTTACCGCCCCCTAGGCCCTCCATGCGATGTATCAGACGAACAGACCGGACTGTACGGAGATTGTCACATTCAAGCTCAGTAGGAGTTCAGATGGGTTTACCTCGTCAGTCTTCTTATCGGCATCTACCTGGGGACCGTTATGTACAGCTAGTGCCGCTTGCAGTCTGTGGTTAAATCCACTGCCAGCGTATAGTCGAGTCTTTAGAGTCCCACACAGAGGGTTATTCGCCTTTGGGCAAAACAGAGTAGAGGTCGCATGGTTTTGCGACAGGGTTCGTTCTCATCCGCACACTTGTGCACGTTTGGCGTCCGGACGGATATTACTAGCGGGCTCTGGTTTGAGCCAGATCCTAGTATATGTTTTGGGGTTAGTTTTATCTCATAGTATTCATGTTCCTCGGAACACGAATGCGGGTGTGTATGCACAGTTGATTGAGGCGGAGGAAGGGGATTTTCATTAGGGTTTCGGAACGGGTGTGTATGCACAATTGACAGTCGTCTTTTTCCAAACCCTAATGAATTTATGATATATCAATTAATAATATTAATTAAATGAAATTGTTTCATGGTTGGGTTTGTTGACTTGTTGACCATGGTTGACTTGTTGACCATGGTTGAAACATTGACTATCATCATTACACATCAAAGATGCTCTTTGATTCTAGCAAAACCATTTAATGTGATATGATAATAGTCTTATCAAGCCTTCCATCAACTTTTTCATTTAGATTAATTTTATTAATTTGATAATTCACTTGATATTGTTATGGTTGTAAAAAACCATCTCATTCTATCATAACCATTCTCTCTCCTCTCTTCTTCTTCCTCCTCCTCTAGTTCAAGGAGAATAATTCTCATGTGTTGAGAAACCTCTCCTTGAGATAAAATACTCTAAACCACTCTCTACTCACTCTAGGGTTGAAGGTCTAGCAAGCCAAAGACCTTAGTTCTCTCAAAGTTCGAGAAAGGAGCCCAAGGTTGAAACCCTCAGGTGGATCCATCTTTGACGAAAGAAGGCAACGAGGAAAGCATCATCCAACCACTACAAAGAGTTCAAGAAGAAGGAGTTCAAGTGAGGTATAACCCCTAACCGAGTAGACAACTCTCTTGTTAGGTTGCTAGTGTGTAGTTTAGCCTAGATCCGTTTTGTAGTCCAAGTTACCTATACCGTAAAAAATCGTTTTTTACCATTTTCGCAAGCCCAAAAGAACCAGGAGAGGTAACATGGACTTACAATGGTATCAGAGCCTAACTAAACACACCCTAGCATGTTAGCAAAGTATTTAGAATTTCGACCGAACGAAAAACCGCGAAACACCCCGAAAAAAACCAAGTTGCTGCCAATTTTTTTTTCTGCTTTAAAAGTAATAAATCATATCTTAAAAATCGGCTCAGGCTTTTATATAAACATGCAAGAAAAACGATCGCACGAGCCGACCAACTTGCCCCGGTTCCGCGGCAGAAGCTTACTTCTGCCGCGGATCCGCGGCGAAGTTGACTCAGCCGTGGATCGTTTCTCCTGCAGTTTGTTTCTGGGGGTATTTTGTGATTTTTGGGATGGTTTGTTTCTACCCAGATTTTCCAGAGAACAAGTTGGTTTTTAGGGTGGTTACAAATCCGTATTTTTGGTCGATTTTCTGTAGACTTTGGCTAATGGTTATATCTGTAATGTTATATATGTATTGAACGTCTACTAATCGCTATACGTCGATTAGTGGGGGTTATACATATCTGTGATCTGTGATGTTGATGGTTTGTGTATATGAATTCGTTGGATTGTCGCGGATGAATAGCCGGGGTAATTGTGAGACGAGAGTTTTCTTTTCTTTCTATTCATGTAAATTTGTAAATTGATGTAATATTATTTCTATGGCCGCACAACCGGGTCGGGGTTGTAGCCGTCATTATATAATTTCTTTTTACTGTTTTTTCTCCTAGGATAGACCCAAGGTGGGGTGCACAAACTACCGGGTATCTCGAAGTGCCGAGTGGCCTACTCACGAGTTGAGGGAGGTTGCTTCGCTTCGGGTACTTGGCGGGTAGTTTGCCGCACCCGTAGGGGTTTAGGGTGGGGTTTGGCTATTCACCGCGACCGTGTAATCCGCTTTTCGTTACAGGCTCGTACGAATTGCGAATTCCTACTATATCCAATGTATTCATCTGTGATCTGAAATAGCTATCATTGCAATATATCTATATATGATATTATTTAGGCGTTGCTTATGTTTTTCAGCCGCGCTAGCCCAGCCCCCGCTCTGTCGTTAGTTAAGTAACCTAACGGGTAATGACGGGGCCCCGTGGCGAATGCGAATGGCATAAGCGTACGTCATATTTTGGTTGTTTTCTGCAATGGTAGGATTAAATGATGGACGAATTAAAAGAACTAATGCAAGAAAGATACGCATTAAAAGAACTAATGCAAGAAAAATAAACCAAATAAAAGTCGTTGGAACACTTTCAAAACCACTCGGTTTCTTTTCAAAATAACTTTTAAACGCGGAGCTTAAGCCACTCCTCTTAAAAGCTATCTCATTCCATCGATTATATCAAGTTCACTACGTTCACGGTTTCGCCAAAACCATTCGTAGCCCTCCGTCGTTTCACATGGATGGTCAATAATATTCAAGCTATGTTTGTTGGCCAAAGTCAAGGCATAGTGATTGGTAGCTATTGGGTATTCATGTGCAGCATAGATAGATGTGTTGGTTTGGGACAGTCGTTCTACCTTGTTGGCCAAAGTCAAGGGTATGTGCGGGTGGGCTCAAATTAACTTGGAGAATGACGGGTAGAACTTGACATGTGACTTATGATTTATTGGCCAAAGTCAAGGTCATAAGAGCATGGGGCAAAAATCCACATCGGGAGTTTCAAAAGAACTGAAACTTGCTAGCGCTGCATACCATTTGGAGTGTGATGATTCTGGTAGGATTCCTTCAGTTTTTTCACACAATGATATTTGGATCCCGATCCTACTGTGAGTATATGCTGCTCCTCAGGATTTCTCGCTTAACGATCAATGCTATAAACCAAGTAGGTGTCTAGAAAGGTGTTAGCGGGGCTATGCCCCCAGGGAAAAGAAGTTATTTAATTAAGGAACTTCGCGAAAGCGTTGGAAAACCTCCCTCGAAGTACCAACACCAGCCTGGCCGAACGGTTAAGCAAGTATTGTACGGTGAGATTGATCCTGACTAATTCTTCATTTTTGGTTTGAGGAGGGATTCGAGAGACAATGGGAGCCATCCTGTTTAGACAAATTAAAAACCACTCTAAACTTGCAAGAGCATCATGCTAAAGTGTTTCTTCTCTTTCTCCTAATTGCAGCGACCAATCATCATGACCGGACTTAAGTTATTACTAGATAAAAACATACTGACAGGGCCAAACTACAAAGATTGGCTCGGGAATGTCAAAATGGCAATCACTTATGACAAGTTGGGGTATCTCCTTACCACCAAAGCTCCCCCTGTCCCAGGACCCACCTCAAGCATCGCGGATAAGGAAATCCGTAAGACTTGGGAGATCGATTGCGCGAAGGCCAAGTGCCTCGTGCTTGCCTCTATGGACAACGAACATCAGAGGAGGCACGAGAATATGGACCTCGAATCCATATTTCCCCATACAAAAGAACTGTATGGAGAGCAATCTCGTATCGAAAGATACGAAGTGTCGAAGAAGCTATTTTCGGTAAGGTTGGCCATCGGATCATCGGTAGCGGAACACGTGCTTAAGATGGTTGGCTACATAGAAGAGCTCGCGGACCTTGGGACCATGTTGGAGAATGAGCTCTATACGGACTTGATTCTCCAGTCCCTTCCTTCCACTTATGCCCAGTTTATCCTGAACTTCAACTTACAAGAAAAAGAAGTTGAACTTTCAGAACTCCTCAACATGCTAAGGAGTGCAGAGGGCACCCTACAGAAAGGTAGGGAAACATCCACTTTGTTTGTAGGAGGATCTTCCTCTTCTATGTCCAAGGCGAAAGCCAAGGGAAAGAAAAAGAAAGCCTCCGCCAAACCAAGGGGCGGTGTTAGTAAAGTGGATACGAAGGGAAAGACAAAAGCAACAAAGGTAGCGGGAAAGCTTGTGGATAAGGAAGAATGCTTTTTCTGTCACAAGAGTGGACACTGGAAGAAAGATTGCAGGGCTTAGAAAGCCAGAACACAGGATCTGAAGCATGTTGCGGCTTCAGCTTCAGGTGTGTATGTTATTGAAAACTGTCTATCAATAAACTCTACTTCCTGGGTATTGGATACCGGATCAGGATCTCATATCTGTAATTCTTTGCAGGCGTTGAGAAACCGTAGGGTTTTGAAGGCAGGTGACATGATCCTCAAAGTTGCAAACGGAGCTGGCATGGATGCTAAGGCCGTGGGGGACTATCACCTGGGGTTGTCAGATGGACACGTTTTGGTTTTGCGTAATTGCTATTTTGTACCGAACGCAACTTGTAATATCATTTATGTATCTTTGATTTCTAAAGAAGGTTATGAATTTACGTTTGTAAGTAATGTTGTAAACATTCACCTTAATCAAGTTCTGATTGGGTCAGGTACATTGAGCAATGGTATATACGTATTAAAACAACCACAGATTTTCAATGTCCAGAATACACACAAAAGAAAGTCTCCAGAAATAAATCAGACTTTCTTATGGCATTGTAGACTGGGTCACATCAATAAGAGAAGGTTGACGAAGTTACATACAGAAGGATATTTGAATCTGTTCGAATATCAATCGTATGCCACTTGTCAATCCTGTCTCAAAGGAAAGATGACAAAGACTCCGTTCACTGGACACGGAGTAAGAGCGAGCGAGCTCTTGGGACTCGTACACAGCGACGTGTGCGGTCCAATGTCTACACATGCGCGAAGCGGTTATTCTTACTTCATTACTTTTACGGATGACTTTTCAAGGTACGGTTATGTCTTCTTAATGAAACATAAATCCGAAGCCTTTGGAAAATTCCTTGAATATAAGAATGAAGTAGAAAAACAAACGGGCAAAAGTATCAAGACACTAAGATCGGATCGAGGTGGTGAATACTTGAGTGCCGAATTCCTGGACTACTTAAAAGAGAATGGAATTCTCTCTCAGCTTACTCCTCCATACACTCCGCAACATAACGGTGTATCGGAGAGACGGAACCGAACCCTATTGGATATGGTACGGTCCATGATGAGTAACGCTGAGTTACCGCGATCATTCTGGAGATATGCACTAGAATCAGCTGCATACCTTTTGAACCGAGTTCCAACTAAGATTATGCCTACTACACCATATGAGATGTGGTGTGGGAAGAGACCCTATCTTAATCACATTAAGACATGGGGATGTCCAGCTTTTGTCAAAAAGCAGCATACGGACAAGCTCGAGGCACGCTCAGTACAGTGCAAGTTTGTGGGATATCCAAAGAACTCCAAGGGATATTTTTTCTGTTGCGAAGAGGAACAAAAGATTTATGTTTCTCGTCATGCCCACTTCTTGGAAACTGAATTTTTGGAAAATCAGATAAGTGGGAGCGCAATAGAACTGGAAGAAATTCCAGAACCTCAGACTATTACTGAAAGATTAGTAGAACCAGAGGGTTTGAAAGAACATTACATTCCTACGCCGCTCTGCAGGAGTAGTAGGCAGTCTCATCCGCCCGAGAGATACTACGGTTTTCTTATAGACGGGGATAGAGAGGACTGCATCATTGATTATGATGAGCTTACTAGCTTCCAGCAGGACGTTCAAAG
Source organism: Agapanthus africanus (assembly GCA_030015575.1). Lineage (NCBI taxonomy): Eukaryota > Viridiplantae > Streptophyta > Magnoliopsida > Asparagales > Amaryllidaceae > Agapanthus > Agapanthus africanus. The sequence goes on from CM057348.1 coordinate 541,209,930, forward strand.
CGTTGACTCGGTAAAATGGCAGGATGCAATGCGGACCGAAATGGAGTCCATGTACACCAACAAAGTATGGACGTTGGACGTTGCTCCAGATGGGGTAAAACCCGTGGGATGCAAGTGGATCTTCAAAAGGAAGATTGGTGTAGATGGACAGGTTGAGACCTTTTCTCCAGTAGCTATGCTGAAATCCATTCGGATCCTTCTTGCCATTGCTGCCTTCCACGATTATGAGATTTGGCAGATGGACGTAAAAACCGCTTTTCTAAATGGAAATTTAGAGGAGTGTGTTTATATGGACCAGCCAGAGGGTTTCATTCAGAGTGAGAGCAGCGGAAAGGTGTGCAAGTTGCTTAAGTCCATCTATGGACTGAAGCAGGCATCGCGGAGTTGGAACATCTGTTTTGATGAGACGGTCAAGGAATTTGGCTTTATCAAAAATCTAGATGAACCATGCATCTATAGTAGATTTTTAGCGAGAACTGTAGTATTCCTCGTTTTATACGTGGATGACATTCTCTTGATAGGAAATGACATTCCTATGCTACAATCTGTCAAAGGGTTCTTGTCACACAGGTTCTCCATGAAAGACCTGGGTGATGCCTCATACATTCTGGGGATCCGGATCTATCGTGACAGATCCAAGAGGATACTGGGACTCTCACAGTCCAGGTACATCGACAGCATACTGAAAAGATTCAGTATGGAAGATTCCAAGCGCGGTAATCTACCGGCTTGTCACGGGATCACCCTCTCCAAAGAGATGTCTCCCAAGACTGATTTGGAAAGAGATCGCATGTCTATTATACCCTACGCTTCTGCGGTAGGCTCTATAATGTATGCGATGTTGTGTACCAGACCAGATGTAGCTTATGCACTGAGTGTGGTAAGCCGGTATCAGTCAAACCCTGGGGAGAAACACTGGATAGCGGTAAAGAACATTCTTAAGTACCTGAGAAGGACTAAGGAGATGTTCTTGGTGTATGGAGGAAAAGACCTCCAGATCGAGGCCTTTGCTGACTCCAGCTTCCAGAGTGACAAGGATGATTCCAAGTCCATGTCGGGTTATGTCTTTACCCTCTATGGAGGGGCGGTGTGTTGGAAGAGTTCCAAACAGGAAACCGTTGCTAACTCGACGATGGAAGCGGAATATATCGCTGATGCTGCAAAGGAAGCTGTCAGGATGAAGAAGTTCCTCACGGAGCTTCAGGTGGTTCCTACCATTGTTGATCCAATACCGCTGTATTGCGACAACAACGGAGCTATAGCTTTAGCGAAGGAACCCAGGTCCCATCAGAAGTCCAGACACATCTTGAGGCGGCATCTACCTGGGGACCGTTACGTACAGCTAGTGCCGGTTGCGGTCTGTGGTTAAACCCACCGCCAGCGTAGTGTCGAGTCTTTAGAGTCCCACACAGAGGGTTATTCGCCTTTGGGCAAAACAGAGTAGAGGTCGCATGGTTTTGCGACAGGGTTCGTTCTCATCCGCGCACTTGTGCACGTTTGGCGTCCGGACGGATATTACTAGCGGGCTCTGGTTTGAGCCAGATCCTAGTATATGTTTTGGGATTAGTTTTATCTCATAGTATTCATGTTCCTCGGAACACGAATGCGGGTGTGTATGCACAGTTGATTGAGGCGGAGGAAGGGGATTTTCATTAGGGTTTCGGAACGGGTGTGTATGCACAGTTGACAGTCGTCTTTTTCCAAACCCTAATGAATTTATGATATATCAATTAATAATATTAATTAAATGAAATTGTGTCATGGTTGGGTTTGTTGACTTGTTGACCATGGTTGATTTGTTGACCATGGTTGAAACATTGACTATCATCATTACACATCAAAGATGCTCTTTGATTCTAACAAAACCATTTAATGTGATATGATAATAGTCTTATCAAGCCTTCCATCAACTTTTTCATTTAGATTAATTTTATTAATTTGATAATTCACTTGATATTGTTATGGTTGTAAAAAACCATCTCATTCTATCATAACCATTCTCTCTCCTCTCTTCTTCTTCCTCCTCCTCTAGTTCAAGGAGAACAATTCTCATGTGTTGAGAAACCTCTCCTTGAGATAAAATACTCTAAACCACTCTCTACTCACTCTAGGGTTGAAGGTCTAGCAAGCCAAAGACCTTAGTTCTCTCAAAGTTCGAGAAAGGAGCCCAAGGTTGAAACCCTCATGTGGATCCATCTTTGACGAAAGAAGGCGACGAGAAAAGCATCATCCAACCGCTACAAAGAGTTCAAGAAGAAGGAGTTCAAGTGAGGTATAACCCCTAACCGAGTAGACAACTCTCTTGTTAGGTTGCTAGTGTGTAGTTTAGCCTAGATCCGTTTTGTAGTCCAAGTTACCTATACAGTAAAAAATCATTTTTTACCATTTCCGCAAGCCCGAAAGAACCGGGAGAGGTAACATGGACTTGCAATACTAGCATGTATATTACTTAATGGAAGCTTGGGATATTCACAGTTGTATATACGGTCTTGCTAAAAATAGTAGTATGCTACTTGGTTTGTGTCTACTTTAATATGTGCATATGTTTCTTGTAACGTATCAACATATATTAGTAGAGCCCATAGGATCTTTGCTTGATTACTAGCGTTGTGATGGCAGTCACACTAGTGGGGGCTGGGTAGTCTGTAAGCAACATCCTATACTGGTCCCTGGTCATTGGATTATCGAAATAGGGCATCGATATTCCGAAGTAGACTAAGTGTGTACGCTTCTCCTCCCAGTTGGGGAGATGGTCTATCCCACAGCCATCAGTACGTCGTACTGGAGATAGTATACAGGTGCTCGTTAGGTTACGGGTACACCGGACAGGACTCACAGGGGAACTGTTGGTTGGTATTATACCCATCGTCAGTTAACAGTTCCCAGGTGACATGAGTACGGCATAGTCCGCAGACATGACACTGCTACTGCGCCTCGAGTATGTCCCACTGTTCTTAGATTGCTACCCTACCACGGCTCAAAGGAGTCGTGCAAACAGGTAGCAGTTGGGTGCAGTCCCGAGCACTTGGAGACAGTGGCAGTTAGACAGGATTCGTCTCTCCCGGTATTGGGAGTTGATATCGCGCTGTGTCAGAGAGCCATTAGGCAAAGTCCCTGGCCAGGACAAGCGAGATTTACTGGTAGGTTCCAGTAATTTCTCAGGGTGTAATGGGCTATGCTCCGACACGACTTATACCGCTATTAGGGGACTGACGCTTGCCGCCCCCTAGGCTCGATATGCGATAGTCTTAGACGAACAGACCGGACTGTACGGAGATTGTCACATCAGGCTCAGTAGGAGTTCGGATGGTTTTCCTCATCGACCTTCTTTTTGACATCTACCTGGGGACCGTAACGTACAGCTAGTGCCGCTTGCGGTCTGTGGTTAAACCCACTGCCAGCGTAGTGTCGAGTCTTTAGAGTCCCACACAGAGAGTTTCCTTGCTCCAGGCGAAACGATATAGAGGTCGTATGGTTTTACGATAAGGGTTCGGACACAGACGTGTTTAAACGCACGTACGACGTTCGGACAGTTTTTACTAGTCGGCTTTCGTTTAAGCCAGATTCTAGTATCAGGTTATTGGATTTATACAGTCTAAAGTTTTTCTGTGTTTTCACGGATTAGAGGAGCGTTCTCGTAATTTTCCGGGAAGCTTCTACAAGCATGGTGACTTGGGGGTTAAGGTGGCATAAGCATTAATTGCTTAATTACTCATTTGTGTGATTCATCCTTGGTATTAAATGATGCATTAATTAGTTAATGAGTCATATGATGAATCACACAAGGTGAATGCATCAACCATGATGATTAATCATTTATATTATTTATTTGATAAATTATTATGGTTGTTATATTCTAATGAGCTCATTATTCATATTCATTCTTATCATCACCTTCTCTCTCCTCAAGCTCTCTCATTCTTGAAACCCTAACCCTAACCTCTCATGTGTTGAGATCAAGGGTTAGCTAGACTAATACATCCATAACCTCACTCTATATCCCTAAGGTAGCTTAGATTAGCACTTTGAGCAACCTAGTTATCTCAAGTTAGAGATCAAGCTTGTAGTAGGAGCTCTCGGGTGTATCGTCTTTGATTCGAGGAGGTCGTTGGGGTGCCGATGTTCCAAGGAGCCTACGAGGAGTGGAGGACAGCGATGAAGATCCGAAGGACAAGTAACATGAGGTATAACTTCGAATCCGAGTAGTTAAACCTCTCGTAGTTTGCTAGTAACGGTTTAGATACGATTCATGCGCTCAAGTCCGTGTTACGAAGCTTTGATAATCATTTTTCATATATTCCGCCTCCCCGCAAGTTCGTGGGATGCGTGACATGGACTTACAGTGGTATCAGAGCCAACTAAACCATTACTAGCTTGTCAGCAACTGATTAAAACTTCGATCGTCAGAAAACGCGAAAAAGAAACCCCCCCGGATACCCTAAGTTTCTGTTGACTTTAAAAGTGTCTAAAAAAATATTTGATATGCCTTAAAATTCACAGCAGGGTAATATTAGAATACTGGGAAAATACGAGCCCCTAACTCGGTAAGACGGCCGCGGATCCGCGGCAAGATGGTGCTTCTGGCCGCGGATCCGCCGTCGAGTCAACCCCGAGTTGACTCGGATTTAAACAGTTATTCATATTTTTGGGTTTTTTGTTTTCCTACATGTTCTGTTTCTACCCAGGTTACTTCAGTGCTGGTTTGCTTTTGGGATAGATACGGAAAAAGGAAGTCGATCGATGTTCTAAGTTATTTGCTAATTGGGTTTTTATCTGTAATGTTTAATGTGTTCGTAAACCTCCCCTAACTGCTAGTATGTCGGTTGGCAGGGGGTTGCACATTTCTGTAATGTTTACTATTTGTGTATATGAACTGTATTAGACTGTTGTGATGATTAGCCGGGGTTTGAGATGGCTTATTATATTCATTCATTCGATGTAAATGTAATATGATATAATATTCTTTTGCGGGGCGCATCCAGGTTGCGGTTGTAGCCACCGTTGTATTATTTCTTTTTTCTGTTTTTTTGCTCCTAGGATAGACCCAAGGCGGGGTACACAAACTACCGGGTACGTTGAAGTGTTAAGTGGCCTACTCACGTTGTTTAGGGAGACCGCTTCACTTCAGGTACTTGGCGGGTAGTTTGCCGTACCCGTAGGGGTCTAGGGTGGGGTTATGGCTATTCATCACAACTGTGTAATCCGTCTTTTATTGCAGGCTCAAAGCAAATGCGGATTGCTAGTAAATCCAATAAAGTTCATCTGTGATCTGGAATGCTTATTATTGCGTCTGACGAATGTACAATATCTATATATGATAGCTATTAGACGTCACTTATGTTTTACACCCACGCTAGCCCAGTCCCCGCTCTGTCGTTAGTTAAGTAACCTAACGGGTGATGACGGGACCCCGTGGCGAATGCGGATGGCATAAGAGGACGTGGTATTTTCGTTGTTTTCTGCAATGATAGGATAAATGATGGGACGCATTATTATAATGCAAAGAAAATAAACCAAAGTTTAATCATTGGAACAAATTTAAAAGAAACCACTCGGTTATTTTAAAAGATCAGAATTTTTAATTGCGGAGCTTTAACCACTCCTTTTAAAAAGTATCAGGTTCCTTCGATTATATCAAGTTCACTACGTTCACGGTTTTACCAAAACCATTTGTAGCCCTCCGTCATTTCATATAGATAGTCAATAGTATTCAAGCTGTGTTTGTTGACTAAAGTCAAGGCACAGTGTTTGGTAGCTGTTGGATATTCATATGCAGCATAGATAGATGCGATGGTTTGGGACAGTCGTATTACCTTGTTGACTAAAGTCAAGGGTATGTACGGATGGGTTCAAATTAACCTGGATAATGACGGGTAGAACTTGACATGTAACTTATAATTTTGTCACGACCCAAAATTGGCCCGTGACGGCCCTAATACTACGCAACGCCTAAAGACGCAACGTAGTAAAAGAAAGCCAAACCCAGAAATCTAAACCATGAAAATTACGGAAAACATAATATAAGTTTTGAAACAATTGAAATCGCAACCCAAATTCTTTAAAAGTCTTACTTTCTTTCTTTAAAATTTTAGCAACACCCCCTTTTTGTAAAGACAAGTCAAGATGAAGGCAACACAAAAATAATGACAGTAGAGAAAAAGCTGTATATAAAAGACATCAAATCCACAATAATACACATAACGTCCTCACCAAGTCTCTATGTCAACAATACAGTAGTAGATGGAGAGTACAAAATACAACGAATATACAATATGAAATACAGATAACCATCTAACCCACCTAAGCAAAATGGTACTGTGAGCTGATGCGATATCTGTAGCAAAAGGTGGTAGCTGGATAGCTGAATAGAGGAATAGCCTGCCTCGACTACTCTGGGGGAAAACCTGAAACACCTGTGGCACAACGGGGGTGAGTTGCCAACTCGTGAATAGTATAAAACATATGCAGGTAATCGCAGGAATGCACGTACAGCATGAATCTAAGATATGCGATTACAATAATTCTACATCATGCAAATGCTGAAATAAGGAGAGCACACTAACAGGTACAATCGATATGTGAAGCAATGATGGCATGATAGTAGTATGCAATAACTATGCAATAGAGATATGAGAAAGCAAATATGCAACTATCATAAGGGTATACTACAAGTACTACCAATATATGAATCTGTGCATAAGGTAGGTAAGGGGAGGTGTAGGGTGGAATATGTCATTTCCCACGGAAACCTGACGTCGTGGCAGGATCACAATCCATCAAGATGCTCCAATCCCAAATCCCCAAATCAGCCCCCACATTGGGCACTCACATCATATAAGTCTCACATCTCCTCAATGTACAATATCGAGTAATCTCCTATATCCCGAAGGTACAAATCACCAATCACATAGGTATGTCCAATATCCAATCCCAATGAATCACCTAGTATCCCAAGTCCAATCTCAAGTAAGAATCTAACATCCTAAAGGTATATATATATGTACAGAATAAATATGATGGGGGCAATACACATATATTAGCGTCCCATTCCACTAATATTGGTGTAAGGGTATATATAACAACGGCTAATCCCCTGTTATATATACAAAAAGGGGTTAAAGAATATCATGAAAACAGTGTGCCAAGCATCGACACAGAAATCCTCGTATATCGGGCTCCGTCAGTCCGGATCGGCCCACGGGGTCCGTCTGCGGTATCGGCCCTCGGCCCCGATAGTACAGATCATCCCGCATCTATCTCTCGACTCTGGTCAGTATACTCCGGATAACTGCCAGGTCCAACCAATCACCGGTAGGTACTCGCCCGCCTCCAGGCTCAATCGGCAAACCCATTGATCTTCTTGCCGAGGGGAACCATACCGGGCCCCACCATATACTCTCATACGGCAACCACACCTCGTATGGAGTATGTAATCAGCACCGATAAAACTCATGGGGGACGCTCAAATATCATATCAAGGAAACCGGGTTGTTCTATGTATGCATAATTTCATGAACTCCCGCGGTTCCCAAATCCCGAAAACATCATATAAAATCCAGATAAACAATGCGCAAATCCAGGAATAAATGTATGCGATATATCTGAATGCGAGCAGGTAAACACAAGTATATAGCTGAACCAGATGTATACGAAATGAAGATAAGGTACAGCTAAGTAACATCAGTAAATGTAAATATGCGACAGCAACTGAATATGTGTCTAACATACAGGTGTAGCAAAGTATAGGTATCTACCTATAGGAACTGATGTCGTATACCCCCCCTGGGTATACGTAACATATGTAGGAAATCCCTCCCGGTATAAGTAAAATATGTAGGAGGTATACCTGTAGCTGTATCGCAAGGTGAAAATATACCTATCACTAAAGGTATGATACGCTATAGGTATACCGACAAGCTAGATGTCAGGTGTGGCAAGCAATAGTAGCTATAAGAGGTAGTGTGTGACATAGCAATTATTGACGGTGTGTGTGTAGCATACAATCCGTGCTCGTGCAACATGAACCATCAATAATGTGTGTAGTGTCCTACGGCTACTAGTCACAGTATATAACTATATCAAGGAAATGCAGTAAAGCGCAATTCTACAATGACGTAGAATGTGCGACAGGTAATTGAATCCTAGCCCAGACGCATAACGCCATGCGGGCGATTCCCCTGTAGATGTTATATCTACTCACCTATACTCCACGCTAGGTGAATCCTACCATCTGCTCCCCCTGTAGTAGTATCCGTAGCTCCTGTCTGCAAACCTGTAAATACGATATGAATATCACATATAAGCCAAAATATTCCGCGAAACGCGATATCGAATCGAAACGAAAAACTCGCGTCGCGAACTAAACGCGCGTGTGCACGATACGCTGAATCGTGTGTGTACGCGTCTAAAACCCATCGCGACACGCCGCGATACGCTGGATCACAGATCCCACTCACGTATCGCGCGTATCGCGCAAACACAACGGACATGCAAAACGACATATAGCCCCAGATTTTCCTACAGGTAAAATATCACAAAACTAGACATGCCAAAGACCTGGACAACATAGCAGGGACCCCTAGCCAAAAACCCAACACCCAATTCCCCAACTTGGCCGCAATTTGCGGCCAAACTGAAGAAATTGGCGGCCTCAGTAGGGAATGGGGGTCTCGTATTCTGGTGGTGTCATCTATACCTAGTGTACATGCTCCAGTTTCCTCAATTTTAACCTGAAGGTATCGGGTCTAAAGCAGATCACAAATGTCACAAATATAACTTTAAAATCACCAATTTGCATAATTAAGAAATCTTATGGTATTTTAGTGTAATCTGGGGATTTCTCAGTTGGAGTGGCCTTGTTAACACTTAATTAGACTGGGGTAGCTAACACAATCAACAATTTCCCAAAATTCCACTTAAACACCATAATCTAGCACTAAAATAGCTATTTAACACTAACCGAAGCTAATAAACATACAAGCTAGCAACTAGGGAAAAGGGTTTAGAAATATACCCAAAAGGGACCCTAGAGAGCAGGAGAAGAAGTGTGAGGAGCTGCTCCAAGTTGCTGGAGCTCCTGCTGTTGCTGCTGCTTGCCTGTGCTGCTGCTGTTGCCTCTGAAGCTGCTGCTGCTGTTGCCTTGCTGTTGCTGCTGCTTCTGCTGTTGTTGTGAGTGTGTGTGTGTGTGAGAGAGTGAGTGAAATGAGAGAAAAGAGAATGGGAAGTGAGAGAACTAAACAAGGCTAACCCCTCCTCTCTTCTCACTCCCTCTTACCTCATTAAATGAGGCATGGGCAAAGCCATGATGCCCATGCTCTCTCTCTCTCTCTCTCAAAGTCAAACCAAACAAAATATTTAAAACCTTTTTCCAAATTCCTCTTCATTTTAAAACCAACACTACTAATTACAACCATGACACTTAACAATATAAAAACTAGGTTAGGGAGAAATGGTTAGTTAACCATGGTTGCCAATCATGGTTTAACTCCAAAAACAACCCTAGTTATCATGCACAAGTGTGTGTGTGCCTAACAAAATTCTAATAAAATACACATTAAATAAGATAAAATATTTAAAACTTAATTTGGTAAACTTTTTATTAAAAACCACACATTAAAATATAATTAGCTACAAAACACATTCTATGGTGTTACAATCTCCCCCCTTAAAAGAAATTCGTCCCCGAATTTAAAAATATTCCGATACGTATACCTTCAAAGAGAAGATTAAAATCCTCAAATCTCGCTCGCAGCCTCCCAAGTGACTAACTCACCATACGGCTACGTCCAAGGAAACCCTTCACAGATGGCAAGACCCTTGACCGATGTTCCTCCACCTGCCGAGCCATTAACACACATGGCTGCTGGTGAACGAAAGATCGCGTCCAGCTCAAAGGTCTGATGTCAAATCATGTGAGAAGGTCATGAAGGTAATTGTAAAGTATCATCACAAGGAATACGGGGTGAAAATCCAATAATCTGGGCGGAAGTGCCAAATTAAAGGCAACAAAACTAACTCGCTTATAGGATCACAGAAGGACCAAAATCTTGGGATAAGCTTCCCAACATCCAACACGTCATTCATCGGAAAATCCGTAGGAATACATGATCTGCCACTGCGCACTCAAGCCTGCGACCAGCACAGTCGCATAAGACATTTGTTTGCAATGGACAGTTCCCATCCTGACCTAACACAACTGGACTATCTCCGAAGTCTCTAGACATAGCTGGGGTCCAAAGTCCTACTTACGCAGAGTCAGAAAAACAGCAGGCTGGTGGTCGACACGACCTAACCCTTAGCCTAAGGGTGGCCAATTGGAGTGTCTCCTGATAACAGCTATCAAAGGAGAACCCTAACAATGGCGAGTGACGATCCCAAGCTGCCGACGACAAACAACACAAACACACAGCTTTAACAAAACAACTGAGCAAACTGAGTATAACCGAACGACAAGAATCCGAATGGAGTCACACCCTATCCAAACTTGGGTAGAAACCATAACGAAATTTGTGGAGGTCTGCTCCCATTCCTACTTCGGAACGGTAAAAGATTGCAACTCTCCAGCCGGCCTCAGATGCTCGACCCAAGCACACAACAAGACTGATACCTTGAAACGAAACCTGAAACTTCTCTTTACATCCCTGTCCACTCGTAACTATCTCACAAGTCACGCCAGAGCTGGTGGAACTTGAATGCATAAAGAGAGTTGACAGATATGCATGCCCTAGGATTGCACGTCTCTACCTGATAAAACCAGGTACACAAACACGTCCCTAACTTAGCACATCATTGTCACAATCAATGTCTTCGAATCAATACACAGCCGAGTATGCTCGAGTATCACTGACGTACGAGCTTCGACGGGCGGTGTCTCGCGAAAACGATTCAAGGGAAATGGTCGGGCGCGGACATGAGCAAGCTGTCCCCTCCGTAGAGACGAACTAAGCTATACTCAACGATCACACAAAAACTGTAAATCTGCAGAAGACTAACACAACAATCCAAATCTGCTGCAGGAAGATGTACATTAAGCCCTAGTGGTCCGTGGAAAATCTGATACGACTCTCAAACAAGAAGTGTCTCCAAATTTCCAACGCAAAACCACCGCGGCCATCTCCAGATCATGAGTGGAATATCCTTCTCGTACTTCCTCCAAATGTAGGGAAGCAAAAGCGATAACTCTGTAGGGTCACATCAGTATACCCTCGAGCCCACTCAAGAAACATTACAGTTAAACAACAAAGTCGCCCGAACCAAAGGCAAAGAAAGACTGATGCAGTTGTTAACTGAATCTTCAACTGCTGAAAACTCCGTACACATGCCTCAGTCCAAAGAAAAGAAACCTCCTTACTGGTCAATTCAGTCGACGGTGCAGCACTACTCTAGCAATCCTGCATGAAACGGCGGTAAAAACCTGCTAAGACCAACCATCTGCGGATCCCCGTCCTGCACACAAGTCTGGGCCTAAGCTGTACGGCCATGATCTCCCTCGGAACCATACGAAACCGTCTCCCGTGACTACAAGACCTAGGAGTCAACACAAACAAGCCTGAAGAAACACTCTGAGAATTTAGCAGCTGCTGGTACTCTCCCAGTGTCTGCATAACAAATCCTCAGTGCTACTCCTGTCCCTCAAGACACATTAAGTAGACCAGAGTGTCGTAAATAACACAACCAAAAACTGGTCGAGGAACGGCCTGCAGAAATCTGGTTCATCATATCTACGAATGCTGCTAGGGCGACAGTGAATCCAACGACTCACAAAAACACACAAAGCCCGTAGCACGCATAAGGTAGTCTTCGGAATGCCGTCACTCTGAATCCGCAATAATGATGACCTGATCCCAAACACACTTAGAAAATGTCTCGCAATCTGGAGCTGATCGAAGAAATCGTCACGGCGAGGTGAAGGATACCTATCCGCACCGTAAGCCGGTTCAATGGACGATCCGTCGATACGCAATCCTAAACTGCCGTCTTCCTCCTGGACGAACAGAAATAGGAGTTTCCAAAAGCGAAACACTCAGACGCACAAAACTCCCCAAACCAAAACTCTGTAGCTGATCCTTTAGCTCCCAAGCTTCGCCGGCTCACCCGGAACAACGTCGGAAAAACTCTCGCACGAAAGGAATCCGGTCCAACAATCCCACTGTGGCTCCGGTATCACGAATGAACGCCAAGAATCCACGACATCTCCTCAGTAGCCGACTAGCGAAAAAGGCTGAATTCAAGCTGTGAAAGGCGGCACAACTATCCACCTGCACAACAAGAACTGACTTGCCGGGGAAAACAAACCTGACTGTTTCCTCACGGTAGTCCACAGATGCCTAACACGTAGTTAACCAGTCCGTGCCCAGGAGAACGTCAAATCCAACATCTCTAGAAGGATCAAAACGACGGACGAATCTCTACCTCCTATCCGCTTGGCACAAAACTGAAATACGTGTCGCGCAACAAAAGGATCGCTGACAGAAATTAAAACAACTACTACTAATCTACCCAACAACGGTACAAGAAAGAGGACAACGAATACATCAAAAAAACAAATAACTCGAGGTACCTGAAAACTCCATATTGGACGTCTGCACGTCCCGATGAGTAGAAGCAAACTCCTGCGTCTGCCCTCCACTCGCAGCTGGATGAACTCCTCTGGTAAACTGAGCCCTCTGAGCGAATCTTCCACGTCCACGGCCTCTCTGAAAACGATCATGACGAGGTGCTAAGGAACAGTCCCTGACGAAGTGCTGAAGGCTCCCGCATCGAAAAAATCTACGTGCTGACTGCTGACCATCCTGGGGCTGAGAGCTGAACGACTGCCCTCGTCCTAAGCCTCTGCTACTCCCGCGACGGCCACGAAATCTATCTCGACGACCAAACCTCTGTCTTTGGGCTGGTACGCTGGTACGAGTCCTCCACTGTCCTGGAATATGTGTCTCGTCAACTGGAGCTGCAACCACTGGTGCTATGTAGGTGACGGACTGTTGCATGCTGACTGTAAGGGACAGCTGAGTAACAGGGGTGACAACCTCCTGTCGTAGCTCCCGAACGACGTCAACTAAAGAACTCATCGCCTGGCGGAACTCCTGCATCTCTACCAAAAGTCTATCCATGGTATAGGTCGTAGGATGATCCGTCTGCACCTGTGCAACTAGAGTGCCGTCCTGGTCAGTACTCGACTCACCCGAGCCAACTCTGACCTCGGCCCTCGCTGCATCGCTCTGAGTCCCCATAGTCATCGGCGGCAAGGCTATAAATGGATATAAGATGAGATTCGATAAGAATGAGGAAATCGAATCTCAAAGATATGAATCATAAAGGAAGGAATGTCAAGCAAATTGTACTTAGGTCAATTAATGCAAGGTACCGCGCTGTGGGTATGCTGCAGACATACACACACTACGTTACTCTGCTTAAGCTACCTACTCCATCATACTAAGGTCATCCTACACTCCGAAAGGTAAAACCTAACGCTCTGATACCAACTTTGTCACGACCCAAAATTGGCCCGTGACGGCCCTAATACTACGCAACGCCTAAAGACGCAACGTAGTAAAAGAAAGCCAAACCCAGAAATCTAAACCATGAAAATTACGGAAAACATAATATAAGTTTTGAAACAATTGAAATCGCAACCCAAATTCTTTAAAAGTCTTACTTTCTTTCTTTAAAATTTTAGCAACACCCCCTTTTTGTAAAGACAAGTCAAGATGAAGGCAACACAAAAATAATGACAGTAGAGAAAAAGCTGTATATAAAAGACATCAAATCCACAATAATACACATAACGTCCTCACCAAGTCTCTATGTCAACAATACAGTAGTAGATGGAGAGTACAAAATACAACGAATATACAATATGAAATACAGATAACCATCTAACCCACCTAAGCAAAATGGTACTGTGAGCTGATGCGATATCTGTAGCAAAAGGTGGTAGCTGGATAGCTGAATAGAGAAATAGCCTGCCTCGACTACTCTGGGGAAAAACCTGAAACACCTGTGGCACAACGGGGGTGAGTTGCCAACTCGTGAATAGTATAAAACATATGCAGGTAATCGCAGGAATACACGTACAGCATGAATCTAAGATATGCGATTACAATAATTCTACATCATGCAAATGCTGAAATAAGGAGAGCACACTAACAGGTACAATCGATATGTGAAGCAATGATGGCATGATAGTAGTATGCAATAACTATGCAATAGAGATATGAGAAAGCAAATATGCAACTATCATAAGGGTATACTACAAGTACTACCAATATATGAATCTGTGCATAAGGTAGGTAAGGGGAGGTGTAGGGTGGAATATGTCATTTCCCACGGAAACCTGACGTCGTGGCAGGATCACAATCCATCAAGATGCTCCAATCCCAAATCCCCAAATCAGCCCCCACATTGGGCACTCACATCATATAAGTCTCACATCTCCTCAATGTATAATATCGAGTAATCTCCTATATCCCGAAGGTACAAATCACCAATCACATAGGTATGTCCAATATCCAATCCCAATGAATCACCTAGTATCCCAAGTCCAATCTCAAGTAAGAATCTAACATCCTAAAGGTATATATATATGTACAGAATAAATATGATGGGGGCAATACACATATATTAGCGTCCCATTCCACTAATATTGGTGTAAGGGTATATATAACAACGGCTAATCCCCTGTTATATATACAAAAAGGGGTTAAAGAATATCATGAAAACAGTGTGCCAAGCATCGACACAGAAATCCTCGTATATCGGGCTCCGTCAGTCCGGATCGGCCCACGGGGTCCGTCTGCGGTATCGGCCCTCGGCCCCGACAGTACAGATCATCCCGCATCTATCTCTCGACTCTGGTCAGTATACTCCGGATAACTGCCAGGTCCAACCAATCACCGGTAGGTACTCGCCCGCCTCCAGGCTCAATCGGCAAACCCATCGATCTTCTTGCCGAGGGGAACCATACCGGGCCCCACCATGTACTCTCAGACGGCAACCACACCTCGTATGGAGTATGTAATCAGCACCGATAAAACTCATGGGGGACGCTCAAATATCATATCAAGGAAACCGGGTTGTTCTATGTATGCATAATTTCATGAACTCCCGCGGTTCCCAAATCCCGAAAACATCATATAAAATCCAGATAAACAATGCGCAAATCCAGGAATAAATGTATGCGATATATCTGAATGCGAGCAGGTAAACACAAGTATATAGCTGAACCAGATGTATACGAAATGAAGATAAGGTACAGCTAAGTAACATCAGTAAATGTAAATATGCGACAGCAACTGAATATGTGTCTAACATACAGGTGTAGCAAAGTATAGGTATCTACCTATAGGAACTGATGTCGTATATCCCCCCTGGGTATACGTAACATATGTAGGAAATCCCTCGCGGTATAAGTAAAATATGTAGGAGGTATACCTGTAGCTGTATCGCAAGGTGAAAATATACCTATCACTAAAGGTATGATACGCTATACGTATACCGACAAGCTAGATGTCAGGTGTGGCAAGCAATAGTAGCTATAAGAGGTAGTGTGTGACATAGCAATTATTGACGGTGTGTGTGTAGCATACAATCCGTGCTCGTGCAACATGAACCGTCAATAATGTGTGTAGTGTCCTACGGCTACTAGTCACAGTATATAACTATATCAAGGAAATGCAGTAAAGCGCAATTCTACAATGACGTAGAATGTGCGACAGGTAATTGAATCCTAGCCCAGACGCATAACGCCATGCGGGCGATTCCCCTGTAGATGTTATATCTACTCACCTATACTCCACGCTAGGTGAATCCTACCATCTGCTCCCCCTGTAGTAGTGTCCGTAGCTCCTGCCTGCAAACCTGTAAATACGACATGAATATCACATATAAGCCAAAATATTCCGCGAAACGCGATATCGAATCGAAACGAGAAACTCGCGTCGCGAACTAAACGCGCGTGTGCACGATACGCTGAATCGTGTGTGTACGCGTCTAAAACCCATCGCGACACGCCGCGATACGCTGGATCACAGATCCCACTCACGTATCGCGCGTATCGCGCAAACACAACGGACATGCAAAACGACATATAGCCCCAGATTTTCCTACAGGTAAAATATCACAAAACTAGACATGCCAAAGACCTGGACAACATAGCAGGGACCCCTAGCCAAAAACCCAACACCCAATTCCCCAACTTGGCCGCAATTTGCGGCCAAACTGAAGAAATTGGCGGCCTCAGTAGGGAATGGGGGTCTCGTATTCTGGTGGTGTCATCTATACCTAGTGTACATGCTCCAGTTTCCTCAATTTTAACCTGAAGGCATCGGGTCTAAAGCAGATCACAAATGTCACAAATATAACTTTAAAATCACCAATTTGCACAATTAAGAAATCTTATGGTATTTTAGTGTAATCTGGGGATTTCTCAGTTGGAGTGGCCTTGTTAACACTTAATTAGACTAGGGTAGCTAACACAATCAACAATTTCCCAAAATTCCACTTAAACACCATAATCTAGCACTAAAATAGCTATTTAACACTAACCGAAGCTAATAAACATACAAGCTAGCAACTAGGGAAAAGGGTTTAGAAATATACCCAAAAGGCACCCTAGAGAGCAGGAGAAGAAGTGTGAGGAGCTGCTCCAAGTTGCTGGAGCTCCTGCTGTTGCTGCTGCTTGCCTGTGCTGCTGCTGTTGCCTCTGAAGCTGCTGCTGCTGTTGCCTTGCTGTTGCTGCTGCTTCTGCTGTTGTTGTGAGTGTGTGTGTGTGTGTGAGAGAGTGAGTGAAATGAGAGAAAAGAGAATGGGAAGTGAGAGAACTAAACAAGGCTAACCCCTCCTCTCTTCTCACTCCCTCTTACCTCATTAAATGAGGCATGGGCAAAGCCATGATGCCCATGCTCTCTCTCTCTTTCTCAAAGTCAAACCAAACAAAAATATTTAAAACCTTTTTCCAAATTCCTCTTCATTTTAAAACCAACACTACTAATTACAACCATGACACTTAACAATATAAAAACTAGGTTAGGGAGAAATGGTTAGTTAACCATGGTTGCCAATCATGGTTTAACTCCAAAAACAACCCTAGTTATCATGCACAAGTGTGTGTGTGCCTAACAAAATTCTAATAAAATACACATTAAATAAGATAAAATATTTAAAACTTAATTTGGTAAACTTTTTATCAAAAACCACACATTAAAATATAATTAGCTACAAAACACATTCTAAGGTGTTACAAATTTGTTGACTAAAGTCAAGGTCATAAGAGCATGGGGCGAAAATCCACATCGGGAATTTCTAAAGAAACTGAAATTTGCAGAGAGATGCATACCATTTTGGAGTTTGATGAATGTTGGTAGGATTCCTTCAACATTATCATACGATGATATTTTGGATCTCGATCCTACTGTGAGTACATGCTACTTATCAGGAGATTCGTCACTTAACGATCAATGCTATAAACCAAGTAGGTGCCTAAAAAGGTGTCAGCGGGGCTACGCCCCCAGAGAAAAGAGGTTATTTAATTAAGGAACTTCGCGAAAGCGTTGGAAAACCTCCCTCGAAGTATCGACACTGACCTGGCTGAACGGTTAAGCAAATATTCTACGGTGAGAATAGTCCTGGCTAATTCTTCTTTTATGGTTTGAGGAGGGATTCGAGAAACAGTGGGAGCCATCCTGTTTAGATAAATTAAAAACCACTCTAAACTTGCAAGAGCATCATGCTAAAAGTGTTTTCTTCTCTCTCTCTTAATTGCAGCGACCTTGTGACCACGACTAGGTTACATCTAGATAACAAATTGACTGAATCTGACTTATATGACTGGCAAAGGTCTGTCCAGATGTCCATTATCTATGACAAGTTGGACCACCCTATTACTACTGAAGATCCCGCCATCCTAGGTCCAGTTTCCACCGTCGCGGAAATGGATATCCGCCAGACAAGGGAAAAGGATAAAGCGAAAGCCAAGTGCCTCGTGTTAGCTTCAGTTGATGGTGTATACCAGAAGAAGCACGAGAAGATGGACTCAGTTTCCTTCTTTCTCCATAACAAAGATTTCTATGGAGAGCAATCTCATATCGCAAGATATGAGACCTCGAACGAATTAATTCAAGCGAGGATGGCTGTCGGGTCATCTGTAGGGGACAAAGTCCTTACAATGACTAGCTATATTGATGAGCTTACGGACCTGAAGACCACGTCGGAGAACGGGTCAGATACTGACTTGATTCTACAGTCTCGGCCTTCTACCCTGAAGGAAACCAGGGAAGTAGAAGGAAAGGGAAGGGCAAAAGTTTTGGGACTGGATGTAGTAAAAGAGGGACGTTCCTATTGTTACGAGAATGAAAAATGGTAGAAGGATTGCAGGGCTAGCAAAGCCAGTAGCCAGGATTCGAAGCATGTTGTGGCTTCAGCTTTAAGTGTATTTGTAATTGAGAACTGTTTGTCAATTAACTCTACTTCCTGGGTACTAGATACCGGAGCAAGATCTCATATCTGTAATTCATTACATGCTTTGAGAAACCGTAGAGTTATGGAGGTAGGTGATTTGTCTCTCAGAGTTGCAAACGGAATGAGCGTGGACGCTGAATCCGTGGGAGAATATCACCAAGGTTTGACAAGTGGGCAGATATTGATTCTACGTAATTGTCTATATGTACCTATTATGAATTGTAACATCATATCAGTATCCTTACTTTTGAGAGAGGGATATGATTTTACATTCGTAGGCGATGTAGTTCACATCCACCTAAATCAAGTTTTGATTGGGTCCGGTACATTAGATAACGGCATATACGTATTGAGTCAAGCTCAGGTTTTCAATATCCAGAACACACTTAAAAGAAAGTCTCCGGAATTAAATCAGGCTTTCTTATGGCATTATAGACTGGGTCACATCAATGATAGAAGGTTGAATAAGTTACATAGAGAAGGATATTTGAATCCGTTCGAATATCAATCTTATGCTACTTGTGAATCTTGTCTCATAGGAAAGATGACAAAAACTCCGTTTACTGGACACGGAGTAAGAGCAAGCGAGCTCTTAGGGATCGTACATAGTGATGTGTGCGGTCCAATGTCTACACATGCGCGAAGCGGTTATTCATACTTCATTACTTTTACGGATGACTTTTCAAGGTACGGATATGTCTTCTTAATGAAACATAAATCTGAAGCTTTTGAAAAATTCCAGGAATACAAGAATGAAGTAGAAAACCAAACAGGCAAAAGTATCAAGACACTGAGATCTGATCGAGGTGGTAAATACTTAAGTGCCGAGTTCTTAGGTTACTTAAAAGAGAATGGAATTCTCTCTCAGCTTACTCCTCCATACACACCACAACATAACGGTGTATCGGAGAGACGGAACCGAACCCTATTGGATATGGTTCGTTCCATGATGAGTAACGCTGAGTTGCCGCGATCATTCTGGGGATATGCGCTAGAATCAGCTGCATATCTTTTTAACCGAGTTCCAACCAAGACTGTGCCTACCACACCATATCAGATGTGGAGTGGGAAGAAACCCTGTCTTAAGTATCTTAAGACATGGGGATGTCCAGCTTTTGTAAAGAAGCAGCATACGGACAAACTCGAGGCACGCTCAGTACAGTGTATGTTTGTGGGATATCCAAAGAACTCCATGGGATATTATTTCTATTACGCAGAGGAACAAAAGGTCTTTGTTTTTCAACATGCCCGCTTCTTGGAAACTGAGTTTTTAGAAAATCAGAAGAGTGGGAGCGCAATAGAACTGGAAGAAATTCCATAACCACAAGCTATTACTGAAACCTTGGTAGAACAAGAAGGTTCAGGAGAACAGGACATCCCGACGCCACTCCGCAGGAGTAGTAGGCAATCTCATCCGCCCGAGAGATACTACGGTTTTCTCATAGACGAGAATAGAGAGGATTGCACTATTGACTATGATGAGCCTACTAGCTTCCAGCAAGGCATTCAGAGCGGTGACTCGGTAAAATGGCTGGATGCAATGCGGACCGAAATGGAGTCCATGTACACTAACAAAGTATGGACTTTGGACATTGTTCCAGATGGGGTAAAACCCATAGGATGCAAATGGATCTTCAAAAAGAAGATTGGTGTAGATAGACAGGTTGAAACCTATAAGGCTAGACTTGTTGGAAAGGGTTTCCGTCAAAGACCTGGTTTGGACTATGACGAAACCTTTTCTCCAGTGGCTATGCTCAAATCCATTCGGGTCCTTCTTGCTATTGCTGCCTTCCACGATTATGAAATCTGGCAGATGGACGTAAAGACGGCATTTCTAAATGGTAATTTGGAAGAGAGCGTCTATATGGATCAGCCAGACGGATTCATTCAGAGTGGGAGCAGCGGTAAGGTATGCAAGCTGCTTAAGTCCATTTATAGACTAAAGCAAGCATCGCGGAGTTGGAACATCTGTTTTGATGATGCTGTCAAAGAATTCGACTTTATCAAAAATACAGATGAACCATGCATATACAGTAAGATTGTAGGGAGAGCTGTAGTATTCCTCGTCTTGTACATAGATGACATTCTCCTAATAGGAAATGATATTCCTATGTTACAGTCAGTCAAAATATTCTTATCACAGAAATTCTCCATGAAAGACCTGGGTGATGCCACCTACATTCTGGGGATCCGGATCTTTCGTAATAGATCAAAAAGGATGTTGGGACTTTCGCAGTCCAGGTACATAGACACCATAGTGAAGAGATTCAGTATGGATGATTCTAACCGCGGTAACCTACCGGCTTGTCACGGAATCACCCTCTCCAAAGAGATGTCTCCCAAGACTGATTTGGAAAGGGATCGCATGTCGATTATACCCTACGCTTCTGCGGTAGGCTCTATAATGTATGCGATGTTATGTACCAGACCAGATATAGCATACGCATTGAGCGTTGTAAACCGAAATCAGGAAAACCCAGGGGAGAATCACTGGAAAGCAGTAAAGAACATTCTCAAGTACCTGAGGAGGACTAAGGAGATGTTCTTGGTATATGGCGGAAAAGACCTCCAGATGGAGGCTTTTGCCGACTCCGGCTTCCAGAGTGACAAGGATGACTCCAAGTCCATGTCGGGTTATGTCTTTACCCTCAATGGAGGGGCGGTCTGTTGGAAGAGTTCCAAGCAGGAGACCGTTGCTGACTCAACAATGGAAGCGGAGTACATAGCTGCTTGCGATGCCGCAAAAGAAGCTGTCTGGATGAATAAGTTCCTCACAGAACTTCAGGTGGTTCCTACCAGTGTTGATCCAATACCTCTGTATTGTGACAACAACGGCGCTATAGCTTTAGCGAAGGAACCCAGGTCCCATCAGAAGTCCAGACACATCTTAAGGCGGTATCACCTGATCAGGGAGATCGTAGATCGCCGGGAGATCGAGGTGAAAAGAGTAGAGACAGAGAATAACATTGCTGATCCATTCACAAAGGCCATTCCTCAGATGCAGTTCGAGAGGCTATTCGAGATGATAGGTCTACGATATGCCAGCTCATGGCCCTAGTGCAAGTGGGAGATTGTTAGTGTATATGCCCTAGAGGCCATTATTGTATCATACCAGCATGTATATTACTTAATGGAAGCTTAGGATATTCACAGTTGTATATACAGTCTTGCTAAAAATTGTAGTATGCTACTTGGTTTGTGTCTACTTTAATATGTGCATATGTTTCTTGTAACGTATCACTTATACATATTAGTAGAGCCCATAGGATCTTTGCTTAATTACCAGCGTTGTGATGGCAGTCACATTAGTGGGGGCTGGGTAGTCTGTAAGCAACATCATATACAAGTCCCTGGTCATTGGATTATCGAGATAGGGCAGCGATATTCCGGAGTAGACTAAGTGTGTACGGTTCTCATCCCAGTTGGGGAGATGGTCTGTCCCACAGCCATCAGTACGTCGTACTGGAGATAGTATACAGGTGCTCGTTAGGTTACGGGTACACTGGACAGGACTCGCAGGGGAACTGTTGGTTGGTATTATACCCATCGTCGGTTAACAGTTCCCAGGTGACATGAGTACAGCATAGTCCGCAGACTTGACACTGCTACTTCGCCTCGAGTATGTCCCACTGTTCTTAGATTGCTACCCTACCATGGCTCAAAGGAGTCATGCAAACATGGAGCAGTTGGGTGCAGTCCCGAGCACTTGGAGGCAGTGGCAGTTAGACAGGATTCGTCTCTCCCGGTATTGGGAGTTGATATCGCGCTATGTCAGAGAGCCATTACGCAAAGTCCCTGGCCAGGGCAAGCTAGATTTACTGGTAGGTTCCAGTAGTTTCTCAGGGTGTAATGGGCTACGCTCCGACACGACTTATACCGCTATTAGGGGACTGACGGTTGCCGCCCCCTAGGCATGATATGCGATAATCTTAGACGAACAGACCGGACTGTACGGAGATTATCACATCAGGCTCAGTAGGAGATCGGATGGTTTTCCTCATCGGCCTTCTTTTCGACATCTACCTGGGGACCGTTACGTACAGCTAGTGCCGCTTGCGGTCTGTGGTTAAACCCACTGCCAGCGTAGTGTCGAGTCTTTAGAGTCCCACACAGAGAGTTTTCCTGCTCCAGGAAAAACGATATAGAGGTCGTATGGTTTTACGACAAGGGTTTGGACACATACGTGTTTAAACGCACGTACGACGTTCGGACAGTTTTTACTAGTCGGTTTTGGTTTAAGCCAGATTCTAGTATCAGGTTATTGGATTTATACAGTCTAAAGTTTTTCCGTGTTTTCATGGATTAGAGGAGCGTTCTCGTAATTTTCCGGGAAGCTTCTAGAAGCATGGTGACTTGGGGGTTAAGGTGGCATAAGCATTAATTGCTTAATGACTCATTTGTGTGATTCATCCTTGGTATTAAATGATGCATTAATTAGTTAATGGGTCATATGATGAATCACACAAGGTGAATGCATCAACCATGATGATTAATCATTTATATTATTTATTTGATAAATTGTTATGGTTGTTATATTCTAATGAGCTCATTATTCATATTCATTCTTATCATCACCTTCTCTCTCCTCAAGCTCTCTCATTCTTGAAACCATAACCCTAACCTCTCATGTGTTGAGATCAAGGGTTAAATAGACTAATACATCCATAACCTCACTCTATATCCCCTAGGTAGCTTAGATTAGCACTTTGCGCAACCTAGTTATCTCAAGTTAGAGATCAAGCTTCTAGTAGGAGCTCTCGGGTGGATCGTCTTTGATTCGAGGAGGCCGTTGAGGTGCCGATGTTCCAAGGAGCCTACGAGGAGTGGAGGACATCGATGAAGACCTGAAGGATAAGTAACGTGAAGTATAACTTCGAATCCGAGTAGTTAAACCTCTCGTAGTTTGCTAGTAACGGTTTAGATACGATTCATGTGCTCAAGTCCGTGTTACGAAGCTTTGATAATCGTTTTTCATATATTCCACCTCCCTGCAAGTTCGTGGGGTGCGTGACATGGAATTACATATAAGTCCTCCCTCAATCATTGCAATCACGTGCCTGCAATCCAATAATTGACTTTGAGGGCACTATATCCAACAAACTCCCACTTGCACTTAAGGCTAATTATTGCGATGTCGCATACTCACAGCCCGTATGATACCGAACACCCAACTCCTCTACTAATCAGTATCACAAAGCTCGTTTGTGAAACTATTGCTTTCGAGAAATAGCCTCAGTGAGTGGATCAACTATGATGTTTCTTTCTATGTCTCTCTTAATCTCAAGTTCGTGGAGAAAGCCATCTCCCGAAATGAGCAATACTTGTCTTAGAATATGTATGGATATCTGATGGGACCCACTTCATAAATGAACTCCAAATCAAGCAAACTTCTTAGACTGTATCGTTAACTGAATTTAAATAATATCCTGCGACATGCCTCCCTCAGTATCCGCTTGGACCACCTGTCCAAACTACTGCCCTTCGTCAAGAGGGAAAACTATAACTCAAACAGTCACTCTGTCATTCAGGTCACCTTAGAAGCCTGGAATGATAACCGTCTCCCGAAGGAGGCTGCCATTATCAAATCCCTAGAACAATCACTTATGTTCATAAAACTGCTTCCTAACGTTTCTCTAGGATTGGATTAATATCTCAACTTATTACATCTAGTGCAAAAACAACATCTGATGTGCTACTTGACATCTCATGATTGACTCAATTGCCTAAGCAAGTGATATGTCAATCATGCACATCCTTGTCCCCTTTAGTCTTTAAGACACCTTCAAAGAGGGTGACTCCATCACCTGCAGGTACACCACCATGCCAGGAGTCTTCCATTCTAAAATACCTTTAGAATACTGTCTAAATACCCAGATTGGGACACTACCCAAATCTAGATCTAAAACCATAGATCTACTAACCAGAATGTCTGATATTATATCCATATCCTATGTGGAGAAACCATTGTGTGACAACCACAGTATAACCGATCGTAGTATAGGAATTTTGCTTCCTACAACGTGCATGTCATCCAAATACCAGGACATCACACCCTACTACCTTCTTAACAAATCCATCCCTTATTCTGATGAAGTCGAAACCTATGACTGTCACATCAAAAATAAATGATCTATCTCCGCAGTATCTGCTTTAGTCTATAAATAGACACAAGCTACTTGTCCACTATGCTTCCGCTGCTCCCACTGATTGTTGGCCCGGCGGATTTTCGGAGGATACCGACCGGAGTTGTGTGATTCAGATGGATTTGAAGGCCGATATGAGTGACGTCTCCCGAGATATCGAGATATTGGGTGTCAATGCATGACACGGGATTATGTTGTTTCTATTGAGGGTACTTTGGTTTTACCATACCAAAATCTACTAAGATAAAACTCAATTTTTGCATAGAAGATATACCCAGATTTCATACTTGATCACTTATTCATGTCGCATTTATACTAGTACATCGCATCATAGTTCATACTTAGGATCTGACGCATTTAAGTGCATGCTTGCGATTGCCTCATATGATGTTATTTACTACTCACGATCTGGCAACTCACCCCCGTTATGCCACAGTGTCTAGCAAGACCGACACGTTAGCATAGTCGCGGCGGGCGCACTACTACTTCTTCTGCTATTCCTTTTGCTTTGACTTTTGGGCGCGATACTTGTAGGCGGGTTGTGAGGATATTCTTTTGTCTTCCACCATATATATTTACTTTTGTATCTATTATACTCCATCTACCACTTGTATACTTGATCTAGACACGAGAATGTGTGTCACGCCCCGAAAGGCACGTGACTAGCACTTGAATCTTATGAAGTCTATAGGACTCCACCTAATCCAAGTAAGCCAAAAACCCAGAAATCTAAACCTTTTTAGGGAAAAATAGTATAGGTGCAGTTTTGAAATAAGGTACACTGAAATCAAGTTTATACTTATATATATATAAATAAGTAGTAATGTATGAAACACTATATTTGTATCTAACTTGAAAACCTTTTGTCATTTAAAATTTTGGGCAGCACCTCCTTTATCAAACTTAACCCGAAAACGGTACAAAAAATATAATATAAGGCATCCCCAAGCAGAAGCTAGCTCTTCGCCAATTGGCGGAAACAACCACGCAAGTAAAGCAATATACAACGCCGAAGGGCGAGGATCAAAACACAGAAAAAAAAAAAGAAAACTAAAGTATGATTAAGAAATCCAAATGATAATGAAAATACATGAGCGCGACTCTAAGGCCGAAAGAATATACAGTAATGGTTTCTAAGTCTGCGAATATACATAGTCTGGTTGATGGAGCATTTTTCTAGATACAACTGAAATATAAAGTGCATGTGCAACGGTGGTCACGATGCAAGTGAACCCACCTACCAAGCAATCTCCCGAAAGAAATGATGTGCCAGTAAGCCGCAACGGAACCTGTACGGCCGAACCTGCAAAGAAAACTGTGGCATAATAGGGGTGAGTTGCCAACTCGTGAGTAGAAGACATCACCGAATAGAAATCGCATGTATGACGATCTCCTAGGTCATACAAAAATGTACTCATAATATACACTGAAACATCTAGAAGTGGCAAGGGTAATCATCTAAACATAAGTGTAATACCAAGAGCTCGTGTCAGTGCCACAAGTAGCAACATGTCACATATATGATGTACGAATGCATTAAGAATGAAATCAGAATATATCTATATGAGAAAGTTGTGTTCTTATATCAGTAAGATTTGTTGTATAAAAACTGGAGTATCATCAATGAAATCGACAGAAATCCGTGTCAACATCGACACAAAATCCTCAAATATCGGGCTCCGTCAGTCCGGATCGGCCCATATCATCCAATCTCACAACTACGGTCGGTATCCTCCAGATATCCACCGCGCCAACTATCACCGGTAAGTAGTGCTCCCATGCTAGGCTCATCGTCTACAACTCGAGCTTATTGCCCCGAGGTACCTTACCGGGTCCACCATGTACCCACAGACGGATCATCCTACTCCTCGAATCGGGTCTCGAAAACCAAGCTCAAAACCGAGAAAACATCATGGTGGACATGAAATATCATATCAAGGAAAACCACATCATTCTCTTTTTAAAATAATCATAACTTTATAAAACTTCACATGCGGTTTCCCAAATCCAAAAATCTCATGAAAGATCCGAAATCTCAAATCACGAGTCAGTGAACAGTGAATATCGACGTAAAGCCACAAAATAGCACATAACAGAATGAATATATGAATGCATCGGTAACTAAATATGTAATGCAATATCTAGGCTAGCATATGAGACCAAGCATACTAATAATATGTTTAAACTACCAGCTAGAAGGTTACACCAATAAAGTAACATTTTCTAAGGTGTATGTGACATGGCAATTACTGATGATGATGTGTGTGAGCCGGCAAGAAAGTGTAAGTGCAACATACGCATCATCGGTAATGGTGCTGGTGTCCTAACAGCCGAGATCATAAAAGCTAAAGAAAACACATAATATATATATGAAGTGCAATGAGAGCAACATGAATAAAACAGGAAATGAATAGCAAACGCAACAATAAGGGATATACATATTGGTATACGAGCCATACAGTTTTTTTGTGTTTTGAAATAGCACGAATCGTGGTTTTTAGAAAAGTACGGACTATGGTGTTTTGAGAAAAGGGATGGCCTTTGAAAATACTCACGATTCGTTAGTTTTGAAAATAGGTATAACTCAAGCCAGGTCTATCATCTATTTAACAACTAAGAGACTAAACTAAGGAACTAGTCGGAGGGATAAGAAAATCTACATATATTCTGAGTCGATATACCTAGTAGTTGGCGATCCAGCCTCATAGCGTTACGTACTGTATAATACATAGTACGGCATCCTCAAGTCAAGAATGTGGATCAATCATCTTATACGTCTCGTACGGTAATATCCATCGTACGGCATCCTCAAAATCGAGGGTACGGGTCAAATCATACATAATATCATCATTCGTACAATATCATGATCACGGGTACGGTTCTAAAGTCTCGTACATTCAAATATCACCAATTCACATATTATCGCATGTATGAATACATATCGCCCAACAATCCATTATAATATCATATCGTATACAGTATCACAACTTGATCACATATCAGAAATCTCACGGCATCATGCCCGATCATATCGGCTCATCTCCACAACATTTACTATCCTCATCTCACGTGTATATGTATATATATATATATATACAAACATACACTCACATGTATATATACACACATATACACAAACATAGTTACCAAATGTGTGCATGTGTGCGACTAAGTAAACCGATAACTCACGACTAAGAGTAAACTATCCTACAAGTAGGCCAAATCTAATCCATAGTCTCATAGTAACCCTATTTACTAGGTATCCAAGTCTCACATAAATGTAAATAATAAATAACCTATTCTACGGTTGCGGGGGTGCTATACGCCATCCACCCGACTTCCCCTGTAGATATACATCTACCCATCTTGATCCTCGCTTGCCGAAGTCAATGACGTCATGTTTTCCCTTGTCGTACGGTGTCCATGCGGGGTACCTACAATTTTCAATACATTATATCGTAGACATGAATCAAACACGAAAACAAAAAAGGCACATTAACGCACATAGGTTAGAACCTATGGTCTATGCATGCGAAAACAATCATAAAACCCTAGTCGTTGACGTACAAACGTCCAACGACCAAATCCACATTCAAATACCAAAAACTAAGTTTTAGAAATCGGAAAACCATTACTAGTATTAACTCAAACGCTCCCAGATTTTGCCTTAAGTAATTTGGGAAAAAACAAACAATACAGTGGCTAAGTTATGAGGAGTGTGAATTATAGGCCAAAACCCAACATCAGAAGCCAAAATATGGCCGGCCAATAGTGCTACAGTAACAGCCCCCGCCGGCCCCACCTTTAAAATTTGGTCTCGCCTTTTGGTGGTGGTCTCCTATTGGTCTAACTAGGTCTCTGGGTTTGTTTGATTTTCTTAAAAGGTTCCCAAGTTGCTCCAGATTCCCAGTAGACCTAAAAAAAATCACAAAACACGATATCAAAACAAATTAACTCAAGTCTTGGGTTAACTCTCTGTTTTGGTCCATGAAACTAACACTACAAAGGTTTATGGTCACTAATTACTCTCAAATACACCATCACACCATCAAAATCACTTAACCCTTAACTTGGAAATTTCTAACATCGCTAAACCATATTTAATCCACTCTAAACTACAAAAAGATATGAGGAATACAAGATTCTAAACTAAAGGTGTAGGTTTTACCTCATTTGGCAACTCAAGAATTTTCTTGAGTTGCTTAAAGTCTTCAAAGTCTAATCATGATTCCTCCATAGGGTTGGTAGTGGGGTTAAGCACATTTTTTGTGAAGGGGGTATGGAGTTTTTGTGAGGATTTTGGGGTAGCCATGGTGGTAGTGGAGGTGGAGAGATGAAGGAAAATGAGGAAAGAGGAGGAAAGAAAATGAAGAGGAGAGAAAATGATAAGGGTGTGTAGAAACTTCCTACTCTCTCTCTCTCTCTCATTAGCCATGACACCTATCCCATCACTCTCTCTCTCAAAATGTCTTCTCTTTTCCATTTAAAACATAACCAAATTCTTTTTTTATGAACTGAAGCATGGTTACAAAACAATGAAATAAGTGTTTGCAACATACTTTGTTGCATGCCATGCACATAATTAAGATTAATGCACAATTAGTGAAACACTAATCGGGTTTTATATTAATTTAAATATAACTAGTTGTATAATAATTCATAGAATGCTCAAATCACATAAATACCTTCAATCAGTAATCCTTATTAATTTACAATATATTTTCCAAATTATCGGTATATAATTATACCCTTTCATTAAAATTAATCTCCATACTTTTAAAATATCCCTAATATTTATTATTTAATTACTTAAATTCCCAAAATAATATTTTATTTTCTGAAATGTTACAATCTTCCCCCCTTAAATAAATTCGGTCTCTGAATTTAAATTTAAAACTCCCCCAATACTAAAACATTTCAGCAAAACAATCAAGTGGGGCTCCGAAATCATAAAAACTTAAAAGACATCTTAGCGCAATGCATGTGCATGAGAAACGAGTATAGAACTCAAAATCAAAACTCCGTCAAGCATCATGCAATCATCGGAGTTATGGCGAAAATACAGTGTCAAAATCCAATATGAAAACCAATATGATGTACTCAAACGATAATACGTATATAGTACGCATCATTGTAAAATCGTCCCAAACATCCAAATAGAAATGCATGCAAAACCTTTTTCAACCCGCCGTGCGATGCGCGTATCACGGCACAAATAGCGGACGTTCATTGTAAGGAAAATGGCTATACATATATATATCTTTTGTTTAATATATATGTTCCGCCTTTTAAAAACGATTTAGAAGAGTTTCCTTTATAAAGTTTCCGTGTCATCTTGGACACGTAGGAAAATATTGAGACTATAGCTCCTCCTTTTTTTTGGAAATCTCTTCGGTAAATATCGATGCATGTAAAATATATCAGGTACTGTCCTCGGACTAGTCTTGCTCGGTTAATATACCATATAGTATATGTCGTAAAAACATGATGCTTAAAATGAAATCAATCTCAAATACAGCATACAAATATACCACGTGTGTCTGGTGCGCACAGAAACCAAAACCAAATACAGGTGCCACTAATGTGCATAAAAACAAAACTGAGTGCAACGGGTGTGCCTGACAACCATATCAGGTGCATCTGATATGCATGAAGAATCTCGATTAAGTGCATCTGGTGTGCACAAAATCACATCAAGTGGGCCAAGTGTGCGCAAGAATCTCAATCTAGTGCACATGGTGCACGAAAACGAATATCGAGTATAAAATTTCATAATCAACGGTATACTACATACACCAATTCAAAATCATGTATACCGCAGTATATAACTCATAAACATGTGCAATTGCGTGCACAAAACCGTATCAAGTACTGAAAGCTTGTGTAAGCTACGCCGAAAGCATAAATCAAATCATATGCTCACTATATTTATGAAATCAAAACCAAACATCTCGGAAAGCACAGAAATCAAACTCAAGTGCAGTGGGTGTGCGCAAAACGAAAATCAGCACAACTGATACATAAGAACACAAATCAAGTGCAACTACGGTGCACATAAGAAATATCAATCATAAAACGAAATCCTAAAAATACCAAAATGGAAACGTGATATTCGAATCACCAAATCGCAAATCATAAATACTGTCGTCGATATGCTCCTCCTTCAATGTCAAAGGGTGTCGGTTCATCCAAAGCTAGTAGAACCAGTATCTACTTGCCTCATGTTCATGGTCTGGCACTTTCTGCCTTTAGGTCTTGTTTCTCTCTACAGCTTACCAGTTACATGACTCCTCGGCTCAACATCCCGATACGGAGTAATGACGGAAACCGTTCCACTCTGGCGCTTCTCTGAAGATTTCCTAACATTAACATGGTCACTCATAACGTATCGCATCAACGATGGCAACCTCTGCCCGCTGAGGGTGTGTGATACTTCTGATCCTGGGTCCAAGTCTTTTTGTGTAGTATTCCAGAAAGATTCTGTCGGGATCTCTTCTAAATCTCATCTCTGCCGAACTTCCCGGAAGTTATCGCCCTTTACTTAATCCATTTCTTGTTCCGGAACATCTGCAATCTTTTCATGACTTTTTCTGGAAGATGTATCCATATTCAATGCCTCTGCATGTGTATCACATCTCTGATGTCAATGGAGAGGAACGTCATCTCATCAAGATCTCGTAACAACCTCTTACTCCACTTTTCTTTAATGTGGACCAATTCGGAATCATCTCTTCGTAGCTATGTGGACTGCGCTACGAACGGCTGCACTCATATCTAGAGTATCCTTTCCAAAGCTATGTACTCGGCATCTCAAATATCCTGTACTAGGCATCTTGCCAATTACCTTCTCGGGAACTCGTTCAAATTATCAGAGTGATGCGCTTACGCTCGTCCTTTCTCGATCGACTCACAACGTTCCTGTTGGATATGTATGCCCTAGAGGCCATTATAGTATATGTATACATATGGATGCTTGGACATATATATGTACAGGACAGTCTTGCTCGACATGATAGTATGCTATTTGGTTTGATTTTATCTTAACATGTGTGTGTTTTACTTTCTATTACATTTCTTTTATACATGTTGATAAAGCCTATAGGATCAATACTAGACTGCCTGCGTTGTGATGGCGATCATACTTGTGGGAGCTGGGTAGTCGGTACGCACATCCTTAAATGGTCCCTAGTCCAAGGAGTATCGAGACTGGGCATCGATATTCCGGAGTAGACTAGTGTATACGTTTTCAAACCCCGACGAGGGGTGATGGTTCGGTCCCGCAACCATTGGTCTTTAGATCTAAGATCGTATACAGGTGCTCACTGGGGGTGAGTACACTGGACGGACTCGCCGAGGACTTCCAGATGGTACTATACCTATCGTCAGATGGAAGTTCTCAGGTGACATGACTACAGGGTAGTCTTTAGACCTGAGATCGTCATTTTTCTCGTGTGAGTTCCCACTGTGCTTTGATCACTACCCTACCACGGCTCTACTGAGTCGTGCAAACAGGTTTTGTTTGGGTACAGTCTCGAGCCACATGGAAGCAGTGAGCGATTGTCGGGGATTCATCTCTCCCGGTATTGGGAGTCGATATCTCTCTGTGTTTGATTGGTCAGGACCATAAGATCTTGGCCAAGGCAGTTGGGATTTACTGATAGGCTGATCAGTAGTTTCCCGGATTGGTCATGAGCCGCATCAGCACGAATTACCAGGTTATCAGGGTCTAACGTTTACCACTCCCTAGACCCGGTATACGATACTCTCAGACGAAGAGACCGGACTGTATGGAGATTGTCACAGATAGGCTCAGTAGGGATCCGGATGAGTTTGCTCGTCGGCCTTCCTTTTCGACAGGTACTGTAACATTTCAAAAAAATTAAATATTATTTTTGGGAATTTTTATAATTTAATATTAATTTTTAATGAATATTTTAATATTTCGGTATAATTAAATACCGATAAATGGGGAAAAGCTTGGAAAAATTATGGAAAATTCTAAAATAGGGTATTTTATGGAATTGTGCCATTTTTAAGTTTCTATGGTTAATTATATGCTATTTTAGTGCTAATTGCGATTAAAAATCGCTAATCGGATTTTCAGCATTTTTGGTGCAAAACATGCACATATCATTTTTCCACACTTGTTACATTTTCTTACATGTTGTAGGTGTATGGTGGCTTAGGGGTTGACGATTGTGTGAAAAGGATAAAGGAAAAAGAAAAGAAAAGAAAAAGGTAAGAATGATGATGAGAGAGAAAGTGAGGGTCAACTTTCTTTTTGAACCATGCCTCCCCCATCATTTCCTCAACCCTTTTCTCTCTCCCCTTCTTCTTGAGCTGCTGCTGCTCCTGCCCTTTTCCCTCTTCCTCCTCCCTCTTCAAACCTAGATCCACCATGAATCCAACTCCAAAACCTCATTCCCACTTCAATAAAACTTGTTCCCAAGCTCACTAGCTACACATTGGACTAAGAAAGAATGGATTTGGAGGACTTTGAGTAACTCAAGAATTTTCTTGAGTTGCCAAAGGAGGTAAATTATGCACCCTTAGAGTAGTATTTTGATTTCTTATGCATCTATACTAGTTTCATGTCGATATTGGGTAGTTTTGAGGACTTTTGAAATTTCAAGTTAGGGTTTAGGGTTTGATCTGAAATCAAAGTGAAATTGAGGCTTGTTGTGACCTTAGAACCCCTGTGGTGATTGATTGGAGACCCAAACCTGAGAGTAAAACCCAGAATACGGATTTATGGAATCGATATCGGGAAAAACTGTAAATCTGTCAATGTTTTTGTAAATCTGCTATCACCCGAGCCTTCTGAAAATAAAATTGGTTTGACAGAGAGATGTGCAGGCACATAGGAACCACCACCTAAAGCCCTAGCCCCAACCACCATTTTCTGGCCGCCAATAAATTCCTCATGGCCGCAACTTGCGGCCGGATCAGGTTTGAACCCCCTCGTTTTTGTTCTGTAACCTTATACCCTATAAATTAGACCATTGGTATATGCAACTTTGACTGATTCCACATAGGGTAGAATCTGGGGTAATTTTCATGAGTTGGTGCATGGTTTACGACTTGTTGTAGCATGGATTTTGGTATTTGATGATTCGTTTCTGTCGGGTGGCGTTTGAACGTCGACGGCAAAGGGTTATGGTCGTGTTTGCATGTGAGGCTATAGGTTTTTACCTATAGGCGCAGCGTGTGCCGTTTTGGTTTCCGATGTGATTTTCATGTGCTTTAGCATTTGTGATATCCTTGTAGGCACCCCACGTGACGTCGAGGCGTTGAAGATAAAGATGGGGACATCGGCATTGGCATACGAGAAGCAAGGTGAGTAGATTTATATCTACGGGGAGAAGTCGGGTGGATGGCGTATAGCACCCCCGCAATTCGTGGTGATGTATACGAATACGTATACACACATATTGATTATATATTTTTTGATGTTATTGATGATAAGGATGGATATTTGGTGCGATTGGGTTGGTTTAGTGTTGCGAAACCCTAGAGTAGTGGTTGCACCACACATACACACACACCCATACTTGCATACATTCTTCTTTCATATGTGCGTATATGGGATATATTTATGTGTTCACATGGGTATGGGACTATGTGTTCATATACTGGATTTGAGGATAGTACTTGGAATTTTTGGTGAGTCGATGAGATATGGTTGAGACTGTGAGATCGGTGATATGACAGAATTCGTATTTGAGGTACTTCATGTTGTTATAGCGGATTTTTACACGACAATACCATGTGAATAGTGATATAAATAAAATGATCGACATGTGATCGTGATATGAGATATGATATGCTAAGATATTTATAATAGGTCGCATTGGGCGATGTACACCTCTTTATGATGATATATGATGATGATATCGGTTTGTATGAGGCTGTAGATCAACAGTCAGATCATGATTGGATTGATGATATTAGTATTGTACTAGACGTAGATCAGTATCCCGGATTATGATCTTTGATAAAGAGGATACCAGATGAATAATATGATGAATGTGATATTGACCCGTACACAGATTTGGGATGCCGTACGACGGATTTACGTACGAGCTATATATTGATGTTTGATCCGCACTCTTGACTTGGGAATATCTGATTTTAGATATGGTATCGGATGTGATATTATTGAGGCGTGATCACTGACTTATATATATATATATATATATATATATGTGTGTGTGTGTGTATGTATGTATGTATGTATCGACTCAGATGTTAGGCGGCTTCCTTACCTTCAGTTAGCCTGTTAGCTCAGCCCTATAGTTTAGTATAGTTGTTAGACTAGATTTATATTAAATGCAGATTAGTTATCATTGTGTTTAGTATTCAGATCCCGCACATTATTGTTGTTGCCCCGCATCGCATACTTATTGTAATTCATATTTCATTATTGATATCATGCTGTTAGGACACCAGCACCTTTACCGATGATGCGTATGTACCACGTACACTTACTTGCCGTCTCATACACATCTTCATCGGTAATTGCCATTTCACGTACACTTAGAAAATACTATTGCTTGACTTAGCTTGTTAGTTAGTAGTTTGATATGATATTAGTGTACATGCCTTATATGCCAGTTTAGACATTGTAGTTATTACTTGTCACTTCATGCATACTGTTATTCATTGTTATGCCGCATTCATGGATTCTCATGCCTATATTCACTAGTTTATGTGCTATTGAGGTTTTGGATTCGTATTTCCATGATATTTCTGGATTTGAGAACCGCGGGTATTTCAAAAGAGAATATGTAATTGTTTTAAAAACCCGGTTACCCTGATATGATATTTCAGTGCGTCCACCATGTGTTTTCTCGGTGCTGAGAGCGACATGTGAGACCCGAGTTCGAGGAGTGGAGGAACCGTTTCGGGTACATGGTGGACCCGGTAAGGTATCCCAGGGCAAGAAGCGCGTGGTGATGACGATGTGAACCTGGCAGGGGGAGACTACCTACCGATGATTTTACCCGACGCATCGGATATTCGGAGGATACCGTCGTGGTCTTGAGATGGATGGTAAGTGCCGGTCTGGACTGACGGCGTCCTAGATATTCAGATTGAGACATTGAGATTTTGAGATATTGAGGTACTGAGATTTGATGATACAGGCCAGTCCGGATAGCCGGAGCCTGAGATTTTGAGACATTGAGATTTATGTTTTATGTCGATGCTAGACACTGTTTATGCTGATTTCATTTATTATACCTCATTTTAAAAATACAAAGGAAATCTCACTAAATTATGAAAGCAATTTCTTTAGTACATGTATTCCGTTTTCATGTATTCATACATCATCCATATGATATATTGCTACCTGAGGCACTGACACGGGCACATGGGATTACACTTGGGTTAGACATTTACCCTAGCCATTGTTATAGGCTGCTGGTTATATATTTGAGGATATATTATGATCGTTGACCCAGGATTGCGTTGTTCATGCGATTTCTGTTCGTAGATATTTTTCTACTCACGAGTTGGCAACTCACCCCCGTTGTGCCACAGTTTCTTGCAGGTTTTGCCGTACAGGTTTCATTACGGCTTTGCTGGCACTGCTTCTTTTGGGTGACTTACTAGTAGGTAGGTTTATTTGTATCGTACCCATCATTATACCTTGTATAATATTATTCTGTTGTATCTAGAAGCTCAACATGTATTTATTTCAGATAGACACCAGTGATGTTATTCTTTCGACCTTAGAGTCGCGCGTTGTATTTCTATGGATTTCATGCTGTTTTGAGTTTCCTTTTCTTTTGTGATCCTCGCCTTTTGGCGTTGTATATTATAATGTTTGCGTGGTTGTGACCATCGATTGACGAAGAGCTAGCTCCCGCTTGGGGATGCCTTTATTCATTATATATGCTTTATTAGGTTTTGTACCCGTTTGGGGTCAGTTTTTACAAAGGAAACTCTGCCGAAAGTTTTAGAAAAGACTTGTGATTTTAAAATGCATATTTCGGAGTATGTTGCAAACTATTTGAATTAAAATGATTTTCCTCCACTCTACTACTTTTCTTGGTTTGGATTTCTGGGTTTTCGGCTTACTTAGATTATGTACGCCTCGAGACATTTCGTAGTTTAAGTGTCGGTCATGTTCCATACTTTCGGGTCGTGACAAAGTTGGTATCAAAGCGTTAGGTTTTACCTTCGGAGCGTAGGATGACCCTTAGTTGATGGAATAGGTGACTATAGTAGAGTGACATACCGTAGGTATGTTCCGCGGCATACTTACGATACGCTACTCCACTTAAGAAGCCTTAGGATGTACATTTTTTTGATCAGTATTATATTCATTCATGATCTAGCCTCATCAGTACAAGTTATGGTTTTGCTGCCATGATTACGGGCAGGGAGAGCTACGGCTAGAGTTGCGGTCAGCACGAGCTCGTCATGAACGAGGACTGACCAAGGCGTAATTCCGGCGACACACGATTGCAAAGACGTGTCTTTTATTGTGTTTTCGCGCCACGAGCGTTTGATGGATCGCTGTATGAGATTACTCGGACGTGCAGATCGGCACCAGAGGATTGGGCCACTAATAGAGGCTAGCCAGATTTTGATGACCATTGATGTATTGAGTATTCATGATAATTGAGGCACTGTTCAGCGTGCAGACGAGCGAGCCAGTTGTTGCTGCGAACGACGAGATATCGCCCCAGACGTTGGAGCTATTTCTGTACGAGTTATACTAAGAGATGATAGAAGGTCGCTAGTCACCGAGGATGAATGACTAGGACATGTGGTTTGTTCGCTACCCCGATGCAAGGTCATCAGAGAGATTGATTCCAGCTAGAGACGACTTCACACGGAGACGTTGAGAGTCGACAGAGACGATCGAATGTCAGAAACCTATTATTCCAAGTTTAAAGTATTCGGAAAGATATGCAGGCAATTCTATGGACTCTCTAGAAGAATGAAACCCTAACTCAACATAATGACCGTGTGAAAGCCTTTGAACCTTAGGGTTTGCGGCAGTTCCGCGGCGCCATTAGTGAGACTTGGGTTTGCCCTTCTACGGCTGGACCATCGATGCTGTGGTACGTACTCGATACTGTTAAACTACACCCAAGATGTTGAGCTCTTGGGGGATTATGAGCTTTTGACGAATCGATTGTTCGACTTCTTTCGGATGCTAGGTGGTGAGATGTATTTCTTGGAAGACTCCAGATACGAGGATAGCCATGGGAGCTCAGTCCATGCAGCCACGATGAGACGAGTCCGAATCAGTCGACATTAGAGAAAAGTGGAGTAAGAGGTTCGTATAAGATCTGGATAAGATGACGTTCCACTCCGCCGACATCAGAGATGTGATACGCATGCCGAGGCATTGTACTTGGATATACCTTCCAGAAGGAGTCGCGATGAGTATGCAGCCGTTCCGGAACAAGAAACAGATATAGTAAAGACGATAACTTCCGGACAGTTAGGCAGAGATGAGATTTGGGAGAGATCTCGACAAGACCTTTCTGGAATAAATTACGAGAAGACTTGGACCCAGGAGTGGTCATGTTACACACACCAGCAGGCCAGATTTCAGGATCGTCGACGAGACATGCTATGAGTGACCACGACAGTTGGCCAGAGATTCTTAGAGGATGTGCTTGAGCGGGACTATTCCGCCACACTTGATTGCAGTATTTTGGACGATTTATTCGCATGATTTGGTTTTGATGATTGAGTTTCATGATATTTGTTTTCATACACCATGGTTGCACCTACTGAGTATTTACGATTTTTGCACAGTTGTTGCACTTGATATCGTTTTCGTGCCTTGGTTTCACATGTTTATGATTTTATGGGTTTCATACAGTTGAGTTGATTTTGTGCGTATATACGCACACGATTTGGTTTTTGCACTCGGTATAGTTCACATATGCTTGTAGTGCAATGATTCGTATTTTGTGCACTTAGTTGCACTGGACTTCGATTTCGATTGTGATGTTCGATATGTATTTTGTTCACCTTGTGCACCTGATTGGATTTTGCGCATGTTCAGCGCTTAATATTGGATTTCATGACTTCGTGCGGGATGGATGTGTTAGTGTATATGCCCTAGGGGCCATTATTGTAGCATACTAGTTTGTATATTACTTAATGGAAGTTTGGGATATTCACATGTATATAACAGTCTTGCTAAACATGGTAGTATGCTACTTGGTTTTTCTATCTTAATATGTGAGTATACGTATTGATAGAGCTCTTAGGATCTTGCTTGACTACCAGCGTTGTGATGGCAGTCACACTAGTGGGGGCTGGGTAGTCTACAAGCACATCCTTATTCAGGTCCCTAGTCATAGGATTATCGAGACAGGGCATCGATACTCTGGAGTAGACTAGTGTGTACGCTTCTCATCCCAGTTGGGGAGATGGTCTGTCCCACAGCCGTCAGTACGTCGTACTGGAGATAGTATGCAGGTGCTCGTTAGGTTACGGGTACACCGGATAGGACACACAGGGAACTGTTGGTTGGTTTTATACCAGTCGTCGGTGAACAGTTCCCAGGTGACATGAGTACGGCATAGTCCACAGACTTGACACTGCTACTTCTCCTCGAGTGTGTCCCACTGTTCTTAGATTGCTACCCTACCACGGCTCAAAGGAGTCGTGCAAACAGGTAGCAGTTGGGTGCAGTCCCGAGCACTTGGAGGTAGTGGCGATTAGACAAGATTCGTCTCTCCCGGTATTGGGGGTTGATATCGCGCTGTGTCAGAGAGCCATTACGCAAACTCCCTGGCCAGGGAAAGTGAGATTTGCTGCTAGGTTCCAGTAGTTTCTCAGGGTGTAATGGGCTTCACTCCGACATGACTTATACTGCTATTAGGGGACTGACGCTTGCCGCCACCCTAGGCCCGATATGCGATAGTCTTAGACGAACAGACCGGACTGTACGGAGATTGTCACATCAGACTCAGTAGGAGTTCGGATGGGTTTCCTCATCGGCCTTCTTATCGACATCTACCTGGGGACCGTTACGTATAGCTAGTGCCGCTTGCGGTCTGTGGTTAAACCCACTGCCAGCGTAGTAGTCGAGGCTCTAGAGTCCCACACAGAGAGTTTCCCTACTCCAGGCGAAACGATATAGAGGTCGTATGGTTTTACGACAAGGGTTCGGACGCATACGTGTGTTTACGCACGTACGACATCCGTACAGTTTTTACTAGTCGGCTTTGGTTTAAGCCAGTTTCTAGTATCCGGTTATTGGATTTATACAGTCTAATGTTTTTCCGTGTTTTCACGGATCGGTGGGGCGTTCTCGTAATTGTGCGAGAAGCTTCTAGAAGATGGTGACTTGGGGGTTAAGGTGGCATATGCATTAAATAAGATTAGTGACTCATTTGAGTGATTCATCCATGTCATTAATGCATCATAAATGCTTAATGACTCATGGAGATGAATCACCCATTAGATATTTATGGAGCATGGTTTTTAAATCATTTATTTGATTTATCTTGATTTTGTTTATGCTTCATATATATTATGAGAGTTCATTATCTCATTCCATTCTCTTGCTCACTTTCTCTCTCCTCAAGCTCTCTCTCTTCAAACCCTAATCCTCCACTCTCTTGTGTTGAGTACAAGGATTAGATTAGACTACTTAATCCTTAACCATTCTCTATATCACCTAGATTACTTAGATTAGCGATTTAAGAAACCTAGTTACCTCTAGTTTGAGGTGAAGCTTGTAGTAAAGCTCTCGGGTGGATCTTCTACTACTTAGAGAAGGCCGGAGAGGACGTGGAGAACGACAAGACGAAGGACTCGGATCTTTAGGTATAATCACTTTTCATAGTAGTTTTTAACTCCTATGTTTGTTGTTAGTTATTTTTTATCTAAAGATTCTCGGTTAGTCGATGTTTACGCTTTAAACAAGATCGTTTTTCATTATTCCGCTTCCCCGCAAGTCGTGGGGTGTTGTATATCGACTTACAGTGGTATCAGAGCCTCGCTAAACAATAATTAACTCATTAGCAAAGTCATAAGAATTTCGAACACAAAAAGAACCGGAAACATCATCGAATTATCACAGCTTCTGTCGAATTTAAAACTGGCCCTAAAAATTTTTCAGGGACCTTCAGAATAATAAGCAGGAAATTATAGGGCTACTGAAGAAATTTGGACTTGTAACTCGGCTAACTCACCTCGGAACCGCGGCGGATCCATGCGATCCACCGTGGATCCGTGGCCGAGTTAGGCCCGAGTCAGCCCAAATTTCTCAGTAACTCCTATGTGTTAATATTGATGTTTCAGGGATATTTTATTTTCTGCTCAAGTCTCAGGTGCACGGAGAAGTTTTGGGAGTAGAAACTAAAGTGTTTGCTCGATCGAAATTTTACGATGTTTGCTAATATGATTATATCTGTGATTGTATAATGTGCTCGTAAACCTCCCCTAACTGCTAGTATGTCGGTTGGCAGGGGGTTGCACATTTCTGTAATGGTTTTTACTGTTTGTGGTTGTGAACTGTATTGGACTGTTGTGATGATTAGCCGGGGTTTGAGATGGGTTGTTATATTCATTCATTCAATGTAATTTTAATATGTTGTAATATTATTTTGCAGGGCACATCCAGGTTGCGGTTGTAGCCACCGTTGTATTATTTCATTTTACTGTTTTTGCTCCTAGGATAGACCCAAGGTGGGGTGCATAAACTACCGGGTACTTTGAAGTGTTTAGTGGCCTACTCACTTTGTTGAGGGAGACCGCTTCACTTCGGGTATTTGGCGGGTAGTTTGCCGTACCCGTAGGGGTCTAAGGTGGGGTAATGGCTATTCATCACAACTGTGTAATCCGTCTTTTGTTGCAGGCTCTAAACAAACGCGGATTGCTTGCAAATCCAATAAAGTTCATATGAGATCTGGAATGCCTATTATTGCATCTGACCAATGTACAATATCTATATATAATAGCTATTTAGACGTCACTTATGTTTTACACCCGCGCTAGCCCAGCCCCCGCTCTGCCGTTAGTTAAGTAACTTAACGGGTGATGAAGGGACCCCGTGGCGAATGCGGATGGCATAAGAGGACGTTGTATTTTCGTTGTTTTCTGCAATGATAGGTTAATGATGGGACGCATTATTTATAATGCAAAGAAAATAAACCAAAAAGTTGAATCGTTGGAACAATTTAAAAGAAACCACTCGGTTATCTCAAAACAGATGATATTTTTTAAATTGTGGAGCTTTAACCACTCCTTTTAAAAAGCTATCAGGTTTCTTCGGTCATATCAAGTTCACTACGTTCACGGTTTCGCCAAAACCATTCGTAGCCCTCCGTTATTTCATTTGGGTGTTCAGTAGTATTCAAGCTATGTATTTTGACCAACGCCAAGGCATAGTGTTTGGTAGCTGCTGGGTATTCATTTGTTGCATAGATAGATGAGTTAGTTTGGGACAGTCGTATGATCATTTTGGCCAACGTCAAGGATATGTACGGATGGGTTCAAATTAACAAGATAATGATGGGTAGAACTTGACATGTGACTTATGACATTTTGACCAACGCCAAGGTCATAAAAGCATGGGGCAAAAATATATATCGGGAATTTCTAAAGAAACTGAAATTTACAAAGAGTTGCATACCATTTGGAGTTTGATGAATATTGGTAGGATTCCTTCAACATTATCATACAATGATATTTGGATCCCGATCCTACTGTGAGTATATGCTACTCATCAGGATATTCGTCACTTAACGATCAATGCTATAAACCAAGTAGGTGTCAAGAAAGGTGTCAGCAGGGTTACGCCCCCAGAGAAAAGAGGTTATTTAATTAAGGAACTTCGCGAAAGCGTTGGAAAACCTCCCTCGAAGTATCGACACTAGCCTGGTTGTATGGTTAAGCAAGTATTGTACGGTGAGAATAGTCCTGGCTAATTCTTCTTTTATGGTTTGAGGAAGGATTCGAGAAACAGTGGGAGCCATCCAGTTTAGATAAATTAAAAACCACTCTAAACTTGCAAGAGCATCATGCTAAAGAGTTTTCTTCTCTCTCTCCTAATTGCAGCGACCCTGAAAATGATTGGACTTAAGTTACTTTTAAAGAAAAATATACTGACAGGGCCAAACTATAAAGATTGGCTGCGGAATGTCAAAATGACCTTGACTTATGACAAATTGGGGTATGTCCTCACCACTACGGCACCTGAAGTCCCAGGTCCCAAATCCAGTAATGCGGATAAGGAAATCCGCAAAACCTGGGAAGTAGATTGCGTGAAAGCCATGTGCATCGTGCTTGCCTCGATGAACAATGAACATCAGAGGAGGCACGAGGATATGGATCTTGACTCCATATTTCTCCATACAAAAGATCTGTATGGGGAGCAATCTCGTATAGCAAGATACGAGACCTCAAAGAAGCTGTTTCAAGCGAGGTTGGCCGTCGGATCATCGGTAGGAGAACGTGTTCTAAAGATGATTGGCTATATAGAAGAGCTCGCGGACCTTGAGACGACTTTGGATAATGAGCTCTATACAGTCCTTATTCTCTAGTCCCTCCCTCCCACCTACGCCCAGTTTATTCTGAACTTCAACATTCAAAGAAAAGAAGTTGAACTTTCAGAACTCCTTAACATGTTGAGGAGTGCAGAGGGCACCTTGCAGAAGGCAAGGGAAACACCCACTATGTTTGTTCGCGGCATTCTTCTTCCGGGTCCAAGGCTAAAACCAAAGGAAGGAAGAATAAGGCCCCCAACAGACCTAGAGGAGGTGTTAGTAAAGTGGCAGGGAAGGGAAAGAAAAAGTTTACGGTACCGGTAGTGGCCCAGGATGAGTGCTTCCATTGTCACAGGAAAGGGCACTGGAAAAAGGATTGCAAGGCGTGGAACGCCAAGAACCAGGAACCGAAGCAAGCTGTGGCTTCGACTTCAGGTGTGTTTGTAATTGAGAATTGTCTGTCAACCAACTCTACTTCCTGTGTATTGGATATCGGATCAGGATCTCATATTTGCAATTCATTGTAGGCACTGAGAAACCGTAGAGTGCTGAAGGAAGGTGATATGACCCTGATGGTTGCTAACGGAGCTAGTGTGGGAGCTGTGTCCATAGGGGATTATCACCTGGGATTGATAAGTGGACACATTTTGGTTTTACATAACTGTTTTTGTGTACCCAGTTTAACGTGTAATATCATATCTGTTTCCTTGTTATCAAATAAAGGTTATGATTTCACGTTTAGAAGTGGTGTTGTTAACATCCACCTTAATCATGGTTTGATTGGGTCCGGTACACTGGATAATAGTATATATGTGTTAAACCAACTCCAAATTTTCAATGTCCAGAACACACTAAAAAGAAAGTCTCGAGATTTAAATAAAGCTTTCTTATGGCATTGTAGACTGGGTCACATCAATGAGAGAAGGTTGACTAAGTTGCATAGAGAAGGATATTTGGACTCATTCGAATATCAAACTTATGACACTTGTCAATCTTGTCTCAAAGGAAAGATGACAAAGACTCCATTTACTGGACATGGAGTAAGAGCGAGCGAGATCTTAGGACTCATACACAACGATGTATGTGGTCCAATGACTACACATGCAAGAGGTGGTTTTTCCTATTTCATTACTTTCACGGATGATTACTCAAGGTACGGATTCATTTATCTGATGAAACATAAATCCGAGGCTTTTGAGAAATTCCAAGAGTATAAGAATGAAGTAGAAAACCAAACCGGCAAAAGTATCAAGACACTAAGATCTGATCGAGGTGGTGAATACTTGAGTGCCGAGTTCCTAGATTACCTAAAAGAGAAAGGAATTCTCTCTCAACTTACTCCTCCATACACTCCACAGCATAACGATGTATCGGAGAGACGGAATCGAACCCAATTGGATATGGTACGATCCATGATGAGTAATGCTGAGTTACCATGATCTTTTTAGGGTTATGCGCTAGAATCAGCGGCATATCTTTTGAACATGGTACCTACCAAGACTGTGCCTACCACGCCATATCAGATGTGGAGTGGGAAGAAACCCTATCTTCAGTATCTGAAAATATGGGGATGTCCAGCTTTTGTTAAAAAGCAGCATGTGGACAAGCTCGAGGCACGATCAGTAAAGTGTAAGTTTGTGGGATATACAAAGACTCCAAAGGGTATCTATTCTATTA
Source organism: Agapanthus africanus (assembly GCA_030015575.1). Lineage (NCBI taxonomy): Eukaryota > Viridiplantae > Streptophyta > Magnoliopsida > Asparagales > Amaryllidaceae > Agapanthus > Agapanthus africanus. The sequence goes on from CM057348.1 coordinate 541,254,673, forward strand.
CGCAGAGGAACAAAAGGTATTTGTTTCTCGTAATGCCCATTTTCTAGAATATCAGTTTTTAGAAAAGGAAATAAATGGGAGCGAAATAGAACTGGAAGAAATTCCAGAACCACAAACTAATACTGAAAGTTTGGTAGAACCGGTAGTTCAAGAAGAACAGGACATTCCCGCACCCCTCCTCAGGAGTAGTAGGCCGTCTCATCCGCCTGAGAGATACTACGGTTTTCTCATAGATGGGGATAGAGAGGATTGCATCATAGATGATGATGAACCTACTGGCTTCCAGCAGGCCATCCAGAGTGGTGACTCAGTACGATGGCTAGATGCAATGCGGACCGAAATGGAGTCCATGTACACCAACAAAGTATGGACTTTGGACTTTGCTCCAGATAGGGTAAAACCCATAGGATGCAAATGGATCTTCAAGAAAAGTATTGGTGTAGATGGACAGGTGGAAACCTATAAGGCTAGACTTGTTGCAAAGGGTTTTCGTCAAAGACCTGGTTTGGACTATGACGAAACTTTTTCTCCAGTGGCTATGCTCAAATCCATTCGGGTCCTTCTAGCTATTGCTTCCTTCCATGATTATGAAATCTGGCAGATGGACGTAAAGACGGCTTTTCTGAATGGTAATTTAGAAGAGTGCGTCTATATGGATCAGCCAGAGGGTTTCAATCAGAGTGGGAGCAGCGGGAAAGTATGCAAGCTGCTTAAGTCCATTTATGGACTAAAGCAGGCATCGCGGAGTTGGAACATCTGTTTTGATGAGACAGTCAAAGAATATGACTTTATCAAAAATCCAGATGAACCATGTATATATAGTAAAGTTGTAGCCAGAAGTGTCGTATTCCTCGTCTTGTACATGGATGACATTCTATTGATAGGAAATGACATTCCTATGCTACAATCTGTCAAAGGATTCTTGTCACACAGGTTCTCCATGAAAGACCTGGGTGATACCTCTTACATTCTGGGGATCTGGATCTATCGTGATAGATCCAAGAGGATGCTGGGACTTTCGCAGTCCAGGTATATCGACACTGTACTGAAAAGATTCAGTATGGAAGATTCTAAGCGCGGTAATCTACCGGCTTGTCACGGAATCACCCTATCCAAAGAGATGTCTCCCAAGAATGATTTGGAAAGGGAACGCATGTCTATTATACCCTGCGCTTCTGCGGTAGGCTCTATAATGTATGCGATGTTTTGCACCTGACCAGATGTAGCTTACGCACTGAGCGTGGTAAGCCGGTATTAGTCAGACCCAGGGGAGAAGCACTGGATAGCAGTAAAGAACATTCTCAAGTACCTGAGGAGGACTAAGGAGATGTTCTTGGTTTACGGCGGAAAAGACCTCAGGTTGGAGGCCTTTGCTGATTCCGGCTTCCAGAGTGATAAGGACAATTCCAAGACTATGTCAGGTTATGTCTTTACCCTCAATGGAGGGGCGGTGTGCTGGAAGAGCTCCAAGCAGGACACCGTTGCTGACTCGACGATGGAAGCGGAGTATATAGCTGCTTGCGATGCCGCAAAAGAAGCAGTCTGGATGAAGAAGTTCCTAACAGAACTTCAGGTGGTTCCTACCATTGTTGATCCAATACCTCTATATTGCGACAACAACGGAGCTATAGCTTTAGCGAAGGAACCAAGGTCCCATAAGAAGTCCAGACACATCTTAAGGCGGTATCACCTGATCAAGGAGATCATTGATCGTCGGGAGATCGAGGTTCGGAGAGTTGCTACTGAAGAGAACATTGCTGATCCATTCACAAAGGCCCTACTTCAGATTCAGTTCGAGAGGCTACTCAAGATCATCGGTCTTCGATATGCCAGTACATGGCCCTAGTGCAAGTGGGAGATTGTTAGTGTATATGCCCTAGGGGACATTATTGTATCATACTAGTTTGTATATTACTTAATGGAAGCTTGGGATATTCACATGTACATAACAGTCTTGCTAAACATGGTAGTATGCTACTTGGTTTTTCTATCTTAATATGTGAGTATACGTATTGATAGAGCTCTTAGGATCTTGCTTGACTACCAGCATTGTGATGGCAGTCACACTAGTGGGGGCTGGGTAGTCTACAAGCATATCCTTATTCAGGTCCCTAGTCGTAGGATTATCGAGACAGGGCATCGATACTCCGGAGTAGACTAGTGTGTACGCTTCTCATCCCAGTTGGGGAGATGGTCTGTCCCACAGCCGTCAGTACGTCGTACTGGAGATAGTATGCAGGTGCTCATTAGGTTACGGGTACACCGGACAGGACTCACAGGGAACTGTTGGTTGGTTTTATACCAGTCGTCGGTGAACAGTTCCCAGGTGACATGAGTACAGCATAGTCCACAGACTTGACACTGCTACTTCGCCTCGAGTGTGTCCCACTGTTCTTAGATTGCTACCCTACCACGGCTCAAAGGAGTCGTGCAAACAGGTAGCAGTTGGGTGCAGTCCCGAGCACTTGGAGGCAGTGGCGGTTAGACAGGATTCGTCTCTTCCGGTATTGGGGGTTGATATCGCGCTGTGTCAGAGAGCCATTACGCAAAGTCCCTGGCCAGGGCAAGCGAGATTTGCTGGTAGGTTCCAGTAGTTTCTCAGGGTGTAATGGGCTTCACTCCGACACGACTTATACCACTATTAGGGGACTGACGCTTGCCGCCCCCTAGGCCCGATATGCGATATTCTTAGACGAACAGACCGGACTGTACGGAGATTGTCACATCAGACTCAGTAGGAGTTCGGATGGGTTTCCTCATCGGCCTTCTTATCGACATCTACCTGGGGACCATTACGTACAGCTAGTGCCGCTTGCGGTCTGTGGTTAAACCCACTGCCAGCATAGTAGTCGAGTCTCTAGAGTCCCACATAGAGAGTTTCCCTACTCCAGGCGAAACGATATAGAGGTCGTATGGTTTTACGACAAGGGTTCGGACGCATACGTGTGTTTACGCATGTACGACATCCGGACAGTTTTTACTAGTCGGCTTTGGTTTAAGCCAGTTTCTAGTATCCGGTTATTGGATTTATACAGTCTAAAGTTTTTCCGTGTTTTCACGGATCGGAGGGGCGTTCTCGTAATTGTGCGAGAAGCTTCTAGAAGATGGTGACTTGGGGGTTAAGGTGGCATATGCATTAAATGAGATTAGTGACTCATTTAAGTGATTCATCCATGTCATTAATGCATCATAAATGCTTAATGACTCATGGAGATGAATCACCCATTAGATATTTATGGAGCATAGTTGTTGAATCATTTATTTGATTTATCTTGATTTTGTTTATGCTTCATATATATTATGAGAGTTCATTATCTCATTCCATTCTCTTGCTCACTTTCTCTCTCCTCAAGCTCTCTCTCTCTCTTCAAACCCTAATCCTCCCCTCTCATGTGTTGAGTACAAGGATTAGATTAGACTACTTAATCCTTAACCATTCTCTATATCACCTAGGTTACTTAGATTAGCGATTTAAGAAACCTAGTTACCTCTAGTTTGAGGTGAAGCTTGTAGTAAAGCTCTCGGGTGGATCTTCTACTACTTAGAGAAGGCCGGAGAGGACGTGGAGAACGACAAGACGAAGGACTCGGATCTTTATGTATAATCACTTTTCATAGTAGTTGTTAACTCTTATGTTTTTTGTTAGTTATTGTTTATGCAAAGATTCTCGGTTAGTCGATATTTACGCTTTAAACAAGATCGTTTTTCATTATTCCACCTCCCCGCAAGTCGTGGGGTGTTGTACATCGACTTACAGGATGCACCTGATTTGGGTTTTCACGCATGTTGGGCGCATGTTATAAGATGCGATTTTGGTGCACACCAGATGCACTAAATCGAGATTCTTCGTGCATGTCAGATGCACCTATTGTTGCTGTCTGGCACACCTGTTGCCCTTGACAGATGTTTCGTGCACACCCGATGCACTTAGATTTTGTATCTGTGCACATGTATGGCACATTCATGGATTTTGATTTCCGTGCGCACCAGACGCACATAGTATTCATATGCATATTTGGGATGGATTTCTTATGGAGCAGTACATTTTTATGATATTTGCCATGTGTTTTCGTACTTAGCCGGACTGGTCAGAGGACAGTACCTGGATATATTTTGCATGCATTGATAGTTATTAAAGGGGATTTCCAAAAGCGAGCTATAGTCTCAGTACTTACCTACATGTCTGATATGACACGAAACGATTAAAATAAGGAAACCCTTCTAAATTGTTTTCAAAACGGCGGAACGTACACATTAAACAAAAGATATATATACGTATATGGTTATTTTCTTATGATAGACGTCCGCCACTGTGCAGTGTTATGCGCATTGCACAGCGACTTTAATAGATTTGGCATGCATTTCCTTTTTATACTTACATGTATATATTGGATATTTACATGTATAGTTTCGAGTTATATCTTATTGGTTTTGCTTGGATTTGGCATTCGTGTCTTTACCATGACTCCGATGATTGCGGGACGCTTGACAGAGTTTTGATTTTAAGTTATCTGCTCATTACTCATGCGCATGCATTACGCTATGATGCGTTTTATGTATTGATGATTTCGGAGCCCCGACGACTTGGACATTTTATTGAAATGTTTTAGAATTTGAGGGTTTAAATTTAAATTCGGGGACCGAATTTCTTTAAGGGGGGAAGATTGTAACATTTCAAAAAAATTAAATATTATTTTTGGGAATTTTTATAATTTAATATTAATTTTTAATGAATATTTTAATATTTCGGTATAATTAAATACCGATAAATGGGGAAAAGTTTGGAAAAATTATGGAAAATTCTAAAATAGGGTATTTTATGGAATTATTCCATTTTTACGTTTTTATGGTTAATTATATGCTATTTTAGTGCTAATTGCAATTAAAAATCGCTAATCGGATTTTTAGCATTTTTGGTGCAAAACATGCACATATCATTTTTCCATACTTGTTATATTTTCTTACATGTTGTGGGTGTATGGTGGCTTAGGGGTTGACCATTGTGTGAAAAGGATAAAGGAAAAAGAAAAGAAAAGAAAAAGGTAAGAATGATGATGAGAGAGAAAGTGAGGGTCAACTTTCTTTTTGAACCATGCCCCCCCATCATTTCCTCAACCCTTTTCTCTCTCCCCTTCTTCTTGAGCTGCTGCTGCTCCTGCCCTTTTCCCTCTTCCTCCTCCCTCTTCAAACCTAGATCCACCATGAATCCAACTCCAAAACCTCATTCCCACTTCAATAAAACTTGTTCCCAAGCTCACTAGCTACACATTGGACTAAGAAAGAATGGATTTGGGGGACTTTGAGCAACTCAAGAATTTTCTTGAGTTGCCAAAGGAGGTAAATTCTGCACCCTTAGAGTAGTATTTTTATTTCTGGTGCATCTATACTAGTTTCATGTCGATATTGGGTAGTTTTGAGGACTTTTGAAATTTCAAGTTAGGGTTTAGGGTTTGATCTGAAATCAAAGTGAAATTGAGGCTTGTTGTGACTTTAGAACCCCTGTAGTGATTGATTGGAGACCCAAACCTGAGAGTAAAACCCAGAATACGGATTAATGGAATCGATATCGGGAAAAACTGTAAATCTGTCACTGTTTTTGGAAATCTGCTATCACCCGAGCCTACAGAAAATAAAATTGGTTTGACAGAGAGATGTGCAGGCACCTAGGAACCACCACCCAAAGCCCTAGACCCAACCACCATTTTCTGGCCACCAATAAATTCCTCCTGGCCGCAAATTGCGGCCAGATCAGGTTGGAACCCCCTCGTTTTTGTTCTGTAACCTTATACCCTATAAATTAGACCCTTGGTATATGCAACTTTGACTGATTCCATATAGGGTAGAATCTGGGGTAATTTTCATGAGTTGGCGCATGGTTTACGACTTGTTGTAGCATGGATTTTGGTATTTGATGATTCGTTTCTGTCGGGTGGTATTTGAACGTCGACGGCAAAGGGTTATTGGTCGTGTTTGCATGTGAGGCTATAGGTTTTTACCTATAGGCGTAGCGTGTGCCGTTTTGGTTTCCGATGTGATTTTCATATGCTTTAGCATTTATGATATCCATGTAGGTACCCCCACGTGACGTTGAGGCGTTGAAGATAAAGATGGCGACATTGGCATTGGAACACGAGAAGAAAGGTGAGTAGATTTATATCTATGGGGAGAAGTCGGGTGGATGGCGTATAGCACCCCCGCAGTTCGTGGTGATGTATACGAATACGTATACACACATATTGATTATATATTATTTGATGTTATTGATGATAAGGATGGATATTTGGTGCGATTGGGTTGGTTTAGAGTTGCGAAACCCTAGAGTAGTGGTTGCACCATACATACACACACACCCATACTTGCATACATTCTTCTTTCATATGTTCGTATATGGGATATATTTATGTGTTCACAAGGGTATGGGACTATGTGTTCACATACTGGATTTGAGGATAGTACTTAGGATTTGGGGTGAGTCGATGAGATATGATTGAGACTGTGAGATCGGTGATATGACAGAATTCGTATTTGAGGTACGTCATGTTGTTATAGCGGATTTTTACACGACGATACCATGTGAATAGTGATATAAATAAAATGATTAACATGTGATCGTGATATGAGATTTGATATGCTAAGATATTTGTAATAGGTCGCATTGGGCGATGTACACCTCTTTATGACGATATATGATGATGATATCGGTTTGTATGAGGCTGTAGATCAGCAGTCAGATCATGATTGGATTGATGATATTAGTATTGTACTAAACGTAGATCAGTATCTCGGATTATGATCTTTGATAAAGAGGATACCAGATGAATAATATGATGAATGTGATATTGACCCGTACCCAGATTTGGGATGCCATACGACGGATTTACGTACGAGATATATATTGATGTTTGATCCGCACTCTTGACTTGGGAATATCTGATTATAGATATGGTATCGGATGTGATATTATTGAGGCGTGATCACCGACTCTTATATATATATATATATATATATATATATATATATATATATATATATATATCGACTCAGATGTTAGGCGGCTTCCTTACCTTCAGTTAGCCTGTTAGCTCAGCCCTATAGTTTAGTGTAGTTGTTAGACTAGATTTATATTAAATGGAGATTAGTTATCATTGTGTTTAGTATTCAGATCCCGCACATTATTGCTTTTGCCCCGCTTCGCATACTTATTGTAATTCATATTTCATTATTGATATCATGCTGTTAGGACACCAGCACCATTACCGATGATGCGTATGTACCACGTACACTTACTTGCCGGCACACACACATCTTCATCGGTAATTGCCATGTCACGTACACTTAGAAAATACTATTGCTTGACTTAGCTTGTTAGTTAGTAGTTTGACATGATATTAGTGTACTTGCTTTATATGCCAGTTTAGACATTGTAGTTATTACTTGTCACTTCATGCATACTGTTATTCATTGTTATGCCGCATTCATGGATTCTCATGCCTATATTCACTAGTTTATGTGCTATTGAGGTTTTGGATTCGGATTTCCATGATATTTCTGGATTTAGGAACCGCGGGTATTTCAAAAGAGAATATGTAATTGTTTTAAAAACCCGGTTACCCTGATATGATATTTCAGTGCGTCCACCATGTGTTTTCTCGGTGCTGAGAGCGACATGTGAGACCCGAGTTCGAGGAGTGGAGGAACCGTTTTGGGTACATGGTGGACCCGGTAAGGTATCCCGGGGCAAGAAGCGCGTGGTGATGACGATGTGAGCCTGGCAGGGGAAGACTACCTACCGGTGATTTTACCCGACGCGTCGGATATCCGGAGGATACCGTCGTGGTCTTGAGATGGATGGTAGGGTCCGGTCTGGACTGACGACGCCCTAGATATTGAGATTGAGACATTGAGATTTCGAGATATTGAGGTACTGAGATTTGATGATACAGGCCAGTCCGGATAGCCGGAGCCTGAGATTTTGAGACATTAAGATTTATATTTTATGTCGATGCTAGACACTGTCTATGCTGATTTCATTTATGATACCTCATTTTAAAAATACAAAGGAAATCTCACTAAATTATGAAAGCAGTTTCTTTAGTACATGTATTCTGTTTTCATGCATTCATACATCATCCATATGATATATTGCTACCTGAGGCACTGACACGGGCACATGAGATTACACTTGGGTTAGACATTTACCCTAGCTATTGTTATAGGCTGCTGGTTATATATTTGAGGATATATAATGATTGTTGACCTAGAATTGCGTTGTTAATGCGATTTCTGTTCGTAGATGTTTTTCTACTCACGAGTTGGCAACTCACCCCCGTTGTGCCACAGTTTCTTGCAGGTTTTGCCGTACAGGTTTCATTACGGCTTTGCTAGCGCTACTTCTTTTGGGTGACTTACTAGTAGGTGGGTTTATTTGTATCGTACCCATCATTATATCTTGTATATTATTATTTTGTTGTACCTAGAAGCTCCATCAACCAAACATGTATTTATTTCAGATAGAGACCAGTGATGTTATTCTTTCGACCTTAGAGTCGCGCATTGTATTTCTATGGATTTCATGCTGTTTTGAGTTTCCTTTTCTTTTATGATCCTCGCCTTTTGGCGTTGTATATTATAATGCTTGCGTGGTTGTGACCGTCGATTGACGAAGAGCTAGCTCCAGCTTGGGGATGCCTTTATTCATTATATATGCTTTATCAGGTTTTGTACCCGTTTGGGGTCAGTTTTTACAAAAGAAACTCTGCCGAAATTTTTAGAAAAGACTTGTGCTTTTAAAATGCATATTTCGGCGTATATTGCAAACTATTTGATTTAAAATGGTTTTCCTCCATGCTACTACTTTTCTTGGTTTGGATTTCTAGGCTTTCGGCTTACTTAGATTACGTACGCCTCGAGACGTTTCATAGTTTAAGTGCCGGTCATGTTCCGTACTTTCGGGTCGTGACAGGTACCCGGGTAGCCGTTACGTACAGCTAGTGCCGCTGACGTGCTTGTGCTTATGGATTTATCCAGTAACTCACTGCCGGTGTACTGTCGGGTCTTTGGAGTCCCACACAGAGTGTTTTCCTAGTTCAGGCGAAATGATGTAGTAGCCGTATTGGATACGTGCAGGGTCTTGATTGATTGATGTTCTTTGTACTCGGACTTTCGATCGGACGGTTGGTAATACTAGCCGGCTAGGGTTTGAACCGGATTATTAAATCAGGTATTGATTTAATAATTTACATATATGTATTTCGATATGTATATTCTAGTATTACGTTCTTCGTGTTAATCTTTCTCTTTGGGCATTCGTGTTTTTATCCGAATGCAGTTATGTATATGATGCAGACTGTAATCCGTATTTTATTACGGATTACCTTCTAGAAGGTGGCCACATCATTATGCATTTTCCATTTATTTGGTAAACGGATAATGAGGTGTAAAGTGTGAGGTATGGGAGGAATGGTGATAACCATGCTTCAATATTTAACAAATGAATTTTTAATTCATTTGGAGTAACTGTAGGACTACGGTAGCGACCCGGCCGTCTTACCTCGGCCAAAATGCGGAAACAAAAATTTTCTTGAGTTGAAAACCGGCACTACCGCATCCTAAAACCCCGGATCGAACCATTAACCTGTACCTAGCAAACAAGAGAAAGGGTAGAATGCTATACCGAGCGATCCGTGTCCTTCGGTCTTCGGCCTCCACTCCGATCTCCTCGCGGAATCTCCGGTCTTCATCTCCTCGTCGGAACGGGCACCACATCGCCGGGTTCTTTTACGGGCTCCCACCTCTGGACCGAGGCAACTCGAGCATGAAGTTGGCGATTCGACGTACCCAAGGATGCTGTAGGCTTAGTGTAGAATCTATTTGTCTCAAGGGGTTGAAGTTGCCATTGGATGGAGAAGGAAAAATGAACTTTGGAGATACACTTAGGAATTTTGGTGTAAGCTTGAAATGAGAACAAGAATTTCTCATTTCACAAAAATGAATTCGTCTCCCCTAATAGTGTGGCCGGCCCAATGAAATTGAGGAGAGAAAAAAACACAAGGGGGTGAGTGTAGGGATGTATCAAGGTGACCATAAGAAATGTGTTGATATTGAGGAATTATGGTCACACCAAAATCCTATCATTTCCTATCACATTAAATGCTAGCCATGATGAGAACAAAAAGCAAAGATGCTATGTTATCATAATCCCTCAATAACAAATAAACCCCTCCACTAAGCTAATTTGCAAACTTGCAAATTAGCCCCTCCATCACAAAAAATCCGGCCGTGAAGGAACGAAGGAAAACTGGCCGGAACGGAATGCAAACTGGCAACTTCAAAAAACTGATCCCGTAATAAATTACAGGAAAACCCCGCGACTGCATATACATGCCCGCATTTGTATTCCCACTGAATACAAATGCAAAGAGACAAAATCTATACTGTACAATACTAGGATCCGGCTGAAACCAAAGCCCGCTAGTATTATCCGTCTGATCATGATCCGTGCAATACTGCACGTATATGATCGAACCCTGCCATATCTCCATACGGCCTCTACAGCGTTTCGTCCGAAACTTGAGTAACTGTCTGTGGGGGACTCTAAAGACTCGTCAATACTTTGGCTGTGGATTTAACTACTAGCACGTCGGGGGTATTAGCTATACGTGACGGGCTACCAGCTATTGACCAAAAGGGACGTCTGTGAGCGAACTCACCCTGACACCCTACTGAGCCTATCAGTGACAATATCCGTACAGTCTGGTCCGTTCGTCTATGAGTATCGCATAGCGGGCCTAGGGGGGTGGTAAAAGTCAGACCCCCAAAAGCGGTACAAGTCGTGTCGGAGTGTAGCCCAGAACACCCTGAGATACTGCTGGAATACCTACCAGTAAATCTCCTGCCTCGGCCGAGGGCTTTGTGTAATGGCTCTCCTAGACACAGCGCGACCTCACCCCCAATACCGGGAGAGACAAACCCCTGCAAATCCGCTCACTGCCTCCATATGGCTCGGGACTGTACCAAACTAAAACCTGTTTGCGCGACTTCTTTGAGCCGTGGTAGGGTAGTAATCAAAGCACAATGGGAACTCACAGGAGACAAATGACGACCTCAGGTCGATGAACTAACCTGTACACATGTCACCAGGGAACTGCTATCTGACGTCAGGTATAATACCAACTAGCATGTTCCCGGCGAGTCCTGTCCGGTGTACTCATAACCCAATGAGCACCTGTATACATCTTAGGTGAACCAACTGACACCAGCGGCTTGTGAGACCGGCCACCACCCCTCCTCGGGGTCTCGACTGTATACACTAGTCTACTAATGGAGTATCGATGCCCTGTCTCAAAAACTCCCATGACTAGGGACCTTTTAAGGATGTGCTTATAGACCCCAGCTCCCACGTATATGATCGCCATCATACTGTTGGCAGTCAAGAAAGAATCCTAGGGCTCTATCAATGTGTAATAGTGATCAATAATGTCACCTCAAACAGTACACGATGATAAAGATAAACCAGATAGCATACTATCATCTTTAGTAAGACTGTCCTACTGGTATAGGTCCTTCCTCAATCATTGCAATCATGTGCCTGTGATCCAATAATTGACTCTGAGGGCACTATCTCCAATGATCTCCCACTTGAACTCAAGGCTAATTATTGCAATGTCGCATACTCACAGCCCGTGTGATACCGAACACCCAACTCCTCTACTAATCAGTCTCACAAAGCCTGTTTTCTAAACTATTGCGTTCGAGGAATGGTCTCAGTGAGTGGATCCGCCCTGATGTTTCTTTCTATGTCTCTCTTTATCTCAAGTTCGCGGAGAAAGCCATCTCCCGAAATGAGCAATACCTGTCTTAGAATATGTCTGGATGTCTGATGGGACCTAGCTCATAAATGAACTCCAAATCCAAACTTCTTAGACTGTATCGTCAACTGAACTTAATCAGTATCCCGCGCCATGCCTCCCTCAGTATCCGCTTGGACCACCTGTCCAAAATACTGCCCCTCGTCAGAGGGAAAACTATAACTCTGACAGACACTCTGTCATCCATGTCACTTTGGAAGCCTGGAATGATAACTGTCTCCCGAATGAGGCTGTCGTTATCATATCCATAGAACATCCACTTGTGTTCTAAAACTGCTTCCGAATGTTTCTCCAGGATTGGATCAATATCGACTTATTGCATCTAGTGCAAAAAACAATATCTGGTGTGGTACTTGACATCTCATGATCAACTCAATTGCCTAAGCAAGTGATCTGCCAATCATACACATCCCTCTCCCCTATAGTCTGTAAGACACCTTTAGAGAGGGTGACTCCATCACCTGCAGGTACACTACCATGCCTGGAGTCGTCCATTCTAAATACTTGTAGAATGCTGTCTAAGTACCCAGATTGGGAAAATACCCAAATCTAGATCTAAAACCATAGATCTAGTAACCAGAATGTCTGATATAATATCCAAGTCCTATGTGGAGAAACCACTGTGTGACGACCAAAGTATAACCGATCGTAGTATAGGAATATCACTTCTTACTCTGTGTATATCATCCAAATACCAGGAAATCACACCCTACTACCTTCTTAACAGATCCATCCCCTATTCTGATGAATTCAAACCTATGACTGTCACATCAGAAATAGATGATCTATCTCCGCTATATCTGCTTTAGTCTATAAATAGACACAAGCCACTTGTCCACTATACTTCCGCTGCTCCCACTGACAACGAAAACCCTCTGTAGGGTTCCTAGGCACACCAATGAGGTTCTACAACTGATCAAACATGGCCAATTCAAATTTTTTCTATGTGCCGAGAAACCCTAAATTAGATCGTTACTAGAGGTAAGGCGATGCAAGCAAGTAAACAACTTTATTGCTAAAGGAAAGTAACTACAACCTTTGTAGATCCGGTCCTCCACTTCCTCGGCTCCGTGATGACGTCCCTCCGCTGTACCCATCGGAATCCTAGACTCTCGCGGTGGTTTCATCGGAGAAAAGATCGGGCTAGGACGTCGACTTCAATGCCGAAGATGATCTACGTCGAGGCAACTCAAGATCAAGCTCCAACTTCACCAATTCATGAAACTTGTGAAGAAAACGCCCTATACTACATGGCAAGTGGTAGAGGATGAAGAAATAGGAAGTGGGTTCACTTTGGATTTGGATTTCTCACTCTTTTTCTCAAGTCACCATTGAAGGTAGCAAAGGTTTTCTTCATCTTGAAGAAGAAGAAGAAGAAGAAAGAATATGATAAGTATATTGAAAAAATAGAAAATAAAATGATTCTTATCATATTTGCAACCATGATTTAGTGTAGAGAATAAACTAGGGTTTAGTTGAATGGTTAGGGTTAAGGCAAAAGACAAACTAGCTAGACTTTTCAAAGCTTCAAGAAGCTTCAAGTATCAAACAAAGAAAGCCACCATGTTATATTTTGCAAAAAAAAATAAAAAGAATGAATAAACAAGTAAAAACCCTAAACCATCAACTAAACATAGTTTAAGTCTTACACACACCCATGTTTGCATGTATCATCAAACATGATACAAACAAGTGCACAAAAATATATCACATATACAACTTGTGCACATCAAGTGAGAAAATCCATCTAAAGTGAACAAATACTAGTTAATGCAAAATAATATATCAAATATATAATTATACATTAAATCATTAAATCAACACTTGATTTAACGATCCGGTCATATCGCATATGACCGACTAATATCCGATGTATCAACTTATCGAATCAATCCTCGATTCGATAACTAGGTTATATCGCATACAACCAATCGATACATTCATCGCGAGAATAGAATACGGTATCACATACATTCATTATTCTCGGTCCCGCATATATCTCATATGCGCTCCTATTTCGTTTCGCTTGAGCCAGGAAACCTCTGTGTAGGACTCTAAAGACTCGTCAATACGCCGGCAGCAGGTGATGATCATATCAAACACCCACAAGCCGCAAGCGGTCTGCTAAACGTAACGGCCACCCGGGTATTGAGCGATCAGAAGATCGACGAGCAAGCCCGCTCACACTCCTGTGAATCCAACCAGTAACACTTACCGTACAGTCCGGTCTGTTCGTCTGATATGTCGCATATCTCCCCTAGAGGTGGTAAACGTCAGACCCCAATAGCTCGATAAGTCATGCCGACGTGAGGTCCATAACAATCGTGAAACTACTGATAACACTTACCAGTAGATCACTGGAACCCTGGCCAGGAATTTCCAGTTATGGCCAGTCGTGCATAGCGCAACATCAACCCCCAATACCGGGAGAGACGAATCCCCTCCTATCGCTCATTGCCTCCATGTGAATCGGGACTGTACCCAAAAACCACCTGTTTGCACGACTCAGTAGAGCCGTGGTAGGGTGGAAATCAAAGCACAGTGGGAGACACACAAGACTCTATGACGATCTCGGGTCAACAGACTAAACTGTACCAGTGTCACCAGAGAACTGCCATCTGACGTGAGGTATAATAGCATCTGGGAGTTCTCGGCGAGTCCGTTCAGTGTACCCAGTCTCCACTGAGCACCCGCATACCATCTTTGATGTCAAACACCAATGGATATGGGATCATCCATCGCCCATCACATGGGTCAAGAAGATATGCGCTAGTCTACTCTGGAATATCGATGCCCCGTCTCGATATTCCCACGACTAGGAACATTGAAGGATGTACTCATGGACTGCCCAGGCCCCACTAGTATGATCTGCATCACAGTCCTGGAAGTCGAGTACACATCCTAAGGGCTTTATCAACATGTAACAGAGAGACTGAAAGTATTCATGTTATGATAAAGAGCAACCAGATAGCGTACTATCATGTCGAACAAGAAAATCCAACCTATATATGTTCCAGCATCCACTACAATATACATCCAATGTACAGTAATGGCCTCTAGGGCATACATATAACTAACACCCACTGGCAGAGTCATATACACGTGCACTTCTAAAGCCAGTTCATAACGACGATATACTCATCCTCCTGCCGGGTCTCACAGTCTGGAACAACAGCAATGGCAAGTCTGGGTAAACAAGAACATCCCCGTCACCATCCTTGAGGCTACTGAAGTACTTCTCGAGCGCTTGAGTTTACCCGCCATATCTGCGGAGTGGCTAACGGAATGTCAAATCAGATTGAATCTTTAGGTTCTTATCAAATTTTCAGTAATCGTTTGTGGTTCTGGAATCACTTCCAGTTCTACCATACTCCCACTACTGTTTTTTGAAAAAATCCATTTTTATTAAAACTGTGGCGAGTCTAGAACAATATCACTATTGATCTTCCAGATGGTAGAAAGTCAACCCTCGTCATAGCCCGGGTCAACCCACAAACAGCCATTACAGAAACGTGCCTTGAGTTATCCGGAGTCTGGTTTTAAGCATAAGCCGGACAGCTCCCTGTACCTTAACATCGTTAAAATATGAACTGTTCTATATCCAATACAGAAACAGAGGCACTGATTTAATTGAACCAGATTCAAATCATGCAACTGTCTCCAGTGCATGTCAACTAAATGGAGAGAGGCCGATCAGCATTACTCAACTTAGGAATGCATCCAGATATGAGTAACCTGAAAGTGAAGCACGTTCTCTTAATCATTACTATCAACTGAACATCATACACAAGTATCTACATCTTCGATCACCTTGAAGAATCCCGATACTTGCAACACCTGGTTCTCTACTCTATTCTTATACCTATAACTTCTCAAAACTTGGACCTTGTGTTTCTACGAAACACATGTCTAAGACCCAGAGAAGTCATAAGTAAACAGAATCTAGTACGAGTACCAACCCCTCTGTCCTAATGGACATTGGACAACATACAATACTCTGTAAAGTCCCTTGAGTCTAATGACTCATTCCCTGTGTGTCGTAGGTTGAAAACTGTACTTATGGTTAAGAAGAATTACACCGCTGTTTAATGGTCCTTACCTAACCATCCACTTATATAGGTAAATGTCATAGACATAATTTCAAAACGTTATATCTCACTCTATAAAAATAGACGTACAGATATATCAATTTGAAATTGGTGCATAACAATGGATATTCAAAACCAAATATTTGCCGTCCGGCAAATAGCCCAGGCGATTTCCTCAAACATCACCAATTACAACGAATTCCGATATAATGAGGATGATCACCTAATTCCCAATAACTTACTCCCACTCATCATCTGTAAAACCATACAGATGTGAGAATCAAACCTGGTAAATACATACCCTGGAGCAAGTGTCTAATTCGGAAATCAGTTTTCTTTTAACAGTACACAGTGAAACTGAAACATGTAAATGTTTCGATGGGGTATCCGGGTATTCCTAGTAATGCCTCTTCCATAATCTAGATTCACAACTGTAACCGTATATTTCTTTGCCACCTCTCCAAATCCCTTTATATGTCTTTAGTCGTTACCTTCTGCACACCCCTTTAAAACAAATGGTTTTCTTTCTTCCCTACCGTTCGGCACCAGCCTATGGTTTGGAAGAAGACTATCCAATAAGCATAATGGGTGTACTGTCCTATTCCCAGGAGCACTCGCAACACGAGAGAAGGTAAAGATAAAAGACACCTGAATAATCCTTATTCCTATTTCTCCTGAACCAGAATCCATCCCCGAACTGGAACAAGTTCCTTTCGAGTTCGTATATAACCATACGATGGAATATCCAAATAACTGTGGATTTTCGTAGTGATACGTAGTGTCCTGGAGAAATATAAAGGTGATTTAGGATTGGCGAAGAAATACTTGGTTTGGTCATGAATAGCAGTCGTAATTTACTTTGCTCTCTTAGTAATCCTTTTATTTGTCTTTACATAATACCTTCTGTACACCATCATTAGGCTAATTGGTTTTCTTCATTCCCTACCGTTCGGCACCAGCCTAAGGTTTGGAAGAAGACTATCTAATTTGCGTAATATGTGTACTGTCCCCTAATCCAAGGAGCACTCGCAACCTGAGAGAAGGTAAAAGGAAAAGACAACTGAATAATCCTATTCGTTTTCTTCAGAACCTGAAAATATCCTCGAATAAATTCCTTCGAGTTCGTATATAACCATACGATGGTTATATCCAATGAAAGTGGACGTTCGTAATAATACGGGGTGTCCTGGAGAAAAGGGTAAAAGTAGGAGTGGCAATGAGGTATGCAACACAGACAATCCAAAAACCAGTGTTTTAAGAAGGTTCGGTCAACTTGGTCACTGAGTCATAGTCAAGGACCGGGTCATGGTCGCTGCCAAGGAGAGAGAGAAAAGAAACACTCTGCGTGCACTCTAACCTAGATCAGAATGGTTACCAATTTATCTGATCAGGAAACCTCCCACTGTAACCTCAAATTCTCCTCCAAACCTGAAAGAAGAATTAGTCGGGATCACCCGAGGAGTAAACCAACTCATCAGTGGGAATCGGTATCCAACTATCATCGCATGATAACGTGATGGAATCCACTCACGTTATCACACTCCAGAAGGTATGCGCATATCTGGCAAGTTTCAGCTTCTTTAGAAACTCCCGATGTGATTTTTTACCCCTACGACCCAAGTGACCTTGACGGAGACAACAAATCAAAGAGTCCTAGTCAAGTTCAACCCGTCATTATCTTGATTGCATTAAACCCACCCGTACGTGCCCTTGACGGAGTCAACAAGGCCGCACGACTGTCCTAACCAATCCCATATCCATGCTACAAACAAGCACCACTTAGCTACCGTACACTACGCCTTGACAGAGTCAACAAACACAGCACGAATACTAAATAATACCCGTAAGAAATGAGGGAGGGCTACGTCTAGTTTTTGGCGAAAAACTTTTAACGTAATGAACTTGATATCGTTGAAGGAACTGCATAGCTTTTTATAAAAATATAGTGACGAAAAACCTTTGCTAAAGAGGTCACTCCCGGTGAAGGGACCTCGGCTCTTTCCCCGTAGAATGAGGTGCAGGATATTCCAACTGAATACCACGATGCAAGGCAAAAGTAATCGACTATAGTGAAGTTATTGCCCTGACGCAAACTTCTGTCCAAGGGGTCACTCCCGGTGAAGGGATCTCGGCCCTTGCTTCGTCGACTGAGGTGCTGGATATTCATAACCGAATACCACTGTGCAAAACAAAAGAGAACGCCCTTGCAATAACAGCTTTTTGAAAAATTGTTCCAACAACATCAGAATAGGTTTGTTTAGCTTGCACTGATCCGAATCAACGCAGTCCCATCAATTGATCATACCACAAAAGAACAAAAATAATGATGTACGTATATGCCATCCGCATTCGCCACTGGGTCCCATCATCACCCGTTAGGTTACTTAACTAACGACAGAGCGGGGACTGGACTAGCGCGGATGCAAAACATATACAACATCTACTAGTATATATATAAATATATAATATTCGCTCAAGGCGTGATGAAAATGCAACATCACAGAAATGTAATAAGCATCACAGAACAATACAGATATCTGGGATCCCCGGGTTTCATAGAGCCGCTACTGAAACCCGACGTTCCCCTAGTCGTGTGGATAGCCTGTGCAATGAAATCCTAGACCCCTACAGGCGCGGCAAGTTACCCGCCAAAACCTGAAGCGAGGCAGCCCCCTTCAACAACGTGAATGGACCACCCAGCATTTCACGAAATCCGGTAACTCGGGCACCCCTCCTGGGTCAACCTGTACCCCCTACGAGTGCGGCGAATAGCCCGCCAATTCTAGAGTGAAGCCCCCTCTGTCTCAAAGCCATGAGATGCGGGCCCGTTGCCCTCTAGAACCCAGCTAACCCCACCGTGCGGTAATCCTAGTATAGAAAGTAAAATATACATACAACGGGTATATCGACCTCAGCCCGGTCGTGCCCCAAAAGAATAATATACAAACAGGCAGTGACGGCAGTCCACATGTCGGACGCTCGCCCCGCAATATCAAATGTACATAATAAACCAAACTGTACTACCATTGCATCCAGGCTATCCCCCACGACCAATCCGCAACATCACAGCACAACACAGAATATCAACGTGAATGTCACGTTCGCAAATCCGTCTAAAAGGGCTATAGCAGTTAGACAGGATTTACCGATCAAATGACATTCACGGTCGCAGATATAATGTAAATACTGTGAACTAACATGTTTAAAAATTTTGATCGACTAAATTTACCGAAGTGGGCCCCAAGCACAACTATAGCACTCAAAGAAAATCTGGGCCCAAACAGTATATACCAAAACCCCTAATTTCAAGTCAGAAACCCACTGTACAAATTTGGTGCAGAGAAGCAACATTTCGGCGGCGGAACCGCGGCCAAAATGGGGTTATAGCCGCGGTTCCGCGGCTCAACTTTAGGATCAGGGTGCCAAATTTTTACAGTGTTCTCAAAAAACCCTGCTCGTATTTTTACAATGTACCAAATAATTTTTATGGCACTGGAAAAACTTGACAGAAACTAGACCAGAAAATGCGGTTTTTCGGAATTTTCGTTCGATCGAAGTTCTAAACACGTTAGAGCAAGCTAGTAAAGGTTAATGGCGTGGCTCTGATACCATGTAGGACTACGGTAGCGCCCCGGCCGTCTTACCTCGGCCAAAATGCGGAAACAAAAATTTTCTTGACTTGAAAACCGGCACTACCGCATCCTAAAACCCTGGATCGAACCATTAACCTGTACCTAGCAAACAAGAGAAAGGGTAGAATGCTATACCGAGCGATCCGTGTCCTTCGGTCTTCGGCCTCCACTGCGATCACCTCGTGGAATCTCCGGTCTTCATCTCCTCGTCGGAACGGGCACCACATCGCCGGGTTCTTTTACGGGCTCCCATCTCTGGACCGAGGCAACAGAGTATGAAGTTGGCGAGTCGACGTGCCCAAGGATGCTGTAGGCTTAGTGTAGAATCTATTTGTCTCAAGGGGTTGAAGTTGCCATTGGATGGAGAAGGAAAAATGAACTTTGGAGATACACTTAGGAATTTTGGTGTAAGCTTGAAATGAGAACAAGAATTTCTCATTTCACAAAAATGAATTCCTCTCCCCTGATAGTGTGGCCGGCCCAATGAAATTGAGGAGAAAAAAAACACAAGGGGGTGAGTGTAGGGATGTATCAAGGTGACCATAAGAAATGTGTTGATATTGAGGAATTATGGTCACACCAAAATCCTATCATTTCCTATCACATTAAATGCTAGCCATGATGAGAACAAAAAGAAAAGATGCTATGTTATCATAATCCCTCAATAAAAAATAAACCCCTCCACTAAGCTAATTTGCAAACTTGCAAATTAGCCCCTCCATCACAAAAAATCCGGCCGTGTAGGAACAAAGGAAAACTGGCCGGAACGGAATGCAAACTGGCAACTTCAAAAAACTGATCCCGTAATAAATTACAGGAAAACCCCGCGACTGCATATACATGCCCGCATTTGTATTCCCATTGAATACAAATGCAAAAAGACAAAATCTACACTGTACAATACTAGGATCCGGCTGAAACCAAAGCCCGCTAGTATTATCCGTCCGATCATGATCTGCGCAATACCGCACGTATATCATCGAATCCTGCCATATCTCCATACGGCCTCTACAGCGTTTCGCCCGAAACTTGAGTAACTGTCTGTGGGGAACTCTAAAGACTCGTCAATACTTTGGCTGTGGATTTAACCACTAGCACGTCAGAGGTATTAGCCATACGTGACGGGCTACCAGCTATTGACCAAAAGGGACGTCTGTGAGCGAACTCACCCTAACACCCTACTGAGCCTGTCAGTGACAATATCCGTACAGTCCGGTCCGTTCGTCTATGAGTATCGCATGGCGGGCCTAGGGGATTGGTAAAAGTCAGACCCCCGAAAGCGATACAAGTCGTGTCGGAGTGTAGCCCAGAACACCCTGAGATACTACTGGAATACCTACCAGTAAATCTCCTGTCTCGGCCGAGGGCTTTGTGTAATGGCTCTCCTAGACACAGCGCGACCTCACCCCCAATACCGGGAGAGACAAACCCCTGCAAATCCGCTCACTGCCTCCATGTGGCTCGGGAATGTACCCAACTAAAACTTGTTTGCACGACTCCTTTGAGCCGTGGTAGGGTAGTAATCAAAGCACAGTGGGAACTCACACGAGACAAATGACGACCTCAGGTCGATGAACTAACCTGTACACATGTCACCAGGGAACTGCTATCTGACGTCAGGTATAATACCAACTAGCATGTTCCCGGCGAATCCTGTCCGGTGTACTCATAACCCAATGAGCACCTGTATACATCTTAGGTGAACCAACTGACACCAGTGGCTTGTGAGACCGACCACCGCCCCTCGTCGGGGTCTCGACTGTATACACTAGTCTACTAATGGAGTATCGATGCCCTGTCTCGAAAACTCCCACGACTAGGGACCTTTTAAGGATGTGCTTATACACCCCAGCTCCCACGTATATGATCGCCATCATACTGCTGGCAGTCAAGCAAGAATTGTAGGGGCTCTATTAACGTGTAATAGTGATCAATAATGTCACCTCAAACAGTACACGATGATAAAGATAAACCAGATAGCATATTATCATCTTGAGTAAGACTGTCCTACTGGTATAGGTCCTCCCTCAATCATTGCAATCACGTGCCTGTGATCCAATAATTGACTCTGAGGGCACTATCTCCAACAGTAACTATTGAAGTATGGTTTTTGATTGTTTATTCAAGAAATTCATACACAAAACCTTTGTGTTGAATTTCTCTCTCATGGTTGCTTAATTATTTTCTTGAGCTACCATTTTTCTTCATCTCCTCCCTCCTCTTGAGTTTCCTCCACCTTCATCATCTTCCTCTTCACCACCATTCTCATGAGTTGAGAAACAAGTGAAGAGGAAAGAAAGAGATAGCAAACACTTAGATCTTCACACTATATCCTAGAATACTTGGTTTAGCAACCCAAGTTCTCTAGTTGCTCTACTTGACATATTGTGAGGAGCTAGAGCCATGGATCATATCTCTCGGGTGGATCATCTACGACAAAGGAGGACCGGAGAGCAAGATCGATCGCAGAGAACCAAAGGAGCCAACAAAGAAGATCAAGCATGTTCAAGGTGGCCACGTGGAGCTAAAGATGAAGAAAGAAGACCGAAGGACTTGGTTCGTTTAGTGAGATTTATTCATCATAGTATATAGCTCTCTTTATTTAGCTAGTTTGGTTTATGGTAAGATCCGGGTTAAAAGTTATTCTAGTGCCATGTTTTAATCGTTAGAAAAAAATTTGTTCCGCATTTGGTCACGGTAGTTGGCCGGGGCACTAGCGTAACCTTTCATGGTATCAGAGCCAGCCTATAAACCATACACTAGAAAGTTTAAACAATGTTAAAACAACGAAACCGAAACAACTCCGTAACAATGAAACCAAACTGCAGTTTCTGTCGAATTTTTAAAGGCTTCAAAAAATTTTTAAGCAAGTGCAGAGTGATCTTCTGACAGAGAGATGAACCCTGAACAAAAATGAGTCAATTCCACCATGTCATGGTCGGCCACACCCTACAAAAATCCGGCCTCACCGGTTTTATTGTGGTGGATTGCCTCGTGTTTTGGTCTGTGTTCTTGTCTCGTGGAGTTTAGGTTTCAGGTGTTGCTAGTTTTTGCCCAAGTTTGATTTTCTGTTGTTTTTCAGTTCGGGGCAATTTGGAGTGTTTCGAAGTCGTTATATTTGACACTGTTTAATAGTTTACAGTACATTCACTTTTATCTACGACTGTGAATGTCATTCGATCGGTACAACTCGACTGATTGCTATATGTTCTTTTAGACGGGTTAGCGAACGTGACATTCGCGTTGATGTTTTTTGCTTGTGCTGTGATTGTGGTTGGATGGTCATGGTGGATAGCATGTGGTGCAATGTTAGTGGTACAGTTTAATATTCATTTGTATTTTCATTTGCGGGGCGAGCGTCCGACATGTGGACTGCCGTCTTTGCCGGGTTGTATATTATTTGTTTGGGGCACGACCGGGTTGAGGTCGGTGTCACTATTTGTACATATTATTTTCATTTTCTGTATTAGGATTACTCCACGGTGGAGTGCATGAATAACCGGGTTCTAGAAGGCAACAAGCCCGTATCTCATGGTGTTGAGATGGAGGGGGCTTCATTCTAGAATTGGCGGGCTATTCGCCGCACTCGTAGGGGGTATAGGATGACCCACGGAAGGGCGCCCAAGTTACCGAATTCTGTGAAGTGTTGGGTGGCCCATTCACTTTGTTGAACGGGGTTGCCTCACTTCTGGGATTGGCGGGTAACTTGCTGCGCTCGTAGGGGTCCAGGTTTTCATTGCATAGGCTATCCACACGACCGGGAACGTTGGGTTTTATTTGTTAGTGTAATATGCCCTAGAGGCCATTATTGTATAGTACTAGTTTGTATATTACATTTTTGAAGCTTGGGATATATACACGGATTTATGACAGTCTTGCTCGATATAGTAGTATGCTACTTGGTTTGTATCTATCTTGATATGTGTATATGTTTCTTTTAGCGTATGGCTAATACATATTGATAGAGCCCTTAGTATCTTTGCTTGACTACCAGCGTTGTGATGGAAGTCACACTAGTGGAGGCTGGGTAGTCTATAAGCACATCCTTACACAGGTCCCTAGTCACAGGATTATCGAGACAGGGCATCGATACTCCAGAGTAGACTAGTGTATACGCTTCTCTTCCCATCAGGGGAGATGGTCTTTCCCACAGCCATCAGTACGTCGTACTGGAGATAGTATGAAGGTGCTCAGTGGGTTATGAATTACACTGGACGGACTCGTAAGGAACTGCTGGTTGGTAATATACATATCGTCAGGTAGCAGTTCCCAGGTGACATGAGTATAGCTTAGTCTGTCGACTTGATACTGCTACTTCGCCTCAACTGTGTTCCCACTGTTCTTAGATTACTACGCTACCACGGCTCTGATGAGTCATGCAAATAGGTAGTAGTTGGATGCAGTCCCGAAGCGCTTGGAGGCAGTGGCGGTTAGATAGGATTCATCTCTCTCGGTATTAGGGGTTGATATCGCGCTGTGTTCAGAAAGCCATTACACAAAGTCCCTGGCCAGGGCAAGTGAGATTTACTGGTAGATATTCCAGTAGTTTCTGAGGGTGTTCTGGGCTACACTCTGACAAGACATATACCTCTATTAGGGGTCTGACGTTTACCACCCCGTAGGCCCGGTATGCGATACTCTTATACGAACAGACCGGACTGTACGGAGATTGCCATAGACAGAATCAGTAGGGGTACGGATGAGTTTCCTTGTCGACCTTCTTGTCGACAGATACCTGGATAGCCATTACGTACAGCTAGTGCCACTGACGCGCTTATGGTTAAACCCACTTCCAGAGTAATGTCGAGTCTTTAGCGTCCTACACAAAGGGTTTCCCGGCTTCGGGCGAAACGTGTAGAGGTCGTATGGTTTTACGACAGGGTTCGATCACATACGTGCACTTGTGCGCACATGATGTTCGGGCGGATATTAATAGTGTGCTTTGGTTTAAGCCGGATCTTAGTATATGATTATTGGATTAGTTTCGTCTCATTGTATTCGTGTCTCTCGGGATACGGATGCGGGTATGTATATACGGATGAAAGGGGTATTCTTGTAATTTGGACAAGATTACCACATGGAGAATTGCACCTCATATTAGGTTTTTTCTTTATTAGTAAAATCCTTTTAAGATGGTGGAAATGAGAGTAGAAAACTTATGGTATTTTAGTGAAATAAAGATTAGGGTTTTGCTTTAACTTCTTGGAGATATTTGTGAGTTGTTGACTTAGATATTATTGTGAGATATTTGTGTGATATTTTGAATAGGTTTAAATGCAAAGACCCTAGCCATTTTCTATATTCTTTTCTTCAAAAAAAACTACAGATAGTTTTCTTCACCTCATTTTCTCAAGCCTCTCTCCATCTCTCTCAAACCCTAACCATTTCATGAGTTGAAAATCCTAGGGTTTAGTGAGAAAACTTGATCCCTCATCACTCTTTACACATCCTAGGCTACTTAGTTTAGCACACCAAGTAACTTAGTTGCCTCAAGTTAGAGGTAAAGCTCAAAGTTGGATCTCTTGGGTGGATCGTCTACGATTTGGAGAAGACGACGAGGAGGTGCATTCCGTTCTCAATTCAAGGAGCTTGCGACTTGGAGAAGGACAGCGAGGAGGTGAAGGACAGTGAGAACTTAAGGTATAACATGCACACATAGTAGTTAAACCTCTTTGCTATATTGTTAGTTAGGGTTTAGTATCGATCCTGGAGTTTAGTCGATGTTATGAAGCTAATAAAAATCGTTTTTTTGCAAACTCTGCCTCCCCGTGAAAACGTAAGGTGCGTGGCATCGACTTACAGTGGCATCAAAGCCGACTAAACCATAGCTAATATATTAAATGACAACTAAAACTACAAAGCCGAAATAACCCGTAAATATCGAAACTTACATCCTAGTTTCTGTTGAATTTTTACAAGGCTTTTTTTAGCAACTGCAGATTACTCCTTCACTTGTAAAGTGTACATAGACCAAATACGAGACATTTCCCTGCAAAATGGACCGGCCACATGTCCCAAAAATCCGGCCTCCTCGGTTTGACAGTGGGAAAATTCTTCGTGTTTTGAACAGTGCATTTGTCACTAGGATCTAGGCTTTCAGGAGTTGTTTATTTTTGACAATTTTGCATATACTGTCAATTCTTCACTGTGGCAATATGGGGTGTTTCGAAGTCATAATTTTTACGTAGTTTAATGTTTCTGTGTTTGATAAATGTGTTCGTAAACTTCCGCTAATTGTTATATGTCGGTTAGTTGGGGGTTGCACATTTCTGTGATGTTTGTTTGTGTATATGGACTTATCAGATTGTCGTGAATGAATAGTCGGGGATGTGATGTGTTATATTCTTTCATTCAAATGTAAATTGTATATTGTTGTAATATTTTTTCGCGGGGCACATCCGGGTTGAGATTGTAGCCACCGCTGTATTATTTCATTTACTGTTTATTGCTCTTTGGATAGACCCAAGGTGGGATGCACAAACTACCGGGTACTTTGAAGTGCCGAGTGGCCTACTCAAGTTGTTGAGGGAGGTTGCTTCACTTCGGGTATTTGACGAGTAGTTTGCCGCACCCGTAAGGGTCTGGGGTGGGGTTTGGCTATTCATCGCGACCGTGGAATCCGTCTTTCGTTGCAGGCTTAAACGAAACGCGGAATTCCTAATATATCCACTGTGTTCATCTGTGATCTGGAATGCCTATTATTGCGTCTGACGAATGGATATTATTATTATTATTATATATATATATATATATATACTATAATAGACGTTGCTTGTGTTTTGCATCTGCGCTAGTCCAGCCCCCAGCTCTGGCGTTAGTTATCTAACCTAACGGTGTAAGAAGGGCCCCGTAGCGAATGCAGATGACATAAGCGTACGTTGTATTTTCATCTTTTTCTGCAATGGTAGGTTAAATGATGGGACTGCATTACATTAATGCAAAGCAAACAAACCAAAGCCCAATCGTTGGAACAATTTTAAAACCACTCGGTTTTTTCAAAACAGTA
Organism: Agapanthus africanus; assembly: GCA_030015575.1. NCBI lineage: Eukaryota > Viridiplantae > Streptophyta > Magnoliopsida > Asparagales > Amaryllidaceae > Agapanthus > Agapanthus africanus. The sequence continues at coordinate 541,281,266 of CM057348.1, forward strand.
AAACTTTTAAAATGCGGAGCTTAAACCACTCCTTTTAAAAGCTATCAGGTTCTTTCGATTATATCAAGTTCACTACGTTCACAGTTTCGCCAAAACCATTCGTAGCCCTCCGTCATTTCAGTTGGATATTCAGTAGTATTCAAGCTATGTATTTTGACCTTCGCCAAGGCATAGTGATTGGTAGCTGCTGAATATTCATCTATAGCATATTTAGGACAGTCGTACTGCTATTTTGGCCTTCGTCAAGGGTATGTATGGGTGGGTTCAAATTAACCTAGATAATGACGGGTAGAACTTGACATGTGACTTATGATATGTTGGCATTCGTCAAGGTCATAAGAGCATGGGGCAAAAATCCACATCGGGAGTTTCTAAAGAAACTGAAACTTGCTAGTGTTGCATACCATTTGGAGTGTGATAATTTTGGTAGGATTCCTTCGATTTTATCACACGATGATATTTGGATCCCGATCCTACTGTGAGTATATGCTACTTCTTAGGAGATTTTTTCACTTAACGGTCAATGCTATAAACCAAGTAGGTGTCTAGAACAGTGTTAGCGGGGTTACGCCTCCAGGGAAAAAAGCTTATTTAATTAAGGAACTTCATGAAAGCGTTGTAAAACCTCCCTCGAAATACCGACACTAGCCTGGTTGAACGGTTAAGCAAGTATTGTACGGTGAGATTAATCCTGACTAATTCTTCTTTTCTGGTTTGAGGAAGGATTCGAGAAATAGTAGGAGCCATCCTGTTTAGATAAACTAAAAACCAATCTAAACTTGCAAGAGCATCATGCTAAAGTGTTTCTTCTCTCTCTCCGAATTGCAGCAACCAAAGATGACGGGCCTTAAGTTACTATTTGATAAAAACATATTGACAGGGCCAAACTACAAAGATTGGTTCAGGAATGTCAAGATGGCAATTACTTATGACAAGTTGGGGTATGTCCTTACTACTAAAGCCCCCGCCCTCCTAGGTCCAGAATCCAGTGTCGCGAATAAGGAAATCCGTAAGACCTGGAAGATAGACTGCGCAAAGGCCAAGTGCCTCGTGCTGGCCTCTATGGACAACGAGCACCAGAGGCGGCACGAGAATATGGATCTTGAATCCATATTCCTCCATACCAAAGAATTATATGGAGAGCAATCTCGTATTGCAAGATACGAGACCTCGAAGAAGCTTTTTCAGGCGAAGTTGGCCGTCGGATCATCTGTAGGGGAACACGTCCTTAAGATGATCGGCTATATCGAAGAGCTCGCGGACTTCGGGACCACGTTAGAGAATGAGCTGTATACAGACATGATTCTGCAGTCTCTCCCTTCCACCTACGCCCAGTTTATCTTAAATTTTAATATTCAAGGTAAAGAAGTTGAACTTCCGGAACTCCTCAACATGTTGAGGAGTGCTGAGAGCACCCTGCATAAAGCCAGGGAAATACCCGCTCTACTTGTTGGTGGAGCTTCCTCTTCTAGATCTAAGGCGAAAGCCAAAAGAAAGAAGAAGAAGGCCCCCACCAAGCCGAGAGACGGTGTTAGTAAGGTGGAAGAGAAGGGCAAGGCAAGAGTAGCGGGGCCGACGGTAGGAAAGGAAAAATGCTTCTACTGTCATAAGAAGGTCCACTGGAAGAAAGATTGCAGGGCTTGGAAGGCCAAGAACCAGGACCCGAAGCAAGTTGTGGCTTCGGCTTCAGGTGTGTTTGTAATTGAAAACTGTCTGTCAATCAACTCTACATCCTAGGTATTGGATACCAGATCAGGATCTCATATCTGTAATTCTTTGCAGGCACTGAGAAGCTGTAAGATTCTGAAGACCGGTGATATGACCCTCAGAGTTGCTAACGGAGCGAGCGTGGATGCTGTGTCCGTAGGGGAATATCACCTTGGATTGACGAGTGGACATATTTTGGTTTTGCGCAACTGTTTTTGTGTACCTAGTTTGACTTGTAATATCATTTCAGTATCTTTGTTATCTAAAGAAGGTTATGATTTTACATTTGTAAGCGATGTAGTAAACAACCACCTTAATCATGGTCTGATTGGGTCAGGTACTCTAAACAACGGTATATACGTATTAAACCAACTACAAATTTTCAATGTCCAGAACACACATAAAAGAAAAACTCCAGAAATAAATCAAGCTTTCTTATGGCATTGTAGATTAGGTCACATCAACGAAACAAGGTTGATCAAGTTACATAAAGAAGGATATTTGGATCCGTTCGAATATCAATCTTATGCAACTTGTCAATCATGTTTCAAAGGAAAGATGACAAAGACTCCGTTCACTGGACGCGGAGTAAAAGCGAGCGAGCTCTTTGGACTCATACACAGCGACGTGTGTGGTCTAATGTCTACACATACAAGAAGTGGTTATTCCTATTTCCTTACTTTTACGGATGATTTCTCTAGGTATGGACATATTTTCTTGATGAAACATAAATCCGAAGCCTTTGAGAAATTCCGGGAATATAAGAATGAAGTGGAAAAACAAACCGACAAAAGTATCAAGACACTGAGATCTGATCGAGGTGGTGAATACTTGAGTGCCGAGTTCCTGGATTACCTAAAAGAGAATGGAATTCTCTCTCAGCTTACTCCTCCATACACACCACAACACAGCGGTGTATCGGAGAGACGGAACCGAACCCTATTGGATATGGTACATTCCATGATGAGTAACGCTGAGTTACCGCGATCATTCTGGGGCTATGCACTAGAATCAGCTGCATATCTTTTGAACAAGGTTTCTACCAAGACTGTGCCTACCACACCATATCAGATATGGAGCGGGAAGAAACCCTATCTTCAATATCTGAAAATATGGGGATGTCCAGCTTTTGTTAAAAAGCAGCATACGGATAAGCTCGAGGCACGCTCAGTACTGTGTAAGTTTGTGGGATACCTAAAGAACTCCATGGGGTATCTGTTCTATTACGCAGAGGAACAAAAGGTTTTTGTTTCTCGTCATGCCCATTTTTTGGAACATCAATTTTTAGAAAAAGAAACTAGTGGGAGCGCAATAGAACTGGAAGAAATTCCAGAACCACAAGCTATTACTGAAAGCTTAGTGGAACCAGAAGTTTCAAAAGAACAGGACATTCCCGCGCCGCTCCGCAGGAGTAGTAGGCTGTCTCATCCGCCTAAGAGATACTACGGTTTTCTCGTAGACGGTGATAGAGAGGATTGCATCATTGATAATGATGAGCCGACTAACTTCCAGCAAGCTATTCAGAGCACTGACTTGGTAAAATGGCTGGAAGCAATGCGGACCGAGATGGAGTCCATGTACACCAACAAAGTATGGACTTTGGACATTGCTCCAGAAGGGGTAAAACTCGTAGGCTGCAAATGGATCTTCAGAAAGAAGATTGGTGTAGATGGACAGGTTGAAACCTATAAGGCTAGACTTGTTGCAAAAAGATTCTGTCAAAGACCTGGTTTGGACTATGATGAAACCTTTTCTCCAGTGGCTATGCTCAAATCCATTCGGATCCTTCTTGCCATTGCTGCCTTCCACGATTATGAGATTTGGCAGATGGACGTAAAAACCGCTTTTCTAAATGAAAATTTGGAAGAGTGTGTCTATATGGACCAGCCAGAGAGTTTCATTCAGAGTGGGAGCAGCGGAAAAGTGTTCAAGTTGCTTAAGTCCATCTATGGACTAAAGCAGGCATCGCGGAGTTGGAACATCTGTTTTGATGAGACGGTCAAAGAATTTGACTTTATCAAAAATCCAGATGAGCCATGCATTTATAGTAAGATTGTAGCACGAACTGTTGTATTCCTCATTTTGTACGTGGATGACATTCTCTTGATAGGAAATGACATTCCTATGCTACAATCTGTCAAAGGGTTCTTGTCACAAAGGTTCTCCATGAAAGACCTGGGTGATGCCTTTTACATTCTGAGGATCCAGATCTATCGTGATAGATCTTAGAGGATGTTGGGACTTTTATAGTCAAGGTACTTCGACACCATACTGAATCTTACTTCGACACCATACTGAAAAGATTCAGTATGGAAGATTCAAAGCGCGGTAATTTACCGGCTTGTCACGGAATCACCCTCTCCTAAGAGATATCTCCCAAGACTGATTTGGAAAGAGATCGCATGTCAATTATACCCTACGCTTCTGCGGTAGGCTCTATAATGTATGCGATGTTGTGTACCAGACCAGATGTAGCTTATGCACTAAGCGTAGTAAGCCGGTATCAGTCAAACCCTGGGGAGAAACACTGGATAGCAGTAAAGAACATTCTCAAGTACCTGAGAAGGACTATGGAAATATTCTTGGTTTACGGCGGAAAAGACCTCCTGATCGAGGCCTTTGCTGACTCCAGCTTCCAGAGTGACAAGGATGACTCCAAATCCATGTCAGGGTATGTCTTTACCCTCAATAGAGGGGTGGTCTGTTGGAAGAGTTCCAAGCAGGACACCATTGCTGACTTAGCAATGGAAGCAGGGTATATCATAGCTTCAGATGCCGCAAAAGAAGCAGTCTGGATGAGGAAGTTCTTAACAGAACTTCAGGTGGTTCCGTCCATTGTTGATCCAATACGTCTGTATTGTGACAACAATGGGGCTATAGCTTTAGCAAAGGAACCCAGGTCCCATCAGAAATCCAGACACATCTTGAGGCGGTATCACCTGATCAGGGAGATCGTGGATCGCCGGGAGATCGAAGTTCAGAGAGTTGTTACAGAGGACAACACTGCAGATCCATTCACAAAGGTCATCCCTCAGACACAGTTCGAGAGGCTATTCGAGATGATAGATCTGCGATATGCCAGCACATGGCCTTAGTGCAAGTGGGAGATTGTTAGTGTAATATGCCCTAAAGGCCATTATTGTATAGTACTAGTTTGTATATTACATTTTGGAATCTTAGGATATATAGACGGATTTATGACAGTCTTACTCGATATAGTAGTATGCTACTTGGTTTGTATCTATCTTGATATGTGTATATGTTTCTTTTAACGTATCGCTAATACATATTAATAGAGCCCTTAGGATCTTTGCTTGACTACCAGCGTTATGATAGCGGTAACACTAGTGGGGGTTGGGTAATCTACAAGCACATCCTTACACAGGTCCCTAGTCGTGGGATTATCGAGACAGGGCATAGATACTCCAGAGTAGACTAGTGTATACGCTTCTTTTCCCAACAGGGGAGATGGTCTGGCCCACAGCCATCAGTACGTCGTACTAGAGATAATATGCAGGTGCTCATTGGGTTATGAGTTACACTGAACGGACTCGTAAGGAACTGCTGGTTGGTAATATACCTATCGTCAGGTAGCAGTTCCAAGGTGACATGGGTACAGCTTAGTCCATCGACTTGATACTGCTACTTCGCCTCAAGTGTGTTCCTACTATTCTTAGATTACTACCCTACCATGGCTCTGATGAGTCGTGCAAACAAGTAGTAGTTGGGTGCAGTCCCGAAGCGCTTGGAGGCAGTGGCGGTTAAATAGGATTCGTCTCTCCCGGTATCGGGGGTTGATATCGCGTTGTGTTCGGAAAACCATTACACAAAGTCCTTGGCCAGGGCAAATGAAAATTACTGGTAGGTATTCCAGTAGTTTCTCAAGTTGTTGTGGGCTACACTCCGACACGACTTATACCGCTATTAGGGGTCTGACGTTTACCACCCCCTAGGCCCGATATGCGATACTCTTAGACGAACAGACCGGACTGTACGGAGATTGCCACAGACAGACTCAGTAAGGGTACGGATGAGTTTCCTCGTCGACCTTCTTGTCGACAGATACCTGGGTAGCCGTTATGTACAGCTAGTGCCACTGACGCGCTTGTGGTTAAACCCACTGCCAGAGTACTGTCGAGTCTTTAGAGTCCCACACAGAGGGTTTCCCGGCTTCGGGCGAAACGTGTAGAGGTCGTATGGTTTTACAACAGGGTTCGATCACATACGTGCACTTGTGCGCATATGATGTTCGGGCGGATATTACTAGTGGGCTTTGGTTTAAGCCGGATCTTAGTATATGATTATTGGATTAGTTTCATCTCATTGTATTCGTGTCTCTCAGGATACGGATGCGGGTATGTATATACGGATGAGAGGGGTATTCTTGTAATTTGGACAAGATTACTACATTGAGAATGGCACCTCATAATAGGGTTTTTCTTTATTAGTAAAATCCTTTTAAGATGGAGGAAATGAGAGTAGAAAACTTATGGTATTTTAGTGAAATAAAGATTAGGGTTTTGCTTTGACTTCTTGGAGATATTTGTGAGTTGTTGACTTAGATATTATTATGAGATATTTGTGAGATATTTTGATGAGGTTTAAATGCAAAGACCCTAGCCATTGGTATATTCTTTTCTTCACAAAAAAAACTATAGATAGTTTTCTTCACCTCATTTTCTCAAGCCTCTCTCCATCTCTCTCAAACCCTAACCATTTCATGAGGTGAAAATCCTAGGGTTTAGTAAGACGACTTGATCCCTCATCACTCTCTACACATCCTAGGCTACTTAGTCTATGTAAGTCCATGCTACCTCTCCCGGTACTTTCGGGCATGCGGAATTTGATGAAAAACGATTTTCTTAGAGGTGGTAACATGGACTTAAAACCCGGATCTTTGTTAAACATCTAACTAACAACCTAACTAGGAGTCGTTAACTACTCGGTTAGGGGGTTTATACCTTTCTTGTCTTGAACTCCTTCGTCTTCAAACCTCGATGGTGTTCTGGATCGGCTTCTTCCCGTCGTCTCCTTACGCCGAAGATAGATCCACCTGAAAGCTTCAACCTTTGGCTCCTTCTTCGATCTTTGAAGAAACTAGTTCACTCGATTTGCTAAACCTTGTGAACTAGAGTGAGTAGAGAAGAGTTTGTATGGGATTTTATTTATGGTTCTTGATTCTCAACTCATGAGACAAGTGAACCATAGAACAAGTGAGGGAGAGCAAGAGGAGGAGATGAGAGCTCAAGAACAAGAGAGAGAATGAGCATGAAAGAATGAGAGAAAACTTTTCTCATTTAGCTCTCATAATCCATAACCATCATAACACATCATAACAATCAAGTATTATGTGATGGTTTAAGCAACCATAGCCATATCATTTCATGCACTCATTTTGTACAAAAGAGCAAGCAAGCAAAAGTCTTTGCCATGAAATGATAGCTATGGTTATCATGATGGTCAACTAGTCAAGCCTAGTCAACCGGTCAACAAAGTCAACAAGTCAACAAAGTCAACAAGTCAACAAAGTCAACCCTTCAACAACCATGTCACCATAATACTTAATTAATATAATTGTTAATCACATATCATATTCTCATTAGGGTTGAGCAAAAAGTCAATAGTCAACGGTCAACTGTCAACAACTCTAATGAGAATCCTCTGCCTCTGTCTCTCCGTCAACTGTGCATACACACCCGCATCCGCGTTACGAGGAACACGAATGCATACTGGATAAATCCAATCCCAAAAGGTACACTAGGATCTGGCTTAAACCAAAGCCCGCTAGTGTAAACTGTCCGGACACTGTACGTGCACAAGTGCACAGATGTGACCGAACCCTGTCGCAAAACCATGCGACCTGTCGCAAAACCATGCGACCTCTACTCTTTTGCCTAAAGGCGAATAGCTTTCTGTATGGGACTCTAAAGACTCGACACTACGCTGGCAGTGGGTTTAACCACAGACCGCAAGCGGCACTAGCTGTGCGTAACGGTCCCCAGGTAGATGCCGACAAGAAGACTGACGAGGTGAAACCCATCTGAATTCCTACTGAGCCTGAATGTGACATTCTCCGTACAGTCCGGTCTGTTCGTCTGATACATCGCATGGCGGGCCTAGGGGGCGGTAAACGTCAGTCCCCAATAGCGGTACAAGTCGTGTCGGAGTGAAGCCCAAAACACCCTGAGATAACACTGGAAGCCTACCAGTATATCTCGTTTGCCCTAGCCAGGGACTACTCGTGTAATGGCTCTCCTAGACACAGCGCGATGTCAACCCCCAATACCGGGAGAGACGAATCCTGTCTAACCGTCACTGCCTCCAAGTGCTTCGGGACTGCACCCAACTACTACCTGTTTGCACGGCTCTTTTGAGCCGTGGTAGGGTAGTAATCAAAGTGCAGTGGGAATACACTCGAGGCGAAGTGACAGTGTCAAGTCAGCGGACTAAGCTGTACTCATGTCACCTGGGAACTGATAACTGACGATAGGCATAATACCAACTAGTCAGTTCCCGACGAGTCCTGTCCAGTGTACCCGTAAACTAACGAGCACCCGCATACTATCTCAAGTACGACGCACTGACGGCTGTGGGACAGACCGTCTCCCACACTGGGATGAGAAGCGCATGCGCTAGTCTACTCCGGAGAATCGATGCCCTGTCTCGATAGTCCTGCGACTAGGGACCTGCATAAGGATGTGCTTATAGATTACCCAGCCCCACTAGTGTGACTGCCATCACATCGCTGGTAATCAAGCAAAGATCCTAAGGGCTCCACTAATGTGTATAGGTGATATACAAAAATAAACACATGTACACATTGAAGTAGAAACAAACCAAGTAGCATACTACTATTTTGAGCAAGATTGTGTATACAAGGTGAATATCCCAAGCTTCCATTAAGTAATATACAAACTAGTATGATACAGTAATGGCCTCTAGGGCATATACACTAACAATCTCCAACTTGCACTAAGGCCATGTACTGGCGTATCGAAGACCTATCATCTCGATCAGCCGCTCGAACTGAGTCTGGGGCGGGGCCTTGGTGAATGGATCTGCAGTGTTATCTTCTGAAGCGACTCTCGGAACCTCGATCTCCTGGCGATCTACGATCTCCTGGCGATCTACGATCTCCCTGATCAGGTGATACCGCCTCAAGATGTGCCTGGATCTCTGATGGGACCTGGGTTCCTTCGCTAAGGCTATAGCCCCGTTGTTGTCGCAATATAGAGGTATTGGATCAACAATGGACGGAACCACCTGAAGTTCTTTCAAGAACTTCCTCATCCAGACAGCTTCTTTTGCGGCATCAGATGCAGCGATGTATTCCGCTTCCATCGTCGAGTCTGCAACGGTTTCCTGTTTGGAACTCTTCCAACACACCGCCCCTCCATTGAGGGTAAAGACAAAACCCGACATGGACTTGGAATCATCCTTGTCACTCTGGAAGCTGGAGTCAGCAAAGGCCTCGATCTGGAGGTCTTTTCCGCCATACACCAAGAATATCTCTTTAGTCCTTCTCAAGTACTTGAGAATGTTCTTTACTGCTATCCAGTGTTTCTCCCCAGGGTTTGACTGATACCGGCTTACCACACTCAGTGCATAAGCTACATCCGGTCTGGTACACAACATCGCATACATTATAGAGCCTACCGCAAAAGCGTAGGGTATAATAGACATGCGATCCCTCTCCAAATCAGTCTTGGGAGACATCTCTTTAGAGAGGGTGATCCCGTGACAAGCCGGTAGGTTACCGCGCTTGGAATCTTCCATACTGAATCTTTTCAGTACGGTGTCGATGTACCTGGACTGAGAAAGTCCTAATATCCTCTTGGATCTATCACGATGGATCCGGATCCCCAGGATGTATGAGGCATCACCCAGGTCTTTCATGGAGAACCTGTGCGACAAGAACCCCTTGACAGATTGTAGCATAGGAATGTCATTTCCTATTAAGAGAATGTCATCCACGTATAAAACGAGGAATACTACAGTTCTCGCTACAAATCTACTATAGATGCATGGTTCATCTGGATTTTTGATAAAGCCAAATTCCTTGACCGTCTCATCAAAACAGATGTTCCAACTCCGCGATGCCTGCTTTAGTCCATAGATGGACTTGAGCAACTTGCACACCTTTCCGCTGCTCCCACTCTGAATGAAACCCTCTGGTTGGTCCATATAGACACAATCCTCTAAATTTCCATTTAGAAAAGCGGTCTTTACGTCCATTTGCCAGATCTCATAATCGTGGAAGGCAGCAATGGCAAGAAGGATCCGAATGGATTTCAGCATAGCCACTGGAGAAAAGGTTTCGTCATAGTCCAAACCAGGTCTTTGACGAAAACCCTTTGCAACAAGTCTAGCTTTATAGGTCTCAACCTGTCCATCTACACCAATCTTCCTTTTGAAGATCCACTTGCATCCTACGGGTTTTACCCCGTCTGGAGCAATGTCCAACGTCCATACTTTGTTGGTGTACATGGACTCCATTTCGGTCCGCATTGCATCCAGCCATTTTACTGAGTCAACGCTCTGAACGGCCTGCTGGAAGCTAGTAGGCTCATCATAATCTATGATGCAATCCTCTCTATCCCCGTCTATGAGAAAACCGTAGTATCTCTCGGGCGGATGAGACTGCCTACTACTCCTGCGGAGCGGCGTAGGAATGTCCTGTTCTTTTGAACCCTCTGGCTCCACTAAGCTTTCAGTAATAGTCTGTGGTTCTGTAATTTCTTCCAGTTCTATTATGCTCCCACTTATCTGGGTTTCCAAAAACTCAGTTTCCAAGAAGCGGGCATGCTGAGAAACAAAAACCTTTTGTTCCTCAGCGGAATAGAAAAGATACCCCCTGGAGTTCTTTGGGTATCCCACGAACTTACACTGTACTGAACGTGCCTCGAGCTTGTCCACATGCTGCTTTTTTACAAAAGCTGGACATCCCCATACCTTAAGATACTTAAGACAGGGTTTCTTCCCAGTCCACATCTGATATGGGGTGGTAGGCACAGTCTTGGTGGGAGCCTTGTTCAATAGTTACGCAGCTGCTTCTAGTGCATATCCCCAGGATGATCGTGGTAACTCAGCGTTACTCATCATGGACCGAACCATATCTAATAGGGTTCGGTTCCGTCTCTCCGATACACCGTTATGTTGCGGAGTGTATGGGGGAGTAAGCTGAGAGAGAATTCCGTTCTCTTTTAAATAATTCAGGAACTCGGCACTTAAGTATTCTCCACCTCGATCCGATCTTAGAATCTTGATACTTTTGCCAGTTTGTTTTTCTACTTCATTCTTATATTCCTGGAATTTTCCAAAGGCTTCGGACTTATGTTTCATTAAGAAGACATAACCGTACCTTGAAAAGTCATCCGTAAAAGTAATGAAGTAAGAATAACCGCTTCGCGCATGTGTAGACATTGGACCGCACACGTCGCTGTGTACGAGTCCCAAGAGCTCGCTCGCTCTTACTCCGTGTCCAGTAAACGGAGTCTTTGTCATCTTTCCTTTGAGACAGGATTGACAAGTGGCATACGATTGATATTCGAACGGATTCAAATATCCTTCTGTATGTAACTTAGTCAACCTTCTCTCATTGATGTGACCCAGTCTACAATGCCATAAGAAAGTCCGATTTATTTCCGGAGACTTTCTTTTGTGTGTATTCTGGACATTGAAAATCTGTGGTTGGTTTAATGCGTATATACCATTGCTCAATGTACCTGACCCAATCAAAACTTGATTAAGGTGAATGTTTACAACATTGCTTACAAACGCAAATTCATAACCTTCTTTAGAAACCAAAGATACAGAAATGATATTACAAGTTGCGTTGGGTACAAAAAAGCAATTACGTAAAACCAAAACATGTCCATCTGACATTCCCAGGTGATAGTCCCCCACGGCTTTAGCATCCATGCTAGCTCCGTTCGCAACTCTGAGGGTCATGTCACCTGCCTTCAAAACCCTACGGTTTCTCAACGCCTGCAAAGAATTACAGATATGAGATCCTGATCCGGTATCCAATACCCAGGAAGTGGAGTTTATTGAAAGACAGTTTTCAATAACATACACACCTGAAGCTGAAGCTGCAACCTGCTTCAATTCCTGTGTTCTGGCCTTCCAGGCCCTGCAATCATTCTTCCAGTGTCCTTTCTTATGACAATAGAAGTATTCTTCCTTATCCACAAGCTTCCCCGCTTTCTTTGTTGCTTTAGCTTTTCCCTTCGTATCCACTTTACTAACACCGCCCCTTGGTTTGGCGGGTGCTTTCTTCTTCTTTCCCTTGGCTTTCGCCTTGGACTTAGAAGAAGATGATCCTCCTACAAACAAAGTGGATGTTTCCCTACCTTTCTGTAGGGTGCCCTCTGCGCTCCTCAGCATGTTGAGGAGCTCTGAAAGTTCAACTTCCTTTTCTTGTAAGTTGAAGTTCAGTATAAACTGGGCGTAAGTGGAAGGAAGGGACTGGAGAACTAAGTCCGTATAGAGCTCACTCTCCAATGTGGTTCCTAGGTCCGCGAGCTCCTCAATGTAGCCGATCATCTTAAGCACGTGCTCTGCTACTGATGATCCGACGGCCATCCTTGCCGAAAATAACTTTTTCGACGCTTCGTATCTTGCGATACGAGACTGCTCTCCATACAGTTCTTTTGTATGAAGAAATATGGATTTCAGGTCCATATTCTCGTGCCTCCTCTGATGTTCATTGTCCATAGAGGCAAGCACGAGGCACTTGGCCTTCGCGCTATCAATCTCCCAAGTCTTACGGATTTCCTTATCCGCGATGCTGGAAGTGGGACCAGGGACAGGGGGAGCTTTGGTGGTAAGAAGATACCCCAGCTTGTCGTAAGTGATTGCCATTTTGACATTCCTGAGCCAATCTTTATAGTTTGGCCCTGTCAGTATGTTTTTTTCTAGGAGTAACTTAAGTCCAGTCATGTCGATTGGTCGCTGCAATTAGGAGAGAGAAGAAGAAACACTCAGCATGATGCTCTTACAAGTTTAGAGTGGTTTTTAGTTTGTCTAAACAGGATGGCTCCCACTGTTTCTCGAATCCCTCCTCAAACCATAAAGGAAGAATTAGTCAGGATCAATCCCACCGCACAATACTTGCTTAACCGTTCAGCCAGGCCAGTGTCGGTACTTCGAGGGAGGTTTTCCAACGCTTTCGCGAAGTTCCTTAATTAAATACCTCTTTTCCCTGGGGGCGTAGCCCCGCTAACACCTTTCTAGACACCTACTTGGTTTATAGCATTGATCGTTAAGTGAGAAATTTCCCGAGGAGTAGCATATACTCACAGTAGGATCGGGATCCAAATATCATCACGTGACGAAACTGAAGGAATCCTACCAGAATCATCACACTCCAAATGGTATGCAAATCTAGCAAGTTTCAGTACTTATGAAACTCCCGATGTGGATTTTTGCCCCATGCTCTTATGACCTTGACGAAGGTCAACAAATCATAAGTCACATGTCAAGTTCTGCCCGTCATTATCCAGGTTAATTTGAACCCACCCGTATATACCCTTGATGAAGGTCAACAAGGTAATGCGGATGTCCCAAACCAACGCATCTATCTATGCTACATATGAATACCCAACAGCTACCAATCACTATGCCTTGACGAAGGTCAACAAACACAGCTTGAATACTATTGAATATTCATACGAAACGATGGAGGGCTACGAATGGTTTTGGCGAAACCGTGAACGTAGTGAACTTGATATAGTCGATGGAACGAGATAGCTTTTAAAAGGAGTGGCTTAAGCTCCGCATTTAAAAGTTGGTTTTGAAAAGAACCGAGTGGTTTTTCGAAAGTGTTCCAACGACTTTTACTTGGTTTATTATCTTGCATTAGTTCTTTTAATGCGTGATATTCTTGCATTAGTTCTTTTAATGCGTCCCATCATTTAATCCTACCATTGCAGAAAACAACCAAAATATGACGTACGCTTATGCCATTCGCATTCACCACGGGGCCCCGTCATTACCCATTAGGTTACTAAACTAACGACATAGCGGGGGCTGGGCTAGCACGGCTGTAAAACATAAGCAACGCCTAAATAATATCATATATAGATATATTGCAATGATAGCCATTTCAGATCACAGATGAATACATTGGCTATACTAGGAATCTGTAATTCGTACGAGCCCGTAACGAAAAACAGATTACACGGTCGCGGTGAATAGCCAAAACCCCACCCAAGACCCCTACGGGTGCGGCAAACTATCCGCCAAGTACCCGAAGCGAAGCAACCTCCCTCATCTCCGTGAGTAAGCCACTCGGCACTTCGGCATACCCGGTAGTTTGTGCACCCCCTCCATGGGTCTATCCTAGGAGCAAAAACAGTAAAAAGAAATTATACAATGACGGCTACAACCCCGACCCGGTTGTGCGGCCATACAAATAATTATTACATCAATTTACAAATTTACATGAATTGAAAAGAAAAGAAAAACTCTTATCTCACAACCCCCCGGCTATTCACCCGCGACAATCCAACATATTCATATACACATTCCAGCAACATTACAGATCACAGATTTGTATAACCCCCACTAATCGACATATAGCGATTAGCAGACGGTCAATACAAATATCACATTACAGAAAAACCCGTCAGCTAAAGTCTTTTAGAAGTTCGATCAAAAATACGGATTTATAGGACCCCAAAAATAAAATTTTCGTTCTGGAAAATCTGGGATGAAAATATATATTCCAAAAATCCCAAAACAGCCCCAGAAATACACTGCACCAAAGATGGACCTCGGCCGAGTCAACTCGGCCGCGGAACCGCGGCGGGAGCGTGCTCCCGCCGCGTTTCCGCGGCGCTTTGACTCGATCGTTGGACCAAATTTGGTGGTTATTCTAACAAAAGCCTGAGCCGATTTTTAAGATGAAAATTATCAACTTTTGAACAGAATAAAAATAGGCAGAAACTTGACAATTTTGGGTTCGTTTTGCGACTTTTCTTTGATCGATCTTCTAGCTACTTTGCTAACATGTTAGATAGAGTTTACCTAGGCTTTGATACCACTGTAAGTCCATGCTACCTCTCCCGGTACTTTCGGGCATGCGGAATTTGATGAAAAACGATTTTCTTAGAGGTGGTAACATGGACTTAAAACCCGGATCTTTGTTAAACATCTAACTAACAACCTAACTAGGAGTCGTTAACTACTCGGTTAGGGGGTTTATACCTTTCTTGTCTTGAACTCCTTCGTCTTCAAACCTCGATGGTGTTCCGGATCGGCTTCTTCCCGTCGTCTCCTTACGCCGAAGATAGATCCACCTGAAAGCTTCAACCTTTGGCTCCTTCTTCGATCTTTGAAGAAACTAGTTCACTCGGTTTGCTAAACCTTGTGAACTAGAGTGAGTAGAGAAGAGTTTGTATGGGATTTTATCTATGGTTCTTGATTCTCAACTCATGAAACAAGTGAACCATATAACAAGTGAGGGAGAGCAAGAGGAGGAGATAAGAGCTCAAGAACAAGAGAGAGAATGAGCATGAAAGAATGAGAGAAAACTTTTCTCATTTGGCTCTCATAATCCATAACCATCATAACACATCATAACAATCAAGTATTATGTGATGGTTTAAGCAACCATAGCCATATCATTTCATGCACTCATTTTGTACAAAAGAGCAAGCAAGCAAAAGTCTTTGCCATGAAATGATAGCTATGGTTATCATGATGGTCAACTAGTCAAGCCTAGTCAACCGGTCAACAAAGTCAACAAGTCAACAAAGTCAAAAAGTCAACAAAGTCAACCCCTCAACAACCATGTCACCATAATACTTAATTAATATAATTGTTAATCACATATCATATTCTCATTAGGGTTGAGCAAAAAGTCAATAGTCAACGGTCAACTGTCAACAACCCTAATGAGAATCCTCTGCCTCTGTCTCTCCGTCAACTATGCATATACACCCGCATCCGCGTTACGAGGAACACGAATGCATACTGGATAAATCCAATCCCAAAAGGTACACTAGGATCTGGCTTAAACCAAAGCCCGCTAGTGTAAACTGTCCGGACACTGTACGTGCACAAGTGCACAGATGTGACCGAACCCTGTCGCAAAACCATGCGACCTGTCGCAAAACCATGCGACCTCTACTCTTTTGCCTAAAGGCGAATAGCTTTCTATGTGGGACTCTAAAGACTCGACACTACGCTGGCAGTGGGTTTAACCACAGACCGCAAGCGGCACTAGCTGTGCGTAACGGTCCCCAGGTAGATGCCGACAAGAAGACTGACGAGGTGAAACCCATCTGAACTCCTACTGAGCCTGAATGTGACATTCTCCGTACAGTCCGGTCTGTTCGTCTGATACATCGCATGGCGGGCCTAGGGGGCGGTAAACGTCAGTCCCCAATAGCGGTACAAGTCGTGTCGGAGTGAAGCCCAAAACACCCTGAGATAACACTGGAAGCCTACCAGTATATCTCGTTTGCCCTGGCCAGGGACTACTCGTGTAATGGCTCTCCTAGACACAGCGCGATGTCAACCCCCAATACCGGGAGAGACGAATCCTGTCTAACCGTCACTGCCTCCAAGTGCTTCGGGACTGCACCCAACTACTACCTGTTTGCACGGCTCCTTTGAGTCGTGATAGGGTAGTAATCAAAGTGCAGTGGGAACACACTCGAGGCGAAGTGACAGTGTCAAGTCAGCGGACTAAGCTGTACTCATGTCACCTGGGAACTGATAACTGACGATAGGCATAATACCAACTAGTCAGTTCCCGACGTGTCCTGTCCAGTATACCCGTAAACTAACGAGCACCCGCATACTATCTCAAGTACGACGCACTGACGGCTGTGGGACAGACCGTCTCCCACACTGGGATGAGAAGCGCATGCGCTAGTCTACTCCGGAGTATCGATGCCCTGTCTCGATAGTCCTGCGACTAGGGACCTGCATAAGGATGTGCTTATAGATTACCCAGCCCTACTGGTGTGACTGCCATCACATCGCTGGTAATCAAGCAAAGATCCTAAGGGCTCCACTAATATGTATAGGTGATATAAAAAAATAAACACATGTACACATTGAAGTAGAAACAAACCAAGTAGCATACTACTATTTTGAGCAAGATTGTGTATACAAGGTGAATATCCCAAGCTTCCATTAAGTAATATACAAACTAGTATGATACAGTAATGACCTCTAGGGCATATACACTAACAGTCTAGCACACCAAGTGACCTAGTTGCCTCAAGTTAGAGGTAAAGCTAAAAGTCGTATCTCTCGAGTGGATCGTCTACGATTTGGAGAAGACGACGAGGAGGTGCATTCCGTTCTCAATTCAAGGAGGTCGCGACTTGGAGAAGGATAGCGAGGAGGTGAAGGACAGCGAGAACTTGAGGTATAACACGCACACATAGTAGTTAAACCTCTTTTCTATATTGTTAGTTAGGGTTTAGTCTCGATCCTGTAGTTTAGTCGATGTAACAAAGCTAATAAAAATCGTTTTTTGCAAACTCTGCCTCCCCGCGAACATGTAGGGTGCGTGGCATCGACTTACAGTGATATCAGAGCCAACTAAACCATAGCTAATAAATTAAATGACAACTAAAACTACGAAGCCGAAATAACCTGTAAACATCGAAACTTAGATCCTAGTTTTGTTTAATTTTTACGAGGCTCTAAAAAATTTTTTAGCAACTGCAGAGTACTCCTTCACTTGTAAAGTGAACATAGACCAAATACGAGACATTTCCCTGCAAAATGGACCGGCCACATGTCCCAAAAATCCGGGATCCTCGGTTTGACAGTGGGAAAATGCTTCGTGTTTTGAACTGTGCATTTGTCACTAGGATCTAGGGTTTCAGGAGTTGTTTATTTTTGCCAATTTTGCATATACTGTCAATTCTTCACTGTGGCAATACAGGGTGTTTCGAAGTCATAATTTTAATGTTGTTTAATGTTTCTGTGTTTGATAAATGTGTTCGTAAACTTCCGCTAATTGCTATATGTCGGTTAGTTGGGGGTTGCACATTTCTGTGATGTTTGTTTGTGTATATGGACTTATCGGATTGTCGTGAATGAATAGCCGGGGATGTGAGGTGTTATATTCTTTCATTCAAATGTAAATTGTAAATTGTTGTAATATTTTTTCGCGGGGCACATCCGGGTTGAGGTTGTAGCCACCGCTGTATTATTTCATTTACTGTTTATTGCTCCTAGGATAGACCCAAGGTGGGGTGCACAAACTACCGGGTACTTTAAAGTGCCGAGTGGCCTACTCACGTTGTTGATGGAGGTTGCTTCGCTTCGGGTATTTGGCGGGTAGTTTGCCGCACCCGTAGGGGTCTAGGGTGGGGTTTGGCTATTCATCGCGACCGTAGAATCCGTCTTTCGTTGCAGGCTTAAACGAAACGCAGAATTCCTAATATATCCAATGTGTTCATATGTGATCTGGAATGTCTATTATTTCCTCTGACGAATGGATATTATATATATATATATATATATATATATATATATATATATATTATATAATAGACGCTGCTTATGTTTTGCATCCGTGCTAGTCCAGCCCCCGTTAGTTAAGTAACCTAACGGGTGATGATGGGGCCCTGTGGCGAATGCGGATGGCATATACGTACATTGTATTTTCGTTCTTTTTGTGGTGTGATAGGATTAACTGATGGGACAGCATTAATTTTGATTAATGGAACATAAGATAACCTAAAAGATATTGTTGGAACAAATTTCGAAAAACTATAGCTATATTCTTTCGCTTTGCATAGTGGTATTCGATCATGAATATCCAGCACCTCATTCCAGGAGGCAAGAGCCGAGATCCCTTCGCGGGGAGTGACCTCTTGAGCAGAATTCTATACTGTAGATTACTCGGTTTTTTCAAAACCATAAGTTTTCAAAAGGCGAAGCTTAAACCACTCCTTTTTCAAAACTACTTAGGTTCCTTCAACGATATCAAGTTCATTATGTTAACGGGGTTTTTGCCAAAAACCCAGCCGTTGCCCTACGTCATTTTAGATAATTAGTACTTAGTATTCCTATTGCGTTTGTTGATTATTCGTCAAGGCACAGTGAACGGTAGCTGAGTAATGATTATATGTTGCATAGATAGATGCGAATGGTTAGGACAGTCGCATGATTTTGTTGATTATTCGTCAAGGATCATGTGGGTGGGTCTAATGCAATCTTGGATAACGACGGGTTGAACTTGACTAGGACCTTTTTGTAAGTCCATGGCACGCACCCCACGAACTTGCGGGGAGGTGGAATATATAAAAAAACGATTATCAAAGCTTCCTAACACGGACTTGAGCGCATGAATCATTTCTAAACCGTTACTAGCAAACTACGAAAGGTTTAACTACTCGGATTCGAAGTTATACCTCATTTTACTTGTCCTTCGGGTCTTCATCGCGGTCCTCCACTTCTCGTAGGCTCCTTGGAACATCGGCACCTCAACGGCCTCCTCGAGTCAAAGACGATCCACCCGAGAGCTCCTACGCCAAGCTTTATCTCTAACTTGAGATAACTAGGTTGCTCAAAGTGCTAATCTAAGCTACCTAGGGGATATAGAGTGAGGTTATGGATGTATTAGTCTAGCTAACCCTTGATCTCAACACATGAGAGGTTAGGGTTAGGGTTTCAAGAATGAGAGAGCTTGAGGAGAGAGAAGGTGATGATAAGAATGATATTGAAAAATGAACTCCTTTGAATATATCAACCATAACAATTTATCAAATAAATAATATACATGATTAATCATCATGGTTGATGCATTCACCTTGTGTGATTCATCTCATAAGTCATTAGCTCAATATATGAAGCATTAACTCCATGGATGAATCACACAAATGAGTCATTAAGCAATAAATGCTTATGCCACCTTAACCCCCAAGTCACCATGCTTCTAGAAGCTTCCCGGAAAATTACGAGAACGCCCCTCCAATCCGTGAAAACACGAAAAAACTTTAGACTGTATAAATCCAATAACCTGATACTAGAATCTGGCTTAAACCAAAGTCGGCTAGTAAAAACTGTCGGAACGCCGTACGTGCGTTTAAACACGTATGCGTCCGAACCCTTATCGTAAAACCATACGACCTCTATATCGTTTCGCCTGGAGCAGGGAAACCCTCTGTGTGGGACTCTAAAGACTCGACAATACGCTGGCAGTGGGTTTAACCATAGACCGCAAGCGGCACTAGCTGTACGTAACGGTCTCCAGGTAGATGTCGATAAGAAGGCCGATGAGGAAAACCATTCGAACTCCTACTGAGCCTGATGTGACAATCTCCGTACAGTCCGGTCTGTTCGTCTAGGACTATCGCATATCGAGTCTAGGGGGCGGCAAGCGTCAGTCCCCTAATAGCGGTATAAGTCGTGTCAGAGCGTAGCCCATTACACCCTGAGAAACTACCGGAACCTACCAGTAAATCTCGCTTGCCCTTGTTAGGGACTTTGCGTAATGGCTCCCTGACACAGCGCGATATCAACTCTCAATACCGGGAGAGACGAATCCTATCTAACCGCCGCTGCCTCCAAGTGCTCGGGACTGCACCCAACTGCTACCTGTTTGCACGACTCCTTTGAGCCGTGGTAGGGTAGTAATCTAAGAACGGTGGGACACACTCGAGGCGAAGTAGCAGTGTCAAGTCTGCGGACTATGCTGTACTCATGTCACCTGGGAACTGTTAACTGACGATGGGTATAATACCAACCAATCAGTTCCCCTGCGAGTCCTGTCCGGTGTACCCGTAACCTAACGAGCACCTGTATACTATCTCCAGTACGACGTACTGATGGCTGTGGGACAGACCATCTCCCCAACTGGGATGAGAAGCGTACACACTTAGTCTACTCCGGAATATCGATGCCCTATCTCGATAATCCAACGACCAGGGACCTGTATAGGATGTTGCTTACAGACTACCCAGCCCCCACTAGTGTGACTGCCATCACAATGCCGGTAATCAAGCAAAGATCCTATGGGCTCTACTAATATGTATAAGTGATACGTTACAAGAAACATATGCATATATTAAAGTAGGCACAAACCAAGTAGCATGCTACCATTTTTAGCAAGACTGTATATACAACTGTGAATATCCCAAGCTTCCATTAAGTAATATACATGCTAGTATGATACAATAATGGCCCCTGGGGCATATACACTAACAATCTCCCACTTGCACTAGGGCCATGAGCTGGCATATCGTAGACCTATTATCTCGAATAGCTTCTCGAACTGCGTCTGAGGAAGGGCCTTTATGAATGGATCAGCAATGTTATTCTCCGTCTCTACTCTTTTCACCTCGATCTCCCGGCGATCTACGATCTTCCTGATCAGGTGATACCGCTTTAAGATGTGTCTGGACTTCTGATAGGACCTGGGTTCCTTCGCTAAAGCTATAGCGCCATTGTTGTCATAATACAGAGGTATTGGATCAACACTGGTAGGGACCACCTGAAGTTCTGTGAGGAACTTCTTCATCCAGACTGCTTTTTTTGCGGCATCGCAAGCAGCTATGTACTCCGCTTCCATTGTTGAGTCAGCAACGGTCTCCTGCTTGGAACTCTTCCAACAGACCGCCCCTCCATTGAGGGTAAAGACATAACCCGACATGGATTTGGAGTCATCTTTGTCACTCTGGAAGCCGGAGTCGGCAAAGGCCTCCATCTGGAGGTCCTTTCCGCCATATACCAAGAACATCTCCTTAGTCCTTCTCAGGTACTTGAGAATGTTCTTTACGGCTATCCAGTGCTTCTCCCCTGGGTTTTCTTGATACCTGCTTACTACGCTCAATGCGTATGCTACATCTGGTCTGGTACATAACATCGCATACATTATAGAGCCTACCACAGAAGCGTAGGGTATAATCGACATGCGATCCCTTTCCAAATCAGTCTTGTGAGACATCTCTTTGGAGAGGGTGATTCCGTGACAAGCCGGTAGGTTACCGCGCTTAGAATCATCCATTCTCTTCACTATGGTGTTTATGTACCTGGACTGCGAAAGTCCCAACATCCTCTTTGATCTATCACGATAGATCCGGATCCCCGGAATGTAGGTGGCATCACCCAGGTCTTTCATGGAGAATTTATGTGATAAGAATCTTTTGACTAACTGTAACATAGGAATATCATTTCCTATTAGGAGAATGTCATCCACGTACAAGACGAGGAATACTACAGCTCTCCCTACAATCTTACTGTATATGCAAGGTTCATCTGGATTTTTGATAAAGTCGAATTCTTTGACAGCATCATCAAAACAGATGTTCCAACTCCGCGATGCCTGCTTTAGTCCATAAATGGACTTAAGCAGCTTGCATACTTTACCGCTGCTCCCACTCTGAATGAATCCTTCTGGCTGATCCATATAGACGCTCTCTTCCAAATTTCCATTTAGAAAAGCCGTCTTTACGTCCATCTGCCAGATCTCATAATCGTGGAAGGCAGCAATAGCAAGAAGGACCCTAATGGATTTTAGCATAGCTACTGGAGAAAAGGTTTCGTCATAGTCCAAACCAGGTCTTTAACGGAAACCTTTTGCAACAAGTCTAGCCTTAAAGGTTTCAACCTGTCCATCTACACCAATCTTCTTTCTGAAGATTCATTTGCATCCTACGGGTTTTACCCCATCTGGAGCAATGTCCAAAGTCCATACTTTGTTAGTGTACATGGACTCCATTTCGGTCCGCATTGCATCTAGCCATTTTACTGAGTCGCCGCTCTGAATGGCTTGCTGGAAGCTAGTAGGCTCATCATAGTCAATAGTGCAATCCTCTCTATCCCCGTCTATGAGAAAACCGTAGTATCTCTCAGGCGGATGAGACTGCCTACTACTCCTGCGGAGTGGCGTTGGGATGTCCCTTTCTTCTGAAATCTCTTGTTCTACCATACTTTCAGTAGTAGTTTGTGGTTCTGGAATTTCTTCCAGTTCTATTTCGCTCCCATTCTTCTGATTTCCTAAAAATTCAGCTTCTAAGAAATGGGCATGACGAGAAACAAAAACCTTTTGTTCTTCTGCGTAATAGATATAATATCCCTTGGAGTGCTTTGGATATCCCACAAACTTACACTGCACGGAGCGTGCCTCGAGCTTGTCCGCATGCTGCCTTTTTACAAAAGCTGGACATCCCCATGTCTTAAAATGTTTTACACAGGGTTTCTTCCCACTCCACATCTGATATGGTGTGGTAGGCACAGTTTTGGTAGGAACCTGGTTCAAAAAATATGCAGCTGATTCTAGTGCATATCCCCAGAATGATAGTGGTAACTCAGCCTTACTCATCATGGAACGAACCATATCCAATAGGGTTCGATTCCTCCTTTCTGATACACTGCTATGTTGTGGCGTGTATGGAGGAGTAAGCTGACAGAGAATTCCATTCTCTTTTAAGTAACCCAGGAATTCGGCACTTAAGTATTCACCACCTCGATCAGATCTCAGTGTCTTTATACTCTTGCCTGTTTGTTTTTCCACTTCATTCTTGTATTCTTAGAATTTCTCAAAAGCCTCGGATTTATGCTTCATTAAGAAGACATATCCATACCTAGAGAAATCATCCGTAAAAGTAATGAAGTAAGAATAACCACCTCGCGCATGTGTAGACATTGGATCGTACACGTCACTGTGTACGAGCCCCAAGAGCTCGCTTGCTCTTACTCCGTGTCCAGTGAATGGAGTCTTTGTCATATTTCCTTTGAGACAAGATTCACAGGTAGCATAAGATTGATATTCGAACGGATTCAAATATCCTTCTCTATGTAACTTAGTCAACCTTCTCTCATTGATGTGACCTAGTCTACAATGCCATAAGAAAGCCTGATTTATTTCTGGAGACTTTTTTTAAGTGTGTTCTGGATATTGAAAACCTGAGCTTGACTTAATACATATATACCGTTATCTAATGTACCGGACCCAATCATAACTTGATTTAGGTGGATGTTAACTATATCGCTTACGAATGTAAAATCATCTCTCGAAAGTGAGGACACTGATATGATATTACATGTCATACTAGGTACATACAAACAGTTACGTAGAATCAATATATGCCCACTTTTCAAACCTAGGTGATATTCTCCCACGGATTCAGCGTCCACGCTCATTCCGTTTGCAACTCTGAGAGACCAATCACCTACCTTTATAACTCTACGGTTTCTCAAAGCATGTATTGAATTACAGATATGAGATCCTGCTCCGGTATCTAGTACCCAGGAAGTAGAGTTAATCGACAAACAGTTCTCAATAACAAATACACTTGAGGCTGAAGCCACAACATGCTTCGAATCCTGGCTACTGGCGTTGCTAGACTTGCAATCATTCTACCAATGTTCATTCCTGTAACAATAGGAACGTCCCCCTTTTACTATATCTAGTCCCGAAACTTTTGTCGTTCTCTTTCCTTCTGCTTCCCTGGTTTCCTTTAGGGTAGGAGGCAAAGACTGTAGAATCAAGTCAGTATCTGACTCGTTTCCCAACGCGGTCTCCAGGTCCTGGAGCTCATCAATACAACTAGTCATTGTAAGGACGTTGTCCCCTACAGATGACCCGTTAGCCAACCTCGCTTGAATTAATTCGTTCGAGGTCTCATATCTTGCGATATAAGATTGCTCTCCATATAAATCTTTGTTATGGAGAAAGATGGAAACTAAGTCCATCTTCTCGTGCTGCTTCTGGTATACACCATCAACTGAAGCTAACACGAGGCACTTAGCTTTCGCTTTATCTTTTTCCCTTGTCTGACGGATATCCATATCCACGACAGTGGAAACTGGACCTGGGGCGGTGGGATCTTGAGTAGTAATAGGGTGGTCCAGCTTGTCATAGGCAATGGACATCTGGACAGACCTTTGCCAGTTATATAAGTAAGATTCAGTCAATTTATTATCTAGATGTAACCTAGTCGTGGTCACAAGGTCGCTGCAATTAAGATAGAGAGAAGAAAATACTATTAGCATGATGCTTTTGCAAGTTTAGAGTGGTTTAATTTATCTAAACAGGATGGCTCCCACTATTTCTCGAATCCCTCCTCAAACCATAAAAGAAGAATTAGCCAGGATTATTCTCACCGTACAATTCTTGCTTAACCGTTCAGCCAGGTCAGTGTCGATACTTCAAGGGAGGTTTTCCAATGCTTTCGCGAAGTTCCTTAATTAAATAACCTCTTTTCTCTGGGGGCGTAGCCCCGCTGACACCTTTCTAGGCACCTACTTGGTTTATAGCATTGATCGTTAAGTGACGAAACTCCTGATAAGTAGCTTGTACTCACAGTAGGATCAGGATCCAAAATATCATCGTATGATAATGTTGAAGGAATCCTACCAACATTCATCAAACTCCAAAATGGTATGCATCTCTCTGCAAATTTCAGTTTCTTTAGAAATTCCCGATGTGGATTTTTGCCCCATGCTCTTATGACCTTGACTAAGGGCCAACAAATCATAAGTCATATGTCAAGTTCTACCCGTCATTGTCCAGATTAATTTGAACCCACCCGTAAATACTCTTGACTAAGGGCCAACAAAGTAATACGACTGTCCCAAACCAACGCATCTATCTATGCAATAAATGAATACCCCAGCAGCTACCAAATACTATGCCTTGACTAAGGGCCAACAAACATAACTTGAATACTACTGACCATCCATTAGAAATGACGGAGGGCTACGAATGGTTTTGGCAAAACCGTGAACGTAGTGAACTTGATATAATCGAAGGAACCTGATACTTTTTAAAAGGAGTGGTTAAACCTCCGTAATTAAAAAATTCTGCTCTTTTAAAATAACCGAATGGTTTCTTTTAAATTTGTTCCAACGATTAAACTTTGGTTTATTTTCTTTGCA
This sequence comes from Agapanthus africanus, assembly GCA_030015575.1. Lineage (NCBI taxonomy): Eukaryota > Viridiplantae > Streptophyta > Magnoliopsida > Asparagales > Amaryllidaceae > Agapanthus > Agapanthus africanus. Next base: position 541,306,829 of record CM057348.1, read on the forward strand.
TTATAATAATGCGTCCCATCATTAAACCAATCATTGCAGAAAACAATGAAAATACCACGTCCTCTTATGCCATCCGCATTCGCCATGGGGTCCCGTCATCACCCGTTAGGTTACTTAACTAACGACAGAGCGGGGGCTGGGCTAGCACGGGTGTAAAACATAAGTGACGTCTAATAGCTTTCATATATAGATATTGTACATTCGTCAGACGCAATAATAAGCATTCCAGATCACAGATGAACTTTATTGGATATACTAGCAATCCGCATTTGCTTTGAGCCTGCAATAAAAGACGGATTACACAGTTGTGATGAATAGCCATTACCCCACCCTAGACCCATACGGGTACGGCAAACTACCCGCCAAGTATCCGAAGTGAAGCGGTCTCCCTCAACAAAGTGAGTAGGCCACTAAACACTTCAAAGTACCCGGTAGTTTGTGTACCCCACCTTGGGTCTATCCTAGGAGCAAAAACAGTAAAAAGAAATAATACAACGGTGGCTACAACCGCAATCTGGATGCGCCCCGCAAAAGAATATTACATCATATTACATTTACATCGAATGAATGAATATAAAACCCATCTCAAACCCCGGCTAATCATCACAACACTCCAATCAAATCCATATACACATATAGTAAACATTACAGAAATATGCAACCCCCTGCCAACCGACATACTAGCAGTTAGGGGAGGTTTACGAACACATTAAACATTACAGATAAAAACCCAATTAGCAAATAACTTAGAACATCGATCGAGAACCTTTATCCGTGTCTACCCCAAAAGCAAACCTGCACTGAAGTACCCTGGGTAGAAACAGAACATACTGGAAAACAATACACCAAAATATATGAATAACAGAGCAAATCCGAGTCAACTCGGTGTTGACTCGGCGGCGGATCCGCGGCCAAAAGCACCTTCTTGCCGCGGATCCGCGGCCGTCATGCCGAGTTAGGGGCTCGTATTTTCCCAGTATTCTTATATTTCCCTGCTGTGAATTTTAAGGCATATCAAATAATTTTTTAGACATGTTTAAAATTAACAGAAACTGTTAGGGGGTTAGGGTTTTGTTTTCGTGTATTCCGTCGATCGAACTTCTAATTAGTTGCTAACAAGCCAGTAATGGTTTAGTTGGCTCTGATACCACTGTAAGTCCAAGTCACGCACCCCACGAACTTGCGGGGAGGCGGAATATATGAAAAACGATTATCAAAGCTTCGTAACACGGACTTGAGCGCATGAACCGTTTCTAAACCGTTACTAGCAAACTACGAAAGGTTTAACTGCTCGGATTCGAAGTTATACCTCACGTTACTTTTCCTTCGGGTCTTCATCGCGGTCCTCCACTTCTCGTAGGCTCCTTGGAACATCGGCACCTCAACGGCCTCCTCGAGTCAAAGACGATCCACCCGAGAGCTCCTATGCTAAGCTTTATCTCTAACTTGAGATAATTAGGTTGCTCAAAGTGCTAATCTAAGCTACCTAGGGGATATATAGTGAGGTTATGGATGTATTAGTCTAGCTAACCCTTGATCTCAACACATGAGAGGTTAGGGTTAGGGTTTCAAGAATGAGAGAGCTTGAGGAGAGAGAAGGTGATGATAAGAATGATATTGAAAAATGAACTCCTTTGAATATATCAACCATAACAATTTATCAAATAAATAATATACATGGTTAATCATCATGGTTGATGCATTCACCTTGTGTGATTCATCTCATGAGTCATTAGCTCAATAAATGAAGCATTAACTCCATGGATGAATAACACAAATGAGTCATTAAGCAATAAATGCTTATGCCACCTTAACCCCCAAGTCACCATGCTTCTAGAAGCTTCCCGGAAAATTACGAGAACACCCCTCCAATCCGTGAAAACATGGAAAAACTTTAGACTGTATAAATCCAATAACCTGATACTAGAATCTGGCTTAAACCAAAGCCGGCTAGTAAAAACTGTCCGAACGCCGTACGGGCGTTTAAAAGCGTACGCTTCCGAACCCTTGTCGTAAAACCATACGACCTCTATATCGTTTCGCCTGGAGCAGGGAAACCCTCTGTGTGGGACTCTAAAAACTCGACACTACGCTGGCAGTGGGTTTAACCACAGACCGCAAGCGGCACTAGCTGTACATAATGGTCCCCAGGTAGATGTCGATAAGAAGGTCGATAAGGAAAACCATCCGAACTCCTACTGAGCCTGATGTGACAATCTCCGTACAGTCCGGTCTGTTCGTCTAGGACTATCGTATATCGATCCTAGGGGGCGGCAAGCGTCAGGCCCCTAATAGCGGTATAAGTCGTGTGGGAGAGTAGCCCATTACACCCTGAGAAACTACCGGAACCTACCAGTAAATCTCGCTTGCCCTTGTTAGGGACTTTGCGTAATGGCTCTCTGACACAGCACGATATCAACTCCCAATACCGGGAGAGACGAATCCTATCTAACCGCCACTGCCTCCAAGTGCTCGGGACTGCACCCAACTGCTACCTGTTTGCACAACTCCTTTGAGCCGTGGTAGGGTCGTAATTGTAAGTGCACGGCGGCGCCCCGGCCGTCAATCCGACGCCGGAATGCGGAAACGAAACTTTTCTAGAACTTAGAAACCGGCACCACCGCGCACTATAAAACCCGGATCAGGCCATTAACCTAACTCTAGCAAACAGGAAAAGGAGTAGAGAAGCTATACCAAGCGATCCGTGTCCTTCGGTCTTCGTCTCCACTCCGATCTCCTCGCGGAATCTCCGGTCGTCGCCTCTTCATCGAAACGGGCACCACATCGCCGGGTTCTTTTACGGGCTCCCACCTCTGGACCGAAGCAACTCGGGCACGAAGTTGGCGAGCCGACGTGCCCAAGGGTACTGTAGGTGAAGTGTAGAAACCATTGTCTCAACGGGGTTGTGAAGTTGCCTTAAAGGATGGAGGTGAGAAGAACTTTGGAGAGGGGTTTGGAATTTAGCAAGCAAGCAAATGAGATGAATCAATTTCCCTCATGAAAAAGAACTCTCTCTCTTCCTCTCTATGATATGGCCGGCCCCTCTCTAGAAAAATGGTGGAGGGAAATTATAGGAATAATGCAAGAAAGAATATGTGAAGATAATGATCAAATTATCTCACATCAAAAATCCTAATCAAACCCCATCACCAAAAATGCAAAGGAAGAGACTAAAATAGAATCTCATGATGCATGAACCATCATGATGCCACTATATACAAATAACCCCCTCCACAATGGCTAATTTGCATAATTGCAAATTAGCCCCTCCATCGGAAAAATCCGGCCGTGAAGGAACAAAGGAAAACTGGCCGGAACGGAATGCAAACTGGCAACTTCAGAAAACTGATCCCGTAATAAATTATAGGAAAACCCCGTGACTGTATATACATACCCGCATTTGTATTCCCATTGAATTCAAATGCAAAGAGACAAAATCTACACTGTACAATACTAGGATCCGGCTGAAACCAAAGCCCGCTAGTATTATCCGTCCGATCATGATCCGTGCAATACCACACGTATCTGATCGAACCCTGCCATATCTCCATACGGCCTCTACAGCGTTTCGCCCGAAACTTGAAAAACTGGTCTGTGGGGGACTCTAAAGACTCGTCAACACCTTGGTTGTGGTTTTAACCACTAGCACGTCAGAGGTATTAGCCTATACGTAACGGGCTACCAGGTATTGACCAAAAGGGACGTCGATGAGCAAACTCATCCTGACACCCTACTGAGCCTGTCAGTGACAATATCCGTACAGTCCGGTCCATTCGTCTATGAGCATTGCATGGCGGGCCTAGGGGGTTGGTAAAAGTCAGACCCCCAAAAGCAGTACAAGTCGTGTCGCAGTGTAGCCCAGAACACCCTGAGATACTACTGGAATACCTACCAGCAAATCTCCTGCCTTGGCCAAGGACTTTCATGTACTGGATCCCCTAGACACTGCGTGACCTCACCCCCAATACCGGGAGAGACGAACCCCTGCAGATCCGCTCACTGCCTCCATGTGACTTGGGACTGTACCCAACTAAAACCTGTTTGCACGTCTCCTTTGAGCGTGGTAGGGTAGTAATCAAAGCACAGTGGGAACTCACAAGAGACAAATGACGATCTCAGGTCGATGAACTAACCTGTACACATGTCACCAGGGAACTGCTATCTGACGTCAGGTATAATACCAACTAGCAGGTTCCCGGCGAGTCCTGTCCGGTGTACTCATAACCCAATGAGCACCTGTATACATCTTAGGTGAACCAACTGACACCAGTGGCTTGTGAGACCTGCCACCGCCTCTCGTCGGGGTCTCGACTGTATACACTAGTCTACTCTGGAGTATCGATGCCCTGTCTCGAAACCCCCACGACTAGGGACCTTTTAAGGATGTGCTTATAGACCCCAGCTCCCACGTATATGATCGCCCTCATACTGCTGGTAGTCAAGCAAGAATCCTAGGGGCTCTATCAACGTGCAATAGACCTGTAAGGTCACCTAAAGTAGTACACGATGATAAAGATAAACCAGATAGCATACTATCATCTTGAGTAAGACTGTTCTACCGGCATAGGTCCTCCCTCAATCACTGCAATCACGTACCTGTGATCCAATAATTGACTCTGATGGCACTATATCCAACAATCTCCCACTTGCACTCAAGGCTAATTATTGCGATGTCGCATACTCACAGCCCGTGTGATACCGAACACCCAACTCCTCTACTAATCAGTCTCATAAAGCTAGTTTGCGAAACTATTGCGTTCGAGAAATAGCCTCAGTGAGTAGATCCGCTCTGATGTTTCTTTCTATGTCTCACTTTATCTCAAGTTCGCGGAGAAAGCCATCTCCCGAAATGAGCAATACCTGTCTTAGAATATGTCTGGATATCTAATGGGACCTAGCACATAAATGAACTCCAAATTCAAACTTCTTAGACTGTATCGTCAACTGAACTTAATCAGTATCCTGCGCCATGCCTCCCTCGGTATCCGCTTGGACCTCCTGTCCAAACTACTGCCCCTCGTCAGAGGGAAAACTATAACTCTGACAGCCACTCTGTCATCCAGGTCACCTTGGAAGCCTGGAATGATAACCGTCTCCTAAAGGAGGCTGCCGTTATCAAATCCCTAGAACATCCACTTATGTTCTAAAACTGCTTCCGACTGTTTCTCCAGGATTGGATCAATATCAACTTATTACATCTACTGCAAGAACAACATCTGGTGTGGTACTTGACATCTCATGATTGACTCATTTGCCTAAGCAAGTGATCTGCCAATCATGCACATCCCTCTCTACTTTAGTCTGTAAGACACCTTTAGAGAGGGTGACTCCATCACCTGCAGGTACACTACCGTTCCAGGAGTCATCCATTCTAAAACACCTTTAGAATGCTGTCTAAGGACCCAGATTGGGAAACTACCCAAATCTAGATCTAAAACCATAGATCTAGTAACCAGAATGTCTGATATAATATTCAAGTCCTGTGTGGAGAAACTACTGTGTGACAACCAAAGTTTAACCGATCGTAGTATAGGAATTTCACTTCCTACTCTGTGTATGTCATCCAAATACCAGGACATCACATCCTACTACCTTCTTAACAGATCCATCCCCTAATCTGATGAATTCAAACCTATGACTGTCACGTCAGAAATAGATGATCTATCTCCGCTATATCTGCTTTAGTATATAAATAGACATAAGCCACTTGTCCACTATGCTTCCGCTGCTCCCACTGACCACGACAACCCTCTGGCAGAGTCATATAGACGTACACTTCTAAAGCCAGTTTAGAACGACGCTATACTCATCCTCCCGCCGGGTCTCACAATTTGGAACAACAGCATTGGCAAGTCTGGGTAAACAAGAACCTCCATGTCGCCGTCCTTGAGGCTACTGAAGTACCTCTCGAGCGCCTGAGATTACCCACCATATCTGCGGAGTGGCTAATGGAATGTTAAACCAGATTGAATCTTTAGGTTCTTATCAAATCTTCAGTAATCGTTTGCGGTTCTGGAATCACTTCCAGTTCTACCATACTCCCACTACTGTTTTCTGAAAAAAAAATCCATTTTTATTAAAACTGTGGCGAGTCTAGAACAATATCACTATTGATCTTCCAGATGGTAGAAAGTCAACCCTCGTCATAGCCCGGGTCAACCCACAAACAGCCATTACAGAAACGTGCCTTGAGTTATCCAGAGTCTGGTTTTAAGCATAAGCTGGACAACTCCCCGTACCTTAACATCGTTAAGATATGAACTGTTCTATATCCAATACAGAAACAGAGGCACTGATTTAATTAAACCAGATTCAAATCATGCAGCTGTCTCCAGTGCATGTCAACTAAATGGAGAGAGGCTGATCAGCATTACTCAACTTAGGAGTACTTCCAATTATGAGTAACCTGAAAGAGAAGCAAGTTCTCTTAATCATTACTATCAACTGAATACCACACACAAGTATCTACATCTTTGATCATGTTGAAGAATCCCAATACTTGCAATACCTGGTTCTCCACTTTATCCACATACCTATAACTTCTCAAAACATGGACCCTGTGTTTCTACGAAACAATTGTCTAAGAACTAGAGAAGTTACAAGTAAACCGAATATAGTACGAAGACCATCCCCTTTGTCCTCACGGACACTGGACAACATACAATACTCTGTATAAGTCCCTTGAGTCTAATGACTCATTCACTGTGTGTCGTAGGTTGAAAACTGTACTATGGTTATGAAGAATTACACCGCTGTTCAATGCTCCTTACCTAATCATCCACTGATATAGGTAAATGGCATAGACATAATTTCAAAAAGTTATATCTCACTCTATAAAAATAGACGTACAAATATATCAATTTGAAATTGGTGCATTATAACGGATATTCAAAACCAAATATTTGCCGTCCGGCAAACAACCCAGGCGATTTCCTCAAATATCACCAATTACAATGAATTCCGATATAATGAGAATGATCACCTAATTCCCAATAACTTACTCCCACTCATCATCTGTAAAACCATACAGATGTGAGAATCATACCTGGTAAATACATACCCTGGAGCAAGTATCTAATTGGGAAATTGGTTTTCTTTTAACAGTACACAGTGAAACTGAAACATTGAATGTTTCGTAAGGGTATCCTGGTAATCTTATTAATGCCTCTTCCATTATCCAGATTCACAACTGTAACTGTATATTTCTTTGCCATCTCTCCAAATCCCTTTATATGTCTTTAGTCATTACCTTCTGCACACCCTTTTAGGCCAAATGGTTTTCTTTCTTCCCTACCGTTCGGCACCAGCCTATGGTTTGGAAGAAGACATCCAATAAGCATAATGGGTGTACTGTCCTAATCCTAGGAGCACTCGCAATGCGAGAGAAGGTGAAGATAAAAGACAACCGAATAATCCTTATTCCTATTTCTCCTGAACCAGAATCCATCCCCGAACTGGAACAAGTTCCTTTCGAGTTCGTATATAACCATACGATGGAGTATCCAATAAACTGTGGATCTTCGTAGTGATACGGAGTGTCCTGGAGAAATACAAAGGTGATTTAGGATTGGCAAAGAAATACTTGGTTTGGTCGTGAATATCAGTCGCAGTTTTACTTTGCCCTCCTTCTAATCCCTTTCTTTGTCTTAACTTAACACCTTCTGTACACCGTTTAGGCTAATTGGTTTTCTTCATTCCCTACCGGTCGGCACCTGCCTATGGTTTGGAAGAAGACTATCCAATTTGCGTAATAGGTGTACTGTCCTAATCCAAGGAACACTCGCAACCTGAGAGAAGGTAAAAGGAAAAGACAACTGAATAGTCCTATTCGTTTTCTCCAGAACCGGAAACCATCCTCGAATAAATTCCTTCGAGTTCGTATATAACCATACGATGGTTTTGTCCAATGGAAATGGACGTTCGTAGTAATACGGGGTGTCCTGGAAAAAAGGGTAAAAGTAGGAATGGCAATGAGGTTTGCAACTCAGACAATCCAAAAGCCAGTCTTATAAAAAGGTTCGGTTAATCTTGGTCATTGAGTCATAGTTTAGGGTCGGGTCATGGTCGCTGCCAAAGAGAGAGAGAAAAAAAACACTCAGCGTGCACTCTAACCTAGATCAGAATGGTTATCACTTTATCTAATCTGTAAACCTCCCACTGTACCGTCAAATTCTTCCCCAAACCTGAAAAAAGAATTAGTCGGGATCACTCGAGGAGTAAACCAACTCATCAGTGGGAATCGGGATCCAACTATCATCGCATGATAACGTGACGGAATCCGCTCACGTTATCACACTCCAGAAGGTATGCGCATATCTAGCAAGTTTCAGTTTCTTGAGAAACTCCCGATGTGATTTTTTCCCCATGCTCTTATGACCTTGACTAAGGACAACAAATCATAAGTCACATGTCAAGTTCTACCCGTCATTGTCCAGGTTAATTTGAACCCACCCATACAAGCCCTTGACTAGGGCCAACAAGGCTATACGACTGTCCCAAACCAACGCATCTATCTATGCAACAGAAAGGTAACAAGCAGCTACCATACACTATGCCTTGGCTAAGGCCAACAAACATAGCATGAATACTACGTGCTACCCGTCTGAAATGACGGAGGGCTACGAATGGTTTCTGGCGAAAAACCTTTAACGTAATGAACTTGATATCGTTGAAGGAACCGGATAGCTTTTTTAAAAATATAGTGACGAAAACCTTTGCTAAAGAGGTCACTCCCGGTGAAGGGATCTCGGCTCTTTCCCCGTAGAATGGGCGCATGTAAGTCTGCGGCGGCGCCCCGGCCGTCTAATAGACGCCGATATGCGGAACAAAACTTTTACGACTGGCGCTATCGCGTACTTTATCCCGGATCGTCCATTAAAGCTAAACTAACAAATTGTAAAGAGGGTAGAATTGTTATACCGAATGATCCGAGTCCTTCGGTCTTCAACCATCATCCCACGCTATGTTGCAACTGATCTGAACTTGCTTGATCTCCGTTCTCATTGTCCAGGTGGCACCACATCGACGGATCTTTAAACGGGCTCCCGCCTCTGAACCGAGGCAACTCGATCGTCAAGTTTGCCAAAAGAGACGACCAAGATGAAGTAGAGAATGAGTAGAATACTTTGTCTCGTTACGTCCAAGGTCACGGACGAACGGTTATAGAGGTTGCCATTTGGAATCGGGTGAATGGAAATTGAACTAGGAAATTTCCATACACTTGTATCATAATCTTTTTGCCAATTTGAAATGATTCAAAAAATCACACACCTCCATACAATGAGTGGCCGGCCAAATATATGAGAGGAGGGAGGTGAGGGTAGGAGCATCAAGTGGTGACCATAAGCTTTCAACCTTATCAAGTCATTAAAGAAAGAATGAATCATCAACTAGCATTAAAAGCAAACCTATCACAATTAACCTAGTCATGCTTTATCATTAATGAACCATTAATGACAAAGCCACCTCACTATCCTAGTCACCTCTTCTAGAAGTTTCCACACAAATCCCAAGAAAAGATAAATCCGCATTTAACCGAATGTCAAAATACGGCTGATAGAAAACTGGAAACTGGCAACTTCCAAAAATCATCCCGAAACGAATTTCAGGATAACCCCGTAACGGTATAAACATACCCGCATTTGTATTACGACCGAATACAAATGCAACTGAGACAAAGATATTATATCTACACTGTATAATACTGGGATCCGGCTTAAACCAAAGCCTACCAGTATTATCTGCCCGAAAAATAACACGTGCGAAAACGCACGTGCTTTTTCCGAACCTTGCCATAATACCATACGGCATCTACAACGTTTCGCCCGAACTTGGGAAAGTGTCGGTGGGGGACTCTAATGACTCATCAACACACTGGCACTGGGTATAACCCGTAGCACGTCAGAGGTACAAGCTGTACGTAACGTTTTGCCTATGTATTGATTGGAAGGGAAGCTGACGAGCGAACTTATCTATAAACCCTACTGAGCCTGACAGTGACAATAACCGTACAGTCCGGAACATTCGTCTATGAGTATCGCATATACGGCCTAGGGGGCCAGTAAACGTCAGACCCCCAACAGCGATATAAGTCGTGTCAGAGAGCAGCCCAGAACACCCTGAGATTCTGCTGGTATACCTACCAGTATATCTCGATTACCCTGGCCAGGGATTTCGTGTAGTGGCTCTCCTAAACACAGCGCGATCTCACCCCCAATACCGGGAGAGATGCATCCCCGAAGATCCGCTCACTTGCCTCCAATGTGGCTCGGGACTGTACCCAAAACATACCTGTTTGCACAACTCCTTTGACCCGTGGTAGGGTATAAATCAAAGCACAGTGGGAACTCACACAAGACAAATGACGAGCTCAGGTCAATGAACTAACCTGTACACATGTCACCAGGGAACTGCTATCTGACGATATGTATAATACCAACTAGCATGTTCCCGGCGAGTCCTGTCCGGTGTACTCATAACCTAATGAGCACCTGTATACATCTTAGGTGATCCAACTGACACCAGTGGCTTGTGAGACCGGCCACCGCCCCTCGTCGGGGTCTCGACTGTATACACTAGTCTACTCTGGAGTATCGATGCCCTGTCTCGAAACTCCCACGACTAGGGACACTTTAAGGATGTGCTTATAGACCCCAGCTCCCACATATATGATCGCCATCATACTGCTGGTAGTCAAACAAGAATCCTATGGGCTCTATCATGATGATAAAGACAAACCAGATAGCATACTATCATCTCGAGTAAGACTGTTTTATCGGTATAGGTCCTCCCTCAATCATTGCAATCACGTACCTGCGATCCAATAATTGACTTAGAGGGCACTATATCCAACAATCTCCCACTTGCACTTAAGGCTAATTATTGCGATGTCGAGTACTCACAGCTCGTGCGATACCGAGCATCCAACTCCTCTACTAATCAGTTTCACATTGCCTGTTTGCGAAACTAATGTGTTCGAGAAATAGCCTAAGTGAGTGGATCCGCCATGATGTTTCTTTCTATGTCTCTCTTAATCTCAAGTTCGCGGAGAAAACCATCTCCCGAATTGAGTAATACGTGTCTTAGAATATATCTGGATATCTGATGGGACCTAGTTCATAAATGAACTACAAATCCAAACTTCTTAGACTGTATCGATCACTGAAACTAATCAGTGTCCAGCACCATGCCTCCCACAGTATCCTCTTGGACCGCCTGTCCATAATACCGTCCCTCGTCTGAGGAAAAACTATAACCTTGACAATCATTCTGTCATCTATGTCACCTTTGAAGCCTGGAATGATAACCATCTCCCGAAGGAGGCCGCCGTTATCAAATCCGTAGAACATTCACTTATGTTCTAAAACTGCTTCCTAATATTTCTCCAGGATTGGATTAATATAAACTTATTGAATCTAGTGCAATAACAACATCTGGTGTGGTACTTGACATCTCACGATTGACTCAATTGCCTAAGCAAGTGATCTGCCAATCATGCACATCCCTCTCCCCTTTAGTCTGTAAGACACCTTTAGAGAGGGTGACTCCATCACCTGCAGGTACACCACCATGCCAGGAGTCATCTATTCTAAAAACTATTAGAATACTGTCAAAGTACCCACATTGGGAAACTACCCAAATCCAGATCTAAAACCATAGATCTAGAAACCAGAATGTCTGATATTATATCCATATCCTGTCTGGAGAAACAACTGTGTGACGACCACAGTATAACCGATCGTAGTATAGGAATTTTACTTCCTACTCTGTGTATGTCATCCAAATACCAGGACATCACACCCTACTGCCTTCTTAACAGATCCATCCCCTATTCTGATGAAGTCACACCCATGACTGTCACATCAAAAATCAGATGATCTTTTTCCGCTATATCTGCTCAAGTCTATAAATAGACACTAGCTTCTTACCCACTATGCTTTCGCTGCTCCCACTGACTACGACAACCTTCTGGCAGAATAATATATACGTACACTTCTAAAACTAGTTTAGAATGACGCTATACATTTTCTCCTGCCGGGTCTCATAGTCTGGAACAACAGCAATGTCAAATTTGGGTAAGCAAGAACCTCCCCGTCACCGTCCTTGAGGCTACCGGAGTACCTCTCGGGTGTCTGAGGTTACCCACCATATCTGCGGAGTGGCTATTGGAATGTCAAACCTGATTGAATATATAGGTCCTATTAAACTTTCCGTAATCGTTTGCGGTTCTGGAATCACTTCCAGTTCTATCATACTCCCACTTGTGTTTTCTGAAAAATCCATTTTAATAAAACTATGGCGAGTCAAGAACAATATCACTATTGATCTTCTAGATGGTAGAAAATCAGCCCTCGTCGAAGCTAGGGTCAACCCGCAAACTGCCATTACAGAAACGTGCCTTGAGTTATCCAGTGTCCGGTTTTAAGCATAAGCTGGACAACTCCCCTTACCTTAACATCGTTAAGATATGAATCATTCTATATCCAATATAGAAACTTTGGCACTTATTTAATTGGAACCGGATTCAAATTATGCAGCTGTCTCCAGTGTATAATAACTTAATAGAGAGAGGTTGATCAGTATTACTCAACTTAGGAATCCATCCAATTATGAGTAACCTGAAAGAGAAACAAGTTTCTCAAAAACCATTACTATCAATTGAATACCAATCACAAGAATCTATATCTTCGATTTCTTTGAAGAATCCCGATACTTGTGATACTTGGTTCTCTACTTTATTCCTATACCCACAACTTCTCAAAACTCAGACATTGTATTTCTACGAAACACTTGTCTAAATACTAGAGAAGTTATAAATAAACAGAATATAGTACGAGGACCAACCCCTTTGTCCTGACGGACACTGGACAACATACACTACTCTGTATAAGTCCGCTGAGTTGAATAACTCAAAACATGTGCATCGTAGGTTGAAAAATGTACCGAGGCGATTTCCTCAAATATCACCAATTACAACGAATTCCGATATAATGAGGATGATCACCTAATTCCTAATAACTTGCTCCCACTCAACATCTGTAAAACCATGCAGATGTGAGAATCGTTCCTGGTAAATACATATCCTGGAGTAAGTACCCAATCGGGAAATCGGTTTTCTATTAACAATGCACAGTGAATGTGAAACATAAATATGTTTTGTAGGGGTTTCCTGGTATTCCTAGTAATGCCTCTTCCATAATCCAAATCATGACTTTAACCGTATATTTCCCTGCCATCTTTCCAATTCCCTTTAATTTGTCTTTAGTCGTTACCTTCTGTACACCAACATTAGGCTAAATGGTTTTCTTCCTTCCCTACCATTCGGCACCAGCCTATGGTTTGGAAGAAGACTATCCAGTAAGCATAATAGGTGTACTGTCCTAATCCTAGGAGTACTCGTAACTTGAGAGAAGGTGATGATAAAAGACAACTGAATAAACCTTAATCTTATTTCTCCTGAACCGGAATCCATCCTCGAAAAAAGATCCTTCGAGTTCGTATATAACCATACGATGGATTTATCCAATGGAATTGGATGTTCGTAGTGATACGGGTTGTTCTGGAGAAATTAAAGGTGATGTAGGAGTGGTGATGAAATACGTGGTTTGGTCGTGAATGTAAATAGTCGCAATTTACTTTGCCCTCTTTCTAATTCCTTTATCTTGTCTTTACATATTACCTTTTGCACACCCCACTTAGGCTTAATTGGTTTTCTTCATTCCCTACCTTTCGACACCAGCCTATGGTTTGGAAGAAGACTATCCAATAAGCGTAATAGGTGTACTCTCCTAAACCAAGGAGCCCTCGCAACCTGAGAGAAGGAGATAATAAAAGTCAACTGAATAAACCAATTCTATTTCTTCTGAACCTGGATCCATCCTCTAAGAAATCCCTTCGAGTTCGTATATAACCATACGATGGATCTATCCAATAGAAGTGGACGTCCGTAGTAATACGGGGTGTTCTGAGAAATACAAAAGGTAAAAGAAGGAGCGGTAATGACTTATGCAACTATAGACAATCCAAAAGCCAGTGTTTTAAGAAGATTCGGTCAACTTTGGTCACTGAGTTATAGTGTAGGGTCGGTCAAAAGTCGCTGCCATAAGAGAGAGAGAAAAGAAACACTCTGCGTGCACTCTAGCCTAAATCAGAATGGTTATCACTTTATCTAATTAGGAAACCTCCCACTGTTTTCTCAAATTCTCCTCCAAACCTGAAAGAAGAATTAGTCGGGGTCACCCGAAGAGTAAACCAACTCATCAATGAGAATCGGGATCCAACTATCATCGCATGATAACTTGATGGAAGCCAGTCAAGTCATCGCACTCCAGAAGGTATGCGCAAGTCTGGCAAGTTTCTTGTATGTTTGAAACTCCCGATGTAATTTTTATCCCATGCTCTTATGACCTTGACGTAGGCCAACAAATCATAAGCAACATGTCAAGTTCTACCCGTCGTTGTCCTGATCAACTTAAGTCATCGTACAAGCTCTTGACGTAGGCCAACAAGGTATACGTCTGACTTAAACTAATGCATCTATCTATGCAATAAATGAATACCCAGCAGCTACCAAACACTATGTCTTGACGTAGGCCAACAAACATAGCTTGAATACTACTGACCATCCATAAGAAACGACGGAGGATTACGGCTGGTTTTTGGCGAAAAACCTTTAACGTAATGAACCTGATCTTGTTGAAGGAACCTGATAGCTTTATAAAAATATATAGTAGCGAAAACCTTTTGCTAAAGAAGTCACTCCCGGTGAAGGGATCTCGACTCTTTCCTCGTGGAATGAGGTGCAGGATATTCCAACTGAATACCGCTATGCAAAACAAAAGGAAACGTCTTTGTAATAATTTTAAAATTTGTTCCAACAACATCAAATATAGGTTTGTTTTATCTTTGCATTAATAAGAATCAACGCAGTCCCATCAATCAATCACACCAGAAAAGAACGAAAATAAAATGTTCGTATATGCCATCCGCATTCGTCACTGGGTCCCGTCATCACCCGTTAGGTTACTTAACTAACGACAGAGCGGGGACTGGACTAGCGCGGGTGTAAAATATATACAACATCTAATAGTATATATACTAATATACAGTAATCGCTCCAGGCGTGATAAACGCAACATTACAGATAAGTAATAAGCATCACAGAACAATACAGATAATCTGGGATCCCCGGGTTTCATAGAGCCGCTGCTGAAACTCGACGTTCCCCTGGTCGTGTGGATAGCCTGTGCAATGAAACCTGGACCCCTACGGGTGCGGCAAGTTACCCACCAAAACCTGAAGCGAGGTAGTCCCCACAACATAGTGAATGGAATACCCGGCACTTCACGGAATCCGGTAAATTGAGCACCCCTCCTTGGGTCAACCTGTACCCCCTACGAGTGCGGCGAATAGTCTGCCAATTCTAGAGTGTGGTCCCTTTGCCTCTCAATGCCATGAGATACGAACCCGTTGCCCTCCAGAACCCAGTTATTCGTGCACCCCACCGCGGGGTAAACTTAGTACAGAAATAAAAATAATACAATAGGTACATCGACCGCAACCTGGTCGTGCCCCAAAAGAATATTATACAAACAGGCAGTGACGGCAGTCCACAAGTCGGACGCTCGTCCCGCAAAATCAAATGTACAAATAAATTTAAACATCACTATCATTACACCCTGCTATCCACCATGACAAATCCGCAACATTACAGCACAACACAGAACATCAACGCGAATGTCACGTTCGCAAACCCGTCTAAAAGAACTATAGCAATCAGACGCGGTTTACCGATCAAATGACATTCCCGGTCGGAGATATAATGAAAGTACTGAAAAACTAACAAGTTTAAAATTTCGATCGACTAAATTTCCCGAAGTGGGCCCCACATACATCTGGTGTACAGTAACAAAATTTTGGCCCAAAAGACATATACCAAAAGCCACCATATCCCATGAGAAACCCACTGAAAAAATTTGGTGCACTGTTCCCACAAAAGCGCGGCGGATCAGCGGCCAAACCATGGTTTTGGCCGTGGATCCGCGATCGTTTTGTGGGATCACGTGCCCAAATTTCACCAATATTCTTAAAAAACCCTGCATGATTTTCTGAAATGCTCAAAATGAATTTTAGAGCATTTTAAAAATCGACAGAAACATCATGTACAGAAAATTGTGATTTCGCAAAATCCGTTCGATCGATCTTTTAAACATGTTAGCACAAGTTAGTATAGCTTAATGGTGAGGCTCTGATACCACTGTAAGTCCGCGGCGGCGCCCCGGCCGTCTAACAGACGCCGATATGCGGAACAAAACTTTTACGACTGGCGCTATCGCGTACTTTATCCCGGATCGTCCATTAAAGCTAAACTAACAAATTGTAAAGAGGGTAGAATTGTTGTACCGAATGATCCGAGTCCTTCGGTCTTCAACCATCATCCCACGCTATGTTGCAACTGATCCGAACTTGCTTGATCTCCGTTCTCATTGTCCAGGTGGCACCACATCGACGGATCTTTAAACGGGCTCCCGCCTCTGAACCGAAGCAACTCGATCGTCAAGTTTGCCAAAAGAGACGACCAAGATGAAGTAGAGAATGAGTAGAATACTTTGTCTCGTTACGTCCAAGGTCACGGACGAACGGTTATAGAGGTTGCCATTTGGAATCGGGTGAATGGAAATTGAACTAGGAAATTTCCATACACTTGTATCATAATCTTTTTGCCAATTTGAAATGATTCAAAAAATCACACACCTCCATACAATGAGTGGCCGGCCAAATATATGAGAGGAGGGAGGTGAGGGTAGGAGCATCAAGTGGTGACCATAAGCTTTCAACCTTATCAAGTCATTAAAGAAAGAATGAATCATCAACTAGCATTAAAAGCAAACCTATCACAATTAACCTAGTCATGCTTTATCATTAATGAACCATTAATGACAAAGCCACCTCACTATCCTAGTCACCTCTTCTAGAAGTTTCCACACAAATCCCAAGAAAAGATAAATCCGCATTTAACCGAATGTCAAAATACGGCTGATAGAAAACTGGAAACTGGCAACTTCCAAAAATCATCCCGAAACGAATTTCAGGATAACCCCGTAACGGTATAAACATACCCGCATTTGTATTACGACCGAATACAAATGCAACTGAGACAAAGATATTATATCTACACTGTATAATACTGGGATCCGACATAAACCAAAGCCTACCAGTATTATCTGCCCGAAAAATAACACGTGCGAAAACGCACGTGCTTTTTCCGAACCTTGCCATAATACCATACGGCATCTACAACGTTTCGCCCGAACTTGGGAAAGTGTCGGTGGGGGACTCTAATGACTCATCAACACACTGGCACTGGGTATAACCCGTAGCACGTCAGAGGTACAAGCTGTACGTAACGTTTTGCCTATGTATTGATTGGAAGGGAAGCTGACGAGCGAACTCATCTATAAACCCTACTGAGCCTGACAGTGACAATAACCGTACAGTCCAGAACATTCGTCTATGAGTATCGCATATACGGCCTAGGGGGCCAGTAAACGTCAGACCCCCAACAGCGATATAAGTCGTGTCAGAGAGCAGCCCAGAACACCCTGAGATTCTGCTGGTATACCTACCAGTATATCTCGATTACCCTGGCCAGGGATTTCGTGTAGTGGCTCTCCTAAACACAGCGCGATCTCACCCCCAATACCGGGAGAGATGCATCCCCGAAGATCCGCTCACTTGCCTCCAATGTGGCTCGGGACTGTACCCAAAATATACCTGTTTGCACGACTCCTTTGACCCGTGGTAGGGTATAAATCAAAGCACAGTAGGAACTCACACGAGACAAATGACGAGCTCAGGTCAATGAACTAACCTGTACACATGTCACTAGGGAACTGCTATCTGACGATATGTATAATACCAACTAGCATGTTCCCGGCGAGTCCTGTCCGGTGTACTCATAACCTAATGAGCACCTGTATACATCTTAGATGATCCAACTGACACCAGTGGCTTATGAGACCGGCCACCGCCCCTCGTCGGGGTCTCGACTGTATACACTAGTCTACTCTGGAGTATCGATGCCCTGTCTCGAAACTCCCACGACTAGGGACACTTTAAGGATGTGCTTATAGACCCCAGCTCCCACATATATGATCGCCATCATACTGCTGGTAGTCAAACAAGAATCCTATGGGCTCTATCATGATGATAAAGACAAACCAGATAGCATACTATCATCTCGAGTAAGACTGTTTTATCGGTATAGGTCCTCCCTCAATCATTGCAATCACGTACCTGCGATCCAATAATTGACTTAGAGGGCACTATATCCAACAGTGCAGGATATTCCAACTGAATACCACGATGCAAAGCAAAAGCAAATGACTATAGTGAAGTAATTGCCCTGATGCAAACTTTTGTCCAAGGGGTCACTCCCGGTGAAGGGATCTCGGCCCTTGCCTCGTCGACTGAGGAGCAGGATATTCCAACTGAATACCACTGTGCAAAACAAAAGAGAACATCCTTGCAATAACAGCTTTTTGAAAAGTGTTCCAACAACATCAGAATAGGTTTGTTTAGCTTGCATTGATCCGAAACAACGCAGTCCCATCAATTGATCACACCAATAAAGAACGAAAATAATGATGTACGTATATGCCATCCACATTCGCCACTGGGTCCCGTCATCACCCGTTAGGTTACTTAACTAATGACAGAGCGGGGACTGGACTAGCGCGGATGCAAAACATATACAACATCTACTAGTATATATATCAATATATAATATTCGCTCAAGGCGTGATATAATGCAACATCACAGAAATGTAATAAGCATCACAGAACAATACAGATATCTGGGATCCCCGGGTTTCACAGAGCTGCTACTGAAACCCGACGTTCCCCTGGTCGTGTGGATAGCCTGTGCAATGAAATCCTAGACCTCTACGGGCGCGGCAAGTTACCTGCCAAAACCTGAAGCGAGGCAACCCCTTTCAACAACGTGAATGGACCACCCAGCACATCACGGAATCCGGTAACTTGGGCACCCGTCCTTGAGCCAACCTGTACCCCCTACGAGTACGGCGAATAGGCCGCCAATTCTAGAGTAAAGCCCCTTCCGTCTCAACGCCATGAGATGCGGGCCCGTTGCCCTCTAGTACCCGGCTATCCGTGCACCCCTTCGCGGGGCAATCCTAGTACAGAAAGTAAAATATACATACAACAGGTACATCGACCTCAACCCGGTCGTGCCCCAAAAGAATAATATACAAACATGCAGTGACGGCAGTCCACATGTTGGACGCTCGCCCCGCAATATCAAATGTACATATAAAACAAAACTGTACTAACATTGCATCCAGGTTATCCCCCACGACCAATCCGCAACATCATAGCACAACACAGAACATCAACGTGAATGTCACGTTCGTAAATCCGTCTAAAAGGGCTATAGCAGTTAGACAGGATTTACCGATCAAATGACATTCACGGTCGCAGATATAATGTAAATACTATGAACTAACATGTTTAAAATTTTCGATCGATCAAATTTACCGAAAGTGGGCCCCAAGCACTACTGTAGCACTCAAAGAAAATCTGGGCCCAAACAGAATATCCCAAAACCCCTATTTTCAACCCAAAAGCCCACTGTAAAAATTCTGTACGGCGTTGACCCTTCTCCACCGCGGAACCGGGGCCAAAACAGGGTTTTGGCCGCGTTTCCGCGGTGATACTGTAGCAATACCTAACAAAATTTTTGCAGATTGCTTAGAATTCCCTGCATGTGTTTCTGCAACAACCTGAAAAAAATTTCGAGCTAAAAAAAATTCGACAGAAACTTATGCAATGGAAATTGTGGTTTTTGGAAATTTGTTCGATCGAAGTTGTAAACACGTTAGAGAAAGCTAGACAAGGTTAATGACGTGGCTCTGATACCAGTGTAAATGCACGATGGCGCCTCGGCCGTCAATCCGACGCCGATGCGGAAATGAAACTTTTCTAGAACTTAGAAACCGGCACCACCGTGCACTATAAAACCTGGATCGGGCCATTAACCTAACTCTAGCAAACAAGAAAAGGAGTAGAGAAGCTATACCAAGCGATCCATGTCCTTCGGTCTTCGTCTCCACTCCGATCTCCTCGCAGAATCTCCGGTCGTCGCCTCCTCGTTGAAACGGGCACCACATCGCCGGGTTCTTTTACGGGCTCCCACCTCTGGACCGAGGCAACTCGGGCACGAAGTTGGCGAGCCGACGTGCCCAAGGGTGCTGTAGGTGAAGTGTAGAAACCATTGTCTCAACGGGGTTGTGAAGTTGCCTTAAAGGATGGAGGTGAGAAGAACTTTGGAGAGGGGTTTGGAATTTAGCAAGCAAGCAAATGAGATGAATCAATTTCCCTCATGAAAAAGAACTCTCTCTCTTCCTCTCTATGATATGGTCGGCCCCTCTCTAGAAAAATGGTGGAGGGAAATTATAGGAATAATGCAAGAAAGAATATGTGAAGATAATGATCAAATTATCTCACATCAAAAATCCTAATCAAACCCCATCATAATAAATGCAAAGGAAGAGACTAAAAAAGAATCTCATGATGCATGAACCATCATGATGCCATCATATACAAATAACCCCCTCCACAATGGCTAATTTGCACAATTGCAAATTAGCCCCTCCATCGGAAAAATCCGGCCGTGAAGGAACAAAGGAAAACTGGCCGGAACGGAATGCAAACTGGAAACTTCAGAAAACTGATCCCGTAATAAATTACAAGAAAACCCCGCGACTGTATATACATACCCGCATTTGTATTCCCACTAAATACAAATGCAAAGAGACAAAATCTACACTGTACAATACTAGGATCCAGCTTAAACCAAAGCCCGCTAGTATTATCCGTCCGATCATGATCCGTGCAATACCGCACGTATCTGATCGAACCCTGCCATATCTCCATACGGCCTCTACAGCGTTTCGCCCGAAACTTAAGAAACTGGTCTGTGGGGGACTCTAAAGACTCGTCAACACCTTAGTTGTGGATTTAACCACTAGCACGTCAGAGGTATTAGCCTACACGTAACGGGCTACCAGGTATTGACCAAAAGGGACGTCGATGAGCGAACTCATCCTGACACCCTACTGAGCCTGTCAGTGACCATATCCGTACAGTCCGGTTCGTTCGTCTATGAGCATCGCATGGCGGGCCTAGGGGGTTGGTAAAAGTCAGACCCCTAAAAGCGGTACAAGTCGTGTCGGAGTGTAGCTCAGAACACCCTGAGATACTACTGGAATACCTACCAGCAAATCTCCTGCCTTGGCCAAGGACTTTCATGTACTGGCTCTCCTAGACACAGCGCGACCTCACCCCCAATACCGGGAGAGACGAGCCCCTGCAGATCCGCTCACTGCCTCCATGTGGCTCGGGACTGTACCCAACTAAAACCTGTTTGCACGTCTCCTTTGAGCGTGGTAGGGTAGTAATCAAAGCACAGTGAGAACTCACACGAGACAAATGACGATCTCAGGTCGATGAACTAACCTGTACACATGTCACCAGGGAACTGCTATCTGACGTCGGGTATAATACCAACTAGCAGATTCCCGGCTAGTCCTGTCTGGTGTACTCATAACCCAATGAGCACCTGTATACATCTTAGGTGAACCAACTGACACCAGTGGCTTGTGAGACCGGCCACCGCCCCTCGTTGGGGTCTCGACTGTATACACTAGTCTACTCTGGAGTATCGATGCCCTGTCTCGAAACTCCCACGACTAGGGACCTTTTAAGGAAGTGCTTATAGACCCCAGATCACACGTATATGATCGCCCTCATACTGCTGGTAATCAAGCAAGAATCCTAGGGGCTCTATCAACGTACAATAGTGACCCGTAAGGTCACTTAAAGCAGTACACGATGATAAAGATAAACCAGATAGCATACTATCATCTTGAGTAAGACTGTTCTACCGGCATAGGTCCTCCCTCAATCACTGCAATCATGTGCCTGTGATCCAATAATTGACTCTGAGGGCACTATATCTAACAGTAATCTAAGAACAGTGGGACACACTCGAGGCGAAGTAGCAGTGTCAAGTCTGCGGACTATGCTGTACTCATGTCACCTGGGAACTGTTAACTGACGATGGGTATAATACCAACCAATCAGTTCCCCTGCGAGTCCTGTCCGGTGTACCCGTAACCTAACGAGCACCTGTATTCTATCTCCAGTACGACGTACTAATGGCTGTGGGACAGACCATCTCCCCAATTGGGATGAGAAGCGTACACACTTAGTCTACTCCGGAATATCGATGCCCTATCTCGATAATCCAACGACCAGGGACCTGTATAGGATGTTTCTTACAGACTACCCAGCCCCCACTAGTGTGACTGCCATCACAATGCTGGTAATCAAGCAAAGATCCTATGGGCTCTACTAATATGTATAAGTGATACGTTACAAGAAACATATGCACATATTAAAGTAGACACAAACCAAGTAGCATACTACCATTTTTAGCAAGACTGTATATACAACTGTGAATATCCCAAGCTTCCATTAAGTAATATACATGCTAGTATGATACAATAATGGCCCCTAGGGCATATACACTAACACTTTTGATTTGTTGATTATTCGTCAAGGTCACTTGGGTCTTAGGGGCCAAAACCACATCGAGAGTTTCAAACATACAGGAAACTTGCAGAATTTAGCATACCTTCTGGAGTGTGGTGACTAGAGTGGATTCCATCTAGTGCATCACACAATGATAGTTAGATCCCGATCCCACTGATGATTAGGATTACTCTCGGGAGATTATCTCACTTAACAATCAATGCTATAAACCAAGTAGGTGTCTAGAACAGTGTTAGCGGGGCTACGCCTCCAGGGAAAAGAGGTTATGCAATTAAGGAACTTCACGAAAGCATTGGAAAACCTCCCTCGAAGTACCGACACTAGCCTAGCTGAAAGGTTAAGCAAGTATTGTGACGTGCGATTAATCCTGACTAGTTCTTCTTTTAAGGTTTGAAGAAGAATACGAGGAAACAGTGGGAGCCATCCTGATTAGATAAACTAATAACCAATCTAATCTTTCAAGAGCGCACGCTGAGTGTTTCTTTTCTCTCTCTCCAGGTAGCAACCATTTCATGCCCTAATCTAGATAATAAAATGTATCGCTTGACCGATCCGAATTCTTATTCGGGGCTGGGGAACGTCGGTTCGACTCTAAATTATGACAATAGTCATAAGTGTCAGCTAGGGAAAGAGGATTTTTTGAATTCCTTGAAGACCCCATCGAAGAAGAAACATACTATTGTGTCTTCTTCAGGTGTTCTTGTTATAGAGAACTATTTTTCGGTCAGTCCTACCTCCTGGGTACTCGATACCGGATCAGGATCTCATATCTGTAATTTATTACGGGGACTGAGAAAAAGTAGGATGGTTGGACCTGGTGATATGTCCCTCAAAGTAGGGAACAGAGCACAGGTTGATGCTTCTGCCGTCGGTGAATATCACCTAGCATTGCCAAATGGAAATACTATGATTTTGAACAATTGCTACTATATACCTTCCATGGTTTGCAACATCATATCAGTTTCTTTACTTGATAAAGATGGATATAAGTTTGTTCTTGATAGAAATATCATGAACGTTTACCTTAATCAGGTATTGGTTGTAGAAGGTACACTGTGTAATGGTATCTATGTTCTTAATCAAAAAACAGTTCTCGGTATACAAAACACACGCAAAAGGAAGAGTTCAAAAATGAACGAATCCTACTTGTGGCATTGTAGACTTGGTCATATCGGAGAGAAAAGACTGAGTAAGTTACATAAAGATGGATATTTGAACACGTTCGAGTTTTCATCTAATGAAACTTGTCAGTCCTGTCTCAAAGGAAAGACGACCAAATCTCCGTTCGCCGGACACGGAGAAAGAGCAGGAGAGCTCTTAGGACTCATACACAGTGATGTATGTGGTCCAATGTCTATACATGCACGGGGTGGGTTCTCATACTTCATCACATTCTCTGACGATCTCTCTAGGTTCGGATATGTGTATCTGATGAAACACAAATCTAAAGCTTTTGAGAAATTCAAAGAATTCAGAAACGAAGTAGAGAACCAGACTGGCAAAAGTATCAAGATCCTCCGATCTGATAGAGGAGGGGAGTACTTAAGCACGGAATTCCTAGAATACCTAAAAGAGAATGATATTCTCTCTCAGCTTGCTCCTACATATACACCACAGCACAACGGTGTAATGGAGCGGAGGAACCGTATCCTATTGGACATGGTTCGCTCCATGATGAGTAATGTTGAGTTGCCTATTTCATTCTAGGGACATGTGCTTCTAACAGCGACATATCTTTTGAATCAAGTTCCATCCAAATCCGTGCCCAAGACTCCGTATGAAATATGGAGTAGTAAGAAACCATGTCTTAAATTTATTAAGATATGGGGTTGTCCGGCTTATGTGAAAACACAGAAACCGGACAAACTTCAGGCACGATCAGTTCTATGAAAATTTGTAGGATATCCTAAAGATTCACTAGGGTATTTGTTCTACCACACTGAGGAACAGAAGATGTTTGTATCTCGCCATGCCACCTTTTGGAAAGGGAGTTTCTTGCAAAAGAAACTGGTGGGAGTTCGGTAGAACTGGGAGAAATCCATGAACGACAAAATGAAACTGAAGGTTTGGAGGAACCGCTAGATTCAATAGTCCCAGACGAACCTCAACCACTCCGCAAATCTGGTAGGATTTCTCATCCGCTCGAGAGATACTACAGTTTTCTCATAGACAGGGATCGAGAGGATTCCACCTTGGAAGAAGATGATCCTACTAGTTTCAGGCAGGCCATTATCAGTAGGGACTCTGATAAGTGGCTGGATGCTATGCGATATGAAATGGAGTCCATGTACGCCAATAAAGTGTGGACCTTGGATATTGCTCAACCTGAGATAAAACCCGTTGGATGCAAATGGATCTACAAAAGGAAATTTGGTGTAGATGGGCAGGTGGAAACCTATAAGGCTAGACTCGTTCCAAAAGGTTTTCGTCAAAGACCAGGTGTGGACTATAACGAAACCTTTTCTCCGGTGGCTATGCTCAAATCCATTCGGATCCTACTTGTTATTGCTGCCTTCCATGACTATGAGATCTGGCAGATGGACGTAAAAACGGCTTTTCTAAATGGAAGTTTAGAAGAATGCATTTATATGGATCAGCCGGAAGGTTTCGTAGACAGTGGGAGCAGCGGGAAGGTGTGCAAGTTGCTTAAATCTATTTACGGATTAAAGCAGGTATCGCGGAGCTGGAACATCGGTTTTGATGAAACAGTCAAGGATTTTGACTTCATCAAGAATGAGGATGAGCCTTGTATTTATAAGAAGATTGTGGGACGAACTGTCGTGTTCCTAGTCTTGTACGTGGACGACATTCTTTTGATAGGAAATGACATTCCTATGCTACAATCGGTCAAGCTATTCTTATCACAAAGGTTCTCCATGAAGGACCTGAGTGATGCCTCGTACATTCTAGGGATTAAGATCTATAGGGATAGATCCAAGAGATTACTGGGACTTTCATAGTCCAGGTACATAGAGACCGTACTAAAAAGATTTAGTATGGAAGATTCCAAGCGCGGTAACATACCCGCATTGCACGGAATCACCCTCTCCAAGGAGATGTCTCCCAAGACTGATGAGGAGAGGGTTCGCATGTTTAAGTCTACGGTAGCGCCCCGGCCGTCTTTTAGACGCCAAATGCGGAACAAAAAACTTTTATAACTGGCGCTATCGCATACTATAACCCGGATCTGCCATTAACGCTAAACTAACAAACTACAAAGAGGGCAGAAAGGTTATACCGAACGATCCGAGTCCTTCGTTCTTTAACCATCATCCCACGCTCCTGTTGCGGCTGCTCTGATCTCGTCGATCTCCGATCTCCTCGTCCAGGTGGCACCACGTCAACGGATCTTTAAACGGGCTCCCGCCTCTGACTCGAGGCAACTCGGTCATCAAGTTTGCTAAAAGAGATGACCAAGATTGATGTAGAGAATGAGTAGAACATTTTGTCTCGCTTCGTCCAAAGCCATGGACGAACGGTTAATGAAGTTGCCTTTTGGAATCGGGTGATGGAAAAATGAGCTATATGAAATTACATGAAGCAAAACTATCATAATCTTTTTCCCAAAATCCTCCTTATCTCTCATGAAGGGGCCGACCACTATATAGAGGTAGGAGGGTGAGTGTAGGAGCAAGGGAGGGTAACCATAAAGGAATAATATCAAGAAGAAAATATCCTAAGGTTAACAAGAAACATTAATGCAAAGGTGACTCAGTAATGACACCTTGCATAACATTAAATGAACATTTAAAACAACCATGAGTCACTAATCCTAGTCACCATTCTAGAACCTTCTAGAAACACGACTCACCTCATAACTCACCCAAGTGACGAAAAGATAAATCACATTTAACCGAATGTTAAATACGGCTGATAGAAAAAACTGGAAACTGGCAACTTCCAAAAGCGACCCCGAAACGAATTTCAGGATAACCCCGTAACTGTATAAATATACCCGCATTTGTATTACGACCGAATACAAATGCAACTGAGACAAAGATATTATATCTGCTCTGTATAATACATGGATCCGGATTAAACCAAAGCCCACCAGTATTATCTGCCCGAAATATGACACGTGCGTAAACGCACGTGCATTTTTCCGAACCCTGCCATAAAACCATACGGCCTCTACAACGTTTCGCCCGAACTTGGGAAATTATCTGTGGGGGACTCTAATGACTCATCAGTACCCTGGCAGTGGGTTTAACCACAAGTCGTCAGCGGCACAAGCTGTGCGTAACGGCTGCCCATGGACTGACCTTAAGGGTGACCGATGAGCGAACTCATCCGGAAACCCTACTGAGCCTAACAGTGATAATGTATATACAGTCAGGTCCATTCGTCTATGAGTATCGCATATCCGGCCTAGGGGGCTAGTAACGTTAGACCCCAATAGCGGTATAAGTCGTGTCGGAGACAAGCCCTGAACACCCTGAGAAATTACCAGAGTACATACCAGTAATTCTCACCTGCCTTGGCCAAGGACTTGGTGTAATGGCTTTCCTACACACAGCACGATCTCCACCCCCAATACCGGGAGAGACGAATCCCCTGCCGATCCGCTCACGTGCCTCCATGTGGCTCGGGACTGTACCCAAAAACTACCTGTTTGCACGACTCCTTTGAGCCGTGGTAGGGTAGAAATCAAAGCACAGTGGGAACTCACACGAGACAAATGACGACCTCAGGTCGATGAACTAACATGTACACATGTCACCAGGGAACTGCTATCTGACGATAGGTATAATACCAACTAGCAGGTTCCCGGCGAGTCCTGTCCGGTGTACTCATAACCCAATGAGCACCTGTATACATCTTAGGTGATCCAACTGACACCAGTGGCTTGTGAGACCGGCCACTGCCCCTCGTCGGGGTCTCGACTGTAAACACTAGTCTACTCCGGAGTATCGATGCCCTGTCTCGAAATTCCCATGACTAGGGACCACATTTAAGGATATGCTTATAGACCACCCAACTCTCACGTATATGATCGCCATCATACTGTTGGTAGTCAAGCAAGATCCTAAGGGCTCTATCAACATGTAATCGTGATCAGTCACCTGAACCTATACACGACTGATAAAGGCAAACCAGATAGCATACTATCATCTCGAGTAAGACTGTCCTACTGGTATAGGTCCTCCTCAATCATTGCAATCACGTACCTGCGATCCAATAATTGACTTTGAGGGCACTATATCCAACAATCTCCCACTTTCACTTAAGGCTAATTATTGCGATGTCACATACTCACAGCCTGTGTGATACCGAACACCCAACTCCTCTACTAATCAGTTTCACAAAGCCCGTTTGTAAAACTATTGTGTTCGAGAAATAGCCTCAGTGAGTGGATCCGCCCTGATGTTTCTTTCTATGTCTCTCTTAATCTCAAGTTCGCGGAGAAAGCCATCTCCCGAATTGAGTAATACCTGTCTTAGAATATGTCTGGATATCTGATGGGACCTAGTTCATAAATGAACTACAAATCCAAACTTCTTAGACTGTATCGATAACTGAACCTAATCAGTATCCTGCACCATGCCTCCCACAGTATCCTCTTAGACCACCTGTCCATAATACTGCCCCCTTCGTCAGAGGGAAAACTATAACTCTGACAATCACTCTGTCATCCATGTCACTTTTGAAGCCTGGAATGATAATCGTCTCTCGAAGGAGGCTGCCGTCATCAAATCCATAGAACATGCACTTATGTTCTAAAACTGCTTCCTTATGTTTCTCCAGGATTGGAATAATACAAACTTATTGCATCTAGTGCAAAAACAACATCTGGTGTGGTACTTGACATCTCACGATTGACTCAATTGCCTAAGAAAGTGATATGCCAATCATGCACATCCCTCTCCCCTTTAGTCTGTAAGACACCTTTAGAGAGGGTGACTCCATCACCTGCAGGTACACCACCATGCCAGGAGTCATCTATTCTAAAAACTATTAGAATACTGTCAAAGTACCCACATTGGGAAACTACCCAAATCCAGATCTAAAACCATAGATCTAGAAACCAGAATGTCTGATATTATATCCATATCCTGTCTGGAGAAACAACTGTGTGATGACCACAGTATAACCGATCGTAGTATAGGAATTTTACTTCCTACTCTGTGTATGTCATCCAAATACCAGGACATCACACCCTACTGCCTTCTTAACAGATCCATCCCCTATTCTGATGAAGTCACACCCATGACTATCTCATCAAAAATAAGATGATCTTTTTCCGCTATATCTGCTCAAGTCTATAAATAGACACTAGCTTCTTACCCACTATGCTTCCGCTGCTCCCACTGACTACGACAACCTTCTGGCAGAATAATATATACGTATACTTCTAAAACTAGTTTAGAATGACGCTATACATTTTCTCCTGCCGGGTCTCATAGTCTGGAACAACAGCAATGTCAAATTTGGGTAAGCAAGAACCTCCCTGTCACCGTCCTTGAGGCTACCGGAGTACCTCTCGGGTGTCTGAGGTTACCCACCATATCTGCGGAGTGGCTATTGGAATGTCAAACCTGATTGAATATATAGGTCCTATTAAACTTTCCGTAATCGTTTGCGGTTCTGGAATCACTTCCAGTTCTATCATACTCCCACTTGTGTTTTCTGAAAAATCCATTTTAATAAAACTATGGCGAGTCAAGAACAATATGTCTGGATATCTGATGGGACCTAGTTCATAAATGAACTCAAAATCCAAACTTCTTAGACTGTATCGATCACTGAAACTAATCAGTGTCCAGCACCATGCCTCCTACAGTATCCTCTTGGACCGCCTGTCCATAATACTGTCCCTCGTCTGAGAAAAAACTATAACCTTGACAATCATTCTGTCGTCTATGTCACCTTTGAAGCCTGGAATGATAACCGTCTCCCGAAGGAGGCCGCCGTTATCAAATCCGTAGAACATTCACTTATGTTCTAAAACTGCTTCCTAATATTTCTCCAGGATTGGATTAATATAAACTTATTGAATCTAGTGCAATAACAACATCTGGTGTGGCACTTGACATCTCACGATTGACTCAATTGCCTAAGCAAGTGATCTGCCAATCATGCACATCCCTCTCCCCTTTAGTCTGTAAGACACCTTTAGAGAGGGTGACTCCATCACCTGCAGGTACACCACCATGCCAGGAGTCATCTATTCTAAAAACTATTAGAATACTGTCAAAGTACCCACATTGGGAAACTACCCAAATCCAGATCTAAAACCATAGATCTAGAAACCAGAATGTCTGATATTATATCCATATCCTGTCTGGAGAAACAACTGTGTGACGACCATAGTATAACCGATAGTAGTATAGGAATTTTACTTCCTACTCTGTGTATGTCATCCAAATACCAGGACATCACACCCTACTGCCTTCTTAACAGATCCATCCCCTATTCTGATGAAGTCAAACCCATGACTGTCACATCAAAATTAGATGATCAATCTCCGCTATAACTGCTCAAGTCTATAAATAGACATAAGCTACTTACCCACTATGCTTTCGCTGCTCCCACTGACCACAACAACCCTCCTACCGGGTCTCATAGCCTGGAACAACAGTAGTCTCAAGTCTGGGTAGATAAGAACCTCCCTGTCACCGTCCTTGATGCTACCGGAGTACCTCTCGGGTGTCTGAGGTTACCCACCATATCTGCGAAGTGGCTATTGGAATGTCAATCCTGATTGAATCTTTAGGTCCTATTAAATTTTCCGTAATCGTTTGCGGTTTTGGAATCACTTCCAGTTCTACCATACTCCCACTACTGTTTTCTGAAAAAATCCATTTTACTAAAACTGTGGCGAGTCAAGAACAATATCACTATTGATCTTCCAGATGGTAGAACGTCAACCCTCGACATAGCCCAGGTCAACCCACAAACTGCCATTACAGAAACGTGCCCTGAGTTATCCAGAGTCTGGTTTTAAGCATAAGCTGGACAACTCACCTATATCCAATAAAGAAACTTTGGCACTTATTTAATTAGAACCAGATTCAAAACATGCAGCTGTCCACAGTGCATATCAACTTAATGGAAAGAGGCTAATCAGCATTACTCAACTTATGAATCCATCGAATTATGAGTAACCTAAAAGAGAAATAAGTTTCTCAAGACCACTACTTGAATACCAATCACAAGAATCTACATCTTCGATCTCTTTGAAGAATCCCGATACTTGCGATATCTGGTTCTCTACTTTATTCCTATACCCACAACTTCTCAAAACTTAGACCTTGTATTTCTACGAAACACTTGTCTAAAAACTAGAGAAGTCATAAGTAAACAAAACATAGTACAAGGACCAACCCCTTTGTCCTGATGGACACTGGACAACATACAATACTCTGTATAAGTCCGCTGAGTTGAATAACTCAAAACCTGTGCATCGTAGGTTGAAAACTGTACTTATGGTTAAGAACTACTCCGTTGTTCAATGCTCCTTACCCAATCGTCAACTGATGTAGGTAAATGTCATCGACATAATATCAAAAAGTTATATCTCACTTTATAAAAATAAACGTACAGATATATCATTTTGAAATTGGTGCACAACAACGGATACTCAAAACCAAATACATGCCTGCCGGCAATAACCCAGGCGACTTCCTCAAATATCACCAATTACAACGAATTCCGATATAATGAGGATGATCACCTAATTCCCAATAACTTCCTCCCACTCATCATCTGTAAAACCATACAGATGTGAGAATGAAACCTGGTAAATACATACCCTGGAGTAAGTATCTAATCGGGAAAACAGTTTTCCATTAACAATGCACTGAAACATGAAAATGTTTCGTAGGGGTATCCTGGTATTCATAGTAATGCTTCTTCTATAATCCAATTCATGACTGTAACCGTATAATTCTTTGCTATCTCTCCAAATCCCTTTATTTGTCTTTAGTCGTTACCTTTTGTACACCATCGTTAGGCTAAATGGTTTTCTTCCTTCCCTACCGTTCGGCACCAGCCTATGGTTTGGAAGAAGACTATCCAGTAAGCATAATAGGTGTACCCTCCTAAACCAAGGAGTACTCGCAACTTGAGAGAAGGTGATGATAAAAGACAACTGAATAATACCTTATTCTAGCAAAGGTGAAATAGGAGTGGCAATGAAGTACGCGATTTGGTCGTGAATGATAGCAGTCGCAACTTACTTTGCCCTCTTTCTAATCCCTTTATTTTGACTTTACATATTACCTTCTGTACACCCTACTTAGGCTAATTGGTTTTCTTTATTCCCTACCTTTCGGCACCTGCCTATGGTTTGGAAGAAGACTATCCAATAAGCGTAATAGGTGTACTCTCCTAAACCAAGGAGCCCTCGCAACCTGAGAGAATGTGATAATAAAAGACAACTGAATAAACCAATTCTATTTCTCCTGAACCTTGATCCATCCTCGAAGAAGTCCCTCCGAGTTCGTATATAACCATACGATGGATCTATCCAATGGAAGTGGATGTCCATAGTAATACGGGGTGTTCTGAGAAATGCAAAGGGTAAAAGAAGGAGTGGCAATGACTTATGCAACATAGACAATCCAAAAGCCAGTATTTTAAGAAGGTTCGGTCAACTTGGTCACTGAGTCATAGTCTAGGGTCGGTCAAAGGTCGCTGCCAAAGAGAGAGAGAGAAAAGAAACACTCTGCATGCACTCTAACCTAGATCACAATGGTTATCACTTTATCTAATCCGGAAACCTCCCACTGTACTGTCAAATTCTCCCACAAACCTGAAAGAAGAATCAATCGGGATCACCCGAAGAGTAAACCAACTCATCAGTGGGAATCGGGATCTAACTCTCATCGCATGATAACGTGACGGAATCCACTCACGTTATCACACTCCAGAAGGTATGCGCATGCCTGGCAAGTTTCAATTTCTTTAGAAACTCCCAATATGATTTTTACCCCATGTTCTTATGACCTTGACGAAAGCCAACAAATCATAAGTCACATGTCAAGTTCTGCCCGTCATTATCTTGTTAATTTGAACCCACCCGTACATACCCTTGACGAAAGCCAACAAGGTAATACGACTGTCCCAAACCAACTCATCTATCTATGAACAAATGAATACCCCAGCAACTACCAAACACTATGCCTTGACGAAAGCCAACAAACATAGCTTGAATACTACTGACCATCCATAAGAAATGACGGAGGGCTACGGCTGGTTTTTGGCGAAAAACCTTTAACGTAATGAACTTGATCTCGTTGAAGGAACCTGATAGCTTTTTATAAAAATATAGTGGCGAAAACCTTTGCTAAAGAGGTCACTCCCGATGAAGGGATCTCGGCTCTTTCCTCGTGGAATGAGGTGCAGGATATTCCACTGAATACCACGATGCAAAGCAACTTGTAATCGACTATAGTGAAGTAATTACCCTGTCGCAAACTTCTGCCCAAGGGGTCATTCCCGGTGAAGGGATATTGGCCCTTGCCTCGTCGAATGAGGTGCAGGATATTCCAACTGAATACTACTGTGCAAAACAAAAGAAAACGTCTTTGTAATAACACTTTTAAAATTTGTTCCAACAACATCCAAACAGGTTTGTTTTCCTTTGCATTGATCAAAATCAACGCAGTCCCATCAAATAATCACACCAGAAAAGAACGAAAATAAAATGTACGTATATGCCATCCGCATTCGTCACTGAGTCCCGTCATCACCCGTTAGGTTACTTAACTAACGACAGAGTGGAGACTGGACTAGCGCGGGTGCAAAACATATACAACATCTACTAGTATATATACCAATATACAATAATCTCTCCAGGCGTGATAATATGCAACATTACAGAAAAGTAATAAGCATCACAGAACAATACAGATAATCTGGGATCCCCGAGTTTCACAAAGCCGCTGCTGAAACCCGACGTTCCCCTGGTCGTGTGGATAGCCTGTGCAATGAAACCTAGACCCCTACGGGTGCGGCAAGTTACCCGCCAAAACCTGAAATGAGGTAGCCCCCTACAGCAAAGTGAATGGACCACCCTGCACTTCACGAAATTCGGTAACTTGAGCACCCCTCCTTGGGTCAACCTGTACCCCCTACGAGTGCGGCGAATAGTCTGCCAATTCTAGAGTGAGGCCCCTCTGCCTCTCAAAGCCATGAGATGCGGACCCATTTCCCTCCAGAACCTGACTATCCGTGCACCCCGTCGCGGGGTAAAACCTAGTACAGAAATGAAAAATATGTACAACGGGTACATCGACCTCAACCCGGTCGTGCCCCAAAAGAATATTATACAAACAGGTAGTGACGGCAGTCCACATGTTGGACGCTCGCCCCGCAATATCAAATGTACAAATAAACTCAAACTGCACTACCATTGTACACTGCTATCCACCACGACAAATCCGCAACATCACAGCACAACACAGAACATCATCACGAATGTCACGTTCACAAACCCGTCTAAAAGAACTATAGCAATCAGACGCGGTTTACCGATCAAATGACATTCACGGTCGGAGATATAATGTAAGTACTGTAAACTAACGCGTTTAAATTTCGATCGACAAAATTTCCGGAAGTGGGCCCCACGTATATCTGCTGTACAGTAACAAAACCTGGGCCCAAAAGAACAGTTCCAGAAACCACAATTTCCCAAGTAGAAGCTACTGTAGAAGTTTGACAAATTGAACTCTCTTTCCTGCGGCGGATCCGCGGCCAAACCCTAGCTTGGGCCGCGGATCCGCGGTGGAACAGTGACATCACATGGTCGAATTTCTCCAGTTTTCCTAAAAAACCCTGCTTGATTTTCTGGTATGGTCAAAATGATTTTTAGACCAGTTTGAAAATTAACAGAAACTTTATACTTGAAATTTGCGATTTTCGAAAATCCGTTCGATCGATCTTTTAAACGGGTTAGCACAAGTTAGCAAAACTTAATGGCGTGGCTCTGATACCATTTAATTCTACGACAGCGCCCCGGCCGTCTTTCAGACACCAAATACGGAACAAAAAACTTTTATAACTGGCGCTATCGCATACTATAACCCGGATCTGCCATTAACGCTAAACTAATAAACTACAAAGAGGGTAGAAAGGTTATACCGAACGATCCGAGTCCTTCGTTCTTTAACCATCATCCCACGCTCCTGTTGCGGCTGCTCTGATCTCGTCGATCTCCGATCTCCTCGTCCAGGTGGCACCACGTCAACGAATCTTTAAACGGGCTCCCGCCTCTGACTCGAGGCAACTCGGTCATCAAGTTTGCTAAAAGAGATGACCAAGATTGATGTAGAGAATGAGTAGAACACTTTGTCTCGCTTCGTCCAAAGCCATGGACGAACGGTTAATGAAGTTGCCTTTTGGAATCGGGTGATGGAAAAATGAGCTATATGAAATTACATGAAGCAAAACTATAATAATCTTTTTCCCAAAATCCTCCTTATCTCTCATGAAGGGGCCGGCCACTATATAGAGGTGGGGGATGAGTGTAGGAGCAAGGGAGGGTAATAATAAAGGAATAATATCAAGAAGAAAATATCCTAAGGTTAACAAGAAACATTAATGAAAAGGTGACTCACTAATGACACCTTGCATAACATTAAATGAACATTTAAAGCAACCATGAGTCACTAATCCTAGTCACCATTCTAGAACCTTCTAGAAACACGACTCACCTCATGACTCACCCAAGTGACGAAAAGATAAATCCGTATTTAACCGAATGTTAAATACGGCTGATAAAAAACTGGAAACTGGCAACTTCCAAAAGCGACCCCGAAACGAATTTCAGGATAACCCCGTAACTGTATAAATATACCCGCATTTGTATTACAACCGAATACAAATGCAACTGAGACAAAGATATTATATCTACTCTGTATAATACATGGATCCGGCTTAAACCAAAGCCCACCAGTATTATCTGCCCGAAATATGACACTTGCGTAAACGCACGTACATTTTTCCGAACCCTGCCATAAAACCATACGGCCTCTACAACATTTCGCCCGAACTTGGGAAACTATCTGTGGTGGACTCTAATGACTCGTCAGTACCCTGGCAGTGGGTTTAACCACAAGTCGTCAGCGGCACTAGCTGTGCGTAACGGCTGCCCATGGACTGACCTCAAGGGTGGCCGATGAGCGAACTCATCCGGAATACTGAGCCTAACAGTGACAATGTATATACAGTCCGGTCCGTTCGTCTATGAGTATCGCATATCCGGCCTAGGGGGCTAGTAACGTCAGACCCCAATAGCGGTATAAGTCGTGTCGGAGACAAGCCCTGAACACCCTGAGAAATTACCGGAGTACCTACCAGTAATTCTCACCTGCCTTGGCCAAGGACTTGGTGTAATGGCTTTCCTACACACAGCACGATCTCCACCCCCAATACCGGGAGGGACGAATCCCCTGCCGATCCGCTCACGTGCCTCCATGTGGCTCGGGACTGTACCCAAAAACTACCTGTTTACTCCTTTGAGCCGTGGTAGGGTAGAAATCAAAGCACAGTGGGAATTCACACGAGACAAATGACGACCTCAGGTCGATGAACTAACCTGTACACATGTCACCAGGGAACTGCTATCTGACGATAGGTATAATAACAACTAGCAGGTTCCCGAAGAGTCCTGTCTGGTGTACTCATAACCCAATGAGCACCTGTATACATCTTAGGTGATCCAACTGACACCAGTGGCTTGTGAGACCGGCCACCGCCCCTCGTCGGGGTCTTGACTGTAAACACTAGTCTACTCCGGAGTATCGATGCCCTGTCTCGAAACTCCCATGACTAGGGACCACATTTAAGGATATGCTTATAGACCACCCAACTCTCACGTATATGATCGCCATCATACTGTTGGTAGTCAAGCAAGATCCTAAGGGCTCTATCAACGTGTAATCGTGATCAGTCACCTGAACCTATACACGACTGATAAAGGCAAACCAGATAGCATACTATCATCTCGAGTAAGACTGTCCTACTGGTATAGGTCCTCCTCAATCATTGCAATCACGTACCTACGATCCAATAATTGACTTTGAGGGCACTATATCCAACAGCATGAGCATTATACCCTACGCTTCGGCGGGTGGTAGGATCTATAATGTATGTGATGCTATGTACAAGGCCAGATGTTGCTTATGCGCTAAGCGTTGTGAGCCGGTATCAGTCGAACCCAGGTGAGGACCACTGGACAGCAGTAAAGAACATTCTCAAATACCTGAGAATGACAAAGCAGATGTTCTTGGTTTACGGTAATGGAGACCTAAAGGTCGAGTCCTTTACCGATTCAAGCTTCCAGAGTGACAAGGATAACAGCAAGTCTGTCTCGAGTTTTGTATTTACCCTCAACGGAGAAGCGGTGTGTCGGAAGAGCTCTAAACAGAATACCGTTGCAGACTCGACGATTGAGGCTGAATATATTGCTGCAACCGATGCCGTAAAAGAGGCGGTCTGGATGAAGAAGTTCATTAATGAACTTCTGGTCGTTCCGTCCATTGTTGACCCAATACCTTTGTATTGCGATAACAATGGGCTATAACTTTAGCGAAGGAACCATGGTCCCATCAGAAATCCAGGCACATCTTAAGGCGGTATCACCTGATCAGGGAGATCGTAGATCGCCAGGAGATCGAGGTCCGGAGAGTGGATACAAAAGACAACA
Organism: Agapanthus africanus; assembly: GCA_030015575.1. NCBI lineage: Eukaryota > Viridiplantae > Streptophyta > Magnoliopsida > Asparagales > Amaryllidaceae > Agapanthus > Agapanthus africanus. The sequence goes on from CM057348.1 coordinate 541,344,111, forward strand.
CTGCGGTTCATTCACCAAGGCCCTTCCTCAAGCACAGTTCGAGAGACTTTTTGAGATATTGGGTATGCGGTACGCCAACAGCTGGCCCTAGAGCAGACGTTGGATACTCGGTACGCCAATATATATGGCCTTAGTGAAAGTGGGAGATTGTTGGATATGTATGCCCTAGAGACCATTATTGTATATGTATACATATGGATGCTTGGACATATATATGTACAGGACAGTCTTGCTCGATATGATAGTATGATATTTGGTTTGATTTTATCTTAACATGTGTGTGTTTTACTTGCTATTACATATCTTTTATACATATTGATAAAGCCCGTAGGATCAATGCTAGACTACCTATGTGTTGATGGCGATCATACTTGTGGGAGCTGGGTAGTCGGTACGCACATCCTTAAATGGTCCCTAGTCGTAGGAGTATCGAAAATGGGCATCGATATTCCGGAGTAGACTAGTGTATACGTTTCCAGACCCCGACGAGGGGCGATGGTTTGGTCCCTCAACTATTGGTCTTTAGATCTAAGATCGTATACAGGTGCTCACTGGGGGTGAGTACACCGGACGGACTCGCCGAGGACTTCCAGATGGTACTATACCTATCGTCAGATGGAAGTTCTCAGGTGACATGAGTACAGGGTAGTCTTTATACCTGAGATCGTCATCTGTCACATGTGAGTTCCCACTGTGCTTTGATCACTACCCTGCCACGGCTCTACTGAGTTGTGCAAACAGGTTTTGGTTGGGTACAGTCCCGAGCCACATGGAGGCAGTGAGTGATTGTCGGGGATTCGTCTCTCCCGGTATTGGGAGTCGATATCGCTCTGTGTTTGATTTGACAGGACCATAGACCTTGGCCAAGGTAGTTGGGATTTACTGATAGGCTGATCAGTAGTTTCTCAGATTGGTCCTGAGCCGCATCAGCATGAATTACCGGGTTATCAGGGTCTGACGTTTACCACCCCCTAGACCCGGTATGCGATACTCTCAGACGAAAAGACTGGACTGTACGGAGATTGTCACGGATAGGCTCAGTAGGGATCCGGATGAGTTTGCACGTTGGCCTTCCTTTTCGATAGGTACCCGGGTAGCCGTTACGTATAGCTAATGCCGCTGACGTGCTTGTGGTTATGGATTTATCCAGTAACTCACTGCCGGCGTATTGTCGAGTCTTTAGAGTCCCACACAGAGGGTTTCCCTGGTTCAGGAAAAATGATGTATTAGCCTTATTGTATAAGTGCAGGGTCTCGATCGATTGATGTTCTTTGTACTCGGACTTTCGATCGGACAGTTGGTAATACTAGCCTGCTCAGGTTTTAGCCAGATTATTAAATCTGGTAATGATTTAATAGTTTACATATATTTATTTTGATATGTATATTCTAGTATTACGTTCTTCGTGTTATTCTATCTGTTCGGGCATTTGTGTTTTTATCCGAATGCAGATATGTATATATAGCAGACTTTAATCCGTATTTTATTACGAATTACCTTCTAGAAGGTGGCCACCTCATTATGCTTTTTCCATTTATTTGATAAATGGAAAATGAGGTGTAAAGTGTGAGGTATAGAAGGAATGGTGATAACCATGCTTCAATATTTAACAAATGAATTTTTAATTCATTTGGAGTTACTATTGAAGTATGGTTGTTGATTGTTTATTCAAGAAATTCATACACAAAACCTTTGTATTGAATTTCTCTCTCATGGTTGCTTCATTATTTTCTTGAGCTCCCATTTTTCTTCATCTCCTCCCTCCTCTTGAGTTTCCTCCACCTTCATCATCTTCCTCTTCACTACCATTCTCATGAGTTGAGAAACAAGTGAAGAGGCAAGAAAGAGATAGCAAACACTTAGATCTTCACACTACATCATAGACTACTTGGTTTAGCAACCCAAGTTCTCTAGTTGCTCCACTTGACATATTTTGAGGAGCTAGAGCCATGGATCATATCCCTCGGGTGGATCATCTACGATAAAGGAGGACCGGAGAGCAAGATCGATCGTGGAGAACCAAAGGAGCCAACAAAGAAGATCAAGCATGTTCAAGGTGGCCACTTAGAGCTAAAGATGAAGAAAGAAGACCGAAGGACTTGGTTCGTTTGGTGAGATTTCTTCATCATAGTAGATAGCTCTCTTTATTTAGCTAGTTAGGTTTATAGTAAGATCCGGGTTAAAAATTATTCTAGTGCCATGTTCTAATCATTAGAAAAAAAATTGTTCCGCATTTGGTCACGGTAGTTGGCCGGGGTATTAGCGTAACCTTTCTGTGCCTGTATGAGGTCCTCTTCTAGCTGAAGTTAGTCAATCTGATGACCTCGCATCGGGGTATCCAAACGAACCATATGTCCTAGTCATTAATCTATGGGTGACTAGCGATCTTCTATCATATCCCTAAGTAAAAACTCATGTTGCAATAGCTTCAAACATCTGGGGCGATATCTTGTCAGTCGCAGCAACAGCTGGCTCATCCGTCCGCATGATAGACAATGATTCAATCATCAAGAATAGACGGTACATAAACAGTCATCACATTCTGGCTGGCTTCTAGTAATGGCCTAATCATCTGGTGTGGATCTTCTCTTGTGTCAACAAGAAATCCTAGTCAAACAATATGTCACACGTTCGTATGTAACCGAAGTACACCCTGGTCAGTCCTCGTCCATGACGAGCTCGGGCTGACCGCACCTCTAGCCGTAGTTCTCTTTACTTGTATAACCATGGTAACAGAAACCACAATCTGGCATCGATGAGGATAGATCATAGGAACGAATAGAATACGGTGCATAAAAAATGTACATCCTAAGGCTTCTTAAGCAGGGTAGCGTATCATAAGTATGCCGCGGAACATATACACGGTACGTCACTCTATTTAAGTCACCTACTCCATAACCAAGGTCAACCTACGCGACGAAAGTTCGGGTCTAATACCCCCTTGGCCAAGTCTAAGTTCTGTAAGGTCAAGACTAGGTTCCGAACATAAATATACGCCCTAGACTCCGCATAGTCAAACCTAGACTCAAACCAAGGTTAAACCTAGCACTCTGATACCAAATTTGTCACGCCTCGAAAGGCACGTCACTGGCACTTAAATCATATGAAGTCTATAGGACTCCATCTAATCCAAGTGAGCCAAAAGCCCAGAAATCTAAACCTTTTTAGGGAAAATAGTAGAGGTGCAGTTTTGAAATAAGATACACTGAAATCAAGTTTATACTTATATATATATAAGTAGAAATGTATGAAACACTATATTTGTATCTAACTTAAAAACCTTTTGTTATTTAAAATTTTAGGCAGCACCTCCTTTGTAAAACTTAACCCGAAAACAGTACAAACAATATAATATAAGGCATCCCCAAGCGGGAGCTAGCTCTTCGCCAATTGGCGGAAACAACCACGCAAGTAAAGAAATATACAACGCCGAAGGGCGAGGATCAAAATACAGAAAGAAAAAAAGAAAACTAAAGTATCATCAAGAAATCCAAATGATAATGAAAATACATGAGCACGACTCTAAGGCCGAAAGAATATACAGTAATGGTTTCTAAGTCTGCGAATATACATAGTCTAGTTGATGGAGCATTTTTCTAGATACAACTGAAATATAAAGTGCATGAGCAACGGTGGTCACGATGCAAGTGAACCGACCTACCAAGCAATCGCCCGAAAGAAATGATGTGCCAGCAAGCCGCAACGGAACCTGTACGGTCAAACCTGCAAAGAAAACTGTGGCACAACGGGGGTGAGTTGCCAATTCGTGAGTAGAAGACATCATCGAGTAGATATTGCATGCATAACGATCTCCTAGGTCATACAATAATGTACTCATAATATACACTGAAACATCTAGTAGTGGCAAGGGTAATCATCTAAACATAAGTGTAATACCAAGTGCTCGTGTCATTGCCTCAAGTAGCAACATGTCACATATATGATTTACAAATGCATCAAGAATGAAATCAGAATATATATGTACAAGAAAGCTCTGTTCTTATATCAGTAAGATTTGTTGTATAAAAACTGGAGTATCATCAATGAAATCGACAGAAATCCATGTCAACATCGACACAAAATCCTCAAATCTCTGGCTCCGTCAGTCCGGATCGGCCCATATCATCCAATCGCATGACTATGGTCGGTATCCTCCAGATATCCACCACGCCAACTATCACCGGTAGGTAGTGCTCCCATGCCAGGCTCATCGTCTACAACTCGAGCTTATTGCCCCGGGATACCTTACCAGGTCCACTATGTACCGACAGACAGATCATCCTACTCCTCGAATCGGGTCTCGAAAACCAAGCTCAGAACCGAGAAAACATCATGGTGGACATGAAATATCATATCAAGGAAAACCGCATCAATCTCTTTTTAAAATAATCATAAGTTTATAAAACTTCACATGCGGTTTCCCAAATCCAGAAATCTCATGAAAGATCTGAAATCTCAAATCACGAGTCAGTGAACAGTGAATATCGGCGTAAAACCACACAATAGCACATAACAGAATGAATATATGAATGCATCAGTAATTAAATAAGGAATGCAATATCTAGGCGAGCATATGAGACCAAGCATACTAATAATATATTTAAACTACCAGCTAGCAGGTTACACAAATGAAGTAACATTTTCTAAGGTGTACGTGATATGGCAATTACCGATGATGATGTGTGTGAGACGGAAAGCAAGTGTAAGTGCAACAAACGCATCATCGGTAATGGTGCTGGTGTCTTAACAGCCGAGATCATAAAAGCTAAAGAAAACACATAATATATATATGAAGTGCAATGAGAGCAACATGAATAAAACAGAAAATGAATAGAAAACGCAACAATAGAGGATATACATATAGGTATATGAGCCATACAGTTTTTTTGTGTTTTGAAATAGCACGAATTGTGGTTTTTAGAAAAGTACGGACTACGGTGTTTTGAGAAAAGGGATGGCCTTTGAAAATACTCACGATTCATTAGTTTTGAAAATAGGTATGACTCAAGCCAGGTCTAGCATCTATTTAACAACTAAGAGACTAAACTAAGGAACTAGTCGGAGGGATAAGAAAATCTACATATATTCCGGGTCGATATACCTAATAGTCGGCGATCCAGCCTCATAGCGTTACGTACTGTATAATACATAGTACGGCATCCTCGAGTCAAGAGTGTGGATCAATCATCTTATACGTCTCGTACGATAATATTCATCGTACGGCATCCTCAAATTCGAGTGTACAGGTCAAATCATACATAATATCATCCTTCGTACAATATCATGATCACAGGTACGGTTCTAAAGTCTCGTACATTCAAATATCACCAATTCACATATTATCGCATGTATGAATACATATCGCCCAACGATCCATTATATTATCATATCATATACAGTATCACGACTCGATCACATATCAGAAATCTCACGGCATCATACCCGATCATATCGGCTCATCTCCACAACATATACTATTCTCATCTCATGTGTATATGTGTGTGTGTGTGTACAAACATACACTCACACACACACACACACATATATATATATACACACACACATATACACAAACATAGATACCAAGTGTGTGCGTGTGTGCGACTAAGTAAACCGATAACTCACGACTAAGAGTAAACTATCCTACAAGTAGGCCAAATCTAATCTATAGTCTCATAGTAACCCTATTTACTAGGTATCGAAGTCTCACATAAACGTAAATAATATATAACCTATTCTACGGTTGTGGGGGTGCTATACTCCATCCACCTGACTTCCCCCATAGATATACATCTACTCACCTTGATCCTCACTTGCCGAAGTCAATAACGCCACGCTCTCCCTTGTCGTACGATGTCCACGCGGGGTACCTACAGTTTTCAATACGTTATATTGTAGACAAGAATCAAACACGAAAACAAAAATGGCACATGAACGCACATAGGTTAGAACCTATGGTCTACGCATGTGAAAACAATCATAAAACCCTCGTCGTTGACGTGCAAACGTCCAACAACCAAATCCACATTCAAATACCAAAAACCAAGTTTTAGAAATCGGAAAACCATTACTATTATTAACTCAAACGCTCCCAGATTTTGCCTCAGGTAATTTGGGACAAAACAAACAATACAGTGGCTAAGTTATGAGGAGTGTGAGCTATAGGCCCAAACCCAACATCAGAAGCCAAAATCTGGCCGGCCAATAGTGCTACAGTAACCGCCCCCGTCGGCCCCACCTTTAAATTTTGGTCTCGTCTTTTGGTGGTGGTCTCCTATTGGTCTAACTAGGTCTCTGGGTTTGTTTGATTTTCTTAAAAGGTTCCCAAGTTGCTCCAGATTCCCTATAGACTTAAAAAAAATCACAAAACACGATATCGAAACAAATTAACTCAAGTCTTGGGTTAACTCTCTGTTTTGGTCCATGAAACTAACACTACAAAGGTTTATGGTCACTAATTACTCTCAAATACACCATCACACCATCAAAATCACTTAACCCTTAACTTAGAAATTTCTAACATCGCTAAACCATATTTAATCCACTCTAAACTACAAAAAGATATGAGGAATACAAGATTTTAAACTAAAGGTGTAGGTTTTACCTCATTTGGCAACCCAAGAATTTTCTTGATTGCTCAAAGTCTTCAAAGTCTAATCTTGATTCCTCCATATGGTTGGTAGTGGGGTTAAGCACATTTTTTGTGAAGGGGGGAGTTTTTGTGAGGATTTTGGGGTAGCCATGGTGGTAGTGGAGGTGGAGAGATGAAGGAGAATGAGGAAAGAGAAGGAAAGAAAATGAAGAGGAGAGAAAATGAGAAAGGTGTGTAGAAACTTCCTACTCTCTCTCTCTCTCTCTCTCTCTCTCTCTCATTAGCCATGACACCTATCCCATCACTCTCTCTCTCTCTCAAAATATCTTCTCATTTCCATTTAAAACATAACCAAATTTTTTTTTATGAAATGAAGCATGGTTACAAAACAATGAAATAAGTGTTTGCAACATACTTTGTTGCATGCCATGCACATAATTAAGATTAATGCATAATTAGCGAAACACTAATCGGGTTTTATATTAATTTAAATATAACTAGTTGTATAATAATTCATAGAATGCTCAAATCATATAAATACCTTCAATCAATAATCCTTATTAATTTACCAAATATTTTCCAAATTATCGGTATATAATCATACCCTTTCATTAAAAATAATCTCCATACATTTAAAATATCCCTAATATTTATTATTTAATTACTTAAATTCCCAAAATAATATTTTATTTTCTGAAATGTTACACTGTGAGACTTGTATTATATTGATATCTGATGTCGAGCTCGTGTGAGCCGACTTTTATGTTTTCTTGTGGGCGATGTTTTCTTTTCTTGCTTCTTTATTGTTTTCACACTATTATGATATATTCTTGCTTGTGTTGGTGTTCCGCCAATTCGGCGATGAGCTAGCTCCCGCTTAGGGATGCGTATTATGGTTGATTATTTATATTCATGTTATGTATCGGCTTTGGGATCAGGTTTTACAAAGAAGATGCTGCCGAAATTCTCATAAAACTTGAGTCTTCAAAGGTTTTGATATAACGCTTGCATGTTTAGGATTAACCTTTTTAAAACAACTATTTTATCATTCTATTTTAATCCACGGTTTAGATTTCTGGGATTTTGGCTTACTTGAATTGCGTTACGCCTTTATACGTTGCGTGATTTAAGTGCCAGTCATGTTCCACCTTCGGGTCGTGACATCATAACCTTTGTAGCGTTTTCATATGCTCCAATTGGGTTGGACTCTAGCATGCTCTCAAGAGCTCCGGATCGCGCTTGCAAGACGGTCCTCGTTCGCCGAAGATAATCCATCCGAGAGAACCAAATTCATGCTTCAACTCCATCAAGGAAGTAACTAAAGATCCTAGATTGCTAATCTAGGATGCTTTGTAATGTGTGTGTCACGCCCCACTCCCAATACAGAGAGTATTGTCCGCTCTGGCCGAAGCCGCACGGTTTTGTCCTTCGGAGCGAACCGGACCCGACCAGGGGCCACTTCCCAGGAGGTCACCCATCCCAGAACTTCCCTGGCTCGAGCACGCTTAACTACGGAGTTCTCAAGCTCCTGTAGTGCCAGTTCACTTAAAAGGCGCCTCTGTATTGAAAAGTGGTATCATTTCATTTATAGTACAGATCTGCCCCCTTTCGGAATGTATTCCGAAGAGTCCCCATTGTTCTACAGTGGGTCCCACGGACTCAAGAGGTGGCCCCCACGGATTCAAGAGGTGGCCCCCGCCCACTTAACATGACACTTGGCGTAGCACTTTGTTCCGTGTGGCACTTTGTTCCGTGAGCAAGAACCGGGTCCCGACATTCTCCCCACCTTTGAACAATGGTTCGTCCTCGAACCACAGACCTACTATTGAGGGACCAGCTCTGATACCATTTTGTCACGCCCCACTCCCAATACAGAGAGTATTGTCCGCTCTGGCCGAAGCCGCACGGTTTTGTCCTTCGGAGCGAACCGGACCCGACCAGGGGCCACTTCCCAGGAGGTCATCCATCCCAAAACTTCCCTGGCTCGAGCACGCTTAACTACGGAGTTCTCAAGCTCCTGTAGTGCCAGTTCACTTAAAAGGCGTCTCTGTATTGAAGAGTGGTATCATTTCATTTATAGTACAGATCTGCCCCCTTTCGGAATGTATTCCGAAGAGTCCCCATTGTTCTACAGTGGGTCCCACGGACTCAAAAGGTGGCCCCCACGGATTCAAGAGGTGGCCCCCGCCCACTTAACATGACACTTGGCGTGGCACTTTTTTCCGTGTGGCACTTTGTTCTGTGAGCAATACGACACCGTAGCGAAGAAATAAAGACAGTAGAGAGAAAGCTGTATATAAAAGACAACAAATCCACAATTAACATACAATAACGTCCTCACCAAGTCTCTAAGTCAACAACTTAATAGTAGATAGAGAGTACAAGATACAACGAATGTACAATATGAAATACAGATAATCATCTAACCCACCTAAGCAAATAGTACTGTGAGCTGATGCAATATCTGTAGCAAAAGATGATAGATGGATACTGAATAGCCTGCCTCGACTACTCTGGGGAACAACCTGAAACACCTGTGGCACAACGGGGGTGGGTTGCCAACTCGTGAATAGTAGATAACATATGCAGGTAATCGCAGGAATGTACGTACAGCATGAATCTAAGATATGCGATTACAGTAATAACATGTCATGTGAATGCAGAATAATGGAAAGTACACTAGCAGGTACAATCAATATGTGAAGCAATAATAAGGTGATAATAGTATGCAATAGGGATATGAGAAAGTAGATATGCAGCAATCATAAGGGTACACTAACAGGTACTACCAATATGAAACCGTGCATAAGTGAATAGGTATGAGGTATGGAGTGAAATATGTCATTCCCACGGAAACCTGACATCGTGGTAGGATCACAATCCATCAAGACACTCAAATCCCAATTCCTCAATTCAGCCCCCATATTGGGCTCTCACATCATATAAGTCTCGCATCTCCTCAATGTACAATATCGAGAAATCTCCTATATCCCGAATGTATAAATTAGTAATCACATAGGTATGTCTAATATCCAATCTCAATGAATCACATAATATCCCAAGTCAAATCTCAAGTAAGAATCTAACATCATAAAGGTAAATATATACGGAAATAAATATGATGGGGGCAATACACATATATTAGCGTCCCATTCCACTAATATTGGTGTAAGGGTATATATAACAACGGCTAAATCCCCTGTTATATATACAAAGGTGTTAAAGAAATATCATGAAAACCATGTGCCAAGCATTGACACAGAAATCCTGATCACGTATCATACGCTATCCCGAAAGCACGAGTGCCTAGCTCTGACCCTCGCCTTTCGACGTATGGATACGTACATGACTCCCAACGGTGTCTCCGTGATCCCCCACCGAGTCATGGGTACTTTCACCGGTAGGTACTTGCCCGCCTCCAGGCTCAATCGGCAAAGTCCATCGATCTTCTTGCCGAGGGGAACCATACCGGGCCCCACCATGTACCCTCATACGGCAACCACACCTCGTATGGAGTATATAATCAGAACCGATAAATCTCATGGTGGCTGCGCAAATATCATATCAAGGAAACCGGGTTTTTCAATATATGCATAATTTCATGAACTCCCGCGGTTCCCAAATCCAGAAATCATCATGTGAAATCAAAATAAGAATACGCAAATCCAGGAATACATATATGCGATATATCTGAAATACGAGCGTATAAAGGAAAATATGTAGATGAAACCATATGTATGCGAAATCAATAAGGTACAGCTAAGTATAAGTGTCTATCTATAAGTAAAAGATGTCGTATACCCCCCTGGGTATAAGTAGAATATGAAGGGTACCCCTCTGGGTATAAGTAAAATATGTGCAAGGTATACCTGTAGCTGTATCGCAAGGTGTAGATGTACCTATCACTAATGGTAAGATACACTATAGGTATACCGATAAGCTAGATGTCAAGTATGATGAACAATATAGTAGCTATAAGAGGTTGTGTGTGACATGGCAATTATTGACGGTGTGTGTGTAGCATACAATCCGTGCTCGTGCAACATGAACGGTCAATAATATGTGCAGTGTCCTACGGCTGCTAGTCATAGTATAACTATATCAAGGAAAAAGTAAAGGCGCAATTCTAACAATGACGTAGAATATGCGACAGGTATTTGAATCCTAGCCCAGACGCATAACGCCATGCGGGCGATTCCCCTGTAGATGTTAAATCTACTCACCTACGCTCCACGCTAGGTGAATCCTACTATCTTCTCCCCCCTGTAGTAGTGTCCGTAGTCCCTGCCTGCAAACCTGCAAATAAGACACGGAAATCATTTATAAGCCAAATATTCCGCGAAATGCGATATCGAACCAAAATGAGAAACTCGCGTCGCGAACTAAACGCGCGTGTGCACGATACGCTAAAACGTGAGTATACGCGTCTAAAACTATCGCGACACGCCGTGATACGCTGGATCACAGAACCCACTCACGTATCGCGTGTATCACGCAAACACAACGGACACCAAACACGATATATAGTCCCAGATTTTCCTACAGGCCAAATATTACAAAACTAGACATGCCAAAACACTACAATACACTGCAGACAACCATTCCTAAAACCCCAGCACCCCACTCCCCTTTCTGGCCGTAAATTGCGGCCAGATTGAATTAATTGGCGGCCTGGGTAGGGAGAGGATGGCTCGTGTTCTTGTGGTGGTATCTATACCTAGTGTACATGCTCCAGTCTTCTCAATTTTATCCTGAAGTGTCTGGGTCAATAGCAGATCACAGAATGTCACAATGTCGCTTTAAAAATGCTAATTTTGCACAAAACGTAAATCCTATGGTATTTTAGTGTAATCTGGGTTATTTCTCAGTTGAAGTGGCCCTAATAACATTTAAATAGGTAGGGTTAACCAACACAATCATCACTTAATCAATATTCCACACAAATCACCATAATCTAGCGCTAAACTCATAATTTAACACTAATCGACACTAAACCACACACAACTTAAGCAACTCATGAAATGGGGTTAAGAAATTATACCCTAATGAACCCTAGAAGGCAGGTGAAGAAGTGTATGAGGGGTTGCTACTACTGCTGGGGCTCCTGCTGCTGCTAGGCTGTTGCTGTTGCTGCTACAGCTGCTTGCTGCTGATGCTGATGTTGCCTTTGCTGCTGCTGCCCTTGCTTCAGGTGCTGCTGCTTCTCTCTCTTGCTGAAGCTGATGCTGGGATTGGGGCTACTGCTGCTGTTGCTTGCTTCTGCAGCTGCTGCTGATGCTGCCAGATGCTTCTGCTGCTGTTGTTGTTGTTATTGTTGCTGCTGCTGCTTCTCTCTCTTGGTGTGAGTGTGTGTGTGTTTGAGTGTGAGAGAATGAGAGGAAAGAATATGAGAGGGAGAAATGAGAGCAACAGAAAACCCTTCCCCTTCTCACTCTCTCTCATCATAAATGAGGCATGGCTTGAGCCATAATGCCCATGCCCTCTCTCTCTCTCTCAAAGTCAACACTTCAAACCAAAATATTAAATCCTTTTAATTTTAACAACCATGCACTTAACAACCCAAAAGCACCTAAACAATATTTAAAACAAGCTCAAAGGAAAATGGTTAGCTAACCATGATTGCTAATCATGATTAACCTTCCAATTAACACCCTAGTTAACATGCACAAGTGTGTGCAAGCCTAGGAAAAATCTAATAAAATACTCAATAAATAGGATAAAATAATTAAAACCCAAATTGGTAAACTTTTTATTAAAAACTATATATATAAAATATAATTAACCGCAAAACACATTCTAAGGTGTTACAGTGTGTAAGTGTTCTAGCATTTTTCTTTCTCTTTATCTTCATGATTCTCAACTCATGAGATGGTTGAAGATGAAGAAGTAGAAGAAACCATGGAAGAGAGAGGAGCAAGAATGGTAGAATGAATGAAATCCTTCAAAAATTCAAACACGCTTCAACACTTTTGAAAAAAGAATTTTTCCATTTTGAAACTACAACCATGCTTAAATAATATTTGCAAATGAATTTATAATTCATTTGCCCATACCCTCCACCATTTCTCATTTCCATCTCATTTCATATTTTCTTAAAAAGGAAAAACCTTGAAATGGGTTGTCCTTCTTCTAGAAGTATTCTTATATAAATACAAGAATACGTCCACGCAAATACATCCCCGTATTCGTATCAAAATACGAATATCCAAGAGATAGAAAAATACAATGAATATATTACTGGAATATACATATCGAAATATATGTAAATTATTAAATCAAAACTTGATTTAATAATCCAGCTTAATCCTAAGCCAGCTAGTATTATCATCCACCCAATTGAAGTCCGCGTAGCTAGCACACATACCTAATCGGAACCCTGCACGTATCAATATACGGCCACTACATCATTTTTTCTGAACCGGAAAAACCCTCTGTGTGGGACTCTAAAGACTCGTCAATACGCTGACGGTGGATTTAACTTCAAGCACGTCATTGGCACTAGTTGTACGTAACGGCTACCCAGGTATTGAGCGAAAGGAAGGCCGACAAGCAAACTCATTCGTACACTTACTGAGCCTGTCTATGACAATCTCCGTATAGTCCGGTCTCATCCGTACCCTTACCGGTCCCCATAGTAGGTTCCACCAAGATGTATCGTGATTTAAAAGATATCTACTGGTGGGAAGGGATGAAGAGTGATGTTTCTGATTTCGTTTCGAGATGCCTGACTTGCCAGCAGATCAAAGCCGAGCATCAGAGGCCGGCGGGAGAGTTACAGGCTTTGCCTATTCCAGAGTGGAAATAGGAGTAGATCTCCATGGATTTCGTTGTGGGTTTACCTAGGTCCAGTCGAGGGTATGACTCTATTTGGGTGATTGTAGACCGGTTGACAAAAGCAGCTCACTTCTTCCCAGTGAAGACCACTTACGGGTTTACTCAATATGCAAAGTTGTAGATTGATGAGATTGTACGATTTCATGGCGTTCCGACATGCATTGTATCCGACAAAGGCACCTAGTTTACCAGCCGTCTTTGGCAGAAACTTCAGGAAGATTTGGGTACCCGTTTGAGTTTCAGCACTGCTTTCCATCCACAGCCCGATGGTCAGTCAGATCGGACTATACAAACACTCGAGGATATGCTTCGAGCGTGCGTGCTTGATTTTGGTGGCAGTTGGGATCGTCACTTGCCCTTGATAGAGTTCTTCTTGTAAGTCGATGCCATGCACCCCATGTGTTCGCGGGGAGGCGGAGTTTGCAAAAACGATTTTTAACTGCTTCGTAACATCGACTAAACTCCAGGATTGATACTAAACCTTAACTAACAAACTAACTCAGAGGTTTAAATACTATGTGAGAATGTTATACCATAAGTTACAAGTCCTTCTTCTCCTCGCTGTCCTTCTCCTCGTCGTGAGCTCCTCGAAGTGAGAATGGATCACGCCCCCTCGTCAGTTTCTCCAAGTCGAAGAAGATCCACCCGAGAGTGTCTACCTTGAGCTTTCACCTCCAAGATGAGGTAACTAGGTCACTTGGTGTGCTAAACTAAGTAGCCTAGAGTGTGTAGAGAGTGATTAGGGATCTAGTTGTCTCATAAACCCTAGGATTCTCAACTCATGAGACAATTAGGGTTTGAGAGGTTAGAAGAGAGCTTGAGGAGAATGAGAGAGTGAGTATCTGTGATAATCCATATGATAAATGAAAATGGCTCATTTTTTAGACTTTAAAGCAAATGAAAATATCTCACACAAATTTCTCCAAAATATCCTAAAATATCTAAGTCTTCATATCTCATATGAGTCCAAGAAAGTCAACATGAAGCCATGGTCATATTTCACTAAAATACCACAAAGTATCCCACCTCATTTCCTCCACCTCACAAAATATTTAATCAAAAAAGAAAAACCCTAATTGAGGTGTCTCACTTCTAGAAATAATCTTGATTAAATTACAAGAATGCCCCTCTCATCCGTATATACATACCCGCATTCGTATTCCGAGAAACACGAATACAATGAGACGAAACTAATCCAATAATCAAATACTAGGATCCGGCTTAAACCAAAGCCCACTAGTGTTGTCCGCCCGAACATCATATGCGCACAAGTACACGTATGTGATAGAACCATGTCGTAAAACCATACGACCTCTACATCGTTTCGCCCGAAGCAGGGAAACCCTCTATGTGGGACTCTAAAGACTCAACAGTACGCTGGCAGTGGGTTTAACCACAAGCACGCCAGCGGTACTAGCTGCACGTCAGCAGTACTAGCTGCACGTAACGGCTACACAGGTATCTGTCGATAAGAAGGCCAACAAGCAAACTCATCCGAACTCCTACTGAGTCTGTCTGTGGCAATCTCCGTACAGTCCGGTATGTTCGTCTAAGAGTATCGCATATCGGGCCTAGGGGACGGTAAACTTCAGACCCCTAATAGCTCAATAAGTCGTGTCGGAGTGCAGCCCAAAAACACCCTGAGAAACTACTGGAGTACCTACCAGCAAATCTCGCTTTCCCTGGCCAGGGACTTTGTATAATGGCTTTCCGAATCACAGCGTGACATCAACCCCCAACACCGGGAGAGACGAATCCTATCTAACCGCCACTGCCTCCAAGTGCTTCGGGACTGCACCCAACTACTATCTGTTTGCACGACTCAACAGAGCCGTGGTAGGATAGTAATCTAAGAACTATGGGAACACACTTGAGGCGATGTAGCAGTATCAAGTCGACGGACTAAGCTGTACTCATGTCACCTTGGAACTTCTACCTGACAATAGGTATATTACCAACCAGCAGTTCCTTACGAGTCCTTCCAGTGTAACTCATAACCCAATGAGCACCTGCATACTATCTCTAGTACAACGTACTGATGGCTGTAGAACAAACCATCTCCCCTGCTGGGAAGAGAAGCGTATACACTAGTCTACTCTGGAGTATCGATGCCCTGTCTCGATAATCCTGCGACGAGGGACCTGTGTAAGGATGTGCTTGTAGACTACCCAGCCCCCACTAGTGTGACCGCCATCACAACGCTGGTAGTCAAGCAAAGATCCTAAGGGCTCTACCAATATGTATTAACGATATGTCAAAAGAAACATATACACATATTAAGATAGATACAAACCAAGTAGCATACTAACATATTGAGCAAGACTGTCATAAATCCATGTATATATCCTAAGCTTCCAAAATTTAATATACAAACTAGTACTATACAATAATGGCCTCTATGGCATATTACACTAACAATCTCCCACTTGCACTAAGGCCATGTGCTGGTATATCGCAGACCTATCATCTCGAATAGCCTCTCAAACTGGGTCTGAGAGATGGCCGTTGTGAATGGATCTGCAGTGTTGTCCTTAGTAGCAACTCTCTGCACCTCGATCACCCGCCTATCCACGATCTCCCTGTTAGTTATATGTATGCCCTAGAGGCCATTACTGTACATACGATGTATATTGTAGTGGATGCTTGGACATATATAGGGAGGACTTTCTTGCTCGACATGATAGTACGCTATCTGGTTACCCTTTATCTTAACATGTACTATGATTGTCTCTATGTTACATATTGATAAAGCCCTTAGGATATGTACTCGACTACTGGAAATATGATGAGATCATACTAGTGGGGCCACGGTAGTCGATGAGTACATCCTATAACTGTTCCTAGTCGAGGGTGTATCGAGACAGGGCATCGATACACCAGAGTAGACTAGCGTATACGCATCTTGACCCATATGATGGGCGATGGATAATCCCATATCCATCGGTGTTTGACATCAAGGATGGTGTACGGGTGCTCAGTGGAGACAGGGTACACTGGACGGACTCGCCGAGAACTTCCAGATGGTATTATACCTTACGTCAGATGGCAGTTCTTCGGTGACACTGGTACAGAGTAGTCTGTTGACCCGAGATCGTCATAGAGTCTTGTGTGATTCCCACTGTGCTTTGATTTCCATCATACCACGTCCAAGAGGGTGTGCAAAAAGGTGGCTTTTGGGTACAGTCCCGAATCACATGGAGGCAATGAGCGATAGGAAGGGATTCGTCTCTCCCGGTATAGGGAGTTGATGTTGCGCGGTGTTCGATTGGCTATAACCGGAAACCCCTGGCCACGGTTGCTGAGATTTACTGGTAAGTGTTATCAGTAGTTTCTCGAACTGTTATAGACCTCATATCGACACGACTTATCGAGCTACTGGGGTCTGACGTTTACCACCCCTAGGCGAGATATGCGACATATCAGACGACGAGACCGGACTGTACGGGAGTGTTACTGATTGGATTCACAGGAGAATGTACAGGCTTGCTTGTTGATCTTCTGAGCGCTCAATACCTGGGTGGTTGTTACGTTTAGCTGACCGCTTGCAGCTTGTGGGTGTTTGATATGATCATCACCTACTGCCGGCGTATTGACGATTCTTTAGAGTCCTACACAGAGGTTTCTTGGCTCAGGCAAAATGGAGTAGGAGCATATATGTGATATGTGCGGGACCGAGGATAATGCGGTATGTGATACCGTATTGGATTCTCGCGATATGAGATATCGGCCGGGTATATGTGATATAGCCGGGTCATCGTATTAGCCGGTTATTTGTGAAATAGCCGGATTATCGGATCAAGTGTTGATTCGATAATTTAATGTATAATAATATATATGATATATTAAATTACATTAACTAATATTAGCTCACTAAAAGATTCATTTTCTCACGGGATAATACATTGATATATATGCGATATATGTTAATTGTATTATTTTCTTTTGTTGCAAAATATATTGTATATGTGATATATAATATTGTAACATGTTAGGGTTACAAATTTAACAATGGTTTAGGGTTTAAACTTGGTTAGGGTTTGGATTAGGGTTAGCTTTTGCATGAAGCTTCCATGAAGTTTCATGAAGCTTTGACTTTGTGGTTGCTTGATATTTTTGTGAGATATTATGTTAACCCAATCCAAACCATTAACTCTAGTTAACTCTCTACAAGGGTTAACTCTTTCATGCTTAACCCTTGGTTAGATTTGTAACCACTACAATAATTCATTGTTCATCACAAAAGGATTAAGTGATCATCTTCATTCATTTTCTTCTTGCTTGAGTTTCTTCTTGAAAAAGTTTTCTTTTGTGATGAAAGTGAGTGAGAAAAAGATTATAAATGAGAGCAAAAATCCTACTTCATCATCCTCATCTACCCTTGCCCTTTAGATGAGAGTGTTCACTTCATTTAGTGAGTGTTAGCTTGTGTTAATGAAACTTCAAGGTAGATCATCTTTGTTATCGTAGATCGGAAGCAAGACTGCATCTTTCTCTTCGTGAAGCCTCTCGAGAGTCCGGAACATGATGATCGCAGCGAAGGGACCTCAACACGGAGCTTAAGAAGTGAAGGACCGGATCTACAAAGGTTGTAATCCCTCTCACTTAGTGTTAAAGTGTTTAACATGTTAGTTTTCGCTTAAACCCTAGTTTAAAGATCCGGCTTCGGGTTGTTCGGCACGGCCAAAATATAATCGGGCATGGTTGATGCCTCGTAAAACCTTGTGAGCGTGCCTAGCAACCCTACAGTGGTATCAGAGCCAAGCTAGAGCTTTAGGCGAAGTCTAGACGAAGTTTAAAGTCCGATCGAACCCGAAAACCCCGATGTAAACCCTTCTCTGTACATTTTTTGAAAATGTGATTTTTTATGAATTAAAAATGCTCAGAAAAACAAGCAGGAAAAACTAAGAATTACTGTGAAGTACGGTCCACTAAGTCCCTGAAATGACCGCGGAACCACGGCCAAACCAAGGGTTTGGCGGCGGTTCCGCGGCCAAAATTTAGATTTAGTCCCTCATATTTCATATATTTATTCTTAGGTCCTTTCTTGTCAATTTTTTCTGGGATTGTTTTTATTCCACTCAAGTGTTGAGTTTTTTAGGGTTGTATTGGGGACTCGTTGATTCGATCGGATAATTTAACTTTGTTTAGTTTGTTCCGGATATTTTTAGAAACTGTTAAAAAGTTCGGACGGATATCAATAACTCACTTTTTCCCCGGTCGGAAAATTTTTCAAAAGTTGGATTTTTTCTCGAGTTTAAGAACGTTCTAAGTCGTGCAAGTAACGCGATGGACCCTCTAGAAGACAACAAACCTTAACTCGATTATCTGACCGTCTTGAACTGCCTTTTGAACCTTAGGGTTTGGGGCAGTACGGCGTGCCACATGTGAGGCGTTGGCTTGACCCTTCTATGGTTGGACCATCGGTACTGAGGCATGTGATGGATATTTTTGAACTCCGCTCAAGTGTTGAGCTATTTGGGAAAACTTGGGTGTTTGATTATTCGATCGGAAAGTTTAACGTTGTCTATTTATCTGGAATGTGATACAATATTTGGAATCCACAAAAAGTTATGAGATAACTAATTTGAATGTTTTAAACCTAGCAGTTTAGTCTCAATTGATCGGTTGCCACGGGATTTTGATTTGATCAAAAGTCTGTCGCAATCACGTAGTGTACGCGGATACTCGCCGGGTAAACTTAACAGACAGCCACGCCCTATAGCCCCGACCAAGTGACTGTAGGAGAACCCCGTCGCCAAAAGCATCCGTTCGGATGCTCATGGCAGCGGTGTTCTGCCTTAGTGCACTTCGTCGACGGCATCCGGGGGTACGGCAGTCTACTAAAGTTTGCGACGAGCATTCGATCAGGATGTCGGCAATCTTGTTGAATTGGCCGACTTGATATTGAAAAGTGTTTTCGATAATGAGACTAAAATGCGGGATTTATAATTTTTAGGCATGCGATGTCTAAGGAATTCATTTGGTTAAGCATGCGATGTCTGAAGAGGTTGTGGATTCCAACTGTTGTAGTTTTGCACTTTCTTTTCTGTGACCGTAAGCGTAGTATATGGTGTATCGCCGGCTTCGTTGCTATACATCAATGACAATCGGGATACACATACTTGCTTACGTTGATGATATGAGATATTATGTGTTGCTGTGATATGTTGTATTGGATCGTCGCGTTTGAATAGCCGGGGGTTTTATGTGAGATGAGAGTTTTTTCTTTTTCATTCATGTAAAATTCATTTGTATGTAATATTCTTTTATTGGGGCACTTCCGGGCTGAGGATGATGTCACCATTGTATATTTTTTACTTTTCCGCATTAGGTAGACCCAAGGCGAGGAGCACAAGTAACCGGGTTCTAGGGTCCAGTGGGAGACCATCTCGAGGAGTCGAGACCGGGTCTCCTAACCCTGGAATTGGCAGAGTTGTTTGCCGCTCTCGTAGGGGTCTAGGGATGTGGGTTTGGCTATTTATCGCGATCGTGAAATCCGTGTTTTTTACTGGCTCGTATTGAAAACACGGACGTCCTAGTATATCCATTATTTCATATGTTTTTTCTGCTGCGATATCTATGATGTGATCATTTGATATGTAGTGATAGATACTGTATATAGTATATATGATATATTATATAGACGTTACTTATGTTTTACACCCGCGCTAGCCCTGCCCCGCTCTGCCGTTAGTTACCTAACCTAACGGTGCATGAGGGGATATCGAGACGAATGCGGATGGTATAAGTGTACGTCGTATTTATCTATGATGTTTAGGTAACTTAAATGATGGGACTTCATTAATGAGATTAATGAAATAAAAGAAACCTAAAAGATGTTGTGGAATCGAATTTTCAAAAACAGGTAGCTACAGTTCTTGCTTTGCATCGCGGTGTTCCTTGTAGAACATCCTGCACCTTATTTGATAAGGAAAGGGCCGAGATCCCTTCACCGGGAGTGACCCCTTTAGCAATAACTGGCAGATACTACAACACTTGGTTTGTCTTTTGATTGCTTTTGGAGTTTTGCTTTGCATAGTGATATATATGATATGTCCTGCACCATATTCCATAAGGAAAGAACCGAGATCCCTTCACCGGGAGTGACCTCTTTAGCGAAACTAGTAAAAGCCTCAAAAACATTCCATTTTAAAATCATTTGATTCTATAACAATATCAAGTTCATTACGCAATAGGTTTTCAGAAAAACCTGTCGTAGCCCTCCGTCATTTCAGATAAGTTGTATATAGTATTCGTGCTACATTTGTTGGCTTTCGTCAAGGTGTAGTGTGCGGTAGCTATATGCTGCTTCTCTGCTGCATACGATGCGATTGGATTAGGGTAGTCGTACGGCTTTGTTGGCTTTCGTCAAGGGTCGTGCGGGTGGGTTTAATTCAGTCAAGAAATGTACGGGTTGAACTTGACTAGCGGGCTATGGTTTGTTGGCTTTCATCAAGGTCATAGCACGTTAGGGGCAAAATATTATCGGGAATTTCAAGTGTTGAAATTTGCAATGAGATTGCATACCTTCTATGAGATAGTTGGATCCCGATACCCGCTGCGAGTAAGAGTTACTCCTGGGAGAGTTTTACACATTACAATTAGCCGATCAAGTAGGTGTCTAGAAAGGTGTTAACGGAGTTACGCCTCTGGGAAAACGAGGTTTACTTTAATTAGGTCCGTGCGAAAGCACGGGGCACCTCCCTCAAAGTACCGACACTGGCCTGGCTGAAAGATTGGCGAACTTATAGCGTGTAATTAATCCCGGCTAGTCTTTCCTTTTAGGGTTTGAAGGAAGATTTGATTAAAACAGTGGGAGACATTCTGATTAGATATATTAGATAACCAATCTAATCTTGCAAAAGCATACGCTGAGTGTTTTCTTCTCTCTCTCTCCAGGTAGCGACCATATCACGCCTTAATCAAGATAATAATACGGATATATTGACTGAACCCGCTTGTTATAATGAGCTGGGGAACGTTGGTCCCGCTCCAACTTATAATTGTTATAAGACAGAGCAGGAAATTGGGGATACCAGATTTCCCGTGCCGCCCAAATGAAGAAAGTGCATGTTGATGCATCTTCTTCGGGTGTGTTCATTACAGAGAACTGTTTCTCAGTATCCTTTATGTCCTGGGTGTAGGGTTCCTAGGCACCCCAAGGAGGTCTCACAAGGCATCAACCATGCCAATTTCAAAAATTACGGTGCCGAGAAACCCTAGTGTACGGATCGTTGGCTAGAATTCTAGGCGAAAAAGAAACTAGTTAACAACATAACTAAAGTTTAAACGGAAATACAACCTTTGTAGATCCGGTGCTCCACCTCCATAGCTCCGCAACGAAGTCCCCTCGCTGTCCAAATGAATTCCCGGGCTCTAGCGTCGGCTTCATCGGAGAAAGAGCGGGCTAGGTCATCGACGACGTGCCGAAGATGATCTACGTCGAGGCATCGCTAGATCAAGCTCCACCTTCACCAAGCCATGAAAACTTGTGAAGGAAACACACTCTACTACTTGGCAAGAGGTAGAGGATGAAGAAATAGGAGGTGGGTTCACTTTAGATTTGGATTTCTCACTCTTTTTCATCACTTGCCATTGATGGAGGCAAGCTTTCTTCACTTGAAGAAAAATGAAGAAGAAGAAGAAAGTGTTATGATAAGTTAATTAATATTGAAAAGAAAAACAATACTTATCATATGATGAACCATGGTCAAGTGTAGAGATTTAATCATGGTTGAAAGGAATGGTTAGGGTTAAGCATGAGACAAAAATGGTCAGTAGGTCAAAGCTTCATGAAGCTTCAATATGAAACAAAATTAGCCACCATTTTCTCTTTATGCCTTTTTTATTTATTTCCAAAATGAATAAATAGATAAATAAATGAGAAAAGGAAATAAAACCCTAATCATAAGTTTAACCATGGTTTAATTCTATACACTTAACTAAGTAAACATGTATCATCAAACATGATACAATCAAGTGCACGAAAGTATATCACATATACAATGTGTACATCCGAGTGAGAATATCCATTTAAAGTGAACCAATACTAGTTAATGCAAAGTAATATATCAAATATATAATTATACATTAAATCATTAAATCAACACTTGATTTAACGATCCGGTTATATCGCATATAACCGACTAGTATCCAATGTATCGATTTATCGAATCAATCCTTGATTCGATAACTAGGTTATATCTCATACAACCATTCGACACATTCATCGCGAGAATAGAATACGGTATCACATACACGCATTATTCTCGGTCCCGCACATATCTCATATGCGCTCCTATTTCATTTCGCTTGAGCCAGGAAACCTCTGTGTAGGACTCTAAAGACTCGTCAATACGCCGGCAGCAGGTGATGATCATATCAAACACCCACAAGCCGCAAGCGGTCTACTAAACGTAACGGCCACCCGGGTATTGAGCGATCTGAAGACCGACGAGCAAGCCCGCTCACACTCCAGTGAATCCAACCAGTAACACTACCGTACAGTCCGGTCTGTTCGTCTGATATGTCGCATATCTTGCCTAGGGGTGGTAAACGTCAGACCCCAATAGCTCGATAAGTCGCGTCGATATGAGGTCTATAACAGTTCGAGAAACTACTGATAACACTTACCAGTAAATCTCAGCAACCCTGGCCAGGGATTTCCGGTTATAGCCAATCGAACACAACGCAACATCAACTCCCTATACCGGGAGAGACGAATCCCCTCCTATCGCTCATTGCCTCCATGTGACTCGGGACTGTACCCAAAAACCACCGTTTTGCACGCCCTCTTGGACGTGGTAAGATGGAAATCAAAGCACAGTGGGAACCACACAAGACTCTATGACGATCTCGGGTCAACAGACTACTCTGTACCAGTGTCACCAGAGAACTGCCATCTGACGTAAGGTATAATACCATCTGGGAGTTCTCGGCGAGTCCGTCCAGTGTACCCAGTCTCTACTGAGCACCCGTATATCATCTCTGATGTCAAACACCGATGGATATGGGATCATCCATCGCCCATCTGCATGGGTCGAGAAGGTACACGCTAGTCTACTCTGGTATATCGATGCCCCATCTCGATACACCCACGACTAGGGACTTTGAAGGATGTACTTATGGACTAGCTGTCCCCACTAGTATGATCCGCATCATAGTCCAGGTAGTCAAGTACACGTCCTAAGGGCTTTACCAACATGTAACAGAGAGACAATCGGTATACACGTTAAAGTAAAGAGCAACCAGATAGCATACTATCATGTCGAGCAAGAAAGTCCTCCCAATATATGTCCCAGCACCCACTACAATATACATCCTATGTATAGTAATGGCCTCTAGGGCATACATATAACTAACAATCTCCCACTTGCACTAGGGCTATCTGATAGCAGTGGTTGTAGTATCTCATACTCAACCATCCCATAAAAATCTCTCTCTGGGAACAGGCCTTTGTGAGTGGATCCGCTGTGTTGTCCTCTGAGTCTACTCTCCTGTCCTCGATCCCCTGGAGATCAACCATCTCCATGATCAGGTGATACTGCCTTAGAATATGTCTGGATCACTGATGGGACCTACGTTCCTTGGCATAAGCCATAACTCCATTGTCACACAATGGTAGGAACCTAGTTCATCTCATGAACCAATATACACCCAAACAGCCTCTTTGGTAGCATCTTTAGTAGCGATGTATCCTGCCTTTATCGTCTAGTATGTCACGGTATCTAGCTTGGAACTCTTCCAACATACCGTCCCTTTACTGAGGGTAAAGACAATGCCTGCGACTGACACTCAGTCGTCATTATCACCCTGGAACCCTTCCAGTGATTCTCCCCAGGATCGATTGATACCATCTCACTACAACTAGTGAGGATCCTAACATCCAATTAGATCTATCTCATAGATCCAAAACCCAGGATTTATGAGGTTTCACTTTGATCCTTTATGGAGAATCATTGTGATAAGCGGAGATTGACCGAGCGTAGCATAGGAAACTCCTTTCTTATCAAGAGTATGTCATCCACGTATTCTACGAGGATCACTAGCATACTCCCTACTACCTTTTTGTTTATACAAGGTTCATCTACCATTTTGATGATGTCAAACTCTTTGACTAATTCATCAAAACAGACGTTCCAACTCCGCGATGCCTGCTTTATCCTATAAAACATCTTGCACACGTTTCCGCTGCTCCCACTGTCTACGAGGCCCTCTGGCTGTGTTCTTATAGACGTTCTCTTCTAAATCATTATTTAGAAAAGTAGTCATGGCAGCCAACCGCCAGATATCGTAGTCATGGTATGTAGCCGTGGCAAGTAGGATCTGGATGGAAAAGTTGAGACTTTCAAAGCTATGCTTAAGTCCATCTAGATCCTACTTGCCACGGCTACATACCATGACTACGAAATCTGGCGGTTGGGTGTCATGACTGCTTTTCTAAATGATAATTTAGAAAAGAGCGTCTATAAGTACACAGCCAAAGGGCTTCGTAGACAGTGGGAGCAGCGGAAACGTGTGCAAGATGCTTTATACGATAAAGCAGGTATCGCGGAGTTGGAACATCTGTTTTGATGTGGTAGTCAAAGAGTTTGACTTCATCAAAATGGTAGATGAACCTTGTATATACAAAAAGGTAGTAGGGAGTATGGTGGTGATCCTCGTAGAGTATGTGGATGACATACTCTTGATAGGGAAGGAGTTTCCTATACTACGCTCGGTCAATCTCCGCTTATCACAAAGATTATCCATATAGGATCAAAGTGATACCTCCTAAATCCTGGGTTTTGGATCTATGAGATAGATCTAATTGGATGTTAGGATACTCACTAGTTATAGTGAGATGGTATCAATCAATCCTGGGGAGAATCACTGGAAAGGTTCCAGGGTGATAAGAACGACTGAATGTCAGTCGCAGGCATTGTCTTTACCCTCAGTAGAGGGACGGTATGTTGGAAGAGTTCCAAGCTAAATACCGTGACATACTAGACGATTAAAGGCAAGATACATCGTTACCAAGGATGCTACCAAAGAGGCAGTCTGGATATCTATAAGTTCATGAGATGAACTTCGTTCCTACCATTGTGTGACAATGGAGTTGTAGCTTTAGCCAAGGAACTACCGTCCCATCAGAAATCCAGATATAATTCTTAGGCGGTATCACCTGATCATGGAGATGGTTGATCTCCAGGGAAATCGAGGTTAGGAGAGTAGACACAGAGGAAAACAGCGCGGATCCACTAACGAAGGCCTTTTTCCCAGTAGAGACTTTTATGGGATGGTTGAGTATGAGATACTTCAACCACAGCTAATTGTTGGCTATGTGATACCACAACAGATGGCCCTAGTGCAAGTGGGAGATTGTTAGTTATATGTATGCCCTAGAGGCCATTACTGTACATACGATGTATATTGTAGTGGATGCTTGGATAAATATAGGGAGGACTTTCTTGCTCGACATGATAGTACGCTATCTGGTTACCCTTTATCTTAACATGTACTCTGATTGTCTCTATGTTACATGTTGATAAAGCCCTTAGGATATGTACTCGACTACTGGGACTATGATGAGATCATACTAGTGGGGCCACGGTAGTCGACGAGTACATCCTATAACGTTCCTAGTCGAGGGTGTATCGAGACAGGGCATCGATACACCAGAGTACACTAGCGTATACGCATCTTGACCCATATGATGGGCGATGGATGATCCCATATCCATCGGTGTTTAACATCAAGGATGGTGTATGGGTGCTCGGTGGAGACTGGGTACACTGGACGGACTCGCCGAGAACTCCCAGATGGTATTATACCTTACGTCAGATGGCAGTTCTCCGGTGACACTGGTACAAAGTAGTCTGTTGACCCGAGATCGTCATAGAGTCTTGTGTGATTCCCACTGTGCTTTGATTTCCATCATACCACGTCTAAGAGGGTGTGCAAAAAGGTGGCTTTTGGGTACAGTCCCGAATCATATGGAGGCAATGAGCGATAGGAGGGGATTCGTTTCTCCCGGTATAGGGAGTTGATGTTGCGCGGTGTTCGATTAGCTATAACCGGAAACCCCTGGCCACGGTTGCTGAGATTTACTGGTAAGTGTTATCAGTAGTTTCTCGAACTGTTATAGACCTCATATCGACACGACTTATCGAGCTACTGGGGTCTGACGTTTACCACCCCTAGGCGAGATATGCGACATATCAGACGACGAGACCGGACTATACGGGAGTGTTACTGATTGGATTCACAGGAGAAAGTACAGGCTTACTTGTTGATCTTCTGAGCGCTCAATACCTGGGTGGCTGTTACGTTTAGCTGACCGCTTGCAGCTTGTGGGTGTTTGATATGATCATCACCTACTGCCGGCGTATTGACGATTCTTTAGAGTCCTACACAGAGGTTTCTTGGCTCAGGCAAAATGGAGTAGGAGCACATATGTGTTATGTGCGGGACCGAGGATAATGCGGTATGTGATACCGTATTGGATTCTCGCGATATGAGATATCGGCCGGGTATATGTGATATAGCCGGGTCATCGTATTAGTCGGTTATTTGTGAAATAGCCGGATTATCAGATCAAGTATTGATTCGATAATTTAATGTATAATAATATATATGATATATTAAATTACATTAACTAATATTAGCTCACTAAAAGATTCATTTTCTCACGGGATAATACATTGATATATATGCGATATATGTTAATTGTATTATTTTCTTTTGTTGCAAAATATATTGTATATGTGATATATAATATTGTAACATGTTAGGGTTACAAATTTAACAATGGTTTAGGGTTTAAACTTGGTTAGGGTTTGGATTAGGGTTAGCTTTTGCATGAAGCTTCCATGAAGTTTCATGAAGCTTTGACTTTGTGGTTGCTTGATATTTTTGTGAGATATTATGTTAACCCAATCCAAACCATTAACTCTAGTTAACTCTCTATAAGGATTAACTCTTTCATGCTTAACCCTTGGTTAGATTTGTAACCACTACAATAATTCATTGTTCATCACAAAAGGATTAAGTGATCATCTTCATTCATTTTCTTCTTGCTTGAGTTTCTTCTTGAAAAAGCTTTCTTTTATGATGAAAGTGAGTGAGAAAAAGATTATAAATGAGAGCAAAAATCCTACTTCATCATCCTTATCTACCCTTGCCCTTTAGATGAGAGTGTTCACTTCATTTAGTGAGTGTTAGCTTGCGTTAATGAAACTTCAAGGTAGATCATCTTTGTTATCGAAGATCAGAAGCAAGAATGCATCTTTCTCTTCGTGAAGCCTCTCGAGAGACCGGAACATGATGATCGCAGCGAAGAGACCTCAACACGGAGCTTAAGAAGTGAAGGACCGGATCTACAAAGGTTGTAATCCCTCTCACTTAGTGTTAAAGTGTTTAACATGTTAGTTTTCGCCTAAACCCTAGTTTAAAGATCCGGGTTTGGGTTGTTCGGCACGGCCAAAATATAATCGGGCATGGTTGATGCCTCGTAGAACCTTGTACGCGTGCCTAGCAACCCTACACTCCCTGATCAGGTGATACCGCCTTAAGATATGTTTGGACTTCTGATGGGACCTGGGTTCCTTTGCTAAAGCTATAGCCTCGTTGTTGTTACAATACAGAGGTATTGGATCAACAATATGTTGGCTATAGTGCCCTCAAGTCAATTATTGGATCTCAGGCACGTGATTGCAATGATTGAGGGAGGACCTATACCAGTAGAACAGTCTTACTCGAAATGATAGTATGTTATCTGGTTTGTCTTTATCATCGTGTACATGCTTCAGGTGACATTACAGATCACTATTACATGTTGATAGAGCCCATAGGATTCTTGCTTGACTACCAGTAGAATGATGGCGATCATATACGTGGGAGCTGGGTGGTCTATAGGCATATCCTTAAATGTCCCTAGTCGAGGGAGTTTCGAGACTGTGCATCGATACTCCAGAGTAGACTAGTGTATACTGATCGAGACCCCAACGAGGGGCGGTGGCCGGTCTCACAAGCCATTGGTGTCAGTTTGTTCACCTAAGATGTATACAGGTGCTCATTGGGTTATGAGTACACCGGACGGACATACCGGGAACATGCTAGTTGGTATTATACATATTGTCAGATAGTAGTTCCCTGGTGACATGTGTACAGGTTAGTCTATCGACCTGAGATCGTCATTTGTCTCGTGTGAGTTCCCACCTTGCTTTGATTACTACCCTACCACGGCTAAAAGGAGTCGTGCAAACAGGTTTTGGTTGGTTACAGTCCCGAGCCACATAGAGGCAGTGAGCGGATCGTCAGGGGATTCATCTCTCCCGGTATTGGAGGTTGATGTCGCGGTGTGCACGGGTGGCCATCACTAGAAATCCTTGGCCAAGGTCGTCGAGAATTACTGATTCGGATCAGTAGTTTCTCAGGTGGTGATGGGCTTCATACCGACACTAAATGTCGCGTTATTAGGGGTATGACTTTATCCACCCCGTAAACTCGATATGCGATACTCATAGACGAACGGACCGGATTGTACGGATATTGTCACTGTCAGGCTCAGTAGGGGTTTCAGGATGAGTTTGCTCGTCGGCCTCCCTTTGGCTCAATACCTGGGTAGCCGTTACGTACAGCTAGTGTCGCTGACATGCTTGTAGTTAAACCCACTGCCAGCATATTGACGAGTCTTTAGAGTCCCACACAGAGGGTTTCCATGCTTCGGGCGAAACGATGTAGAGGCCGTATGGTTTTATGGCAGGGTTCGATCACATACGTGTACTTGTACACGGATGATGTTCGGACGGATAATACTAGTGGGCTTTGGTTTAAGCTAGATCCTAGTATTATATTGTTGGATTATTTTCGTCTCATTGTATTCGTATTCTTCGGAATACGGATGCGGGTATGTATATACAGTTGAGGGGTATTCTTGTGATTTATTACAAGATTACTTTTAGAAGATTACATATCATCATGGTTTAGACCTTTTTGGATTAAAAGGTTATTGAGGTGTGGGATGAGGTGTTTATTGAATTTTTTGTGGCATGGCTAATTAGTGACCCATGGTTACTATTCTAGCATGCTTAGGGTTTTTGTTTGTTGTGAGATTATGTTGACTTGAGATATTTTTTGTTGACTAAGATATTTTGGAGACATGGACATTTATGTGATGGATCCATTATTTCTTATCACACTCACACAACAAACAAAAAAAACAAGCCATAATTCATTTCTTTTTCTCTCTTGAGTTTGCTCTCAACACCTCATTCTTATGGCATCTTCTTCTTCCTCTAGCTCCACCTAAACCCTTTCATGAGTTGAGAATCCTTGGGTGTCTTGAAACAAATTAATCCTCCATCACTCTCTACATCATCTACGGTATCTAGAGTAGCGATCTAGGTGCCCTGGTTGCCTCGGATATGAGGTTGGAGCTCGTTGCATAGACTTTCAGGTAGATCGTCATCGATGAAGGGAGACCGGAGATCAAGCTTGATCAAGGAAGCCACAAGGAGCTTGGGATGATGGTTGAAGACCGAAGGACACAGATCTATTCGGTATAACCATTCTAACTCCTTTGCATGTTTTGTTATCTATGGCTTATGGGTAGATCCGGGTAATTAGTTGTGGTAGCGCCAAGTTTTATAAATTTTTGTTCCGTATTTGGTCACGGATTGATGGCCGAGATGCTATCGTAACCCAACATGGTATCAGAGACACTCCATAAGCTTTAGTAACTCATTGCGACATTAGAAATCCACCGTTTTTGTCGTGCAAAACTGACGACAAAAACAGTTCCAAAAACTAAAAGTTTGAGATGTTTGCACACCCTACGGGCTCACGGCTAAGCACGGGGTGGTGCATGGGCACCCTGGGGAATCCCCGGGGGGAACGAATGGCTGGGCCCACTCCCCAAGACCACCACAAGGTGTTCTTGGCGGTGGGGACCCGAAACTGCCCCATCTTGGGCAGTTTCGGGTCTGCCTCACCTCGTGGTGGCCTCGGTGGTGGGGTACCCCCTCTATCCCTCTCAACTCGCAGTTAATTTCGTGGTCTAACTCCCCATGATGGTTCGGGTGCGTTTCGTTTTGATTCGGACTTCCGAATTGGTTTTAAACGGTCGATTTTTGGAACTTTAGCTCACTGTTTTTTTTTCACATGGTATTAGGAATTGGTTTGGTTTGCTAATTGCGTGCGGAATTCTAATGTCGTAGTTTATAGTACATACATTACTATCTGCGACCGTGAATGTCATTAGAGCGGTACAACTTGTCTAATTGCTATAGTTCTTTTAGACAGGTTTGCGAACGTGACATTCACGTTGATGTTCTGTGTTGTGCTGTGTGTTGGCTGGATCGTCGTAGTGGATAGCCTGGGTGCAATGTTAGTACAGTTTAGTTTTATTTGTACATTTGATATCGTGGGGTGAGCGTCCGATATGCGGACTGCCGTCACTGCCTGTTATATATGTATGCCCTAAAGGCCTGTATTGTATAGGATGCTAGGCATGTATATGTACAGAAACATTCTTTACTCGAAATGATAGTATGCTATCTTATTTATCTTCATCTTAACGTATGATGTGTTGTATTTCATATCTTTATATACATGTTGATGAAGCCCTTAGGATTATGCTTGACGACCGGGATTATGATGTAGATCATACTAGTGTGGCATGGGCAGTCTATAAGCATATCCTTTAATTGTTCCTAGTCGAGGGTATATCGAGATAGGGCATTGATATTACCAGTGTAGACTAGTGTGTACGTTTCTTGACCCTGGGGGCGATGGTTGATCCCACAACCATTGGTGTTTGATATCAAAGATTGTACATAGGTGCTCATTGGAGAATAGATACACCGAACAAGACTCGCCGAGAACTCATAGATGGTATATATACCTATTGTCAGATAGCAGTTCTCTGGTGACACTTGTATAGGTTAGTTTGTAGACCCGAAATCGTCATAGTATCTTGTGTGATTCCCACTGTGCTTTGATTTCCTCCCTACCACGGCTCTACTGAGTCGTGCAAACAGGTGAATTTTTGGTACAGTCCCGAATCGCATGGAGGCAGTGAGCGATAGGAGGGGTTTCGTCTCTCCCAGTATAGGGAGTTGATGTCGCGCTATGCTTGATCGGCCATAACAGCAAATTCCTGGCCAGGGTTCTCGAGATTTACTGATAAGTGTTATCAGTAGTTTCTCGAACTGTTATGGGCTGTAAATCAGCATGACTTATAAAGTTACTGGGGTCTGACATTTACCACCCCTAGACTTCATATGCGACGTATCAGACGAAGAGACCGGAATGTACGGTAAGTGTTGCTTACAGGCTCGTTATGGTTGGGATGAGTTCTCTCGTCGCCCACCTCTTTTTCGTCATGTACCTGGGTAGCCATTACGCACAGCTAGTGTCGCTGACGTGCTTGTGGTTAAACCCACTGCCAGCGTACTGTCGAGTCTTTAGAGTCCCACATAAAGAGTTCCCTGGTTCATACGAAAGATATAGAGGCCGTAAGTTATTACGGCAGGGTTTCGATCATGCTCGTGTAATCGTTACAGGAATAATGATCGGAATGTTAATACCGGTAGGCTTTGGTTTAAGCCGCATGCTGGTATTATATTATTGGATTATTTGTATTCGTATTTTTCGGAATTCGGATACGGGTATACTTATACAGTATACGGTGGAGGGGTATTATTGTAATTATTACAAGAATACCTTTTAGAAGGAGACACCTCATTATTAGATATTTATTTTGTGAAAATAAATAAATGAGGTGGAATTTAGGAAATTCTAAGCATGGATGAAGGAATGGCTTCTTTCATATTTTATTCATTTGGAGTTATTATTGAAGCATGGTGCAATTTTTTATTACATGCTTCAATTATTTCATTTTGAGCCATATGATATTTTTCCGTGCTTGAACTTTTCATTATCACTTTGACATTCTCTCTCTTCATTCTCTCCTTCTTCCTCCTCTTTGCTTTAACCTCACATGAGTTGTGAATCAAAAGGTTAGAGCAAAAATCATAATCTAATACTTAATCTCTACATCATCTTAGTGATCACTTCTAGCAAACTTGATCTCTAACTTGAACTCTTGTGAAGAGTTTGTAGCTTGTTCGATAGCTCTCGGGTAGATCGTCTTGGATCTTGAGGTGGCCAGAGATCGATCTCATTGCAACTACAAGAAGCCTAGGAGTCACATTCAAGTGAAGACCCGAAGGACCGGTTCCATTAGGTATAAATACTATCATAGTAGATTAGATCTCTTGATGGTTTTTGCTAGTTAGGGTTTAAGCACTAATCTTGGGTTATGTGGGTGTTGCATGCAAGAAAATTATTGTTTATCTCTTCCACCTCCTCACAAGTGTTGTGAGGGTGTGCAACATCCACTAACACTGCCTTCTTGTATATTATTTGTTTGGGGCACGACCGGGTTGAGGTCGATGTCACCGTTGTACATATTTTCTTTTCTGTACTAGGATTACCCCGCGATGGAGTGTACGGATAGCCGAGTTCTGGAGGGCAACGGGTCCGCATCTCATGGCGTTGAGAAGGAGGGGGCCTCACTATAGAATTGGAGGGCTATTCGCCGCACTCGTAGGGGGTACATGTTGACCCAAGGAGGAGTGCTCAAGTTACCGGATTCCGTGAAGTGCTGGGTGGCCCATTCACTTTGATGAAGGGGGATGCCTCGCTTCTGGTTTTTGCAGGTAACTTGCCGAGCTCGTAGGGGTCTAGGTTTTCATTGCACAGGCTATCCACACGACCAGGGGAGCGTCGGGTTTCAGTTGCGGCTCAAAGGAAACCCGGGGCTTCTAGATTATCTGTATTGTTCTGTGATGCTTATCGCTTGGCTGTGATGTTGCACATGCCTGGAGCGATTATTATATATTGGTATATATATACTAGTAGATGTTGTATATGTTTTTCATCCGAGCTAGTCCAGTCCCCGCTCTGTCGTTAGTTAAGTAACCTAACGGGTGATGACGGGGCCCAGTGGCGAATGCGGATGGCATATACGTACATCATATTTTCGTTCTTTTCTGGTGTGATTAATTGATGGGACTGCGTTGATTCAGATCAATGCAAGGAAAATAGACCTATTCGATATTGTTGGAATAAATTTTCAAAAGTTGTTATTACAAGGAAATTTTTTTGTTTTTCACAGCGGTATTCAGTTATGAATATCCAGCACCTCATTCGACGAGGCAAGAGCCGAGATCCCTTCACCGGGAGTGACCTCTTGGGCAGAATTTTGCGTCAGGATAATAACTTTACTATAGTCGATTACTTTTTGCTTTGCATCGTGATATTCAGTTAGGAATATCCTGCACCCCATTCCACGAGAAAAGAGCCGAGATTCCTTCACTAGGAGTGACCTCTTTAGCAAAGGTTTCGCCACTATATATTTGTAAAAATCTATTCGGTTCCTTCAACGATATCAAGTTCATTACGTTAAAGGTTTTTCGCCAAAAACCATTCGTAGCCCTCTGTCATTTCAGATGGGTAGCACTTAGTATTCATGCTATGTTTGTTGGCCTTCGTCAAGGCATAGTGTATGGTAGCTGCTTGTTACTTTTCTGTTGCATGGATAGATGCGTTGGTTTGGGACAGTCATACTACTTTGTTGGCCTTCGTCAAGGGTATGTACGAGTGGGTTCAAATTAACCTGGACAATGATGGGTAGAACTTGACATGTGACTTATGATTTGTTGGCCTTCGTCAAGGTCATAAGAGCATGGGGTAAAAATCACATCGGGGGTTTCAAACATACAGGAAACTTGCCAGGCATGCGCATACCTTCTGGAGTGTGATAAAGTGAGTGGATTCTATCAGGTTATCATGCGATGATAGTTGGATCCTGATACCCACTGATGAGTTGGTTTACTCCTCGGGTGATTTTAAATGATCCCGACTAATTCTTCTTTCAGGTTTGGAGGAGAATTTGAGGATACAGTGGGAGACATCCTGATTAAATAAAGTGATTAACCATTCTGATCTAGGTTAGAGTGCACGCTGAGTGTTTCTTTTCTCTCTCTCTTTAGCAGCGACCATGTCCCGACCCTAGACTATAACTCAGTAACCAAGATAACCGGACCTTCTTAAAACACACTGACTTTTGGATTGTCAGAGTTGCATACTTCATTACCACTCCTACTTTTACCCTTTGCTTTTTCTCCGGAACATTCCGTATCACTACGAAGATCCACATTTATTGGATATGACCATCGTATAGTTACATACGAACTCGAAGAAACTTGTTTCAGATTCTTGAATGGTTTCCGGTTCTGGAGAAATTGAATAGGACTATTCAGTTGTCTTTTCCTTTTAACTTCTCTCAGGTTGTGAGGGCTCCTAGAATTAGGAGAGGGTACACCTATTGCGCTTATTGGATAGTCTTCTTCCAAACCATAGGCAGGTGTCAAAAGGTAGGGAAGGAAGAAAACCAATTAGCCTAACTGTGATATACAGGAGGTAATAAGTAAAGACAAATAAAGGGATTAGAAAGAGGGCAAAGTAAAATGCGACTACTATCACTCATGACGAATCCGTGTATATCATCGCCACTCCTACTTCACCTTTGAATTTCTCCAGAACACCCCGTATCACTACGAAGATCCACATTTATTGGATAATCCATCGTATAGTTACATACGAACTCGAAGGAACTTATTCCAGTTCGAGGATGGATTCTGGTTCAGGAGAAATAGAATAAGGTTTATTCTGTTGTCTTTTATCTTTACCTTCTCTCAGGTTGCGAGTGCTCCTAGGATTAGGAGAGTACACCTATTACGCTTATTGGATAGTCTTCTTCCAAACCATAGGCTGGTGCCGAACGGTAGGGAAGGAAGAAAACCATTTAGCCTAAGGGTGGTGTACATAAGGTAATGAGTAAAAACAAATAAAGGGATTTGGAGAGATGGCAAGGAAATATACGGTTACAGTCGTGAATCTGTATAATGAAAGAGGCATTACTAGGAATACCCGGCTACCCCTTCGAAATATTTTCATGTTTCAGTTTCACTATGCATTGTTAATTGAAAACTGATTTTCCAATTATATCCTTGCTCCATGGTAGGTATTTACCAGGTTTGATCCTCACATCTGTATGGTTTTACAGATGATGAGTGGGAGTAAGTTATTGGGAATTAGGTGATTATATTCTCTTTATATCGGAATTCGTTGTAATTAGTGATATTTGAGGAAATCACCTGGGGTTTTGCCTGACGGCAAATATTTGGTTTTGAATATCCGTTGTTATGCACCAATTTCAAACTAATAAATCTGTACATTTATTTTATAAAGTGAGATATAACTTTTTGAAATTATGTCCATGACATTTACCTATATCGGTTGATGATTGGGTAAGGAGCATTAAACAGCGGTGTAATTCTTCTTAACCATAGTACAGTTTTCAACCTACGACGCACAGGGTTTGAGTTATTGAACTCAGGGGACTTATACAAAGTATTGTATGTTGTCCAGTGTCCATTAGGACAAAGGGGTTGGTCCTCATACTATATTCTGTTTACTTGTGACTTCTTCAGTTTTAGGCAAGTGTTTCGTAGAAATACAAGGTCCAAGTTTTGAGAAGTTATAGGTACAAGAATAAAGTAGAGAACCATGTGTTACAAGTATCGGGATTCTTCAAGGTGGTCAAAGATGTAGATACTTGTGTATGGTATTCGGTTGATAGTAATGGTTTTGAGAACTTGCTTCTCTTTCAGGTTACTCATATCTGGATGCACTCCTAGTTGAGTAATGCTGATCGGCCTCCTTCCATTTAGTTGACATGCACTGGAGACAGCTGCATGATTTGAATATGGTTCCAATTAAAGCAGTGCCTCTGTTTCTGTATTGTATATAGAATGGTTCATATCTTAACGATGTTAAGGTATATGGAGTTGTCCGGCTTATGCTTAAAACCGGACTCTAGATAACTCAAGGCACGTTTCAGTAATGGCAGTTTTTGGGTTATCCCGGGCTATGACGAAGGTTAACTTTCTACCATCTGGAAGATCAATAGTGATATTGTTCTTGACTCGCCACAGTTTTAGTAAAATGGATTTTTTCAGAAAACAGTAGTGGGAGTATGGTAGAACTGGAAGTGATTCCAGAACCACAAACGATTACTGAAAATTTAATATAACCTAAAGATTCAATCGGGTTTGGCATTCCATTAGCCACTCCGCAGATATGGTGGGTAATCTCAGGCACCCGAGAGGTAATCCGGTATCCTCAAATACGGTGACAGGGAGGTTCTTGTTTACCCAGACTTGCCATCACTGCTGTTCTAGACTATGAGACCCGGCAGGAGGATGAGTATAGCGTCATTCTAAACTAGCTTTAGAAGTGCACGTGTATATGACTCTTCCAGAAGGTTGTTGTGGTCATTGGGAGCAGCGGAAGCACAGTGAACAAGAAGCTTATGTCTATTTATAGACTAAAGCAGGTATAGCGAAGAAAGATCATCTATTTTTGATGTGACAGTCATAGGTTTTGACTTCATCAGAATAGGAGATAGATCTGTTAAGAAGGTAGTAGGGTGTGATGTCCTGGTATTTGGATGACATACACTTTGTAGGAAGTGAAATTCCTATACTACGGTCGGTTATACTGTGGTTGTCACACAGTGGTTTCTCCACATAGGATATGGATATAATATCAGGCATTCTGGTAACTAGATCTATGGTTTTAGATCTAGATTTGGGTAGTTTCCTAATCTGGGTACTTAGACAGTATTCTAAAGGTGTTTTAGAATGGATGACTCCTGGAATGGTGGTGTACCTGCAAGTGATGGAGTCACCCTTTCTAAAGGCGTCTTACAGACTAAAGGGGAGAGGGATGTGCATGATTGGCATATCACTTGCTTAGGCAATTGAGTCAATCATGATATGTCAAGTACCACACCAGATGTTGTTTTTTCACTAGATGCAATAAGTTTATATTAATCCAATCCTGAAGAAACGTTCGGAAGCAGTTTTAGAACATAAATGGATGTTTTAAGGATATGATAACGGCAGACTCCTTTGAGAGACAGTTATCATTCCAGGTTTCTAAGGTGACCTGGATGACAGAGTCACTGACAGAGTTATAGTTTTCCCTCTTTTGAGGGGCAGTAGTTTGGATAGGTGGTCCAAGCGGAGACTTAGGGGGCATGGCGCAGGATACTGATTAAGTTCAGTGGACGATACAGTCTAAGAAGTTTGCTGGATTTAGAGTTCATTTGTAAACTGGGTCCCACCAGATACCCAGACATATTCTAAGACAAGTATTGCTCATTTTGAGAGATGGTTTTCTCCGCGAACTTGAGATAAAGAGAGACATAGAAAGAAACATTGGAGTGGATCCACTCACTGAGGCTATTTCTCGAACGCAATAGTTTTACAAATGAGCTTTGTGAAACTGATTAGTAGAGAAGTTGGGTGTTCGGTATCACACGGGCTGTGAGTACGCGACACCGCAATAATTAGCCTTAAGTGCAAGTGGGAGATTGTTGGCTATAGTGCCCTCAAGTAAATTATTGGATCGCAGGCACGTGATTGCAATGATTGAGGGAGGACCTATACCGGTAGAACAGTCTTACTCGAGATGATAGTATGCTATCTGGTTTGTCTTTATCATCGTGTACATGCTTCAGGTGACATTACAGATCACTATTACATGTAGATAGAGCCCATAGGATTCTTTCTTGACTACCAGCAGTATGATAGCGATCATATACGTGGGAGCTGGGTGGTCTATAGGCACATCATTAAATGTCCCTAGTCGAGGGGGTTTCGATACTGGGCATTGATACTCCAGAGTAGACTAGTGTATACTAATCAAGACCCCGACGAGGAGCGGTGGCCGGTCTCACAAGCCATTGGTGTCAGTTTGTTCACCTAAGATGTATGCAGGTGCTCATTGGGTTATGAGTACACCGGACGGACTCGCCGTGAATATGCTAGTTGGTATTATACCTATTGTCAGATAGCAGTTCCCTGGTGACATGTATACAGGTTAGTCTATCGACCTGAGATCATCATTTGTCTCGTGTGAGTTCCCACTGTGCTTTGATTACTACCCTACCACGGCTCAAAGGAGTCGTGCAAACAGGTATTAGTTGGGTACAGTCCCGATCCACATGGAGGCAGTGAGCGGATCATCAGAGGATTCGTCTCTCCCGGTATTGGGGGTTGATGTCGCGGTGTGCATGGGTGGCCATCACCAGAAATCCTTAGCCAAGGTAGTTGAGAATTACTGATTCGGATCAGTAGTTTCTCAGATGGTGATGGGCTTCATACCGACACTAAATGTCGCGTTATTATGGGTCTGACTTTATCCACCCCCCTAGACTCGATATGTGATACTCATAGACGAACGGACCGGACTGTATGGATATTGTCACTGTCAGGCTCAGTAGGGGTTTCAGGATGAGTTTGCTCATCGGCCTCCCTTTCGCTCAATACCTGGGTAGCCGTTACGTACAGCTAGAGTCGCTGACGTGCTTGTAGTTAAACCCACTGCCAGCGTATTGACAAGTCTTTAGAGTCCCACATAGAGGGTTTCCCTTCTTCGGGCGAAACGATGTAGAGGTCGTATGGTTTTATGGCAGGGTTCGATCACATACGTGTACTTGTGCACGGATGATGTTTGGATGGATAATACTAGTGGGCTTTGGTTTAAGACGGATCCTAGTATTATATTGTTGGATTATTTTCGTCTCATTGTATTCGTATTCTTCGGAATACAGATGCGGGTATGTATATACAGTTGAGGGGTATTCTTGTGATTTATTACAAGATTACTTTTAGAAGATTATACCTCATCATGGTTTAGACCTTTTTGGATTAAAAGGTTATTGAGGTGTAGGATGAGGTGTTTATTGCATTTTTTGTGACATGGCTAATTAGTGACCTATGGCTACTATTCTAGCATGCTCAGGGTTTTTGTTTGTTGTGAGATTATATTGACTTGAGATATTTTTTGTTGACTAAGATACTTTGGAGACATGGACATTTATGTGATGGCTCCATTATTTCTTATCACACTCACACAACAAACAAAAAAATAAGCCATAATTCATTTCTTTCTCTCTCTTGGACATATATATGGAGGACTTTCTTGCTCGACATGATAGTATGATATCTGGATGCTCTTTATCTTAACATGTACTATGATTGTCTCTATGTTACATGTTGATAAAGCCCTTAGGATGAGTACTTGACTACCAGGATTATGATGCAGATCATACTAGTGGGGACAGAGTAGTCGCTAAATACATCCTTCAAATGTTCCTAGTCGAGGTGTATCGAGACAGGGCATCGATATACCAGAGTAGACTAGCGTATAGCTTCTCGACCCATGTAGATGGGCGATGGATGATCCCATATCCATTGGTGTTTGACATCAGAGATAGTATATGGGTGCTCAGTGGAGACTGGGTACACTGAACGGACCCGCCGAGAACTCCCATATGGTATTATACCTAACGTCAGATGGCAGTTCTCTGGTGACACTGGTACAGGTAAGTCTGTAGACCCGAGATCGTCATAGAGTCTTGTGTGATTCCCGCTGTGCTTTGATTTCCACCTTACCACGTTCAAGAGAATGTGCAAAACGGTGGATTTTGGGTACAATCCCGAATCGCATGGAGGCAATGAGCGATAGGAGGGGTTCCGTCTCTCCCGGTATTGGGAGTTGATGTTGCGCTGTGTTTGATTGGCTATAACAGGAAGTCCCTGGCCAGGGCTTCTTTAGAGATATACTGGTAAGTGTTATCAGTAGTTTCTCGACCCGTTATAAGCCTCATATCGACACGACTTATCGAGTTACTGGGGTCTGACGTTTACCACCCCTAGACGAGATATGCGATATATCAGACGAAGAGACCGGACTGTACGGTAGTGTTACTGATTCAATTCGCAGGAGTGTGAGCAGGCTTGCTTGATGATCTTCTGATCGCTCAATACCCAGGTAGCCGTTACGTTTAGCAGACCGCTTGCGGCTTGTGGGTGTTTGATATGATCATCACCTACTGCCGGCGTATTGACGAGTCTTTAGAATCCTACACAGGGGTTTCCTGGCTCAAGCGAAACGGAGTAGGAGCACATATGTGATATGTGTGGACCAAGATAGATACGGTATGAGATACCGTATTCTATTCTCGTGAATTGTGACATTGGTCGGTATATAGCCGGGTTATCGGATCAAGTGTTGATTCGATAAGTTGTTATACATAATATTAGTCGGTTATATGTGATATAGCCGGGTTATTAAATCAAGAGTTGATTTGATAATCTAATGTATAATTATATATTAGATATATTACATTACATTAACTAGCATTAGCTCACTTATGATTCTTTTCTCACTTGGTTTGTCCACATTGTATATATGTGATATATGCAAGTGTACATTATTATGTGTCATACTAGATGATACATGCAAGATGGGTGTATGAGATTTATACCATGCTAGGGTTAAGTTATGGTTTTATTTATGCTTAAGTTATCACAAAAGAGAAAATACTTGTTTTCAAGCTTTTGATGAAGCTTGTAGAACATTGACAAAGTCCACTCTTTTGCCATTCCTTAGGATATTTGTTAACCCAACTCTTAACCTTACCCCTTGGTTTATTCTCTACATGAGTTAGGCATGAGGGCTTAACTCACCCATGGTTGCAATAATTCATTTGGATGATTAACTAATATGATGGGTTCATTCTTCTTCTTCTTCTTCTTCTTCTTCTTCCTAAAAGCTTTCTAGCTTCAATGGAGATATGAGAAAAAGTGTGAGAAAATGAAATCTAAAGTGAGCCCACTTCCTACTTCATCATCCTCTACTACTTACCATTTAGTATAGGGTGTTTGCTTCACTAATTTCATAATTAGTGAAGAGATAGCTTGTGTTAGTGTCTCCTCGACGTAGATCATCTTCTGCCTCGAAGTCTTCGAAGCAAGCATGTCCGTTTCTTCATGGGAGCCTCTCTAGAGTCCGGAGTTCACGATCTCAGCGAAAGGACTACTACACGGAGCTATTGAAGTGAAGGACCGGTCTATAAAGGTTGTATTCCTTGCTCACTAGACTTGCAAAGTGTTTGCATTTATATTTCCGTCGATTTCTAGTTAACGATTCTTAGTTAGGGTTAGCTAAAACGGCAAAAATTTGAATTTGGCATGGACGATGCCTCCAGAACCTCGCTGCTGTCTTAGGTAACCCTGCAGTGGTATCAGAGCCATGCTAGAAATTTATACAGATTTTGTTAAGATTACAAAACTGAAATACTCCGAAACCTGAAACGGGAAAATGAAGTTTCTGTCGTATTTAAAAGTTGTTCAAAAAATTTTTTTAAACAAGTACAGAGTGTTATATGGGATATAACATGAACACTGACAAAATTTGAGGCATTTTGGTGATTTTTTGGCCGAGCACCACCAACCCCATCTCGGCCAAATCCGAGCCCTCCCCCTCAATTTTTTCCAGTGTTCAAATGACTTGGTTTTGGTGTTTCAGGTGTTGTTTATTTTTGCTAACTTTGCATATGATGTAATCTTACACTATAAGAAATTCAGAGTGTTTCGTATTCGTAGTTTTAACATTGTTTCGGGTGATTCATATATTTTCTAGACGAAGTTGAAAAGTTCGATCGAATGTCAAAAACACATTTTTCCAAGTTTAACGTATTCGGAAAAATATGCAAGTGATTCTGTGGACCCTCTAGAAGAACGAAACCTTAACTCGATTATGTGACCGTCAGAACCGCCACTAAACCCTAGGGTTTGTGGTAGTTCAGCGTTGTCACATCTGAGGCGTTGGTTTGACCCTTCTACAGCTGGTTCATAGGTACTGTGGCATCTTCTGGGTATTATTAAAACTGTGCTCAAGTGTTGAGCTGTCGGGAACTTATGGGATTTTGATGAATCGATCGAAAAGTTTAACGTCGTCTGGATATTATATGATGGGATACAATATTTGGAATCCACAAGTAGTTATGAGATAACTAGTTTGAATTTTATAAATCTAGCAGTTTAGTCTCATTTGATCGGTTGCCATGGGATTTTAATGCGATCAAAAGTCCGTCGCAATCACGTAGTGTACGCGGATACTCGCTGGGTAAACTTAATAGATAGCCACGCCCCATAGCCCCGACCAAGTGACTGTAGGAGAACCCCGTCGCCAGAGGCATCCGTTCGGGTGCTCGCGGCAGCGGTGTTCCGCCTTAGTGCACTTCGTCGACAGCATCGGGGGTGCGGCCATCTACTAAAGTTTCCGACGAGCATTCGATCAGGATGTCGGAAATCTTGATGAATTGCCCGACTTGATATTGAAAATTGTTTTCGAGATCGAGACTAAAATGCGGGGTTTATAATTGTTAGGCATGCGATATCTAAGGAATTCATTTGGTTAGGCATGTGATGTCTAAGGTGGTTGCGAATTCTAACTGTTGTAGTTTTTCACTTTCTTTTCTGCGACCGTAAGTGTAATATGTGGTGTATCGCCGGTTTCGTTGCTATATGTCAACGACAATTGGGATACGCATATTTACTTACGTTGATGACATGTGATGTTATGTGTTGCTGTGATATATTATATTGGATCGTGTTTGAATAGCCGGGGATTTTATGTGAGATGAGAGTTTTTCATTTTCATTCATGTAAAATTCATTGTATGTAATATTCTTTTATTGAGGCACTTCCGGGTTGAGGATGATGTCACCATTGTATATTATTTACTTTTCCGTATTAGGATAGACCCAAGACGGGGAGCACAAGTAACTGGGTTCTAAGGTCCAGTGGGAGACCATCTCGAGGAGTCGAGACCGGGTCTCCTAACTCTAGAATTGGTAGGGTTGCTTGCCGCTCTCGTAGGGGTCAGGGGTGTGGGATTGGCTATTCATCACGACCGTGGAATCCGTGTTTTATACAGGCTTAATATAAAACCCGGAAATCCTAGTATATCCAATATTTCATATGTTGTTTTCTGCTGCGATATCTGTGATGTGATCATTTGATATATATGTTGAGATAGATACTGGATATAGTATATGCGATATATTATATAGACGTTGCTTATGTTTTAAACCCGCGCTAGCACTGCCCCGCTCTGCCGTTAGTTACCAAACCTAACGATGCACGAGGGGACATCGAGACGAATGCGGATGGCATAAGCGTACGTTGTATTTATCTGTGATGTTTACGTAACTTAAAAAGATGGGACTTCATTAATGAGATTAATGAAATAAAAGAAACCTAAAGATGTTGTGGAATCAAATTTTAAAAAACAGGTAGCTCTAGTTGTTGCTTTGCATAGCGATGTTCCTTGTAGAACAACCGGCACCTTATTCGATAAGGAAAGAGCCGAGATCCTTTCACTGGGAGTGGCCTCTTTAGCAATAACTGGCAGATGCTACAACCCTCGGTTTTGTCTTTTGATTGCTTTTCTAGTTCTTGCTTTGCATAGTGGTATTGTGAATATCCTGCACCTCATTCGACGAGAAAAGAGCCGACGATCCCTTTCACCGGGAGTGACCTCTTTAGCAAAACTAGCAAAGGCCTCAAAAACACTCCATTCTAAATCATTTGATTCTACAACGATATCGAGTTCATTATGCAAAAGGTTTTCATAAAACCTGTCGTAGCCCTCCGTCATTTCAGATAAGTAATGGTTAGTATTCGTGCTGCGTTTGTTGGCCTTTGTCAAGGCGTAGTATGCGGTAGCTGATTACTGCTTATCTGCATAAGCATATGATGCGATTGAGTTAGGGTAGTCGTGCGACCTTGTTGGCCTTTGTCAAGGGTCGTGCGGGTGGGTTTAATTCAATCAGGAAATGACGGGTTGAACTTGACTAGCATCCTATGGTTTATTAGCCTTTGTCAAGGTCATAGGAGGTTAGGGGCAAAATATTATCGGGAATTTCAAGTGTTGAAATTTGCAATGAGATTACATACCACCTATGAGATAGTTGGATCCCGATACCCACTGCGAGTAAGAGTTACTCCTGAGAGAGTTTTACACATTATAATTAGCCAATCAAGTAGGTGTCTAGAAAGGTGTCAACGGGGTTACGCCCCTGGGAAAACGAGATTTATTTTAATTAGGTCAGTGCGAAAGTATGGGGAACCTCCCTCAAAGTACTGGCACTGGCCTGGCTGAAAAATTGGCGAACTTATAGGGTGTAATTAATCCCGGCTATTCTTTCCTTTTAGGGTTTGAAGGAAAATTTGACTAAAATAGTGG
The DNA here is from genome assembly GCA_030015575.1 of Agapanthus africanus. Classification (NCBI taxonomy): domain Eukaryota; kingdom Viridiplantae; phylum Streptophyta; class Magnoliopsida; order Asparagales; family Amaryllidaceae; genus Agapanthus; species Agapanthus africanus. The sequence continues at coordinate 541,388,752 of CM057348.1, forward strand.
GAGCCATCCTGATTAGATAAATTAATAACCAATCTAATCTTGCAAGAGTATACGCTGAGTGTTTTCTTCTCTCTCTCTTCAGGTAGCGACCATGTCACGCCTTAATCAAGATAATAATACGGATGTATTGACCGAACCCGCTTGTTATACTGAGCTAAGGAACGTTGGTCCCGCTCCAACGTATAATTGTTATAAGATCGAACAAGAAAATAGGGGATTACCAGGATTCCCGTGCCGCCCAAACGAAGAAAGTGCATGATGATGCATCTTCTTCGGGTGTGTTAATTACCGAGAACTGTCTCTCAGTATCCTTTACGTCCTGGGTATGAGATACCGGACCAGGATCCCATATATGTAATCTGTTACATGGGCTACAGAAAGGTAGAGAACTGAGAATGGGTGATAAGTTTCAAGAGTTGGAAACGTGCAATTGCTGCAGCCAAGATGTTGGCAGTTATCACCCTGTATTACCAAACACATTGATTCTGAACGAATGTTATTAGATACCGAACCTGATATACAATATCATATCAGTCTCTTTATTTAGTAAAGAAGGATATAATTTTGTATTGTTGGATAATATTTTGAACATTTCCTATATCAAGAGTTGATCGGTTCAGGCACGTTATCTAAAAGCATATACGTTCTAAATCAAACTACAGTTCTTAACGTACAGAACACACACAAGAGGAAGAGTTCAGAAATGAACGAATCCTTCTTGAGGCATTATAGACTAGGTCATATCAATGCGACACAACTAGCTAAGTTACATTTAGATGCATATTTAAATCAGTTTGAATTTATATCTTGTGAAACTTGCCGGTCATGTCACAAAGATAAGATGACCATAGCTCTGTTTATAGGAAACAGAGAAAGAGTTAGTGAACTCTTGGGATTGATACATGATGATGTATGAAGGTCCCCTGTCTACACATGCCAGAACTGGTTCTTTGTACTTCATTACATTCACTGATAATCTTTCAAGATTCGGACATATGTTCCTGTTGAAACACAAGTCTGAACCTTTTGAGATATTCAAAGAATGTAAGTTAGAAGTAGAGAACCAAAATGGGTATGAGTATAATGTCCTATGATGTGATCACGGAGGAGAATACTTGAGCACAGAATTCCTGGACTATTCTAAAAGAGAATGAGATTCTCTCTCAGTATTACTCCTCCGCATACACCACAGCACGTCGGTGTATCGGGGCGGAGCAATCGCACCCTATGTGATATGGTGTGCTCTATGATGAGTACTACTGAGTTGCCTATTTCCTTTGGAGGTTACGCACTTGAGAAGCTGCATACCTATTGAATAGGGTTCCAATCAAATCAGGTGTCTACCACTCCATATGTGATATGGTATGGGAAAAGCCCATCTCTTAAGAATGTTAAGATTTGGGTTGTCCGGTCTATGTCTAAAAGAAAAATCCGGACAAGCTCGAGGCAAGGTCAGTTCTGTGGAAGTTTGTTGGATATCCCAAGCATTCGCAAGGGAATATCTTCTACCACACTGAGGAGAAAAAGGTGTTTTGTTTTCTCAGCATGCCACCTTTGGGAAAGGGAATTTCTTGTGAAGATATTAGTGGTCATGAGGTAGAACTGGAAGGAGTTCCAGCTATACAAACTGCAGCTGATGATTTGGTAGAACCGGAGGATTCAATAGCTCCCGATAAACCTCAGCCTCTCCGCCGATCTGGTAGGGTTCCTCATCCACCTGAGAGATACTTCGGTTCTCTATGACAGTGGGAGCGAGGATTGCATCATGAGATGATGACCTAACTAGTTTCGAGCAGGCCATCAGGAGTGGCGACTCTGTGAGAATGGCTGGATGCTAAGCGATCTAAGATGGAATCCATATACACCAACAAAGTATGGACTTTGGTTGCTTTATCTGAAGGGTTAAATCCCCATCAGGAGCAAGTATATCTTGAAAAGATTACTAGGTGTACATAGAAAAATTAAGACTTTCAAAGCTAAGACTTGTTGCAAAAGATTCTCGTCATCGACCAGGTGTGGATAATGATGAAACATTTTCTAGTGCATATGCTTAAGTCCATCCGGATCCTACTTACCACTGCTACATACCATAACTACGATATCTGGCGGTTGGGTGTTATGACTGCTTTTATAAATGGTGATTTAGAAGAGAGCGTCTATAAGTACACAGCCAGAGGGCTTCGTAGACAGTGGGAGCAGCAGAAACGTGTGCAAGTTGCTTTATGGGTTAAAGCAGGCATCGCGGAGTTGGAACATCTGTTTTGATGTAGTATTCAAAGAGTTTGACTTCATCAAAATGGTAGATGAACCTTGTATACATAAAAATGTAGTAGGGAGTATGATGATGATCCTCGTATTGTACATGGATTACATACTCTTGATAGGGAAGGAGTTTCCTATGCTACGCTCGGTCAATCTCCTCTTATCACAAGGATTCTCCATATAGGATCAAGGTGATACCTCCTAAATCCTAGGTTTTGAATCTATGAGATAGATCTAAGTGGATGTTAGGATTCTCACTAGGTGTAGTGAGATGGTATCAATCGATCCTGGGGAGAATCACTGGATAGCTTCCATGGTGGTAAGGACGACTGAATGTCAGTCACAGGCATTGTTTTTACCCTCAGTGGAGGGACGGTATGTTGGAAGAGTTCCAAGCTAGATACCGTGGCAAACTAGACGATAAAGACTGGATACATCACTACCTACGATGCTACCAAAGAGGTAGTCTGGGTGTATATGAGTTCATGAGATGAACTTTGTTCCTACCATTGTGTGATAATGGAGTTGTGGCTTTTGCCTAGGAACCCCCATCCCGTCAGTGATCCAGACATATTCTTAGATAGTATCACCTGATCATGGAGATGGTTGATCTCCAGGGAGATCGAGGATAGGAAAGTAGACACAGAGGACAACAGCGTGGATCCACTCACAAAGGCCTATTTCCCAGTAGAGACTTTTATGGGATAGTTGAGTATGAGATATTTCAACCACTGCTGATTGTTGGGTATGAGATACTACAACAGATGACCCTAGTGCATGTGGGAGATTGTTAGTGATATGTATGCCCTAGAGGCCATTACTGTACATACGATGTATATTGTAGTGGATGCTTGGACATATATATGGAGGACTTTCTTGCTCGACATGATAGTATGCTATCTGGCTGCTCTTTATCTTAACATGTACTCTGATTGTCTCTATGTTACATGTTGATAAAGCCCTTAGAATGAGTACTTGACTACCAGGATTATGATGCAAATCATACTAGTGGGGATAGAGTAGTCGCTAAGTAAATCCTTCAAATGTTCCCAGTCGAGGTGTATCGAGACAGGGCAACGATATACCAGAGTAGACTAACGTATAGCTTCTCGACCCATGTAGATGGGCGATGGATGATCCCATATCCATTGGTATTTGACATCAGAGATAGTATACGGGTACTCAGTGGAGACTGGGTACACTAAACGGACTCGCCGAGAACTCCTAGATGGTATTATACCTAACGTCAGATGGCAGTTCTCTGGTGACACTGGTACAGGTTAGTCTGTAGACCTGAGATCGTCATAGAGTCTTGTGTGATTCCCACAGTGCTTTGATTTCCACCTTACTACGTTCAAGAGAACGTGCAAAATGGTGGCTTTTTGTTACAGTCCCGAATCACATGGAGGCAATGAGCGATAGGAGGGGTTTCGTCTCTCCCGGTATTGGGAGTTGATGTTGCGCTGTGTTCGATTGGCTATAACAGGAAGTCCCTGGCCAGGGATGCTTTAGAGATATACTGGTAAATGTTACCAGTAGTTTCTCGACCCGTTATGAGCCTCATATCGACACGACTTATCGAGTTACTATGGTTTAACGTTTGCCACCCCTAGACGAGATATGCGACATATCAGACGAAAAGACCGGACTGTACGGTAGTGTTACTGATTGGATTCGCAGGAGTGTGAGCAGGCTTGCTTGTTGATCTTCTGATCCCTCAATACCCGGGTGGCCGTTACATTTAGCAGACCGCTTGCGGCTTGTGGGTGTTTGATATGATCATCACCTACTGCCGGCGTATTGACGGGTCTTTAGAGTCCTACACAGGGGTTTCCTGGCTCAAGCGAAACGAAGTAGGAGCACATATGTGATATGTGCGGGACCGAGATAGATACGATATGAGATACCGTATTCTATTCTCGTGAATTGTGACATTGGTCGGTTATATGCGATATAGCCGGGTTATCAGATCAAGTGTTGATTCGATAAGTTGTTACACATAATATTAGTCGGTTATATGTGATATAGCCGGATTATTAAATCAAGAGTTGATTTGATAATCTAATGTATAATTATATATTAGATATATTACATTACATTAAATAGTATTAGCTCACTTATGATTCTTTTCTCACTTAGTTTGTGCATATTGTATATTTGTGATATATGCAAGTGTACATTATTATGTGTCATGCTAGATGATACATGCAAGATGGGTGTATGAGATTTATACCATGCTAGGGTTAAGTTAGGGTTTTATTTATGCTTAAGTTATCACAAAAGAGAAAAGACTTGGTCAATGTTTTCAAGCTTGGATGAAGCTTGTAGAATATTGACAAAGTCCACTCTTTTGTCATTCCTTAGGATATTTGTTAACCCAACCCTTAACCTTACCTCTTGGTTTATTCTCTACATGAGTTAGGCATGAGGGCTTAACTCACCCATGGTTGCAATAATTCATTTGGATGATTAACTCATATGATGAGTTCATTCTTCTTCTTCTTCTTCCTAAAAGCTTTCTAGCTTCAATGGAGATATGAGAAAAAATGTGAGAAAATGAAATCTAAAGTGAGCCCACTTCCTACTTCATCATCCTCTATTACTTGCTATTTAGTATAGCGTGTTTGCTTCACTAATTTCATAATTAGTGAAGAGATAGCTTGTGTTAGTGTCTTCTCGACGTAGATCTTTGGCCTCGAAATCTTCAAAGCAAGCATGTTCGTTTCTTCATGGGAGCCTCTCTAGAGTCCGGAGTTCACGATCGCAGCGAAGAAACTACTACACGGATCTATTGAAGTGAAGGACCGGTCTACAAAGGTTGTATTCCTTACTCACTAGACTTGCAAAGTGTTTGCATTTATATTTCCGTCGATTTCTAGTTAACGATTCTTAGTTAGGGTTAGCTAAAACGGCAAAAATTTGAATTTGGCATGGACGATACCTCCCGAAATCTCGCTGCCATCTTAGGTAACCTTGCAGATCCACAGAAATGATGATAATTTTAGTTGAATTAAACGAATTAAAGGAGATAACTTGATTTGAAATAATTAACCTAATAAATAAAATGTAATAATTAAGAAAGTAAATTGCAAAGATTAAGAAAAACAATTAAAGCAGAATAAAAACAAGTTTGCTAAAAATATGAATAAAGAAAAACCTAGGGTTTTCAAATTCATTAAACCCAATCATCGTGTTATTAAATAAAAACGTCTTCTTTCTGTTGATTTCCACCTTTACAACGAATAACTAATTAAAAGAGAAGATAATTATTATGAAGATTAATTGCTAATGAATTTAGAATTAAATTGATCTAACTTTCTACTAGGCAAACCTAATGGTTATTAAGCAAAAATCTAGTTAGCTTTATCGATTAATCAAGATTAACCCTAATTAACTAGATCGAATATAAACAATAAAAATATGAAATTTAGTTTACCTAGAGAACTTTCATCGTTGTTAATCACTCATTGAATTAGCTAGTTTATCAGAAATGTGTATTCTTTCCGTAAATAAATCTCATGGTCGTCAATCACTCATCAATCTATCCAGTTTATCATAATTGCAAACAAAGAACTTATTTTTATCATTAAATATTCGTCATTAAGATCATAAAAGAAAAACTAGAACATTAGAAACAAATATCAATCATAAATTCAATTTCATCTAAACTTTAGATAGAAAATCAAGCTATGCATGAAAATAAAAGCAAGAAAATAATAATTAAAAGAAGACATGATAGAAAAATAAAAATAGAAATTGAATTGCTTACAACCCTATATCTTGCTCTTGAAAACCCTAGCCTCCAAAATAATAAAAGAGAAGACGAGAGATCTCCAAGAGAGGATGATTTTAGCCATGTGTATTCGATACCTTTAAATAGCATTTTAATTGAATACAGGTTACCAGCGGGATTACCATAAATTCACAAATACAGAGAATAAAATTTGACCTAATCGACCTAAGTGGGCCGGCTAAATGGCCGGTTTTATAGGCTAAACCGCCAGTTTATTAGAAGCAAGTGGGCCCCACTTTGGTCTATATTTTCGTTGCGCTGATTTGGTCTTTTTAAACTCTTCATATCTCTGTAAATTTGATCCGTGCATTTTTGTTCCTTCTTTAACTGATTTTATCGACGTGAACCACACGTGTTGGTATTTTTTCTTCTCCTTTTGCAATTAAGACCATGTCACCTGCAAATATCACAAAACACCTTTACGCAGTATTAAATGTGACAAATTAAAGATAAATGTGGGTATAAAATATGCATTAAAATACACGAAGATGTAAGTTCTTCTAACCTTTGTTATGTACGTAGGTCATAAGTATTTTGTGTTTCCGCTGTGCAATCTGGATCTCCTATCGGATTCGAATCTAATATGAGATTAAGGTTAAGTTGGTATAAGCCTACAGACATTAATATAAACCCTTATACATATTTTATAGCTAGCTATGTATTTTAGTTAGTTTTGATGTTCTTTTTGTCTTAGATCATTAATTTACTGCATTCATCATAAGAGAAGAGTTCTGCAAATGATGTAACAGCCATGACGTCTGTGAAATTAAGCAGGCACCAACTTGTTAATGAATGAAGTGGATAGAAATTAAAATGACAGGTCAACCTTTTTCTGTCTAGCCGACCCCCTTGGTCGACCCGCACCAGTTGGTGTGAGCCCCTCTCAACCGATCCCTAACCCAAGCCCTAGTTTGCTCAGGTGCTCGGGTCGGGTTCCAACCCGGTAGACCCGTCCACTTGGTTGGTTGGGTTTGGGCCGGGTCGGACCCAAAGTCCAACAATGTCAAAAATTATATATATTTTTACATGCATGCATGGGTTTACACTTAATACTGTACAGTCCCCATTTCATTATACTTGGATCCACCATTCTATAGGTTGCTACTACTGCATCTAAGCAGTTATATGTAACCATCTACGTACCTCCTCCCTCACGTGCTTCTCTTGTCTCTCACGTGCCAGTGGTCCTGCTTCTCTTACATATAAAGGAAAAAGAAAAAGTTTTGTAACAATCACTATTATGGTTGTTAAGATATATATATGTGCAGTAGCAGGTTTGGTTACAACATAATGCTTCATTTCTTTATGTTGGTGTGCTACATTTGTCATTGTTATTAGTCGAAATCAATTATATAACCGTTGCTCCTCCGCATTCATTAAGTTTGGCGAATTTGACTATATATATATAGTTTTACTAGTTCGTAGGTTTAATCAGATGTTTTTTTAGACACATATATATAGAAGGGATTAATGTAGCAATGCTTATATAAGAATTAGCTGATTGAGTGGTTGCAAAGTCTAAATCACCATACATGGTCCTCTAAATGATCAAGACCGCATTGGATTGGTGCGCGGCTACACCGTAACCAACACTTATCGTGACCGTCATCACATTAGGACCACCATTTGAACCCACCGTTTGATATTAATCGAACGACTTCCGATTTCCGTAACGATCTGGAGTTCAAATCATCTTCATTAGACTAAATAAAGAAACCCTAATTTTGAGGTGGTGGTTTGTGGTTCACAACCTTATCTTCTCTTTTAAGCTTGGCCTCATAGAGTGCTAATTAAATGACATACTTGCCCCTCTCTCCAACAACAATATCTCAGGGTGATCTGGCTTCTTCCTTGAGCAATTGATATATTTACCATATGTGCAATCTCCTACTTGAATAAAGTTAAGCATTAACCAATCATAGGCATGGCTAGCTTTTGGAGAATTATATATAATTAATTAATTCCTATGGTTCAATAGATTTTTTCTACATTTAAGATTATTTTTATAACTATAGTCATGCACAAAATGCTACCATTCGAGTGTTAAAAAAAGGAAAAATGTATCCATCTCTAGCAACATTAACATAATTAACAGTTGGTAGAATATAAAAATTCACTACTACAATGAGATGAGAGGTTGCCCTATGGATATTAAAGGTTATAAGCAACATTAGCAACATTATAGAGAATCATTAGTTAATCATGGACGAGTACTATATGTAAGAGGCTTTATGAATTTTTTTAGCCTATTAATTAAGGTTCCAGAAAACATAGGGTTAATTAGGGATATTTTCATGGCAAAATAATAGTAAGCGGTCATATTGCAAGGTTTTTAGTTGGATATTAAACATAATTTTAACAAGTTTAGGATCGTAAGACATAAATCGTAGTTTCGATAAGTGTAGAAGTAACTAAACGTAGTTCTTAACCGATTGACATAGGTCAGAATGGCAAATACATTTCATACCCGTCTAGTTTTAATTATATATCTGTGTGCATGCATGTGCCTAGGAGTGTTCTCGTTTTTTTCGAACTAATTACATGAGTGTATCTTCAGGAATTAGAATTATGTCTGACAACTAATAAGAAGTCCGGTTAGTAACCTACATATATGATTAGAGTTATGGAAAATACGCAAAGTAAGTAATGTAGGTAATTTGGAGGTTTCAATTTATGTGTACCACAAAAGAAAAAGAAAAAGAAAAAGATCAAGAAAAGAGAGTAGGCACTAACCACACCCACCTAAGTTTTAATAAAGGAGTGGAGAGACATATATGGCCCTTATCTTTTTAGAGGGCTTAGCTGTTACACTCATAATATTTACCATTGGAGTTTGGTAGTGTCCATTTAGATGATGATGATGATGATGATGATGAAAATGATCGAGCAAAAAGAGGTGCATGGTCTCCTCCTCAATTTAATTTGTTTTTACAGACACATATATTGCTTCCATCTATTAATTATTGTTTTTTATATAAACTAAGCAAATAATTACAATCTCAATAAATAATTAACAAATATAAGAGGGTATATAATAGAGAAGCTATAGCTAGGGGAGAAGAATAGAGAGGTACAGCGACTGTTTTCCCTTCTTCCTTTTTTTTATTCTCATCTTCTTCCTCCCTTTCAATTTCAGAAGGCGATTGTAGCAGCTAGAGAGAGAGAGAGAGAGAGAGAGAGAGTGAGTGAGTGGTGAAGAAAAGAAAAGAGAGAGAAAGACAAAGAGAGACAAAGAAGAGATGAAGAGGCGGCATCCATCGATGGCGAAGCTTCCAATCCCACAGGATGAAAACGATGTCTGGTTCCTCTAAATTCTCTTATACTCATCAACAACTAGTACTGCTTCAGCTAAGGTAATTTCAGACCCTGCCACATATAGCTATCATGAAATCCTATCAATCCTTTCATCAATCTTTTCTTTCTTCAAGTTTTTATATGTGGAAAGTACTCATGGAGCAGTAACTCCAGTTCTTCTTCTTTTGGTAGAAGAGGTGCAAGATTTGAATAGAGTACATATAAGGATCAATATTGAAGGGCCGGCCGGCGCCACTATGAAGGAGAAGTCCCTGACATGGGACTAGCAGTAAAGTCTTCAGTCTTGAACAAGTCGGCGGTCGTCTGGGGTAGTAATTTATTCTACTGGTGTTAGATCATCTATGTCTCAAGGGTTCCATGGCCACCAAGGAGGAGGCGGCGGCGGTAACATCTATACCTTTTCAGATGGCTGTCAGGAAGAGCAACATCAGCAGCAGCAGCAGCACATCGCACAACAGAGCCGGAGAGACAAGCTGAGGGTGCAGCAACAAGGCGGGTTCGACCCCCCGCTAGTTCCGATTGAAGAAGGAGATCATGACGATCAGCCCGGTGGAATCTATGAGTCTGCCACAGGCACGGGCAACATGTTGTCGGACATGTTCAATTTTGCGACTGCTGGATCAGGCGTTCCTACAGCCACCCAGCTGCTGGCCAGTCAGATGCAGCATGGCGGGTACCAACTTCCTCCTCAGTCATCAGATCTTAATTGGTATAACAGCATAAATCGTCAGGGGATGGTGTTAGGTGGCAGCGGAGGTACAACCAGTAGTGCTAGTGATCATTTTGGGGATCATACCGCAACAAAGCAATTGATCAACGCCGATAAGGCGGCGGCGGCTGCGATGCAGCTGTTCTTGATGAACCCCCAACAGCAGCCGAGATCTCCTTCTTCTTCACCTCCTGCAGCTGCTCCTCCTCATCATCAAGCACTACTCCATCATCATCATCATCAAGCCTTAATTCATCAGAACAATAATAGTACTAGTGGTGGTCACTTTGGAGTAGTAGAGAGCCACCACCAAGGCCTGTCGTTGTCACTGTCCTCGTCTTTGCAGCCTGCAGCAGCAGCAGCTGATCATCATCAGGAGCTGAGGCTGCAGAGAGATGGGGTCTTGTATTTTAATCAGGCTCAGGCTCAGGCTCAGCAGCAGCAGCAGCAGATCAGTAGCCCTTTGCTGCAGCAATTGCAAGGGCAACAAAGTCAAGCAGCAAGTCATGTAGGGTATGGGCCTCAAGCAGCAGCATCAGTAGGCGTAGTGAATGTGCTGAGGAATTCAAAATATTCAAGGGCGGCCCAGGAGCTGTTGGAGGAGTTTTGCAGTGTGGGAAGGGGCCAATTCAAAGGGACTGCAGGTAGAAAACCCTACCATGCCTCGCTATCCTCATCAAACCCTAACAATGCTACCAGCACTTCAGCTGCTGCAGCTGCCGGGTCGTCGCCGTCTTCAAAGGATGGCACTCCTCCGTCTCTATCTCCTGCCGATAGGTTTGAGCACCAGCGCAAGAAGTCCAAGCTAATCTCCATGCTTGATGAGGCAAGCTTGCTATTATCTCTTGTTTATAATGCATTGCAATTGCCGTATAGCCATAGCCCCCACCTTCTTTCTCTTGTTACTTTTTCAATTAAGTATCAATGCCTTGATCGCTTTTAATTTTAACAAGGTTTATAATGTTTATTTTACTTTGGTTTTATCTTAATTAGTTAGTTAGTTTGGTAGTTATGAATTAATTGGTGGGTGCTGGACAAGCGATTAGTATAAATTAAATAGAGATGATGTTTAGTCCAATGAGAAAAAGACAAGGGTTGTAATTTAGGGGGAATCGCCATTATTAAGCATGCACCTAGAACTAGCCAGCACTAGCCAGGCTTGTTCCAAGTGCTCCTAGCTCTTAATTTCATTATTTCTCTAATTAAGTTGACCTAGCTAATGTATATTTTTGCATAAATCATGAATTATTAATTGGTTGTTGCAATATATATTGCTTATTCTTTCTTGCACTAGTGTCGTTGCATAGCTTGGTGGTTGGTGCTCTCAGGTTTACCTTTCCATTTCTCAACCACCAACTATTTTGGTAATTGATATATAAATAGCTAGGGTGAGATGATGATCGTTTGATCTTTCTTTTCCTTTATTCTTTTCAAGGAAAAGCAGTTAAATTTGATTTAAATTCGGATTAGTTAGGATTTAAATCCTATCTTTTTAGTTTAGATTTAAATCTAAGCTTTAGAATAAATTCATATTTATCTTTAGTTTAAATATGGATTTATCTCCTAACATTTATATACATTATATATATATACGAGGGTTTCTCTAGGTTCTTTAAAGTATCTATAATTCTCTAAAAACTTAGGCTTTGATTAGAGTGGGAGAGGACGACCAAGCACGGTCACAGATAGAGAGAGGTTTTGTAAAAGAGGGTATTTCTTTATAAAGGAGGGTGAGAAGTCGGTATAATTTCTTATAATTCTTTCTCATAGTGAAATTTTTCATCGCGGTTTGCAAGATTAGATGCAAGTTGTGCCGAACCTAGGTAAATCTTGTGTGTTTTTATTGGTGTGTTCTTTTTGTTTGATTTGGTATGCGTCAGATACTTCTTTTTCAATCTACCCTAAAACAAAGGTCTTGGATTTCCGTTGCGAATAAATACATAATTCTTACAACAAGTAATATCAAAGTATCAAATTCGCGTTTTAGAGTCGAGTGGGGAGATGACGTCAAACAATTACGAGATTGAAAAGTTCGATGAGCGCAATAAATGCAGTGTATAGAGATTGAAGATGACAGTGCTGCTGAAACAATAAGGTGTGTACAAGATCTTCTTTGTGAAAGATAGGAATCTGACGATGACCACGGCAGCGGAAAGTGTAGAGATGGAGGACAAAACTCGCAGTTCAATCTATCTTTCGATGGCCTATAAGGTTCTTTGCGAAGTAGCACAAGAGATGACAGCGACAGAATTGTGGAATATATTGGATTTTTTTTACATGAAGAAATCTTTTACTAACCGATTCTATCTAAAACAGTCCAGGAAGCGTGTAGAGGTTCTTCGGTGCGGATTATGCGGAGGGTTTGTTTCACTGGAGTTTGCAAGATTGTGCAAACCAGATAGAATCGTGCATCAGTACACCACATCGGGTGATTCTAGGTTAGATGGTATTGCATGGCAGATGGTTTGGACAGTTTGGAAGAATAGAACTTTACGTCTTACGGCTGGTTTTCTAAGGGAATTTCGGGCCGAAGCCCTATTTACTGACGAGTACCTCATCGATCAGTCACCATCGACGACGGTAGATAAAAGAATTCCTGAGGAGTTATGGACTGGAGGGGTTGGGAGTTACTCAGGGTTTCATAGAATTCAATCCATCGAGGAGCCGAAGGTCGAGAGATGTTCTCTTGTGGGCTTTGGAGGTGGAGCAAACAGGTTGTGGTTTTCTGGGACCCAGTGTGGAGTAATCAGCGAAGTGACATTCGTTGAGTCTGCGATATTTCAAAGAAAACAGACTCAGTCAGATGGTGAACGAAGAACAGGTATGCCGTCAAACGAGATGGAGTTTGAAGTTCCACTCCAGGTTATACAAGATGAGGTAGTCGGTACTTCGATTTAGATGGAGAGTCCGGTAGAGCCAATAGTGCAGAAGTCGAGAACAGTTCGACGCACAGGAGTGGTTAAGGACGAGTCTCCAAGGTAAGAGAATTGGGAGTTCGACAGAAATACTGCATGTTTGATTCATGACATGGAGAGTGTCATGGATGGGGAGTTGTGTTGGATACAGCAGAGTATCAAGCAGGTTCTATCTCATTATGGGATAGAGGAGGACACTCAACCCGTGTCTTCTCACTCAGAGGCACACTTCATATTTTCAGCGATGTTATCATCAGCTATAGATTACGCTGGTGATAGGAAAGATGGAGATTGACGGCGGGTTACATGTTGAGCACGGATACAATGCCAGGAAGATCGACGCTTCAGTCCGGTATCGCAGTATCAACAATGGAGGCAAAATTGACAACCGTCTTGAAGGCGGTTAGGAAGTCCATCTATTTGCAGAGATTGTTGGGTTAGGGAGAACCAGAGGAGGTGAAAGTATTTTTCTTGGAGGCCGAGAAGAATGTGATATCTTTTACGGAGGTTGGTACCTTAAATAATCCGGCGGTCTAAATTCAAGTTTTACCCAGTAGATTGTTGAGGTGCCTTTGGGCTTAAGGCGACGAGAACGGAATTCCAAAGTGTTGAGAAAGTGAAAAGATTATAATGAATTTGAATCAAGGTTGAGATTGTTAAATTTGATTTAAATTCGGATTAATTAGGGATTGGTTAGGATTTAAATCCTATCTCTTTAGTTTCGATTTAAATCTAATCTCTAAATTAAATTTATATTTATCTCTAATTTAAATATGGATTTATCTCCTAACATTTATATACCCTATATATATGAGGTTTTCTCTAGATATTTTAAAGTATCCATAATTCTCTAATAACTTAGAGTTTGATTAGAGTGGAAAAGGACGGCCATGCACGGTCGCTGATAGAAAGAGGTTTTGTAGAAAAAGGTATTTCTTTGTAAAGAAGGTTGAGAAGTCGGTATAATCTGTTATAATTCTTTCTCATAGTGGAAGTTTTCGTCGCGTTTTGCAGGATTAGGTGCTAGTTGTGCCGAACCAGGATAAATCTTATGTGTTTTGTTGGTGTATTCTTTCCGTATAATTTGGTATCTGTCGGATACCTCCTTTTCAATCTAGCTTAAAACAAAGGTCTTGCATTTCCGCTGCGCATAAATACGTAATCCTTACAGCAAAGTCAGCAGCAGACCAACCATAGGCAATAATAGCAGAGGTTAAATCACTGAGATCTCACATCCACATGCAGTTATATTGCTTTGCTTGCCATGATACATATGTTTTCTTTCACTTACATTTGGGTTACACACAAACTTTAACCACCACCTTCAAAAACACAGCACAGCAACAAGCCAACAACTGCTCTCTCTCTCCTCTCTCTCTCTCTCTCTCAACACTCAACAGCATGCATTATTGAACAAGCATACATAATACAAAAGTGCAATAAATGATTTGTAGTACTGCATGCATGCCATGAGAGTGAAAAAACAGGTCATAACCTTAGCCATATTAGTCGGTTGGTTGTCAATTGGGCAAATCATGGGCATTATGGTATATATTTGTTTCTTTCCCCTTTCAATGCAAAATAGTTACCTTAAACCACCGTACCTATCTATCAATCTATCTAGATATTTATGTTCCAAACAATTAATCCGCTGAAAAATTAAACATTTTTTTTTCTTATCATGCATCCCTAGCTATATATAATATTGGTAATTAATGAATGTACATGTACGTACATGCAGGTAGACAGAAGATACAATCACTACTGTGAGCAGATGCAGATGGTGGTGAACTCATTTGACTCCGTCATGGGTTTCGGTGCGGCGACGCCGTACACGGCCTTGGCACAGAAGGCAATGTCGCGCCATTTCCGGTGCCTGAAAGACGCGGTCTCCACGCAGCTGAGGCAAGCGTGCGAGGTGCTAGGGGAGAAGGAAGCGGGGACCAGCTCCGGGATCACCAAGGGGGAGACGCCGAGGCTGAGGCTTCTGGACCAAAGCTTAAGGCAACAGCGGGCGTTCCATCAGATGGGGATGATGGAGCAGGAGGCCTGGAGACCTCAGCGGGGATTGCCGGAACGTTCGGTCACCGTTCTCAGGGCTTGGCTCTTCGAGCACTTCCTTCACCCGTATGTGTATAATTACTAGCTATTTCTCTTCATTTCTTATATACCATAGACTACTATAATATTGGATGATGGCATATACATTTTACCTCTAAAGAGTGAACTTTTCATCCTCTTACACTGCTACGTACAGTCTCTCTCTCTCTCCTCTCTCTCTCTCTCTCTCTCTCGGCGCCTGTGGTATCTATGATTTCTTGGATACTGTTTATCATATAGTGCTCAGTTCCGCAGCTTTCATCACAAAGAGCATAAAACAGCAATGTTCTCTTCTTCCTTCCTCTCCCTATCTCTCTCTCTCACTCACATAAGCACAACTATCAAAGCAGCAGACGATCGATGCAGGAAGAATTGTAGGCTTTATTATGATGATCACTGCTAGGCTATAAGCTAGCTTTGGGATATGTGCTAAATGAGTATTAATTAATTAGCAATAGCAAGAAATGGTTAAGGCTTTTTGTAATCTGGGTTTTGAGACCTTTAGGAAAGAGTCGTTAATTCCTCATCTTGTCCCTAAGCATTTTCATGTCTTTACACCAACAAAGCTGATCAGCAAAGGTTTTTGTTGCTTTCTTCTTTTCTTTTTCTTGTGTGTGTGTGAGTGAGAGAGAGAGAGGCTGTGTACAGTACATGCATTTAATTATTGTGTCGTTTAATGTCAAAGAAAAAGAACAGTTAGATAACAATTGATATTCACTCACACATGGTTTATGAACAGCTCTTGTGAACTGTTGACTGTACATGCATTTAATTTTTACATTGTGAATGAATGTCAGGTATCCAAGTGACGCAGACAAGCATTTGTTGGCAAGGCAGACGGGCCTATCAAGAAACCAGGTTTGTCATCCCCCCCCCCCCCCCCCTCCCTCTCACTCAACATTAGAAATAACAACAGCCGGCTTTTGGAAACACATGAATACTTACTGCATGCATTGCTCATACAGCATTAATTAATTACTCTGTTGCGGATAAGACAATTACATAACAAAAATCAAACAATAACAAGAAGTAATCAAAATCATAGGCAAGATAGAGAATATAAGAACTTACTAATTGGCGAAGACGAACCTTTATTAATATCAAATTCGGAGAAGTACAAATTGATGGAGTAATACAAATCTCTCTCAAATAAACCCAGCTCTCTCAAAATACAATAGGTTCTCTCTCAAATATTCAGAAGCTATCTCATCTAGGGTTAAAACAAGCTATCATATATACAATATACAAAAGATTTAGTCAAATAACAAATTTCCTAACTAAGGAAATAACAGCTAGCACAATACAACAGATGTCTGCATAAGGAATGGGCAGACGTCTGTCCAAATAACTTCGAAACTCTAGAGCGTAATCAGACGTCTGGATGTTCAGACGTTTGTTCTTCAAGTCCAAAATTGCCAGAATCTGGACTTATATAAGTCACACATTTGTCCTTCGAAAGACGTTTGAAACTCTCGGCTCTAGACGTCTGTTTGCAGATAACATCGAATCTCTGCTACTTCATGATAACTCTGGATCATAGGGAAATCTTCAGGGATCGAATGTAAAGCATCACAACATCCTCCTCCTTCTCCTCCTACATTTATGCATTTATTTGGATTCTTCTAATTATTAAAATTTTCTTTTGCCGATTGGCGTGGCACTTTGCTCTGTGTGGCACTTTGCTTCGTGAACAAGAACCGGGTCCCGACATTCTACCCACCTTTGAACAATGGTTCGTCTTCGAACCACAGACCTACTACTGAGAGACCTACATGGGCCACCATAAATGTAACGCCCCATGCCCCAGTACAGATGGTATTATCCGCTTTGACCGAAACCGCACGGTTTTTCCCTTTAGAGCGAACCGGACCCGACCTCTGGCCACTTCCCAGGAGGTCACCCATCCTAAGACTTTCCTGGCCCGAGCACGCTTAACTACAGAGTTCTCAAGGTCCTGTAGTTCCGGTTCACTTAAAATGTGCCTCTGTAATTGCGCGTGGTATCATTATATTTATAATGCAGTCCGGTCCTCTTTCGGAATGTGTTCCGAAAATTCCCCATTGTTCTACAGTGGGTCTCACGGACTCTAGAGGTGGCCCCCGCCCTCTTGGTATGACAATTGGCGTGGCACTTTGTTCTGTGTGGCACTTTGTTCCGTGAACAAGAACCGGGTCCCGACAGTTGTCTCGATATATATATAAGACATCCTTCACAACAATCTCCACATTAGCTTGTATATCATTATAGCCATCTTGAAAATTTATTACCATCTTGTATCCTTTAGGGTTGCCTTATAGTCCTCCCCGTTTCCCCTGCTAGCACAGCTCTAAATCTTGAAACCGCGATCTGTCATAATTTATGCTCAGAACTGCGAAACTGATTCTGTCACAGTTTTTCACCAGAACTGCGAAACTGATACTGTCACAATTTTTCACCAGAACTGCGAAACTGTTACGCCCCTTCTACCAAGGTCACACGCCTTTCTTACATTTGAGTACCTGAATAGAAACCAAGATTGACTTGAACTTCTCCATAAGAATAACCTTCGTTAGCATGTCCGCCGGATTCACCTTGATATTGATATTGATCAAATCGATCTTCTTTTCAGCTCACTCTCTTATCTTGTGATACCGCACATTGATGTGCTTAGTTTGAATGTGGTATACTTAATTCTTCGACAAGTGAAAGGTGTTTTGACTGTCACAAAATAATGGAACCGACCCCTTATTGAATCAGAACTCGCCAACTAAATTTTTTAAGCACAAGACTTCATTCGATACTTCCACTGTTGCCATGTATTCTTCCTCCGCCGTTGATAGCGCCACGTTATCCTGAAGTTTCGACTTCCAACTGATTGGAGATTCTACCACTGTATATACATAGCCCGTGGTTGATCTTCTCTTGTCCAAGTCACCAGTGTAATCAGCATCAACATATGCTTGTAACTGGCTCGATTTATCTTCTGACTTGTAAAATAGTAAACCGAGATCTTTACTTTCTTGTAGATACCGAAATATCCACTTTACAGTTTCCCAATGGAGCTTTCTTGGATTTGACATATACTGGTTAACCAGACTTACCATATAAGATATGTCTGGATGTGTGCATACCATAGCGTACATCAGCGATCCCACCGCACTCGCATATGGTACTGTAGATATATTTTCCTTCTCCTCTGCTGATTTCGGGCACTCCTTGGAGGATAGTTTGAAATGACCGGCATATGGGTATTCACGTGTCTTGAGTTCTTCATATTGAATCCCTCAACACCTTCTCAATATACCATCTTTGGGATAGCCAAAACTTTCCAGCTTTCCTGTCTCGAAAAATCTCCATCCTAATAATCTTCTTTGCTTCATCTAAATCCTTCATATCAAATTCTGCACTCAACGAAGTTTTGAGCGTTTTTATTTCCGCCATGCTCTTAGCAGCAATTAACATGTCATCGACATATAAGAGTAAATATATCGGCGTCTATCCTTAAGCCGTTTCGAGTACACACAGCTGTCGTGCTCATATCGAGAGTAGTTGGTCTTCTTCATAAAAGAATCGAAGTACTTGTACCACTGCCTGGGAGAATACTTCAACCCATATAGAGACCGCTTAAGTTCACATATCTGATCCTCCTTGTCGGGCTCCCCAAATCTTTCAGGTTGCCTCATGAAGATTATCTCTTCCAACTCACCATGCAGAAAGGCCGTTTTCACGTCCATTTGCTCCAACACTAAATCCTGTGCAGCTATCTTTGCCAACAAAACTCGAATAGAAGTATACTTGATTACAAATGAGAAAATCTTGTTGTAGTCAACTCGCTCCTTTTGAGAAAAACCCTTCGCAACTAATCTTACCTTGTATTACTAAAAATCATTTTTCTTGAATACCCACTTGCAGCCAATAACATATTTTCCTTTCGGTAGCTCAATCAGCTTCCACGTTCCATTCTTTCGAAGTGACTCCATTTGCTCTGTCATTGCAACAATCTATCAATCCATATCCTCTTACACAATGGCCTCCTGATAAGAGCTAGGATCTTCGTTTTCGATGACTAGAGTAAATGCGACCATATCTTCAAAACCGTACCTGACGGGTGACTTATGTGGACGTTCTGATTTCCTTAACGTCATTGTCTGTGTGTCCTGTTGGGGTTGCTTCTTACCGTATGTCTTCGTATCCCACCCGTCCACCTCTGCATCAATAAGATGAAATTGTGCTTCAGTGTTCGCATCCTTATGAGTGCTAAAAAACTCCACCTCTATCGAATCATTGTCGCTGATGCTCCACCTGCCTCCTTATTGTCTTCAGCCACGTCTTTCAATATGGATTCCTTATCAAAGATCACATCTTAGCTAGTGAATGCCCTTTTGTTTTCCGGATCTCATAACTTGTAAGCTTTAACTCCAAGTTTTAATCCCAAGAAAACATACATTTTTGACTTTGAATCTAGCTTTGTCCTATCCTTCTGATTCACGAGTGAGTTGTAGGAATCGGTGCTAGGGTCGCGATATTCGCGGACCCGGCGAAAGCGTACAATGAAAATTTTGAGGCAATAGCTACCGATTCTCACCCACAAGATCAACAAGATCAAGCATTTACTAAAGAATTGCATAACTAGAAAACACAATAGAGCAAAAGAGAATGGTACAACCTTTGTAGCGTGTCCGATTGCTTATCAGAAGACCCAAACTAGATCTGTGAGCTCCTAGATGAATGTGGATGCCGACCGCCTCACCGTAGATAATCCGCGGTGAAAGAAATCTGGCCAAAGCTCCATTTCCATCAACAAGTGGAGAAACTCACTTTAAGAACTTGCTAGGTAATAGAGAAAGGTGATGTGGTCTATAAAACTCTCACTTTTCCTATTTCCTTTTCCCTCCCTCATTCCTCCATTTTTGTAGAGAGGGGGAAGAAGATGAAGAGGAAGAAGAAGATGCCATCTCTTTTTCTCTCTAAAAGGAACTATCTTTAGAATAATCCTACACCCTCTCTTTATCATACCCTCTCTCTTGTTGTCAACTCTAGAGCGAGGGGGCCCCACTCATCACATGGTTAACCTTTTGTCATCACATGACAAGGTAATATGTATCAAACATACATATACAATTTTCATATATATATATATATAATGTGTATATGGATACATATAATTCACACTCTTTCTCTCTCTTCATTTTCACACACACACACACACATACACACAGAGACTAAGAGAGTGAATAAATGCATCATATGCATTAGAGAGTGAGAGAGTGAGTGTGTATCATATACAAATTATTATAAACCATATCGCATATACGGTTATTAAGTCAACAATTGACTTAATATTCTAGATTATAAATAAACCAGTTAGTATATCAACCGTCCGATTAAATCACGTGTATCACATACACGTATTTAATCGAACATCCACACATATCCCATACGCACGCTACATCACTATTTCTCCTGGGATGGAACTTTCGTTGCAGGACTCTAAAGATCTGTCAATACGCTGGTAGAAGTTTATACAGGATCATGTCCGATTGAATCTGAAACGCTTTCAGATTCAATTCCCTCACAGGTCAACCCACAAGCTCGTCAGTGGTACTAGCTGCACATAACGGATACCTAGGTATAATCATGATAAAGGCAGGTCAGCGAGCAAATTCATCTGGACCCGACAAAGTCTATAAGTGACAGTCACTGTACAGTCTGGTCTCTTCATCTGAGAGTGTCGCATACCGTTTCTAGGGGGTGGAATATATCAAACCCCTAATAACCCGATAAGTCATGCTGCCAAAGGACTCATAACCACTAGAGATACAACTGATAACACTTATTAGTTTATCTCACTTACCATAACCACGGATTTCTGGTTATAGTCATGTGCTTTGGGAATGTACCCTAATAACACTCAAATCCCCTTGAATGCTCACTGCCTCCATGTGCTTTGGGACTGTACCCAACTAAATCTCGTTTGCTCGACTCTTTAAAGCCATGGTAAGGTAGTAATCAAAGTACAGTGGGAACACACAGAAGACACTATGACGATCTCAGGTCCAGGGACTACTCTTTACTCATATCACTAAGTAACTGCTATCTGACAATTGGTATAATACCAATTAGAAGTTCTCGTTGAGTCCGTCCAGTGTAACTCATTCCTAATGAGCACTGTATACAATCTTTGGTGTCAAACACAAATGGTTATGGGACCAACCATCGCCCTAATCGGGATCAAGAAACGTATACACTATTCAAAACTGGAGTACCTATGTCCAGTCTCGATACTCCTACGACTATGGACTTTTAAGGATGTGCTTATGGACTACTCAAGCCCTATTAATATGATCCATATCATAATCTCGATAGTCAAGCAAAGATCTTATGAGCTTTATCATCATGCATTAATGATACGTGATAGCAAGTAAAACGCATACACATAAGAGATAAAGAAAAACCAGATAGAATACTGTCATCTCGAGCAAGAATGTTCTCTCCGTATAGGTTCTCCTTCAATTACAGTAATTGCCTTTCTGCAATTACAATAATTGTCTTAAGGGCACTATATCCAATAATCTCTCACTTATACTTAAGGCCAATTATTGCGATATCGCATATCCACATCTCATGTGCTATCGCACACCTAACTTCTCTACTAACAGTTTAGCAAACCATGTTCGAGAAACAGGTTCAGTGAGTGGATCCACTACAATATTTCTAATTTTATCTCTTTATATCTTAATTTCGCAGAGATCAACCATCTTCCAAATTGAGCGATATCTGTTTTAGAATTTGTCTGGATAGAAGATAGGACCAAATCCATAAATGAACAATTTTATCCAATAACTTCTTAGGCTTAATTCTCTGCCGAGTCATAATCAGCATCCAGTACCATATCTATCTCAATATCCCGCTTAGAATCCTTTCTAATATACTGCTTCCCAAAGAGGGTAAACTTATAACTTGTGACAAACACTCTGTCATCCCATGTCACCTTGGAAGCTGGAATTGATAACTGCCTCCCGTAGGAGGCTACCATTACCATATACCAAAAACATCCTCATATGTTCTTCACTCCTTCCCATTATTTCTCCAGAATTGGACTAATGTCAGCTTACTACAACAAGTGCAAAATCAACATCCGGTCTAGTACATAACATAGCATGATTGATATTACTGCCATACATAAGATTCCTTCTTCTCATCGGTTTAAAGATATCTCTTTAGAGAAGATGACTCCACCACATGCAGGTGCACTACTGTGTTAGGAATCGTCTATTCTAAACCCTTTTAGAATGATATCAAAGGACCTGAATTGGGACAATCCCGACACTCATCTAGATCTATCACTACGGATCTAGTCCCTAGATCGATTGATATGTATTGCCCAAATCCTATATGGAGAAATATCTATGACTACCATTGCTTAATCGAATTGTAGCATAAGAACATCACTCCCTATCAGAGGTATGTTATCCACATACTATATGCAGAATATAACAATACTTTCAACATCTTTCTTATAAATACCAGATTCATCTATCATTTTGATGAAATAAAAAAATTTGACCGTAACTTCAAAATAGATGATCCATATCCGCTATGCCTGTTTTAGTCTAAAATAGACTTAAGCAACTTGCGCGCTATCCGCTACTTCCATTGACTATGATAACCCTCTGGCAGCACGTACACTTCTAAATTCCCATTTAGAAAGACGTTATAGTCATCCATCAACCAGATATCATAGTCATGAAAAACAACAGTGGTAAGTTATATCGATATGGATTTCAGCACAGACACTGAAGTAAAAGTTTTATCATAATCCACACAAGGTATTTGATGAAAACCTTTTATTACAAGTCTAGCCTTATTAGGTAACTACCTTTCCATCTGCACTGATCTTCTTTTAGAAAATCTACTTGATCCTAATGGGTTTTACTTCTTTAGGAGCACCCAACAAAGTCCATACTTTGTTGCAGTGTATGGAGTCCAACTTGTATAACTCGGCATCCAACCATAAATCGAAAGTCACTACTTTTTATAGCCTACTGATAACTAGTAGGGCCATTATCACATAATGCAATCCTCCTTATCACTGTCTGCGAGGAAACCGTAGTATCTCTCAGGTGGCTGAGATCACCTATTAAATCTGCGAAGTGACTAAGATTTGTTGGGGACAATTGAATCCACTTTTTATACAGTTGTTTCCAGTGCATATCCCCTAAATGAAAAAGGCCACCTAACATTACTTATCATGGAGCGAACGCTTGGAGGAGTAATTTGAGAGAGAATCAAATTCTTAATACGGAATACCGAGCATAAGTATCCACATCTTCGATCGCTTCAAAGAATCTTGATACTTTCAATGTCTGGTTCTCTACTTTAGTCTTATACCCTATGAACTTCTCAAAATCTTTGAACTTTGCATTTTAACAAGAACGTGTATCTAAAACCAGAGAACTCATAGGTAAATGGAATGAAGTATGAGAACCTAACCCTTGTCCGTAAAGTCATTGGACAACATACATCACTATGTATAAGTTCTAAGAGTTCAATAACTTTTACTCCGTGTATTGTAAATTGAGAACTGAATTTTGATTAAGAATATCAATATCGTTATCCTATACACCTTACCCAATCAAAATTTGATGTAGGTAAATGTCCATGACATAATTTTCAAAATTCGAATATCCCTTCTTTATCAAATAAAGAGGCAGATATTCATCTTTAAAAGTAAATTTGGTGCACTATAACAGTTATTCAAAACCAAAAGTTTGCCGATTGGTAAAAACCCGGTGATTTTCCTCAATAGTAACATTTGCTCCGAAATCCGAATTTGATGATCAAATCACCCTTTCCTCACCCTTTCCCAATACTCTGCTCCTTCTCAGCATGTGTAACAACTTACATAGGATCCTAATCCGGTATCGCATACCCGGGAGTCAGAGTTAATTGAGAAATGGTTTACAATTACAACTACAAAGTAAAAAATGAAACATCAAAAATGCTTCAAAGGGGTAGCCATGTATTCCTAGTAAAGCATCTTCCATTGCCCAGGCACATGACAACAGTTGCAATTTCCTTTGCCCTCACTTCAGCCCCTTTTGAAGTCTCTTCGTCTTACCTTCTGTATATCAAACTTAGAGTAGTTGGTTTTCTTCTTACCCTTCCTTTCAGCTTCAGCCTCAGGATTGAAAGAAGACTATCCAACAAGCGTAACTGGTATATTCTTCTTGTTTAAGGAGCTCTCGAACTTGAGATAGGGTGGAGGGGAGAGACAAATGAACAATTGAATTTCTCCAGAACCAGTGGTCATCTTCGGATTGAAAAAATTTCTTCTAGTTCGTATCTAACTATACTAAATGGCCTTTCCAAGAAATATGGATCCCTGTATGTGATACAGAGGGTTCTGGAAAAACAAAGTGGAAGTAGGAGGAACAAGGTCATATGCGACTTTGTCGTGAATTAGGACAATCATGACATTCCAAAGCCAATGATGTAAAAAGGTTCAATTAACTTAGTTTACGAGTTTTAGTTTAAGGTCAGTAATGAGTCGCTGCCAAAGAGAAAGAAAAGAAACACCCAGCGTGGACTCTATCAAGATTATATCGGTTTATTAATTTATCTAATCAGGATACCTCCTACTGTTTTGTTGAATTCTTCTTCAAACCCTAAAAGGATAACTAGCTGGGATCATGTACACCCATAAGTTCACTAACCGGTCAGCCAGGCAAGTGATAGTACTCCGAGGGACGTCCCTCGTGCCCTTGCACGGACCTAATTTAATAACCCCGTTTCCTTAGAGGAGTAGCCTCGTAAACACCTTTCTGGACACCTAATGGGTTAATTAATTGTGAAGTGAAAATCTCTTGAGAGTAACTATTATTCACAGTGGGAATCGAGACCCAAAGTATCATATAGAATGGTATGCAATCACATTATAAGTTTCGACGCTTGAAACCCCCGATATGGTTTTTATCCCAAGCGGCTTATGATCTTGACAAGGGCCAACATATCATAAGTTGCAAGTCAAATTCAACCCGTCATTTCGTGATTAATTTTGATCCACCCATACAAGCCCTTAACAAAGGCCAACATGGCTATGCGAATGTTTCAGATAATCGCATCTCTATGCAGCGGAAAATCAACACTTAGCTACCATATACTATGCCTCGACAAAGGCCAACATACATAGCATGAATACTAAGTGCTACTCATCTGAAATAACGAAGGGCTACGGCTTATTTTGAAGAAAATTTTTAACGTAATGAACTTGATATCATTGAAGAAACCGAGTGATTTTGCAAATTTATAGTAATATAAACTTTTGCTTAAGAGCGAATTCCCCGTGAAGGGATCAAGACTCTTTCCTCATCGAATGAGGTGCAGGATATTCCTAACCGAATACCTCCATGCAAAACAAAAGAATACGACTATAGTTTTTAAAAAAAAAGTTGGTTCCTACAATATCAATTTAGGTTTGTTTTATTTGCATTAATCCAATTAACGCAACCCCATCATTTAGATAACAACACATATTATCCAGCATCTTCTCATACCAGAAAACATGATATGAAAAGAAAATAGAATGCATTTATATGCTATCCGCATTCGCCACGGGGTATCGGGTCTTCACCGTAAGGTTACTTAACTTACGGCAGAGCAAAATATATAGAAGTGTATATATATATATATATATATATATCATCACAGGCAGGTAATTAACATTACAGGCATGCAAGCAAGTAATCACATTACAAGCATGCGGTAATCATCACAGAAATGGAATAATCGAATATCTTATAAATCCCGCGTTTCGTTTGAGCCGCAAACGAAACGCGATATTCCCTGTTCGCATGCATAGCCCGTACAAAACCAAATCAAGACCCCTACGAGTGTGGCGAGCCACCTGCCAATCCTAAAACCGAGGCAACCCAGCCTCAACGTCGTGTGTGGACCCCCCAACGCTTCCTAGAATCCGGCAACTCGAGCACTCTTCCGTGGGTCTATCCTATACTCCATACAAGTGCGGCGAGCAACCCGCCAATTCTTGAACGAGACAACTCAACTCCTTGAGATGGTCACCCGCTGCATTCTAGAACCCGGCGGCCTGACCGCTTCTCCGTTGAGGAAAACCTATATCATATACAACGGCAACAACGAGCTCAACCCGGCTGTGTCCCGAAAATAATAATACATATAATGGTAACGACGGCCACAATTCGGACGCTCGTCCTGATAAAAGAATATACATTTGGAATTATACAAACATGAATATGAATACATCACAAGTATTACAAACATTCACATACAGTGTTATTCATTGTGACAATCCGAACTAAACCAAACAAACCAATATAGCAGAATCACTATGTGTAATCCCATCGAATTGATCAAACATCAATTTGTCAACGTTAACCAACACATATCGACATATGCAAATCCAAAATGATGCAGTATTTTTCAAAAACAAATCTTTCCCAATATACAAAACCTTCAAGATTTGAAAACACAAGATTTGGGAAACTTTGATATATAAAAGGATAAGTTTTCAATCATATAAGCTATTGTCCAAACCACAATGCATAATACCCAAGTCAGGCCGCCTAAAGAATTGTAAAAACTGCCCTGGGCTGTTGGACTATGGCAGCATGGTCTCGGGTTTTAAGGTATGTTACAATATGTTCAAATAATCTCAAAATGATATATCAAAAAAATTTCAGAGACCAAAAATATTTCCAACAGAAACTTGCATATTGAAAAATGTACGGGAAAGTTTAGTTTTGAAACCATTGAATCACTCTAAGAAATTAATAGTAAATGATCGGCTCTGATACCACTGTTGGTCAGACAGCGCACCCCATCCCATGAGTTCGCTGTGGCACCAACCGGTTCCTCAGAACTACTTTTTACGCATGTCCCCTCGCGATAGACTACAACCCGCCGGACCCTCCGTTCGGGACACCCTGGGGACAAGAGCCTGCTCTTCGCCACACTGTCACATAGTGAGAATCCCCCATGGATCGGCACTGCCCAGTAGCTCTGATACCACTGTAGGAATCGGCGCTAGCATCGCGACATTCACGGACCCGGCGGAAGCGTACACCGAAAATTTTAGAGGCAATAGCTACCAATTCCCACCCACAAGATCAAGCATTAACTAAAGAATTGCACAACTAGAAAACATAAGAGATCAAAAGAGAAGGCTACAACCTTTATGGTGTATCCGATCGTCTATCAGAATAACAAAGCTAGACTTATGAGCTCCAAGATGACCGTGGATGCCGACCGCCTCACCATAGATGATCCGCGATGAAAGAAATCCGCCCAAAACTCCATCTCTATCAACTAGTAGAGAAATTCCCTCTATAAACTTGCCAGGTGATAGAGGAAGGTGATGTGGTCTATAAATACTCACTTTTCCTATTTCATTTTCTCTCCCTCATTCCACCATTTTTATAGAGAGGAAGAAGAAGATGCCATCTCTTTTTCTCTCTAAAATGAATTATCTTTAGAATAATCCTACACCCTCTCTTTATCGTACCTTCTCTCTCTTGTTGTTTTCAAACCTAGAGTGAGAGGCCCCACTTATCACATGGTTAACTTTTTGTCATCACATGACAAGGTAACATGTATCAAACATACATATACAATTTTTACAATTTTCATATATATATATATATATATATATATATATATATATAGAGAGAGAGAGAGAGAGAGAGAGAGAGAGAGTTACACGTGCGTGCGCGCGCATATATCATAAGAGACTGAATAAATGCACCATATGCATTAGAGAGTGAGAGAGTGAGTGTATATCATATACACATTACTAGAAACCATATCGCATATACGGTTATTAAGTCAACAATTGACTTAATATTCCGGCTTATAAATAAACCGGTTAGTATATCAACCATCTGATTAAATCATGCGTATCGCATACACGTATTAAATCGAATATCCGCACATATCCCATAAGTACACTACATCACCATTTCGCCTAGGAGGGTACTTTCGTTGCTGAAATCTAAAGACCTCTCAATACGTTGGCAGTAGGTTATACATGATCATATCCGATTGAATCTGAAATGCTTTCAGATTCAATCCCATCACAGGTTAACCCATAAGCTTGTTGGCGGTACTAGCTGTACGTAACGGCTACTAAGGTATGATCAAAATAAAGGCGGGTCAACGAGCAAACTCATACAGACCCGACAAAGTCTATAAGTGATAGTCACCGTACAGTCCGGACTCTTCGTCTGAGAGTGTCATATATCGTTTCTGGGGGGTGGAATCTATCAAACCCACAATAACCCGATAAGTCATGCTGACAGAGGACCCATAATCACCAAAAATACAACTAATAACAATTATCAGTTTATCTCATTTGCCGTGGCCACGGAATTCTGGTTATAGTCGTGTTTTGCATAGTGCAACATTGACTTCCAATACCGAGTGAGATGAATCCCCTAGACCGCCCACTGCCTCTATGTGCTTCGGGATTGTACCCAACTAAAATCTGTTTGCACGACTCTTTAAATCCGTGGTAGGGAAGTAATCAAACTACAATGAGAACACACACAAGACACTATAGAGATCTCAGGTCTAGGGACAACCCTGTACTCATATCATCAGAGAACTAATATCTGACAATTGGTATAATACCATTTAGAAGTTCTCGGTGAGTCTGTCGAGTGTAACTCATTCCTAATGAGCACCTGTATACAATCTTTGGTTTCAAGCACCAATGGATATGAGATCATCCATCGCCCCAGTCGGGGTCAAGAAATATATACACTAGTCTAAACTGGAGTAGTGATGCTTAGTCTCGATACTCCTACAACTAAGGACATTTAAGAATGTGCTTATGGACTACTCATGCCCCGCTAGTATGCTCTCTATCATAATCCTGGTAGTTAAATAAAGATCCTATGGACTTTATCATCATGTATTAGCGATACGTGATAGCGAGTAAAATGTATACATATGAAAGATAAATACAAACCAGATAGCATACTATCATCTCGAGCAAGATCGTTCTCTCCGTATAGGTCCTCCTTAAATTACAGTAATTGCCTTCCTGCAATTACAATAATCGCCTTGACGACACTATATCCAACATGAGTAAGCAGGGCACCCAAACACTTGTGACGAATCATAACTGGCTGGCTTTTCTCTCCATATTTTCTTCTGGGATCTGAAGATTTATGGCTGTAAATGGAGACCTGTTAACCAAATAGCACGCATAATTCACCGCCTCTGTCCAGAAGTTTTCTGAAAGTCCGGATTGCAACCGCATGCTTCTGGCTCTCTCTAGTAGTGTCCTATTCATGTGCTCCGCTACCTCATTTTGCTCTTGAAGTCCTGGAACTGTCCATTGCCTCTGTATGCCCTATTCTTTACAGTAGTCTGTAAACTCCTTCGATGTGTATTCACCTCCATTATCTGTCCACAAATATTTCATCGATCGTCCATTTTGCTTCTCTAAGGTTGTTTTCCATTTCTTAAATTTGGAAAACACTTTTGACTTGTGTTTGAGGAAATAGACACATACTTTCCGTTAGAAGTCATCAATGAAAGTGATATAATATATGTCACCTTCCTTTGATGGAACCGGTGATGGCCCCTATACATCTGAGTGTATATAATCGAGAAGTCCTTCGATCTTGTGCACGGCTTGCTTGAAGCTGACATTATATTTCTTCCTTATCGTGCAATATTTGTAGAATTCCAGCTTACACGTAGTAATTCCTTTAAGCAACTCTCTTCTGTGCAACTCATAAAGCCCCCTCTCACTCATGTGGCCAAGATGCATATGCCACGGTTTTGCGGTATCCTCCACCTGTTTCTCTGTAGTCCTGTCTGCACCACTAGTCACTGTGCTTCCATCTAAACGATACAAGTTCTTCAGTCGTTGTCCCTTCAAGATGGAGTGCGCACTCCATCTTAACCTGCGAATTTGCATCCTGCCGCATCCAATACTCCTTGAGAAATCAAATTTTTCTTTAATTCCGGAACGTATCGTATGTTCACAAGTGTTCACACCATACCATCAAAAATACGGAGTTTTATATTCCCTATACCGATGGCCTTGCACGTCTCATTGTTACCTATGATAACACTTCTACCATTAAACTCCTTATAGGTGTCGAACAACTCCTTTTTGGGACACATATGATAAGAATATCTGGAATCAAATATCCAATCATCAAAATTTTCTTTCTTTCCGGTATGTACTGTGAGTACATTACACAGATCTTCTTCTTCTTCTACTTCGGTCGCAACACTGGCTTGATCCGAACTCTTTATACTGGCATCTTTACCCCTCTTCTCCAACCATTGTCTGTACTTTTGCATTGCTTCTTCATATGCCCTGGCTGTTTGCAAAAGAAGCATGGTTTGCTCTCTCGTCCAGATGATTTGGATTTCCCCCTTATGCTCTTGCGTCCGTTTTTAGTCTTCGACCTTCCCTTTTCACCGGCAAACAACCCTGATGACTTCTTGGATGGATTTGATTTCTTCATGATCTCATTGTTGAGAAGTTTAGCTGTAACCTCCTCCATCTCGAGAGTCTCCTTCCCATAGACCATAGAGAATTTTTGTTACCAAATGTTCGTACGAATTTGGAAGCGAAAAAAGGAGTAAAAGCGCTTGGTTCTCCTCCTCTAACTTCACTTCAAGACATAGAAGATCGCTGACCATCTTGTTGAAGCTATTTAAGTAGTCGTGAATTCGACTACCTTCCTTCATGAATAGACCGTAAAGTTTCTTCTTTAAATACAGTTTATTAGACAAAGACTTTGTCATATATAAGCCCTCTAGTTTTAACCATAAATTTGCCGCAGAAGTTTCTTTCATAACGTTGTACATCACGTTATCCACCAGACAAAACTCTATCGTGTACTGTGCCCTCTGATCCATATCTTGCCATGCATCATCTATCATGTTGGTAGGTTTCTTACCGTCAAGAGCTTTAAACAACCCTTCTTTTACAAGAAATGTCTTAATCCTTCTCTGCCACATCGAGAAGTTTTGTTTCCCATTAAATTTTTCCACCTCGAATTTGATGCTATTGACCTTGTTATCCATCATCCTTAATTCCGAAGCAAAAACCTTTCTCTCGGATCCTTATGAACCAATTCAATAGAATCACAATCTAAAAAGATGGGAAGCAAACACAAGCATTGTTACCAACCGTAAATTTAGATCGAAAAACTAAAGAACGTGGTTCTGATATCAGTTGTTAGCGTGCAGCGAAGACAACACCAACCTTTATAGATCTAAACTAAGATCTCCTTTAACGAATAACAACTAGAACAAATACAAAATCAAATAATATATAAGAGATTCTGGGAAAATGGAAGAACACTTTATTAGAACTTTAGAGAAAAAAGAAAAATCTTACAGAAGATAACAAAAACCTTCTCCTTATAGATCTCCAATAAGATCTTTCTTCTTCTCTCTCAAAGCTCTCCTTAATGGCACCTTGATCCTTTATGGAGCCACCGTTTTGCCTCCTTTAAACCTTATGATCAAGATTTCATCCTTTAAATTTTAACCCTAGCATCTTATTTATATACAAATATAATCTGAAATATAATAGGATCCACTTAATTACAAAACTGCCATCCAAAAAACCGAATTTCAAGATAAACTCAAACCTGCACGCGCAGAAACCGTCGACAAACTTCTGAGATCAATGAGTCAGACGTCTGCATGCAATCTGTGCGTCTGGCAGAGAGTCACCAGACGTCTAAAGCTTAAGAGCTCAGACGTCTGCCCATCCTTCAGGCATCTGAGCACAAAGTCTCAGACGTTTGCATGCTCTCTGGAATTCTGGGACTTGACAGACAGACATCTGACCCTTTATAGGCCAAACGTCTGAACTTGAATGGCGTGTTATCTTGATATATACAAGACATTCTTCATAACATCTTTTTCATAACTCATACGCATATTAGTATTGTCAGTATGAAATATTGTTTCGTGTTTTTGGCACGTCCGATGCACATGATTAAATTAACCAGATATAAAAAGGTAAAGGGTTTTGCTAATTGTGTGATTTAAATATATTTATTTTTTATTACTTAATTGATCATTAATTTATTCGCTTAAGAGATTCTAGAAGTTAGTTATGGTTTTTAATATATTTTAGTTTTCATTACTATGCTTTATGTTTTCTTATTAACTTCTTTTCTTAATTTATTCTTTAGGTCTTCATGGTGAAGAGTATAAATAAGCTAATTGTCTAAATACAACAAAGTTAGATCATCTCAGACTAGAAAATATTGAATTAATTAGAATTAGTACATTTTTAAAATAAAAGGTTTTATATTTTTTTATTTGTACTTCAAAAGAAGGAAGTATCCAACGATATTCTCACCTTTCACCACAAATTTATGAGTTTTGGGACATCGATGCACTTCTAAGAGGATGTCAAAGCCAACAAGACTAATCATGTGCGCGTTTCAAGTGTATCAAGTGAAAAAATATTGAATTGTATAAAACCTATATGGCTGGATATCCCATTCTATTGTGAAAACATGCGGTTTGTCTCCTCATTTAACTGAACTAAATATTTTTTTCTTTCCTCAAATTTTATTCCAAACCATACATATTATAGCACAATATGCTATAAAAATTTAAACCGTTTAAACAGGCACAGCATCTAAGTGAGAGAGCATGCTGGAGGTTTTCAATATAATCACTACTGCAGAGTATGTATTTGGTAACGGTTGGAACCGTTACCGAAACCCATATTGGCAACGGTTCCAACCGTTACACAACCATTACGATAACCCCCATCATCAGAGATCTGATAATTGTTTAAACCGTTACGATAGATCTAATTTAGTAACGGTTTAAACCGTTACCATATAGTTTTCCGTTACCAATATCCAGCAGATATCTGAAACATATCAGATATCCGCTATCTCTATGGTAACGGTTTCAACCGTAACCATAGATATGGTAACGGTTCGAACCGTTACCATATAATGGTAACGGTTGAAATAGTTATCATATAGGTTGTCGTTACCAAATATAACAGGTATTTGATATGTTTTAGATATTATTACCAAGATAACCGTTACCAAATGATATGGTAACGGTTCTAACCATTACCACAGAGGTTTTGGTAACGGTTAGAACCATTACCAATTTGTTCACATAAAATCTGAAAAGCCCCGTGTCCCACACGCGCTAATTTCATTTACAACCAGCAATAGAGAATAATAATATTATCAAACCTCACGCAATTATAATAAGCAACAAGTAATATGATACGATTGCACGCAATTATAATAATTAACAAATAATATAATCAATAAATTGCACACAATTATAAACAAAAAATATAATCAATAAATCAATAAAACAAATGCTTATATCTATGATGGTTGGGACAATCCACCTCCATCGTCCCATAACCTGAAGATACTCCCTATCTCGTTTCATAACACTCGCCGGATGGACTCCTCGTCCGTCTGCTTCAGCTCCTCGATCCGTGCCGTAAACGTCTACAGTTGTTGTTGCGTCTGCTGATGAACCTGCTGCTTTTGCGCCATTTGCTCGCAGAGCCGACGAATCTCCTTTGCCGACGCAGCTGCCGTATCTGCCGCATCTAGGTCATGACGTACTCGTGAACGGCCGCATGCCTGGCAAAGAGTCGATGGGCCCCAGGACCAACTCCGCGCTGATACCCACCGTAATGCCCACCCGATAGCTCGTCGAGGACATGGACAATGACGGTAATCGGGTCGTCAAGGCTAAGTCTTAAGGTGTCCTTCCTCTCTTGGAACTGGCCCTGTAGAGAACACACACACACACACACACACACACACACACGTGTTAACTTAAAATAACGAATAGACTTGATTATATGAAACTTACCATGTACTCGTCGGTGTCCTAGTATAATGCGGTCCATCCCTTTGCAGCAATGTAGTTGGTGGGGTTTTTCTCTTTCTATGATAAAATTTGGATTTATTTTAATAAGTAATTTTTGATAAAGAAAATATATATTATTAAACGTCGAAGTACTCACGAGGAGATAATGTGTGCTGGCATGTGTGCGCTTCCCTTAGATTGGGACGGCACGACCTCTCACCCCGTTGTTCCGGTTCTGCTTGCTGCGAACTGAATCCGCTTTGCAAATATAAAAAAGATTATATTATATTTCAGAATATGATTTCTGTTATATTGTTATATTCTTAAAAGTTAAATTTATACTCTAATATCAGTGCGCTCATAATATTTGACCAGCCGCGACCAATCGGATCTCGGGACATCCAACGCCATGATATCCATCATCACCCTTCCATCCTCAGTCATCACGACCCAGAAATCGTAATGCTCATTTACTTCATTTCTTCGTCTTCTCTTGATGTTCTGATAAACCTCTATGACCCAAGCAAGGGCTCAATGTGCATCGAACGGACGGGGCACGCCATTCTCGACGGGAACGCCGATGAATATGTAATGTCGTCGGGTCTGAAATTATAAAATTTTAAATAAATAAATAAATAAATAAATATAAAACGACGATTGAAATTTGAATTTTTAAAAGGATATGTGATACTGTGTCCAACGAAAAAAACTGTTGAACATTGGTGGTCTGGCGCGCGTCTCACCTAAGATGGAAAGGGTATTTCATGTATGTACAGATCTCAGATCCCATATAATCCTCCCACTTGATCAAGTTACAACCAACAGGCACACTACCCTTGTTGAACATCAACGTCCATGGTCCAACACCATCGGCTGGCCGAGAGAAAGCGGGCTCAGTACGACCCCTCTTCTTACCACTACTGGACCCTGTAAAAAGATATATATACAAACAAAAAATTATAATATTCAGAGTATGTATATAGAATTTGAAAATTTTGAATTACAATAGTTATTTAAAAGTTTTAAGCAATAGCGATTATACCTGCCGTCCCTAACGTAGTGCTAGAAAAGGCGCCAGACGCCATCCCGCCAGTAGAATGCGGATTTACAAACAATAAACTGTTAGATGATTCAATAGAATTTAATAGATAACTAAAACTTTAATAGATAACAAATTGTAATGATGTATTAGATTTTAAATGAGTAAACTATATACCATGTGCAGGAGTGACTGGGGTGACTGGATCAGCTACTGCGCTATTAGGTGTAGGCGGGATTGGTAGGGGTCTTGTGGCGCTAGTAGAGGGTGTTGGTAGGGATAGACGGGGCTGCTGCGGCCGCTGGTAGAGGGCGCTGGTAAGGATAGGCATGGCTGGTATGGCCGCTACGGCTGTTGTGGCGCTGATAGAGGCGTTGGTAAGGATAGACGAGGTTGCTGCGGCAGTCTCATCGGTGGGCCTGGAACTCTGGTGAAGTTCGTCTAGACGTTTTTTCTTATGATGTTTAAAGATTGAGGCTGTTCATGCCATCAGACCCTACATATATATCCAAATATTATTTCATTACTTATAATCATTATATAATTTAAAATATTTATTTTAATTTCATTACCTAACAAGTTTCTTCGGTACATTAGCTGAAAATTCATTAGGTGGATTCTTAAAATCTTGATCTATGACAATCAATTGGTCGATATCACGTCTTAATAACGTATTAATGGACGACACAATAGTTTGGATTCTTAGTACGTTCAATAGAAGGACTGAGACGTATTAGCATCACTTCCTTACCATTCTCATCTTCACAGTCATTCAACGTCGGCACATTATAATAATTTATCGGTTTCCAACGACAAACAACACTCCAGTCAACCTTTTTCAAGTCTCGAGAATAATATATTTGTGTTGCCATTGAGGGAAAGATAAACTTATCGTATTCGTAGGCTGTCCATTTAGTATTTACTAAAGTGAGATCATATTAATCGATCTTCATGCTATAGGGATCGGCGCCAGGGCCGCAACGCTTACGGACCCGGCGGAATTGAAAAATCAAAATTTTAACAAACATAGCATCTGGTTCCCACCACAAGATCACATTTACTAATCTAATTGCAAATAAAAGAAGTCAAGAGAGGGTTTGAGATGCTACAACCTTTTTAGCGTGTCCGATGGCCTATCGGAAGACCCAAACTAGACTTGTGAGCCCTTAGGTGAGTGTGGACATCGATCGTATTTCCGTAGATGATCCGTGGTGAAAAAAAGCCGCTAAAAACTCCAACCCCATCATCAAGTGGAGGAACTAGCTCTTTAGACTTGCTAGGTTAAAGAGGCCGGGTGATGTGGTAGCAAAAACTCTGTCTTTTTCTCTCTTGGATTTTATCTTTTTCCATCCAAAAATTCAAGAAGAAAAGAGAATGAAGAAGAAGAAGAAGAAGAAGAATATGCATAAAGATGAAGAAGAATTAAGACGATATATGCACCTTCTCCTTTTCTTCTCTTCTCTTCTTTTTATTTCTTTTCTTTTGTCTTTATATATAAATAAAATATGAAGAGTTTCAAATTTTCTTCTCTCTTCCTTTCTCTCTCTCTCCCCTATAATGTTTATCTAAAGAGAGAGTAGGCCCCACATGCTCTCTTTATGTTTTAATAATAAAGAGAATGTATTTGTATCAAAATACAAAGACACAATGTATCAAATACATAACATGTATTATATGTATCATATACATATAAATGAGAGAGTATATATGTATCCATATACATATACATATTATGTATCCATATACATAATAATAATATAATTATAAAGAGAAAGAATATATGCATCATATAATATCTATATTATGTATCGTATACATACTAATACATTAGTATCGTATCCCAATGTGAGAGGGAGAGTGTATAATATATACAACACTAGCTACCATATCACGTATATGGTAATTAAATCAATACTTGATCTAATATTTCAGGTTATAAATAAGCCAGCTAGTATTATCAACCATCCGATTAAATCACGCGTATCGCATACACGTATTTAATCGAACTCCCGCATGTATCCCCATACACATGCCACATCATCATTTCGCCTGAGCAGGGATTTTCGTTGAGGGACTCTAAAGACCTGTTAATACACCGGCGGTAGGTTAAACAAGATCATAGTCGATTGAATCTAAAACATTTTCAGATTCAATCCCTTTGTGGGTTAACCCACAAGCTCGTCAGCGGTACTAGTTGCACATAACGGCTACCCAGATGTGAGCAAGATAAAGACAGGTCGACGAGCAAACTCATCCGGACGCGATAAATTCTATAAGCGACGAATATCATACAGTCCGTACTCTTCGTCAAAGAGTATCGCATACCGGGTGTGGGGGGTGGATCTGTCATGTTCGCCGGTGTCGCACACTTTACTGGGTCCGTAGAGAGGCGGAATTTTCAAAAAATAATTTTTAAAACAACAACACCGACTAATCCCAAGATCTACCGTAAGCCCTAGATAACAAAACTTGCAAAGGTATTAATCTATTATGAAAGTGATTATACCTATATGGACCAAGTCTTTCGGGTCTTCTTTTTCTCTTCTTGGCCTCCTTATTCGTCGGAATCGAGCTTGGTCATCGGTCTCTTCGTGTTGAAGACGATCCACTCAAGAGTCTATAATTCAAGCTCCAACCTCAAACTTGAGGTAACTAAAGTACCTAGTTTGCTAATCTAGATAGTTTAGAATATGTAGAGTGTTAATTGGATTGGATTATCTCATAAAACCATGGTTTCTTAAATCATGAGAGGGTTATAGTTTTAGGAAAAAGAAGAGAGCAAAGGAGGAAAGAGAAAGTCAATTGTACAATGAAGACATCAAGTGAAGAATGGCTAAATCTTTCAAAATATCAAGCATATATTATTTCTCATAGAAATAATGCAACCATGCTTGAATAGTTAGAACAAATGAATAAATAAAATCAAGTAGCCATGCTTCTGCCATGCTTTAATACACCTCATCCCTCCACCTCATTATCTATTTCAATAAATAGATTTAAAACAAAATGTGGTTTCTTCTTCTAGAAGCATTCTAGTGAAATTACTAGAATACCCCTACCGTATATACATACCCGTATTTGTACTACAAAAAATACGAATATCAAGAGATAAAACAATCCAATAGTATAATACTAGAATGCGGCTTAATCCTAAGCCCGCTAGTATTATCTGTCCGAACAAAATATGTGTAGCTATTACATGTATATGATCGAAACTCTGCATGTAAAACCATACGGCCTCTATATCGTTTTGCCTGAACCAGGAAAACCCTCTGTGTTGGACTCTAAAGACCCGACAGTATGCTGGAAGTGGGTTTAACCACAAGCATGTCAGCAGCACTAGCTGTACGTAACGGCTACCTAGGTACCTGTATAAAAGAAGGCCGATGAGCAAACTTATCCGAACTCCTACTGAGCCTATTCATGACAATCTCCGTACAGTCCAGTTTGTTCGTCTGAGAGTATCGCATGCCGAGTATAGAGGGTGGAAAACGTCAGACCTTTAATAACCTTACAAGTCGTGTCGATGTAGCTCAAGACCATCCGAGAATCTACTAATCTATCTATCAATAATTCTCAATCCGTCATGGCCAAAGATTTATGGTGTTGGCCAATCGAACACAGCGCGACTTCAATTCCCTATACTGGGAGAGAAGAATCTTCGACAATTGCTCACTGCCTCCATATGGCTCGGGACTGTACCCAACTTAAACCTGTTTGCACGACTCAGTAGAGCCGTGGTAGAATAGCAATCAAAGCACAGTAGAAATTCACACGAGACAAATGACAACCTCAGGTCGACAAACTATATGTACTCATGCCACCAGAGAACTGCTATCTGACGATTGGTATAATACTATCTAGCCAGTTCTTCACAAGTCCGTCCAGTGTACTCACCCCTAGTAAGCACCTGCATATGATCTTAGGTGCTAAAGACCAATGGTTGTGGGACCAACCATCGCCCCTCGCCAGGGTCTCGAAATGTATACACCAATCTACTTCGGAGTATCGATGCCCTGTCTCGATACTCCCACGACTGCGGACATTTAAGGATATGCTTATCGACTACCTAACTCCCACAAGTATGATTGCCATCACAACGCTGGTAGTCAAGTAATGATCCTACGGGCTTTATCAACATGTATTAATGATACACAATAACAAGTAAAACATATGCACATGTTTAAGATAAAGACAAACCAAATATCATACTATCATATCAAGCAAGATTGTTCTATACATATATATTTCCAACCAACCACTTGTATACATATACAATAATGGCCTCTAGGGAATATATATCCAACAATCTCCCACTTGCACTAAGGCCATATATTAGCGTATCGAGTACCCAACGTCAGCACTAGGGCCAGTTTTTGGCGTATCGCATACCCAACATCTCAAATAGTCTCTCGAACTATGCTTGAGGAAGGGTCTTGGTGAATGGATCCGCCGTGTTTTCTCTTGTGTCTACTCTCCGCACCTCGATCTCCTGGCGATCAACAATCTCCCTGATCAGGTGATACCTCCTCAAGATGTGTCTAGATTTCTGATGGCACCGTGGTTCCTTTGCTAAAGCCCTAACTTCATTGTTGTCGCAATACAAAGGTATTAGATCAACAATGGACGGAACCACCTCAAGTTCCGTAATGAACTTCTTAATCCAGACGGCTTTTTTTGCGGCATCGTTTGCAGCAATGTATTCAGCCTCCATTTTCGAGTCTGCGACGGTGTCCTGTTTGAAGCTCTTCCAACAGACCGCCCCTCCCTTGAGGGTAAACACAAAACCCGAGACAGACTTGATGTCATCCTTATCACTCTAGAAGCTCGAGTCGGTAAAGAAATCCACCTGGAGGTCCCCATTACCGTACACCAAGAACAGTTCCTTAGTCCTTCTTAGGTACTTAAGAATGTTCTTCACTGCTATCCAGTGGTTCTCTCATGGGTTCGACTGATACCGGCTCACTACGCTAACCACGTAAACTACATCTGGTCTAGTACATAGCATCACATACATTATAGATTCTACTGCTGAAGCATAGGGTATAGTGCTTATGCAAACTCTCTTCTCATCAGTTTTAGGAGACATCTTTTTAGAGAGGGTGATTCCATGCAATGCGGGTATATTACCACGCTTGGAATCTTCCATCTTAAATCTCTTTAGTACGGCCTCTATGTACCTGAACTGTGAAAGTCCCAATAATCTCTTGGATCTATCTCTGTAGATCTTAATCCTCAAAATGTAGGAGGCATCACCTAGGTCTTTTATGGAGAACCTTTGTGATAAAAACAATTTGACCGATTGTAGCATAAGAATGTCATTTCTTATCAAAAGAATGTCATCTACATACAAAACTAGGAATACGATAGTTCTTTCTACAATCTTCTTATAGATACAAGGCTCATCCTCATTTTTGATGAAGTCAAATTCCTTGACTGTTTTATCAAAACAGATGTTCCAGCTCCGCGATACCTGCTTTAATTCGTAAATGGATTTAAACAACTTGCACACCTTCCCGCTGCTCCCACTGTCTATGAATCCCTCCGGCTGATCCATATAAACGCACTCTTCCAAACTTCCGTTCAGAAAAGTCATTTTTACGTCCATCTGCCAGATGAATTTTCTTTCACTGTGTATGAGTCCCAAGAGCTCTGTTGCTCTTTCTCTGTGTCCGGTGAACGGAGATTTTGGCATCTTTTCTTTGAGACAAGACTAACAAGTTTCATAAGATGAAAATTCGAACGGATTTAGATATCTATCCTTATATAACTTAGATAGTATTTTTTCATTGATATGACCAAATCTGCAATACCACAAGAAGGTTTCATTCATTTCTGAACTCTTTCTCTTGTGTGTGTTTTGTATATTGAAAACTGTGTTTTAATTTAGAATGTAGATACCATTATACAGTGTACCTTCTGCAACCAATACCTGATAGGTAAATGTTCATGATATTTCTATCTAGAACAAAGTTATATCCATCTTTATCAAGTAAAGAAACTGATATGATGATGCAAACCATGGAAGGTACATAGTAGCATTTGTTCAAAATTATAGTATTGATGCTTGGCAATACTAGGTGATATTCACCGACAGCAGCAGCATCAACTTGTGCTCCGTTCCTTACTCTGAGAGACATATCACCAGGTCCAACCATCCTAATTTTTCTCAATCTTTGCAATAAATTATAAATATGAGATCATGATTAGGTATCTAGTACCCAGGAGGTAGGACTGATTGAAAAACAGTTCTCAATAATAAGAACACCTGAAGGAGATGCAATAATATGCTTCTTCTTCGCGAGGGTCATCAAGGAATTCATGTAATCCTATTTCCCTCGCTCATACTCGTGACAGTCGTTACAAGTTAGAGCTGAACCGACATTCTCAAGCCCTAAATAAGAATTCGGGTCGGTCAAGTCATACATTTTATTATCTTGATTAAGGCGTGACATGGTTACTACCTGGATAGAGAGAGAGAAAAGAAAACACTCAGCGTGCGCTCTTGCAAGTTTAGATTAGTTATTATTTTATCTAACAGGATGGCTCTCACTGTTTCCTCGAATTCTCCTTCAAACCTTAAAGGGAGAACTAGCTAGGATCATTAGCACTTTACAAGTTCGCTAACCGTACAGTCAGGTGGGTGTTGGTACTCCGAGGGAGGTTCCCCGTGCTCTCACAGGGACCTAATTAGAATAAACCTTGTTTCCGCAGAGGCGTAACTCCGTTAACACTTTTCTAGACACCTAATAGGTTAGCTAATTGTGAAGTGAAAAATATTTTCCAAGAGTAATCCTACTCATTAGTGGGATCGGAATCCAACTATCATCGTGTGATAACCTAGATGGAAGCCACTTTAGTCACCACACTCCAGAGAGTATGAAACACCAGCACGTTTTTTGTATATTTGAAGCTCCGGATGTGGTTTTTACCCCTAGGATCCTAGTGACCTTGACACAGTCAACAAATCAAAAGATCCTACTCAAGTTCAACACCGTTATTATAATGATTGCATTAAACCCACCTGTATAACCTTTGACACAGTCAACAAAGTTACACGACTGTCATAACTCATCGCATCGTATGCTACAAATAAGCGGAACTTAACTACCGTACACTATGCCTTGACACAGTCAACAAACGCAGCATGAATACTAAGTATTACTTATAGGAAATGATGGAGGGCTACAGCTGGTTTTTGGCGAAAACCTTTAACGTAATGAACTTGATATCATTAAAGGAACTGAGTAGTTTTGAAAAGGAGTGGTTTAGGCTCCGTTTTTGAAAACTAATGGTTTTTGAAGAAAACTGAGTAATCTATAGTGTCATAAACTTTTGCTTAAGAGGTCGCTTCCCGTGAAGGGATCTAGGCTCTTGCCTCCTCAAATGAGGTGCTGGATATTCCGAAATGAATACCACTATGCAAAGCGAAAGAGTACGACTATAGTTTTCCGAAATTTTTTCCGACAACATCTTTTAGGTTTATTTTTCCTTGCATTAATCAAAATTAATGCGGTCCTATCAATTAAAACTTATCACACCAGAAAAAACGAAAATACAATGTACGTATATGCCATTCGCATTCGCCACGGGGCTCGTCGATGCACTGTTAGGTTACTTAACTAATGGCAGAGCGGGGGCTGGACTAGTGCGGATGCAAAATATATACAAAATCTACTTATATATATAACTATTCGTCCTAGGCATGATATAATCAACATCACAGATAAGCGATAGGCAATATAGAAAAGCGTAAAAAATTGGAGCCCCGGGTTTCATTCGAACCACAAATGAAACCCGACGTTCCCCGGTTGTGTGGATAGCCTGTACAATGTATAACCAAGATCCCTACGAGTGCAACAAGTTACCCGCCAATTCTTGAAGAGAGGCAACCCCAGTCAACAAGGTGAATGGGCCACCCAACACTTCACGGAATCCGGTAAATTGAGCCCTCCACCGTGGATCATCCTATACCCCCTATGAGTGTAGCGAATAGCCCGCCATTTCTAGAGTAAGGCACTCCTGTATCAACGCTATGAGATGGAGGCCTGTTGCCCTCTAAAACCTGGCTACTCGAGCATTCCTCCGTGGGGTAATCCTAGTACAGAAAAGAAAAAAATATATACAGTGGTGATATTGACCTCAACACGGCCGTGCCCCAATAAAAGAATATATAAGCAGGCAGAAACGGCAGTTCACATGTCAGACGCCCGCGCCGCAATAATGAATATACAAATGAATCAAAACTGTACAACATATATTGCACTATAGGTTAACCATCACGACAATCCGTCAAAACCATCTCAAAGATATCACAAGCAACACCACAGATAAACAAGATGCGTGCAATCCCTTCTAATCGACGTATAGCGATTAGAAGATGTTAAACAACGCATGTACACATCACAAAAGCAAGTAAAGAAAACCATGACGTTAGAATTCCGTGCACAATTAGCAAAAAAAAAAACAATTTTCCAAACCTTGAAAATCCAGTGAGCTAAAGTCCTAAAAAAAAGCGTTTTAAACCAATCCAGGAGTCGAAACGAATTTGAAACCCGCTCGAATCTTTGCAGAAGCGAAGGGGGCAAAATTAACTGTCGATCGAGGGCTTAGGGAGGTATGTACCCCTGGGGGCCACCACGAGGTGGCCCCCAAGGGGAGGCAGACCCGAGAGCACCTTTTTAGGGTTCTTTCAGGTCACCACCCCCAAGGCCACCTTGTGGTGGTCTTGGGGTTGGGCCAGACCTTCGGTGCCCCAGGGTATCCCTGAGGTGCCTATGCTTCACCCTGTGGCTTCTCGGTTCAAATCGTGAGCCCACGTGGTGTGCAAACTTGCCAAAACATCAATTTCTGAGACTGTTTTTGTCGACAATTCGTGCGCGACAAAAACGGCGGATTTCTAACGTTGCTACGAGCTATCTAAGGCTTATGGAGTAGCGCTGATACCATGTTAGACGGTGTCTAACACTCTACTGGGTTCATAGAGAGGCGGAATTTTCAAAAAATAATTTTTAAGACGGCAACATCGACTAATCTCAAGATCTACCGTAAGTCCTAGATAACAAAACTTGCAAAGGTATTAATCTACTATGAAAGTGATTATACATATATGAACCAAGTACTTCAGGTCTTCTTTTCCTCTTCTTGGCCTCCTTGTCCTTCAGGATCGAGATTGGTCGTCGGCCTCCTCGTGTCGAAGACGATCCATCCGAGAGTCTATAATTTAGGCTCCAACCACAAACTTGAGGTAACTAAAGTACCTAGTTTGCTAATCTATGTAGCTTAGAAGATGTAG
Organism: Agapanthus africanus; assembly: GCA_030015575.1. NCBI lineage: Eukaryota > Viridiplantae > Streptophyta > Magnoliopsida > Asparagales > Amaryllidaceae > Agapanthus > Agapanthus africanus. The sequence goes on from CM057348.1 coordinate 541,433,047, forward strand.
AGTGTTAATTGGATTGGATTATCTCATAAAATCATGGTTTCTCAACTCATGAGAGGGTTATGATTTTAGGAAGAAGAAGAGAGCAAAGGAGGAAAGAGAAAACCAAGTGTAGTTAGAAAACATCAAGTGAAGAATTGCTAAGTCTTTCAAAATATCAAGCATACATTATTTCTTACAGAAATAATGCAACCATGCTTTAATAGTTAGAATAAATGAATAAATAAAATCAAGTAGCCATACTTCAACCATACTTTAATACACCTCATCCCTCCACATCATTATCTATTTTAATAAATAGATTTAAAACAAAATGAGATTTCTTCTTCTAGAAGTATTTTAGTGAAATTACTAGAATACCCCCACCGTATATACATACCCGTATTAGTACTACAAAAAATATGAATACCAAAAGATAAAACAATCCAATAGTATAATACTAGAATGCGACTTAATTCTAAGCCCGCTAGTATTATCCATCCGAACAAAATACGTGTGGCCAGTACATGTATATGATCGAAACCCTGCACGTATTTATTTTAACTATTCAATTATATATGAGCCTATGAGCTCAATTTATTTTAACTAAGAATATGTTAGTCTTATGTTAGACTAAGATCAACTTAGAAATATAATTAAGGATCATTAAATTTTGTTAAGATCTATCAACAGAGCATATGAGCTCGGCTGCAAGGAACAATATGGGTTCAAGGAAATTTCAGAGACTTAGCCAATTTTGGGGTCAATCTTAGGCTTTTTCCATCATTCAGCAGTGCTAAGAACTTAGTCATTTAGTTACGGATATAATATACAATTGCTGCTCTGGCGCTCACGTATGTATCACGTAAGGCGCTCAGACTTGGGCATTGTCCTATCAGTGCTAAGTACTTAGTCACTTTGACTATATAGTGCTAAGCACTTTTATATAGCGCTTACTTGTGGAGCACGTGAGGTGCTGGATCTTTATTTATGGACGCTCACGTGTGAAGCACGTGAGACGCTGAGTTTTCATTTACGGGCGCTCACGGGTGAAGCACGTGAGGCGCTGAGCTTTCAATTACGGGCGCTCACGCGTGAGGCACGTGGGGCGTTGACTTTAGAGAATCTTTTGGGCGCTCGCGTGTGTATCACGTGAGGCGCTCGGTCCTTTAGAGATTTAGTCTCTGTTTATATATATATATATATATATATATTAAAGAAGTTTAACTTCTGTTAATAGTGTTTTAGCCTTTAATGATCACCAAGATCTCTGTTTTGAAGATCTGAGATTGGATTTTTGAGAACTAAGTTCTTCTGTTCCTTTTTTATAAGAACTAAGTTCTTTATATAGGATTAAACCCTGTTTTTAGAGGAATTAAATTCCTGGGATATAAGTTCCACTTCTTTTCTTCGTATTTCTTTTCTCATATCTAATTTTTCCCTTAGATTTTGAGTCTGAAAAACAAAATCTTCCCAATGAGAATTAAATTCTCAACTTATAGGAGATTTGTTTTGCAGATCTCAGATCCAGAGAAAGAACTAAGCTCCTTTTGGAGGGTTAAACCCTTGTATTTACATATATTAGGCAAAAGAGATAATTTTTTATCTCTGTTTTTTTCTTGACCTATGGTTTGAGAGGAGTGGAAGGTTTTCTTCAGCAAGAGAATTAAATTCTCAGTTGTAGGTTTTTATCACCTTATGGAATTGATTCTCCTTCCTGAGACATGAAGTCTCGGGTCCTTTATATAGGCGAGGAAAACTTGTTGATTATTTTAAAAGATTTCTTATTTAAGAGATCTCAATCTGATTTCAAAATCAGGTGGTGATTTTTAATCACCGTTGGATATTAGATCTAAGGATTTATTTTTAACAGAATATATTTTTCTTGTTTTTAATAAGATTAGGGAAATATTTTCCATGCATAGAATTTAATTCTATGTGTTAATTCAAATAGTGATTTTTAATCACCATTGGATTTTTTAATCCAAGGGTTCTCTATTTAACAGAGTATATCTTTCTTGTTTAGAAAGATTGGGGAGATATTTTTCCTAATAGAATTTAATTCTATCTTTTGATGATTTTTAAAATCACTATTGGATTTTTGATCCAACGGTTCTTTATTTAACAGAGAATATTGTTCTTTTTTTTATTTGATCAGGGAAATATTTTTCGCTAATAGAATTTAATTCTATCATTGGATATTTGATCCAATGACTCTCTATTTAATAGAGAATATTGTTCTTATTTTAGGGAAATATTTTCCCATGTAGAATTTAATTCTACCCAATGCAAATCTGCTTCAATTTGGGCGCCGATGCTCACGTGCTAACCACGCTAGCACTCACATGCCTAACATGTGAGGCGCTGCCGTAGGATTTAATCTTAGCAGAAGCAGGCGTCCACGTGCTTTGAACGCCGGTGCTCACGTGTATGGCATGTGAGGCGCTACCATAGAATTTAATCCAATCAAAAACAAGCGTCGACGTGCAAACCAATCAAAAACAAGCGTCGACGTGCTTTGCACGCCAACGCTCATGTGCCCAAAATGTGAGGCACCGCCTTAGGATTTAATCTTATCAAAGATAGGCGTCCACGTACATTGCACGCCGGCACTCACATGCCCAAAGCATGAGGCGCTGCCTCATTTTATGAGGGAACAATTATCTTATGCACCTTACCCAATCAATATTTGATGTAGATAAATGTTAATAACATAATTTTCAAAATTCGAATGTCCTTTCTTTATCAAAGAAAGAGGTGGATATTCATTATAAAAGTAAAGTTGGTGCACGATAACAGTTATTGAAAACAAAAGTTTGCCGCTAGGCAAGACCCGGTGATTTTCCTCATTAGCAACACTTGCTTCGAATTCCGAGTTTGAGGATCAAATCACCATTTTCCCAATACTCCGCTTCTTCTCAACATCTGTAACAACTTACAGATGTGAGATCTTGATCCGGTATGACATACTCAGGAAGCAGGGTTAATTGAGAAACAGTTTCAATTACGAACACATAAAGGATGAAGCATCAATATGCTTCAAGGAGGTGGCCAGGTATTTTCAGTAATGCCTCTTCCACTGCCCAGGCTCATTATAGTAGTTGTAATTTTCTTTTCCTCACTTCAACTCCTTTAGATGTCTTTCCGTCTTATATTTTGTATAACGAACTTAGGCTAGTTGGTTTTCTTCTTACCCTTCCTTTCAGTTCTAGCCTTAGTTTTGGAAGAAGACTATCTAACAATCATAACTGATATAAACTTTTTATTTAAGGAGCTCTCAAACTTGAGATAAGGTGGAGAGAAGAGAAAAATGAATTATATCACATACAATTCACTTTCTCTAGAACCGGCGACCAACTTCGACTGAAACACTTTCTCCGAGTTCGTATGTAACTATACGAGACGGCCTTCTATGCAATATGGATCTCTGTATCAGATACAGAGTGTTCTGGAGCATAGCAAAAGGGAAAGTGTGTGGAGCAAGAACATATGCGGCTATGTCGTGAATTAGGGCAATGATGACATTCCAAAGTCAATGTTTGTAAAAAGGTTCGGTTAACTTGGTTTATGAGTTTTAGTTTAAGGTCAGTCATAGGTCGCTGCCAGAATGAGAAAAGAAACACCAATCGTGCACTCTATCAAGATTAGATTGGTTTATTAATTTATCTAATCAAGATGACTCCCACCGTTTCTTCAAATTCTCCTTCAAACCCTAAAAGGAGAACTAGACGGGATCATGATCACCCACAAGTTCGCTAATCGGTCAATCAGGCCAGTGCAAGTACTCTTAGGGAGGTCCCCCATGCTTTCGCACGGACCCAATTTAACAACCCTATTTCCTTAGAGACGTAATCTAATAAACACCTTTCTAGACACCTAATGGGTTAGCTAATTGTGACCTGAAAATCTTCCTCGAGTAACTATTACTCACTTTGGGAATCGGGACCTAAACTATCACATAGAATGGTATGCAATCATATTGCAAGTTTCAACACTTGAAACTCCCGATATCGGTTTTTACCTCTAACGGCTTATGACATTGACTGAGCTAACAAATCATAAATCACTAGTTAATTTCAACCCGTCATTTCGTGACTAATTTAAACTCACCCCCACAAGCCCTTGACTGAGCCAACAAGGTTGTGCGACTGTCCTAACTAATCACATCATCATGTAGACAGGAAGCACCACTTAGCTACCGTACACTACGCCTTGACTGAGCCAACAAACACAGCATGAATAATAAATAATACTTTCTGAAATCACAGAGGGCTGCGTCTGGTTTTGAAGAAAACTTTTAACATAATGAACTTGATATCATTGAAGGAACCGAGTGGTTTTGCAAGTTTATAGTTACATAGACTTTTGCTTAAGTGCGGATTTTCCGTGAAGGGATCGTGATTCTTACCTCATCGAATGGGGTGCAGGATATTCCTAACCGAATACCACTATGCAAAGCAAAAGAATACGGCTATAATTTCTTTCTAGAAAAAGTTGGTTCCTACAACGTATAATAGGTTTGTTTTCTTTGTATTAATCCAAAGAAATGCATTGCCATTATTTAAATAATCACATATTATCTAGTATCTTCTCACACTATTATAGAAAAATCATGATATGAAAAGAAAACAGAATGCATTTATACGCCGTCCGCATTTGCCATGGGGCATCGGGTCTTCACCGTAAGGTTACTTAACTTACGGCAGGGCAGACACAGGGCTAGCGTAGATGCAAAACATATAGATGCATTTATTTATATATTATATATATCAGCATAACACACACATCATCATCATCATCACATGCAGGTAATCAACATTACAGGCATTCGGTAACCAATACAGAATAATGGAATACTTCAGATTTCCTAGGAATCTCGCATTTCGTTTGAGCCGCAAACGAAACACGACTTTCCCCGGTCGCGTGAATAGCCCGAACAAAACAAATCAAGACCCCTACAAGCGCGGCGAGCCACCCGCCAATCGTAAAAATGAGGCAACCTGGCATCATCACCATGAGGGGGCCACCAGACACTTTCTCGAATTCGGTAAATTGAGCACTCCTCCGCGGTTCTATCTTATACGCCCCTACAAACACGGTGAGCAACCCGCCAATTCTAGAACGAGAAAGACCAGTCTCAACATCTTGAGATAGCCACCTTCCGCATTGTAGAACTCGGCTGCCCAAGCGCTTCTCCGCAAGGTAAAACCTGTATTATATACAACGGTAACAACGACCGCAATCTGGTCATGTCCTGACAAATAATAATACAAATAACGGCAACGACGGCCACAAGACAGCCGCTCGTCCCAAATAAAATAATATACATTAGCTTATATAAGAATGAAATACATCATAGTATTACAAACATTCACACGCGTGGCTATCCGTTCGCGAAAATTCCACCAACCAACACACTAACATAGTAGACACACTATGTTTAACCCTTTTGAATTGATCACTTTTCAATTCTTCGACGTTAACCATCACATATCACATATGAAAACATAGAATGATGCAATATTTCAAGACACTAATCTTTCCCAATGTTTAAAACACTCCAGATTACTCAACAGGAAAACTGGGAAATTTTGAAATATCAAAAGGACTTAGTTTTCATGAGTACAAGTCTCTACCAAAACCATGAACCCTAATTTCATACCCTGGACGCCCCAGACACCCATGTAGATGACGAGGTCGGCTTGGTCATGAAGTTAGGGCCTCATGCTTTGGATTTGGTAGCAATATGAAGCAAAGATCTCATTTCGATGATTGAAATTTTTTTCAGAGATCTCAAAAATTCCAACGGAAACTTGTAACTTGAAAACTAAATGGGAAAAACATTTTTGAAACTATTGTATCATTCCAAGAAATTAGTAGTAAATGGTTAGGCTCTGATACCATTGATGGAATCGATGCTAAGGTTGCAATACTTGCGAACCCGGTAGAAGCGAAAATCAAAATTTTAAACAAACCTAGCATCCGATTCTTACCACAAGATCACATTTACTAATCAAATTGCAAACAAAAGAAGTTAAGAGACGGTTTGAGATTCTACAACCTTTGTAGCGTGTCCAATTGCCTATCGGAAGATCCAACCTAAACTTGTGAGCTCCTAGGTGGGTGTGGATGTCGACCGTCTCGCCGTAGATGATCCACGGTGAAAGGAACCCGCCCAAAACTATAACTCCATCATCAAGTGGAGCAACTAGCTCTTTATACTTGCTAGGTTATAGAGTTAGGATGATGTGGTAGCGAAAACTCTCTCTTTTTCTTTCTCGGGTTTTATCTTTTTCCATCCAAAAATTCAAGAAGAAAAGAGAAAAAAGAAGAAGAAGAATATGCATAAAGATGAAGAAGAATTAAGAAGATATATACACCTTCTCCTTTTCTTCTTTTCTCTTCTCTTTATTTCTTTTCTTTTCTCTTTATATATAAATAAAATAAGAAGAGTCTAATATTTTCTTCTCTCTTCCCTTCTCTCTCTCCTATAATGTTTATCCAAAGAGAGAGCAGGTCCCGCATGCTCTCTTTATGTTTTAATAATAAAGAGAATGTATTTGTATCAAAATACAAATACATAATGTATCAAATATATAGTATGTATTATATGTATCATATACATATAAATGAGAAAGTGTATATGTAGCCATATACATATACATATTATGTATCCATATACATAATAATAATATAAATATAAAGAGAAAGAATATATGTATCATATACATATCCATATTATGTATCGTATACATAATAATACATTAGTATCGTATACCAATGTGAGTGAGAGAGAGAGTATCATAAATACAATACTAGATATCATATCACGTATATGGTAATTAAGTCAACACTTGACTTAATATTTCGGCTTATAAATAAACCGGCTAGTATTATCAACCGTCCGATTAAATCACGTGTATCGCATACATGTATTTAATCGAACTCTAGCATGTATCCCCATCTGCACGCCACATCATCATTTCACCTGGGCAGGCACTTTCGTTGCGGGACTCTAAAGACCTGTCAATACGATGACAGTAAGTTGAACAAGATCATATCCAATTGAATCTGAAATACTTTCAGATTCAATCTCCTTACGGGTTAACCTACAAGCTCGCCAGTGGTACTATATGCACATAACAGCTATCCAGGTATGAGCAAGATAAAGGCAGATCGACGAGCAAACTCATCTGGGCCCGACAAAGTCTATAATTGACGAATAGCATACAATCTGGTCTGTTTGTCTAAGAGTATCACATACCCGGTCTTGGGGGGGTGGATCTGTCAGACCCCAAATAACCCAATAAGTTGTATTGACATTGGACTCATAACCATCCGAGATACAACTGATAACACTTATCAGTTTATCTCACCAGCCATGGCCATGGACTTTTGGTTATAGTCATGTTCTGCACAACGCGGTATCTACTCCTTTTACCGGGAGAGACGAATCCCCTCGACCGCTCACTGTCTCTATGTGTTTCGGGACAGTACCCAACTAAAACTTGTTTGCATGACTCTTTAAAGCCATGGTAGGGTAGTAATCAAAGTACAGTAAGAACACACACAAGACACTATAACGATCTCATGTCAAGGGACAACCCTATACTATCGTCACCAGAGAACTTCTATCCGAAAATAGGTATAATACCATCTAGGAATCCTCGGTGAGTCTGTCCAGTATAAATCATACTACAATGAGCAAATATATACAATTCTCGGTGTCAAGCACCAATAGCTGTGGGATCAGATATTGCCCTCCAACCAGGTCAGGAAACGTATACACCAGTATAAACTGGAGTACCTATGTCCAGTTTCTATACTCCTACGACTAGGGAATTTTAAGGATGTACTTATGAACTACCCAGGTCCCACCAGTATGATCCCTATCATTAATACCGGTAGTCATGCAAAGATCCTATGGGCTTTATCTCATGTATTAGCGATACATGATAAGGAGTAAAACGTATACACATGAAAGATAAAGACAAATCAGATGGCATACTATCATCTCGAGCAAGATTGTTCTCCGTATAGGTCCTTTATGAATTCAGTAATTGCATTCCTGCAATTACAATAATTGCCTTGAAGGCACCTATATCCAACACATACCCCGTTCAGACTTGGTATCGTACCATATGTATTGGAATATATAAAATGGGACAGCCTTATGCATGTATGAGACTGCTATAACTTCCTTAAGAGCACCGTAGTAGGGATTTCCTTTATCGTCGACGGTTGCGACACCGCTATATTGTGTAGCTTTAATACGTTCCGACCTTTCGATCTCAAATTTGTAGCCGGAAACCCCGTACCTGTTGTAAAACGTAGCTACCGTCATTAGACCGCTTAAAAGGTTATGAACCTCTCTATCAATTCGCTCTCTACGATTCAATTGTTCGTCGAATTCTTGTTTACATCAAGAGGCGAAAGTGCGTTTCTGTTCTTTTTCGATTCTATCGGCCGACCACCTAGGATTCGATCGCTCGAGTTTAGTTTTCTGCGAGCTGTTCGTTAATGTACATAAGTTAAATTAAATTTAATTTCGAACGTTTAAATGGATGAAATTATTACTTAATCTGCATATTTAGCAAAACATTCGTTGTTAAGAAAGATGTACGTATGTACACTGCCCATGAGATCGTAAGACACGTTTTTTAGTTTTTCTGCTCTAATAGAACCGTCAGGCACACGTGATGGTTTGTTCAGTTTCATCTTAATATTGTCATTCAGAAAACAAGCACAGAAAGACGTGATTTCTTCCAAGAGATAACCTTCGCAATTGAACCTTTAGGACGATACTTGTTGCGGATATAGTTTATTAAAGTTAATAAATACTTGTTGAAAAATTATAGATATTAATTTACCACGATGATGTTTTTCAATTTAAATAATGAATAATAAACATTTTCATACCTCTCGATGGGATAAATCCAAGGGTAATGCACCGGACCGTCTAATCTTGACCTCGATTTCCAGATGGATGGTTATGTGAACAATAATGTCGAAAAAAGAAGGTGGAAAGATAGTTTTGATCTTGCAGCGAATCAAAGAAATATCTTTTTTGAGCTGTACTATCTTACTGAATTCTACATTTTTGGAACAGAATTGGCGAAAATACGTGTAAAAGTCGTTAAGCACGAGACCAAATTCCGATTTTACTGATGTTTTGAGGTATAAAGGAAGAAGATATTGCATCAGTATGTAGTAATCGTGGCTTTTAAGTCCTACGATTTTTTCGTTTTCTACTTGTACCTGTTTGGAAATATTTGATGAAAAACCTCAGGGACTTTCAATATTTCAACACTCGCAAGAACCACCGCTTCTCCTCTTTATCCAGCTTGTAGATTGCCGGTGGAAACTCGTAATAACCCGGTTTACCGGTCACAGGCTGAGATTGAAATGATTCTCTAATGGAAAAACCATCCAAATCTGTCAAATCACGACGAGCGTTGAGATTGTCCTTCGTTTTTCCATCCTTAAACAACAGAAAATTGATGACGTGCTCCAAGACACCCTTCTCGATATGCATGACATCTAAATTGTAGCGCATCGGTAGATCGGACCAGTATGGAAGTTTGAATAAACCACTAAGGTTTTTCCAACCGGTTGGGCATGGAATTGTATCTTTGTTTTGTGTCTTTCCGAATGTGATATTATGATAATCTCTCTATTATTGCAGTATGTCATTACCAAACAATGGTTTATGAGGCCTACCGGTCTCTGTCTTGCCATTGAATATTTCTTCATTCCTTCTGAATCTGTGAGGTATAGATAAGAAACGTCGGTGACCCCTATATGACTCTTTCCATCTAAACTTCAAGCGTATGTAGGTCGTATGAATATGATAATTAGGGCATGCAAGCTTACCTTGAGTTGTCCACCCCGACAGCATGCCGTAGACAGGAAAATTATTAATTATCCACAACAAAGCAGCATGCATCTGAAAAAATTGTTTACCATATGCATCATAGGTTCTCACGCTATATTCCCACAGCGACTTTACTTCATGGATCAAGAGTTGAAGGCACACGTCAATATTTTTCTTAGGAGACGAGGGACCGTCGATTAAAAGCGCTACTGTAAAATAAAATTGAGTCATAGCCCTCCATTGGGGCATATTGTATATAGTCACCACAATGGGCCAAGTACGGTAAGTATGCCAGCCATGAACCATCCTAAATAGACTGAAACCATCGCTCACAATTTCCAGCCCCACGTTACGAGGGTCTGCGCTGAACATAAGATGTTTTTCATCTAAAACCATTCATGATATCGAATCTCTAGTATGACTCATTTTCCCCTTTTCACGAGACGCTTTATGTTGCCATTGCATTTCATACGCCGTCTCCTCACACATAAATAACTGTTGCAGTCTCAGTATTAGTGGAAAATGATGAAAAATCTTCAGGGGCACATCACTTGAATGAGATTCAATCTTAGGCTTGAATCAGTTGGTCCCGCACATGAGGCAGTTTCTTAGTGTGGCATGTTCATTCTGAACAAACAAAGTCATTCTAGCATGCATGGATCTTCTCACATTTTAGGCTCATATTTGTAATTATCTTGCACCCCGTAACTGTTCGGTGGCACTTCATTTCTGTCGGGAAAAACTTCCTTCAGCAATTCTAGGAGATCAGTGAAAGACTGGTTACCCCATCTGTTCTTGCACTTTATCTGAAAGAGACGTACGGAAAAGGACAGTTTTGAAAACCCTTTGCAATTTTGATATAGCGGGATTCTTGAGTCAGCCTTGTACTTCTCCAATAACGAGGGTCTACTGCTTTCCGTATTATCAGGAAGTCCCGCGGCATTTATAAGCCCATCTATGTCATTGATCGGCGCGAATACAAAATTATCATCTTCGATGGTTTCGTCTTCTTCAAACTGTCATTCATCTTTCTTCTCTTCTTCTACTATCCCTTACCACTCTTCGGTTTCTGTCTCTTACACCCATGCATCATCATCCGTTACAACGACTTTTTCTTCTCCATGAAAATTCCCACATAGTGTAATCTCTAACGAAACCGTCTCTCACAATATGTAACTCAACTTCCATCTTCTTGAGCAATTGATTGTTTATACACTTAGAGGAGTAATAAATAGATTTTGTGTAACCTAAGATGTGTGTAGGAAAAATCATTGAAAAAGCAAACACTATTAAGGAAAAAATCATGCACTCTCGAGGGAGTATTGACGTACATTCAACTCTTGTTGTAGAGGTACGAAAGTGCCATATTAGAACAGGTCGGACGAAGCAAGGTTCTTACAGATAAGAGTCACGGAATTAGGATTTCTTGACAAATACGCGATAGACGGATAGTAAAAAGAGTTAGTGTTAGGTTTAATTGACGATTTGGTTAAGTTTAGTTTCAATTGACGATTATTAGAGACCGAGAGCAAATGCTCATAGTTCGGGAGTTGGATTTTTCTTCCAAGAAAAATGATGATATTAATAGTTCTATATTGGATATTAAGGGTAACGGTTGTCGGAGGTAAGGTTTTTATCCCATTACGAATGTATAGAGCATACACCATTCACTTGTGCTTTCATCAATTTCGAAAAAATTTCAACAGTACTTCCCCGCTGTTCTCCGAGTACATTGTAATAAAAAAGATGATCATTTCAATACTGTCAAACAATATTGAAACAAATATCTAATCTATTTTTGTACACGAAGAATCTGCGGAGATGTACCGACGAAATATCTCGAAATGAATAAAAATACAAGTGAATGGACATTTTTGTTTTATACATTCCTAATTTGTCCACACTGGACAAATCTATCGGTTATCATACGATAAATCTTCTCATCACATAGACTACACGACGGTTGTTAGCACCGAATAATACTATTCGATGTTGACAATTTTCGTATAGTTCTATGTCACGACGAAAACGAACGTATGTTAACCGATAGACGGATTTTAAGGTGCGTAATTTAGTTTTGATTGACGATTTAGTTTAGGTGTATATATGGTTTTAGTGTTAGTGTTCAGTCGACGAATTTGTTAAATTTAGTTTCAATTGACTATTTAGTTTAGGTGTAAGTGTATGTTAAGTGGCATGTATTTGGATACGGGACACGATGCCTTAAATTTTTTCCTAAACTTTATAAACTTCCTCAATTTAGCTCAATTTTACTAATTACAATAAAATACCCTTAGCTATTGCCGTTTTTTCACAAAACTATCTTAAAATCTTTCCTCACCAATATATTTCTTCAATTTTACTAAAATACCATTAACTATTGTTATTTTTCACTAAACTACCTTAAGAATTTAAATAAACGATTCATCTTCTTAAATTAACTAATTTCCTATAAATTTCATTAAAATACCCTTAATTGTTGTTGTTTTTCACTAAAGTATCATTAAAATTTTTAATAAAAACTCCATTTTCTCAATTTTACTTATTTACACTAAAATACCCTTAACTATTGTTGTTTTTCCACTAAAATACCCTTAACTATTGTTGCTTTCACTAAACTACCTACGAAAATTCACTAAATTAACCGAACTTTAACCCTAATACTTAACCCTAACCCGTCCTTAACCCCTAACCCAAACCCTCTCTAGCCATAACCCGAACCTGACCCTAACCCCCCAACCCAAACCCCAACTCTCTCCTACAACACAACAACAACAACAATAACAGAAACAAAATTTTTGGGATCGAGCACAAATATTAAAATTAAACCAAAAAAATTAAAATATAACCGGTTTTAAACTTACCTCTTGACGACCGGAGGCGACGAGCAAGCTTCGGGTGGTGGTGAGCTTCGACGAGCAGGCTTCGATCGCGCGGCGACAATCTTCGAGTGACGGATGCGAATCGACGGCCACGGAGGCGAGGAGAGGCGGTGCTTGCGACGGAGGAGGCAGTGGCGACATCAGGGGATTTTGGCACTCGAAGGAAAATTTGGAAGGGAAAGAAGAGGCTCGAAAGAAAATTGGAGGTGTTTTGGATTTTTATCTCCACTGAGTTGTGGAGCCCGCCGTATTTTTTCATTAATAGCGGTCATAACTGTTACAAAATCTATGAAAATCATTACCATCAATTAGTAATGGTTGGAACCGCTACCAATTTCCCATTACCATTGGGCGCTTTTGTAGTAGTGAATAAAAGATTTTCTGATACAAGCTTTAAAGTGATGGAGATTTCATGCAATTTTGCGAATTAGAAAAGAAATAGCGTTACCACAGAAATAATCCTCGGTTTATATGTAAAAGTGAATCAATTAAAGTGTGTTAGTTCGTGGTAGATTTTTAAAATATTTATGGCTGCACAAAAACTCTGAAATTGTTGCCAGGGTTGAGTGTAGTTACATTTATTTTTTGACATAACTCTGCAAATTGATATCATTTTTTTCTGTTGCAACCTAAGCATTTGCCTAATATCTATTTATTCCTGTGCGATGAAAAACATGAACGTAAACAAAGAAAATAAAATGTAGTAGTCAAAACTAACAACGATCCATATTTTTGTAATTTGCTGTTGACTACGCATACACACAGGTGTCAAACTGGTTCATAAACGCAAGGGTGCGGCTGTGGAAACCCATGGTCGAAGAGATGTATCAACAAGAGTCCAAGGATGGGGACGACCAAGAGTCTGAACAGCCCAGAGATGATTCAGCTGCTGCTGCTGCAGGAGGAGGAAACAACCAAATCTCATCTCAATCAACAACACATCCTCTTCACAATCATCAGACCCTGCACGTGTCGTCTCAGAACCACATCATTAAGCAGCAGCAGCAGATAAGACCAGCAGATATGGATTCACTACCCCAAAGATTTTCCTCCGACAACAACAACACTAGTACCAGCGGACCTGCCATTATCGGTGATGGACCGTCCATCAATCCTTTTCTCCCTTCCGTCCTCATGGACCCTCCCCCAGACCTCTGCGGTCCCCACGATGAGCTGTACCAGGAATACGGGGCCGCACTGGGGCCCGCCGCTCGAATGCGGCTGGGGACGGCCGGAGATGTGTCCCTCACCCTCGGCCTCCGTCACGCTGGTAATGCACCGGAGAAGAACCGGCCCTTTACCATTAGAGACTTTGGTGGTTAAATTATATATGCAATGATAATTATGGTTAATTAATTAAAATTAGTTAGAACAGGATTTTATATGATTAAACATAGATTATTAAATTCCCTTTTTAACCATTCATAACCTTTTTCTCACACATTAATAATTGTGAGTGGAAAAAGAATATATATACAGGATATACAGAAATGTGTAATATAGACGGTTTTGCCGTTTTCCATTTTGAATTTTGAATTTTTTTTCCTTTTATGGATTTTGTAAATTTTAAAAACAAACAAGTTTATATTGTTATTGAGGGGATCGTTTATAAGAATTCAAGAATCGGTATTATTTATGATGTAGGTATCAATTTCTTTTCTTCTCTTTTGTTTTTTTTATTTTAAATCCCCCTTATACTTCTCTTCGATCGAATTTATGCATCGTATTTATGCATGGGCAGCTCTGGAAGATTTCATGTTCCGGCCCACAACTTACTGTCTATCCATCTTTCTGTTAATTTAGATATTTATTGTGAAGATCCATTAAATGCTGCAAATAGTAGATTGATGCACTACTGGCATAAGCAATGAATGGCATCCAAATGAGCAGCCATTAATTTCTTATTTCTTATTACTTCCAATATTAAGCTACTTCCTTCATGCGCTAAGTTGGATGTGAAAGGAGCTCCATCACTGATATAAAGTACAAGGTTGAAACCACCACATAAATATTTAGGTTTTTTTTAGGTTAGGTTTGGAGTTAAGCTGCGAGTTTTGGGAGAACCGACACTACCCATTGTCAATGTGTTATTGGATTGAGTTGGACTTTGGTGTTTGTTTGGTTGGGTTTCCGACTTGACGGAGGGTGGAATCTTCTTCAGATGTTGCTTCCCGTTGATCTGCTGATGGCTGCGATGAGTGGCTAAAATTGGATCTGGAGGCTCTCGCTCCTAAAGCGTGTGGATCTCAATGGGTTAAGGTTGTGCTTGCCGAGTTATCTGCAAGGAAGTCCCGGGGTGGTTGTACCACCGAGGACCCTCCGACGATCAAGTTAGTCTAGAGAGCCGAGCAGAGTAACGGCTTAGTGAAATAAAAAATGGCTTACCTTGACCTTCTCAAAGAGGGGTTTAAGTAGTGGTGGCAGCAGGTGCAACATGCACGAGAATCATGCCGGCCGTTACGCCCCCGACGTCACGCCCGCATGAAGAGGGGATCGTGGTGGCGTGGAACATGGGATGTGGCCGGCGGGAATCTCGCGCATGGAGAGATTCGCGGGATGGCGGTTACGCCTGCAAGCAGTGCTTTTTGGTCGGTCGATAAGACCGAGGAAGATGACCTCGGCGGGAGAGCTCGCGGATGAGCGGGGAGAGCCGAGGTATCTTGGTTCTGCGGTAGCTCGGAGACGAGCTGTGAGGCCGAAGAGGCCGGTTATGCAGGGGGCTCGTATGTGAGCTAGCGTTTGCTCGGTAGGACGAGCATAGGTGTGGCCTGGTTGGCCGCTGTAGGCCCTTTCTTTCATGCCCTGGGACATGTCATCTGCCACATGTCATGATCTGGGAGATCACCGATATCGAGCATCATCATTAGCCTACCACTCTCGCCCCGACCAGCCGACGGGTCGGGTCTAGAGTGGTCTGCCGGGTCACCCGAGGTGAGCCCTATTTTCGAAGATATCGTCGGGCGTGTCTCTGGGCAATTGGTTGTCTTTTCTGGATGAGGTCAGCGAATCAGGGCGAGATCCCTTGCATTAAAGAGGGTGCGCCGGATCGTGTGCACTTCGGTGAAGCGACAGGCCACGTGTCGATACCGGTTGGCTGATGTGACGTGCTGCAGGCTTCTGGCGTCCGATGGGATGCTGCCAATGTGCTCACGACAGGTGGAGCGATCGTGGCCGTCGAGTGCACTAAACCGTTTTGGCGGGAGTCGACCATCGCCGTTGGATGGGGGTGCCGACTGTATAAATCGAGGGGAGGCATGGTTCTGGATCTCTCTCTCTTCACATTTTTCTTAGTCTGGGTCTTGTCTGCTTGGCGCTCTCCTTCTAGGTCGGATCTTGCGTTTTCTCTTCTCGAGGATTTCTTCCCATCAGGTTAGAAGTCTTGTTTTGAGGAGTTTGCAGATGTCGTAGGGGTAGATTCTAGGGATTCTTCCCCTGGGTCGGAGCCCCTTCGGGAAGTTGGGGTCAGATCCTCTTCCCGGGGTCGCGCGTCTGGGGCGACTCCTGGAGTGGTGGCGGCGGACGCCCTTGGTGCGTCGTCCTCAGTTATGTATGAGGACGAGCTTATCACCGCTCGGGCTCGTTTCCATATTCCCTCCGGCTACACGCTACGATTGGTCGAGGAAGGAGAGAGGGCAGATCAGGTGAGAGGTAGAGAGATCGCCTTGTACCTGAAAGCCCTTTGAGCCGGAATGCGCCTTCCTTTTTCTCTCGAGGTCGCAGCCGCGTTAAATTACTTTGGGTTAGCCCCGGGCCAGCTAGTGCCGAACTCCTGAAGGATTCTCCTTGGGTTCCTGGTCCGGTTGAAATTGCAGGCGATCCCCTTTAGTCTGTCTATCCTTGCCTCCTCCCTTGTTTAAAAAAGTCATCCCGGAACTCGCGCGGGCGACCCGAGGTGGGTTTACCTCTCCTTTAGGAAGCAGTGGGGGAGTGTAGCCGGGTCAGGAGTTGTTGTCCTGCCTTCTTCCATCCATGATTGGAAGAAAAAGTTTTTCTTCGTCGGGCCGCTAGAGGGTGAGGACTGGCCCGTACCCATCCAGTGGTCTAGGGACAAGTGCTAACAGGGAAAGCCGTCTAATGACCTCGACGCGGTGAGAGTGGCGGTGTGGGAGCTGATTGGTTCGAAAAAGTGTGTTTGTAGTTAACCGCAATCAGAACGGTGTCGCGTGTAGCTAGACCGAGATGAGTATGGGTCGTCCTCTGGAAAACGTTGAATCTTTTACTCTTACTTTAGATGTGTTGAAAAGGAGAGGAGGAATAAAGAATTTTGTGGAAAGGTTTCTAGATCTACGTTAAGCAAGAATGCAAAATATATAGATCTAGATTATTTTAGGGATGTAGTTAATATAATAAGAGGGCTTATAGGGTTCGTTAGGATTTAGTAGTTATGGACGATTAATTAAAAGTTACCCTTTTTATCCTTTAATAGATTTAAAGCTAGAACGACGGTGATGCGTGTAGATTAGGATTTCTGGAGAGAAAAGGAATCCCACTCTTAACCCTTATCTCGACACGGAACTCCGTTCATATCTAGCCTTTACCAAAACAATCATTAATCTAATCTCTAATCGCGGTCGGAACTAACAAAGAATTGTTAGCGTGCCCGATTAGGATGTTAATGATTCTTTTGATAAAGTTCATAAACTTTATAGGACTTAAAAAGGGTTTAGGGATGTTCATCCTCCATTAGCCTACCATAATCCTACGAACCCTAACAAGCGGAGAATTACTCGCGCATGTTGGGAGAAAAAGAGATGGAAAGAAATTGCATAATTAAATTACGAAGAAATAGAATAAGAAAAAGAAAGCTACCTTTATTAATCAACAATATTCATTACACTTGAATCCTTAGAAAATGATTACAATTTCTAGTTGCTTCTCGATCTCTTCTAAGGAGGTAGACGAACAGTTGATGATCAGCTTGGATGCGTGAGCCGTCTTGGACTTTGTGATCTCGTCGGCTTGATGATTTTTCCAAGAGGCTCTCGGTCTTTATTTATATCCCCAAAGCCAGAACTATTGCTTCCAAATTAGGAAAATAACAGCAAAGATTTTTTCACAAAAATTGCAGCTTCAATCTTCTCAATCTTGCCGCGGATCCGCGGCCCAAGGGAGGTATGGCCGCGGATCCGCGGCCATTAAATCTCATCCCTTCATCAAACTTCAGGGGCTCTGTCCTTGTGATATTTTGGCGATCCTTGGAACCTTTGTATCATGGAAATCTTCTTGTGGTTGCTGCCAGACTTGGTCTCCAAGTTTTGCTTTCTTAAGTAGGCAAGTTTTCTTTAACAACTTGATTTCCTTGATTTTAGTCTTGAAAAATTTTGCACAACTTGGAAAAATTCTGCACAACAACTTAAATAATATTTAGTAGACTTTGTTCTGCTAGAATTTGGTCAATGATATTATTTGCATACATTTTCCTACCAAATGCTAATTTTAATATATCAACACATGGAAAATAGTATTTTTACACATAAACCCTCATATGTATGATATATTATAATAAAGACCTTTTTTAATATGAAAATGGTAGGAAAAATGTAATAACAAATATGCAGTTTTATCAACTGAACAAATACCCCCAAACTTATCTTTGATTGTCCCGAGCAAACTAGTTTATTCAAGAGAAGGAGAAAAAAAGAAAGGAGAAAACTGAGCACACTTTCGTAGGCAAACACGATTGCACTGAGCACGTGCAACAAGTCGTTAAACCTCTAGGTGTCCCTAGTAGGAGGAGTATTGTTTCCTGAGGGTTTTCAGCGGATTACACCCATAAAATCCTATAACAAAAGAGAGATGGTGAAATTTGCATATAAAGATAAGAACCATAAAAGGAAGACTTTGAAAATAAGAGTTTCCAACTACACTACCTTTTCAGTTGTCATGAGCCCTATCTTAATAGTCATGAAAAGATATTAGAAATCACATCATCCCTCAATAAAACATCGTCTTTATTCTTCATTCCTACCTTTCATCCAAACATCGATCATATAAGCCTACGTGTGTGAAATGGACATCCCTACACTCGGAGAATTCAATTCAAGCTATCATACTCTTGTCTATCTACCTCAGTACTTTTTAACTTGATGAATATTTAGATTTGCTCACACATTTTCATGCGACCGTTAATACTTCTTGAGGTACTAACCGACCGATTACTCATGTTCTTGCTGATTAGGTGATAATATTTCCCTCGTCTTGCACCACCTAAGGCTTAGCAGTGACTCTCAGACCAGTTGGCCTTAGGGCACTAGGTGATGAAGCACCCTCGCTATATTTTTTTATTGCTGCCTTGGCGATAACAAAACCAGTGTTCATTTTTTTTTCACCATTTTTATATTTTTCTTCATTTATTATTTCCTTCATACTTTAGCTTTTAGACAAGAGCATTTCAAGGTATGCTCTACTATCCCGAGTTTCAAGACGTGTGTAAGTGCATATAGTAGGATATCAACATTCAAATGTTTGGCTTCCAGAATAGAAATTATTTTTCAGACTTATTTTTATCCTCAGATTAGTGACTTCCTTCATCTTACTAACCCTTGGGACAACAGCTCATAACTACATATTACTAGTTCGTTTAAGAAAACTTCTAATTTTCTTGGTTTTCTTAAACTATTCCTATCTTTTGGATGTAATTTTTCACATTCTACTCTTTTGTTATAAAAAAAAATTTAATGCCCAGTGTCAAAGATAATTCAGTGAATACAAACCTCCCCCCCAAACCTGTTTTCAGCAGCGTCCTCACTGATGTAGCCTTTTGAGAACATGGACATGTATACTAGGGGAGAGATACAAGGGGTAAAATAATAGTTAAATGAAAACTACCTCCAAACTTGTTCTTTGGTACGCACAGATATTCAATTAAATCCATTTTCACTCACCTCCATTCTTAAAATGAGAAAATGTTACAAAAACATGGAGGTGAGGCGGAGGAAATTTAGTTTTGATAAAGCGGCTCCTGTAAAAACATGAGCTCCTTCGCGGGGTCAGCAGAAAAATACGGTTTTAATCTATGCCCATTTACTTTAAAAATTGAACCGTTTTTCAAGTTTTTGACTTCAACTACCCCGTGCGGGTGTACATACCGCACCACAAAATGTCCTTTCCAACGAGATTTAAGCTTATCCGGATGAAGATGAAGACGGGAATCGTAAAGAAGGACTTGTTGTCCCGATGTGAAGGTTTTTCTAGAAAGATTTTTATCGTGAAACACTTTAGTCCTGTTCTTTACTATCACCGTATTATCGTAAGCTTCATCGCGGAGTTCGCTTAGCTCATTCAATTGCAGCTTCCGATAGCTACCTGCATGATCAAGATCAAAATTAAGCTCTTTAATAGCCCACATTGCTTTATGTTCGATCTCAACAGGAAGGTGGCATGCCTTCCCAAACACAAGGCGGTATGAAGACATACCAAGATCGGTCTTATAAGCGGTGCAGAATGCCCAAAGAGCATCCGTCAATTTGGTTGACCAATCTTTACGGTTTTTCGAAATCGTCTTCTCCAATATTTGTTTGATCTGCCTACTTGAGATCTCAGCCTACCCGCTTGTTTGGGGATGACAGGGCGTAGAAAGCTTGTGAGTGATTGAATATTTCCGCATCAAGGCCTCGAAAGACCGATTGCAGAAATGTGTCCCGTTGTCGCTAATTATAGCGCGAGGGTGTCCGAATCACGAAAAGATATTTTCTTTAAGGAACTTAATGACAATTTTGTTATCATTAGTGCGACACAGTATAGCTTCCACCCATTTCGAGACATAATCAACCGCTAACAAGATATATAGATTCCCAAAGGAGTTGGGAAAATGGCCCATAAAATCAATATTCCAAACATCAAATATTTCCACAACCAACATAGGTTGGAGTGGCATCTCGTTCTTTCGTGAAATCCGACCCAAATGCTGACATCGCGGACAAGTTTTGCAATGTTCATATGCATCTTTAAATAATGTTGGCCAATAAAAGCCACATTGCAAAACTTTCTCCGCCGTTTTTCGAGGACCAAAATGACCGCCGCATGCCTGATCATGATAAAATGATAACACGCTCTTGAATTCATCGTTAGGGACACACCTGCGAATGATTTGATCGGATTAATACTTGAATAAATAAGGTTCATCCCAGTAAAAATATTTTACTTGGGATAGAAATCGAAGTTTGTCTTGTTTCGACCAATCACTAGGAATAAGTCCCGTTGCAAGATAGTTCACGATATCCACGAACCAAGGTTCGTAGGATACAGTCAAGAGCTGTTCGTCAGGAAATGAGTCATTTATCAGCACGGTCAAAGTTGGTGAAGAAGTGATGCGTGAAAGATGGTCGGCTACAATGTTTTCACATCCACTCTTGTCTCGGATGACAAGATCAAATTCTTGTAACAATAGGATCCAACGTATTAGCCTGGCTTTCGCATCCTTCTTCGATAAAAGATGTCGTAGGGCGGAGTGATCTGTGTAAACCACAATAGGCGAGCCAATCAAGTAGGGCCTGAATTTCTCTAATGCAAATACAACTGCCAAGAGTTCTTTCTCGGTAGTTGTGTAATTTATTTGTGCATCATTCAAGATCCTACTTGCATAGTAAATTACATGTGGCATCTTATCAATGTGCTGTCCTAAGACCGCACCAATAGCAAAATCTGATGCATCACACATAAGCTCGAATGGGTGGTTCCAATCCGGAGATGATAGAATGGGGGTTGTAGTGAGTGATTCTTTAAGCGATTCAAAAGCAGCATCACAATCCGAATCAAAGTGAAAAGTAGTGTCCTTGGCCAATAGAAGGGTTAAGAGTCTAGCAATTTTGCTAAAGTCCTTAATAAATCTCCTATAAAATCCTGCATGACCAAGGAAGGATCGTATATCTTTAACGCAGTTGGGACGAGGGAGGTTTTGAATGACATCTATTTTAGCTCTGTCAACCTCAATGCCTTTTCGTGAAATTATATGTCCAAGTACAATACCTTCTTGGACCATAAAATGACATTTTTCCCAATTCAAAGTCAAGTTCTTATCCTTACAGCAGGTAAGAACCGCGTCAAGATTACGAAGGCAGTCCTCAAAAGAGTCCCCAAAAATGGATAAATCGTCCATAAAAATTTCTAATTTTCCACCATATCTGAAAATATCCCCATCATGCACCGCTGAAATGTAGCGGGAGCGTTGCATAACCCAAAGGGCATGCGTCTATAAGCAAAAGTTCCGAAAGGATAAGTAAAAGTGGTTTTATCTTGATCCTTTTCGGCGATGGGGACCTGGTTATAGCCAGAGTATCCGTCCAAGAAATAGTAGTATTCGTGTACCGCTAATCGTTCCAACATCTGGTCAATGAAAGGTAGAGGAAAGTGATCTTTCCTCGTCGCGGCATTGAGTTTCCTGTAATCAATACATACGCGCCACCCAGTTTGGGTGCGTGTTTGGATTAACTCATTAGCCTCATTAGTGATGACCGTGATACCAGACTTTTTAGGGACTACATGAATTGGACTTACCCATTGGCTATCAGATATGGGGTAAATTATTCCACTATCAAGGCACTTGACGATTTCTTTCTTCACCACCTCCTTCATAACGGGATTTAACCGTCTTTGTGGGTCTCGGGTTGGTTTGACTTCATCCATCAGATGTATGTAATATTCAACAATTAAGGGTCTAATCCCTTTTATGTCGGCCATTGTCCAACTAAATGCTTGCCGATTCGATCTCAACACTGCCAAAAGTGCATTCTCTTGCTCTACGGCTAGAGAAGCGGATATAATCACTGGCAAAGTCTCATTCTCTCCTAAATATGCATATTTAAGATGAGAAGGTAGCGGTTTGAGATCAAGAATTGGCGGAGAGACAATAGAAGGTGGGGTAAGGGAATGATATTCGGACTCCCCAAGAGATTCAAAACTTGCATAAGATATTGAATCGGAAAGTGCTGCTGACTTTTGCAACGAGTCAACGGGTTCAATCTCAAGGTCGGACTCATTGAACATATCCTCACTATGAAGTGGTGCAAGATCAAACGATGTCTCATTAGTGTTGTCGAGAACATCAAAGCAAAGTTCCTCATCCATGCAGCTTTCGGAAGCTATCTCGTGGATGGAACAAACATCCAGCAAATGAGCAGAAGGTTCTGATGGCTGACTTCCTAGCTTATAAATATTAAGCTCAATTGTCATTTTCCCGAAAGATAAGTTCATATAACCGTTACGACAATTAATTACAGCGTTAGAAGTTGCTAGGAAGGGTCGACCAAGTATCACCGGGATTTGATTGCGTGGGTTTGCCACAGGTTGTGTATCTAAAACAATAAAGTCCACGGGAAATATGAATTCCCCTACTTTAATTAACACATCCTCTAGTTCTTCCCGAGGTTTGGTGATAGATCGGTCTGCCATCTGGAGAGTACAATGGGTGGGTTTTAACTCTCCAATTCCTAACCGCTCGTATACCGAATAAGGAAGCAAGTTAACGCTAGCGCCAAGATCGAGTAAAGCACGATTAATATTTTTACCCCCAATAGAAATAGAGATTGTAGGACAGCCGGGGTCCTTACGTTTCTTTGGTATTTGTTGGGTAAAAGCTGTGCTAACATTACTCGTCATGAAAACCTTCTTAGGCACTTGAGTTTTTCTCTTTCTAGTGCATAAGTTTTTAAGGATTCTTGCATAAGATGAGACTTGTTGAATAGCATCTAGGAGAGGAATATTCACGTTAACTTGCTTAAACATTTCCACAATCTTCTCCATTTGCGGGTTAGGTTTGTTGGCCCTTAATCTGTTTGGAAATAGAGCTTGATCAATAAGTTTTGGGTCTAACGTTTGTGGAGAAGACTGTGGGGACGGATTCGATCCCAAAATTGGAGTGGGAATTGACTTAGATAGATTTGGCGAAATGCTCGAGCCTTGGGGAAAACGGAGAATAGGTTCGGATGAAGGTGGGAGACTAGACGAATTAGGGGAAGAAGAAGAAGAAGCTGGGGTATCAATGGTGTCATTAACATCAAATTGCTCACCCTCTCGGTTATTCAGCACTCTCCCTGATCTCAACGTAGTAATGGCATTCACATTATGACTTTGTGAATGGCCAGGATTCGGTAGGGGTTGAGATGGGAGTTTCCCTTTCTCTCTCGCACTCATTGCGGCATTTAACTGTGCGAGTTGGTTTTCTATTGATTTAATACTCTCACCATGGGAGGTGGAGTCTTTCTTTATGGTATCAATAGAAGACTTCATCTCAGCCGACAATTGCATGGAATGTTTCATGAACATATCCAAAGTTTGTGCGAGTGAAGAGTTGTCAGTACCGGCCACTTGTGGTGTAGAAGTGTTGGCCGGATTTTGAAAGTTCTGTGACTGAAAGGGGAGCTGATTCTATGGTTGTGGTTGCTGTGGAGGAGGTCTTTGATAATTACTTTGTTGGTTTTGGTTCCAAGTAAAGTTAGGATGATTCCTCCATCCTTGATTGTACGTGGAAGAATAGGGGCCGTTTCTAGGTCGCTGCTGAAAAGCAGCATTAGCTTGAAACGATGCATTCATAGGACATTCTTCCGTTAAGTGTGAAGGATCCGAACAGCAACCACAGACGGTCTTAGGAAGCATGACCTGATTTAGGGAGAATGATGAGAACTTGTTTTCAATAGCGTCGAGTTTCTTCTGTATCGCTGCCATTTTGGCTTTTACTGCGATAGAAATATCGAGCTGGTAAATACCTCCCTTAGTTGAAGGTGGTCTTACGCTTTCCCACTGCAAAGTGTTTTCTGCGAGATCTTCCAGATATTTCCATGCTTCACCGTCATCTTTAGACATGAAATTGCATTGACACATTGTTTCAAGCATCCGCTTTGTCGCTGGATTAATGCCCTCATATATAATCCGACATAAATCCCATCTTTGTATTCCATGATGAGGACATTGGACAAGCAGATCCTTGAAACGTTCAAAGCACTTCTAAAATGGTTCATTGGGAAGCTGGGTGAACTGGTTGATCTCGCTCCTAATATGGGCAGTCTTATGGTTTGGGTAAAAATTCTTAAGAAATGCTATGACGAATTCATCCCAATTAGTGATAAAGTGCGCGGCAGTATTATAAAGCCATTTTTCTGCCAAGTCGCACAGTGTGAATGGGAGAAGACGCAAACGCATAGCATCGACAGTAAACTGTGAAGTACCCATCATTGTGCATACGTTATCGAATTTGGTGATGAAAACGTACGCGTCTTCCGACTCAAGCTCATGAAATTTGGACAGCAGATTGATGTAGTAGGGTTTAATTTCGAAATTATCCCCGTTAGCTGATGGAAGAGATAGACAAGTGGGAAGAGGACCACGGATAGCTTAGCATCTCTCTTGGAGAGAGATGCGCGGTGGATTCTGCGCACCTACAGGTGGTGGCAGCGTGGTGTTATATTCTGATGGAGTGCCGTCCATCTCGGTCGTGGTGTGTGGTGGGGGAAAAGAAGATGAAGAAGTACCGACTTCGGCGTCGATAGCAGGAACGCGGACAAGACGGGCACTAGAATCCCGTGTCCAGCCGAGCATGCACTAAGCGGGTTTAGTGCAAGTGGCAGCGTGTGTGTGATTTAAAATTGGTCTGTTTTGAAAAAAGTGGGACTCAAGACAAATCACTCTAAAATGCACAAGTAACCCTAGAACTAAGGTCACCTAAGTCCAGTCTCTAGACCGCTCCTAGACTTCCAAAGGACAAGCCGTAGGATCAATCCTCTACCACCTCTTTACTACTCTTGTGGCCAGGTAAGTGCCAGGTAAGTGGGAGGTATCCGCTATACGAATCACCGAAAATAGCGGGCCTAATTAAGTAAACCACTTGCCTTAGACACACTTGCCTAGGCACCATAAAAGTAATGCGGATAAGTGATAGATTACCCACGACCTTCCTCTGTCCTTAATGAGCGCGACATTCCTTAGAGTCTGGTCTAGATATTTTTTAAATTAATATAGGGTTGATGCGGATGCTCGGTTTGTGATTTATGGAGCTTAGGAAGGGTGATGAAATCCCCACCTAATCTTGATTTGGTCTTTGCCCCTTAAAGTCCGTATTAAAATATGCAAAAAAAAACCAATCACAAAACTTTTGCAAAAAGATTTTTGAGCGGCGCTATTTTGCAAAGAATCCTGCAGAAAATAGATTTTATTGGATTTGAAAGGAGAAAGAAGGAGTTAAGAAAGATACCGGAGAATTTTAAACCCTAGATCCCTTAGTTAAGCCGCGTTTCCGCCGCCTAAAGTCCCTTCTTGCCGTGGTTCCGCCGCGGGGTGGAGGGATCAGGTGATGAAATTTTTTCTTTGGCCTCCTGTACTCCTCTGGATCTCGATGAATGTCTCTGTCTTCTGTTTTCCTCAATTCTGTGACTCCAGATCTCCTTGCAAAATTCACGCACAAATCGTTAAATATGCAATTTGCAGTTTTGTGTTAATAATGATATGGATCGTCTAAGAATTCAACACAAATAGTAAGAATAAAAAAATTACGCACGTATCCCCAGCAACGGCGCCATTTGATTGGTTCGAAAAAGTGTGTTTGTAGTTAACCGCAATCAGAACGGTGTAGCGTGTAGCTAGACCGAGATGAGTACGGGTCGTCCTCTGGGAAACGTTGAATCTTTTACTCTTAGTTTAGATATGTTGAAAAAGAGAGGAGGAATAAAAAATTTTGTGGAAAGGTTTCTAGATCTACGTTAAGCAAGAATGCAAAATATATAGATCTAGATTATTTTAGGGATATAGTTAATATAATAAGAGGGTTTGTAGGGTTCGTTAGGATTTAGTAGTTATGGACGATTAATTAAAAGTTACATTTTTTTATCCTTTAATAGATTTAAAACTAGAACGATGGTGATGCGTGTAGATTAGGGTTTCTGGAGGGAAAAGGAATCCCACTCTTAACCCTTATCTCGACACGGAACTCCGTTCATATCTAGCCTTTACCAAAACAATAATTAATCTAATCTCTAATCGCGGTCAGAACTAACAAAGAATTGTTAGCGCGCCCGATTAGGATGTTAATGATTCTTTTGATAAAGTTCATAAACTTTATAGGACTTAAAAAGGGTTTAGGGATATTCATCCTCTATTAACCCACCCTAATCATACGAACCCTAACAAGCGGAGAATTACTCGCGCATGTTGGGAGAAAAAGAGATGGAAAGAAATTGCATAATTAAACTACGAAGAAATAGAATAAGAAAAAGAAAGCTACCTTTATTAATCAACAATATTCATTACACTTGAATCCTTAGAAAATGATTACAATTTCTAGTTGCTTCTCGATCTCTTCTAAGGAGATAGACGAACAGTTGATGATCAGCCTGGATGCGTGAGCCGTCTTGGATTTCGTGATCTCGTCGGCTTGATGATTTTTCCAAGAGGCTCTCGGTCTTTATTTATATCCCCAAAGACAGAACTATTGCTTCCAAATTAGGAAAATAACAGCAAAGATTTTTCCACAAAAATTGCAGCTTCAATCTTCTCAATCTTGCCGCAGATCCGCGGCCCAAGGGGGGTATGGCCGCGGATCCACAGCCATTAAATCTCATCCCTTTATCAAACTTCAGGGGCTCTGTCCTTGTGACATTTGGCGATCCTTGGAACCTTTGTATCATGGAAATCTTCTTGTGATTGCTGCCAGACTTGGTCTCCAAGTTTTGCTTTCTTAATTAGGCAAGGTTTCTTTAACAACTTGATTTCCTTGATTTTAGTCTTGAAAAATTCTGCACAACTTGGAAAAATTCTGCACAACAACTTAAATAATATTTAGTAGACTTTGTTCTATTAGGATTTGGTCAATGATATTATTTGCATACATTTTCCTACCAAATGCTAATTATAATATATCAACACATGGAAAATAGTATTTTTACACATAAACCCTCATATGTATGATATATTATAATAAAGACCTTTTTTAATATGAAAATGGTAGGAAAAATGTAATAACAAATGTGGAGTTTTATTAACTGAACAGGAGCCTATTCCTCGGGCTGATGTGCCGCTTTCTGAGCGGGCCTTCGTCGGTAAGTTAGGAGCTTGTATTTGTTTTTACTTTGTTTGTGTCGTTGATTCCACTATATCTTGTCTTGTACAGAAACCATGGACGCGGGCGCCCTCCGAGCAGCTATGCGCAAGCCGAAGAAGGGGTCGAAGGCCGGAGGGGCCAGTTCTTCCCGTTAGACGCCGGTCCCGGTTTCCCTAGCACCCGTCCTGCCCCAGCGCTCAAGTGCGGATCGCACCCCGGGGCCCAGCCAGGTGCCGAGTAGAAAGAGGGCTCGGGAAGAGGAAGCCCGAGCTTCAGAGGTGGAGACGAGCTCTCCTCCGTCGTCTCTCAAGAGGTTCCCTCGAACTATTCCGCGGACCCCGGCCTCTCCGATCTTGGTGGACGAAGGGGAGCTCCTCTTTGAGGTGCCCTCGGGGCTTACCGTCGCTGATAGCTTGCTGCACGACATGGAGAGGTCGGCCGAGGGCTGGGTCGCTGGGGGGACGCTGAAGGGACAACTGGCGTCCATCGCCCAAGAGGCCCTGCAGGTTAGCGCCCGTACATCGTCTCATCGTTTGCGAGATTTGGTTCCCCTTTTTCTTTCTGACCCCCCTCCGATTTCTTCAGGTCTTCCAGCACATCGCCATCGTCGCCCGGATGGAGGTGGAGGAGATAGCCCCGGCGATGCGAGCCGCGGGCGAGTTCTCTTCACCGGGGGAGAGCTCGAAGCGGGAGCTGGAGGCGGCGATGGCGAGGGTCGCTGCCTTTGAGGACAAGGTGGCCGCCGGGAGGCAGGAGGCGGTAGCCGCGAAGAAGGAGGCGGCGGCCGCGAAGCAGGAGGTGGCGGCCTCGAAGCAGGAGGTGGCCAGGCTTCGCGAGGCCACCGAGGCTAAGCTTCAGGGCTCCGAGATGCTCGTCGGCACCATGAAGAAGTCAGTGAGCACCCTCCGAAAGGAGTTGGGGGCTGCGGTAGAGGCGGCGAAGAGGGCCGACCTCAGGGAGGCACAGGCGGTGGAGAACTTCCAGAAGTCGGAGCAGTTCTACACCGTCCTAGCCTCAGCCACCACCCTCATCTGGCACGAGGCTCTCGATGCCGTCAAGGCCCGGGTGCCGGAGTTTGCTGATGAAGAGCTCCGCGCGGAATATCCCCACGGGGATGACGAGCCGGAGGATGCCCCCGGGAGCACTACTGGGGAAGGGACTCTCGGCGAGGGCGACGCCGAGGCTCCTACGGCCGACGTATCCCCAGTCGTGGTGGATTTCAAGCTCGTCGACATCGCGCCCGGCCCTGGGGCCTGAAGGCCCTCGTCTTCTCTTTGTCTTTTCTTTTGTCGCGTCGGGTATTTTGTAAGCCTTCGGGCATTTTTGTAAGGCTGGGGAGCCCACAGTACCTTTGTAAAAGCTTTGACTTTTTCAATAAAGATGTATTGTTTTTCGCAGTAGTGTTTGTGCTTGCACTTCCTTTTGTTGGTAGACACTTGTATCTGCACAGTACTGCTTTGATGGTCGGCATGTTCCCCGTCTAGCGATTACTCGTCGACTTGAGTCTGATCATTTGCCGAGTGTGCGAGGACTGGCGGGAAGACGGTATCTCCATGGCCCCGAAGTCGAAGTGTAGATCGCTAAGACGTTGGTAGGTCGGATGCCCCTTGCTGAGTT
Source organism: Agapanthus africanus (assembly GCA_030015575.1). Classification (NCBI taxonomy): domain Eukaryota; kingdom Viridiplantae; phylum Streptophyta; class Magnoliopsida; order Asparagales; family Amaryllidaceae; genus Agapanthus; species Agapanthus africanus. The sequence goes on from CM057348.1 coordinate 541,462,421, forward strand.
TATGTTCCTTAGTTTGTCGGAGGGGCCGTGAGAGGCCAACTAAGGATGGTGTTGAGCAGGGTAGCTGCTCGGTGCTTCTTGGCGAGGGCTTTGATCCTCAGCATGGGAGGGGCCGGGAGAGGCCTACTGAGGATGGCCGAGCAGGGTAGCTGCTCGGTGTCTCTTGGAGAGGGCTTTGACTCTTAGTTGTTGGAGGGGCCGTGAGAGGCCAACTAAGGATGGTGCCGAGCAGGGTAGCTTCTCGGTGCCTCTTGGCGAGGGTTTTGATCCTTAGCGCAGGAGGGGCCGGGAGAGGCCCGCTGAGGATGGCCGAGCAGGGTAGCTGCTCGGTGCCTCTTGGAGAGGGCTTTGATCCTCAGCGTGGGAAGGGCCGTGAGAGGCTTGCTGAGGATGGACGAGCAGGGTAGCCGCTCGGTGCCTCTTGGCGAGGGCTTTGATCCTTAAGGATGCCCGAGCGGGGTTGCCGCCCGGTGCCTCTTGGCGAGGGCTTTGATCCCTGGCGTTCTGCCAGGGATAACCGAGCACGGGTCGTGCTAAGTGGGTGCCTCTTTCAAGGGATTTTCATCCTTAGCGCTGGAGGGGCCATGATTGGCCTACTAAGGATGCCCGGGCGGGGTTGCCGCCCGGTGCCTCTTGGCGAGGGCTTTGATCTCTGGTGTGTTGCCAGGGATAACCGAGCACGGTTCGTGCTAAGCGGTTGCCTCTTGCGAGGGCTTTTGGGTCCTTAAGGATGGCCGAGCAGGGTTGCTGCCCGGTGCCTTTTGCCGAGGGCTTTGATCCCTGGCGTCGTGGGGTAGGAAAGCCACCAGCCGGGGATAGCCGAGCAGGGTAGCTGCAGGGCTGCCTCTTTATAAGGGCTTTGATCCCTGGCGTCGTGGGGTAGGGAAGCTACCATCCAGGGATAGCCGAGCAGGGTAGTTGCAGGGCTGCCTCTTCATGAGGGCTTTGATCCCTGGTGTTGTGGGGTAGGGAAGCTACCAGCCACGGATGGCCGAGCAGGGTTGCTGCCCGGTGCCTCTTGGCGAGGGCTTTGATCCCTGGCATCGTGGGGTAGGGAAGCTACCAGCAAGAGATAGCCGAGCAGGGTAACTTCAGGGCTGCCTCTTCATGAGGGCTTTGATCCCTGGCGTTGTGGGGTAGGGAAGCTACCAGCCAGGGATGGCCGAGCAGGGTTGCTGCCCGGTGCCTCTTGGCGAGGGCTTTGATCCCTGGCATCGTGGGGTAGGGAAGCTACCAGCAAGAGATAGTCGAGCAGGGTAGCTGCTCGGCTGCCTCTTGTTGAGGGCTTTGATCCCTGGCGTCATTGGGTAGGGAAGCTACTAGCCAGGGATAGCCGAGCAGGGTAGCTGCTCGGCTGCCTCTTGTTGAGGGCTTAGCTCCATGAGGAAGGATCGAGCAGTGAAGTTGCTCGGTTGCCTCTTGACGAGGCTCTGTCCGACCTTCCCAAGATGAGCACCGAGGAGTGGGACAGTCGTGGGGACACGTATCGAGAGGACGCTGTGAAGGCGAAGCGCCGGAGTTACGCCGTTTCGGTTTCGCATGGGGAGGCGGGATGCTTGCCACGTGGCACCTGCGTTACGGGTGAAACGGGCGACTGTAGGACCCCCAGATGTCGTTGGCTATAAAACTGAGGGTGTAATTGTTTGCTTCCTCCTCACACCCGAAACGCAAAAATGCAGGACTTCCCCTTCACCATCGAAGACATCGTAAGCTTTGAGGATGTCTACCTCTATGACCCGTATTGCACTGAGAACACGGTGCAGTTGGTAATTGGTAGGATCGAGGACCACTTCGGCCGATTGCTCCCCCGGCGGTCCTCCCTCCTCCAGCTGCTGATGTATTCCATCTGGAGGGCGTCGCCGGGGCTTTACAACCCCTTATCCGAAATGCTATTCGACGAGGCCATAGGCAAGCTAAGGTCTCTGAGGCACTTCAGCCTGATCTCTGCGAGTCGGCTAGGCCGCTCGGAAGCGCTCGTCCATGAGTGCTACCAGTTGAGGCTCGACGCCGAAGCTCACGTCGGGGGGGGGGGATCGAAGGCGGAGGTTAGACGCCACGAGGGCTCGGCTGGAGGAGATATGCTCAGAGTACCACGAGCAGTGCTCTCTGCACCCCATTTCCCCGCTGTTGTAATTTTTTCTTTTTTTTGTGTACGGCTGAGGAGCTTACAGTACCTCTTGAGTGAATAAAATTCTTTTTCTTTTCTGCAATGCTCAGTTGATCCCTTTATTACATAAACAAAATATCTCAAGAAGATGGTACATTGCTTTTGAAAAGAAAATACGTGCTAGTAGATGCTTTTATTCATGCAGCTCGAGCCCCCCATATGTCTGTTGGTATCTATGCTCGGCATAGGTTACCGAGCTTCGGGGGTACCAGACGCATGCTCCGCTGACACCACTATGATCTGGCCGATGGTCTGCTCGGCTGGAGGGGGATGCTGCTCCTGCTCGCGGCCAGCTTGCCGCTTGTCCCTCAGGTACGCTGCGAGGTGCCCCGAACGGATGAGCTCTTCAATGTAGTCTCGGAGTTGTTTGCAGCTCTCCATTGAGTAGCCTAGTGACCTATGAAAGCCGCAGTAGGGACCCTGGGTTCGCTTTGAGGCCGCGCGTGGGATCGGGGGGGGGGGGAGGAAATTGAAGAACCCTTCGCCCTTGGCCTCCTCAAGTAGCACTGTCTGGGAGACGTTAAGCGGCGTGTACTCTTAGAACTTTGGGGGGTAGGGCTTTTGCCGTTCAGGTCCCCTTCTCTCGTCCCTTGCCCTTTTCTTCTAGTCGGCTTGCTCTGCCCGGGGGAGGTTCGCGTTCACCTAGGATTCGAGCTGGACCTCGCGCTCGGTCCAGGCCTTTACCTCGGCCAGGTCTTAGGTTGCGCCAGTGCAAAAGAGCGTAACCACTCCTTGTGCCTAAGACCATACCTCAGAGCCGTGATGATCGTTTCGTCCCGGTGCTCTGGGAACTCGAGAAGGGCGTTGTAGAAGCGGGTGACGTAGGCCTTGAACGTCTCCTTGTCCCCGCTCTTGATCGTGAAGAGGTGGTCAACTGTGCGCTTCTACCGCCTGTTCCCGACAAAGTGGCCGAGGAATTGTATGGCCAGCTCGTCAAAGGTTGATATTGAGCACGGCTCGAGTCCTCGGAACCAGTCTTGCCCGGAGCGGATGAGAGTGGCTGAGAAAGCCCGGCACTGGGCGGCATCAGAGTGGTCTTAGAAGCTCATTCCCATGGTGAATGCATCCAAGTGGTCCTTCGGGTCAGATTTGCCGTCGAAGAGGGAGACCTTTCGGGGCTTGTTGCGGGAAGAGACGTGGACGGTGAGCAGCTCCTCGGTGAACCGTTTTGTGAGCGAGTCGGCGGCATACTTAGCCCCGTCGCTCGTACAGTGGCCTTCCTGATGCAGACTCTCGATCTTCTTCTCGAGAGCGTCGAGTCGTTCATGGTACCCCGACGACTCGGCGCATTCTGATCCCAGGCCTCAGCCGTTGGAGGCCTGCGTCTGGCCTCGGCCGCGGTTTCTCTCAAAGAGGTTCCTCAAATCCCCGGGAGAGGTGGCCCTTGAGCTGCCTTGACGAGCCCCGTCTGCGCGGCCCCGTCGGGGGAGGGCGTGTTGGTCATGCCTGATGACAGGCGAACTGACCGACATTTCCTCAGGAGGGACAGGTGCGCGAAAGACCTTGGGGTGGGGTGCTTTAGGGACGGACCTGGGTATCGAGCTGTTGGGCGCCTAACGGGTCGCAGAACGTACTGGCCCGGTGTTAGTGTATATGCCCTAGAGGCCATTACTGTATCATACTAGTATGTATATTACTTGATGGAAGCTTGGGATATTCACAGTTGTACAGACAATCTTGCTCAATATAGTAGTATGCTACTTGGTTTGTCTCTGCTTTAATGTGTACTTGTGTGTTTATTTATTATATCACCTATACGCATTAGTAGAGCCCTTTGGATCTTTGCTTGATTACCGGCGTTGTGATGGCGATCACACTCGTGGGGGCTGGGTAATCTACAAGCACATCCTTATACACGTCCCTAGTCGTGGGAGTATCGAGATAGGGCATCGATACTCCGGAGTAGACTAGCGTATGCGCTTCTCATCCCAGCATGGGAGACGGTCTGTCCCACAGCCGTCGGTGCGTCGTACTTGAGATAGTATGCGGGTGCTTGTTAGGTTACGAGTACACTGGACATGACTCGTCGGGAACTGATGGTTGGTATTATACCTATCGTCAGTTATCAGTTCCCAGGTGACATGAGTACAGCTTAGTCCGCTGACTTGACACTGTCACTCCGCCTCGAGTGTGTTCCCACTGTTCTTTGATTACTACCCTACCACGGCTCTTCTGAGTCGTGCAAACAGGTAGTAGTTGGGAGCAGTCCCGAAGCACTTGGAGGCAGTGACGGTTAGACAGGATTCGTCTCTCCCGGTATTGGGGGTTGACATCGCGCTGTGTCTAGGAGAGCCATTACACGAGTAGTCCCTGGCCAGGGCAAGCGAGATATACTGGTAGGTTTCCAGTGTTATCTCAGGGTGTATTGGGCTTCACTCCGACACGACTTGTACCGCTATTAGGGGACTGACGTTTACCGCCCCCCTAGGCCCGCCATGCGATGTATCAGACGAACAGACCGGACTGTACGGAGAATGTCACATTCAGACTCAGTAGGAGTTCAGATGGGTTTTTACCTCGTCAGTCTTCTTATCGGCATCTACCTGGGGACCGTTACGCACAGCTAGTGCCGCTTGCGGTCTATGGTTAAACCCACTGCCAGCGTAGTGTCGAGTCTTTAGAGTCCCACACAGAGGGTATTCGCCTCTGGGCAAAACAGGGTAGAGGTCGCATGGTTTTGCGGCAGGGTTCGTTCACATCCGCGCACTTGTGCACGTTTGGAGTCCGGACGGATTATACTGGCAGGCTCTGGTTTGAGCCAGATACTGGTATATGTTTTGGGGTTGCTTTTATCTCTCAGTATTCTTGTTCCTCGGAATGAGAATGCAGGTGTGTATGCACAGTTGCTTGAGGCGGAGGATGAGGTCTTTCATTAGGGTTTCGGAACGGGTGCGTATGCACAGTTGACAGTCGTCTTTTTCCAAACCCTAATGGATTTATGAAATATCAATTAATAATAGTAATTAAATGAAATAATGTTATGGTTGATTTTGTTGACTTGTTGACCATGGTTGACTTGTTGACCATGGTTGAATGTTGACCATCATCATTGCTTTTCAAGGATACTCCTTGATTCTAGCTTACATTCTTTTAATGAAGTGATGATGGTGGTCATTCCAAATACAACCATCAACTATTTCATTTTGATTTATTATTATTAATTAGATAAATCATTTTCCTTTTGTTATGGTTACAAGAGGAAAATAGCTCATTCTATCATATTGACTCTCTCTCCTCACTTCATCTTCCTCCTCCTCCTGTTCAAGGAGAGCAAAGCTCATGTGTTGAGAATCATCTCCTTGAAGATATAACACCCTAAAGCACACTCTACTCACTCTAAGGTAGAAGGTCTAGCAAGCCGAATACCTTAGTTCTCTCAAGATCGAGAAAGGAGCCCAAGGATGAAGCCCTCAGGTGGATCTATCTTCGGCAAAGAGGAGACGAGGAGGGGAAGCCATTCAAGCTACTACAAAGAGCAAGAAAGAAAAAGAACAACAAGAAGAGAAGGAGTTCAAGTTGAGGTATAACCACTTTGCCGAGTAGTTAACTCTTCTTTGCAAGTATGCTAGTTTAGTTTAGCAAAGATCCGGCTTTTACGGTCCATGTTACAAAGTTTATGAAAATTTTTGTTTTACCGTTTCCGCATCCCCGAAAGTACCGAGAGAGGTAACGTGGACCTAACAGTGGTATCAGAGCCTAACTAAACTTAAACTAGCTTGGTAGCGAAGTGTATGGAAGTTCGAAACCGAAAAATCGCAAAACCGGAAATTCTAAAACCCTAAGTTTCTGTTGAAATTTTTTGTTCTCTAAATGTAAAACTTTTTACTCCTAAAATCGGCTCAGGGTTTTGTGAGAACACCCAAGAAAAACGATCCCATGAAACCTTCAAACCGCCGCGGATCCGCGGCCTCAGCTATTCTCTTCGCCGCGGATCCGCCGCCGTTTAGGCTCTTTATGTGATCCTGTTTTGTGCAGTGTTCTTCTGGTAGGGTTTTGGGATTTTTCAAATATGTTATATGTGCCCAGATTTTCCAGAAAAGAAATTTACTTTTGGGGTCCTATAAATCAGTATTTTTTTCGAACTTCGCTACACTTTGGCTGTGTTGGTTATATCTGTGATGTTTGTATGTATTGAACGTCGGCTAATCGCTATAAGTCGATTAGTCGGGGTTATACATCTCTGTGATCTGTGTTTGACATTGGAATGTGTATATGAATGTGTTGGACTGTCGCGGGTGAATAGCCGGGGTGGATGTGAGATGAGCTTTTGTTTTTCTTTCATTCATTTGTAAATGTAAATTGATGTAATAATATTATTTGTATGGCCGCACAACCGGGTCGGGGTTGTAGCCGTCATTGTATAATTCTTTTTACTGTTTTTGCTCCTAGGATAGACCCATGGAGGGGTGCACAAACTACCGGGTACTTGGCGGGTGGTTTGCCGCACCCGTAGGGGTCTTGGGTGGGGTTTTGGCTATTCACCGCGACCGTGTAATCCGCTTTTCGTTGCAGGCTCGAACGGATTGCGGATTCCTAGTATATCCAATGTATTCATCTGTGATCTGTAATGTCTATTATTGCTTTATATTTAGGCGTTGCTTATGTTTTACAGCCGCGCTAGCCCAGCCCCCGCTCTGTCGTTAGTTAAGTAACCTAACGGGTGATGACGGGACCCCGTGGCGAATGCGAATGACATAAGCGTACGTCATATTTTGGTTGTTTTCTGCAATGGTAGGATTTAAATGATGGGATGCATTAAAAGAACTAATGCAAGAAAATAAACCTAAAAGACGTTGTTGGAACAAGTTTTTTCAAAAAGCTGTTATTATAAGGACGTTCATCTTTTTGTTTTGCATCGAGGTATTCGGTTATGAATGCCCAGCACCTCAATCGACGAGGCAAGGGCCGAGATCCCCTCATCGGGAGTGACCCCTTGGACAAAAGGTTTGCGTCAGGGTAATAACTTCACCATAGTCGATTATTCTAGCTTTGTATCGAGGTATTCATCTTACGAATGCCCAGCACCTCACTCGACGAGGAAAGAGCCGAGATCCCTTCACAGGGAGTGACCTCTTTAGCAAAAAGTTTTCGCCACTATATTTTTAAAAGTGTATCACGTTCCTTCAACGACATCAAGTTCATTACGTTAACGGGTTTTCGCCAAAACCCAGTCGTAGCCCTCCGTCGTTTCGGATTGATATTGCTTAGTATTCGTGCTACGTATTTCGTGCTCAGCCGAGGCGTAGTGTACGGTAGCTATGTAATATTTTTCCGTAGGATACAAAGTGATTGGTTAGGACAGTCGTACGGTCATTTTGGCTCAGTCAAGGACTCGTACGGGTGGGTCTAATGCAGTCAAGATAATGACGGGTTGAACTTGACTAGGATCCTTTGATATGTTGGCTCAGTCAAGGTCACTTGGGTCCTAGGGGCAAAAACCACATCGGGAGTTTCAAAAGTACTGAGACTTGCAGATTTAGCATACCTTCTGGAGTGTGGTGACTAGAGTGGATTCCATCTAGGTCATCACACAATGATAGTTGGATCCTGATCCCACTGATGAGTTGGATTACCCTCGGGAGATTATTTCACTTAACAATCAATGCTATAAACCTAGTAGGTGACTAGAAAGGTGTTAGTGGGGTTACGCCCCCAGGGAAAAGAGGTTCTTGAATTAAGGAACTTCGCGAAAGCATTGGAAAACCTCCCTCGAAGTACCGACATTGGCCTGGCTGAAAGGTTAAGCAAGTATTGTGACGTGAATTAAATCCCGGCTAGTTCTTCTTTTAAAAAGGTTTTAAGGAGAATTTGAGTAAACAGTGGGAGACATCCTGGTTAGATAAATTAATAAACCAATCTAATCTTGCAAGAGCATACGCTGAGTGTTTCTTTTCTCCCTCTCCAGGCAGCAACCTTTTCACGCCCTAATCAAGATAATAAAATGTATCGCTTGACCGATCCGAATTCTTATTCAGGACTGGGGAAAGTTGGTTCAGCTCTAACTTGTGACAACAGTCATGAGTATGAGAATGGGATAGAGGAAAGTATGGATTTCCAGGATACCCAGTTGAAGAAGAAGCATGGTTTTGCATCTACTTCAGGTGTTCTTGTAATTGAGAACTGTTTTACGGTCAACCCTACCTCCTGGGTACTTGATACCGGATCAGGATCTCATATCTGTAATTTATTGCAGGGACTGAGAAAAAGTAGGAAAGTTGCACCGGGTGATATGTCGCTCAGAGTAGCGAACGGAGCACAAGTTAATGCGGCAGCTGTCGGTGAATATCACCTAGTATTGCCAAATGGCAAGACTATGATTTTGAACGATTACTACTATGTACCCTCCATGGTTTGCAACATCATATCAGTTTCTTTACTCGATAAAGATGGATATAACTTTGTTCTTGAAAAGAATATCATGAACATTTACCTTCATAAGGTACTGGTTGCAGAGGGTACACTGTGTAATGGTATCTACGTTCTAAATCAGAATACAGTTCTCAATATACAAAACACTCGCAAGAGGAAGAATTCAGATACGAATGAATCCTACTTGTGGCATTGTAGACTTGGTCATGTCGGAGAGAAAAGACTGAGTAAGTTGCATAAAGATGGACTCTTGGATGCGTTCGAGTTTTCATCTTATGAAACTTGTCAATCTTGTCTCAAAGGGAAGATGACCAAATCTCCGTTCACCGGACATGGAGAAAGAGCAGCAGAGCTCTTGGGACTCGTACATAGTGATGTATGTGGTCCGATGTCTATACATGCAAGGGGTGGGTTCTCGTACTTCATCATATTCACTGACGATCTCTCTAGGTTCGGATATGTGTATCTGATGAAACACAAATCTGAAGCTTTTGAGAAATTCAAGGAATTCAGAAACGAAGTAGAGAACCAGACAGGCAAAAGTATCAAGATCCTCCGGTCTGACAGGGGAGGGGAGTACTTAAGCACGGAATTCCTAGATTACTTAAAAGAGAATGGTATTCTCTCTCAGCTTACTCCTCCTTATACACCACAGCACAACGGTGTATCGGAGCGGAGGAATCGTACCCTACTGGATATGGTTCGCTCCATGATGAGTAATGCCGAGTTACCTCTTTCATTTTGGGGACATGCGCTCTTGACAGCAGCATATCTGTTGAATGATGTTCCGTCTAAATCTGTGCCTAAGACACCGTTCGAGATATGGAATGGTAAAAAGCCGTATCTTAAACGTATTAAGGTATGGGGTTGTCCGGCCTATGTAAAAGTACAAAATCCGGACAAACATCAGGCACGTTCAGTTCTATGTAAATTTGTGGGATATCCTAAGAACTCCACAGGATATCTGTTCTACCACACCGAGGAACAGAAGGTGTTTGTATCTCGCCACGCCACCTTTTTAGAGTGGCAATTTCTTGCAAAAGAAACAAGTGGGAGTTCGGTAGAACTGGAAGAAATTCAGCGACCACAAAATGAAACTGAAGATTTGACAGAACCTCAGAATTCAATAACCCCAGAAGAACCTCAGCCACTCCGCAGATCTGGTAGGATTTCTCATCCGCCCGAGAGATACTACGGTTTTCTCATAGACGGGGATCGAGAGGATTGCATCTTGGAAGAAGATGACCCTACCAGTTTCAGGCAGGCCATTATCAGTAGGGACTCTGATAAGTGGCAGGAAGCAATGCAATCCGAAATGGAGTCCATGTACGCCAATAAAGTGTGGACCTTGGATATTGCTCCACCTGGGGTAAAACCCGTTGGATGCAAATGGATCTACAAAAGGAAACTTGGTGTAGATGGGCAGGTGGAAACCTATAAAGCTAGACTCGTTGCAAAAGGTTTTCGTCAAAGACCTGGTTTGGACTATGACGAGACTTTTTCTCCGGTGGCTATGCTCAAATCCATTCGGATCCTACTTGCCATTGCTGCCTTCCATGACTATGAAATCTGGCAGATGGATGTTAAGACGGCTTTCCTAAACGGTTGTTTGGAAGAGTGCGTTTACATGGATCAACCAGAAGGTTTCGTAGACAGTAGGAGCAGCGGAAGGGTGTGCAAGTTGCTTAAATCCATTTATGGATTAAAGCAGGCATCGCGGAGCTGGAACATCTGTTTTGATGAGGCGATCAAGGAATTTGATTTCATCAAGAACGAAGATGAACCCTGTGTATATAAGAAGATTGTAGGACGAACTGTCGTGTTCCTGGTCTTGTACGTGGACGACATTCTTTTGATAGGAAATGATATTCCTATGCTACAATCGGTCAAGCTATTTTTGTCATAAAGGTTCTCCATGAAAGACCTGGGTGATGCCTCGTACATTCTGGGGATCAAGATCTATAGAGATAGATCCAAGAGACTACTGGGACTTTCGCAGTCCAGGTACATAGAGACCGTACTAAAGAGATTTAGTATGGAGGATTCCAAGCGCGGTAACATACCCGCATTGCACGGAATTACCCTCTCCAAGAAGATGTCTCCTAAGACTGACGAGGAGAGGGTTCGCATGAGCACTATACCCTACGCTTCGGCGGTAGGATCTATAATGTATGCGATGCTATGTACAAGACCAGATGTAGCTTACGCGCTGAGCGCGGTAAGCCGGTATCAGTCAGACCCAGGGGAGGACCACTGGACAGCAGTGAAGAACATTCTCAAGTACCTGAGAAGGACTAAGGAGATGTTCCTGGTTTACGGTAATGGAGACCTCAGGGTCGAGTCCTTTACCGATTCAAGCTTCCAGAGTGACAAAGATGACAGCAAGTCTGTCTCGGGTTTTGTGTTTACCCTCAACGGAGGGGCGGTATGTTGGAGGAGTTCCAAGCAGGATACCGTCGCAGACTCGACGATGGAGGCTGAATACATTGCTGCAAGCGATGCCGCAAAAGAGGCGGTCTGGATTAAGAAGTTCATTAGTGAACTTCAGGTGGTTCCGTCCATTGTTGACCCAATACCTTTGTATTGCGATAATAATGAGGCTATAGCTTTAGCGAAGGATCCAAGGTCCCATCAGAAATCCAGGCACATCTTAAGGCGGTATCACCTGATCAGGGAGATCATTGATCGACAGGAGATCGAGGTGCGGAGAGTGGACACAAAGGACAACACTGCGGACCCATTCACGAAGGCTTTACCCCAGACTCAGTTCGAGCGGCTGATCGAGATGATAGGTCTTCGATACGCCAGTACATGGCCTTAGTGCAAGTGGGAGATTGTTAGTGTATATGCCCTAGAGGCCATTACTGTATCATACTAGTATGTATATTACTTGATGGAAGCTTGGGATATTCACAGTTGTACAGACAATCTTGCTCAATATAGTAGTATGCTACTTGGTTTGTCTCTGCTTTAATGTGTACTTATGTGTTTATTTATTATATCACCTATACGCATTAGTAGAGCCCTTTGGATCTTTGCTTGATTACCGGCGTTGTGATGGCGATCACACTCGTGGGGGCTGGGTAATCTACAAGCACATCCTTATACACGTCCCTAGTCGTGGGAGTATCGAGATAGGGCATCGATACTCCGGAGTAGACTAGCGTATGCGCTTCTCATCCCAGCATGGGAGACGGTCTGTCCCACAGCCGTCGGTACGTCGTACTTGAGATAGTATGCGGGTGCTCGTTAGGTTACGAGTACACTGGACAGGACTCATCGGGAACTGATGGTTGGTATTATACCTATCGTCAGTTATCAGTTCCCAGGTGACATGAGTACAGCTTAGTCCGCTGACTTGACACTGTCACTCCGCCTCGAGTGTGTTCCCACTGTTCTTTGATTACTACCCTACCACGGCTCTTCTGAGTCGTGCAAACAGGTAGTAGTTGGGAGCAGTCCCGAAGCACTTGGAAGCAGTGACGGTTAGACAGGATTCGTCTCTCCCGGTATTGGGGGTTGACATCGCGCTGTGTCTAGGAGAGCCATTACACGAGTAGTCCCTGGCCAGGGCAAGCGAGATATACTGGTAGGTTTCTAGTGTTATCTCAGGGTGTATTGGGCTTCACTCCGACACGACTTGTACCGCTATTAGGGGACTGACGTTTACCGCCCCCCTAGGCCCGCCATGCGATGTATCAGACGAACAGACCGGACTGTACGGAGAATGTCACATTCAGACTCAGTAGGAGTTCAGATGGGTTTTTACCTCGTCAGTCTTCTTATCGGCATCTACCTGGGGACCGTTACGCACAGCTAGTGCCGCTTGCGGTCTATGGTTAAACCCACTGCCAGCGTAGTGTCGAGTCTTTAGATTCCCACACAGAGGGTATTCGCCTCTGGGCAAAACAGGGTAGAGGTCGCATGGTTTTGCGGCAGGGTTCGTTCACATCCGCGCACTTGTGCACGTTTGGAGTCCGGACGGATTATACTGGCAGGCTCTGGTTTGAGCCAGATACTGGTATATGTTTTGGGGTTGCTTTTATCTCTCAGTATTCTTGTTCCTCGGAACGAGAATGCAGGTGTGTATGCACAGTTGCTTGAGGCGGAGGATGAGGTCTTTCATTAGGGTTTCGGAACGGGTGTGTATGCACAGTTGACAGTCGTCTTTTTCCAAACCCTAATGGATTTATGAAATATCAATTAATAATAGTAATTAAATGAAATAATGTTATGGTTGATTTTGTTGACTTGTTGACCATGGTTGACTTGTTGACCATGGTTGAATGTTGACCATCATCATTGCTTTTCAAGGATACTCCTTGATTCTAGCTTACATTCTTTTAATGAAGTGATGATGGTGGTCATTCCAAATACAACCATCAACTATTTCATTTTGATTTATTATTATTAATTAGATAAATCATTTTCCTTTTGTTATGGTTGCAAGAGGAAAATAACTCATTCTATCATATTGACTCTCTCTCCTCACTTCATCTTCTTCCTCCTCTTGTTCAAGGAGAGCAAAGCTCATGTGTTGAGAATCATCTCCTTGAAGATATAACACCCCAAAGCACACTCTACTCACTCTAAGGTAGAAGGTCTAGCAAGCCGAATACCTTAGTTCTCTCAAGATCGAGAAAGGAGCCCAAGGATGAAGCCCTCAGGTGGATCTATCTTCGGCAAAGAGGAGACGAGGAGGGGAAGCCATTCAAGCTACTACAAAGAGCAAGAAAGAAAAAGAACAACAAGAAGAGAAGGAGTTCAAGTTGAGGTATAACCACTTTGCCGAGTAGTTAACTCTTCTTTGCAAGTATGTTAGTTTAGTTTAGCAAAGATCCGGCTTTTACGGTTCATGTTACAAAGTTTATGAAAATTTTTGTTTTACCGTTTCCGCATCCCCGAAAGTACCGGGAGAGGTAACGTGGACCTAACACCCGGGCATACGCGGCCGTGGGAGGCAGCGAGGCGGTGGTCGGCCGTTCCGACGCGGGCTGAGTCTTCTCTCCCCCTGTAGGGGTGCCGGTCCCGAGGCGGGGGAGCGGCGACCTGGGGATTTTTCCCTACCGTTTGGACGCGGACGAGCGCCTCCATGAAGGATGTGAGTCGATCTATCCGGCCGGAGGGGGCATTGATGGCATTCGGTGGAGGAGGCTCGTCCGCGCCTCCGTTGAGAGGGAGGCGGCGGTTGGTGCTTGGATCGTCGTGATGATCGCTGGCCATTGGAATGAGATCGGAAAGCGAACTTTTGTTTTTGTGGAATCTAGTTTCCCATAGATGGCGCTAGCTGACGGAGGGTGGAATCTCCTTCATATGTTGCTTCCCGTTGATCTGCTGATGGCTGCGATGAGTGGCTAAGATTCGATGTGGAGGCTGTCGCTCCTGAAGCGTATGGATCTCAATGGGTTGAGGTTGTGGTTGCCGAGTTACCTGTAAGGATTTCACGAGGTGGTTGTACCACCAAGGACCCTCTGACGATCAAGTTAGTCTAGAGATCCGAGCAGAGTAACGGCTTAGTGGAGTAAAAAATGGCTTACCTTGACTGTCTGAAAGAGGGGTTTAAGTAGTGGTGGCAGCAGGTGCAGCAGGCGCGAGAATCACGCCGGCCGTTACGCCCCCGACGTCACGCCCGCGTGAAGAGCGGGACCTCCCATTAATGGCGAGACATGCTCGTTAATGGTGGATCATGGTGGTGTGGAACGTGGGATATGGCCGACGGGAATCTCGCGCATGGAGAGATTTGCGGGATGGCGGTTACGCCTGCAAGCGGTGCTGTTTGGTCGGTCGATGAGATCGAGGAAGATGACCTCAGCGGGAGAGCTCGTGGACGGGCGGGAGAGCTCGTGGACAAGCGGGAGAGCCAAGGTATCTTGGTTCTGCGGTAGCTCAGAGACGAGCTGTGAGTCCGAAAAGGCCGGTTATGCAGGGGGGCTCGTAGGTGAGCTAGCGTTTGCTCGGTAGGACGAGCATAGGTGTGGCCTGGTCGGCCGCTGTAGGCCCTTTCTTGCATGCCCTGGGACACGTCATCTGCCACGTGTCATGATCTGGGAGATCACCGATATCGAGCATCATCACGACATGACTCAGGGTGCAGCAGTGACATGAGCACACATGAAAAAATCCCTAAGTTTCTTTACAGTGCTTCTACCGTACAGAAATTACGTTGCTCCCACCTATCTTCTTCTTCGCGAATTGTGAGGATTCAAGCCTCCCCATTGACTCCTCATGATTGCAATATGCAATAAAGTAGCTCGTTTCATTGAGGCTCGGCCCTCTATCAGACTAATAACCTAATGGCTAGCTTGGCATTCGTCAGCAAACAGGGCCCAAAGCACATCTAATCCTCTCGTGCATTCGAACTGTTATAAAAACATTCTGTGCTTTCTTAAAGATGGAAAGAAATCTAAGCCATTACTAGGATTTTTAAGTTTTAAACAATTCAGGATGATCTTTGAGAAGAAAAGAAAATATAAAACACAATCAAACACAAAAAAATAATTATCTTCAAATTATTCCTCCTTATTCAACTTCAATACGAATTACAAAAACTCTCTTTCAATACTTCTATTCAACCCTTCTTCTTCTCTACAAAATACCCTAATCAATCTATTTTTATAGGCCTAGACAATGATACTCAGAGATAATATTGATTTAATTAGGATTTATTTCTAAATAACTAACTAAATCTTATCTCTACACAAATCTTCAAATATCTTCATAATTAATCCCACTCAACTAACAATTAAATTTAGATCTAATCTAAATCAAATCTGTAACTTACTTTCCAACAAGACTTGAATGTATGACAATTCTTAATAATCTTCACCTTGGCATGCATTCAACGAGCTTATCTTCTATATACTCTTCAAAATTTCCACCCACGACATCTTCTGAGTTTTGCACAAAGCTCTACCTTGACTCAAGTTTCCTCCACCTTTCTCCGAGATTGTTCTTCTATACATAGGCTTCCCTGCAACTTGATATATATCTCTTGAGGTTCTGACTTCTTTCATTATGATACAGTTCTTCTGGCATACCTTCTTTACTCCACCTTGAGCAATAATTGTGTAATATCTTGTATCCAATCTTCCAAGCGAAATTAAATTTCTCTTTAGTTTAGGGACATACCTGATATCACCAAGAACTATCTGCTTCCCATCGAACATCTTCATTTTCACGGTGCCCACTCTTTCTACTTGTACTTCAGAATTATCCGTTAATGTCGCTGTTTCCTTTTTCTCCTTGATTTCATCGAACTACTCCTTATTTGAATATACGTGAAAGGATGCTCTCAAATTATGAAGTACATTGGCACAACTTCTCAAGTTATTAGAGGTCTGACGTTTGCCCCCTAGGCCCGATATGCGATACTCTTAGACGAACAGACCGGACTGTACGGAGAATGTCACCTATAGGCTCAGTAGGGTTTTCGGACGAGTTATCTTGTCGATCTTCCTTTCTACAGATACCTGGGTAGCCATTACGTACAGTTAGTGCCACTGACGTGTTTGTGGTTAAACCCATTGCCAGCGTATTGTCGAGTCTTTAGAGTCCCACACAGAGGATTTCCCGGTTCAGGCGAAACAGTGTAGCTTGCATATTTCGATACGCTCGGGTGTTCGATTAAGCACGTGTATTTATACATGTGCTTTAATCAGATGGTTTAATAGTTCTAGTAGGTTTGAAAGACAACCAGTTTTGATACTAGTATTATATTGCTCTCTTTTGGGTATTTGTATTTTAACACGAATACGGTATTTATACGAATACGTGTATTTGTATAAATATAGATATTTGTGTTTTGATACAATGTATTTCTTTCTAAATATGAATACGCATATTTTGTATTTTCGATAAAAATACGGTATTCGTATTTTGGTAGAAATACGGTATACGTATTTATTATAAATACAGGTTTAGGGTATACTTGATTATATACACATTTATATATATATGTGTGTATATGTGTACCTAGATGAGGTGGCTTCTCTCTACTCTCTCTCTTTCATTTCTTCATGAAGTGTGTGGGCTTGTGACTAACACTGATCAGTCGAAAATAATGTATTTTTAACACGGCAATTTCCCTATCATTTGCACTCATTTAGAAGTGTTCGGTATTCATATTTCACATATTAGCAAATCAGTCGTTAAATATCAGATTGCATGTGTTAGACTTTTAAACCGGCACTTTAAGGGAAATTGACCGCATTTCATGGCATCGCATCATCTCTGTATTTGCGCAACACTTGTCTTGAGTCTGTGCAGGAAAATACGGAAGAAAAACCAAAGAGCTGATCAAAATTACGCCAACTCAAAAGATGCAGATCTGGTAGCAATGCAGAAGTAATTAAAAAATTCAACACATGAAAACAAGGCCCAAATATTATTTGGGGAATTACCAGAAAATATGGAAGCACAAGGCCCACAAAGAGCCGCGGATCCGCGGCAGTTCCAAGGATTCAGCTTCTCATTTTCAGTGCAAAATTCTCAGCTCTGGGCCCACATTCATTTCTGATATGTCAAATTCCAGAATACCCTCGAAGCTACTGCCAGATCAGCAAAGATCATTAAGCAAGGCTAATCTTTATTAAGCTCCTAACAAACTATTTCTAGAAGCTCCCTCCTAACTAATCACATCTAGAAGCTTCTCCTCTAACTAACTTTTGGAGGGAAATTCAAATTTCTTCAACAAACTTTTGGAGGGAAACTTAGAATTTGAAATCCTAGATCTAGGGTTTTGATGGCTATAAATAGGAACCTAGATCTAAGGGTTGGGGGTTAATCCTTAGTTAGCAAATCATTAGTTAGTTCATTCCCTCTTACATCATCTTCTTCCACAAGTCTAGTGACAAGGCTTGTGCGAAACCCTAACCCTAATTCCACTCCAAATTCAAGATCTTGAGTACCAATCAAGCGAGAAGCCTTCAACCTTTTAGGAGCCGAGCCGATCTTCAATCGGGCAAGTGATCCAAACCGATCCGCGACCCACGGAGACGAGCGAAGCCAAATCGACGATCGAGTTCTTCCTCTTGTAGTTCTTGAGCGAATGTAATGAAATTGTTGATATAAATAAAAGGTGAAATTCTTTAATCTTTCTTTCTTTTCATTCTTGCATCATGATTAGATCTCAATTTGTAATTGTAGTTCTTGTTGTGATGTTTGAGTAAAACTCCGCTCGTAAAGGAGTCGAGACGATCAATAGAATTATGGTGTAACAAATCTTAATACGATTCTTGAGTCTTACGAGTTTTGTAAACCCTAGCAAGTTCAAGAATCGATGACCTAGTTTCGTAGCGATGCTTTCTTGATTGTGATCGCTCGAAATTAGGGATCTACGATCGTTTCTTGAATTTACTAGAGGCTAGAATGTGAATGATATCGACAAAAGAACAAGGGATAAGATGAAACCCTAGTTTCATAAGAAATCCCTAATTCTTGATCGATCATCATCGATCTAGTATCAATTCATCGAAGGATAAGAATACGTAATTGTAAGATTACATCACATCTATAGATCCGATCGATTCCTACGAGCCTCATTTCGATTCTTGATATTTGGTTTGGAAAAATCATCAAACTATCAATTCTTGATTCTATCTTTTTCTTGTTATTAGATCTAGATTTTCTAATTCTTGAACTTCAAATATAAATCATGAATTGTTTGTTTTCTTTTCATTAAAGTTTCGACTCATCTAATTCAAAAGAAAAACTATTACACTGTCCCTGTGGACGATCCGCACTCACTTACAATCTACATCCGACACCGTAGTTGATTGCGGTCAAATAATTTTTGGTTGTGATTTCTATACAATTTTTCTCATTATACACATCACAAAAATCGTTTCAATCAAATGGCGCCGTTGCCGGGGATGGTGCGCTAATTGTTCGTATTTTTGAAATTTGAGTTGAAAAATTTATTCCATTATAATTTTTAGATCTAAACTCGTACAAACCCTAATACGTGTTTTGTGATTTGATTGCGAGGAAATCTGGAATCATTGAAGCTGGAGAAATTTTTTTCTGAATTTTCCAGAGAGCTGAGAAGTTCAAGTGGAACAGTTTCAAGAATTTTGGTGCAGTGAACAGTCATTTTGACCGCCCTTCCGCGGCATTAGAGCCCTATTGCAGCGGTTCCGCGCCTCTGTGGAAGCTTCTCTGCACAAAATTTTCACAGTAACTTCTAACTTTCTTATCTCTCTCCTAAATCTGCTCCAATTAACATTTTGTGCAGGTTTCTTTGCAAATAATCGCTGCGCCGTAAAAAGCAAATTAAAATTGTGCGTGTTTTTGATTTTTGGTTGTTTGCATATTAATACGGATATTAAGGGGCACGGCCAAATCCAAATTAGGTGGGGATTTCATTATCCTTCCTAAGCCCCGAAAACCACAAAACTTGCATCCGCATTGACCCACATTAACTAAAAGAAATCTAGAGAAGACTCTAAGGACCGTCGCGCTCAATTAGGACAAGAGAAGGCCGTGGGTAATTCATTGCTTATCCGCGTTTTCTTGTGGTGTCTAAGGCGAGTGTGTCTAAGGCTAGTGGTTTTTAATTAGGCCCACTACTTACGTAGTGGAGTACCTTCCCACTTACCTGGCACTTATCCGGCCACAGGGGGACAAAGAGGCAGTGGAGGATTCTATCCTGCTACTTGTCTTTTGGCAGTTAGGAGCGGTCTAGAGCCAGACCTAGGTGACCACTAGATTCTAGGGTTTTGTGTGTTGCATTTGTTGTGTTGCATCATTTTTTTCAAAAGTCCGTATCAATTTTTAAAACAAACACCGCATTCATCATTTTCCCTAATTATAAAATCACGCTGCCACTTGTACTAACCCTTTTTAGTGCAAGATAGGCTGGACAA
The DNA here is from genome assembly GCA_030015575.1 of Agapanthus africanus. Taxonomy (NCBI): domain Eukaryota; kingdom Viridiplantae; phylum Streptophyta; class Magnoliopsida; order Asparagales; family Amaryllidaceae; genus Agapanthus; species Agapanthus africanus. The sequence goes on from CM057348.1 coordinate 541,481,819, forward strand.
CGGGATTCTAGTGCCTGTGTAGTCCGCGTCCTTCCGATCGACCCTAAAGTCGGTATTTCTACATTTACCCCTTTTTTTACCCATCACCACACCCACTTCGATGGATCCACCTCCATCGAACTTCTTTTCCACTACTTTGCCGCCGTCCGTTGGTGCGCAGAATCCACCTCGCATCTCTCTCCAAGAGAGGTGCTATCCAACACGAAGTCCACTTTCCACCTGTCTTTCCATTCCACTAGCCAACGGGGAAAATTTTCAAATAAAACCCCAATACATCAACCTTCTACCAAAATTTCACGGTCTCGAGTCTGAAGACGCATACGTGTTTATCACGAAATTTGAAAATGTATGCGCAATGATGGGTACCTCACAGTTGTCTGTGGATGCTTTACGTCTTCGTCTTCTCCTATTTACTTTGTGCGATTTAGCCGAGAAGTGGCTATATAACACTACCGCACATTCCATTTCAAATTGGGAAGACTTCGTCAAAGCATTCCTTAAGAAATTTTACCCACATCACAAAACAGCTCGAGTCCGTAGCGAAATCTATCAATTCACCCAGCTTCCAAATGAAACATTTTCAAAGTGTCTTGAACGTTTTAAGGATCTGTTAGTCCAATGTCCACATCATGGCATCCCGAGATGGGAATTGTGCCGAATCATTTATGAGGGCATTACTCCTTACACAAGACAGACCCTTGAATCCATGTGTCAAGGCAACTTTATGACCAAAGATGATGGGGAAGCCTGGAAATTTCTAGAAGATTTCGCTGAAAAATCTTTACAGTGGGAGGGTGTGAGTCAATCGTCTAGGGATGGCAATGATATTTCCATAGGAGTTAGAGCTGACATTGCAGCTATCAATAAGAAACTCGAGAATATGGAAAATAAATTTTTAGCTGCCACCCTAAATCAAATGTCACTCTCCAAAACTGTATGTGGTTGCTGTTCTGATCCGTCTCACTTGACGGAAGAATGTCCGTTTCAAGGTCATGAGCATACCAATACCACATTTCAAAGACCTAGAAACGATCCATTTTCTTCCACATATAATCAGGGTTGGAGGAATCACCCTAATTTTGCTTGGAACCAATCACAATCTCAAAACACGGTTCCAACCCAACACAATTTCCAAAGGGTCCCTTCACCACAACAGCAGCCACTACTTCAATTGAGTCAGCACCCCTTCCAATCACAAAACTTTCAAAATCCGGCCAACACTTTTGCACCGTCTAGTCCTTTGCAATTGACCGGTATAGATAATACCTCTGCACTAGCACAAACCTTGGATACTTTCATGAAACAATCCATCCAAGGGACGGCAAGTTTGCAATCTTCCGTTGAGAATGTGATGAAGATCATTATCTCTCAAAATGAGAACATCAAATCGATGGAAGAACAAATTGCACAACTAAAGTCCGAAATGAGTGCACGAGAGAAAGGGAAACTTCCAGCTCAACCTTTACCCAATCCTGGCTATTCACATCCTGTGGATGCAATCACGTTGAGATCTGGAAGAGTGCTTGACACTCACGTTGGGGAAGAGTTTGATGACAGTGATAAATCAATCAATACCACCCCGGCTGAGACCTTTCCTTCCACACACCCTTCTAATTCTGACCCCAGTTCTTCTACCCCACCACCTTCTTCCGAGCCTATTCTTCGTTTCCCAAAAGGCTCGCCACTACAGCCCACCTCTTTTACCCCTCCACGGACGATACCCACTTCTATTCTGGGATCGGTTACACACACACTTCCTTCTCCTATGATGGACCCAGCGCTTATTGCTAAAGCATCTTATCCTAATCGGTTAAGGGCTAACACACCAAGTCCATATATGGAGAAGATTATGAACATGTTTAAGGAAGTTAACATCAACATCCCTCTCCTAGATGCTATTCAACAAGTTCCGTCCTATGCAAAAACCCTTAAGAACTTGTGCACTAGGAAGAGGAAGACTCAAGTGCCTAAAAAAATCTTCATGTCAAGTACTGTAGACACGGCTTTTCCCCAACAATTACCACGGAAACGTAAGGACCCTGGTTGTCCTACTATTTCCATTTCTATTGGGGAGAAACACATCAACCGTGCGTTACTTGACCTTGGCGCTAGTGTTAACTTGCTTCCTTACTCGGTATACGAGTAACTAGGTATCGGAGTGTTAAAGCCCTCGAGCATAACTCTCCAGATGGCTGACCGATCAATCACCAAACCTAGGGGTGAACTGGAGGATGTGTTAATAAAAATCGGGGAATTTATATTCCCTGTGGATTTTATTGTAATTAATACACAGCCTGTAGCGAACCCACGGAATCAAATTCCGGTGATTTTAGGTCGCCCCTTTTTGGCCACTTCTAATGCTATTATCAACTGTCGTAACGGTTCTATGACCCTGTCTTTCGGGAATAGGTCAATAGAGCTGAACATTTACAAGTTGGGAAGTGTACCCTCCGAACCTACTGCTCAGGTATGTTCTGTCGACTTAATGGATGTCGACAGCAGCGAATTTGATGATCCTCCTGATATCGATATTGACTCTTTTCATACATTATTGTTTGACCCAACTATGTATCATACACATACGGACTCCTCCACCGAGATGTCCGGGTCAAAAATTAACACTGATTATGAACTGCTTTTAGAGTCTGAAGATCACCCCGCACTTTGTGATGACATTATTCATCGGGGTATAGATGGAACTTTTGAGGAGATCTTCGCTGATGAACTCGCATTTTTGAATGACACGGGTGTTAAGATGAATCATGTCTCAATCAATGAAATTGAACCTCCACCCCTTCTTCTGAACTGTAAAAAGAATGCGAGTTATCCATCACATTCACTGCATCGTCTTTCCAAAATAAGACACACACACATTTTATTCCACCACTTAACCTTTCCCCACTTCTTCTTCCACCAACCAGAGCACTGCATTGATAAAATTTTTGAATGGTTGGTGTTAACCTTCGGTCTTTGCAAAGCTTGGCATCGACCAATGATTTTTGACCCCCACTTATGATTTTCAAAGCTTAACATTGCATAACTCAAGTTTGGGGGGGTATGTTTTTCTGGCTCCTAAAAAGAATTCTTACAAAATGATGAGCCAAAAATAAGTTTGGGGGAGGATCTTCACTTAAATATTTTGCCCCCACTAATAATTCCTCCCGAGCTTACAGGTTTTTTGAGATTTAGTAGATGGCAACAGTGAGGACACTGTTGAAAACAAGTTTGGGGGAGGTTTGTGCTTATTTTCGCATCATTTGCATATCATTTGCATAAGCACAAAACATTTTTCAAAACCTATAAAAATTTAAAAAAATTTTCAAAATATAAAAATATTTTTGTACATAAATAAGATAATAAAAGTTTAGATAGTGAAAAATTACATCCATGAGATTAGAAAAATTTAAGAAAACTAAGAAAATTAGAAGTTTTCTTATACGAACTAGTAATAAGTAGTTATGAGCCGTTGTCCCAAGGGTTAGTAAGATGAAAGACGTCACTAATCTGAGGATAAAAATAAGTCTGAAAAATAGTTTCTATTCTGGAAGCCAAACATTTTGAACGTTGATACCCTGCTATTCGCACTTACACACGTCTTAAAGCCTGGGATAGTAGAGAATACCTTGAAATGCTCTTGACTTAAAGCCAAAAGTATGAAGGAAAAAAAAATGAAGAAAATATAAAGTGGTGAGAAAAATGGACACTGGTTTTGTTATCATCGAGGGCAATAAAAATGTATAGCGAGGGTGCTTCTTCACCTAGTGCCCTAAGGCCAACTGGTCTGGGAGTCACTGCTATGCCTGAGGTGGTGCAAGACGAGGAAAATACACCAAATAAGCAAGCACATGAGTAATCGGTCGGTTAGTACCTCAAGAAGTATTAACGGTCGCATGAAAGTGTGTGAGCAAGCTCATCTAAATATTCATTAATTAAAAAGTACTGAGGCTGACGGGCAAGAGTATGATAGCTTGAATTGAATTTTCCGGGTGTAGGGATGTCTTTTACACACACGCAGGGTTATATGATCGATGTTTGGAAGAAAGATAGGAATGAAGAATAAGACGATGTTTTATTGAGGGAGGACGTGATTTCTAACATCTTTTCATGACCATTAAGATAGGGCTCATGACAACCGAAAAGCTAGCTTAGTTGGAAACCCTAATTTTCAAAGTCTTTCTTTTACAATTCTTTTCTTTAAATGTAATATTCATGATCTTTATTTTATTATTGGATTTTGTGGGTGCAATCCGCTGAAAACCCTCAGGAGACAACACTCCTCGTACTAGGGACACCTAGAGGTTTAAAGGCTTGTTGCACGTGCTCAGTGCAATCGTGTTGCCTACGAAAGTGTGCTAGTTAGTTTTTTCTCTTTCTTTATTTTCTCCTTCTCTTTTTAATAAAACATTCGCTCGAGACGATCGAAATTAAGTTTGAGGGTATTCGATCAGTCGAAAACAATGTATTTTTAACACGGCAATTTCCCTATCATTTGCACTCATTTAGAAGTGTTCGGTATTCATATTTCACATATTAGCAAATCAGTCGTTAAATATCAGATTGCATGTGTTAGACTTTTAAACCGGCACTTTAAGGGAAATTGACCGCAATTCATGGCATCGCATCATCTCTGTATTTGCGCAACACTTGTCTTGAGTCTGTGCAGGAAAATACGGAAGAAAAACCAAAGAGCTGATCAAAATTACGCCAACTCAAAAGATGCAGATCTAGTAGCAATGCAGAAGTAATTACAAAATTCAACACATGAAAACAAGGCCCAAATATTATTTGGGGAATTACCAGAAAATATGGAAGCACAAGGCCCACAAAGAGCCGCGGATCCGCGGCCAAAGCCTGCTTGGGCCGCGGATCCGCGGCAGTTCCAAGGATTCAGCTTCTCATTTTCAGTGCAAAATTCTCAGCTCTGGGCCCACATTCATTTCTGATATGTCAAATTCCAGAATACCCTCGAAGCTACTGCCAGATCAGCAAAGATCATTAAGCAATGCTAATCTTAATTAAGCTCCTAACAAACTATTTCTAGAAGCTCCCTCCTAACTAATCACATCTAGAAGCTTCTCCTCTAACTAACTTTTGGAGGGAAATTCAAATTTCTTCAACAAACTTTTGGAGGGAAACTTAGAATTTGAAATCCTAGATCTAGGGTTTTGATGGCTATAAATAGGAACCTAGATCTAAGGGTTGGGGGTTAATCCTTAGTTAGCAAATCATTAGTTAGTTCATTCCCTCTTACATCATCTTCTTCCACAAGTCTAGTGACAAGGCTTGTGCGAAACCCTAACCCTAATTCCACTCCAAATTCAAGATCTTGAGTACCAATCAAGCGAGAAGCCTTCAACCTTTTAGGAGCCGAGCCGATCTTCAATCGGGCAAGTGATCTAAACCGATCCGCGACCCACGGAGACGAGCGAAGCCAAATCGACGATCGAGTTCTTCCTCTTGTAGTTCTTGAGCGAATGTAATGAAATTGTTGATATAAATAAAAGGTGAAATTCTTTAATCTTTCTTTCTTTTCATTCTTGCATCATGATTAGATCTCAATTTGTAATTGTAGTTCTTGTTGTGATGTTTGAGTAAAACTCCGCTCGTAAAGGAGTCGAGACGATCAATAGAATTATGGTGTAACAAATCTTAATACGATTCTTGAGTCTTACGAGTTTTGTAAACCCTAGCAAGTTCAAGAATCGATGACCTAGTTTCGTAGCGATGCTTTCTTGATTGTGATCGCTCGAAATTAGGGATCTACGATCGTTTCTTGAATTTACTAGAGGCTAGAATGTGAATGATATCGACAAAAGAACAAGGGATAAGATGAAACCCTAGTTTCATAAGAAATCCCTAATTCTTGATCGATCATCATCGATCTAGTATCAATTCATCGAAGGATAAGAATACGTAATTGTAAGATTACATCACATCTATAGATCCGATCGATTCCTACGAGCCTCATTTCGATTCTTGATATTTGGTTTGGAAAAATCATCAAACTATCAATTCGTGATTCTATCTTTTTTTTGTTATTAGATCTAGATTTTCTAATTCTTGAACTTCAAATATAAATCATGAATTGTTTGTTTTCTTTTCATTAAAGTTTCGACTCATCTAATTCAAAAGAAAAACTATTATACTGTCCCTGTGGACGATCCGCACTCAGTTACAATCTACATCCGACACCGTAGTTGATTGCGGTCAAATAATTTTTGGTTGTGATTTCTATACAATTTTTCTCATTATACACATCACAAAAATCGTTTCAATCACACACTAATGAGTCACTAGCCCACCCACTCATTTGTTTCTAGCATGAAGAGATAAGAGAGAGTGTGAGAATATTTTTGAGAGAGGTTGATATTTAACAAGTAAGATATTTTTCTTTAGTTGCCATCTCATCATCTTCTTCTTCCTCAACTTCTCTTCTTGAGTTTTAAGAAAAGAAAAGATAGCATCTTGTTGTTGGGGTCAAAATTTACATCCCGGTTGACCAAGTCAAAATCAAAGTCAACCCCAAGCCAAGTGGGCCCAAGCCTAGGTCAAGCGGGCCAATGCCCCGGTCGAGCCCGAACATGAAGCCGCTGGCCTCCCCCATGTCAAAATAAAATTTTTGTATTAAATAATTTTGGTGTATTTTTTTATGAATAAATGTAAGAAAAATGGGCATAAAGCTAAATTTTTATAAAACCCATGGCTCATGTGCAAAAGAAATGAGCACATGAGGCATGGGATGGGCAAAATGCCATTTTGTAAAGCCCAAGGGGCAATATGTAAAGTTTGTAGTCTATAAAGGCAAACATGATGAAAATATCTAGAACAACTATTTCATTCTCTAAAAACTCTAGGGTTTTTGTGCTTCCTTCTCCTTCCTCAAGGTTCTAAAACCTTCTTCACCTTTTGAATTAAATCAAGAGTTTTACTCTTCTTTTTCCTAAAATAAATAGTTTCTCACCACAAAACCCACAAAGGGGAGCTCAGATCTTCCATTAGATCTCAAAAAGGGGAGATTCTTAAATCTCACCCCCTTTCTCCAAGATCCGGCCAACCGAGAGGAAGAAGAAGGAGACCCATCTCCAGAAATCCCATCTTGGGAAGATCCAGGGCTAAAGGGAAGAGAAACAAAGGGGCCCCCTTTGATCATTTATAAAGATTTCTAGGAGTTTAACTTCATTCAAGATCTGTTGGAGTTCAACTCCATAAATTAATCTCATTTTAGGAGTTTAACTCCAGAAGTCAAATCGGGAGCACAGCTCCCAGTGTAGGAACAGAGTCCCTTTTACTGCTGACACCCAGCGCCCGCGTGCCAAGCACGTAGGGCGCCGGGGCCCAGCAACCAGCCCCCAGCGCCCGCGTGCTAGGCACGTGAGGCGCTGGCACTCACGCGTCCTTTGGATGCCATTTCCCCCCTCATTTTATATACATTCCACACTAAAAATACCTCCCCCGTTAGAAAAAATTTCTAACGGGACGCTGCCCCGCACCCCGCAAGGGGGCTGCTATCCCTCTTGACCCCCAGCCCGCTATCCGGGTAGCGGGATCCCCGTAAACTCTGCGAGGCTCCCGATATATCCAAGCCCCCCAAAACACAACACACGCATATTGCACATTGAGTTCGCATGACCAGTTTGACCCGTCAATCGAAGGTTCCCTCGCTCCAAAGGCGAGGGGTAATTAACGGCAGCTTAGTCCGCTGCTGCCGGAGATTCGGATCCACACAATCAATAAACCCCGGCCTACCCTAAGAAGGGGGAATCTGTAATGCGATTGATTGACAAGTGCGCGCGTATTCCCATCTCAATGGGGTGACGAAAAACACCTTACAGATTCTGGCGCGCCCGGTGGGACCTTTCTCTTCTCCCATATCTCGGGTCAAGCGTTCATGAAAACTCATTTAACATATATACCGATGTTTTTACTAAAGTAATGTTCCTTTTATGCAACAATCAACTTTCAACGACAATGTCTCCCAAGATGAATTCAGCTTCCAACGTGACCCCGATCTCGTACATGGTCAAGATCAATGCCCGTGTGGTTCTCCCTGCCAGTCTCAGCCGTCAGTGGGAGGAGCCACCCCGTCAATTTGGTTCTGTCATCATCTACCCTGTTGGAAGCACTCATCTGGCAGAGGTCATGGAAAACCAAGCGGCCAAACCGGCCTCAAGGGGCAGGAGGCCGAACGCTGTGGTTGCCAAAGCATCCCACCCCAAATGCAAATCCGTATTCGAATGGATCTCCACTGTTCCAACTGGGGGCAAGGCCGTCAACACCAATGGGGCCACGAAGCAGCTCCAGCAAGTTCAGATGGTGCCCTTGACAATCGCGTGAGAAAGAAACTTCTCTGGGCTCTCGTTCAATCGGTCTACGACGTCTTCCTGAAGAGCCGAAATCAGCTAAGTACCCAAAACAGAAAGGCTGAGACAGAAGAAACTCAGGTATCGAGCCAACAAGAGGGCTAGGACTTCGGCCAAGTGGAATCTTGTGAAGTTCCGAAAGCAGGGTTACTCCATGACGATGGCTGAGTCGGCCGTAAAAGTCAGCAATTCCTTCGAACCTCTTAAGTGGGTTCAAAAAAATGCCATGACCGCCAGAATCAAGAAGACACCGGTCGGAACAATACCATAAAGGGACGTGTCTCAGCCCCAAAAGAGAACGCATGACACCATCTCTTCAAGAGTCTATCAGGCGCTCTGTGCCATGCGAAAACAGCAGGGCAAATCCAGAAAGGAAGCACCAGCACTACTCATGAATCCGGTCAAGCCAGCCATCTTCAATCGATTGTCCGCTATCAAAACAGAAGGGCCATGACGGTGGTCCATAAAGTCAGCTACCAATAATGAAATGATGGCCGGATATGTTGTCCACACGGTCTATATGGCAGGCACGCGCCCCAGTGACAACCTTCGCAGCAAATGCAAGGATGGGACCACCACATCCCAAGCCCAATCTGGCTTGAATGTGGTTACCGTTTCCCAAGAACAACCGCCTTCGCTGGATGATGAAAACCCTCTCGATGAGGATGATAGGAAGAAAGATCCCTCAGTCCATGTAGAGTCAAGCTCGGACAGCGAGGAAGAGCTGACTTTCCACCCCAGGACAGCGGAACAAGAGCTGCTTCAAGAGCTTTGAAAACAGCTCAGGAGCAAAGATAAAGAGATGGCCAATCTCTATTCGAAAATTGATGACCTAACAAACATTGTGATGCAGCTTACGGGTCAAATTTCTCGAGCGCCTCCCAATCAAGCACAAGTCTGTATTCATGATCCGGGTGATGACAACCCGAAGCAGCCGATGCCTTCCTCTTTGGGTCCAAGATTGGTCGAGCCGCACAAAAGCCGGCCACATTCCACTTCTGGGGATGCCTTGGCCCCAGATAGCACTATCTCGCTAACACAAGATCGGATAATGGATTTGGTCACCAGCAAGGTTAAAACATTGGTAGCCGAAGCTGAAGCTTAGAAAGAAATTGGTAGTAGTGGGCGGCCATATCCCGCACAGTACGATCTGATCGAGTTCCCGAGCGACTACATCATTCCTAAGTTCGGAAGATTTGACAGGACGGGAAATGCAAATCAGCACGTCGCCCACTTTAAAGTATCGTGCGGAAATACATGGGGCAATGATGCGCTCTTTCTTCGTCAGTTTGTCAACATCCTGACCGGTGTCACTTTCGACTGGTACGCGAGTATACCAGGCGGGTCCGTCATTACCTTTGCCCAAATGGAGTCTCTGTTTCGGCAAAGGTTCATGAGTGTCGGTGATAAAATCTCCATTGCTGATCTTGTGAGGACCAAGCCGGGGAAGAATGAAAGCAACACCGACTTTATCTCCCGATGGCGTAATCTCACGGTCAAATGCGAACCACCGCTGGAGCAGGACTAGTCCGTCAGCCTTCTCATTGGGAACCTCAACAATTGGATGGTCTCATTCTTGTGTACAGCAGGCCTCAAGACGTTTCAAGAGCTAACCAAGAAAGTCGAAATGCTGGAACGCTCGAAGCAAGAGTCTACGCCAGATCTCAGAAAGACAAGACTTGGAAAAGCAAGCAGGACGACAACCGTAGAACCGGGAATTTCAGCAGCACCAATGTCTTCAATGCGTCCGACAATGAAGACAAGCGAAAGGCAGGCGATTCTAAAACCAACCGGTCTCGAAAGCCATTGCTACGAGGAGAAGGGCCTTCCCTAGAGGAGAAAAGAACAAGGTTTACTCTTTCAGAAGGGACAAAGTCTACAAGATATTTAAAGATGTCTTGAACAACGGTCTACAATTGCCGGAGTCGAAAAGACCTCAAGAAGCAAAAATGACCGGCAATCCCCTATATTGTCCGTACCACCGAGTAGTGAGCCATGCGATCGAGGATTGCTATATCTTCAAAGACTAGGTCGATAAGCAGTACAAGGCTGGAGAGATCGAGCTGTCCAAGAGTGTGTTGGTAAACAATCAAGTTGCAAGCACCAACTTTATACACACAGAAGCTGAAGCCTTCTGGGAGCAGACTGCTGAACCCGCTGCCCTGAGAAATGAAACAGACTCATCGCAGCCTCCATGGAGTACGCACATATCTAATAAGACGAAGAAGATGCTAAAGTTACTTCGGAAAGAGCCCAGAACAGAATGGGAAGGGCAGAAGAGGCCCACCATTCCAGCTGCCAATTCGGCTCAATCATGCTCAAAATCCAAAAAGCTCAAGAAGAAGAAAAGTGCAGCTCGACGCGAAAAGGAGTCTGCAGGGAGATCGACCATTCAAAAATATATCGATTCCCTCGAAGACTATGAACAAAAAGAAAGAACTCTAATTCAATTCAAAGAGTTCTTCCCTGTAGAAGCAGCTAAGATTCCGAAGGAGTTAGAAGAAGACTCCAATGAAGAGATCCCTATAGTGACCGGCTACGCCATCCGTCTGGGCAGCAACTCTGAGAAAGAGCTCTGTTTTCCTAAAGAGGACGAGGAGCTCGCCATAAATGCTAGCCAAATCCAGCTCAGAAGCGGCAGGGCTCTACCGCCGAATCAGGGCAATGCCTCAAAAGGGAAGGAAAAACATGTCGCTAATGAAGAAGATGGCGGAGAGCCGGCTCATGAAAATTCGAGTCCTTCCTCAGTGGAATATAATGTCTTGGCTAATCTCCGAAAGCTTCCGTCTCTCCTGAGCATCTATGATGCCTTGGTCCTATCTAAAGAGCTTAGAGATGTTCTCATTCACGCTCTACAAAACCCCGAGCGGTATCAGGCTTGCTTTGCAGAAATTAATATGAAAGAAGCCCAGTACGCTCTGCATGCTGCCATGGTCACGTTTAAGGACGAAGACTTGCTACTGGGAACGACCGAGCATAATCGGCCGCTTTATGTGACCAGGTATAACGATGGAGATCGGATTAATCGCATATTGATTGATCCGGGATCCTCAGTGAACATCATGAACTTGCAGACTCTGAAGAGTTTGTCAATGGACGTCCGATACCTGTCAAGGGAAAGGATTGTCATTCAAGGTTTCAATCAAAACTGCCAGCAAGTTCTGGGGTCTATAGCTCTGCCAATCAAATTTGGGGATATGAAAATCGAAGCTAAGATATACGTGATCGATGCTGACACGTCTTATAAAATTCTCTTGGGACGGCCGTGGCTCCACGATTACGGTATCGTTCCGTCAACTCTCCATCAATGCATGAAATATACTAAAAATGGTGAAGAAAGACGCATTGACGGAGACATCCAGCCATTCGGTGTGCATGAAGTCCGATATGAAGATTCTCGGTACTTTGTGAACCTCCAAAGTGCCGAGCCACAGCTGACCAAAGACAGAACGGCCCCGAAACTCAAAATCAAGTCTGAACCGGCTGTCACTTTCAAAAGCAAAAACCCCCAAGTGCATCCGCATTTCGGCAGTGACACTGATGGGTCTGACGTTGGAAGTCCGTCTATAAAAAATGCCCTTATTTTGGTAGCGATACGGACGAGTCTGATACTGAAGGCCCATCCGACAGCAAAATCCTCCCTCGTTTAGGCAGCGAAACTAAAAAGTCGGAAGAGGAGAACCTGCCTAGCAACAGTTATACAGATTGGGTCCCCACGCAACAAGCAAAGCTACGATAGACCTTCGAAGTTGCAGAAGGGCCCTTAGCCATCACAAGGGTGCCGGAGCAGATATGCAAAGAGCTCGATGCATTGTCAGTCTCCACCGTGAACCAGCTGAAAACTTTCTACGTTCCCGGAAGGAAAAGTGGACAGATGGGCATCCTGTTTTATGGATCAAATCCTGTTGTGCACCAGGACGATTTGTCTGTGACATGCCTCCCATACGAGAGAGGCATAAGGGCCGTCCTCAATCCTAGATATTATGCGTCCGAGATGCCGGAATACTTTAAAAGGTGCGAATACCGGTTATATCAAACGGAGTCCGAAGCAAAGTTTTATGAAGGGCTATGGCATCGGCCTCAGGTCCGAGCACTCATCAATGGACGAATTCCAGATAGACGGGACATAGGTTTCATTCAGCCTGATACCAAAGCATGCTATATGATCCATATTGGTGAAGCCAGCGAAGGGTCAAATGATGAAGATGAGCTAGCCGAGCCAGAAGAAGCCTCTTAAGAGCTCGAAGATGGCGGACAAGCAACCTTCGATGAGCTAACTGAGATCGATTTAGGAATGCCTAATAATCCAAGACCGACCTACATCAGCTCACTCCTGTCAGAGGAAATGAAGGAGCAGATAATTTCCCTGCTGCATGAGTTTGCCGACTCCTTTGCGTAGATGTACAAAGAAATGCCTGGCCTCTCCCCTGAAGTGGCCGTGCATAAGCTGGCTATATCTCCTGATGCTATGCCAGTTAAACAAGCTCTTCGAAGAATGATAAGGGAACTGGAAGAAAAGGTAATCGAGGAAACCAAGAAACTCATCGATGCCGGCTTCATCAGGGAAGAGAAATATGTGGACTGAATCATATGCATAGTCCCAGTGAAGAAGAAAAATGGGCAGATCTGAGTTTATGTCGATTTCAGGGACCTCAACAAGGCATGTCCTAAAGACGACTTCACGCTACCGGTCATGGAAATGATGGTCGATGACACCTCAAATTATGAGCTGTTCATCTTTATGGATGGCTCGTCTGGATATAATTAGATCAAGATGTCGCCTGAGGATGAGAAACACACAGTATTTCGAACCCGATCGGAATATACTGCTATAAAGTGATGCCGTTCGGACTGAAGAGCGCAGGTGCTACATATCAAAGAGCAATGACCAATATCTTTGATGACCTAATCTATAAAGTCGTCGAATGCTATGTTGATGATCTGGTCGTCAAGACTAAAGCCAAGGCCGATCACATCCAAGATCTCAGGACTGTTCTCACGAGACTGAGGAAATACGATATGAAGATGAATCCTCTAAAGTGCGCTTTTGGCGTGTCATCGGGAAAATTCCTGGGCTTCATAGTCCGACATCGAGGGATCGAAGTTGACCGATCAAAGATAAAGGCCATCATGGAGATGCCCCCTCTAAAGAGTCTGACGCAGCTAAGATCTTTTCAAGGCAAGCTTGCTTATATATGAAGGTTTATCTCAAATTTATCGGGGAGATGTAGGCCCTTCTCAAAGTTCATGAAGAAAGGAGCTCCTTTTGTCTGGGATGCCGAATGTTAAGAAGCGTTCGAAAGCATCAAACAGTACTTGTTGCACCCTCCAGTGCTGGCCGCTCCCATTCCAAATAAACCACTGATTCTCTACACCGCCGTGCTAGATGAATCACTCGGTGCGCTCCTTGCCTAGAACAACGAGGAAGGAAAAGAAAATACCCTCTACTAGCTCAGTCGAACTCTAGTCGGGGCAGAACACAACTATTCCCCGATCGAAAAGCAATGCCTGGCTCTGATATTCACTGTGAAGAAGCTGAGGCACTATCTGCTTACTCATCGGGTTATGTTGATATCCAAGGTCGACCCGCTCAAACACTTAATGACCAAGGCAAGCCTAGCCGGCAGAATGGCAAGATGGGCAGTCATGCTACTTGAGTTTTACATAGTTTATACTCCTCAGAAAGCAGTATAAGGGCAAGCTCTTGCAGAATTCCTTGCTGCTCATCCCGTTCCGGAAGGGTCACTGCTAAATTGCGAGTTACCCGTTGAACAAGTGCTGCACCTCGAGGAAGGTGAACCTTGTTGGGAGCTCTACTTCGACGGAGCCTCATCAATGAGGAGCTCCGGCAAATCAAGTATCCCACAGATAAAAGAGGGGATAGGATTGGTGTTCATTACGCCATCGATGGGAACCCTATGACGTTCTTTTGCTCTCACCGAGCCTCGCACAAACAACGAGGCTGAGTATGAAGCTCTGATAGTTGGTCTGGAGCTCTCCATAGAAATGGAAATCCTTCAGCTACGGGTTTACTGTGACTCCCAACTTGTCTTCAACCACGTAAGCGGCGGCTATAAGATATACAAACCTAAATTAGATCAGTACAGAAGCCGGATGGTGGAGCTTATGAAACAGTTCACCCATATTGAGCTGATGAGAGTTCCTAGGGCGTTGAATGGAAAGGCTGACGTGCTCGCTTGCTTAGCCAAGGAGCTGACTGAGCCTGACATGGACGAAATTCTGATCACAGTCAGGAGCTGGAAAATTCTACCCCCAGTCTCTCTACGATAAGAGGAAAGCGCGGAACAAAAGAGCAATCCTGCCGAAGAAGCTTCGATCGTTCAAGACGAGCCCGATTGGAGAGAGCCCTTCATAGGGTACCTTCGATACGACAAGCTGCCCGAAGGAAAATCTATGAAGGTTCAACTGAAGAAGAGAGCTCTTCGATACATGTTTGTAAATAATACGCTATACCGCAGATCATATGACCAACTCTAGCTCAGATGTCTGTCATCGGCCGAAGCCCAGAAAGTCATGAAAGAAGTTCACTCAGGCGTCTGCAGAGCTCACCAATCCGACCCCAAAATGCGGCTTCAAATCAAACGGCTTGGATATTACTGGCCTAGCATGATAAGGGATTGTAAAGAGCATGCAAAGAAGTGTCATATCTGCCAAATTCACGGTGATTTCATTCACAAGCATCCCAATCCGCTGCATCCTACGGTGGCGTCATGGCCCTTCGAAGTTTGGGCACCGACATAGTTGGTCCAATTAATCCTCCGTCATCTAAAGTCCACCGGTTCATATTGGCTGCAACTGACTACTTCTCTAGATCGGCTGAAGCTGTCCCGCTAAAAGAAGTCAAGACAGAAGATATTCTGACGTTCTTCCAGCATAATATTTTATACCGCTTCGGTACACCAAGAAGAATCATATCTGACAACGGGCCTTCTTTCAAGAGCTTCAAAGTCTCAAGGTTCGCTACTCAACAGAAGATAGACTGGAGATATTCCTCCATCTATAATCCAAGGGCCAATGGGCTGGCCGAAGCTTTCAATAAAAATCTGTGCAAGCTCCTGAGGAAAAATGTTTCAGCCAACAAGAGAGACCGGAATCTCAAACTTCATGAGGTGTTGTGGGCATATTGTACCATACACCGCACTCCAATTCAGTCCACTCCATACTCATTACTCTTCGGATTGGAGGCGATCCTCCCCCTCGAAGTTGAAGTTCCAAGCTTAAGAATGGCCGTTCAGCATGAGTCGACGGAAGAGGAAAACGTGCTTCTTCGTCTCGAAGAACTTGACGCCCTCGAAGAAAGGAGGCTCGCGGTACAGCAAAATCTGGAGCTATATCGAGCCTAAATATCACGGGCCTATGACAAGATGACCCGTCTCCGCGCTTTCAAGAAAGGCGAATTGGTGTTGGTCCTCAAAAGGACGATCATCCCCAATCGACACGCAAAAGGAAAATTCGAGCCAACCTAGGAAGGACCATACGTCATCGAGAAAGTGTTTGATGGAGGATCCTACCAGCTGATAAATGCCGAAGGAGAAAGGACTATGCCATCTATCAATGGCTGATATCTCAAGAAATATTATGCGTGAATGCTCCAAGTCGCAGGCGAATTGAGCACATCGGCCCTACGGTTTGGATCATGCATCCTGTAAAACCGTATACAATCCACAGGCGTAAACAACTCTTATCTTTCGCAAGTCATGCCGGCGAGACTACTTTTAAAGTCCCAATGGTGCAAAAAAAAGGAGAAAAAGAAAAGGAAAAAAATGGTATGTCCACAAGCAAAACGGACACGGATGAAAACCTGAAAGGGCTCCGTGAGTAAAAACAGAAGGACTGCTGGCGAGTTTGTGAAAACCCGAAAGGGCGCAAACTCGTGAAAAGAGATAAAATACACTCGCAAAGTCCTCTCGACCTTGTGAGGAGAAAATCCTTGCGTGAGATACTTACAACTCACAAAGGAGCAACACATTTAGGAATCCCTACGATTCCTAGGGAGAAAATACACATGCAAGATCCTCTCGACTCGTAGGGAGAAAGTGCTTTTATGAGACCCTTATGGCTTATAAAATTGAAAAGCCGTAGGTGATAGAGATCTAAACCTGTCTCCTAAGCCATCTCTCCCCAACAGAAAATGGAAAATGATGAGTCGCTCCTGACGTTACTCTTCAGTGTTAGCGGTGCTGATGCCGACCCAAAAACCAAATCCCAAGTCCTCCCAGGGCAAATGATTAGTTGCTCCTGGCATTATTCCAGTGTAGTAATGCTGATGCCAAACAAGATCCAAATTCCAAGTCCCCAAACGGCGAATGATGAGTCGCTCCTGATATCATATTTCAGTGCAGCGATGCAGACGCCAACCAAAATCCAATTTTCCAAAATTCTTCCAACCCTACGGCTAGTCCCCAAATTGACTACCGTATGCAATCCACGGGCTCAAATAATTCTCATCACACCCAAGCCCCACGGCAATCACAAGCCCCACGGTCGGTCTCCGGCGTCAGAATTATGCTCCATTTGGGAAGACCCACTCATGTGTCCTCACGATACATGGGGAGAATAAAACTTACGATATCCTCTCGACTCGTAAGAAAACACCTTCGTGGGATCCTTACGACTCACAAAGGAAAAACACACTTGGGAGTCCCCACGACCCCTAAGGAGAAAGTACACCTACGAGATCCTTTCGACTCGTAGGGAGAAAATACTTTTATGGGACCCTTACGGCTCATAAAATTGAAAAGCCTTAGGTGATAGGGACCTAAACCTGTCTTCTTAGCCATCACTCACCAACAGGAAAAGTTTCACGACCCGAAATGGCACGTGACTGGCACTTGAATCATGTGAAGCCTATAGGACCCCACCTAATTCAAGTAAGCCAAAAGCCTAGAAATCTAAACAATTTAAAAAGAGAGTGAAGGAAAATTCATTTGAAAGTCAACATATAAATTTACTTTGAAAGTCATAGTAAGCATTTTTTAAAACGTCAAGTCTTTTCCGAAAATTTCGGCAGAGTTTCCTTTGTAAATACTGGATCCAAACGGGTACAGACATGCATAAAATAAAGGCATCCCTAAGAGGGAGCTAGATCTTCGCCAATTGGCCGATACAACCACGCAAGACATATAATATACAACGCCGAAGGGCAAGGATCCAAAACTCAGAAAGAAAACCAATATCCTCAAGAAAACCAGAAAAGAACATAATAATACAAGCGCGCGACTCTAAGGTCGAAAGAATATACACTGGTCTTCTAAGTTTATCAATAATACAAGTCTGGTTGATGGAGTTTACTAGATACAACTGGAATAAATAAAATATGACGGTGGCCACGATGCGAGTGAACCCACCTACTAAAGCAATCACCCGGAAGGAAACAGTGTGCCAGCAACCATAACGAAATCTGTACGGCAAAACCTGCAAGAAACTGTGGCACAACAGGGGTGAGTTTCCAACTAGTGAGTAGAAAACATCACCGAGAAGAAATCGCATGTATGGCTCTATCCTAGGTCATACAATAATATATCCTCAGTATATAACCTGAAGCATCTAAAAATGGCAAGGGTAAACATCTATACATAAGTGTAATACCAAGTGCTTGTGTCAGTGCCTCAGGTAACAACATATCATATATATGATGTATGAATGCATGAAAACAGAATACATCTAAATGAGAAAACTGTTTTTTTATCTCAGTGAGATTTCTGCATAAAAATCGAAGTATCATCAATGAAATCAACAAGGAATCCGTGTCAAGCATCGACACAAAATATATATCCCAATATCTCAATATCTCGGGCTCCGGCAATCCGGACTGGCCCATATCATAAAATCTCAATGTCTTAATATCTCGGGCTCCGGCAATCCGGACTGGTCCCGGGCTCCGGCAATCTGGACTGACCCAAATCATCAAATCTCATGACTACGTCGGTATCCTCCGGATATCCACCGCGTCATAAATAACCGGTCGGTAGTGCTCCCCTGCCGGGCTCAACGCCATCATCTGTGACCATCTTTCCCTGGGGTACCGCACCGGGTCCACCATGCACCCGCAGACGGTTCCTCCTCCTCCTCAAATCGGGTTTATGATACCGTTCAAGAGCCGAGAAAACTCATGGTGGACATATCTCACATCATATCACGAGAAAACCACAATTTCTTTCTTTTGAAAATGATAATGAGTTTATAAAATCCTTGCGGTTTCTCCAAATCCAGAAATCTTATAGAAAATCGAAATCCCATAATCAAAGTCAATAAACAGTGAATACCGGAAATAAGCCTCATAATATTGCACGACAATGAATATACACATGCATGAAATATCACAGTAACAAATGCAATGTCTAAGCTAGCATATGGAAGCAAGCGCACTAGTACTATGTCGAAACTGTCAGCTAGCAATTTATACCAATGAATAGTGTTTCCTAAAGTGTACGTGACATAAAAATTACCGATGATGATGTGTGTGAGCCGGCAAGCAGGTGTACGTGGAGCATACGCATCATCGGTAATGGTGCTGCTGTCCTGACAGCATGGTTTTATAATAACTAATGAAAATACAATTTAGCATGAAATGCGATGCGAATAGAAAGAATATACGGAAAATGAATAGCAAACGCAACATATAAGCATGTACATTTATAAGTACGAGTCATAAAATTTTGGCATTTGAAATAGCACGAACCGTGGTTTTTAGAAATATAAGGGCTACGGTGTTTTTAAGAAAAGGTACGTCTTTCGGGAAATCCGTAGTATCCCTCGGCCTGTCTTTAAAATACTTACGATCGTTAGTTTTTGAAAATAAATATGATTTGAGCCCAGTCTAACATCTACCAAGTAACTACAAGACGAAGCTAAGAGACTAAACGAAAGGGTAAGGAAAATCCATCTAATACCGAGTCGATATATCTGGTAGTCGGTGATTGATTCGAGTGTTTTATTGTTGTTTAACCATAATCAGAACGGTGTCGCGTGTAGCTAGAACGAGATGAGTACAGGTCGTCCTTAGGGAAACGTGGAACCCTTTATTCTTACTTTAGGCGTGTTGATTAGGAAGGGTGAATAAGAATGGTGAAGAATGATTGTAGGATCTAGATCTACGTTAAACAAGGATGCAAAATATAGATCTAGATTAACTACGGAGGTAAAGTTTAATATTAAAAGGGGGCTTGTAGGGTTCATTAGGATTTAGTAGTTATGGATGATTAATTAAAGATTACTCTTTTTATCCTTTAATAGATTTAAAACTAGAACGACAGTGATGCATGTAGATTAGGGTTTCTGGAGGGAAAAGGGTTCCCACTCTGAACCCCTATCTCGACATGGAACTCTGTTCATATCTAGCCTTTACCAAAACAATTGTTAATCTAATCTCTAATTGTGGTCGCGATTATCAATGAATTGATAGCGCGCCCAATTAGGATGTTAACTATTCTTTTGATAGAGTTTAAAAACTTTATAGAACTTAAAAAGAGTTTAAGGATCTTCATCATCCATTAACCTACCATAATCCCATGAACCCTAACAAGCGAAGAATTACTCGCGCATGTTGGGAGAAGAAGAGATGGAGAGAGAAATCATATTAAAACTACAAAGAGATAGAATAAGAAAACTACTACCTTTATTAATCAACAAAATTCATTTACACTTTGTTCCCTTAGAAAATGATTACAAAAATGCTAGTTTGCTTCTCTATCTATTCTAAGGAGGTAGACGAACAGTTGATGATCAGCCTGGATGCGTGAGCCTGTCGTGGACTTCGTGAACTCTTCAGCTTGATGATTTTTCTAAGAGGCTCTCGGTCCTTATTTATAGTCCCAGAGCCAGAACCATAGCTTCCTAATTTAGAAACCAGTGGTTATGATCCTTACAGCAAAATCCCAACTCCCAACTCGTCTGATACGCGGAGGAACCGCGGCCCATGTGTGGGTTTGGCCGTGGTTCCCCGCCCAAACAGGAAGTTTGTTGGTTCGTTTCTCTGGGCCTTGTCTATCTGACACGTGGTGATCTTTTAACATCTCTGAAAACCGAAAATCTTCTCTTCGTCACTGCCAGACTTGATTTCTTTTATTTTACTTTCTTAATTAGGCAGGTTTGTTTTACCAACTTTGATTTCCTTGATTTCAGCCCTGCAAATTCTGCACAATAACTCAACAAATAATATTAGTAGAGTTTGTTTTAATGAGATATTAACTTAACCATTAAGAATTGGTCAAAGGTATTTAATAAGGTAAGCATATTTAAATGGGCCAAATGTTACATGGATATTATATGCTTACTTTTTCCTACCAAATGTTAATTATAATATATAAACACATGAAAATAGTATTTTTACACATAAACCCTCATATGTATCATATATCATAATAAACACCTTTTATTATATAGAAATAGTAGGAAAAATGTCATATTAAATGTGCAGTTTTATCAACTGAACAAATACCCTCAAACTTATCTTTGATCGTCCCGAGAAAACTAGTTTATTCATGAGAAGGAGAAAAAGAAATGAGAAAGCTAAGCACACTTTCGTAGGCAACACGATTGCACTAAGCGCGTGCAACAAGCCGTTAAATCCCTAGGTGTCCCCAGTAGGAGGAGTGTTGTCTCCTGAGGGTTTTTAGCGGATTACACCCACAAAATCCTATAATAAAAGAAAGATGGTGAAAGTGATATATAAAGATAAGAACTATAAAAGAAAGAACTTGAAAATGAGAGTTTTCAACTACACCAGTTTTTCAGTTGCTATGAGCCCCTTCTTAATGGTCGTGAAAAAATGTTAGAAATCACATCATCACTCAATAAAACAT
Organism: Agapanthus africanus; assembly: GCA_030015575.1. Taxonomy (NCBI): domain Eukaryota; kingdom Viridiplantae; phylum Streptophyta; class Magnoliopsida; order Asparagales; family Amaryllidaceae; genus Agapanthus; species Agapanthus africanus. The sequence goes on from CM057348.1 coordinate 541,503,003, forward strand.
CGCCTTTAGTTTTCCTCCCTATCTTTCCTCCAAACATTGATCATATACCCCTACGTGTATGAACTGGACATCCCTACTACGCAATCATACTCTTGTCCATCCACCTTAGTACTTTTTAATCGATATTTATATGGAATATGCTTAATACTTCTTGAGGTACTAACTGACCGATTACCCATGTGCTTGCTAATTAAGTGCTTTTTCTCGTCTTATAACACCTAAGGCTTAGCAGTGGATCCCAAACCAGTTGGTCTAAGGCACTAGGTGATAAAGCACCTTCGCTATATTTTTTTATTGCTACCTCGGTGATAACAAAACCAGTGTTCATTTTTCTTTTCACCATTTTATCTTTTATTCTCCACTTTTAATTTCTTCATACTTTGGCTTTTAGACAAGAGCATTTCAAGGTATCCTCTACTATTCCGAGTTTCAAGATGTGTGTAAGTGCGTATAGTAGGGTATCAACGTTCAAATGTTTGGCTTCCAGAATATGAACTATTTTTCAGGCTTATTTTTATCCTCAGATTAGTAGTTTCCTTCATCTTACTAACCCTTGGGACAACAACTCATAACTACTTATTATTGGTTTTGTTTAAGAGAACCTCTAACTTTTTTGTTTTTCTTAAACTATTCCTATCTTTTAAATATATATATATATATATTTTTCACTTTCTACTATTTTATTATATAAAAAAAACAAAAAATTTTGAATGCCCAGTGTCAAAGATAATTTAGTGAATACAAATCTCCCCCCAAACCTGTTTTCAGCAGTGTCCTCACTGATGTTGTCTTTTGAGAGCATGGACCTGTATACTTGGGGAGAGACAAAAGGGGTAAAATAATAGTTAAATGAAAACTACCCCCAAACTTGTTCTTTGGCACGCACATACATTCAGTTAAGTCCATTTTCACTCACCTCCATTCTTAAAACGAGAAAATGTTGCCGAAACATGGAGGTGAGGCGGAGGAAATTCAGTTATGATAAATCGGCTCCTGTAAAAACAGGAGCTCCTCCGCTGGGTCAGCAGAGAAATACGGTTTTAATCTATGCCCATTTACTTTAAAAATTGAACCGTTTTTCAAATTTTCAATTTCTACTGTCCTGTGCGGGTGTACATACCGCACCATAAAAGGTCCTTTCCAACGAGATTTAAGCTTACCCCGATGAAGATGGAGACGGGAATCGTAAAGAAGGACTTGTTGCCCCGATGTGAAAGTTTTTCTAAAAAGGTTTTTATCGTGGAACACTTTAGTCCGGTTCTTTACTATCATCGCACTGAAGGTCATTGCTCAATCCTTTTGGGTGACCACTTCGGGACATCCACACAAGCAATGCACCGACCCTCCACAAACAAGGCTCTTAAGACAAATCACAGTGCAATGCAAAGCCATTTAGCCAAGCGAAGTTGAAAGAAAAAACCTTTGAGGAATTATCGTAAGCTTCATCACGGAGTTTGCTTAGCTCATTCAATTGCAGTTTCCGATAGCTGCTCGCTTGATCAAAATCGAAGTTAAGCTCTTTAATAGCCCATATTGCTTTATGTTCGATCTCGACAGGAAGGTGGCATGCCTTCCCAAACACAAGGCGGTATGGAGACATACCAAGATCGGTCTTATAAGCGGTGTGAAATGCCTAAAGAGCATCCGTCAATTTGGTTGACCAATCTTTACGGTTTTTAGAAACCGTCTTCTCCAAATTTTTTTTGATCTGCCTATTTGAGATCTCAGCCTGCCCGCTTGTTTGGGAATGATAGGGCGTAGAAGGTTTGTGAGTGATTGAATATTTCTGCATCAAAGCCTCGAAAGACTGATTACAGAAATGTGTCCCGTTATCGCTAATTATAGCGCGAGGGTGTCCGAATTGTGAAAAGATATTTTCTTTAAGAAACTTAATGACAACTTTGTTGTCATTAGTGCGACACAGTATTTCTTCCACCCATTTCGAGAAATAATCAACCGCTAACAAGATATATAAATTCCCAAAAGAGTTGGGAAAATGGTCCATAAAATCAATACCCCAAACATCGAATATTTCCACAACCAATATAGGTTAGAGCGGCATCTCGTTTCTTCGTGAAATCCGACCTAACTGCTGACACCGCGGACAAGTTTTGCAATGATCATATGCATTTTTAAATAATGTTGGCCAATAAAAGCCACATTGCAAAACTTTCTCCGCCGTTTTTCGAGGACCAAAATGACCGCCGCATGCCTGATCATGACAAAATGATAACACAATCCTGAATTCATCGTTAGGGACACACCTGCGAATGATTTGATCAGAACAATACTTAAACAGATAAGGTTCATCCCAGTAAATGTATTTTACTTGGGATAGATATCGAAGTTTGTCTTGTTTCGACCAATAGCTAAGAATAAGTCCCGTAGCAAGATAGTTCACAATATCCACGAACCAAGATTCGTAGGATACAGTCAAGAGCTGTTCGTTAGGAAATGAGTCATTTATCGGCATGGTCAATGTTGGTGAAGAAGTGATGCGTGAAAGATGGTCAGCTACTACGTTTTCACATCCACTTTTGTCTCGGATGACAAGATCAAATTCTTGTAACAATAGGATCCAACGTATTAGCCTGGACTTAGCATCCTTCTTCGATAAAAGGTGTCGAAGGGCGGAGTGATCAGTGTAAACCACTATTGGCGAGCCAATCAAGTAGGGCCTGAATTTTTCTAATGCAAATACAACTGCCAAGAGATCTTTCTTGGTAGTTGTGTAATTTATTTGTACATCATTCAAGGTCCTACTTGCATAGTTAATTACATGTGGCATCTTATCAATGTGCTGTCCTAAGACCGCACCAATAGGAAAATCTGATGCATCACACATAAGCTCGAACGGGTGGTTCCAATCCGGAGATGATAGAACGGGGGCTGTAGTGAGCAATCCTTTAAGCGATTCAAAAGAAGCCTCACAATCTGAATCGAAGTGAATGTAGTATCCTTGGCCAATAGAAGAGTTAAGGGTCTAGCAATTTTGCTAAATTCCTTAATGAATCTCCTATAAAATCCTGCATGACCAAGGAAGGATCGTATATCTTTGACACATTTAGGACAAGGGAGATTATGGATGACATCAATTTTTGCTCTGTCCAACTCAATGTTTTTTCGTGAAATTATATGTCCAAGGACAATACCTTCTTGGACCATAAAATGACATTTTTCCTAATTCAAAGTTAAGTTCTTATCCTTACAGCGGGTAAAAACCGCGTCAAGATTACGAAAGCAGTCCTCAAAGGATTCCCCAAAAATGGAGAAATCGTCCATAAAAATTTCCAGAAAATTCTCAACCATGTCTGAGAATATCCCCATCATACACCGCTGCAATATAGCGGGAGCGTTGCATAACCCAAAGGGCATGCGTCTATAAGCAAAAGTACCGAAAGAACAAGTAAATGTGGTTTTATCTTGATCCTTTTCGGCGATGGGGACCTGGTTATAGCTAGAGTATCTGTCCATGAAACAATAGTATTTGTGTCCAGCTAATCGTTCTAACATCTGGTCAATGAAAGGTAGAGGGAAGTGATCTTTTCTCGTCGCGGCATTGAGTGTTTTGTAATCAATATATACGCACCACACAGTTTGGATGCGTGTTTGGATCAACTCATTAGCCTCATTAGTTATGACTGTGATGCCAGAATTTTTAGGGACTACATGAATCGGACTTACCCATTGGCTATCAGATATAGGGTAAATTATACCACTATCAAGGCACTTGACGATTTCTTTCTTTACCGCCCCCTTCATAACGGGATTTAACCGTCTTTGTGGGTCTCGGGTTGGTTTGGCTTCATCCATCAGATGTATATAATATTCAAAAATTAAGGGACTAATCCCTTTGATGTCAGCCATTATCCAACCAAATGCTTGCCGATTTGATCTTAACACTGCCAAAAGTGCATTCTCTTGCTCTAAGGCAAGAGAAGCAGATATAATCACTGACAAAGTCTCATTCTCACCTAAATATGCATATTTAAGATGAGAAGGTAGCGGTTTGAGATCAATTATTGGCGGAGAGACTATAGAAGGTGGGGTAAGGGAATGATATTTGGACTCCCTGAGAGGTTCAAAACTTGGATAGGATATTGACTCGGAAAATGCTACTGACTTTTGTGACGAGTCAATGGATTCAAACTCTGGGATAGACTCATCGAACATATCCTCACTATGAAATTGTGAAAGATCAAACGATGTCTCACTAGTTTTGTCGAGATCATCAAAGCAAAGTTCCTCATCCATGCAGCTTTCGGGAGCTATCTCGTGGATGGAACAAACATAAAGCAAATGAGCAGAAGGTTCATATGGTTGACTTCCTAGCTTATAAATATTAAGCTCAATTGTCATCTTCCCGAAGGATAAGTTCATAGAATCGTTACGACAATTAATTACAGCGTTGGAAGTTGCTAGGAAGGGTCGACCGAGTATCACCGGGATTTGGTTGCGTGGGTTTGCCACAGGCTGTGTATCTAAAACAATAAAGTCCACGGGAAATATGAATTCCCCGATTTTAATTAACACATCCTCTAGTTCACCCCGAGATTTGGTGATTGATCGGTCTGCCATCTGGAGAGTACAATGGGCGGGTTTCAACTCTCCAATCCCTAACTGCTTATATACGGAATAAGGAAGTAAGTTAACGCTAGTGCCAAGATCGAGTAAAGCACGATTAATATTTTTACCCCCAATAGAAATAGATATGGTAGGACAACCAGGGTCCTTACGTTTCTTTGGTATTTGCTGGGTAAAAACTGTGCTAACATTACTCGTCATGAAAACTTTTTAGGCACTTGAGTTTTTCTCGTCCTAGTGCACAAGTCTTTAAGGATTCTTGCATAAGATGGGACTTGTTGAATAGCATCTAGAAGAGGAATATTTACGTTAACTTGCTTAAACATTTCCACAATCTTCTCCAGGGTTAGGTCTGTTGGCCCTTAATCTGTTTGGAAATGGAGCTTGATCAATAAGTTTTGGGTCCAACATTTGTATAGAAGATTGTGGGGACGGATTCGATCCCAAAATTGGAGTGGGAATCATCTTAGATAGATTGGGCAAAGTGTTCGAGCCTTGGGGAAAACGGAGAATAGGCTCGGATGAAGGTGGGAGACTAGCGAATTAGGGGAAGAAGTAGAAGCTGGGGTATCATTGGTACCACTAACATCATCAACTAATTCTCCTACTCGGTTATTTAGCACTTTTCCCGATCTCAATGTAGTAATGGCACCCACGTTATGATTTTGTGAGTGGCCAGGATTCGGTAGGGGTTGAGATGGGAGTTTCCCTTTCTCTCTCGCACTCATTGCGGCGTTCAACTGTGCAATTTGGTTTTCTATTGATTTAATACTCTCACTGTGGGAGGGGGAGTCTTTCATTATGGTATCAATAGAAGACCTCATATCAGCCGACATTTAAATGGTATGTTTCATAAACAAATCCAAAGTTTGTGCGAGTGAAGAGTTATCAGTACCAGCCAATTATGGTGGAGAAATGTTGGCCGGATTTTGAAAATTTTGTGACTGAAAGGGGTGCTGACTTTGTGGTTGTGGTTGCTATTGCTGTGGAGGAGGTCTTTGATAATTGCTTTGGAACTGGTTTTGATTTTGGGGTTGGTTTTGGTTCCAAGCAAAGTTAGGATGATTCCTCCATCCTTGATTGTACGTGGAAGAATAAGGATCGTTTCGCGGTCGCTGCTGAAAAGCAGCATTAGTTTGCTCGTAACTTTGGAATGGTGCATTCATAGGACATTCTTCCATCAAGTGTGAAGGATCTGTACAGCAACCACACACGGTCTTGGGTAGCGTGACCTGGTTTAGGAAGACTGATGAGAATTTGTTCTCAATGGCGTCGAGTTTTTTCTGCATCGCTGCCATTTCGGCTTTTACTGCGATGGAAACATCGAGCTGATGAATACCTCCCCTAGATAAAGGTGGTCTTACGCTTTCCCACTGCAAAGTGTTTTCAGCGAGATCTTCCAGATATTTCCAAACATCACCATCATATTTAGACATGAAATTGCATTGACAATTTGTTTCAAGCATTTGCTTTGTCGCTGGATTAATGCCCTCATATATAACTCGGCACAAGTCCCATCTATTGATTCCATGATGAGGACATTGGACAAGCAGATCCTTGAAACGTTTAAAACACTTCCAAAATAGTTCATTAAGAAGCTGGGTAAACTGATTGATCTCGCTCCTAACACGGGCGATCTTATGGTTTGGATAAAACTTCTTAAGGAATGCTATTACGAATTCATCCCAATTAGTGATAGAGTGTGCGGCAGTATTATAAAGCCATTTTTCTGCCAAGTCGCACAGAGTGAATTGGAGAAGACGCAAGCGCATAGCATCCACAGTCAGTTGTGAAGTACCCATCATTGCACATACGTTTTCGAATTTAGTGATGAAAACGTACGCGTCTTCAGACTCAAGCCCGTGAAATTTGGCCATGATGTAGTGAGGTTTAATTTCAAAATTATCCCCATTGGCTGGTGGAATAGATAAGCAAGTGGGAAGTGGACCACGGATAGGATAACATCTCTCTTGGAGAGAGATGCGCGGTGGATTCTGCTCACCTACGGGCGGTGGCAGCGTGGTGTTATAATTTGATGGAGTACCGTCCATCTCGGTCGATGTGGAGGATGGTGGGGAAAAAGAAGATGAAGAAGTACCGACCTCGGAGTCGATAGCAGGAACGCGGACAAGACGGGCACTAGAATTCCGTGTCCAGCCAAGCATGCACTAAGCGGGTTTAGCGCAAGTGGCAGCGTGTGTTCTTTTAAAAATGGTATGTTTTGAAAAGTGTCGGACTTGGAAAAATCACACAAAAATGCACAAACAACCCTAGAACTAAGGTTACCTAGGATAAGTGTCAAGATCGCTCCTCGACTTCCATAGGACAAGCCGTAGGATCAATCCTCTACCACTTCTTTACTACTCTTGTGGCCAGGTAAGTGCCAGGTAAGTGGGAGGTATCCGCTATATGAATCACCGAAAATAGCGGGCCTTAATTAAATAACCACTTGCCTTCGACACACTTGCCTAGACACCACAAAAGTAATGCGGATAAGTGATAGATTACCCACGACCTTCCTTTGTCCTTAATGGGCGCGAACAGTCCTTAGAGTCTTGTCTAGATATTTTTTAAATTAAAGTAGGGTTGATGCATATGCTTGGTTTGTGATTTGTGGGGCTTAGGAAGGGTGATAAAATCCCTACCTAATCTGAATTTTGGTCTTGCCCCTTAAAAATCCGTATTAAAATATGAATTAACGAACCAATTATGAAACTTTGCAAAAAGATTTTTGAGCGGCAAAATTTTGCAAAGAATCCTGCAGAAAAGATTTTTTTATTGGATTTCAGAGGAGAGAGAAAGAGTTGAGAAACTTACCAGAGAAGTTACGACTCCTAACTCCTCAATCCCGCCGTGCTTCTGCCGCAAATGTGGCTTATTTGCCGCGGTTCCGCCGCAAGGAAGAAGGAACAGTTGATGAAATTTTTCTCTGTGGCCTTCTGTACTCCTCTGCATCTCGATGAATGTCTCTGTCTTTCTGTTTCCTCAAGTCTGTGACTCCAGATCTCATTGCAAAATTCATACACAATTCGTTAAATATACAATTTGCAGTTTTGTTTTTAAATTAATTCGTTAAATATACAAAGTTTTCTTTTAATTATGATATAGATCGAATAAGAATTCAACACAAATAGTAAGAAAAAAAATTACGCACGTATCCCGGGCAACGACGCTATTTGATTCGAGTGTTTTATTGTAGTTTAACCGCAATCAGAACGGTGTCGCATGTAGCTAGACCAAGATGAGTACGGGTCGTCCTCAGGGAAACGTGGAACCTTTTATTCTTACTTTAGGCGTGTTGATTAGGAAGGGAGAATAAGAATGGTGAAGAATGATTGTAGGATCTAGATCTACGTTAAACAAGGATGCAAAATATAGATCTAGATTAATGTTCAGTTGATAAAACTGCACATTTAATATGACATTTTTCCTACTATTTCTATATTAGAAAAGGTTTTTATTATAATATATGATACATATGAGGGTTTATCTGTAAAAATACTATTTTCATGTGTTTATATATTATAATTAACATTTGGTAGGAAAATGTAAGCATAAATACCATTGACCAAATCTTAATGGTGAAATTAATATCTCAATAAAACAAACTCTACTATTTGTTGAGTTGTTGTGCAGAATTTTCAGGGCTAAAATTAAGGGAATCAAAGTTGTTAGAGCAAACCTGCCTAATTAAGAAAGTAAACTAAAATCAAGTCTTGCAGTAACTAAGAGAAGATTTTCGGTTTCCTGAGATTCAAAAGATTGCCACGTGTCATATAGATGAAGCCCCAGAAAAAATAACAGAAGATCGCACTATAAGGCCGCGGATCCGCGGCCAAACACACCTATTGGCCGCGGATCCGCTGCGTGACAGACGAATTAGGAGCTGGAACTTTTCTGTTTGGATCATAACTACTCGCTTCCAAATTAGGAAGCTAGGGTTCTGGCTTTGGGACTATAAATAAGGACCGAGAGCCTCTTGGAAAAATGATCAAGCTGAAAAGATCATGAAGTCCAAGACAGGCTCACGTATCCAGGCTGATCATCAACTGTTTGTCTACCTCTTTAGAAGAAATCGAGAATCAAACTAGCATTTGTAATCATTTTCTAAGGGAATAAAGTGTAAATGAATTTTGTTGATTAATAAAGGTAGTTCTTTTTCTTATTCTATTTCTTGTAGTTTTCATTATGATTTCCCTCTGCATCTCTTCTTCTCCCAACATGCGTGAGTAATTCTCCGCTTGTTAGGGTTCGTAGGATTATGGTAGATTAATGGATGATGAAGATCCTTAAACTCTTTTTACGTCCTATAAAGTTTATAAACTTTATCAAAAGAATCATTAACATCCTAATCGGGCGCGCTACCAATTTATTCCGCGATTAGAGATTAGATTAATGACTGTTTTGGTAAAGGCTAGACATGAACGGAGTTCCATGTCGAGATAGGGGTTAAGAGTGGGAACCCTTTTCCCTCCAGAAACCCTAATCTACATGCATCTCTGTCGTTCTAGTTTTAAATTTATTAAAGGATAAAAAGAGTAATCTTTAATTAATCATCCATAACTACTAAATCCTAATGAACCCTACAAGCCCCCTTTTAATACTAACTTACCTCCGCAGTTAATCTAGATCTATATTTTGCATCCTTGTTTAACGTAGATCTAGATCCTACAACCATTCTTCACCATTCTTTATTCTTCCTCTCTCTTCCTAATCAACACGCCTAAAGTAAGAATAAAAGGTTCCACATTTCCCAGAGGACGACCCGTACTCACTTCGGTCTAGCTACGCGTGACACCGTTCTGATTGCGGTTAAACTACAAACATATAAAACACAGATCAATCAAATGGCGCCGTTGCCGTGGATACGTGCGTAATTTTTTATTCTTACTATTTGTGTTGAATTCTTATTCGATTCATATCATAAACAAAATAAAACTGCAAATTATATATTTAACGATTGTCGTGTAAATTTTGCAAGGGGATCTGGAGTCACAGAATTGAGAAAACAGAGATTCAGAGACATTCATCAAGATCCAGAGGAGTGCAGGAGGCTATGTAGCAAAAATCAACACCTGATCCCTCTTTATCGCGGCGGAACCGCGGCAATAAGACACATTTGGCGGCGGAAGCACGGCGGGAGAGGGGAATTAGGGTTCCAAACTTCTCTGGTATATTTTCTATATCTTTCTCTCTCCTCTGAAATCCAATAAAATATCTTTTCTGCAGGATTCTTTGCAAAATTTTGCCGTTCAAAAATCTTTTTGCAAAGTTTTGTTTTGCGGTTTGTTTTTGCATATTTTAATACGGATTTTTAAGGGGCAAGACCAAAATTCAGATTAGGTAGGGATTTTATCACCCTTCCTAAGGCACACAAATCACAAACCGAGCATCTGCATCAACCCTACATTAATTTAAAAAATATATAGACAAGACTCTAAGGACTGTCGCGCTCAATAAGGACAGAGGAAGGTCGAGGGTAATTTATCATTTATCTGCATTACTTTTTTGGTGTCTAGACAAGTGTGTCTAAGGCAAGTGGTTACTTAATTAGGCCCGCTATTTTCGGTGATTCATATAGAGGATACCTCCCACTTACCTGGCACTTACCTGGCCACAAGAGTAGTAAAGAGGTGGTAAAGGATTGATCCTACGGCTTGTCCTTTGGAAGTCTAGGAGCGGTCTAGAGACTTGATCCAGGCAACCTTATTTCTAGGGTTGTTTGTGCATTTTTTGTGTGATTTGTCTAAATCCGACACACTTTTCAAAACAGACCATTTTTAAAAGTACACACGCTGCCACTTGCGCTAAACCCGCTTAGTGCATGCTTGGCTGTACACGGGATTCTAGTGCCCGTCTTGTCCGCGTTCCTGCTATCGACTCCGAAGTCGGTGCTTCTTCATCTTCTTTTCCCTCACCATCCACCACATCGACCGAGATGGACGGTACTCCATCAGGTTATAACACCACGCTGCCATCGTCCGTAAGTGAGCAGAATCCACCGTGCATCTCTCTCCAAGAGAGATGCTATCCTATCCGTGGTCCTCTTCCTACTTGCTTATCCATTCCACCAGCCAACGGGGATAATTTTGAAATTAAACCCCACTACATCAATCTGTTGCCCAAATTTCATGGGCTTGGGTCGGAAGACGCGTACGTTTTCATCACTAAATTCGAAAACGTATGCGCAATGATGGGTACTTCACAACTGACTGTGGATGCTATGCGCTTGCGTCTTCTCCCATTCACTTTGTGCGACTTGGCAGAAAAATGGCTTTATAATACTGTCGCACACTCTATCACTAATTGGGATGAATTCATAATAGCATTTCTTAAGAAGTTTTACCCAAACCATAAGACCACACGTGTTAGGAGCGAGATCAACCAGTTTACCTAGCTTCCCAATGAACCATTTTGGAAGTACTTTGAACGTTTCAAGGATCTGCTTGTCCAATGTCCTCATCATGGAATCAATAGATGGGATTTATGCCGAATTATATATGAGGGCATTAATCCAGTGACAAAGCAGATGCTTGAAACAAATTGTCAATGCAATTTCATGTCTAAAGATGATGGTGAAGCTTGGAAATATCTGGAAGACCTTGCTGAACACACTTTGCAGTGGGAAAGCGTAAGACCACCTTCATCTAGGGGAAGTATTCATCAGCTCGATATTTCCATCGTAGTAAAAGTCGAAATGGCAGCGATACAGAAGAAACTTGACGCTATTGAGAGCAAATTCTCGTCAGTCTCCCTAAATCAGGTCACGCTACCCAAGACCGTGTGTGGTAGCTGTTCAGATCTTTCACACTTGATGGAAGAATGTCCTATGAATACATCGTTTCAAGGTCACGAGCAAACTAGTGCTGCTTTTCAGCAGCGATCTAGAAACGATCCTTATTCTTCCACGTATAATCAAGGATGGAGGAATCATCCTAATTTTGCTTGGAACCAAAACCAACCCTAAAATCAAAACCAGTTCCAAAGCAATTATCAAAGACCTCCTCCATAGCAACCACAACCTCAAAGTCAGCACCCCTTTCAGTCACAAAATTTTCAAAATCAGGCCAACACTTCTGCACCACAATTGGCCGGTACTGATAACTCTTCACTCGCACAAACTTTGGATTTGTTTATGAAACATTCCATTCAAATGTCGGCTGATATGAAGTCTTCTATTGATACCATAAAGAAAGACTCCGCCTCCCACGGTGAGAGTATTAAATCAATAGAAAACCAAATTGCACAGTTGAACGCCGCAATGAGTGCGAGAGAGAAAGGGAAACTCCTATCTCAACCCCTACCGAATCCTGGCCACTCACAAAATCATAATGTGAGTGCCGTTACTATGTTGAGATCGGGAAAAGTGCTAAATAACCGAGTGGGTGAGCAATTTGATGATGTTGGTGATACTATTGATACCCCAGCTTCTACTTCTTCCCCTAATTCGTCTAGTCTCCCACCTTCATCCGAGCCTATTCTCCGTTTTCCCCAAGGCTCGAACACTTCGCCCAATCTATCTAAGACGATTCCCACTCCAATTTTGGGATTGAATCCGTCCCCACAATCTTCTCCACAAATGTTGGACCCAAAACTTATTGATCAAGCTCCATTTCCAAACAGATTGAGAGCCAACAGACCTAACCCACAAATGGAGAAAATTGTGGAAATGTTTAAGCAAGTTAATATAAATATTTCTCTCCTAGATGCTATTCAACAAGTCCCATCTTATGCAAGAGTCCTTAAAGACTTGTGCACTAGGAAGAGAAAAACTCAAGTGCCGAAAAAGGTTTTCATGACGAGTAATGTTAGCACAGCTTTTACCTAGCAACTACCAAAGAAACGTAAGGACCCTGGCTGTACTACCATCTCTATTTCTATTGGGGGTAAAAATATTAATCGTGTTTTACTCGACCTTGGCGCTAGCGTTAACTTGCATCCTTATTCAGTATACGAGCAGTTAGGGATTGGGGAGTTGAAACCCGCCAATTGTACTCTCCAGATGGCAGACCGATCAATCACCAAACCACGGGATGAACTAGAGGATGTGTTAATCAAAGTCGGGAAATTCATATTCCCTGTGGACTTTATTGTTTTAGATACACAGCCTGTGGCAAACCCACGCAATCAAATCCCGGTGATGCTCGGTCGACCCTTCCTAGCAACTTCTAACACTGTAATTAATTGTCGTAACGGTTCTATGAACTTATCCTTCGGGAAGATGACAATTGAGCTTAATATTTACAAGCTAGGAAGTCAACCATCTGAACGTTCTGCTCTTTTGCTTGATGTTTTTTCCATCCACGAGATAGCTCCCGAAAGCTGCATGGATGAGGAACTTTGCTTTGATGATCTCGACAACACTAGTGAGACATCGTTTGATCTTGCACAACTTCATAGTGACGATATGTTCAATGAGTCCTCCCCTGAGTTTGAATCTGTTGACTCATCGCAAAAGTCAGTAGCACTTTCCGAGTCAATATCCTATGCAAGTTTTGAACCTCTTAGGGAGTCCGAATAACATTCCCTTACCCCACCTTCTATTGTCTCTCCGCCAATACTTGACTCAAACCACTACCTTCTCATCTTAAATATGCATATTTAGGTGAGAATGAGACTCTGCTTGTAATTATATCCGCTTCTCTAGCCTTAGAGCAAGAGAACGCACTTTTGGCAGTGTTGAGATCGAATCGGAAAGCATTTGGTTGGACAATGGCTGACATCAAAAGGATTAGTCTCTTAATTGTTGAACATTATATACATCTGATGGATGAAGCCAAACCAACTCGAGACCTACAAAGACGGTTAAATCCCGTTATGAAGGAAGCGGTAAAGAAAGAAATCGTCAAGTGCCTGATAGTGGTATAATTTACCCTATATCTGATAGCTAATGGGTAAGTCCTATTCACGTGGTCCCTAAAAAGTCTGGCATCACGGCCATAACTAATGAGGCTAATGAGTTAATCCAAACACGCACCCAAACTGGGTGGCGCGTATGTATTGATTACAGAAAACTCAATGCCGCGACGAGGAACGATCACTTCCTAATACCTTTCATTGACCAAATGTTAGAACGATTAGCTGGACATGATTACTATTGTTTCTTGGACGGATACTCTGGCTATAACCAGGTCCCCATCGCCGAAAAGGATCAAGATAAAACTACATTTACTTGTCCTTTCGGTACTTTTGCTTATAGACGCATACCCTTTGGGTTATGCAACGCTCCCGCTACATTTCAGCGGTGTATGATGGGGATATTCTCAGACATGGTTGCGAATTTTTTAGAAATTTTTATGGACGATTTCTCCATTTTTGGGGACTTCTTTGAGGACTGCTTTCGTAATCTTGACGCGGTTCTTACCCGCTGTAAGGATAAGAACTTAACTTTGAATTGGGAAAAATGCCATTTTATGGTCCAAGAAGGTATTATCCTTGGACATATAATTTCACGAAAAAGCATTGATGTTGACAGAGCTAAAATTGATGTCATCCATAACCTCCCTCGTCCCAAATGCGTCAAAGATATACGATCCTTCCTTGGTCATGCAGGATTTTATAGGAGATTTATTAAGGACTTTAACAAAATTGCTAGACCCTTAATCCTTCTATTGGCCAAGCATTCTACATTTCACTTCGATTCGGATTATGAGGCTGCTTTTGAATCGCTTAAAGGATCGCTCACTATAGCCCCCGTTCTATCATCTCCGGATTGGAACCACCCGTTCGAGCTTATGTGTGATGCATCAGATTGTGCTATTGGTGCGGTCTTAGGACAGCACATTGACAAGATGCCACAAGTAATTTACTATGCAAGTAGAACCTTGAATGATGCACAAATAAATTACACAACTACCGAGAAAGAAGTCTTGGCAGTTGTATTTGCATTAGAGAAATTCAGGCCCTACTTGATTGGCTCGCCAATAGTGGTTTACACTGATCACTCCGCCCTACGACACCTTTTATCAAAGAAGGATGCTAAATCCATGCTAATACGTTGGATCCTATTGTTACAAGAATTTGATCTTGTCATCCGAGACAAGAGTGGATGTGAAAACGTTGTAGCCGACCATCTTTCACTCATCACTTCTTCACCAACATTGACCGTGCCGATAAATGACTCATTTCCTGATGAACAGCTCTTGACTGTATCCTACGAACCCTGGTTCATGGATATTGTGAACTACCTAGCGACGAGACTTATTCCTAGAGATTGGTCGAAACAAGACAAACTTCGATTTCTATCTCAAGTAAAATACTTTTACTGGGATGAACCTTATCTGTTTAAGTATTGTTCCGATCAAATCATTCACAGGTGTGTCCCTAACGATGAATTCAAGAGTGTGTTATCATTTTGTCATGATCAGGCATGCGGCGGTCATTTTGGTCCTCGAAAAACGGCGGAGAAAGTTTTGCAATGTGGCTTTTATTGGCCAACATTATTTAAATATGCATATGAACATTGCAAAACATGTCCGCGATGTCAGCATTTGGGTCGGATTTCACGAAGAAACGAGATGCCGCTCCAACCTATATTGGTTGTGGAAATATTCGATATTTGGGGTATTGATTTTATGGCCCCTTTTCCCAACTCTTTTGGTAATTTATATATCTTGTTAGCGTCTCGAAATGAGTGGAAGCAATACCGTGTCGCACTAATGACAACAAAGTTGTCATTAAGTTCCTTAAAGAAAATATCTTTTCGCGATTCAGACACCCTCGCGCTATAATTAGCGACAACGGGACACATTTCTGTAATCGGTCTTTCGAGGCTTTGATGCGGAAATATTCAATCACTCACAAACTCTCTACGCCCTATCATCTCCAAACAAACGGGCAGGCTGAGATCTCAAATAGGCAGATCAAACAAATCTTGGAGAAGACGGTTTCTAAAAACCGTAAAGATTGGTCAACCAAATTGACGGATGCTCTTTGGGCATTTCGCACCACTTATAAGACCGATCTTGGTATGTCTCCATACCGCCTTGTGTTTGGGAAGGCATGACACTTTCCTGTCGAGATCGAACATAAAGCAATGTGGGCTATTAAAGAGCTTAACTTCGATTTTGATCAAGCGAGCAGCTATCGGAAGCTGCAATTGAATGAGCTAAGCGAACTCCGCGATGAAGCTTACGATAATGCGGTGATAGTAAAGAACCGGACTAAAGTGTTCTACGATAAAAACCTTTTTAGAAAAACTTTCACATCAGGGCAACAAGTCCTTCTTTACGATTCCCGTCTCCATCTTCATCCGGGTAAGCTTAAATCTCGTTGGAAAGGACCTTTTGTGGTGCGGTATGTACACCCGCACGGGGAAGTAGAAGTTGAAAATTTGAAAAACGGTTCAATTTTTAAAGTAAATGGGCATAGATTAAAACCGTATTTTTCTGCTGACCCTGCGGAGGAGCTCCTGTTTTTACAGGAGCCGCTTTATCAGAACTTAATTTCCTCCGCCTCACCTCCATGTTTTGGTTACATTTTCTCATTTTAAGAATGGAGTTGAGTGAAAATGAACTTAACTGAATATCTGTGTGTGCCAAAGAACAAGTTTGGGGGTAGTTTTCATTTAACTATTATTTTACCCTTTTTGTCTCTCCCCAAGTATACAGGTCCATGCTCTCAAAAGACAACATCAGTGAGGACACTGCTGAAAACAGGTTTGGGGGGGAGGTTTGTATTCACTAAATTATCTTTGACACTGGGCATTCAAAATTTTTTTTGATAATAAAAGATTAGATAGTGAAAAATTACATCCAAAAGATTGGAAAAATTTAAGAAAACCAAAAAAATTAGAAGTTTTCTTAAACGAACTAGTAATAAGTAGTTATGAGCCGTTGTCCCAAGGGTTAGTAAGATGAAAGAAGCCACTAATCTGATAAAAAAAATAAGTCTGAAATATAGTTTCTATTCTGGAAGCCAAACATTTGAATGTTGATACCCTACTATACGCCCTTACACACGTCTTGAAACTCGGGATAGTAGAGGATACCTTGAAATGCTCTTGTCTAAAAGCCAAAGTATGAAGGAAATAATAAATGGAAAAGAAAAGATAAAATGAGGAAAAGAAAAATGAACATTGGTTTTGTTATCACCAAGGCAGCAATAAAAGAATATAGCGAGGGTGCTTCATCACCTAGTGCCTTAGACCAACTGGTTTGGGAGTCACTACTAAGCCTTAGGTGTTGCAAGACGAGAAAAATATTAAATACACCAAATCAGCAAGCACATGAGTAATCGGTCAGTTAGTACCTCAAGAAGTATTAACAGTCGCATGAAAAATGTGTGAGCAAAAATCCATTTAAATATTCATCGATTAAAAAGTACTGAGGTAGATGGACAAGAGTATGATTGCTTGAATTGAATTCTCTGAGTGTAGGGATGTTCTATACACACACGTAGGGGTATATGATCGATGTTTGGATGAAAGGTAGGAATGAAGAATGAAGACGATGTTTTATTGAGGGATGATGTGATTTCTAACATTTTTTCATGACTATTAAGGTAGGGCTCATGACAACTGAAAAGCTAGTGTAGTTGGAAACTCTAAATTTTCAAAGTATTTCTTTTATAGTTCTTATCTTTATATGTAACTTTCACCATCTCTCTTTTATTATAGGTTTTTGTGGGTGTAATCCGCTGAAAACCCTCAGGAGACAACACTCCTCCTACTAGGGACACCTAGAGGTTTAACGGCTTGTTGCACGTGCTCAGTGCAATCGTGTTGCCTACGAAAGTGTGCTACTTAGTTCTTCTTCCTTTTTCTCCTTCTCTTGAATAAACTAGTTTGCTCGGGACGATCAAAGATAAGTTTGGGGGTATTTGTTCTGTTGATAAAACTGCACATTTAATATGACATTTTCCCTACTATTTCTATATTAGAAAATGTGTTTATTATAATATATGGTACATATGAGGGTTTATCTGTAAAAATACTATTTTCATGTGTTTATATATTATAATTAACATTTGGTAGGAAAATGTAAGCATAAATACTATTGATCAAATCTTAATGGTGAAATTAATATCTCAATCAAAACAAACTCTACTATTTGTTGAGTTGTTGTGCAGAATTTTCAGGGCTAAAATCAAGGGAATCAAAGTTGTTAGAGCAAACCTGCCTAATTAAGAAAGTAAACTAAAGAAATCAAGTCTGGCAGTAACTAAGAGAGGATTTTCGGTTTCCTGAGATTCAAAAGATCGCCACGTGTCATATAGATGAAGCCCCAGAAAAATTAACAGAAGATCGCACTATAAAGCCGCAGATCCGCGGCCAAACCCACCTATTGGCCGCGGATCCGCCGCATGACAGACGAATTAGGAGCTGGAACTTTTCTGTTTGGATCATAACTACTCGCTTCCAAATTAGGAAGCTAGGGTTCTGGCTTTGGGACTATAAATAAGGACCGAGAGCCTCTTGGAAAAATAATCAAGCTGAAGAGATCACGAAGTCCAAGACAGGCTCACACATCCAGGCTGATTATCAACTGTTCGTCTACCTCCTTAGAAGAAATCGAGAAGCAAACTAGCATTTGTAATCATTTTCTAAGGGAATAAAGTGTAAATGAATTTTGTTGATTAATAAAGGTAGTTCTTTTTCTTTTTCTATTTCTTGTAGTTTTCATTATGATTTCCCTCTCCATCTCTTCTTCTCCCAACATGCACGAGTAATTCTCCACTTGTTAGGGTTCGTAGGATTATGGTAGATTAATGGATGATGAAGATCCTTAAACTCTTTTTACGTCTTATAAAGTTTGTAAACTTTATCAAAAGAATCATTAACATCCTAATCGGGCGCGCTACCAATTTATTGTTAGTCTCGACCGCGATTAGAGATTACATTAATGATTGTTTTGGTAAAAGCTAGACATGAATGGAGTTCCATGTCGAGATAGGGGTTAAGAGTGGGAACCGTTTTCCCTCCAGAAACCCTAATCTACATGCATCACTGTCGTTCTAGTTTTAAATCTATTAAAAGATAAAAAGAGTAATCTTTAATTAATCATCCATAACTACTAAATCCTAATGAACCTTACAAGCCCCTTTTAATACTAACTTACCTCCGTAGTTAATCTAGATCTATATTTTGCATCCTTGTTTAACATAGATCTAGATCCTACAACCATTCTTCACCATTCTTTATTCTTTCTCTCCCTTCCTAATCAACACGCCTAAAGTAAGAATAAAAGGGTTCCACGTTTCCCAGAGGACGACCCGTACTCACCTCGGTCTAGCTACACGTGACACCGTTCTGATTGCGGTTAAACTACAAAGACATAAAATACAGATCAATCAATTAACTACGGAGGTAAGTTTAATATTAAAAGGGGGCTTGTAGGGTTCATTAGGATTTAGTAGTTATGGATGATTAATTAAAGAGTACTCTTTTTATACTTTCATAGATATAAAACTAGAACGACAGTGATGCATGTAGATTAGTGTTTTTGGAGGGAAAAGGGTTCCCACTCTTAACCCCTATCTCGACATGGAACTCCGTTCATATCTAGCCTTTACCAAAACAATTGTTGATCTAATCTCTAATCGTGGTCGCGATTATTAATGAATTGATAGCGCGCCCAATTAGGATGTTAACTATTCTTTTGATAGAATTTATAAACTTTATAGGACTTAAAAAGAGTTTAAGGATCTTCATCATCTATTAACCTACCCTAATCCCATGAACCCTAACAAGCGAAGAATTACTCGCGCATGTTGGGAGAAGAAGAGTTGGAGAGAGAAATCATATTAAAACTACAAAGAGATAGAATAAGAAAACTACTAACTTTATTAATCAACAAAATTCATTTACACTTTATTCCCTTAGAAAATGATTACAAAAATGCCAGTTTGCTTCTCGATCTCTTCTAAGGAGGTAGACAAACAGTTGATGATCAGCCTGAATGCGTGAGCCTGTCGTGGACTTCGTGATCTCTTCAGCTTGATGATTTTTCCAAGAGGCACTCGGTCCTTATTTTTTGTCCCAGAGCCAGAACCCTACCTTCCTAATTTGGAAACCAGTGGTTAAGATTCTAACAGCAAAATCCCAACTCCCAACTCGTCTGATACACGGCGGAACCGCGGCCAATGTGTGGGTTTGGTCGCGGTTCTGTGCCCAAACAGGAAGTTTGTTGGGTCATTTCTCTGGGCTTTGTCTATCTGACTCGTGGTGATCTTTTAACATCTCTGGAAACTGAAAATCTTCTCTTCGTCACTGCCAGACTTGATTTCTTTTATTTTACTTTCTTAATTAGGCAGGTTTGTTTTACCAACTTTGATTTCCTTGATTTCAGCCATGCAAATTCTGCACAATAACTCAACAAATAATATTTGTAGAGTTTGTTTTATTGAGATATTAACTTAACCATTAAGAATTGGTCAAAGGTATTTAATAAGGTAAGCATATTTAAATGGGCCAAATGTTACATGGATATTATATGCTTACTTTTTCCTACCAAATGTTAATTATAATATATAAACACATGAAAATAGTATTTTTACACATAAACCCATATGTATCATATATCATAATAAACACGTTTTATTATATAGAAATAGTAGAAAAAATGTCATATTAAATGTGCAGTTTTGTCAACTTAACAGTGATCCCGCCTCAATAGCGTCACGTACGATAAAATATATATAATACGACATCCTCGAGTCATGAGTACGGATCTATTATCATATTTATATCTCGTACGGTAAATCCATTGTACGGCATCCCAAAATCGGGGTACGGGTCGAATACCACATATAACACATTATTCATATGGTATCATCATCATAATATCATGAACTAGGGTACTGATCTAAAGTCTAGTACATACCGATACCATCCAACATATATCCGCGTGTGAATAAAATCACATCGCCCATTCGATCCGCTAAAATATCATGTTGTATCTCATAACACGACCCAAATCACATCACCGATCTCACGGCATCTCGCCCAATCACATCGACTCATCTCCAAGTATCATATACTATCCTCATCACCCGTGTATACGTATATGTTTATATATATATATATATATATATATATATCTCAACACACCAACACACACACACACACATATACATATATCATATACCCCAAAATCAAATCCCGTGTGTGCATGTGTGTTTGTGTACCTTACTCTAGGGTTTCACGACTAAAACTAAACCTAAGCATTAACTTCCAAATACGCTAACACTAACCCAAAGTCACCTAAATCATTTCTTGCTAAGAATACACATCTCATGATAACACATAAGTATATAGATATAACATATTCGTATACTGCACTACGAAACTGCGGGGGTGCTATACGCCATCCACCCGACCTTTCCCGTAGATATATATCTACTCACCTTGATCCTTGCTTGACGAAGTCGATGTCGCCATCCTCTTCTTCATAGTCCGAAGTCCACGTGAGGGTACCTACATATCACATATATTGTATCCCATCAAAACGTCCAATTCAAAACCGAAACGACACGTGAATGACACATAGGTTAAAACCTATGGTCTACTCACGCAAATCTACCAAACAACACCCGATAGCGACGTACAAACGTCAAGTGACCAAGATAAAACAAAATATCCAAAATTCAAGTTATGAACATCGAGGAAACCAAAACAGAATCTTAGAAAACTAGTCCCAGATTTTGGTTCAGGTGAAATAGGGATAAACAAGCAGTACTGGGGTATAGTATAATGAGTATGTAAGCTACAGACCAAACCTAGACACCAGATACCACCACTTGGCCGGCCACATTACCCTGAAAATCGAGCTCACGTGCCTGGGATGCTTGGATGGATCTCGTACTTGCAGATTGGTCTCCTAGTGTCCAATCTAGGTCTTTAAGATTGCTAGTTTTTCCTGTAAAAGCCCCGGGCCATTCCAGATTCCTTGTAGGCATTATAGTATCCACAAAACCGACATTTCAAATATCTAACTTGTATTTTGGGTTTAGTCACTGGTTTCAATCACTAAGGGGGGGTTTGTAGTCACTAATTTCACTCACTTGCACCATCACAACTCAAGGAAAACCCTAACCCTCATCTAGAATTTTTCAAAAGTCATAAAACCTTGCTAAACCAATTCTAAACTAAAGTCGAAGCTAGAGGAAATGAAACCCTACACTTAAAGTGAAAGAATTACCTCATTTGGGACTTAAGAATCCCTTAGAGCATCAAAATCCTATTTTTCGTGGTTCTCCATGCTTGTAGTGAGCTTGTGCATATTTTTAATGAAAGGAGTGAGGTGTTTTGAGGTGTTTTTGGGGGTGAAGTGAGGTGGTGTAGGTGGTGGAGGGAGGAGGACAGCCATGGTGTGAGAGGGAGAGAAAGAAATGATGAAGACGAAGACAATGGATATGGTCAAAGGAAGACCCATCACCCTCTCTCTCTCTTCTCTCTCTTGCTCATACCCTTTTCTTTATTCATTTTCTTTTCTTTTAAAACTAAAAACAAATAAAACCATATACATATAAAAGAAAAACAAGATGCCATGCACAATGAAGACTTTAAATCATATTTCATATAAATGTTACCAGTATTTTTAGAAAGAGTGACATGGTGCATGTCATGAAGCCTAATCAAGATAAATGCATGATTAGTGAAAATAAATCGAGTTTAGCACTTAACCCTTTTACAAATGGGTATTTAAAAATCTATAAATGTTCATATCATATAAAACACCCACAATTCAATAATTCTTATCAATTTCCAAATATTTCTCAATTTATCAGTATATAATTATACCACCTCATTAAAACTAATCTACACACACAAAAATATTCATAATATTTATTTCAATTATTTAACTTCCCAAAATAATATTTTATTTTTCTGAAAGGTTATAGTCTTCCCCCCTTAAATAAATTCGGTCCCCGAATTTATATTTAAGCCCTTCAAATACTAAAACATTTCAATAAAATGATCAAGTTGTCGGGGCTCCGAAATCATAGAAACATAAAACACATCGTAGCGCAATGCATGCGCATGAAAAACGAGTATATAACTTAAAATCAAAACTCCGTCAAGTATCCCGCAATCATCGGAGTTATGGTGAAGACACCAATGTCAAAGTCCAATACGAAAACCAACATGATATACTTCAAAACTATAACATGTACATAGTACACATCGTTGTAAACTCGTCAAAACATCTGAAAGAAATGCATGCCAAACCTTTTTCAAGTCGCTGCGCGATGCGCGTATCATGGTACAGTAGCGGGTGTTTATTGTAAGAAAATAACTATATATATATCCTTTGTTTAACATACACGTCGCGCCGTTTTTGAAAATAATTTAGAAGGGTTTCCTTTGTAAACTGTATCGTGTCATCTCGGACACATAGGAAAAATATTGAGACTGTAGCTCATTCTTGGAAATCCCTTCGAAAACTATTGATGCATGTAAAAACATATTCAGGTACTGTCATCTGACTAGTCCTACTCAGCTACTAAACCAAATAGTAAATATCAAAAAATCGTATTGCTCAAGAGAAATCTTACTCAATAGTACATGTAACAATGCCACGTGCGTCTGGTGAGCACAGAATTCGAAATCAATGAATGTGCCATACATGTGCACAGAAACCAAAACTAAGTGCAATGGGTGTGCATGAAAACACCGGTCAAGGGCAACGAGTGTGCCTGACAACAATACCCGGTGCATCTGATATGTATGAAGAATCCTGATTTAGTGCATCTGGTGTGCACCAAAATCGCATCAAACGCGTCAAGTATGCACAAGAATCCAAATCAAGTGCACAAGGTGCACGAAAACAAATATCAAATATCACAATTGAAATCGACGGTATACATCATGCATCAATCCAAATCAGGTATACCGTGGTATATAATCTCATAACCATGTGCATCAGCGTGCACAAAATTGAATCAAAATACTTAAGTGCATGAAAACTACACCGAAGGCACAAGTCAAATCACATGCATACCACATGCATGAAATCAAAATCAACATCTCGAATGACATCAAATCGAAGTCGAGTGCAACTGTGGTGCATAAAATCTCAATCATGCAAATAGATCGCCCAAAATACCAAAATCCAAAATGACGGACACGTGATATTCGAATCACCAAGCCGCAAATTGTAAACACTATCTTCAATATGTCCTTCCTTCAAATTTGAGAAGGTGTCGGTGCATCCATAGCTAGCAGAGCAAGATATCCACTCGCCTCCTGTTCATGGCCTGGCGCCTGGTGCCTTTTGGTTCTCGTCTCTCACTGAGAGTTGCTAGTTATATAGCTCCTCGGCTCGATGGCCCAATATGGAACAATGACGGAAACAGTTTCGCTCTGGCACATCCTCTAAAGATCTCTGGCCAACTATCATAGTCACTCATAACATATCTCGTCGATGCTGCCGAACTCTGGCCTACCGGGTGTGCGTAATACGACCGATCCTGGGTCCAAGTCTTCTCGTTTAGTATTTCCAGAAAGATCATGTCGGGGTCTCTCCCAATTTCATTTCTGCTGAACTGCCCGGAAGGTATCACCCTTTATTAAATCTATTTCTTGTTTCAGAAGGGCTGGATACTCATCACGACTCTTTTTGGAAGATATATCCATATTCAATGTCTCTTCATGCGTATCACATTTCTGATGTCAATGGAGTGGAACGTCATCTCATCAAAATCTCGTACGAACCTCTTACTCCACTTTTCTCTGATATCAACTGATTCGGACTCGTCTCTTCGTAGCTATGGACCACGCTACAACGGCTATACTCATACCTAAAGTCTCTTAAGTAATGTATCCCATCACATGATATCCGGACGACGTCGAACTTTTTGATCGATTCGTCAAAGTCCCATAATTCCCCGAGAGCTCAACACTTAAGCACAGTTTAATAATATCCAGTACATGCCTCAGTACCTATGGACCATCCGTAGAAGGGCAAACCCAAGCCTCATTAATGGCACCGCGGAACTGCTGCAAACCCTAAGGTTTAAAAGCGTTTCCATGGTCATTATATCGAGTTAGGGTTTCATTCTTCTAGAGGGTTCACAGAATTAATTGCATGTTTTTCCGAATACCTTAAACTTGGAAAAATGGGTTTCTGACATTCGATCATTTTCTATCGACTCTCAACATGCTTGAGTGAAGTCTTCTCTAGCTGATATCAATCCATCTGATGACCTCGCATCGGGGTGTGCAAACGAACCACATATCCCAGTCGTTATCCATGGGTGACTAGCGATCTTCAATCAAATCCCTAAGTACAACTCATGCTGCAATAGCTTCAAACATCTAGGATAATATCTTGTCAGTCGTAGCAACAGCTGGCTCATTCGTCCGCATGTTGAACAGTGCATCAATCCTCAAGAATAGACGATATATTAACGGTCATCACATTCTAGTCGGCCTCTAGCAGTGGCCTAATCATCCGGTGTAGATATCAAATGCTCGCGTCCATGAGAAACATAGTAAAACGACATATCGAAACGCTCATGTCGCGAAAACACAATAAAACGACACATCTATGCAATCGTGTGTCACTGGAATCATGCCCTGGTCAGTCCTCGTACGTGACAAGCTCGTGCTGACCACAACCCTAGCCGCAGCTTTCTCTCTCTGCTCGTGCAACCGTGGTAACAGAAACCACAAACAGATATCGATGAGGATAGATCATATGAACGAATAAAATGCGGTGCAAAGAAATGTACATCCTAAGGCTTCTTAAGCGGAGTAGCGTATCGTAAGTATGCCGCGGAATATACACACGGTACATCACTCTACTTACGTCACCTACTCCATCAACCAAGGTCAACCTACGCGAAGAAAGTTCAGGTCTAATACCCCCTCGACCAAGTCTAAGTTCCGTAATGTCAAGCCTAGGTTCCGAATATATATATACGCCCCAGACTCTGCATAGTCAAATATAGACTCGAACCAAGGTTAAACCTAGCGCTCTGATACCAACTTTGTCATGACCCGAAATAGCACGTGACTGGTACTTGAATCATGTGAAGCCTATAGGACCCCATTTAATTCAAGTAAGCCAAAAGCCCAGAAATCTAAACCATTTAAAAAGAGAGTGAAGGAAAATTCATTTAAAAGTTAACATATAAATTTACTTTGAAACTCGTAGTAAGCATTTTTTAAAACGTCAAGTCTTTTCCGAAAATTTCGGCAGAGTTTCCTTTGTAAATACTGGCTCCAAACGGGTACAAACATGCATAAAATAAAGGCATCCCCAAGCGGGAGCTAGCTCTTCGCCAATTGGCGGATACAACCACGCAAGACATATAATATACAACGCCGAAGGGCAAGGATCCAAAACTCAGAAAGAAAACCAATATCCTCAAGAAAACCAGAAAAAAACATAATAATTCAAGCGCGCGACTCTAAGGTCGAAAGAATATACATTGGTCATCTAAGTCTATCAATAATACAAGTCTGGTTGATGGAGTTTACTAGATACAACTGGAATAAATAAAATACGACGGTGGTCACGATGCGAGTGAACCCACATACTAAAGCAATCACCCGGAAGGAAACAGTGTGCCAGCAACCGCAACGAAATCTGTACGGCAAAACCTGTAAGAAACTGTGGCACAACAGGGGTGAGTTTCCAACTCGTGAGTAGAAAACATCACCGAGAAGAAATCGCATGTATGGCTCTATCCTAGGTCATACAATAATATATCCTCAATATATAACCTGAAGCATCTAAAAATGGCAAGGGTAAACATCTATACATAAGTATAATACCAAGTGCTCGTGTCAGTGCCTCAGGTAACAACATATCATATATATGATGTATGAATGCATGAAAACAGAATAAATCTAAATAAGAAAACCGTTTTCTTATCTCAATGAGATTTCTGCATAAAAATCAAACTATCATCAATGAAATCAACAAAGAATCCGTGTCAAGTATCGACACAAAATATATATCCCAATATCTCAATATCTCAGGCTCCGGCAATCCGGACTGGCCCATATCATAAAATTTCAATGTCTCAATATCTCGGGCTCCGGCAATCCGGACTGGCCCCGGGCTCCGGCAATCCGGACTGGCCCAACTCATCAAATCTCACGACTATGTCGGTATCTTCCGGATATCCGCCGCGTCACAAATAACCGGTCGGTAGTGCTCCCCTGCCGGGCTCAAGGCCATCATCTGTGACCATCTTGCCCCGGGGTACCGCACCGGGTCTACCATGCACCCGCAGACGGTTCCTCCTCCACCTCGAATCGGGTGTATGATACCGCTAAAGAGCCGAAAAAACTCATGGTGGACATATCTCACATCATATCACGAGAAAACCTCAATTTTTGTCTTTTGAAAATGATAATGAGTTTATAAAATCCTTGCGGTTTCTCCAAATCCAGAAATCTCATAGAAAATCGAAATCCCATAATCAAAGTCAATAAACAGTGAATACCGGCAATAAGCCTCATAATATTGCACGACAATGAATATACACATGCATGAAATATCACAGTAACAAATGCAATGTCTAAGCTAGCATATGGAAGCAAGCGTACTAGTACTATGTCGAAACTATCAGCTAGCAATTTATACCAATGAATAGTGTTTTCTAAAGTGTACATGACATGAAAATTACCGATGATGATGTGTGTGAGCCGGCAAGCAGGTGTACGTGGAGCGTACGCATCATCGGTAATGGTGCTGGTGTCCTGATAGCATGGTTTTATAATAACTAATGAAAACACAATTTAGCATGAAATGCGATGCGAATAGCAAGAATATACGGAAAATGAATAGCAAACACAACATATAAGCATGTACATTTATAATTATGAGTCATACAATTTTGGCATTTGAAATAGAACGAATCGTGGTTTTTAGAAATATAAGGGCTACGGTATTTTTAAGAAAATGTACGTCTTTCGGGAAATCCGTAGTATATCTCGGCCTGTATTTAAAATACTCACGATCGTTAGTTTTTGAAAATAAGTATGACTCGAGCCCAGTCTAACATCTACCAAGTAACTACAGGACGAAGCTAAGAGACTAAACGAAAGGGTAAAGAAAATCCACCTAAGTCCGAGTCGATATATCTGGTAGTCGGTGATCCCGTCTCAATAGTGTCACGTACGATAAAATATATATAATACGACATCCTCGAGTCATGACTGCGGATCTATTATCATATTTATATCTCGTACGGTAAATCCATCATACGGCATCCCAAAATCGGGGTACGGGTCGAATATCATATATAACACATTATTCATATGGTATCATCATCATAATATCATGAACTAGGGTACTGATCTAAAGTCTAGTACATATCGATACCATCCAACATAATATCATGAACTAGGGTACCTACATATCACATATATTGTATCGCGTCAAAACGTCTAATTCAAAATCG
Organism: Agapanthus africanus; assembly: GCA_030015575.1. Taxonomy (NCBI): domain Eukaryota; kingdom Viridiplantae; phylum Streptophyta; class Magnoliopsida; order Asparagales; family Amaryllidaceae; genus Agapanthus; species Agapanthus africanus. The sequence goes on from CM057348.1 coordinate 541,530,945, forward strand.
AAACGACACGCGAATCACACATAGGTTAAAACCTATGGTCTACTCATGCAAATCAACCAAACAACACCCGGTAGCGACGTACAAAGGTCATGTGACCGAGATAAAACAAAATATCCAAAATTCAAGTCATGAACATCGAGTAAACCAAAACAGAATCTTAGAAAACTAGTTCCAGATTTTGGTTCAGGTGAAATAGGGATAAACAAGTAGTACTTGGGTGTAGTATAGGGGGTATGTGAGCTACAGACCAAACCTAGACACTAGATACCACCACTTGGCCGGCCACATTACCCTGAAAACCGAGCTCACCGGCCTGGTATGCTTGGATGGGTTTCGTACTTGCAGGGTGGTCTCCTAGTGTCCAATCTAGGTCTATGAGGTTGCTAGTTTTTCCTGTAAAATCCCCGGGTCATTCCAGATTCCCTGTAGGCATTAAAGTATCCACAAAACCGACATTTCAAATATCTAACTTGTATTTTGGGTTTAGTCACTGGTTTCAATCACTAAGGGGGTTTTGTAGTCACCAATTTCACTCACTTGCACCATCACAATTCAAGGAAAACCCTAACCCTCATCTAGAATTTTTCAAAAGTCACAAAACCTTGCTAAACCAATTCTAAACTAAAGTCGAAGCTAAAGGAAATGAAACCCTACACTTAAAGTGAAAGAATTACCTCATTTGGGATTCAAGAATCCCCTAGAGCATCAAAATCCTATTTTTCTTGGTCCCCCATGCTTGTAGTGAGCTTGTGCACATTTTTAATGAAAGGAGTGAGGTGTTTTGAGGTGTTTTTGGGGGTGAAGTGAGGTGGTGTAGGTGGTGGAGGGAGGAGGGCATCCATGGTGTGAGAGGAAGAGAAAGAAATGATGAAGATGATGAAGATGATGAAGATGGATATGGTCAAAGGAAGACCCCTCACCCTCTCTCTCTCTTCTCTCTCTTGCCCATACCCTTTTCTTTATTCATTTTCTTTTCTTTTCTTTTAAAACCAAAAACAAATAAAACCATATACATATAAAAGAAACACAAGATGCCATCCACAATGAAGACTTGAAATCATGTTTCATAAAAATGTTACTAGTATTTTTAGAAAAAGTGACATGGTGCATGTCATGAAGCCTAATCAAGATAAATGCATGATTAGTGAAAATAAATTGAGTTTAACACTTAACCCTTTTACAAATGGGTATTTAAAAATCTATAAATGTTCATATCATATAAACCACCCTCAATTCAATAACTCTTATCAATTTCTAAATATTTCTCAATTTATCGGTATATAATTATACCTCCTGATTAAAACTAATCTCCACACACAAAAATATTCATAATATTTATTATTTCAATTATTTAACAACCCAAAATAATATTTTATTTTTTTGAAATGTTATAAAAAGGCAAATGATGAATTGCTCCAGACACATGTGCTTCAGTGTTAGCAACGCCGATGCCTACCCAAACCCCAAAATTCCAAACTCCAATCCAATAGACCCCTAAGTCTTTAAACTGGAAACAGAAGACCCCTAGGTCTTTAAACTGAGAACATATGACCCCTAAGTCGTTAAACTGGGAACAGAAGACCCCTAGGTCTTTAAACTGAGAACAGATGACCCCTAAGTCGTTAAACTGGGAACGAGGGAAATCCCTTCACGGCAAATGATGGGTCTCTCCTCGCATTGCTTCGGTATTAGCGGTGCTGATGCCGACCCAAAAACCAAATCCCAAGTCCTCCCGGGGCAAATGATGAATTTCTCCTGGCACATGTGCTTCAGTGTTAGCAACGCTGATGCCTACCCTAACCCCAAAATTCTAAACTCCAATCCAATAGACCCCTAAGTCTTTAAACTGGGAGCAGAAGACCCCTAAGTCTTTAAACTGGGAACAGATGACCCCTAAGTTGTTAAACTGGAACGGATGACCCTTAAGTCGTTAAACTTGGAACGAGGGAAATCCCTTCACGGCAAATGATGAGTCGCTCCTGGCATTGTTTCAGTGTCAGCGGTGCTGATGCCGACCCAAAAACCAAATCCCAAGTCCTCCCGGGGCAAATGATGAATTGCTCCTGGCACATGTGCTTCAGTGTTAGCTACGCTGATGCCTACCCTAACCCTAAAATCCCAAACTCCAATCCAATAGACCCCTAAGTCTTTAAACTGGGAACATATGACCCCTAAGTCGTTAAAACTGGGAACAGATGACCCCTAAGTCGTTAAACTGGGAACGAAGAAAATCCTCTCATAGCAAATGATGATTCTCTCTTGGTACCATATTCCAGTGTAGTGATGCTGATGTCAACCCAATTTACATCAAATCAGCAAGACAACTAACGACCTCCCTGGTGGAATCAAGCTCCACCTCGGAAACAAGTCGAATCCTGACACCGCAGAAAGCGGAGCAAGTCAAATCCAATCTCCGACACCGTAAGAAGCGGAGCAAGTGAAATCAAGCACCGACTGTCCAAGTCGCTAAAAGGGCAGCACCGACTGTCCAAGTCGCTAAAAGGGCAGCACCGACCGTCTAAGTCGCAAAAAAGGGCAGCACCGACCGTCAAAGCCGCTAAAAGGGAAGCACCGACCATCCAAGTCGCAAAAAGAGCAGCACCGACCGTCCAAGTCGCTAAAAGGGCAGCATCGACCGTCCAAGTCGCAAAAAGGGCAGCACCGACCGCCCAAGTCGCTAAAAGGGCAACACCGACCGGCCAAGTCGTAAAAAGGGCAGCACCGACCGTCCAAGTCGCAAAAAGGGCAGCACCGACCGTCCAAGTCGCAAAAAGGGCAGCACCGACCGTTCAAGTCGCAAAAATGGCAGAACCGACCGTCCATGTCGCAAAAATAGCAGTACCGATCGTCCAAGTCGCAAAAAGGGAAGAACCGACCGTCCACGTCGCTAAAATGGCAGAAACGACCTCCACGTCGTCAAAACGGGAACCAAATTAAATCAACCTCCACGTGAAAGAAGATCCATCAATTTCATGCAAACAACCCACACATGTCGTGTGCATTTATTGATGGGGAGCAATTTGTTGGGGTCAAAATTTACATCCCGGTTGACCAAGTCAAAATCAAAGTCAACCCCAAGCCAAGTGGGCCCAAGCCCAGGTCAAGCGGGCCGATGCCTGGGTCAAGCCCGAACATGAAGCCCCCGACCTCCCCCTTGACAAAATAAAATTTTTGTAATAAATAATTTTGGGGTATTTTTTTATGAATAAATGTAAGAAAAATGGGCATAAAGCCAATTTTTTGTAAAACTCGTGGCTCATTTGCAAAAGAAATGAGTACATGAGGCATGGGATGGGCAAAATGCCATTTTGTAAAGCCCAAGGGCTATATGTAAAGTTTGTAACCTATAAAGGCAAACATGATGAAAATATCTAGAACAACTTTTTCATTCTCTACTCTAGTGTTTTTGTGCCTCCTTCTCCTTCCTCCTTCTTCCCCTTTTGAATTAAATCAAGAGTTTTACTTTTCTTTTTTCAAAAATAAATTGTTTTTCACCACAAAACCCACAAAGGGGAGCTCAGATCTTCCATTAGATCTCAAAAGGGGAGATTTTTAAATCTCACTGTCACGACCCACCCCCAATCCAAAGTGTATTGTTCGCTCTGGCCGAAGCCGCACAGTTTTGTCCTTCGGAGCGAACCGGACCCGACCAGGGGACACTTCCCAGGAGGTCACCCATCCTAGGACTTTCCTAGCCCGAGCACGCTTGACTACGGAGTTCTCAAACTCCTATAGTGTCAGTTTACTTAAAAGGCGCCTCTGTATTGAAAAGCGGTAGCATTCCATTTATAGTACAGATCTGACCTCTTTCGGAATGTATTCCGAAAATTCCCCATTGTTTTACAGTGGGTCCCCATGCTTATCTGGTATAAACGGGTATACCAGATAATACCTGATGTATTACATTCTCCCCCACTTAGAAAAATGGTTCGTCCTCGAACTACAGACCTACTATTGAGGAACCAGCTCTGATACCATTCTGTCACGACCCATCCACATTAAAGAGAGTATTGTCCGCTCTGGCCGAAACCGCACGGTTTTTTCCTTTCGAAGCGAACCGGACCCGACCAGGGGCCACTTCCCAGGAGGTCACCCATCCCAGAATTTCCCTGGCTCGAGCACGCTTAACTACGGAGTTCTCAAGATCCTGTAGTGCCGATTCACTTAAAAGGCGCATCTGTATTGAAGAGTGTTATCATTCCATTTATAATACAGATCTGTCCTCTTTCGGAATGTATTCCGAAGATTTCCCATTGTTTTACAGTGGGTCCCCATGCTTATCTGGTATAAATGGGTATACCGGATAATACCTGGGGTATCACATTCTCCCCCACTTAGAACAATGGTTCGCCCTCGAACCACATACCTACTATTGAGGAACCGGTTCTGATACCAACTTTGTCACGGCCCGAAATTGGCATGTGACGGCCCTAATACTATGCAACGTCTACAAGCGTAACACAGTAAAAGAAAGCTAAAACCTAGAAATCTAAACCATTAAAAGATAAGAAAAGATAAGAAACATTGTTTAAACTTTTGAAAATCTCAAGTATAAATTCTTTAAGTCCAATTTACTTTCTTGAAAATTTCGGCAGCACCTCCTTTGTAAAAACCAACCCTAAAAATGGGCACAACGTAAATATAAAGTAAAGCATCCCCAACGGGAGCAAATCCACGCCAAAAGGCGGAAAACAACCACCACAACAGATATAGGACGCCGTAGCGAAGAAATAAAAGACGATATAAGTAAAAACTGCATAAAAGATATCCAAGTCACCAAAATATACAATATCGTCCTCACATCAAGTCTCTAAATCATACAAGATAATGGTAGATGGAGAGTACAGGATATAACGAATATACAATAAATGTGAACGGATAACTACAAAACCCACCTAAAGCAAAACTGCACACTGTGGGCCGAAGCGGTATCCGCAGCAAAAGATGACGTGATAGATGAATAGCCTGTCTCGACTACTTTGGGGAACAACCTGCAAAACAAACTGTGGCACAACGGGGGTGAGTTGCCAACTCGTGAATAGTAATTAACGTATGCAGGTAATCGCAAGTATGCACGTACAGCGCGAATCTAACATATGCAATTAATGGCAATAAAAGGTCATATGAATGCAGTAATCATGAAGGGTATACTAGCAGGTACAAGTAATACATGAAGCAATAATATGACAATCGGTATGCAATAATCATGCAATAATGATATGAAAAGGTGTATATGCAAAAATCATGAAAGGTACACTAACAGGTACAACTAATACATGAAGCAATGTATATAAAATGAAGTATTTAAATGCAACAGTCATGAAAGTACTCAATCAGGTACAACTAATACATGAAGCAGTGCATAAACAATAAAAGTGGAGTATGGAATGAAACATGTCATTTCCACGTAATCCTGACATCGTGGTAGGACCAAAGTCCATCAAGACAATCCAAATCCCAATTCCTCAAATAAGCTCCCAAATTGGCTCTCATATCATATAGGTCTCATAAATCCTGAATGTACAATATCAAGAAAATCTCAAATATCCTGTATCCAATATCAAGTGAATCTCTTATAACCTAAGTATATTTGCATGAATAATTATGATGATGTATAAGAATTGATATGTATACATATATATTAGTGTCCCATTCCACTAATATATATGTATATGCATATATAACTGCATCCCATTCCACTGTTATATATACTTAGGAGTAAAAAGAAATATCATAAAAACCTGTGCCAAGCATCGACATATAAATGCTGATCTATCAGGTGCTGTCACTAAGACTAGCACCCTGATAGGTACGTATCATACTCTATACCGAAAGCTCTAGTGCCTAGCGCTGACCCTAGCCTCTCGACATATCTATACGCACATGACTCCCGTCGGTATCCTCATGATAACCGCCGAGTCATAGATAATGCCACTGATAAGTATGGTTCCCCCACTAACTCATCTCCTCACTGAGATTCTTGCCCCGGGTACCTCCGGGCCCCACCATGTACCCGCACACGGACCCCTCCTTTCCTCACGTGGGGTATATATATATCAACCGATAATTCTCATGGTAGATACTGAAATATCATATCAAGAGAAACCGGGTTTTTCAAATAATGCATAATTTCATGAAACTACCACGATCCTCAAATCCAAAAAAAACATCATGAAAAATCCATACCTCAATGCGAAAAATCCATGAATATATATATGCAACATAAAACTGTTGTGTAAGCATATAAAGGAAAACCCGCTATTTAACTGCAACAAGTTAAAATATATATATGTGGTTCCTAATTTCTCCAAGTCTATATAATATCAAATAAAGGTAAACATGTAGCTATAGCGAGATATGTGTGTAAACATAAAGGTATAGCAAGGTATATGTATCTACCTATCAATAATGATGTAATATACCCTCCAGGTATAAGTGAAGTATGAATGCAAGGTATCCATATAGCTATGTCATTAAGTGTGTATGTACCTATCGCTAATGGTACAATACCCTATAGGATACAGATAACTAGCATGTAAACATGTCAAGGCATATGTGTAAGCATGAAGGTATACAGGTAACTAGCATGTAATATGCTTAAAGAAATATGAATCAATGTCTCAATATCCCTAACCAAACAATATCATATCTATAAGGGTGTTGTGCGTGACATGGCAATTATTGACGGTGTGTGTGGCATACAATTAGTGCTCGTGCAACGTGAGCCGTCAATAATATATATGTGCAGTGTCCTAAGGTTACTAGCCAAGCACAACAAGTAACTTAGTAATAAGGTGTATGCGCAACTCTATAAATGAAATAAAATATGCAACAAGTCAAATCATCTCTAGACCAGACGTATAACGCCATACGGGCGATTCCCCTGTAGATGTTAAATCTACTCACCAACGCTCCTGGCTAAGTGAAGCCTACCACTCGCTTCCCCTCTTCGCAGCGTCCGAAGTTCCCGCCTGCGAACCTAAAATTTCACAAACATATCACATAAGCTAAATATCCTACATCGACGAAAAGACAATGAAACGCAAGGATAACGCCCTAAAAATTACACTGCGCACTTAGCGCATCTATCGCGCACGACATCGGCCAAAAACCCTAATTAGGGTCGCTAAACTACGAAACACCAAGTCTAAATTCTGATCGTCCCGATCGTGCAAAACAAAACCATTAAATACGAGAAATATAATAGATATAACCTTGCATCGACCAGTCGAACCCACGCCGGAAAAACCCCGAAACCTAGTAAACAACTTATCGCAATATTTCGCACTAGAATCAAGCTAACACATTTCTAGCGACTTCAAACATCATATAATTGCTTAACTAAGCTATCCAAACCATTTCCTTATTTTTAACACTTGCTAATTAAGTTTTAGCAAAAACCTAGTAAGCAAAAACCCTTAACTAAACAAAGTAGTAATTAATAATAATTATCATTTTCTACTAGGTTAAGCTTTTTCTAATCATAAATTAACACTTCAATTAACATTAAACACTTAAATAAAGCTTTAACCTTAACTTGAATTTCTTAAAAATTATGAATAATGAATTAATCAAGAGTTTTAAAGCTATATTAAACATATAATTAGCTAACTTAAATAGCTAGATTAAAATTTAAACAAATAATTAATGATTAATGCAAGAAATTATACCTTAACAAGAACAAACTTTAGCACAAGATTTCATCAACTTAGCCACCAAAAAAACATATTTTGTTGAAGATCCAAGCAAGTTTAGTAAAAGGAATTGATGGTTTAATTTTTATTTAGGAATTTTTGGATTTATTTTTGGAATTTTGAAGCATTTTGCGAACAAAATGATGAAGAAATGAGCTAGGAAAAGAAATGGGGAAGAAATGGGGATTGAGGCTCGGCCAAAGGTGATGGTGGGTGGGGGGTATTTGTGTGATAAAAATGAAGAAGTTTCTAGCAAAATGCAATAAATGGATCATTAAATGCAATATTGCCACCTTTCATTTCTTTTCTTTTTCTTTTAAAATTTAAATACTTTTGCACTAAAAAATCTAGATATTTTGAGGAGAAGCTTCCAAAATAATTGTAGTGATGATTTCCAATGATTCTCATTTAGAAGAAATTTCCCGATTTACGTGCATAATTTACCGCTTAAAATAATATTTTATTTGGGAAAAATTCTATCTGAACCAAAACCTTCCATATACCCTCAAAGTTCTGTTAGTGTTTATGCCCTAGAGGCCATTACTATATCATATTAGTTTGTATATTACTTAATGAAAGCTTGGGATATTCACAGTTGTATCGACAGTCTTTCTAAAAATAGTAGTATGCTACTTGGTTTGTTTCTAGTTTAATATGTGCATGTGTTTCTTTTAACATATCACTTATACATATTAGTAGAGCCCTTAGGATCTTTTGCTTGATTACCAGCGTTGTGATGGCAGTCACACTAGTGGGGGCTGGATAGTCTATAAGCAACATCCTATATAGGTCCCTGGTCGTAGGATTATCTAGATGGGGCATCGATACTCCGGAGTAGACTGGTGTGTACGCTTCTCATCCCAGTTAGGGAGATGGTCTGTCCCACAGCCATCAGTACGTCGTACTGGAGATAGTATGCAGGTGCTCGTTAGGTTACGGGTACACCGGACAGGACTCGCCGGGAACTGCAGGTTGGTTTTATACCCATCGTCAGATAGCAGTTCCCAGGTGACATGAATATAGCTTAGTCCGTCGACTTGACACTGCTACTTCGCCTCGGGTGTGTTCCCACTGTACTTAGATTACTATCCTACCACGGCTCAAAGGAGTCGTGCAAACAGGGAGTAGTTGGGTGCAGTCCCGAAGCACTTGGAGGCAGTGGCGGTTAGACAGGATTCGTCTCTCCCGGTATTGGGGGTTGATATCGTGCTGTGTATGGAGAGCCATTACGCAAAGTCCCTGGCCAGGGCAAATGAGATTTACTGGTAGGCTTCCAGTAGTTTCTCAAAGTGTAATGGGCTTCACTCCGACATGACTTATACCGCTATTAGGGGTCTGACGTTTACCGCCCCCTAGGCCCGATATGCGATAGTCCTAGACGAACAGACCGGACTGTACGGAGATTGTCACATCAGGCTCAGTAAGAGTACGGATGGGTTTCCTCATCGTCCTTCTTATCGACATCTACCTGGGGACCGTTACGTACAGCTAGTACCACTTACGGCCTGTGGTAAAATCTACTGCCAGCGTAGTGTCGAGTCTTTAGAGTCCTACACAGAGAGTTTCCCTGCACCGGGCAAAAGGTGTAGAGGCCGTATGGTTTTACGGCAGGGCCGCGATCACTTACGTACACTTATGCACGTATTATGATCGGGCAGATAATACTAGCGGGCTTTGGTTTAAGCAAGATTCTAGTATTATACAGATGGATTTATTCAGTCAAACATTATCCGTGTTTTTCGGAAATACGGATGGGAGGGGCAGTCTCGTAATTTGTCGGGAAGCTTCTAGAAGAAGATGACTCATTTGTATTTATTTCTTTTGGATTAAACACAAATGAGGTGGAGAGATGAGTTGTAAGTTTTCATTAAATGCTTAATGACTCATGAGGTGATTCACCTTTAGGATTAAATGAAGCTCACATGATATTTCTAGATATTTTATCAAGAGATATTTGTATGCTTCATTATATTCTTTCATGAGTATTATTCATATCATTATCACAAAAGCTTTCTCTCTCCTCAAGTCTTCATCTTCTTTCTCAAACCCTAAAAGCTCTCATGAGTTGAGAATCCTAGGGTTTAAGTGACTAAGTAATTCATCTAAATACTCTACACCCTTTAGGACTTCTAGATTAGCAAACTAGAAGTCGTAGTTATCTCAGATTCGAGATAGAAGCTCGGACTATAGACTCTCGGGTGGATCGTCTTTGACTCGAGGAGGCCGTTGAGGTGCCCACGTTCCATAGAGCCTACGAGGTGTGGAGGACAGCGATGAAGACCCGAAGGACAAGTAACGTGAGGTATAACTTCGAATCCTAGTAGTTAAACCTCTCGTAGTTTGCTAGCAATGGTTTAGACACGATCCGTGTGCTCAAGTCCGTGTTACGAAGATTTGATAGTTGTTTTTCATATATTCCGTCTCCCTGCGATCACGTGGGGTGCATGACATAGACTTACAGTGGTATCAGAGCCTACTAAACCTTTACTGAATTAGAATTTCGATCGTCAGAAAAAACACGAAAACTTAACCCCAGACCCCTCAAGTTTCTGTCAATTTTAAACGTGTCGAAAAAATTATTTCCCAGGTATGAAAATTCACAGCAGGGAATTCTAAGAATACTGGAGAAATACGAGATCCCAACTTGGTGAGACTGCCGCAGAAGCACGGCGGATTAGTGCAATCCGCCGCTGATCCGCGGCCGAGTCAACTCCGAGTTGACTCATATTTACACAGTAACTCTTAGTTTTGGGTGTTCTGTTATTCTGTATATTTTGTTTCTGCCCAGGTTATTTCAGTGCTGGCTTGCATTTGGGGTAGACTCGGAAAAAGGTTGCCGATCGAAATTCTAAGTTATTTGCTAATTGTGTTGTTTAATGTGTTCGTAAACCTCCCCTAATTGCTAGTATGTTGGTTAGCAGGGGGTTGCACATTTCTGTAATGGTTTTTATTGGTCTGTGTATATGAACTTCATTGGATCGTTGTGATGATTAACCGGGGTTTGAGATGAGTTTTTATATTCTTTCATTCGATATAAATTGTAATATGATGTAGTATTCTTTTGCGGGGCACATCCGGGATGAGGTTGTAGCCACCGTTGTATTATTTCATTTACTGTTATATGCTCCTAGGATAGACCCAAGGTAGGGTGCACAAACTACCGGGTACTTTGAAGTGTTTAGTGGCATACTCACGTTGTTGAGGGAGACCGCTTCACTTCGGGTACTTGGCGGGTAGTTTGCCGTACCCGTAGGGGTCTAGGGTGGGGTAATGGCTATTCATCATAACTGTGTAATCCGTCTTTCGTTGCAGGCTCAAAAGAAACGCGGATTGCTTGTATATCCAATAATGTTCATCTGTGATCTGGAATGCCTATTATTGCGTCTGACGAATGCACAATATCTATATAAGATATCTATTAGGCGTTACTTATGTTTTACACCCGCGCTAGCCCAGCCCCCGCTCTTTCGTTAGTTAAGTAACCTAACGGGTGAATGACGGGACCCAGTGGCGAATGCGGTTGACATAAGAGGACGTTGTATTTTTGTTGTTTTCTGTAATGATAGGTTAATTGATGGGACGCATTATATTAATGCAAAGAAAATAAACCAAAGTTGAATCGTTGGAACAAATTTAAAAGAAACCACTCGGTTATTTTAAAAGAGCAGAAATTTTTAATTACGGAGCTTTAACCACTCCTTTTAAAAAGCTATCAGGTTCCTTCGATTATATCAAGTTCACTATGTTCACGGTTTCGCCAAAACCAGTTGTAGACCTCCATCATTTTATTTGGATGGTCAGTAGTATTCAAGCTATATTTGTTGGCCTTCGTCAAGGCATAGTGTTTGGTAGCTGCTGGGGTATTCATATGTTGCCTAGATAGATGCGTTGGTTTGGGATAGTCGTATTACCTTGTTGGCTTTCGTCAAGGGTATGTACGGGTGGGTTCAAATTAACAGGGATAATGATGGGCAGAACTGTAAGTCCACGTTGCGACCCCCGGTTCTTACGGGGAGGCGGAAACGGTATAAAAAAAACAAATTTTTAGCGCAAGGGGCAACATGGACTAAGCAAAGTCGGGATCTTTGACTAAACTAAAACTAGCATACTTAGCTAAAGAGAGTTAGCTACTCGGATGGAGATGGTTATACCTTGCTTGTCTTGAACTCCTTCGTCTTCCAAGCTCCGATGGTGGTCCAATGGCTTCTTCTCGTCGTCTCCGTACGCCGAAGATAGATCCACCTGAAAGCTCCAACCTTTAGCTCCTTCTTCGTTCTTTGAAGAAACTAGTTCACTTGGTTTGCTAAACCTAGTGAACTAGAATGAGTAGAGAGGAAATAGAATGGGATTTTATCTATGGTTCTTGATTCTCAACTCATGAGACAAGAGAACCATAGATCAAGAGAGGGAGCAAGAGGTTGAGGGTGAGAGCAAGAGGAGAGCTCAAGAACAAGAGAGAGAATGAGCAAGAAAGAATGAGCAAGTATTTTGTCTCTCACCCTCTCATAATCCAAAGCAATGATAACTCATCATATCAACAAAAGTCTTATGTGATGGTTGAAGCAACCATAACCTTATCATGTCATGCACTCATTTTACTCAAATGAACAAGCAAGTAAAATTCTTTGGCATGAAATGATAACCATGGTTATCATGATGGTCAACTAGTCAAGCCTAGTCAACCGGTCAACAAAGTCAACAAGTCAACAAAAGTCAACAAGTCAACAAGGTCAACAAAAGTCAACAACCAAGTCACCATAATACTTAATTAATATAATAGTTAATCGCATATCATATTCTCATTAGGGTTGAGCAAAAAGTCAAAAAGTCAACGGTCAACTGTCAACAACCCTAATGAGAATCCGCTGCCTCTGCCTCCCTGTCAACTGTGCATACACACCCGCATCCGCGTTCCGAGGAACACGAATGCAAACTGGATAAATCCAATCCCATAAGGTACACTAGGATCTGGCTTAAACCAAAGCCCGCTAGTGTAAACTGTCCGGACACTGTACGTGCACAAGTGCACGGATGTGACCGAACCCTGTCGCAAAACCATGCGACCTGTCGCAATACCATGCGACCTCTACTCTTTTGCCTAAAGGCGAAAAGCTTTCTGTATGGGACTCTAAAGACTCGACACTACGCTGGCAGTGGGTTTAACCACAGACCGCAAGCGGCACTAGCTGTGCGTAACGGTCCCCAGGTAATGCCGACAAGAAGACCGACGAGGCGAAACCCATCTGAACTCCTACTGAGCCTGAGTGTGACATTCTCCGTACAGTCCGGTCTGTTCGTCTGATACATCGCATGGCGGGCCTAGGGGGCGGTAAACGTCAGTCCCCCAATAGCGGTACAAGTCGTGCCGGAGCGAAGCCCAAAACACCCTGAGATAACGCTGGAAACCTACCAGTATATCTCGTTTGCCCTGGCCAGGGACTACTCGTGTAATGGCTCTCCTAGACACAGCGCGATGTCAACCCCCAATACCGGGAGAGACGAATCCTGTCTAACCGTCACTGCCTCCAAGTGCTTCGGGACTGCACCCAACCACTACCTGTTTGCACGACTCCTTTGAGCCGTGGTAGGGTAGTGATCAAAGTACAGTGGGAACACACCCGAGGCGAAGTGACAGTGTCAAGTCAGCGGACTAAGCTGTACTCATGTCACCTGGGAACTGATAACTGACGATAGGTATAATACCAAGTAGTCAGTTCCCGACGAGTCCTGTCCAGTGTACCCGTAACCTAACGAGCACCCACATACTATCTCAAGTACGACGTACTGACGGCTGTGGGACAGACCGTCTCCCACACTGGGATGAGAAGCGCATGCGCTGGTCTACTCCGGAGTATCGATGCCCTGTCTCGATAGTCCTGCGACCAGGGACCTGCATAAGGATGTGCTTATAGATTACCCAGCCCCACTAGTGTGACGGCCATCACATCGCTGGTAATCAAGCAAAGATCCTAAGGGCTCTACTAATGTGTATATGCGATATACTAAAATAAACACATGTACACATTGAAGTAGAAACAAACCAAGTAGCATACTACTATTTTGAGCAAGATTGTATATACAAGGTGAATATCCCAAGCATCCATTAAGTAATATACAAACTAGTATGATACAGTAATGGCCTCTAGGGCATATACACTAACAAGAACATGACATGTGACTTATGATTTGTTGGCCTTCGTCAAGGTCATAAGAGCATAGGGCAAAATCCGCATCGGGAGTTTCTAAATAAACTGAAACTTTCTAGTGTTGCATACCATTTGGAGTTTGACGATGTTGGTAGGATTCCTTCAGCATTATCACACGATGATATTTGGATCCCGATGCTACTGTGAGTATCCGCTACTCATCAGGAGATTCGTCACTTAACGATCAATGCTATAAACCAAGCAGGTGTCTAGAACAGTGTCGGCGGGGCTACGCCTCCAGAGAAAAGAGGTTATTTAATTAAGGAACTTCGCGAAAGCGTCGTAAAACCTCCCTCGAAGTACCGACACTAGCCTGGCTGAACGGTTAATCAAGTATTATACGGTGAGATCAGTCCTGGCTAATTCTTCTTTTATGGTTTGAGGAAGGATTCGAGAAACAGTGGGAGCCATCCAGTTTAGATAAACTAAAAACCAATCTAAATTTGCAAGAGCATCATGCTAAAGTGTTCCCTCTCTCTCTCTGCAGTGACCTTATGACCATGACTAGGTTACATCTAGATAACAATGTTCCCCCAATCTGAGCAAGGCTCATTTGAATTTTGAAAATTCAAATTTTCTGAAGCAACGCTTCGAATTCCGTGCATTGCGCAATGCGCAAGCGGTCCACAGTGCGACACGTGTCTGCGCAGTTGCGCAAGCGCACCGCTGCGCGACACGTGTCTGCGCAGTTGCGTAAGCGCACCGCTGCACGACACGTGTCTGCGCAGTTGCGCAAACACTGTTGCGCAAGTTCACCGCTGCGCGACACGTGTCTGCGCAGTTGCGCAAGCACTGTTGCGCAAGTGCGCAAGTGCACGACACGTGTCTGCGCAGTTGCGCAAGCACTGTTGCGCAAGCCTTCCACTGCGCGACACGTGTCATTCATTAGGGAGTTGCGCAGAAACAGAATGAAAATTTAATGAAATCTTTTATGTTCTTTCCAAAACCAGAAGATTTTCTTCTGCCTTTGGATCAAAGATCCAGCGGTGGGAAAATTCCCAAAATCACTCAGAAAAGATCTTGTTAACAAATTCAACAAATTTGTGAGCACTATAAATAGGACCCCAGACCTCATTCGATTGGCAAAAAACTTGGAGAATCGACTTCCAGCAAAAAAAAAAAAGAAGAAAAGAGAACTCTTGGAGATTATTCAAGAACAAGAAAAAGAAGAAAGGTAAAAACCTTTTTTTTTAAGAGAAAATTCTCTGAAGAACAAAGGATTTAAAAAAAAAGGGAAATAAATGAAAATAAATAAATAGTGCCTTGCACTTGTTATGAACCCTTGGTTCTGTGAAATCAGGGAAAACAGGAAGAAAAACTTGTTTTCCTTTGATCCAAATTTAGATTAAAAGGGCTATGCATTTTTGTTCTTAAATCTGAAAAATTCTTGATGTTCTGCACAAATGCAACCCATTATTTAAAAGGGCCTGGCCCAAATCAAATTGCAAAATAATAAAGGGGCAGAGCCATGTTTGGATTGATTTTCTAGTCGGGCAAAGCCCAAAATAAATAAAATTTTTGGACTTAACGTGTCTGCGCAGTCGCGCAAGCACTGTTGCGCAAGTGCACAACTGCGCGACACGTGTCTGCGCAGTCGCGCAAGCACTGTTGCGCAAGTGCACAACTGCGCGACACGTGTCTGCGCAGTCGCACAAGCACTGTTGCGCAAGCCTTCCACTGCGCGACACGTGTCACCTCCACGAGCGCTTGCGCTCTTTAATTGCGCAAAGCACCTGACAAGTCGTGTGGGGCACTGTCAGAGTATTAAATGCAATGCATTATTAAGGGGCAGAGCCCAATCAAAGGTCAAATGGACCAAATAGAAGTACTGCACATTATTTTAAAAAGGCAGAGCCTAATCAAAAAGTCTAAACAGACCAAAAATAATGCTATGCATTGTTTAAAGGGCAGAGCCCAATTGAGAGGTCCAACAGACCAAAAACAATGCTCTGCATTATTCTAAAAAGGGCAGAGCCCAGTCAATGGCCTGAAATAATGCTATGCATTATTCTAAAAAGGGGGAAAGCCCAAACAAAGGCCTAATAGGCCAAATGCAAACAAAATGTGAACATTTTCAACTGGACTTAGCCCAATTCTGGCCGTAAGTCCTTAAATTAAATTGACTGAGCACAGCTGCTCTCCTAAATCAATTCACGACCGGTTCAAGGGTACATCTCCGAACACCTTTGACATCCATCGTTGTAATTCCTCAACGACGTCAAAGAGGTGACGGGTCCCAACGACCACACATCCAAATGGACTGCGGGGTCCTTAAACTCGTGGACCGAAACGTCCTTAAACTAATATCGGACCGAAACGTCCTTAAACTAATATCGGACCGAAACGTCCCTAAACTAATTTCGGACCGAGACGTCCCTAAAACTAATATCGGACCGAGACGTCCCTAAACTAATAATGGACCACCACGTCCCTAAACTGGAACAATAGAGCCTCCAAACGCTCTTTTGCCGGATCTAAACGGTCCCGTTTAAGTTGATCTTAGCCCCAAATATGGCTAACGTGTCCTTAAACATTCAAACGGATTATAAAACTCCCAATCAACTCTGGTTCGTGGGTACATCTCTGAACTCCTTTGACATCCGTCGTTGTAATTTCTCAACGACGTCAAAGAAGTGACGAGTCCCGATGGCCATACATTAAATTAATCACTACGTTAAGTGGATCTTAGTCTAAAACAGGACTAACGTATCCTTAACGAACGTTTAAGTTGATCTTAGCCGCAACGCGACTAATGCATCCTTAAACTGAAAACACTAACGCAAATCTAAGTAAATACGGATTTGGACTAATCTACGTCCTACGGGCGACGGCATTACTCAGTCTCCGTATACAATCCACGGGCAACCACAAACGAAACAAACACACACGACATGAAGTGAAATTCTGGAGAAGGAGAAAGTTGTTACCGCGATGCGGTAGCGTAATTAACTGCAGGGGCTTGCGCCTGCAGGGAAGAGTGTCCCCACAATAAAAAACCCCTCACCCTGAGGGGGAATCTGACGAAGTCTGCTACATCGGCCGCATCCGTCTAAACCTCCGATACACGGTGCCATAAATCAACTTGGCATCTTCGGAGAGATAAACGGATAAAACCAAATAGCATCTGCCCCGAACCCCAGGCACGAACGCGAAGTCCAGGCCGCCGTTCGGAGGGGAACAGATTCTGGCACACCCGGTGGGACCTTTTCCTCTTTCCACTCCACACTTCGTGTGTCGTCTTCGCGAACCAATCGCGGTTTGTTAAATGGTTGCCTACGGATTTCAAGTTGCTGAGATTTGGTCTTTTGTCTGGCACAGAACTCAAGCATCCATGG
Source organism: Agapanthus africanus (assembly GCA_030015575.1). Taxonomy (NCBI): domain Eukaryota; kingdom Viridiplantae; phylum Streptophyta; class Magnoliopsida; order Asparagales; family Amaryllidaceae; genus Agapanthus; species Agapanthus africanus. Next base: position 541,548,180 of record CM057348.1, read on the forward strand.
ATTCTCACTGCACCAAATTCGCGAAGCACCACTGCAACGGACGCTCCACCTCACCGAGAGGTGTAACATATGGGCCCCAAGCGGCCTCTTTCCTTGCTCTGCCGGTAGAGCAGGTGACCCAGGCCACCACCGGCCTGTTTTTCGGGACCATGGTCCCACCTACAAGCTTCTCTATGCTGATATCCACACCGGAAGTGAAAAAGAAGTCGGTGTTCGACCGGCTTACCGCTACCACGACCCCTGTCAACGGGTCGCCCGCTACTAAGCCGACAGCCTCCGTTTTTACCAGGCTAGGTCAGAACTATAAAGTGGTCGTCCCAAAGAGGGCAACGACCGCTGCTTTGGAAGTCGTTAAAGCGGCTTCTCCCATCAGAGAGTCGGTCTTCACAAGATTGACGGTTCCCACTCCTCCCCCAGCTGGTCAAAAGGCATCAGTCTTCGATAGGCTGACGTCGGCAGTCACCCCACACTCGAACAGGGGGCAACAAGAAACCATCTCGATCTCCGAGCCAGTCCCAATGGCTCGTCATGCGCGACGTCGCCATTGGCGACGAGTGAGAAAAGCAGGGGGCAACTCTCCCTCAGGGCTAACCCCACCTGCTCCAGTGGTGGAGGTCAACGCTGCTGTTCCAACTGGGAACAGCTTTGAATTGCTGAGGAAGGTGAGAAAGAACTCTCCAATTGCTACGTTGAAAAGATCTCCTCCACCTGCGGAGAGAGTTCCGGAGACAAAGCAGGAACAGCCCTCTCAACGGCTGTCGTCAAAAATTTACAAAGTTTGGAGGAGGGTTCAAGACTCCGTGATTGACTCAGACCACTTTCGTCGCCAGAAAAAGGCGAAGGTGGAAAATAACAAAAACTGCCCCATTAAACAGCAGGGGGTGACAGTTGCTAGGATGCCCACTCCAACGGCTCCTTTAACCTCGATGGCCCACAAAAGAAGGAGGCCAGGGAAAGCTCCCGCGTCAGCGGCAAAGTTTGAAAGCGGTGAACCTAAACGCCCTAAGTCAGAGGGCATAATTGTTCATACGGTTTATATGGCTTCTGGAAAGGAAGAAAGCCGTACTTCTACGGGTCACCGACCGCTCACCCGATCAGTGACCAAGGCTCAAGAGCAGCAACAAAAGCTCCAGGAGATGATGACCACAATGGCCGCACTCACTGGGCCGAAAGAAACCCCGGAAACATCCTCAGAAGAACGTCAAGAACAAGAAACGGACGCCGAATTCCTTCGGCGCGTGCTAGAGAAGAAAGATAAAGAGGCTGCGGAACAGGCAGCCAACATAAAGAAAATGGCCCTCCTGTTCCAGGATATGGTGGGCATGATGATTCAACAAGATCCACCTGCTGGGGATCCCCCGATCATTCTTGAAGATGATAGGGGAGAGACATCGAATCCTCCACCGGCTCTATCCGCAGCTAAAGAGGATACCATATCTAAAGCTGATTTGGATGAATATATTGCCCAACAAATGCGGGTGCATCAGGCGACTGAAGCAGCCGGTCAGATCATAAAAACGGGGCGGCCATATCCGGGCTGGTATGACCAAATCAAGTACCCGCCGGGTTACACGATTCCCAAGTTTCATGTTTACAAAGGGACCGGCAATCCCCATCAACATGTTGCCCAGTTCAGGGCGCTTTGCGGTAATACCGGCGGCGACGACAAGTTGTTGCTTCGCCAGTTTGTTGGAAGCTTATCAGACACGGCGTTTGAATGGTATTCTGAGCTTCCCAACGACTCTATTAAAACCTTTGCGGAGATGGAGCTGCTCTTCACCCAACGTTTTGCAAGTGCCAGTGAGCGTACCCCGATGACGGCACTGATCAATGCCAGGGTAAAACCCGGCGAGACATGGGTTCAGTACGCTATACGGTGGCGAAATCTATGGTCGAAGTGCGAACAGCGCATAGAAGAAGCTCCAGCGGTGGGAATGTTTGTTGGAACACTTGATCCACAAGCAACCATCTCGCAGTTCATGATGTTCTTCAAGCCGACTTCCTTCCAGGCTTTGATCGACAAATTAGCACAGATGGACCAGATGGGCCATAAACCCCCTCTCCCGAAACCGGACTCCCGAAACGATAAAGGAAAGGGAAAAGCGATCATTGTCGCTAATGCCCAACAACAACCGAGCGACTCGAAGCCGGTTGCTCGTCCAAACAATACGTGCCCATACGTACCCCTTGAGGACAGGATGGGACGCCCTTACTCTTTCCCCCGTGATAAAACGAGGAGGCTATTCGAGCTGGCGCTGCGCAACAGACTCATAAATCTGCCAGATCCAAAACGTCCGTTGCAACCGAACGACGCCAACGAGCCCAATTACTGCCCCTATCATCGAGTGCTAGGCCATCCGATTGAGGATTGCTACGTTTTCAAGAATTGGCTTGAGAACCAGTACCGTCAGGGCAAATTTACGCTATCTGACAAATGGAAGGTGAATCCTCCGCAGCCCCACACCTCTAAGGGGACGAATACGCCGGGGGCAACATGCTCCGTTATTGAAGAAACTCCCTGGGAGGTTGTATTATCAGCCAAAACGAGGAGAATGCTAAATGATCTTCAGACCTGTCCAGCGGTCAAGTAGAAGAACCCCTTGGAACCGCAGGTTATTGAGGGGATGTTGAAGCCACGACCGACTCCGAAGACCGATAGTGGTAGTTCAAGTGCTCATAGTCAGCCGTCAAAATCTTCGAAAAAGAAGAAGAAGAATCTAAGAAGCCCGTGATGCCTGGCGACAAGCGCACGGACTTACAAAAGCAAATCGACGCACTGGATGAGTACAACCAAAAGGCGCGGACTCCCATTACGCTCCAAGATTTCCTTGATCACGTCTTCCAAAAAGAAGATGAGGGAGAAAGTTCATCGGATGAATCCAAGGAATATGTGGCGAGCTGTCATATGATCTCCCATTCGACCACGAACGATGAAGGGACTTCTGGCACTGAAACGCTGGGGGCAAATGCCGAATCAAGAGCCCCAGGGTTATCAGTTGAAATGATTAGCGCGTTTCTTAATGAAGCTCGGTTGAAAAGCAAAGCTGATCGAGAACGCGAGACGACTATATTCGAAAGGGCCAAGCGCCAGCGACTTGAGGAAGGAGCTGAAATGATCCCGCTGGAGCAAAATGCCTCCACCGCTGACAAAAGCCAATTCAAGATAAAAAAGAAGTTTGCTAAGGCCATATCGATGGGCATGAATCTACCACCCTCTGAAGAAAAAGTTACTGGCGTGGTGGAAATGCAACCCTCTTATTGCCTATATCATCAGAAGGTCTCGCATTCCACCCAAGATTGCAAAGCTTTCGATAAGTGGTGGCAAGGATACGTCGCTAATCGACAACGCTTTAAACGGGAAAAGCGTAAAATTCGTCGGGAGCAAAGAAACACGACCAAAGAGCTTGAAAGAACTGCCAACAATTGTCACATGATTAACACCGCCGGGTCACAAGTGCCTACATTTGGGAGCGATTCCGATGAGGAGCTAGAGCTTGGCCCCCTCTTCAAAGAATCCATTTCGGGAAAAGAAGAAGAACCGAAGGCTTGCGAAAATATACAGCTACGCAATCGGACGCTACCTGAAAAGAATCTCGGACCCTTAAACAAGAAAAACAAAGGGAAAGAGAAGGTCTCTGAAGACATTGCTTTGGATGACCAAGTCGCGGAAGAGTTAACCGCCAAGAACCCGCCAAAGAGGAGTAAAGTGGATTACAATGTCTTGGCGCATCTGAGAAAGCTACCCTCACAACTCAGCATTCTCGATGCCCTATTACTATCAAAAGAGGCGAGGGATTCTTTGATTAAGGCCCTACAAGATCCGGACCAGTTCCAAGCCTTCCTAGCCGAACAAAAGATGAAAGATGAATTGGAAGAGGTGCACACAGCCGACGTTGCTTTTAGTGATGAAGACCTTCTCCTCGGGACGTGTGAACACAATCGCCCCCTTTATGTCTCAGGATACTGCCATGACATAAAGATAGGTAAAATCTTGGTCGATAACGGATCGTCTGTTAATTTACTCAATGTGCGAGTGTTAAAGGAGATTTGCATGAGTGTCCAACACCTCGCCCGAGACAAAATCACCATCTCTGGTTTCGACTCTCAATCCTCAAAGACTCTTGGATCTGTGATATTGACGCTACGCTTCGGGTTGCTCGTCACAGACATCAAATTCCATGTCATAGACGCCAAGACGTGCTACAATGCTCTGCTCGGCCGACCATGGCTACACGAGTACAATATCATCCCTTCTACACAGCATCAGTGCATGAAGTATTCTAGGGATGGCCTCGAGTACACAGTGGCGGGAGAGTTGAATCCGTTTTCCGTAAATGAAGTTCGCAAGTATGAAGATGCCAAATACTTCTTACCGAGTTTCGAAGACACGGAAAGGTGTCACAAACCGGAGAACAAAACCAACGCCACCATCCCCGTCTTCGGCAGTGACACTGAGGAGGAGGAGGATATAATTTATTCAGGTCCATCCCAATCCACCAGGCCAGGACCATCCGTTCCTTCATTGATCTTTGGTAGTGATTCAGAGGATGAAGTTCATGCTGTATTCCCTGCTCGGCCTTCAATACGAGCTTCTGCTGATGAAGAGCGAAGTCTGCAGATAACCATGGTGCCGCTTGAACATTACAAAGAACTGGATGCACTCAACGCCAACAGCGTAGAAGAATTGCACACATTCTATATTCCTCCCGGACGAAAAGGCGAGAAGGCAATCCTATTCTACCGTTCTGAAGAAAACAAGGTGGAAAAAGAAATTTGGCATGGCGAAAATCCCACGCTCGACGGGCTTCAGCCTATCCGTCTTCCCAGATATTATACCGAAGGTTTGAAGAAACTGCTGAAACGCCAGGGGATGTCCTTCACACAGACCGTTAGAAAAGCCAAATTCTATGACAAGGTCTGGAACGTTCCCGGGACTCAATTCAAACTGCCTAACGGGAGAACGGAAACAAAAGGGCTTGGGTACATCCGGCCAAAGAAACGGGAGCTAGTAAACAGCTGCTATGCCATGTATGACTTCGATGAAGAGGCGGACGCTCAATGGGAGGACGCTAATCCTGAATCAGCAAAAGTTCCTGATACAAAACCGCCCAGTCCATCGTCTAAAAACCAGATGAGCAAACTTATAAAGGATGCGAGTCAAAAAGCCCGAGATGATCACGATCGTGAAATGGCAATCTATGAGAAAGCCAAGACACAGCGTCTCCTTCAACAGGCAGTAAAGAACGAAGATGCTGCCCCACGTCAGCCTGCTACAAAAAGGGTTCGACGCGAAAGCAAAAACAAGTCAAAGGGCCGAAAAGGTGCTCGACAACCACAAAGCAGAGCTAAGAAGCCACGCATCCGAGTGTCGAGCGTTATTGACCTAGCTCTCATGAAGAAAATGGGTCGAGCATACTCATTTCCTCGGAACAAAACAAGGAAAATACTTGATCTTGCTCTAAAACATCAAATGCTTACTCTGCCAGAGTCTAAACGCCCTGAGCAAGCGGGCGAAGTCTCCAACCCAAATTATTGCTCTTACCATCGAGTAGTAGGGCATCCGCTTGAAGATTGCTTCACCTTTAAGAATTGGGTTGAGGATCAATATCAGCTTGGCAAATTCGCGTTGTCTGACAACTGGAGGGTAGCGCCGCCGCAAAAGCACGAACCCGAAAACACAAGGATAGAACCAACTCCGCATTGGGATTGGCAGAAAATTCGCACTTGCCACGTGGTAACAATATTAAAAGAAGGGTCCGAGGACATGAACAACCTTCCTTGGTGCTTTGAAAGCGGCAGCGATGAGGTAATCTCAGAATTTCCACCAGCACCAAAAGAGCTGGAAGATGGAATCCATACTACAGCAGATAACCTCAAGAAAATCGAGTTGGGGACAATAAATGATCCGCGACCGACATTCGTCAGCGAGCTGCTGTCTGAAGAGAGGGTGGCTGCGTTAAAAGACGTTCTTGTGCAGCATAAAGATTGCTTCGCATGGAACTATTCCGAGATGCCGGGACTAGATCCAGAAGTTGCTGTACATAGACTAGCAATATCCCCGAACATCAAGCCAGTCAAACAGGCGCCGAGAAGAGTGCGACTCGAGCTTGAGATGAGCATAAATACCGAAGTCAAAAAGTTAATCGACTCTGGCTTCATCCAGGAAGTTCAGTACCCTGAATGGATCGCCAACATCGTCCCAGTGATGAAGAAAAATGGGACAGTGCGCATATGCGTAGACTTCCGGGATCTTAATAAAGCTTGCCCGAAGGATGATTTCCCAGTGCCAGTCACTGAACTGATGATAGACAATACATCCACTCATGAAGTTTTCTCCTTCATGGACGGCTCATCGGGGTATAACCAGATAAAAATGCATCCAGAAGACCAGAAGCACACAGCCTTCAGGACTCCTCTTGGTATATTTTGTTATAAAGTGATGCCCTTCGGTTTGAAGAACGCCGGTGCTACTTATCAGAGGGCCATGACAAAGATCTTCGACGACCTTATACACGAAATCGTTGAATGCTATATCGACGATCTCGTGGTTAAAAGCAAATCATACGAGGAATATCTCGAGCATATGAAGACTGTATTTCAACGCCTTCGTTGTGCGTTCGGGGTTTCCTCGGGCAAATTCCTGGGATTCGTTGTTCGACACCGAGGTATTGAAATAGATCCGTCAAAGATTAAAGCGATCATGGAAATTCCTCCGCCAAGGACTCTCAAACAGCTGCGGTCTCTCCAAGGGAAACTCGCATACATACGACGATTTATAGCCAACCTTTCAGGAAAGTGCCGTCCTTATAGTCACCTGATGAAGAAGGGAACCCCATTCGTTTGGGATCAAAAATGCCAAGGCGCACTGGATAAGATCAAGCAATACCTGCAGAACCCGCCGGTGTTGGCTGCTCCGGTTAAGGGGAAGCCTCTCATTCTTTATACAACCGCCCTCGAAGGTTCCTTAGGCGCATTATGGGCACAAGAGAACGATCAAGGGAAAGAAAGAGCACTCTACTATTTAAGTCGAGTTCTGCTGGGGGCAGAAAGCAACTACTCTCCCATTGAAAAACACTGCCTGGCGTTGATCTTCGCAATAACAAAGCTTAGGCACTATGCGTTGGCGCACGAAGTCCGTCTTATTTCAAAAGTGGACCCTCTCAAATATCTAATGTCAAAAGCCATATTGACAGGGCGACTCGCTAAATGGGCCCTGCTCTTGATGGAATTTTCGATAACATATCAACCTCTCAGGGCAGTAAAAGGCCAGGCCATCGCCGACTTCCTTGCTGAGCACCCGATACCAGCCGACTCTCCTTTAAACTGCGATCTTCCGGATAAACATGCGTTTGATGCGATCGATGGTGATAATACCCGATGGGAGCTTTATTTCGATGGAGCATCTTCCATGAAAAAGCACAAACAAAATACGCCAATGATCAAATCAGGGGTAGGACTCATCTTTGTGACTCCACAAGGAGGAATAATGCGCTTCGTCTTCTCCTTAACAGAGCCGAGGACGAATAATGAAGCTAAATATGAAGCTTTGATAGCAGGCCTCGAGATCGCCATTGATATGGGAATTGAAAGCCTCCTCATATATGGGGACTCCCAACTGGTCGTCAGTCAAGTGAACGGCGATTACCAAACGTGCAAACCGGAATTGGTAAAATATGGTGAAAAAGTGCAGCAACTGCTAACCCAAATCCCCTCCTACACGTTGGAAAGTATACCGCGCGCGGAAAACAGCAAAGCGGACGCACTGGCCAAACTTGCTAAAGAATTGGCTGATGAGAACCTCGATGACGTTAGAATCGTGGTACAAAGCCGTCGAGTACTCGCCCCGGCAGAAATACCTCCAGAATCATATAAAGAAAAGGGAGCGACTGAGCAGACGACCCTGCAAATAAAAGACCATGAGAAGGTTGAGGATTGGAGGGAAGTTTTTATAGACTACTTCAAGTCCCACCAAATGCCTGAAGATGCGTTCGCAAGACATCAACTCATAAAACGAGCTCTGTCCTTCGCCTTCGTCAATGATACTCTCTACAAGAGGTCATTCGATTCTCTGTGGCTGAGATGCTTAGGACCGGACGAATCGGAAAGGGTCATCCAAGAGGTTCACGACGGACTCTGCGGTTCTCATCAAGCGGGCCCTAAGATGAAGTTGAAAATAAAATGGATGGGCTACTACTGGCCCACGATGATTCAGGACTGCATCGAATATGCGAAGCAATGCCACTCATGCCAAATTCATGGGGACTTCATCCATCAACATCCAAATCCGCTACACCCAACAGTGGCTAGCTGGCCATTCGAAATGTGGGGGACTGATATAGTTGGCCCTATCGAACCAGCATCGTTTAAAGGACATCGTTTCATCCTAGCGACGACTGACTATTTCTCTAAGTGGGCAGAAGCAGTACCATTAAGAGAAGTGAAGACGAAGAATATCCTCCATTTCTTCAAAATGCACGTCATATATCGGTTTGGAACTCCGAGGAGGATCATCTCCGATAACGGGCCAGCCTACCGAAGTCATAAAATCAGCCGCTTCGCACAGCAACATAACATAGACTGGAGATATTCTTCAGTCTATAATCCATGAGCTAACGGTCTCGCCTAGGCCTTCAACAAGACCTTGACGAAAATTATAAAGAAAACAGTGTCCCGAAATAAGAAAGACTGGCATGAGAGACTGCAAGAGGCTCTTTGGGCGTATCAAACCACGTTCAAGACTGCCACAAACACAACGCCATATGCGTTGGTGTTCGGCACAGAAGCAGTACTCCCTCTCGAGATAGAGTTACCCTCTCTATGAGTGGCAGTCCATCACGAGCTGACGGACGAAGAAAATGCTCATCTTCGGCTTGAGGAGCTTGACGCCCTTGAAGAAACACGGCTCATAGCGCAACAAAATCTGGAGGCCTATAAAGCAAAGATGATGCGCTCATACGAAAGATTGACCCGACCGAGGACATTTCGTCAAGGCGAACTCGTGCTAGTGGTCAAAAGGCCTATGATCCCCAATCGCGCCAAACGGGGAAAGTTTGAGCCAAACTATGAGGGCCCATACATCATTGATAAGGTCTACCAGGGTGGGGCCTATCTACTCGTGGACATGCACGGTGAAAGGCCTTTCAGACCAATAAACGGTCGTTTCCTAAAGAAATACTACGCTTAATGAGCTACGGCCTAGGTCAACGGTAGATGACGACAACTATGTCCGCTCGCTATCTTCTTAAGCCCAAACTCTATAAGCAGTAAATGGCCTTCCTTAATGATGGACCGAAATGTCCTAAAACTAATAGCAGACCGAAACGTCTTTAAACTACTACCACAGCATCCTTAAAAAAAAAAATGGTATGTCCATAAACAAAATGGGCACGGATGAAAACCCGAAAGGGCTCCGTGAGTAAAAACAGCAGGACTACCGGCGAATGTTTGTGAAAACCCGAAAGGGCGCAACTTCGTTAAAGAACCCTTATAGAGTCCTCTCGACCTTGTAAGGAGAAACCACCTGCGTGAGATCCTTATGACTCACAAAGGAGCAACACACTTAGGGATCCCCACGATTCCTAAGGAGAAAACACACTTGCGAGATCCTCACGACTCGTAAGGAGAACTCTCTTATGGGACCCTCACGGCTCATAGGATTTGAAAGTCTTAAGTCACAGAGACCTAAACCTGTGCTTAAGCAAACCCCCACAAACTTTCAATATTGCCCTACAAGTGGCTCATTATTGACCCTTGTATACAATCCACGGGCGCGAATAAACGTTTCCCTAACCAAGGTCCATCCGTAACTAGGAATACGTTCGCATGGTAAACAACCCTTATAAATCCCCTCGATTTATGAGGAGAAAACCCTCCTGTAGGATCCTTACGACTTACAGAAGAACAAAACACTTAGGAACCCTCACGGTTCCTAAGGAGAAAATACACCTACGAGATCCTCACGACTTGTAGGGAGAAATACCTTCACGAGACCCTTACGGCTCATGAAATCAAAAGCCTTAGTCGACAGGACCCTAACCCTGGTCGCTAAGCCTCCTTTGTTCGACAACGACAGAGGCAAATGATGATTCGCTCCTGGTAATATCCCAGTTGTAGCGGTGCTGATGCCAAAATCGGTGTCCAATTTCAGGTTTACGGCGAAAGCCAGTAGGCCGCTCATGCATACGAAATAGCCGAAACGATAGGGCAACTTGCAATAAAAAGCAGTAAAATAGCCGAAATGATTGGACGACTCGCAATAAAAAGCAGCGAGTAAAAATGAAATAAATAGCCGAAATGATTGGGCACCGCGAAAAATAGCCGAAATGATTGGGCAATCGCGACCTTCGCGACATAAAAGCTGAAATGATAGAGCATCGCGGAAATAAAATAAAATAAAAGAAGAAATGATAAAACTCTGGCCCTACAGTTAAGATCGCATCGATCCCTGTATACAATCCAAGGGCGTAAACGAAGAATGAACCATACTTTCCCAGCGGATTCCGTCGGACGACGAACCCCAAACCTCACCGGTTCATTTCAACCGAAGAAGCCAGTGACTTCAACAAAAAATTCCTCGACTCACGGATACAAACACTCCTTGACGAGAGCCCTCTGATCCGCGTCGACCCGCAGAGCCACCAGTGCCTCCGTAGGAACCCTCGACTCGTTTCAAACCCCAAGGAAACAAATAATCCTTGGCGCTTGGGAAACAAATAATCCCAGCAAACTCCTCAACTCACGGATACAAACACTCCTTGACGAGAGCCTTCTGATCCGCGTCGACCCGCAGAGCCACCAGCGCCTCTGTGGGAACCCTCGACTCGTTTCAAACCCCAAGGACACAAATAATCCTTGGCGCTCGGGAAACAAATAATCCCTAGTAAAATCCTCGACTCACAGATACAAACACTCCTTGACGAGAGCCTCCTGATCCGCGTCGACTCGCAGAGCCACCAGCGCCTCCGTGGGAACCCTCGACTCGTTTCAAACCCCAAGGACATAAATAATCCTTGGCGCTTGGGAAACAAATAATCCTTAGCAAACACCTCAACTCACGGATACAAACACTCCGTGACGAGAGCTTCTTTGACTCACATCTCGGGCAGTAAGGATTCAAAAACTTGTTTCCTGAACAATGGGACCCTGCAAGTCAATCCTAAATGGTCTCTTGCATACTATTCACGGGTCTCACTCTCTGAAGTCGATTTTCGACAAAGAGGGAAACAACCGCTTACGAGCCCTCTCGACTCGTAAGAGGGAGAAATTCTCTTATAGGATCCTTTCGACTTATGAGAGAAAACCACACTTGGGAATCCTCACGATTCCTAAGGAGAAAATCCACTTACGAGATCCTCTCGATCCGTAGGGAGAAAAGTCTCTATGAGACCCTCACGGCTCATAGAGTTGAAAAGCCTTAGGCGGCAGACCTGAACCTGCAACCTAAGCCATCGCTACCTCTCGGAGAAGTTAAGTTACCCGCCGATCAGGTTCATCGAAAACACCATAACAAAAAGGGAAAAGGCGAAGAAATAGTACCAGACATTGCAAGAAAGAATGTGTCTTTATTCATAAATTCAATCAAAATACAAGGCGGATCGTATAAAGAATAAAAAATGCGTATATGCTATATACAAATTACAGGTGTGTAAACGATACAAAATATTCAGGGAGAAGGAATCTTCTTGAACAACTCTATCAATTGCTCGCGTACTTCCGTCCACGCCTTCTCCTGATCAACTGCCACTGCCAGTTCAGCCTCTACTTGAGCCTGCTGCTGCGTGAAGGATGCGAGCTGTTCCCCAACAACCTGCTGAGCTGCTTCTTGGCTTCGGGCATCACGCTCAGCGGCATCAAGCTTCCGCTTCAGTGCTAGCCCATTAGATATACGCTTGAGAAGACCTTTAAAGACGACTTTCACTTCAGCAGCATTCGCCCTAACTTCAGCACGGAGGCGAGCGGTCACGTTTGAAGATTCCCGATGCGCCTTTAGCCGTAAAGCTGCCTCCTGCTCCAAATGGCAGAGATAAGAAGCGCTTTGCTCAAGCCAAGCTGTCCGTTGAGCGCTCGCGGCCAAAACCTCGGGAGAAGGGCGCGTCGACTCCAACCGATGCAGGCGAGCCTCGATCTCTCTGCAGTGGTTAACCTAAGATTCGACGACGCCTTCGTTGTGAAAGTTTACGAGCGCCGCCAACATCGGGTTAACCTCCACGGCGAAATCTACGGCAGAGGGGAGAGCGTCCACGTTCAGCTCTTCAATGTACCCGCTCAGCATGCCCAAACTCATCGCAGCACCCTTGGAAGATGGATGTCTCAAGAAAGGGCCTGCCGGTGAAAGGACGCGAGCCTCAAAGGGGACCGGAGCCGGAACAATAGCTGCAAAACAAAACATGGTTAAACGATGGTTCAAGAGATATTTAAGGGTTACCAAAAAAGGAATTTGCTATACCAGAAGCAACGGACGGCAGAGCCGGAAGGGCCGGAAGCGCGGCAGGTCTGGTATCCCCTCCTTCGATTTGTGGCACTGCAATAAAGAAAGGGAAAAGTCAGAAATCATTCAATTGCTAGAAAAAGGGGATGAACGAAGATATTGTATTGAACGTACACTCACCGGCGCCACTAGAAGGAGAAGCAAGTTCGGATGGGAAGGAGAAGTGTGGGAGCAACACTTGATATAGATGATCAAATAGCACTCCTGAAAAGATGCGGTGATATGGCATTAGTCCAGGAACTACACATTTAAAAGATTAACTTGTGAGTTGCAAATCCATACCTTCCAACATCCGCGATGGCACGAGGGAAGGCTGAGGAGCGACCACCGCCAAAGCAGTAGTTGACGGTGCGCCTTCAGGCAATGGAGCATCGGCACTAGCCGCACCTGCGTTTAAAACAAAGACAAACTGGTTAAAAGAGATTGTGAGGAATATATAAACGAAGGACATTGGTAATTCAAAATTTACCCGACAAGCCGCCGGCAGAAACGGAGGCAATCCCTTCCTCCACTGATGGGAGGCCACTGCCTGTAGCTTCATCACCCGACTCGAGGGGAACCGTTGTTATGCTCGCAAGCTCTACAGGCGGCGGGGGACCATAGGCAGGGAGGGCTATGATAGGAACATTGCCAGATTCCTGAGAAGGAGCGCCTAGCCCGTCTTCAGGAATCATGGCCGCCTCACCCGCTGCTCCCTCAGGATCGGCGGTCGCAGCTGCCTCGTCCATCGGCACCACGAGGTCCCCAGCCTCAAGCACCTCGCCCTCTACCGCCTTTGGCTCGGTTAAGACAATCATCTCATCTGCCGCCACTTCAGGTGCGACATCAATGACCCTCTCCGCGGCAGGTCCCTCAATCTCGGCTCCAGGCCGCATGACCTCGACAACGTTGCTCACTGTCGGTTCGGGTTCAGCAAGTACCGCTTCCTCCGCTCCCCTGGGTTCGACGGTCGTCTCCGCCTCCCCTTCAGTTAGACTTGGCCCTGCAAGATGGAATACGTATGAGCCAATAGCTTTACAATTCGTACAACAAGGTTCTGAAAGGAGTACTACCTGAAGCAGATTTATCATTGGCGCTCCGAACCGCACGCGCCACTTGCCGACGAGCAGTAGACAGGGCAACAGGGGGCTCTTCGGAAGGAGTACTAGCGCGAGGAATGGTGCTAGGGCCCGCTCCCGTGGCCAAAGCAGCTTTCCGCGCCTTTGCTTCGCGTCTCAACCGCTTCCGCTCCTCCCGAGCCGTTGAGACGGATGCCGCTAGGGCGGCTTTAATTGAAGCATCCTCATCCGTATAGAGGGATGCCTCCAGATTTTTCAGAGCATCCCTCGTCGTTGCGTCAAGCCGAGGCTCTTGCGGCAGCTTCGACGGAGCCGGGGCTTCGGTAGCAAGCTCGGGAAGGATCCCCGCATCAACTGATATAGCCCCTGTAAAGAAACAAAAGAAGGTTAAATTGACCACCAGAAGAAATAACAAACTTTCCCTATAAAAAAAAAAGAAAAGGGGTGGAGCATACCAACACCTGCCAGGGCACGCCTCTCCTCCTTTTCCTGGAAGGTTTTCAGGGAGGCAGCAATAGCCTCTTCGGTAGAGACACCTGTTGAAAATGGAGCAAATGTTAGTTTAAGATAATAATACAAGGTGCAATAAAATGACAAATGAAGCGTCTGATGATTACCGGACTCAGCAAGTTTGCTTAGCATCGCTTCGAGCCTAGCCGATCGCTCCGAAGCTGCAATGGCGGCAGCCAGATTGGTGTCCGCAGGATCTACCACGAAACCCTCATTGCTGCCGTATTCACATATGGCCTCGGCGGGAGGAGCCGCAGGATTTAAGCTGAGGATCGCGTCGAGGGATAGGGTGGACTTCTTCTTCTTCTGCCCGCCAGCTTTAGATCCACCCGAAGCAGCTTTGCGCTTGGCAGTCACTTTTGGGCGGCGAGTCCCGATATCCGCTCCTGCGCCCGACTCTGGCGATACCACTTTAACCGTCTCTGTGAGAGCACGGGGCGCCGGTGGTGCATCCACCGTAGCGGGCAGTGGCAGTCCACGCGGGGGGCCAACACGCGTGGTCGGTCAGCTCCGGCATCTTTTATCGGGAGGGTGACCTGGGTCCTTGGCTGCAAGGGAGCCTTGCGATCACCGCCAGGAGGCGCACCCCTACGGTCAACCAGCAGGCGTTTCTCCATTAAAATGATTGGGCCCATAGCGTGCACATACCAGGCCACATATGAATTGAGCATCTTTGGGACACAGCTGGGTTCACTAATGAAGAAATAGGAACCCGTGTTAAGCCGTATAAAGTGATGCATCGCATTCTTTATCCCCTCTGGGCCAACCACGGGCGTTTCTAAGAAGGCTTCCATCGGGATCCCCTGGTTGTAGCTTGATTGCTGGGCAAATCGATGCGGATTATACCTCATAAACAAAGCCGTCTCATTCTGCCGAAACACTAGGTAGCCCGGCCGAATGGAGTAGAGATGGAGGATTTCCCGAGCCTTCAGTACAGAAGCCCCACCCTTAAACTCGTCACGTAGGGGCACCACCGACTTAGTAGTCTCCAAGCCTATGGTGATGACCTTATCCACAAAAGAGGTCTTCGCTCCGACCAGATGTGAACGCAGGAGCAGTCCCCTAGACTCCCGCGGGGGTGCAACCACAATTGAAGCCCCGACTAACCGTATGACTCTCGGGAGCCTGTACTTCTCGAAGAATGGAGGAGTCTTGTGGGCGCCAAACACCCCTCGCACGTGCATCTCCATCCAAGAAACGAAGTAATGCATTGGGAAGTTAGCAGGCTGTGTCCCAGGATCATTGGCGTCCGCCGCTACGCTGAGTCCATGATAAAGGTAAGCTAACCCAGCAATTCCTACCGACAACTGCAGACCGGCCACCATCCGATGCGTCGGGTAAAAGACAGAGGGCCGCATGAAGCGCGGGTGCATGGGGAGCGCAAAGTTGCATAACCACAAGCCCAAGAACCCAATAAAGAAGGTTTCCTCATCCATGCCGGGGACGGCGATTTCCGAGAAAGCGACGATGGCAGCATTGGGGAGATAGAAATCCCTCTGGTTATTTTCCGATACGGGTCGGCGATCCAAACCGAAACCAAAGGGGTCGTCAAGCTGAGCGAACTTCTCGCTCTGCTCTGATAAGAACTCCGGGCGGATAAAGCGAGCAATGAAAGCTGCGAAACTGACGCCCCTATCACCCGATTCCAAATGGAGTTGCTCATAGATCTCCAGCACCTTCACCAAACCCGGATGCTGATGCTGAATGGCATTCTCCGGGGTTAAGTCAAATACCAGCTGCTTGGTGGCAAAGACATACTCGTCAGAAGGAAGCAACTCCTCGTAGTGCTCTCCCCTCATTGGCAGACCTGAAATTTCGGCAAATTCCTCCAAAGAGATAGAGACTTCCTTATCCGCCATCAGGAAGGTATGGGTGGGGATATTCCATTGTTCAACGAAGGCCTTTATCCACCACGTTGGAGGAGAGGGGTACTCGAAAAGCGAGACGAAGACGGCCGAGTATAGACCAATCTTCGTTAGGTGGGTCCTCTTCGCCGATAGAATGTACCGGGCCCACTGCAAATAGCCGGCGGGGGGTCGCGGGATCATTCCAATGTTATAAGCCTGCCCCCAAGGGCGTGCTTCGCCCTGACAGATTCGCCTCCCCAGAATATCTATCGCCGGCGGCAGCTGCACGGGGATGGCGCCGATGGCAGGCTGAAGGAGGTTATCGGAATTCCAATTCTTAACCTCCACGGCATACTTCACCGGGGGTTCGTCCGCATAAGGGATCGTAACTATGGGCTCAGAGGGCGCGGCGGAAATAAAACTGCGACGGCCTTGGATGATCTGGCTATACCACCTTCCCCACAGATGGAGCTTTTTGCACTCAGGATCGTGAGCTTTAATAAGAGCGAACACCACCCGATCCACTGGCGAATGGGGGAACCCTCCTTCTGAGCGAACGAAAGGGAAAGACAAATCTTCAGACATGTTCCCTGTAAAAAAATATATATATAACCGTTAGTGTTCCAATGCTTCACATTTCAAAGTCATACATCACACTACAATGCAGTGGGTAGGGGACCAAAAGAGGACCCACAAAATCAAGATGATGGCGCATCATTTGATAAGACAGTCCCATCATTGGATGAGACTGTCAGTCAATTAAAAAGACCCCCAAAAGAATACCCTTATTGGAGGGATCCCTAGAGACAAGGAGAAAATCTCCTCTTTTTAGAGCAAAGCTCTATCACAGAGTGACATTTGTCAAACTCTGGTCTCAAAGGAATAAAGCTTCTTAAAAAGAGCCTAGCTCTGTAGTAGTAATGAAAAATTATAACTCCTAAGAATTAAAATTTTTGGGATCTTAAAGATTCATGAAAACTTTTAGGAGTTCTCTATTTGATCTATGAGCAGGGCTCTGTTCATGGGTTAAAACCCAAGAACCAGATCTCTGTAAATTTTTGAGAGCAAGGCTCTGTGGATGAAACCCCAAAGGGGTTTTCTTTAGATCAAAGATCTATGAGAGCAAGGCTCTGTTGAAGAAACCCCAAAGGGGTTTTCTTTAGATCAAAGATCTACAAGAGCAAGGCTCTGTTAACTAAAATTAATTAATTTAAATTTTTACCTAAGAGTGATTCTAAGTTCTGAACTTCAAAGTTCTTGGGAAAGTACAAGAGCAAGGCTCTGAAAATTCCTAAGCAAGAGCAAGGCTCTGAAATTCAAATTCTTGAAATTGGTAAAGAATTACCAAGGACCAAGGGTCCTATTTATAGACGCCTGCGTCTCTTCAACTGACCCCCCTTGATCCAACGGCTAAGATCTCGCCACCGTTGCGCTCACGTCGCGCCACGTAAGCACAACGGTGGGGGGGCATTTGTTCCCCCAATCTGAGCAAGGCTCATTTGAATTTTGAAAATTCAAATTTTCTGAAGCAACGCTTCGAATTCCGTGCATTGCGCAATGCGCAAGCGGTCCACAGTGCGACACGTGTCTGCGCAGTTGCGCAAGCGCACCGCTGCGCGACACGTGTCTGCGCAGTTGCACAAGCACTGTTGCGCAAGTGCACAACTGCGCGACACGTGTCTGCACAGTTGCGCAAGCACTGTTGCGCAAGCACTGTTGCGCAAGCCTTCCACTGCGCGACACGTGTCATTCATTGGGGAGTTGCGCAGAAACAGAATGAAAATTTAATGAAATCTTTTCTGTTCTTTCCAAAACCAGAAGATTTTCTTCTGCCTTTGGATCAAAGATCCAGCGGTGGGAAAATTCCCAAAATCACTCAGAAAAGATCTTGTTAACAAATTCAACAAATTTGTGAGCACTATAAATAGGACCCCAGACCTCATTTGATTGGCAAAAAACTTAGAGAATCGACTTCCAGCAAAAAAAAAAGAAGAAAAGAGAACTCTTGGAGATTATTCAAGAACAAGAAAAAGAAGAAAGGTAAAAACCTTTTTTTTAAGAGAAAAATCTCTGAAGAACAAAGGATTTAAAAAAAAAAGGGAAATAAATGAAAATAAATAAATAGTGCCTTGCACTTGTTATGAACCCTTGGTTCTGTGAAATCAGGGAAAACAGGAAGAAAAACTTGTTTTCCTTTGATCCAAATTTAGATTAAAAGGGCTACGCATTTTTGTTCTTAAATCTGAAAAATTCTTGATGTTCTGCACAAATGCAACCCATTATTTAAAAGGGCCTGGCCCAAATCAAATTGCAAAATAATAAAGGGGCAGAGCCATGTTTGGATTGATTTTCTAGTCGGGCAAAGCCCAAAATAAATAAAATTTTTGGACTTAACGTGTCTGCGCAGTCGCGCAAGCACTGTTGCGCAAGTGCATAACTGCGCGACACGTGTCTGCGCAGTCGCGCAAGCACTGTTGCGCAAGTGCACAACTGCGCGACACGTGTCTGCGCAGTCGCGCAAGCACTGTTGCGCAAGCCTTCCACTGCGCGACACGTGTCACCTCCACGAGCGCTTGCGCTCTTTAATTGCGCAAAGCACCTGACAAGTCGTGTGGGGCACTGTCAGAGTATTAAATGCAATGTATTATTAAGGGGCAGAGCCCAATCAAAGGTCAAATGGACCAAATAGAAGTACTGCACATTATTTTAAAAAGGCAGAGCCTAATCAAAAAGTCTAAACAGACCAAAAATAATGCCATGCATTGTTTAAAGGGCAGAGCCCAATTGAGAGGTCCAACAGACCAAAAACAATGCTCTGCATTATTCTAAAAAGGGCAGAGCCCAGTCAATGGCCTGAAATAATGCTATGCATTATTCTAAAAAGGGGGAAAGCCCAAACAAAGGCCTAATAGGCCAAATGCAAACAAAATGTGAACATTTTCAACTGGACTTAGCCCAATTCTGGCCGTAAGTCCTTAAATTAAATTGACTGAGCACAGCTGCTCTCCTAAATCAATTCACGACCGGTTCAAGGGTACATCTCCGAACTCCTTTGACATCCATCGTTGTAATTCCTCAACGACGTCAAAGAGGTGACGGGTCCCAACGACCACACATCCAAATGGACTGCGGGGTCCTTAAACTCGTGGACCGAAACGTCCTTAAACTAATATCGGACCGAAACGTCCCTAAACTAATATCGGACCGAAACGTCCCTAAACTAATATCGGACCGAAACGTCCCTAAACTAATTTTGGACCGAGACGTCCCTAAAACTAATATCGGACCGAGACGTCCCTAAACTAATAATGGACCACCACGTCCCTAAACTGGAACAATAGAGCCTCCAAACGCTCTTTTGCCGGATTTAAACGGTCCCGTTTAAGTTGATCTTAGCCCCAAATATGGCTAACGTGTCCTTAAACATTCAAACGGATTATAAAACTCCCAATCAACTCTGGTTCGAGGGTACATCTCCGAACTCCTTTGACATCCGTCGTTGTAATTTCTCAACGACGTCAAAGAGGTGACGAGTCCCGATGGCCATACATTAAATTAATCACTACGTTAAGTGGATCTTAGTCTAAAACCGGACTAACGTATCCTTAACGAACGTTTAAGTTGATCTTAGCCGCAACGCGACTAATGCATCCTTAAACTGAAAACACCAAACCCAAATCTAAGTAAATACGGATTTGGACTAATCCACGTCCTACGGGCGACGGCATTACTCAGTCTCCGTATACAATCTACGGGCAACCACAAACGAAACAAACACACACGACACGAAGTGAAATTCTGGAGAAGGAGAAAGTTGTTACCGCGATGCGGTAGCGTAATTAACTGCAGGGGCTTGCGCCTGCAGGGAAGAGTGTCCCCACAATCAAAAACCCCTCACCCTGAGGGGGAATCTGACGAAGTCTGCTACATCGGCCGCATCCGTCTAAACCTCCGATACACGGTGCCATAAATCAACTTGGCATCTTCGGAGAGATAAACGGATAAAACCAAATAGCATCTGTCCCGAACCCCAGGCACGGACGCGAAGTCTAGGCCGCCGTTCGGAGGGGAACAAACAAGTTGACTGAATCTGATTTATATGATTGGTAAAGGTCTGTCCAGATGTCCATTGCCTATGACAAGCTGGACCACCCAATTACTACTCAAGCCCCACCGTCCCAGGTCCAGTTACCACCGTCGACGATATGGATATCCGTCAGACAAGGGAAAAGAATAGTGCGAATGCCAAGTGCCTCGTGTTGGCTTCAGTTGATGGTATATACCAGAAGCAGCATGAGAAGATGGACTTAGTTTCCATCTTTCTCCATAACAAAGATTTATATGGAGAGTAATCTCATATCGCAAGATATGAGACCTCGAACGAATTGCTTCAAGTGAGGTTGGCTGTCGGGTCATCTGTAGGGGACGACGTCCTTACGATGACTAGCTATATTGATGAGCTCACGGACCTGGAGACCACGTTGCGAAACGGGTCATGTACTGACTTATTTCCACAGTCCCTACCCTCTACTTACACCCTGAAAGAAACCAGGGAGACACCCGCTCTGCTTAATGGGGGACCTTCTTCTTCTGCATCCAGGGCGAAAGCAAAGCGTGAAAAGAGGAAAACCTCCACAAAGCCGATATACGGTGTCAGTGAAATAAAAGGAAAGGGAAGAGAAAAAGTTTCGGGACTTGGTTTAGATAAGGAGGGATGTTCCTATTGTTATGGGAACGGGCATTGGCAGAAGGATTGTAGGGCTTTGGAAGCCAGTAGCCAGGATTCGAAGCATGTTGTGGCTTCGGCCTCGAGTGTGTATGTAATTGAGAACTGTTTGTCAATTAACTCTACTTCCTGGGTACTAGATACCGGAGCAGGATCTCATATCTGTAATTCATTACATGCTTTGAGAAACTATAGAGTTATCAGGGTAGGCTATTTGTTTCTCAGAGTTGCAAACGGAATGAGCGTGGACGCTGAATCCGTGGGAGAATATCGCCTAGGTTTGACAAGTGGGCAGATATTGATTCTACGTAACTGTTTGTAAGTACCTAGTTTGACTTGTAATATCATATCAGTATCCTCACTTTCGAGAGAGGGATATGATTTTACATTCGCAAGTGATGTGGTTCACATCCACCTAAATCAAGTTCTGATTGGGTCCGGTATATTAGATGACGGTATATACGTATTGAATCAAGCTCAGGTTTTTAATATCCAGAACACACTTAAAAGAAAGTCTCCAGAAATAAATCAGGCTTTCTTATGGCATTGTAGACTAGGTCACATCAATGAAACACGGTTGACTAAGTTACATAGAGAAGGATATTTGAATCCGTTCAAATATCAATCTTATGCTATTTCTGAATCTTGTCTCATGGGAAAGATGACAAAGACTCAGTTTACTGGACACGGAGTAAGAGCGAGCGAGCTCTTGGGACTCATACACAGCGATGTGTGTGGTCCAATGTCTACACATGCGCGAGGTGGTTATTCCTACTTCATTACTTTTACGGATGATTTCTCTAGGTATGGACATATCTTCTTGATGATGCATAAATCCGAGGCCTTTGAAAAATTCCGGGAATACAAGAATGAAGTGGAAAATCAAACAGGCAAAAGTATCAAGACACTTAGATCTGATCGAGGTGGTGAATACTTAAGTGCCGAGTTCCTGGGTTACTTAAAAGAGAATGGAATTCTCTCTCAGCTTACTTCTCCATACACACCACAACACAACGGTGTATCGGAAAGACGGAACAGAACCCTATTGGATATGGTACGTTCCATGATGAGTAACGCTGAATTACCGCGATCCTTCTGGGGTTATGTACTAGAATCAGCTTAATATCTTTTGAACAAGGTTCCTACCAAGACTGTGCCTACCACACCATATCAGATG
Source organism: Agapanthus africanus (assembly GCA_030015575.1). NCBI lineage: Eukaryota > Viridiplantae > Streptophyta > Magnoliopsida > Asparagales > Amaryllidaceae > Agapanthus > Agapanthus africanus. The sequence goes on from CM057348.1 coordinate 541,569,985, forward strand.
TGGAGTGGGAAGAAACACTATCTTCAGTACCTGAAGACATGGAGATGTCCAGCTTTTGTAAAAAAGCAGCATCCGGACAAGCTTGAGGCACGCTCAGTACAGTGTAAGTTTGTGGGATATCCAAAGAACTCCAAAGGGTATTATTTCTATTACGCCGAGGAACAAAAGGTTTTTGTTTCTCTACATGCCCACTTCTTGGAAGCTGAATTTTTAGAAAATCAGAAGAGTGGGAGCGCAATAGAACTGGAAGAAATTCCAGAACCACAAGCTGTTACTGAAAGTATGGTAGAACCAGAAGTTTCAGAAGAAAGGGACATACCAGCGCCTATCCGCAGAAGTAGTAGGCAGTCTCATCCGCCCAAGAGATACTACGGTTTTCTCATAGACGGGGATCGAGAAGATTTCATCATTGATAATGATGACCCTACTAGCTTCCAGCAAGCCATTCAGAGCGGCGACTCGATAAAATGGCTGGATGCAATGCGGACCGAAATGGAGTCCATGTACACTAACAAAGTATGGACTTTGGACATTGCTCCAGATGGGGTAAAACCCGTAGGATGCAAATGGATCTTCAGAAAGAAGATTGGTGTAGATGGACAGGTTGAAACGTATAAGGCTAGACTTGTTGCAAAGGGTTTTTGTCAAAGACCTGGTTTGGAATATGACGAAACCTTTTCTCCAGTGGCTATGCTCAAATCCATTCGGGTCCTTCTTACCATTGCTTCCTTCCACGATTATGAGATCTGGCAGATGGACGTAAAGACGGCTTTTCTAAATGGTAATTTGGAAGAATGCGTCTATATGGATCAACCAGAGGGATTCATTCAGAGTGGGAGCAGCGGTAAAGTGTGCAAGTTGCTTAAGTCCTTTTATGGACTAAAACAGGCATCGCGGAGTTGGAACATCTGTTTTGATGATACTGTCAAAGAATTCACTTTATCAAGAATCCAGATGAACCATGCATATAAAGTAAGATTGTAGGGAGAGCTGTTGTATTCCTCGTCTTGTATGTGGATGACATTTTCCTAATAGGAAATGATATTCCTATGCTACAGTCAGTCAAAAGATTCTTGTCACAGAAGTTCTCCATGAAGGACCTGGGTGATGCCACCTACATTCTAGGGATCCAGATCTATCATGATAGATCAAAGAGGATGTTGGGACTTTCGCAGTCCAGGTACATAGACACCATATTGAAAAGATTCAGTATGGAAGATTCTAAGCGCGGTAACCTACCGGCCTGTCACGGAATCAACCTCTCCAAAGAGATGTCTCCCAAGATTGATTTGGAAATGGATCGCATGTCTATTATACCCTACGCTTCTGCGGTAGGCTCTATAATGTATGCGATGTTATGTACGAGACCAGATGTAGCATACGCATTGAGCGTTGTAAGCCGGTATCAGGAAAACCCAGGGGAGAAGCACTGGATAGCAGTAAAGAACATTTTGAAGTACCTGAGGAGGACTACGGAGATGTTCTTGGTGTATGGCGGAAAAGACCTCCAGATCGAGGCCTTTGCCGACTCCAGCTTCCAGAGTGACAAGGATGACTCCAAATCCATGTCGGGTTATGTCTTTACCCTCAATGGAGGGGCGGTCTATTGGAAGAGTTCCAAGCAGAACACCGTTGCTGACTCAACGATGGAAGCGGAGTACATAGCTGCTTGCGATGCCGCAAAAGAAGCTGTCTGGATGAAAAAGTTCCTTACAGAATTTTAGGTGGTTCCTACCAGTGTTGATCCAATACCTTTGTATTGCGACAACAACGGCGCTATAGCTTTAGCGAAGGAACCCAGGTCCCATCGGAAGTCCAGACACATCTTAAGGCGGTATCACCTGATCAGGGAGATCGTTGATCGCCGGGAGATCGAGGTGAATAGAGTAGATACAGAGAATAACACTGCTGATCCATTCACAAAGGCCATTCCTCAGACGCAGTTCGAGAGGCTATTCGAGTCGAGATGATAGGTCTGCGATATGCCAGTATATGGCCCTAGTGCAAGTGGGAGATTGTTAGTGTTTATGCCCCAGAGGCTATTACTGTATCATACTAGTTTGTATATTACTTAATAGAAGCTTGGGATATTCACAATTGTATTGACAGTCTTGCTAAAAATGGTTGTATGCTACTTGGTTTGTTTCTACTTTAATATGTGCATGTGTTTCTTTTAACATATCGCTTATACATGTTAGTAGATGGAGAGATTATTTTGACAAATTGTTCAATGAGAGCTTTACTAAGAATTTGGATGGACTTGTCACTCAATCTCAAGATATAAATCGCGATTTCATGCGTAAAATAAGACTTCCTGAGGTTAAAGAAGCTTTGAACAGAATGGGTTTAAGAAAAGCGGTTGGTCCTGACGGGATTCCTATCGAGATTTGGAGATGCTTAGGAGAAATAGGCGTTAAATGGCTGGCAGATCTGTTTAATAAGATTTGGCAGACAAAAAAGATGCCAAATGAATGGAGGAAAAGTATCCTTGTACCTATCTACAAGAATAAGGGTGACATTCAAAGTTGTTCAAACTACCGTGGAATAAAACTGATGTGTCACACCATGAAACTTTGGGAGAGAGTGATTGAACACAGGCTAAGGAAGGATATTAAGATAACAGAGAACCAATTTGGGTTCATGCCTGGACGATCGACGACAGAGGCGATTCATTTGCTTCGTCAACTTGTCGAGTGCTTTCGAGAGAGGAGAAGAGATTTGCATATGATATTTATTGATTTAGAAAAAGCGTACGACAAGGTACCTAGAGAGGTATTATGGGGGACAATGATGAAGAAGGGGGTCCCCGTCAAGTATATTGACATAATCAAGGATATGTACGATGGAGTAGTGGCAAATGTCAGAACTTGCGGCGGCTTAACAAGTGATTTTCCGATTACTATTGGTTTACATCAAGGATCTGCATTAAGTCCATTCCTGTTTACCATCGTGATGGATGAGCTTACTAGAACTATCCAAGATGAGGTCCCTTGGTGTATGCTATTCGCTGATGATATTGTTCTAGTAAATGAGACGAAAGCAGGGGTTAATGCCAAATTGGAATTATGGAGGCAAACATTGGAATCTCGGGGATTCAGATTGAGCAGGTCCAAGACAGCATATATGCACTGCAAATTTAGTAGCCAGAGAAATCAAAACCATATCGGTATAACATTGGAAGAGCAAGAGATATCACCGAGCGACCAGTTTAGATATCTAGGTTCCATCATCCAAAGGAATGGGGAGATCGATAGTGATGTTAATCAAAGGATCCAAGCTGGTTGGTTGAAATGGAGGAGCACAACAGGGATTTTGTGTGATCGTAACTTTCCGTTAAAATTGAAAGGGAAGTTTTATCGGAGCGCTATTCGGCCTGCCTTATTATATGGTACAGAATGCTGGGCTCTTAAGAAGCATCATACACAGAAGATGCACGTAGCGGAGATGCGCATGCTTCGTTGGATGTGCGGTAACACTAGAAAAGATAAGGTGCGAAATGAGGATATTCGTGCAAAAGTTGGTGTAGCACCCGTGGAGGAGAAGATGCGGGAAAACCGGCTAAGATGGTTTGGTCATGTGCGACGCAGACCTATGGAAGCACCGGTCCGACGAATAGATACTCTCGATATGGGCAATGGCAAAAGGGCAAAAGGGAGACCGAAGAAAACATGGATGGAGGTGATATGAAACGATATGGTTTCCAAAGGACTCAATGAAAGTATATTGTTCGATAGAAGTGAGTGGAGACAGAGGATTCATGTGCTGGACCCGGCGTGATTCTCATGTTGGTTCATGTAGCCTACCCCATATGCTTGGGATAAAAGGCTCAGTTGTTGTTGTTGTGTTATACATATTAGTAGATCCCTTAGGATCTTTTGCTTGATTACCAGCGTTGTGATGGCAGTCACACTAGTGGGGGCTGGATAGTCTATAAGCAACATCCTATACAGGTCCCTGGTCGTAGGATTATCGAGATGGGGCATCGATACTTCGGAGTAGACTGGTGTGTACGCTTCTCATCCCAGTTGGGGAGATGGTCTGTCCCACAGCCATCAGTACGTCGTACTGGAGATAGTATGCAGGTGCTCGTAAGGTTACGGGTACACCGGACATGACTCGCTGGGAACTGCAGGTTGGTTTTATACCTATCGTCAGATAGCAGTTCCCAGGTGACATGAGTACAGCTTAGTCCGTCGACTTGACACTGCTACTTCGCCTCGGGTGTGTTCCTACTGTACTTAGATTACTACCCTACCACGGCTCAAAGGAGTTGTGCAAACAGGTAGTAGTTGGGTGCAGTCCCGAAGCACTTGGAGGCAGTGGCGGTTAGACATGATTCGTCTCTCCCGGTATTGGGGGTTGATATCGCGCTGTGTATGGAGAGCCATTACGCAAAGTCCCTGGCCAGGGCAAACGAGATTTACTGGTAGGCGTCCAGTAGTTTCTCAAAGTGTAATGGGCTTCACTCCGACAAGACTTATACCGCTATTAGGAGTCTGACGTTTACCGCCCCCTAGGCCCGATATGCGATAGTACTAGACGAACAGACCGGACTGTACGAAGATTGTCACATCAGGCCTAGTAGGAGTACGGATGGGTTTCCTCATCGTCCTTCTTATCGACATCTACCTGGGGACCGTTACGTACAGCTAGTACCACTTACGGCCTGTGATTAAACCTACTGCCAGCGTAGTGTCGAGTCTTTAGAGTCCCACACAGAGAGTTTCCCTGCAACGGGCAAAAGGTGTAGAGGCCGTATGGTTTTACGGCAGGGCCGCGATCACTTACGTGCACTTGTGTACGTATTATGATCGGGCAGATAATACTAGCGGGCTTTGGTTTAAGCCAGATTCTAGTATTATATAGATGGATTTATTCAGTCAAAGATTATCCGTATTTTTCGAAAATACGGATGGGACGTAATTTGTCGGGAAGTTTCTAGAAGAAGATGACTCATTTGTATTTATTTCTTTTGGATTAAACACAAATGAGGTGGAGAGATGAGTTGTAAGTTTTCATTAAATGCTTAATGACTCTTGAAGTGATTCACCCTTAGGATTAAATGAAGCTCACAAGATATTTCTAGATATTTTATCAAGAGATATTTATATGCTTCATTATATTCTTTCATGAGTATTATTCATATCATTATCACAAAAGTTTTCTCTCTCCTCAAGTCTTCATCTTCTTCCTCAAACCCTAAAAGCTCTCATGAGTTGAGAATCCTAGAGTTTAAGTGACTAAGTAATTCATCTAAATACTCTACACCCTCTAGGACTTCTAGATTAGCAAACTAGAAGCCATAGTTATTTCAGATTCGAGATAGAAGCTCGGACTATAGACTCTCGGGTGGATCGTCTTTGACTCGAGGAGGCCGTTGAGGTGCCCATGTTCCATAGAGTCTACGAGGTGTGGAGGACAGCGATGAAGACCCGAAGGACAAGTAACGTGAGGTATAACTTCGAATCCGAGTAGTTAAACCTCTCGTAGTTTGCTAGCAAAAGTTTAGACACGATCCGTGTGCTCAAGTCCGTGTTACGAAGCTTTGATAATTGTTTTTCATATATTCCGCCTCCCTGTGAGCACGTGGGGTGCGTGACATGGACTTACAAGTTCGCGCACTAGCTTTATTTTAGCTAAGAAAGGTGCCGGCATGTTTCTACGGAAGTTTGATCGAAATCGGGTTAAAATGGAAAATACCGACTATTTTGCATTAAAACGGAAAAATTCGCAAAACGATTTCTAAAACGTTACACTCACCCCCTTTCTCCAAAATCCGGCCAACCGAGAGGAAGAAGAAGGAGACCCATCTCCAGAAATCCCATCTTGTGAAGATCTAGAGCCAAATGAGACAGAAACAAAGGGGAACCCTTTGATCATTTCTAAAGATTTCCAGGAGTTTAACTCCATTCAAGATCTGTTAGAGTTCAACTCCATAAATTAATCTCTTTTTAGGAGTTTAACTCCAGAAGTCAAATCGGGAGCACAGCTCCCGGGACAAAGTCATTTTTCCTGCTAACGCCCAGCGCCCGCGTTCTAAGAACGTGGGGCGCCGGCGCCCAGTGCCCGCGTGCCAAGCACGTTGTAACGACCCTAGTATTACTATATCTTCGTGTTTTCCTTCTTTAGTAAAATATTGTATTTATTTATTCGTAGTATTTTTCCGTAAATTTTGTTTTCTATTTAATATATTATTTTATTATTCCATCTATTTTTCCCAAACCATTTTTTAAAACTAAATCTTAACATATTTCAAATTAAACGCAAGACCCGACCCAGCCCATAACCCAAATCCAATCTCATTTTCATTTTCTTTTATAAAACCATGAGCCCAAAAGCCCACTTTCTTTTCAAGCAACATCATATATTTAATTCTAATTAAATATGTGCATGAACAACCTTGTAGCTCATTGGTTAAGTCTTTGCATTGTTATTTCATAGATCACATGTTCAAATCTCTATTCTTGCAATTATTATTTTTATTAATTTTTATTCTTCTCATAACCTAAAAATGCGACCTTTTATTTCATCTTCTTTTTAACTCCCAAAATAATTAGAATGGTTATGAACCATAATTTATTAGAATTATGGTGGCCATAAACCTTTTTTATATCTCACTCCTCTTTCTTTTCATCATCACACATTTCTATCATTTCATATATCCCTCTTCATCTAGATTCCCCGAAGAAGAACATGAAGAAATTCTCAAGAAAGTCTCGCTAGAAACGCGAGGCTATCGGCGTCTACACAAGCCCGATGACAATACCGGCTTGTGTATGTAAGTCTCTTCTCTCTTTCCCTCCCTCCATCTCCTTCTCTCTATCTTACTCTTTTCATATTGCCATGAAAAACTTCGCTTATCATATCATATTCCCTAAATAATTAATTAAATGGATACATAAATAAATAATGAACACACAAAACCATACACACATATATAGTTTGTAAAGTCTTTTTTCATTACTCTCAATCCATATGTTAAGATTTCATAGTAACCAATTAGGATTGCATCATTTGTTGTTGTATTTTAAATTACTTTATTTAAAGTTTGTAAAAAAAAAATGAAGTTACGAATAAATATTATGGTTTTTTCATTTCTCATATATGACATATCAATACCTTTACTTTTATAATAATTTTTAGAAATTAATTTTTACTTATGAAAATTTCAGGAAATTTACATATGATAGAATATATATTTCTGTACATGGTGTAAAATTTTTAGATCGATCCGCATAACGGTTTAGGAACTGTATCATTTTTATTCACTGTTCGTAAAACAGAAAACTGCAGTTATCGGTCAATTTATAGGACACATAACTTGGTATGCTGATATCCAAATTGAGCAAACTCAGGTGTTTTGGATATCTACATATAAAAATATATATTTTATTAGTTTTAAGTTTTTACTAAAAACCTATATAAAATATAGAAAACTGTGTTACAATATTTAGGGTGAATCTGGACAGATCCTGATTCGCACACTGTTTTTAAATTAGACATAACTCGAACTCCCGATATCCGTTCGTGAAAAAATTTAGATGTGTAGATGCACAATTGATAGAACTATAATTTTATGTATACTAGATTACTTATAAATGCATGAAACAATCTGATATAGGCTTTGCAATACAGTATATAGTTGCTGTCTAGAAATATGAATTTCTGTTTTAAACGCTGATGTTAAAACGATCATAACTAGAGCTTCAGAAATCCAAATCGTGGGAATCTTGGTGTTTGGATAAGTTCATCGAAATACCTACAATTTTCTAATAATCTTTGTAACGTGAAACCTGATGGAAATTGACCGAAACTATGTTTTAAAAATATATGACGGTGCTGAACAGATTCTGATCTGTTTTGCTCGACGATACGAAAACGGGTATATCTTCCAAACCGGTAGTCGTATTTAGGCGATACTGAAAATCACGCGTGGAAAACACTTAGATCTATATTTTTGTTTATATTCCGAAATTTATTGACTTGATTGATTAGTCGTACACAACACTTATTTACAATATTTTTTTTGGATGTTACTTGTATTCTTATCTCATATCAGGTTCTGTGATTGCTTATTTGTTTTTATCTATATGACTTGTGATTAAACCATTACATACTAGAATTGACTTGATCTTGACATGACTTAATCATGAATATTTGAACCCAGTATGTACACTTGAACCAACTTGACTCGAAACATGAATACAATTGGCTTGACTTGCACTTAACATGACTTCATGAACTCAATCTTGAAAAATTAATATCATACATCACCTTTTATATTCATGGATTCGATCAAGACTCATAATATTAATCATGGACTTATATACACGGGGGTGTTGAGGTAGTTTGAGTATGAATCCAACGGAATCTCATGAGTCCCATTAATACAAATCATGTTGTTGTGGTACCGGGTTGAAACGGTACAAATATGTTGCTGTAGTACTAGGCTGAAATGGTACAAATCATGTTGCTGTGGTACCGCGCCGAAACGGTACAAATCTCGAATTCACGAATGAGGGCCCGTGTTTCCAAGTCCCTGGATGATAGCCTGTGGGTTTGGAATACTTCAATAACAATTGAAGTCCTGCTATTTTGGGCCCATGATTCCTTGCCCCTGAACGATAGCCTTGGGTTCGAGAATACTCTTGAGATTGGTTGATATTCACACTTGAACTCACGTTATTTAATTTTACCCTTTTAGAGACCTTTTAGGACACTTACATTCACTTCATGTTCACTATACCTATACTCCACGGCCATGCTATACTTGTTTACTATGCTCATGTTACATTTCTATGCTGTTATAGTTGACATACACATTACCATGTATGCTATTATGTTTGTTTACATGTTCATGATTTATATCCATCCTATACCATATATCATATTACACATAGCATTTCATTTATATACATCGCACCATCCTTTTGGGGACTTACCGAGCGTTAGTTCGCTGACGGGCATTCCACCCATCTTTCTTTCTTTCTTGGAATATTCATCAGGTGGTATTGAGACAGAGGAGATAGAAGCGGTCGAAGAGGAGTACAACCAGTTCGCATCACAACCGGTAGTCTAGTTTCGTTCAGCTTTTCATTTCATTCAGCTTATTTATGTATGCTTCCTTGTTAAGACTTATCATATTATCGTATCTTGTATTCAGATATTTTGTCAATTATGAATCTTGAATGTAATAAATTAGAGTTGGATTTCATTTTTTTTTCTTGTTACTTTATGTTGCTTATAGACGCTTAGCGTATTTATTTCGAGAAACGGCCTTCTCATAATAAATACGTTGCGGGCTTGCCATGTTATCGTTTCCATCTACTGAGAAGCGGGGCGTGACACACGTGGGGCGTCGGCGTCCAGCGCCCGTGTGCCAAGCACGTGGGGCTCCAACGCTCAGCGCCCAGCACCCGTGTGCTAGGCACGTGAGGCGCTGGCTCTCACACGTCCTTTGGACGCCATTTTCCGCCTCATTTTATATACACTCCACACTATCCGGGTAGCGGGACCCCCGTAAACTCTGCGAGGCTTCCGATATATCCAAGCCCTCCTAAAACACAACACACGCATACTGCATATTGAGTTCGCATGACCAGTTTGACCCGTCAATCGGAGGTTCCCTCGCTCCAAGGGTGATGGGTAATTAACGGCAGTTTATCTGTGGCTGCCAGAGATTCGAATCCCCACAATCAATAAACCCTGGCCTACCCTAGGCAGTGGGAATCTGTAATGCGCCTGACAAGCATGCGCGTATTCCCATCTCAATGGGATGACGAAAAACACCCTACACTTGTTTATAAACAACACCCTCTAAGCATCTTGTCCTAGCAAGACTTGATCTTTAGTTGTTTAGGTGAAGCTATCGCTTGAATCGGTATCCTCGGGTGGATCTTCTTTGACATGGGAATTCGACTTCAGGAGCTAAATCCGAGTACCTAGGATCTTAAGGAGTGAACCATTCAAGACCCGAAGGACCGTCTATAAAGGTTGTTACACAAACTTAGTAGCTAAAACTCTAATTAGTGTAGTTTTAGTTTAGTGTTTGGGCTTGTATTATAGGGTTTTAGTGTATTGTGCTCAAGTTTTTAAAAGTTTTTGATTCTGTAAAACCGTAGTAATCACGGAAAAGAGCACCATACACTTACACTGATATCAGAGCCTACCCAAACACTTATCTAATTGGAATAGACAAAGTTTTGAAGTCTCGAAACCGAAATAGTTCCGTATCGAAAATCCAGAATCCAAGTTTCTGTCTAAATTTTTTTTGATCTCTGACAATTATTTTGTGTATTGTACAAGGATCTTTATACTACTAGTTTATCACTGTAGAAACACGAGACCAAATAAAAAAGTTTTAGCCGCCAAAATATTCAATATCCCCGCAATTTGTGGCCAGAATTTTAGCAATGGGGTCGTGTATTGGACAGTGGTTTGGTCACTTGGAATTAGGTTTTTTGTGATACGCAATTTTGGCCCAGATTTCCTATAGTGTTATCTTTGTATTCTGGCTTGACATAACGTTTCGAAGTCGAAATTTTAGCCTCGTTTATTCGCTTTATGTTTGTATCACTACTACAATAATCACTTTCCCCAACGGATTTAGCCGTAGGGCAAACCACTGCCCTTACGGATATATCCGTAGAGACATAAAATTCCTCCATAGGTCCAAAAGCCGCAGGTGCAAGTCTTCGTCCTGAACATGCCCCTATGGAGTAATAACTGCCCCTACATCTTAATCCGTAGGGACATAATCTTTAGTTAATTTATCTGTTTATAAAATAAAATATTTGCCCTTACGGATTTATCCGTAGGGCATGATAAGTGCCCTTACGAAGCTGTCTGTAGGGCCTGATAAATTCCCCTACAGTTTAAACCGTAGGGGCAAGTTTTGCCCCTATTACTGAGTCCATAGGGACAAAATATCAGATATTCTGATATTTTGTCCCTACGGAGAAATATGTAGGGGCAAAATTTGTCCTTACGGAGAAATCCGTAGGAGCAACAGTTGCCCCTACGGAGTAATCCGTAAGGACATTATATCAGGTTGTTTTTAAAGAAAGACTTTCCCGTTTTTTCCCCGCCCTGTGCACAATAATATATATATATATATATATCATATAGCCAAATACAGAAATATTCATAAACAATATCTCACGCATAATATATAAAAGAAATAAACAAACAGAATACGAAATCAATCTAAAATCATCGTGAACATACAAACAACCACCAATAATATGTACAATATGTATCAAATAAGTACATACATCCTCAAAAATATAAATAAAGCTACCCTAACTCAGTCCAGCTCCTCCACCTTTGATAATCGCCGTAATCTGGCGCATCTGCTCCTCGGTGCAACCCTGGGTCGTCAAAAACTCGACTAATGAAAGAGCAGACCGTGTGGGAGTCTGAGAGGGCTATGGAGCTGTAGGAGTGGTCTACACAACCGCAGCCGAGGTAGTGGTTTGCGGAGCAGCAGCCGAAGGAGATGCATGTGGATCCGCAGCTGAAGTAGCCTGCCGAATCTGTAAAAATTTTGTGTTTGTGTAATAAACGAGTAAGAACGGTGTATTAGATTTTAGTCGAATTCGTTTCATTATCAGATTATTGCGAAACCGCGAATTTATATATGCTTTGTTGATATTCCACACGTTCTGTTGAAATCCATATGTTATGTATGAAAATTTATATATCTTAAAATTCCACACATTCAGGGCTATACTTTTATACCCTAATCTAAGAATACTTAGGGACTTAGGCCTAATTTTGGTATCTAGTTTGGAAAACCACAGTTTATTTTAAGTGGAGGTAGAAATGATTCTTACTCAAACTTGTAAGCCCGTATCTTTCCTTAATTGTTTAGCTTTCATTGGATACTTGATTTTGGAGTTATCTAATTTATAAAGAAATGTTTTCTTCTCAAGTTTAGAATTTGGATAATCATAACATTTTAAACTCCAAAATGAAGAAAGATGTGGCATGATTATAATTATAGAGTTCAATTTAATTAGATAGTTTTATGTAAGTCCAATTAATCAAATCTAAGTCTAAGACCAAATAAACTCAGGCTACTAATATTTCATATGTTACTATCTATAATGTGATATAATATTTTACTAATAAGTAATATATGTACCTACATCTCTTTCAACTCCTCGACGATGGTCTTCAAGGCGGCAACATCATGCTCCAGACGTTGCTCACGGAGGATAGGGGAAGTAACCACCGGATTGGAGACCAACTTTATATAGGCTCTACTTGGACCCAGTCCCCGGCCTCTCTCCCAACCTCTGTAGTGCCCTCCGTGTGCGGCGTTTAGGACTGGGGTCAGTAGCGTTGGATCGGTCTGTCCACTAAAATCGATCCTCGATGCCTCCGCCTGCTCCTCCACCCGCTCCTACACCTACATTAACCATTAAAATATAAGCATATCATTTAAATTTGAACTTATCAAAACAAAAATTTCATTCCAATTAGAATAAATATTAACACCTCCGCAATACTCCTGGGTAGCGGTAGCGGGGAATCGAAGCTAGCTCGTGGCGGGATCTGTCGAGCTGCCGTGGACGGCAAGATACGCGGTCAACACTCTCGGTGTGCTACCTTGCGCCAGGGTCTGAGCTCTCTGCAACTCGCCAAAAATTTACATATATTATAAAATAACTCTTAATATTGCATTATATCAAAAATGATCTATTGTAATTTACTGATACCTCCATAGCACGAGTAATATTCCTCAAGCCACCTGTGTAAGTAGGGCTACCCGTCTTCGCCGACTTCCTATTCTCTTTGTTTTTATTTGCCTGTTTCTGCACAACACAATCGGATTTAGTTTTCTAATTAAGAAACACAAAAAAATCAATTATATACTAAAGAATGAATTACATTTAAATTACAAACATGTTTGCGCTCAGAGTTATAATATTGGCACAAGAGAGGCCGTGTATCTACGTCGACTCCGGCAAAGGCCGAAGAATGTAGGAGAGCCGCTCTCTCCGCCTTGGGGGACGCCAACTATACCAAATAACAGTTGAACTTCAGCACGTTCCTATTATATCGGACCTTAGATTGCATGTTCTTCATGAGGCCCAGGTAAAGAGCGTGAAGATCGAGCACTCTGTCAGGGTGATCAGGGTCGGGTACAGGATAAAAGTCGTAATCCAACTCCAAATACAAGAAAATAATGTATTTAAATTATAAGTGTTAAATATTAATAAATTTATTTGATAAGTCAAATGAAAAAATATATTTATACCCGAGTCTGATCCCAGAAGAGGGAAAATGAGTGCCGGTGCCGATCACCCCACTCAATGTGAAGTAGATACTTCTTTTGGATGCGGCTTTCATCCCCTATATAACGGCCGAACCACTCAGCATAATCTCCAGTATAGTGATAATTGGGGGTGTAACATTTCAGAAAATATAAAATATTATTTTTGGAATTTAATATTAAAATAATATATTTCCCAAAAACTGCCCGATTTGCGAAATTGGGGTTTTCGTAAAACGGTATAAATATATACCAATAATTGTGAAGTAATTGGAAATTAAAATGATTTATTCAGTTAAAAATATATTTAAAAGATTTGGCATTTTTAAAATCAATTATATACAGTTTAAATGAAAACCCGATTAGTGCACCGCTAATCACGATTAGGACAAATCCGTATTTCTACAGTTTTCCATGGCTAGTGCACCATGACATGTTGCATTTTGGTTACATGTTGTGTTCTTGTGTTGTTTTGGGGTATTTTATGGTTTTGTTTTAAAATAAAAGAGAAAAGAAAAAGAGAAAAGGGTAAAAGGGTAAATTAGTGAGAGAAAAGGTTAGAATGAGAGAGAGAGAGAGGGAGGGAGAGGGCAGCCACCATTATTCACCCATTTGTTTTCCTTCATCTTCCTCAACCTCATCTCCCTCCACCTCCATCCCATAAAACCATCTCAAAACCTCCCTAAAAACCCTATACTCCTTTGACAAAAAATGATCACCTCTTCATCCTTTACGCATTGGACCAAGCAAAGTTTGATTTTAGAGACTTTGGTCGAGCTAGGGTTTTCTTGAGTTGCCTAAAGGAGGTATAAATTCTTCCATTTAGTTTAGTTTTAGTTTCTTTGCATTCTTGTGTAGTTTAGAGGTTGATTTTGTGTGGAATTGTGATATTAGAGATCCCAAGAGAAGGGTTTGGGAAATTGTGGGGAATTAGTGATGGGTAGTGGTTGTTAACAAGACTTGAGCTGTGTTTTTACTGGCCTAGAAACTAAAATACGGATTTAGAATTTTGTCCATGTCGGTTTTGTGAGGTTTGGTGTGCCTACAGTGAATCTGGTGCGACCCGGGGAGTTTTTGAGAAAACCAAACAATACCAGGTACCAAATTAAGACACTAGGAGACCATCCTGATCAGACGAACCCCAACGGAGCTACCCTGGCCGAGCTCACCGGAATTTCAGGCAATGTGGCCGGCCACTTGGTGGCATTTGGTGTCTAGGTTGGTCCAGTAGCCCACCTACTACATATATAACACCCTATACTTGTTTGTTTTGCCCCAATTGACCTGAGTCAAAATCTGGGAGCACATTGGTGTGATTTTTGGATATGTTTTCCGTATTTTTGAATGCTTGGTTTTAGTGTTTGATATTGTATTTGGTTGTTGGGCGTTTGTACGTCAACAACAATGGTTGGTTGATTGTTTTGCAAGCGTAGGCTATAGGTTCTAACCTATGAGCGCACCGTGTGACGTTTTTGTTTTTCGGATTCGATTTTAATAGTGATTGCGATTGTGTATTATTGTAGGTACCTTCGTGTGGATTCCAAGGCGACTGAGTATAGCGTCATCGACTTCGGAAAGCAAGGATCAAGGTGAGTAGATCTATATCTACGGGGGAAGTCGGGTGGATGGAGTATACCACCCCCGCAAGTTTTTGATGGAAACCGATTCATAGAATATGGTTAAGGAAACCTAGATTAGAAAACTATGGATAGGGTTAGAAAGATAGTAAGAGATGATATGGATGGAATATATATATTGAGAGATGAGATGAAAGATTTAGGGATATGAAAAAGTGAATGTGAATCACGATTTATAGATATATAGTTGCACTAGAATAAGTATGAGTTTTAGAGTAACATGACATTTGATGTATAGGGTAGAATGTATATATAAAATTGACTTGATGTGGGATAATGCGAGGAAAGGAATTTACGATGTGACATGATGACTTGATGATATGTCGGTATACGGATGCGAGTCGATCGAGATGATTGATACCTTGCCGGTCCCCTGATATGAGTTTGTTATGGATGTGACCTGGGACATAGGTATATAGATATATATAGAATGTCATGAATCATGAGTGATATGCTGTACGAGACGTTAGGTCCGTACCCCTCATTGTCATATAGGATGATAGGATCCCCGATGGTTTAATGCCGCTGTACGATGGTTTACCGTACGTGACGACTTTTATGATGACAGATCCATACCCTTGACTAGAGGATGCCGTACGATGGATTATGCCGTACGGGATGTTGTGAGGCTGGATGCCGATTGATAGATTCACTGACTCGGTCATGTTAGATACGTATACCTGTCAGCGGCCGCATACGATTTACTTTATACTACGTTCATGTCACTCTCATTGCATTTCATATATCCGTGCTAGTACACGTACACCATTATCGATGATGCGTATGTTACACTTACACAGATTGGCCGGCTCATACACTTCATCATCGATAATTGCCATATCACTACACAGTAGAATTGCTGCATCATGATATGACTCCGTGCATAATTTACTTTCTATAGTTACATATGCACCTTTATACGATGTTGCATTTGACTTTGGAGAATTTGGAAACCGCGAGATATGTTTTAAAAACTGGATTCATTTAAAGGAGAGGTTTTCCCTCGATATGTGCATATTACTATTCCATGTTGCATGATATACGGATATGCTTACATTTCTGTTATATGTCGCATACATCATGCTTTATGATTATACGCATTGAGATATGCTGTTTTCATGAGATTTCTGGATTTGAGAACCGTGGTTATTTCAAAAGAAAGGATGTACTGTTTTAAAAATCTGTTTTCTCTTGATATGATATTTCAGTGCATCCACCATGTGTTTTCTCGGTTCTGAGATTGGCATGTGTAACCCGATTCGAGGAGCGATAGGCACCGTCTGCGGGTACATGGTGGACCCGGTATGGTACCCCGGGATAAGAAGACTCGTATAGATAGACGGTGAGCCTAGCGGAGGGACTACTACCTACCGGTGATAGTATTTGGACCCGGCGGTTATCTGGAGGATACTGACCGGAGTCATGAGATGGATATGAGGGCCGACCAGATTATGTGGCGCCTGAAGGCCGATCTGAGGATGCAGCGCCTGAGATATATGAGGATTTACATGTCGATGTTAGACATGGGTTTCATGATGTTTCGAGTGTCGATGCTGGACACTCAGGTTCCATGATTTTGATGTGTCGCGAGGAACACGCGTTGATTTATATCCTCATACTTTTATGCATATGCTTTTATGATATTTACTTGCATGATGTTGTTGTGTCATTGGTTGACACGTGGAGGATATCCACATGCATACATACATTGATTATATGGTGGACGAGATCCACATGCATTCATACATTGATTATGGTTGGATGATATCCACATACATATAGACATTGAGTATATTTTGGCACATATGCAGATACGGTCACCCTAGATATCATAGTATTACATTTATGATATAGTTGACCTAGGAAATTGTTATTTTATTCGATTTCTACCTGATGATGTTTTTCTACTCACGAGTTGGCAACTCACCCCCATTGTGCTACAGTTCTTACAGGTTGACTGCATGGATCAGTAGTGGTGATGCTGGCACACAGCTGCATACGGGTGTTTTGCTTTAGTAGGTGGTACATGTTGGATCGTACCCCTCTTGTATTTATTATACATATTGTATTTAGTCAACTCCATCAATCAAAACTAGTATTTGTATAATAAATGAGACTTAGCAAGACAGTAGTTGCGAGACTTTGAGCGATGGGTTATATTCGCTACTTGTGGGTTGATGTCTTGCTTTTCTTTATCTTTTGTGGTGAACTTCGCCGTTGGGCGTCGTATACTTATATTTATGCTTTGCGTGGTTGTGAATCCGCCGTTTGGCGAAGAGCTAGCTCCCACTTGGGGATGCCTTTATATTATTATGTATTTGTGGTTTTGGATCAAAAAATACAAAGGAGGTATTGCCCAAATTTTTAAAAGACGAAACACGTTTTCAAACTAGTAAATTTCACTTGCATTTTCATGTTCCTTTTCTATGCATTAAGAAAACTTGATTTCATTATACCTTTGTTCCAAACTTCACCTCCTTTATTTTCTTAACACTACTACAAATAAAGGTTGCCCCTACGGATTTGTCGGTAGGAGCAAACCACTGCCCCTACGGATATGTGCGTAGGGGCGAAAAAATACCCTGTAGGTGCAAAAGCCGCAGGTGCAAGTTGAAGCCCTGAACTTGCCCCTACGGGCAAAAACTTGCCCTTACGGAGTTCTGTGTAGGGCCAGTTTCACCTACGGAGTAGGCCGTAGGGTAAAAAAAGTTATATTATTTACGGTTTTTTAAAATATATTACCTGTACCTAAGGAGATAGCCGTAGGGTCACGTAATATCCCCTACGGATATATGCGTAGGTACTTATCCGTAGGGGTAAAATATCAAGATTTTTAATATTTTGCCCCAACGGATAACTCCGTAGGGGCTAAGCAATGGCCCCTACGGACATATCCGTAGGGGCACTCCCAACCCCCCCGGTACCGAGATCAGGGGGAATATCAGTTACTGCTGATATTTTGCCCCTACGGATATAGCCGTAGGAGCAACATGTGTACCTACGGATTAATCCGTAGGTACACATTATCTGTATTTTTTTTAAAAAAAGGGCTGCCTGATTTTTTCTCGCCCTGTGCACAATAATATATATAACAATAAAATATAAAATTAATCATCACGCAACATATATCGCAGTATTCATAATCACATCTCACGCATATAATATACAAAAGAAACCCAAAAACTGAATATGATATAAATATAAACCAATATCAATATCAATATCGTTTCAAAATGTAGTACAATATGTATCATATAAATAAATACATGTTTCAAAAAATAAGAATCAAAAAGCTACCCTAGCTCGGTCCAGCTCCACCTCTGATAAACGATAGAATCTGGCGCGCCTGCTCCTCGGTCAATAAACCATGCAATTCGGCACGTGCGGGAGTCTGAGCGGCCTGTGGAGCTAGCGATGTGGTCTGCGTAGCCGCCGTCGAGGTAGTAGCTTGCGGAGCCGCGGTTGCGGGAGTCTGAGCGGGCGGTGGAGCTATAGGGGCTGTCTGCGGAACCGCAGCCGATGTAGCGGTTGAAAATAATACAATTGCATAACCTTAAGAAAAACAACCACCCCTTTTTTAATGAATTTGGATGGGTAATTATCCCAAATTTTTTTTAAACAAAAGAAAAACAGTGACCTATATACAAAATGGGTAAATGTCGTGATCAATAAATTACTTACCATTTGCCGAGACATGTATTTTTGCAGACTCCATACATCCTTTTCCTCTTCTTCGATGCCGTATTCTTATTATCTTCGTCTAATCCATCTGAATCTGCAATTAAATTTAATTAAACCAAATAAAATAAAAAATTAAAATCAAACAGCAATAACAAAATCAATGAAATTTATAGCCTACCAGAGTCTTCAAGAATATCCACATATGAATCCTGGGCCTTCTTCTTTTTCTTCAAAGATCTTTTAGAAGCAGAGAATTTTGTTTTCTGGCAAGTGCTTTGAAGCTAAACACCATATTGCCTTTGTATTTGAAAACCAAAAAATGCCCAGTTTGCAGATTATTGGCTACTGTAAATTCATGCCACCCATCTCCATTCATGGAAGCAACTTTGTTTTCGATGTGAAGATCAACATGCCATATTTTGCCATTGTGGCTCACTAGGTTAGCCTTTTCTCTTCTCTTGACCATCTTGCTAATCTGCTTGGTAAATTTATTCGGAACCGGCTGCGAATCATTAAAAGACATGTATAAGAAAGGAAGCTAAAATACAGATATATAGCATACCGATACATCGAAACTTCAAAGTTGCGATGACAATCCAGAGATATTTATTTCTACATTCGTGGTGCACATGCGAATGCGTCAGGCATCATGGACAAATATTTGAGAACATGAAAAGTATTATTAGTATAAAGTAATTAAAGCTTTTAAACACCTTGGGTAGATATTTTCTTAGTTGATGCAATCATATCATGATGACTAAATTTAAGCTATTATATATATGCATATGTATTTTTCTAATCTAATATATTACATACACACACACACAGACAGAGAGAGAGAGAGAGAGAACCAATTTGGTAGAAAAATCAGGTAGCAGGACCCTGAAGAAATGGAGTCCATAGCATTGCTCATCATCATCATCCATGATCCCTTTGAAGAAATATTATCAAAAGGGGAGAATAAATTGTTACTGCTAGTTAATGCTTACAAGAAGTTGAAACGTGCGTTCAACCCATTTATATAATAATTCTCACTGCTTGTAGTATTTATTCTCCCCTTTTGATAATATTTCTTTAAAGAGATCATGGATGATGATGATGAGCAATACTGTGGACTCCATTTTTTCAGGGTCCTGCTACCTAATTTCTCTACCAAATTGGTGTTCTCTGTGTGTGTGTGTGTGTGTGTGTGTGTGTGTGTGTGTAATATATTAGATTAGAAAAATACATATGTATATGTATAATAGCTTAAATTTAGTCCTCATGATATGATTGCATCAACTAAGAAAATATCTACCCAAGGTGTTTAAAAGCTTTAATTACTTTATACTAATAATACTTTTCATGTTCTCAAATATTTGTCCATGATGCCTGATGCATTCGCACTTGCACCACGTGTGTAGAAATAAATATTTCTGGATTGTCATCGCAACTTTGAAGTTTCGATGTATCGGTATGCTATATATCTGTATTTTAGCTTCCTTTCTTATGCATGTCTTTTAATGATTCGCAGCCGGTTCTGAATAAATTTACCAAGCAGATTAGCAAGATGGTCAAGAGAAGAGAAAAGGCTAACCTAGTGAGCCACAATGGCAAAATATGGCATGTTGATCTTCACATCGAGAACAAAGTTGCTTCCATGAGTGGAGATGGGTGGCATGAATTTACAGTAGCCAATAATCTGCAAACTGGGTATTTTTTGGTTTTCAAATACGAAGGCAATATGGTGTTTAGGTTCAAAGCACTTGCCAGAAAACAAAATTCTCTGCTTCTAAAAGATCTTTGAAGAAAAAGAAGAAGGCCCAGGATTCATATGTGGATATTCTTGAAGACTCTGGTAGGCTATAAATTTCATTGATTTTGTTGTTGCTGTTTGATTTTAATTTTTTATTTTATTTGGTTTAATTAAATTTAATTGTAGATTCAGATGGATTAGACGAAGATAATGAGAATACGGCATCGAAGAAGAGGAAAAGGATGTATGGATGCTGCAAAAATACATGTCTCGGCAAATGGTAAGTAATTTATTGATCACGACATTTACCCATTTTGTATATAGGTCACTGTTTTTCTTTTGTTTTAAAAATATTTGGGATAATTACCCGTCCAAATTCATTAAAAAAGGGGTGGTTGTTTTTCTTAAGGTTATGCAATTGTATTATTTTCAATAAAAACATGCAATTTCAGTCAAATGGTAGGAAATAGAAGATGTTTCCTCAAATACCCAAGTGGTGAAACATAACAAATTAACCGTTGTGAAAAATAGAGTAAAGATACAAAATTTGAGTGAAATTTCCTAGCATTTGCAGAAAATAAATCCTGTTTTGGGATTACTATAAAGTTGCGAAACCATAAATTAGTGGTGATTAAAGTTGAGGGCAATGTTAAACTTCAAGCCCGGCCAGACAGAAAAGGATATTTTGCGAATAAAATCGAGACACATTGGTAATTAAAAAAAAGGTAGACATAAAGATCAAAGTGCAATTTTTGAAATGAGTGTGCTATTCTACTATCTACAATTTCTATTTTCTTCTCTCTATTTCTTTTATAATCAATCTCCAAACTAAATACAAATATAACAAACTTATCAATTATATAGTATTCAATTTGATTTCAAACAAATACCAAATAAGAATTTATTGTACAGGTCCACGACTTACAATCATTCCCGCATGCGAGCACATATAAAAATCATAGTTTCTAGGATGACAAATTTTATTGTCAACTACTGGCCTCTGTCTCTGATATGGACGCATCACCAACAACTAGATAATCAAACATTGACAATATAAGTAATTTTGACATAAACATGCATGGCTATCTATAATATTACATTCAAAATGGATATTAGAGAGCGCACCTGCAGTGAAAAGTGGTAAAAGTATCACCCAACTAGGGTGTAATTTACAGAATCAGTTGAAACTCTTGAAAGTCATAGAAGAACCTGACCTGCACAAATCTGATGTATACTTTCCATTGGACACTAAGAAGTCTCTAAAAGGAAAAGCCAATATGAAAGCCATCATTAGTTCATATCAGAAGATTGATGCTGAAACAGAGAACAAGAAATGTCATTTTTTTCTTCTTCTGCCACATTACTGTCTTCTCCTTCTTGTTATGTGCGCGTGAAAATTCAATGAAAGCAGAAACTCCAGTGACAAACTTAGGTTGCATACGTTGTTGCCAATTCACATACATCCAGTCCTTAACCCTGACGTACTCATGGGCCATGTTAGACTGTATCATATAAATTGTAGGTTATGATGAGTATATTGAGAAATCTAAGAACGGGATGGTTACTGACAAAGGAGAAAATCCGTGTATATGCTTTGTATGTGCGTTTGTCGTTGAAAAGAATAAATTATCGATAATTAAAGATAGATTTGAGGATACCCATGTATGAGTTGTATTCTATATATGTGTATTTCAATTTATGATTTCGCTTAAGTGTAGGGTTGTTTTTACTTAAATGCATACATACGCACATATCGCATAAACACATGCATACATATCACATGTCACATATGTTCTTCGCCGAAAGACGCGACCGGGACGTTAGGACGTCCGGGCCTGAACTTCGGGGCAGATGCTATTTTAGACTAAGATCAACTTTGTATAGTTCTATGTCACGACGAACATCGAACGTATGTTAACCGATAGAAATTAACTGTTGTCGTGTGGCACTTATGCTATTTTCAGGTACCGGCTAAGTGGACTGCCTGAAGAAATTATATATATGGGGATTGTGATGGCTGCATATGAAAACTAACAATATCAGAAAGATGATTTCTTTGCCCTCTGAACTCTAGGTAAAAAATAAAGCCAAGAGCCAAGCTATTGCATTCATCATCAAGCCATCACCATATATATACAGTATAATTTAGTGTATACTAAGTATAATTTAGAATATATTCGAAAACGCCATGTCACATTCTATAGAAATCAAACCGCATCTGCTTAACGCCTCAAACTGGCTTGGCTATATGCACCAGATTCTTGACTTGTGCTTATTTATCCATGTAACATCGAGACATGTTATCAGAGTCATCACCATCATTTTCATCATTATTGCATTCACTATCATCGTCATCTCCATCTTCTTCACCATCATAGGAAGCAATTACCCAGTAATCAAGTGGGTCGGGCATCGGAAACTGCTTTTCACATAGACGAGCAGAAAATTATAACTCCAGAGCCCAGAGGGTACAATATATGCTGAAACGAGAATGCTATACTATCGTTTCATTATTCATAATTATAAATAGAAAACATACTTGCAGCCATTATTTTAAGACTATAACTCAGAAAAGAGCAACTAAAGCAGCCTCTAACCCTAACCCCAACCCCAACCCCAACAGCAACCCCCTGCCGAACCCTAACCCCAACCGCAGCCCCAGCCCCAGCCCCAACCCTAACGCTAACCGCAGCCCGAGCCCCAACCCCAACCCCAACCACAGACCTAGCCGTAGCCCGAGCCCGAGCCCCAACCCCAACCACAGCCCTAGCCGCAGCCCGAGCCCGAGCCCCAACCCCAACCACAGCCCTAGCCCCAGCCCGAGCCCCAGCCCCAACCCTAGCTCTAGCCCAGCCCCAGCCCTAGCCCCAGCCCGCAGCCCTAGCCCCGCCCCACCCCAATCAAAAATTTGAGTAATTGAAGAATTCCTTACCTGTGCAGAGGCGACGACGAGAACTCCGATGAGCCGGCGCTGGCGACGACGAAAGCAGGTGGTAGCTACGACGAAAGCAGGCGGTGGCTACGACGAAGCGGGGGCGCTGGCGATGACGAGAATGACGAGAACGACGATCGATCGGCGGGAACGAGGGTTTGGGAATTTTTTGTTCGCGCGAGAATTGGGAATAATGAGCATAGGGATCGATCTGAGCTTTTTACTTAAATCCCTATTTAGATGCCCCTACGGATAAGTCCGTAGGTTCTTGGTTTGCGGCTCCGTAGGGGCAAACAACAATTTAAGATTTAATAATTTTTATATAAATATGTAAGGACCGTAGGGGCAACTGTCTAGCCCTATGGACTAATCCGTAGGGCCAAAATAAATCTGCCCCTACGGATTTCAATATCCGTAGGGGCAACCCCCTATTGTAGTAGTGTAAAAAGGTTTAGATTTCTGGGTTTCAGCTTACTTGAATTACGTTATGCCTTTAGACGTTGCGTGATTTAAGTGCTGGTCACGAGCTAATATTTCAGGTCGTGACAAAGTTGGTATCAGAGCGCTAGGTTTAACTTTGGTTCGAGTCTATGTTTGACTATGCGGAGTCTAGGGCGTATTTATATTTCGGAACCTAGGCTTGAACTTACGGAACTTAGACTTGAACGGGGGGTAATAGACCCGAACTTTCGTTTCATAGGCTGACCTTGATTGATGGTGTAGGTAGCTTGGGTAAAGTGACGTACCGTACATATGTTCCGCGGCATATTTATGATACGATACTCCACTTAAGAAACCTTAGGATGTACATATTTTAAGATCTGTGATTCTCTTCATACCCATGATTATACATCCATTGGAGATCCTCGATTCTATTCGTTTCCATGATCATACTCTCATTGATGCTGTTTCTTCTTATGATCTTGTATCCATCCTGGATCTATTGATTCCTTTCATTCTGTTGCTCTGTTTTCATCGATACACGCTTGAGGTTCCTGTCACCATAGTTTGAGCGCAGATTGAGCTGCTGCTAGTGTTGCGGTCAGGGCAAGCTCGTCATGGGCGAGGACTGACCATTGTGTTTTCTGGTGACATGGGAATGTCTCGATGTAGAGTTTGTGTTGTGACCTCTTGTTGAGGTGAGTGTTTGGTTTTATACCGGATGATCGGGCCATTGTTAGAGCTTCCAGTTGTGAGAGGACTGTTGATGTACGGCCTACCTCAGAGATTGTGATGTCGCCTACTGTGTGGACAGATGACCCAGCTGTTGCTGAGATTGATGTGATATCGCTTCCAGAGCTTACGAGCTGCGATCGCTGTAGCTTCCAGGCAGAGATGCGACGGATGATAGCTAGTCTATCCCGAGTTGAGAGACGAAGGTGATTTGTCAGATTGATGCACCGACGCAGGCCCAGTTGAGTTGAAGATTTCCAGTATGGAGAGTCTTACTCAGATCTAGAGTAGACCGATCCATAGATGACCGTTGATGTATCTTCTTTCCTGGAGGATTGATGCATTGTTTAGCATGCGGACGAAGGGTATTCGCATGTCGTCTAGGCGAAGTTAAAAAGTTCAAACGAATGTCAGAACCCCATTTTTCCAAGTTTAAAGTATTCGAAGGAACATG
Source organism: Agapanthus africanus (assembly GCA_030015575.1). Lineage (NCBI taxonomy): Eukaryota > Viridiplantae > Streptophyta > Magnoliopsida > Asparagales > Amaryllidaceae > Agapanthus > Agapanthus africanus. The sequence goes on from CM057348.1 coordinate 541,594,876, forward strand.
CAAGTAATTCTGTGGACCCTCTACAAGAATGAAACCCTAACTCGACATAATGACCATGGAACCACTTCTGAACCTTAGGGTTTGCAGTAGTTCAGCGGTGACATCAGTGAGGCTTGGGTTTGCCCTTCTACGGTTGGTCCATAGGTACTATGGCATATACTGGATATTATTAGACTGTGCTCAGGTGTTGAGCTCTCGGGGAATTATGGGACTTTGATGAATCGATCGAATACCATGTGATAAGAGACCAGCAAGCTGACCAGCTTCAGATAGAGGACCTCACCCAGATGCGTTGTGAGTTGATCGAGAACGGACGAGTATTGAGTATTCCTCCGATGGTTGGGACGAGTTCCCGAGGACGTGTTCGGCTAGATATCTTTTATAGAGTGATGAAGATACCGAGTTCGTGATTTCGAGTCCGTGTGGGAGACTCCGGATTAACTGTAGCCGAGAACATTTGCAGTACGCAGATAGCATGACGTGATGTCGAAGTGGACGATAATAAAGACGAGTGGAACAAGAGGTTCGTGCGAGACGCTGACGAGCTGTTGTTACTCTCTGTTGAGATTAGAGACTTGATATGTGTAGAGAAGCGTTGGGATACGGACAGTTCCCGAGGAAATGCTGTGCTGAGAACGTAGATGTCCAGAAAACGAGAAAAGATTATGTAAGAGTACCAGCCTCCGTATAGTTCGGCATAGGCAAGATCGGAAGAGACCCTGAGCAGGTTCCCTCCAGGACACTGCTGCGATAAGATTAGCACCCAGGATCAGATGTGTGTCGTGTATTCAGAGGACCATAGGCCGATGCCAGTGACGTGCTGCTTTATGAGTGGTCATACTAATTGGCCAAGAGATGACCAGAGAAGTGCCAGAGCGGAATTGTTTCCGTTAGCACACCAGACTGAACCAATGAGCCGATAGATTGTGAGATTGGTAATCCACAGAGAAATAATGACCCAGAGACAGAGGATGCCAGACCCTGAGCAGGGGGAAAGCAGATGTTCTTGCTCTGCCAATTTTAGGCGCACCGATATTTTTCGACATTGTAGGAGGTATACCTCGATGTCATTTGTTGCGATTTGCGTTTGTGATACGAGTATCACGCTTATATCTCTTGGATTTGAGTTTTGATGATGAGTTTCATGATATTGATTTCGTGCACCATGGCTGCACCTACTGGGTATTTATATTTTGTGCCTAGTTATCGCACTTGATATACGATTTGCACACTGTTGTGTTGGTTTATAATTTGTGCATATCTATTGCACTTGATCTTGATTTTTTGCCTTGGCTACACATATTTATGATTTCACGGATTTCATACAGTTGATTTGATTGTGTGCGTGTGGTACGCAATCGATTTGATTTTGCACTCGGTATAGCTTATGTGTTCTTGCAGTGCATTGATAGGTGTTTTGTGCACGCAGTTACACACGTTTATGATTTTATACACCTTGGTACACTCGGTGTTGTTTTTTACGCATTTGAGTTATTGATTGGTGTTTTGTGCACTTGATGCACCAGATTCGTATTTTGTGCACTTGATGCACCAGATTTGTATTTATGCATTTATGCACTGTAATTGTATTTCGTGCACTAGATGCACTGGATTTGGATTTCGTGCATGTGGGATGCACTTGATTTAGATTTCATTCGTGCATGACGGATGCACTTGATTTGGATTTTCTTGCATGTTGGGAGCATGATATGATATGTGATTTTGTGCACACCGGATGCACTCGATTGAGATTTTCATGCACAATAGATGCACCAGATATTGTTGTCGTGCATACCCGTTGCACTGGACAGATGTTTTCGTGCACACCCGTTGGAATTATTTTTACTTTGTGCATATTGTGGCACCTGTGTATGGATTTGATTTCCGTACGCACCAGACACACGTGATTGTTGGATACGCCTTTTGAGGCTGATTTTGCTTTTGAGCACTTTGTTTTCGTGTTGGACACTATATTGTGTAGTAGCCAAACATGACTGATCTGAGGACAATACCTGAGTACTTGCATGCATTAAAAAGTTTAACCAGAGGTTTTCAAAAAGGAGCTATAGTCTCTCTATTTCCTACGTGTCCGCGAGCGACACGAACATTTACAAAACCTTGGGGATATGTTAAAAACGGCGGAATGTACAATTTGAGCAAAAACATATATAAGTATATTTACTACTTTACAATGAGCGTCCGTCTCTTGTGCCATGAGTTACGTATCACAAGGTAATTCAGAAAAGATTTTGCATGTTTTTTATTCAGTTTTTGAAGTTTTTTTCAAGGATGCGTACTATATACATATTATAGTATTTAGCTAGTGTATATTGAATTTCAGTAATGGATTTCGAGATCTGTATCTCCATTGTAACTCCGATAATATGCGTGCAAATCCGATGATTTGCGTGACGCTTGATGGAGTTCGATTTTAAGTTTTGTACTCGTTTTCATGCGCACGCGATGCGCTGTAGTATTTCTATATCTTCCGTGATTTCGGAGCCCCGTTGATTTGAGTTGATTATTGAAATATTTTAGATTTTAGGGGTTTAAATTTAAATTCGGGGACCGAATTTTTTTAAGGGAGGAAGATTTTAACATTTCAGAAAATATAAAATATTATTTTTGGAATTTAATATTAAAATAATATATTTCCCGAAAACTGTCCAATTTGCGAAATTGGGGATTTCGTAAAACGGTATAAATATATACCAATAATTGTGAAATAATTGGAAATTAAAATTATTTATTCAGTTAAAAATATATTTAAAGGATTTGGCATTTTTAAAATCAATTATATGCAGTTTAAATGAAAACCCGATTAGTGCACCGCTAATCGCGATTTGGCCAAATCCGTGTTTCTACAGTTTTTCATGGCTAGTGCACCATATCATGTTGCATTTTGGTTACATGTTGTGTTCTTGTGTTTTTTTTGGGTATTTTATGGTTTTGTTTTAAAATAAAAAAGAAAAGAAAAAGAGAAAAGGGTAAAAAGGGTAAATTAGTGATAGAAAGGGTTAGAATAAGAGAGGGAGAAGGAGAGGGCAGCCACCATTATTCACCCATTTGTTTTCCTTCACCTTCCTCAACCTCATCTCCCTCCGCCTCCATCCCATGAAATCATCTCAAAACCTCCCTCAAAACCCTATACTCCTTTCATAAAAAATGATCATCTCTTCATCCTCTACGCATTAGACCAAGCAAAGTTTGATTTTGGAGACTTTGGTCGAGCTAGGGTTTTCTTGAGTTGCCTAAAAGAGGTATACATTCTTCCATTTAGTTTAGTTCTAGTTTTAGTTTCCTTGCATTCTTGTGTAGTTTAGAGGTTGATTTTGTGTGGAATTGTGATCTTAGAGATCCCAAGAGAAGGGTTTGGGAAATTATGGGGAATTAGTGATGCGTAGTAGCTGTTAACAAGACTTGAGTCGTGTTTTTGCTGGCCTAGAAACCAAAATACGGATTTAGAATTTTTTCCATATCGGTTTTGTGAGGTTTGGTGTGCCTACAGTGAATCTGGAGCGACCCGGGGAGTTTTTGAGAAAACCAAACAATACCGGGGTCCAAATTAGGACATTAGGAGACCACCCTGATCAGACGAACCCCAACGGAGCTACCCTAGCCGAGCTCACCGGAATTTCAGGCAATGTGGCCGGCTACTTGGTGGTATTTGGTGTCTAGGTTGGTCCGGTAGCTCACCTACTACATATACAACACCCCATACTTATTTGTTTTGCCCCAATTGACTTGAGTCAAAATCTGGTAGCACATTGGTGTGATTTTTGGATATGTTTTCCGTATTTTTGAATGCTTGGTTTTAGTGTTTGATATTTTATTTGGTTGTTGGGCATTTTTACGTTAACAACAAGGGTTGGTTGATTGTTTTGCATGCGTAGGCTATAGGTTCTAACCTATGAGCGCACCGTGTGCGGTGTTGGTTTTCCGGATTCGATTTTAATAACGATTGCGATTGTGTATTATTGTAGGTAGCTTCACGTGGATTCCAAGGCGACGGAGCATGGCATCATCGAATTCGAAAAGCAAGGATCAAGGTGAGTAGCTCTATATACGGGGGAAGTCGGGTGGATGGCGTATCGCACCCCCGCATGTTTTTGATGGAAACCGATTCATAGAATATGGTTAAGGAAACCTAGATTAGAAAACTATGGATAGGATTAGAAAGATAGTTAGAGAAGATATGAATGATGGAATATGTATATTGAGAGATGAGATGAAAGCTTTAGGGATATGAAAAAGTGAATGCGAATCACGACTTATAGATATATAGTTGCACTAGAATAAGTATGAGTTTTAGAGTAACATGACATTTGATGTATAGGGTAGAATACATATATAAAATTGACTTGATGTGGGATAATGCGAGGAAAAGAATTTACGATGTGACATGATGACTTGATGATGTCGGTATACGGATGCGAGTCGATCGAGATGATTGATACCTTGCCGGTCCCCTGATATGAGTTTGTTATGGATATGATCTGGGACATAGGTATATAGATATATATAGAATGTCGTGAATCTTGAGTGATATGCCGTACGAGACATTAGGTCCGTATCCTTCATTGTCATATAAGATGATAGTATCACCGATGGTTCAATGTCGCCGTACGATGGTTTACCGTATGTGACGAGTTTTATGATGACATATCCATACCTTTGACTAGAAGATGCCGTACGTTGGATTATACCGTACGGGATATTGTGAGGCTGGATGCCGATTGATAGATTCATCGACTCAGTCATGTTAGATACGTATACCTATCAGCAGTCGCATACGATTTACTTTATGCTACGTTCATGTCACTCTCATTGCATTTCATATATCCGTGTTAGTACACCTACGCCATTATCGATGATGCGTTTATTACACTTACACAGATTGGCTGGCTCACACATTTCATTATCGATAATTGCCATGTCACTACACAGTAGAATTGTTGTATCATGGTATGACTCCTTGCCTAATTTACTTGCTATAGTTACATATGCACCTTTATACGATGTTGCATTTGACTTTGGAGAATTTGGGAACCGCGAGATATGTTTTAAAACTGGATTCATTTAAAGGAGCGGTTTTCTATCGATATGTGCATATTACTGTTCCATGTTGCGTGATATACGGATATGCTTATATTTCTGTTATATGTCGCATACATCATGCTTTTTGATTATACGTATTGAGATATACTGTTTTCATGAGATTTCTGGATTTGAGAACCGTGGTTATTTCAAAAGAAAGTATGTATTATTTTAAAAACCCGATTTCTCTTGATATGATATTTCAGTGCGTCCACCATGTGTTTTCTCGGTTCTGAGATTGGCATGTGTAACCCAATTCGAGGAGCGGCAGGCACCGTCTACGGGTACATGGTGGACCCGGTATGGTACCCCGGGGCAAGAAGACTCGTATAGATAGATGGTGAGCCCAGCGGAGGGACTTCTACCTACCGGTGATAGTATTTGGACCTGGCGGTTATCCGGAGGACACCGACCGGAGTCATGAGATTGATATGAGGGCCGACCAGATTATGCGGCACCTGAGGGTCGATCTGAGGATGCAGCGCCTTAGATATATGAGGATTTAAGTGTCGATGTTGGACACGGGTTTCATGATTTTTCGAGTGTCGATGCTGGACACTCAGGTTCCATGATTTTGATGTGTCGCGAGGGACACGCGTTGATTTATATCCTCATACTTTCATGCATATGCTTTTATGATATTTACTTGCATGATGTTGTTGTGTCATTGGTTGACACGTGGACGAGATCCACATGCATACATACACTGATTATATGGTGGATAAGATCCACATGCATTCATACATTGATTATGGTTGGATGATATCCACATACATATAGACATTGAGTATATTTTGGCACATATGCAGATTCGATCACCTTAGATATCATAGTATTATATTTATGATATAGTTGATCTAGGAAATCGTTATTTTATTCGATTTCTACCTAATAATGTTTTTCTACTCATGAGTTGGCAACTCACCCCCATTGTGCCACAGTTCTTGCAGGTTGGCCGCATGGATCGGTAGCGGTGTTGCTGGCACACAGCTGCATACGGGTGTTTTTCTTTGGTAGGTGGTACATGTTGGATCGTACCCCTCTTGTATTTATTATTCATATTGTATCTACTCAATTCCATCAAGCAAAACTAGTATTTGTATAAGAAATAAGACTTAGCAAGACTTGTAGTTGCGAGACTTTGAGCGATGTGTTATATTCGCTACTTGTGAGTTGATATCTTTCTTTTCTTTATCTTTTGTGGTGAACTTCGTCGTTGGGCGTCGTATACTTATAATTATGCTTTTCGTGGTTGTGGATCCGCCGTTTGGCGAAGTGCTAGCTCCCGCTTGGGGATGCCTTTATATTATTATGTATTTGTGGTTTTGGATCAAAAAATACAAAGGAGGTGCTGGCCAAATTTTTAAAAGACGAAACACGTTTTCAAACTAGTAAATTTCACTTGCATTTTCATGTTCCTTTTCTATGCATTAAGAAAACTTGATTTTATTATACCTTTATTTCAAACTTCACCTCCTTTATTTTCTTAAAAAGGTTTAGATTTCTAGGTTTCAGCTTACTTGAATTACGTTAAGCCTTTTGACGTTGCGTGATTTAAGTGCTGGTCAAGATCTAATATTTCGGGTTGTGACAGGGGTAAAGAAGAGGGGAATGGTGCCTCCCACTAGCTTTATCGGGCCTCGGCCTATGGGACTGATTCGGCCCTCGAGTCCCCGTCTCGGGATGGGGCTTCCCTGCATCTACAAAAAATATTAAGACAAGCAATATCAAGACAAAACGGTATTTAGAAATCAAGGATTAACGAAAATTGAAGTGTGATATATACCTTTGGTGACAACAGCACGAGCCTGGGCCCGGGCAGCAGCACGAGCGGGACGATAGTTCCTCCAGTGAGGAACAACCGGTGACTCGGACGTGGACACATCCCCTTCAACTAGAAAATAAACATTGACGATAAAATTACATGAAGTTCATGGTTATTCTTAGAAGATATGTAAAACGAATAAATATTTTATATTTAAGAATACTAACCTGCAGATTGAGCGGACGGTACGGAAGTGGCGGGAGTGGACTCTGCGCCAGATATGGATGCACCACTTACAATCAGACAATTACAAATAGATTATATAAGTAGTTGCAAAAGAATGTGTATATCTATAATATAACATTCTAAATAAATATGCATCACTTACAATTAGACAATTACAAATAGATTATATAAGTAATTGCAAAAGAATGTGTATATGTAACATTTCAGAAAATATAAAATATTATTTTTGGAATTTAATATTAAAATAATATATTTCGCGAAAACTACCCGATTTGCGAAATTGAGGTTTTCGTAAAATGGTATAAATATATACCAATAATTGTGAAATAATTGGAGATTAAAATGATTTATTCATTTAAAAATATATTTATTAGATTTAGCATTTTTATAATTAATTATACGCAAGTTTAAAATTAAACCCGATTAGTGCACTGCTAATCGCGATTAAGCCAAATCCGCGATTCTACATTTTTCCATGGCTAGTGCACCATGTCATGTTTCATTTTGGTTACATGTTGTGTTCTTGTGTTGTTTTTGGAGTATTATGTGGTTTGGTTTTTAAAAAGAAAAGAAAAAGAGGAAAGGGTGTTATTGAGAGGGTGAGAATAAGAGAGAGTGAGGGTAAGGAACATAGTTAGAATAAGAGAGAGAGAGAAAGAGAGGGCGTCCACCATTCATTTCCTCCCATTTGTTTTCTCATCATCTTCCTCCTCATCTCCTTCCACCTTCACCCGCAAGATTCATCTCCAAATCTTCATCAAAATCCTACCACCTCTTCATTAAAGTTGATCCCCTCCTCACCCTCAACACAATGGACCCATCAAAGTTGGATTTTGGAGACTTTGGACAAGCTAGGGTTTTTCTTGAGTTGCTTAATGAGGTATAATTTCTTCCATTTAGTTTAGTTTTTAGTTCTTTATATACTAGTTTAGTTAGAAGTTGATTTGGTTTGGTTATGCGATGTTTGGAAATTCCTAGAGAGGGTTTGGGTGAATTGTGGACTTGTGATCTGTAGTGAGAGTGTACAAGACCCTAGAGATCGATTTGTGGACCTAGAACAGAGAATACGGACTTAGAATTTACCCATGTTGGTTTTGTGAAATTTAGAGGCTTACAGGGAATCTGGAGCAACCCGGGAAGTTTTTGAGAAAAACAAACAATACCAGAGACCTAGTGGGACTAATAGGAGACCACCCTGAGAAGACGAACCCCATCAGAGCACTTAGTGTTAGTTATATGTATGCCCTAGAGGCCATTACTATACATAGGATGTATATTGTAGTGGATGCTGGGACATATATAGGGAGGACTTTCTTGCTCGACATGATAGTATGCTATCTGGTTGATCTTTACCTTAACGTGTACACTGATTGTCTCTCCGATACATGTTGGTAAAGCCCTTAGGATGTGTACTTGACTACCTGGACTATGATGCAGATCATACTAGTGGGGACATGGTAGTCCATAAGTACATCCTTCAATGTCCCTAGTCGTGGGTGTATCGAGACAGAGCATCGATATACCAGAGTAGACTAGCGTATACCTTCTCGACCCATACAGATGGGCGATGGATGATCCCATATCCATTGGTGTTTAACATCAGAGATGATATACGGGTGCTCAGTAGAGACTGGATACACTGGACGGACTCACCGAGAACTCCCAGATGGTATTATACCTTACGTCAGATGGCAGTTCTCTGGTGACACTGGTACAGAGTAGTCTGTTGACCCGAGATCGTCATAGAGTCTTGTGTGGTTCCCACTGTGCTTTGATTTCCACCTTACCACGTCCAAGAGGGCATGCAAAATGGTGGTTTTTGGGTACAGTCCCGAATCACATGGAGGCAATGAGCGATAGGAGGGGATTCATCTCTCCCGGTATAGGGAGTTGATGTTGCACTTTGTTCGATTGGCTATAACCGGAAATCCCTGGCCAGGGTTGCTGAGATTTACTGATAAGTGTTACCAGTAGTTTCTCGAACTGTTATAGACCTCATATCGACACGACTTATCGAGCTATTGGGGTCTGACGTTTACCACCCCTAGGCGAGATATGCGACATATCAGACGACGAGACCGGACTGTACGGTAAGTGTTACTGGTTGGATTCACAGGAGTGTGAGCGGGCTTGCTCGTCGATCTTCTGATCGCTCAATACCCGGGTGGCCGTTACGTTTAGCAGACCGCTTGCTGCTTGTGGGTGTTTGATATGATCATCACCTGCTGCCGGCATATTGACGAGTCTTTAGAGTCCTACACAGAGGTTTCCTAGCTCAAGCGAAACGAAATAGGAGCGCATATGAGATATGTGCGGGACCGAGAATAATGCGTGTATGTGATACTGTATTTCATTCTCGCGATGAATGTGTCGAATGGTTGTATGCGATATAACCTAGTTATCGAATCAAGGATTGATTCGATAAATCGACACATTGTATACTAGTCGGTTGTGTGGGACATGACCGGATCATTGAATCAAGTGTTGATTTAATGATTTAATGTATAATTATATATTTGATATATTACTTTGCATTAACTAGTATTGGTTCATTTAAATTGGATTTTCTCACTTGATGTGCACATTATATATGTGATATATTTTTGTGTGCACTAGTTTGTATCATGTTTGATGATACATGCTCACTTGGGTTTGTGTATAGATTAAACCATGGTTGTGTAATGGTTAAGGTTTTCTTTTTATTATTCATTTATTTATGTATTTCTTTTTGGCAAAAGAAAAGAAAAATGGTGGCTTTCTTTGTTTGTTGTTGAAGCTTCATGAAGCTTTGACTAAGTGACCATTTTGTCTTCATGCTTAACCCTAACCATTCCACTTAACCCTAGTTCATTCTCTACACTTGACCATGGTTGCTAAATGGTAAGTATTCATTTATTTTCTATTTTGAAAATACTTATCATAAGATTATCTTCTTCTTCTTCTTCATCATCAACATGAAGAAACCTTGCTCCATCAATGGCAACTTGAGCAAATGAGTGAGAAATCCAATTCTAAAGTGAACTCACCTCCTATTTCTTCATCCTCTACCTCTTGCCAAGTAGTATAGGGTGTTTTCTTCACAAGTTTGATGACTTGGTGAAGTGGGAGCTTGATCTTGTGATGCCTCGACGTAGATCATCTTCGGTATCGAAGTCGACGACCTAGCCCGCCCATTTCTCCGATGAAGCCGATGCTAGAGTCATGGATTCGATTTGGACAGTGGAGAGGACTTCATCACGGAGCCGTGGAGGTGGAGGACCGGATCTACAAAGGTTGTATTTCCGTTCACTTAGTTAATTTGTTAACTAGTTTCATTTGTCGCCTAAAATTCTAGTTAACGATTCGTATTAGGGTTTCTCGGCACCGTAAAATTTTGAAATTGGCATGGTTGATGCCTTGTGAGACCTCTAGTGTGTGCCTAGGAACCCTACAGTGGTATCAGAGCCTAGCTAGAGCCTTAGGCGAAGCGTAGACGGAGTTTGAAGTCCGATCGAACCGAAACCCTATTTTTTTCACGCTCTCTGGACTTTTTCTAAATACTGGGTTTTTTCCATATTAAAAATGCTTAAAAAATTCAGCAGGGAATTCTAAACATTACGGTGCAAATATTTCCAAAAGATGAGTCCAATGCGCGGCGGAACCGCGGCAGAAGCCTAGCTTCTGCGGCGGTTCCGCGGCCATCTTATGACGTCAGCCTTCCATACTTGCACAGTAATTCCTATTTTATGATGCTGAGTTTTCTGGGAATTTTTAATATTTACTCAAGAGTTGAGTATTTTGGGTTGTATTGGGAGTTCGTAGATTCGATCGGATTGTCAAACTTTGTCTATGTGTTTTTCCGGATATTTTTGAATATGTTAAAAAGTTCGACCGGATATAAATACCCACCTTTTTCCCTGTCGGGAAATTTCCAAGTGTTGGATCTTTCCGTAGTTTAACGACGTTCTAAGTAGTGCAAGTAACGCGATGGTCCCTCTAGAAGACAACAAACCTTAACTCGATTATGTGGCCGTCTTGAACTGCCCTTTGAACCTTAGGGTTTGGGGCAGTACGACGTGCCACATGTGAGGCGTTGGCTTGGCCCTTCTACGGCTGGACCGTTGGTACTGAGGCACGAAGTGAATGTTTTTAGACTTGTTTCATGTGTTGAGCTGTATCGGGAAAACTTGGGTGTTCGATTGTTCGATCGGAAAGTTTAACATTTTCTAATTATCTGGAATGTGATACAATAATTGGAATCCACAAGTAGTTATGAGATAACTGAATGAATGTTATAAATCTAGCGGTTTAGTCTCACTTGATCGGTTGCCACGGAATTTTGATGTGATCAAAAGTCCGTCGCAATCACGTAGCGTACACGGATACTCGCCGGGTAAACTTAATAGATAGCTACATCCCATAGCCCCGACCAAGTGACTGTAGGAGAACCCCGTCGCTGAAAGCATCCATCTGGGTGCTCGCGGCAGCGGTGTTCCGCCTTGGTGCACTTCGTCGACGGTATCGGGGGTGCGGCCGTCTACTAAAGTTTGCGACGAGCATTCGATCAAATTGTCGGGAATCCTGTTGAATTGCCCGACTTGGTATTGGAAAGTGTTTTCGATTTTGAGACTAAAATGCGGGGTTTATAATTGTTAGGCATGCGATGTCTAAGGAATTCATATGATTAGGCATGCGATGTCTATCGAGGTTGCGGATTCCAACTGTTGTAGTTTTACACTTTCTTTTCTGTGACCGTAAGTGTAATATGTGATATCGCCGGTTTCGTTGCTATATGTCAACGACAATTGGGATGCGCATATTTACTTACGTTGATGACATGTGATGTTATGTGTTGCTGGATATGTTTTATTGGATCGTTGTGTTTGAATAGCCGGGGTTTTTTATGTGAGATGAGTGTTTTTCATTTTCATTCATGTAAAAACTTGTATGTAATATTCTTTTACTGGGGCACTTCCAGGTTGTGGAAGATGTCACCCTTTGTATATTATTTACTTTTCCGCACTAGGATAAACCCAAGGAGGGGAGCACAAGTAACCGGGTTCTGGAGTCCAGTGGGAGACCAACTCGAGGAGTCGAGTCCGGGTCTCCTAACTCTAGAATTGGTAGGGTTGCTTGCCGCTCTCGTAGGGGTCTTGGGGTGTGGGTTTGGCTATTCATCACGACCGTGGAATCCGTGTTTTATACTGGCTCGTATTGAAAACACGGACGTCCTAGTATATCCAATATTTCATATGTTTCTTCTGCTGCGATATCTGTGATGTGATCATGTGATGTTCTGTGATAAATACTGTATATAGTATATATGATATATTATATAGGCGTTACTTATGTTTTACACCCGCGCTAGCCCTGTCCCGCTCTGTCGTTAGTTACCTAACCTAACGGTGCACGAGGGGACATCGAGACGAATGCGGATGGCATAAGTGTACGTCGTATTTATCTGTGATGTTTAGGTACTTAAATGATGGGACTTCATTAATATGATTAATAAAATAAAAGAAACCTAAGATGTTGTAGAATCGAATTTCAAAATTAAAACAGGTAGCTACAGTTCTTGCTTTGCATAGAGATATATATGATATATCCTGCACCTTATTCGATAAGGAAAGGACCGAGATCCCTTCACCGGGAGTGACTCCTTTAGCAATAACTGGCAGATGCTACACACTCGGTTTGTCTTTTGATTGCTTTTAAGTGTTTTTACTTTGCACAGTGATATATATGATATATCCCGCACCTCATTCGACGAGGAAAGGACCGACGATCCCTTCACCGGGAGTGACCCCTTTAGCAAAACTAGAAAAGCCTCGAAAACACTCCATTTTAAAATCATTTGATTCTACAACGATATCAAGTTCATTACGCAATAGGTTTTCAGAAAAACCTGTCATAGCCCTCCGTCATTTCAGATAAGTACTAGTTAGTGTTCGTGCTACGGTTGTTTGGCATGCGTCAAGGCGTAGTGTACGGTAGCTAACTAGTGCTTATCTGCTAGCATACGATGTGATTGGATTAGGGTATTCGTACGGCGTTGTTTGGCATGCGTCAAGGGTCGTGCGGGTGGGTTTAATTCAATCAAGAAATGTACGGGTTGAACTTGACTAGCGGACTATGGGTTGTTTGGCATGCGTCAAGGTCATAGCACGCTAGGGGCAAAATATTATCGGGAATTTCAAGTGTTGAAATTTGCAATGAGATTACATACCTTCTATGAGATAGTTGGATCCCGATACCCGCTGCGAGTAAGAGTTACTCCTGGGAGAGTTTTACACATTACAATTAGCAGATCAAGTAGGTGTCTAGAAAGGTGTCAACGAGGTTACGCCTCTGGGAAAACGAGGTTTACATTAATTAGGTTCGTGCGAAAGCACGGGGGACCTCCCTCAAAGTACCGACACTGGCCTGGCTGAAAGATTGGCGAACTTGTAGCGTGTAATTAATCCCGGCTTGTCTTTCCTTTTAGGGATTGAAGGAAGATTTGATAAAAACCAGTGGGAGCCATCCTGATTAGATAAAATAAATAACCAATCTATTCTTGTAAGAGCGCACGCTGAGTGTTTTCTTCTCTCTCTCCAAGTAGCGACCATATCACGCCTTAATCAAGATAATAATACGGATATTTGACCGAACCCGCTTGTTATACTGAGCTGGGGAACGTTGGTCCCGCTCCAACTTATAATTGTTATAAGACAGAGCAGGAAATTGGGGATTACCAGAATTCACGTGCCGCCCAAACGAAGAGAGTGCATGCTGATGCATCATCTTCGGGTGTGTTCATTATACAGAACTGTTTCTCTGTATCCTCTACGTCCTGGGTATTTGATACCGGATCAGGATCCCAGATATGCAATCTGTTACATAGGGCTACAGATAGGCAGAGAACTGAGAACGGGTGATAAGTTTCATGAGACAGAAAACGGGGCAAGTGTTGCAGCCAAGTCTGTTGGTCACTGTCACCCTGTATTACCTATACATTGATTCTGAACGAATGTTATTAGATACCGAACCTGATATACAAAATCATATCAGTCTCTTTATTAGTAAAGAAATGATAAAATTTTGTATTGTTGGATAATGTTTTGAACATTTCCTATATCAAAAGTTGATCGGTTCAGGCACGTTATCTAAAAGCATTGATGTTCTAAATCAAACTACAGTTCTTAGTATACAGATCACACACAAGAGGAAGAGTTCAGAAATGAACGAATTCTTCTTAAGGTATTGTAGACTAGGTCATATTAATGCGACCCGACTAGCTAATGTTTCATATAAATGCATATTTAAATCAGTTTGAATTTACATCTTATGAAACTTGCCAGTCATGTCACAGAGATAAGATGACCACAGCTCTGTTTATTGGTAAAAGAGAAAGAGTTAGTAAACTCTTGGGACGGATACATGATGATGTATGTAAGGTCCCCTGTCTACACATGCCAGGACTGGTTCTTTATACTTCATTACGTTCTCTGATGATCTCTCATGATTCAGACATATGTTCCTGTTGAAACACAAGTCAGAAACTTTTGAGGTATTCACAGAATATAAGTTAGAAGTAGAGAACCAAAACGGGTATAAGTATTATGTCCTTTGATGTGATCAAGGAGGAGAATACTTGAGCACGGAATTCTTGGAATTTTCTGAAGGAGAATGAGATTCTCTCTTAGCATTACTCCTCCGTATACACCATAGCACGATGGTATGTTGGGGCAGAGCAATCATACCCTATATGATAAGGTGTGCTCTATGATGAGTACTACTGAGTTACCTGTTTCCTTTTGGGGGTTATGCACATTAAGAAGCTGCATACCTATTGACTTAGGTTCAAATCAAAGCAGTGCCTACCACTTCATATGTGATATGGAAAGGGAAGAGCCCATATCTTAAGTTTGTTAAGATTTGGGGTTGACCGGCCTATGTCTAAAAGCAAAATCCGGACAAGCTCGAGGCAAGGTCTGTTATGTAGAACTGGAATGGTTCCAGCTATACAATCTGCAGTCGATGATTTGATAGAACCAAAGGATTCAGTAGATTCCAACGAACCTCAGCCTCTCCGCCGATCTAGTAGGGTTCCTCACCCACCTGAGAGATACTTCGGTTTCTCTATGACAGTGGGAGCGAGGATTGCATCATGAGATGATGACCCAACTAGTTTCGAGTTGGCCATCAGGAGTGGGACTCTGTCAGAATGGCTGGATGCTTAGCGATCTGAGATGGAAAAGTTGAGACTTTCAAAGCTAGACTTGTTAAAGGTTTTCGTCATCGACCAGTCGTGTATAATGATGAAACCTTTTTCCAATGGCTATGCTTAAGTCCATCCAGATCCTACTTGCCACGGCTACATACCATGACTACGATATCTGGTGGTTGGGTGTCATGACAGCTTTTCTAAATGATGTTTTAGAAGAGGGAGTCTATAAGTACACAGCCGAGGGCCTCGTAGAAAGTGGGAGCAGCGGAAACGTGTACAAGATGTTTTATAGGATAAAGCAGGCATCGCGGAGTTGGAACATCTGTTTTGATGGATTAGTCAAAGAGTTTGACATCATCAAAATGGTAGATGAACCTTGTATAAACAAAAAGGTAGTAGGGAGTATGGTGGCGATCCTTGTAGAGTACGTGGATGACATACTCTTGATAGGGAAGAAGTTTCCTATGCTACGCTCGATCAATCTCCGCTTATCACAATGATTCTCCACATAGGATCAAAGTGATATCTACTAAATCCTGGGTTTTGGATCTATGAGATAGATCTAAATGGATGATAGGATTCTCACTAGTTGAAGTGAGATGGTATCAAATGATCCTGGGGAGAATCACTGGAAGTGTTCCAGAGTGATGAGAACGACTGAATGTCAGTCACAGGCATTGTCTTTACCCTCAGTAAAGGGACGGTATGTTGGAAGAGTTCCAAGCTAAATACCGTGGCATACAAGACGATAAAGGCAGGATACATCGCTACTTAAGATGCTACCAAAGAGGCTGTTTGGGTATATATTGGTTCATGAGATCAACTACGTTCCTACCATTGTGAGACAATGGAGTTGTGGCTTATGCCAAGGAACGTCCGTCCCATCAATGATCCAGACAAATTTTAAGGCAGTATCACCTGATCATGGAGATGGTTGATCTCTGAGGGATCAAGGTTAGGAGAACAGACTCAGAGGACAACACGGCGGATCCACTCACAAAGGCCTTTTCCCAGAGAGAGACTTTTATGGGATGGTTGAGTATGAGATACTACAACCACTGCTACAGATGGCCCTAGTGCAAGTGGGAGATTGTTAGTTATATGTATGCCCTAGAGTCCATTACTATACATAGGATGTATATTGTAGTGGATGCTGGGACATATATAGGGAGGACTTTCTTGCTCGACATGATAGTATGCTATCTGGTTGATTTTTACC
This sequence comes from Agapanthus africanus, assembly GCA_030015575.1. NCBI lineage: Eukaryota > Viridiplantae > Streptophyta > Magnoliopsida > Asparagales > Amaryllidaceae > Agapanthus > Agapanthus africanus. The sequence continues at coordinate 541,611,391 of CM057348.1, forward strand.
TTAACGTGTACACTGATTGTCTCTCCGATACATGTTGGTAAAGCCCTTAAGATGTGTACTTGACTACCTGGACTATGATGCGGATCATACTAGTGGGGACATGGTAGTCCATAAGTACATCCTTCAAGATCCCTAGTCGTGGGTGTATCGAGACGGGGCATCGATATACCAGAGTAGACTAGCGTATACCTTCTCGACCCATACAGATGGGCGATGGATGATCCCATATCCATTGGTGTTTGACATCAGAGATGATATACGGGTGCTCAGTAGAGACTGGGTACACTGGACGGACTCACCGAGAACTCCCCGATGGTATTATACCTTACGTCAGATGGCAGTTCTCTGGTGACACTGGTACAGAGTAGTCTGTTGACCCGAGATCGTCATAGGGTCTTGTGTGGTTCCCACTGTGCTTTGATTTCCACCTTACCACGTCCAAGAGGGCATGCAAAACGGTGGTTTTTGGGTACAGTCCCGAATCACATGGAGGCAATGAGCGATAGGAGGGGATTCGTCTCTCCCGGTATAGGGAGTTGATATTGCGCTGTGTTCGATTGGCTATAAGCGGAAATCCCTGGCCAGGGTTGCTGAGATTTACTGGTAAGTGTTACCAGTAGTTTCTCGAACTGTTATAGAGCTCATATCGACACGACTTATCGAGCTATTGGGGTCTGACGTTTACCACCCCTAGGCGAGATATGCGACATATCAGACGACGAGACCGGACTGTACGGTAAGTGTTACTGGTTGGATTCACAGGAGTGTGAGCGGGCTTGCTCGTCGATCTTCTGATCGCTCAATACCCGGGTGGCCGTTACGTTTAGCAGACCGCTTGCGGCTTGTGGGTGTTTGATATGATCATCACCTGCTGCCGGCGTATTGACGAGTCTTTAGAGTCCTACACAGAGGTTTCCTAGCTCAAGCGAAACGAAATAGGAGCTCATATGAGATATGTGCAGGACTGAGAATAATGCGTGTATGTGATACCGTATTTCATTCTCGCGATGAATGTGTCGAATGGTTGTATGCGATATAACCTAGTTATCGAATCAAGGATTGATTCGATAAATCGACACATTGTATACTAGTCGGTTGTGTGCGACATGACCGGATCATTGAATCAAATGTTGATTTAATGATTTAATGTATAATTATATATTTGATATATTACTTTGCATTAACTAGTATTGGTTCATTTAAATTGGATTTTCTCACTTGATGTGCACATTATATATGTGATATATTTTTGTGTGCACTAGTTTGTATCATGTTTGATGATACATGCTCACTTGGGTTTGTGTATAGATTAAACCATGGTTGTGTAATGGTTAGAGTTTTCTTTTTATTATTCATTTATTTATTTATTTCTTTTTGGCAAAAGAAAAGAAAAATGGTGGCTTTCTTTGTTTGTTGTTGAAGCTTCATGATGCTTTGACTATGTGACCATTTTGTCTTCATGCTTAACCCTAACCATTCCACTTAACCCTAGTTCATTCTCTACACTTGACCATGGTTGCTAAATGGTAAGTATTCATTTATTTTCTATTTTGAAAATAATTATCATAAGATTATCTTCTTCTTCTTCTTCATCATCAACATGAAGAAACCTTGCTCCATCAATGGAAACTTGAGCAAATGAGTGAGAAATCCAATTCTAAAGTGAACCCACCTTCTATTTCTTCATCCTCTACCTCTTGCCAAGTAGTATAGGGTGTTTTCTTCACAAGTTTCATGACTTGGTGAAGTGGGAGCTTGATCTTGTGATGCCTCGACGTAGATCATCTTCGGCATTGAAGTCGACGACCTAGCCCGCCCATTTCTCCGATGAAGCCGATGCTAGAGTCATGGATTCGATTTGGACAGCGGAGAGGACTTCATCACGGAGCCGTGGAGGTGGAGGACCGGATCTACAAAGGTTGTATTTCCGTTCACTTAGTTAATTTGTTAACTAGTTTCATTTGTCGCCTAAAATTCTAGTTAACGATCCGTATTAGGGTTTCTCGGCACCGTAAAATTTTGAAATTGGCATGGTTGATGCCTTGTGAGACCTCTAGTGTGTGCCTAGGAACCCTACACTTAGGGCCGAGCAGGACGGAAATTCTGGCAGTGTGGCCGGACAAGTTGAGGGCAATTGGGTCTAGGTTTGGTCTGTAACTCACTTACCCCCTATACAACATCCTATACTTGCTAGTTTTGTCCCATTTTACCTGAGGTAGAATCTGGGACCATTTTCCTTAGTTGCTGTTTTGGTTTCAGGTTATGTTTTCTGATATTGGATTTCTTGGTTTTGATATTTGGATTAGTATTTGGTCGTTGGATGTTTGTACATCAACGACAAGGGATAATTGGTTGGTTTTGCATGCGTAGGTTATATGTTTTAACCTATAGGCGATCCGTGTGCCGTATTGGTTTTCCGGATTCGATTTTAATAGTATTACGATATGTGTTGATATTGTAGGTACTTTCATGTGGATTCCGAGACGACGGATTATGGCGTCATCGAGTTCGGCAAGCAAGGATCAAGGTGAGTAGATCTATATCTACAGGGGAAGTCGGGTGGATGGCGTATAGCACCCCCGCAAGTTTTTGATGGAAACCGATATATAGAATATGGTTAAGGAAACCTAGATTAGAAAACTATGGATAGGGTTAGAAAGATAGTTAGAGATGATATAAATAATGGAATATAGATATCGAGATATGAGATGAAAGCTATAGGGATATGACTCTTTGACATGATATGATAGAAATAATGTCTCGAATTGATATATAAGGATATGAAAGGTGAATGTAAATCACGATATATATAGATGTGTAGTTGCACTAGATTAAATATAAGATTTTAGTGGCAGGTAATGAGATAAGATAATATGAGCGGTTATGATTAATATATGATATGAAACTAGATGTATAAGGTTGTGACATGAGATCGATGAATATGACGAGATTGAGATAGATGTGTTATGGATCGGTCAAATAAGATAAATATATATAAGATGACTTGATGTAAGATGACTTAATGTGATGAAAGGAATACACGATGTAATATGATGACTTGATTGATATGTCGGTATACGGATGCGAGTTGATATGAGAGAATTGATACCTTTGCCGGTCCCCTGATATGAGATTGTTATGGATGTGACCTGAGAAATAGGTATATAGATATATATAATGTTGTGAATCATGAGTGATAAGCCGTACGAGACGTTAGGTCCATACCCTCATTGTCATATAGGTTGATAGGATCCCAAATTGTTTAATGCCGCCGTACGATGATTTACCGTACGTGATGAGTTTATTGATGATTGATCCATACCCTTGACTAGGGGATGCCGTACAAGGATTTATACCGTATGTGATGTCGTGAGGCTGGATGCCGATTGATAGATTCATCGACTCGGTCATGTTAGATACGTATACCTTATAGCATTTAGCTGACGATTTACTTATGATACGTTCATGTCATTCTCATTGCATTCCATATACCTGTGCTAGTATACCTACACCATTATCGATGATGCGTATGTTACACTTACATAGATTGGCTGGTGATTGAATGAATTCTTTGTTCGTGTCGGTAGAAAATGTTTAGAAATCACAACCAAAGATATTTTTGACCCCAATCAATAACGGTATCGATTGTATCGCGTTAGCGAGTGCGGATCGTCCACAGGGAAAGTGAGATCCGTTCGAATTTCGAATTAGATGAGTTGAAAATTAAAGAAAAGAAAGAAAAGACAATTCAATTTAAGATTTATAAAATGAATTCAAGAATCATCTAGATCTAATATCTAATTAACAAGAAAACATTAAAAATCAAGAATCAAGAAGTGATGATATCCAATCCAAATAATCAAGAATCGAAGTGAGGCTCGTAGGAATCGATCGAATCTATAGACGTGATGGAATCTATTGATTACGTCTTCTTATCCATTAATGATTTGATACTAGACCGATGACGATTAATCGAGGTTTAAGGATCTTTCGAAGAAACTAGGGTTTCTTCATCTCATCCTTTGTCCTTTCGATGAATCTCATTCAAATTCTAACCTCGAGTAAATTCAAGAATCGATCGTCGATTACTAATTAAGAGCGAACGCAATCAAGAAAGCATCGCTCGAAACTAGGTTGCCGATTCTTCAATTTACACGAGTTTACAAAACTTATAGGAATTAAGAATCGTTTTAAGATTTGTAACATCATCATCTATTGATTCTCTCGACTCCTTCACGAGCGGAGTTTTACTCAAACATCACAACACGAAACACAATCACAAATTGAGATCGAATCATGATGCAAGAATGTAAAGAAAGCAAGATATAGAAATTTCACCTTTATTTATCAACAATTTTGTTACAATTCACTCAAGATCTACAAGATGAAAGAACTTGATCGTTGATTTCGGCTTCGCTCGTCTCCTTAAGTCGCGGATCTCCTTGGATCACTTGCTCCGATGAAGTCCGGCGTCGCTTTCTAAAGGATTGAAGACTTCATGCTTGATTTGGTACTCGGAGTTCTTGATTTTTGTCTTTGGATTTTGAATTGGGAATTAGGGTTACAAGTTGTGTCACTCAACTTGTGTTGGGGATGAAGATTGAACTAAAGAACAACCTTTGAGAAGAAGCTTTAGGGTTCCTTTTATAGCCTTCACTAGCTTTGGCTTCCTTTAGAAGCTAGGTTTAGTTTAGCTTCCCTTGTAAGCTAGGTAGTTAGGTAGAAGCTTCTAGAGGTAGTTAGTTAGGCTTAGCTTCCTTCATAAGCTTGGAGGTTAGGGAGAAGCTTCTAGGCTTAGGTTGTTAAGTAGCTTGCTTTGGAAGCTTGAACATGATTATCTTGAAGTGTAAGCCTTGCTGATCTGGCAGAAACTTCTGGTGAATTATGGAATTTGCAGTATATTGAATGAGTGTCGGCCCTGAAAGAAGTAGTCTGAGGCTGAGCAGAGATGCTGACGTTGCAGGATGACCGCGGATCCGCGGCGGGAGTGGGTATTGGGCCGCGGATCCGCGACCCTTTGATGCCCTCTTTGCATGAAACTCTCTGGTAACTCTTCTTCTGTCTTTGGGGTTATTTTCTAATGTGCTGAATCTTATAATTCTCTTCAGTTCATTGCCAGATTTCAAGTCTTGGAGTTGGCGTATTTTTATCAGCATTTTTTCACAGATTTGGCTTTTCTCCTGAATTTCCTGCACAGATTCTCGAAACAAGTATTGCGCTATACAAAGATTATGCGATGCCATGATAAACACTCAATTTCCCTCTAAATGTCGGTTTTAAAGTATAACTCAAGTAATTTGGTATTTTACGACTGTTTTGCCAATATGTGCTATATTAATGTTAGGTTTCCCTAGCACCTCATGAAGGGTTTGGAAGCATCATATGTGTCAAAATCAAATTTTTTAAGGTGCTAAGTGAACATACAAAGAATCATCACTAGAAATTTAGGGTTTCATAACGTTGACATTATCACAAGTAGTAAAAGCTAGGGTTTTGAAAGTACAACCTTTGTAGCTCCCTACGCTAGACTCCTTGGCTACTTGAGGGTTGGAAAAAGTCCGCTTGAGATCCTCTAGGTCCACGATGATCCACCCGGAGTTCTCTTTGTCCAAGCTTGAAACTTCACAAGATCAAGAGAAGAAATGGAAGCTAATACTCTTCACCAATGGGCAAGACTAGTGTAGAATGGTGTTGTGGTTGGTTTTCTCACTTCAAAATCCTAACTTGGTAACTCTTTTGCTCAATTGAGAGAACTAGAAAGCAAGAGAGAAAGGAGGAAGAAGATGATGGCTTTTGAAAACTCAAGATAATGATAAGCTTGTTAAGAAAATGAGAAAATGAAAATATATATATATTTTCACTCTCTCATTCTAAACCATGGTTGTAAAATATCTTAGATATTTTAGTTTGGAACAAATATGACCATAGAAAATGAATCATGGTTAATTCAAGGGGTTAGTGCAAGAATAAAAGATTAAACCATGAAACAATTTCCATTTTCATTTTCCTTTTTCCAAATAAATAATATCTATATATTTTACATATGGTGTGAGTCTTATATTGCCACCGTCTACTATATCAACAACCATAATAACCATTATGTATGCATGTATGTGTGCATGCACATCCTATGTGCATGAATGAGAATGAATGCATACATGCATGCATACAACATAAAGACAAGAAATGATTTCAAGTGAGAAACTAATGGTTAATGATAAATCAACACTTGATTTAGCAACCCGGTCGTATCACATACGACCCGACCAAAAGCAAGCCGCTCGATTAATATACGGTATCTCATACGCGCATTTTAACCGGGTCTGCGCATATATCGCATATGCGCACCACATCGTTTAGCCTGAACTAGGTAACTCTATTGTGGGACTCTAAGACTCGTCAATACACCGGCAATGGGTGATGATCATATCAAGCACCGCCAAGCCGCAAGCGGTCAGCTAAACGTAACGGCCACCCGGGTATTGAGCGATCAGAAGAAAACAAGCGAACCTGTTACAACTCCCGTCGAGCCAACCGGCAACACTACCGTACAGTCCGGTCTCTTCGTCAGATATGCTGTATATCGAGTCTAGGTTTTGGTAACGTCGACCCTAATAACTCAATAAGTCACGCCGATGAATGGTCTATAACAGATCGAGAAACTACTGATAACACTTGTCAGTAAATCTCAACAGCCCTGGCCAGGGATTTACTGATATAGCCAATCGAGCACAGCACAGCATCAACTCCCAATACCGGGAGAGACGAAACCCCTCCTATCGCTCATCGCCTTCGTTTGTATCGGGACTGTACCCAACGGCCACCTGTTTGCACGACTCAGTAGAGCCGTGGTAGGGTGGTAATCAAAGCACAGTGGGAGAACACACAAGACTCTATGACGATCTTGGGTTTATAGACTATCCTGCACCAGTGTCACCTGAGAACTGCTATCCGACGATAGATATAATTCCATATAGGAGTTCTTGGTGAGTCCATCCAGTGTACCCAGTCTCCACTGAGCACCCGTATACGATCTCAATGTCAAATATCGATGAATGTGGGAACATTCATCGCCCATCATATGGGTCTAGTATCATATACGCTAGTCTACTCTGGTATATCGATGCCCCGTCTCGATACACCTACGACTAGGGACATTCCAGGATATGCTTATAAACTACAGTTGTTCCACTAGTATGATCTCTATCATAATCACAGTAGTCAAGTCTATATCCTCATAGCTTTATCAACATGTGTGAATGAATAAAAGCATGATCAAATCAACATGTCAGATAAAGAAGAACCAGATAGCTTACTATCTTGTCGAGCAAGAATGTACACTGAATATATATATATATATATATATATATATATATACATGTATGAATACATCCACTATTATATAATGGCCTCTAGGGCATACATATATCCAACAATCTTCCACTTGCACTAAGGCCAGTTATTGGCGTATCTCATACCCAATATCTCAAAAAGTCGCTCATGCTGCAGCTGAGGGAGGGCCTTGGTGAGGGAATCCGCGGCGTTATTCTTCGTGTCTACTCTCCTAATCTCGATCTCGCGGCGATCTACAATCTCCCGGATCAAATGAAAGCGCCTCAGGATGTGTCTGGACCGCTGATGGGATATGGGCTCCTTGGCTAACGCCATAGCCCCACAATACAATGGTATTGGATCAATAATGGTTAGAACTACTCCTAGCTCCGAGACGAACTTCATCATCCAGACGGCTTCCTTGGCGGCATCATTCGCAGCAATGTACTTAGCCTCCATCATAGAGTCTGCAACGGTATCCTGGTTGGAACTCTTCCAACTTACCGCCCCTCTATTGAGGGTAAATACAAACCCGGAGATAGATTTGTTGTCGTCCTTATCGCTCTGGAAGCTCGAATCGGTAAAGGCCTCTATTTGGAGATCTCCATTACCATACACCAAGAAAAATTCTTTAGTCCTTCGCAAGTACTTAAGAATGTTCTTCTCAGCTATCCAGTGATTCTCCCCTAGGTTGGATTGATACCTGCTTACAACACTAAGTGCATAAGCTACATCTGGGCGTGTACATAACATCGCATACATTATAGATCCTACTGCCGAAGCATATGGTATAAAGCTCATGCGAGCTCTCTCTTCATCGGTCTTTGGGCAAGATTCCTTGGAGAGAGTGACCCCATGGCAAGCTGGTAAGGCACCCCGCTTGGAGTCTTCCATACTAAACCTTTTTAGGATGGTGTTGATGTACCTGGTTCGGAACAATCCCAATAACCTCTTGGATTTATCCCTATAGATCCTTATGCCCAGAATGCATGTGGCATCACCCAGGTCCTTCATGGAGAACCTTAGTGATAAGAAAGATTTGACCGACTGTAGCATAGGAATGTCATTTCCTATCAGAAGAATGTCATCCACATACAATAAGAGGAATGTGACAGCTCTCCCTACAGCCTTCTTATAAACACAAAGTTCATCTGGATTTTTGATGAAATCAAACTCTTTGATAACATCATCGAAACAGATGTTCCAACTCCGTGATGCCTGCTTTAACCCATATATGGATTTAAACAATCTACATGCTTTCCCGCTGCTCCCACTGTCAATGAAGCTTTCTGGCTGATCCATATAAACGCATTCTTCTAAATCTCCATTTAGAAATGCCGTTTTAACGTCCATCTGCCAGATTTCATAGTCGTAGTGAGCAGCAATAGCAAGTAGGTTCCGAATGGATTTAAGCATGGCTACAGGCGAAAAAGTCTCGTCATAGTCCAAACCTGGTCTTTGACGAAAACCCTTCGCCACAAGTCTTGCCTTATAGGTCTCTACCTGCCCATCTACACCAATTTTTCTTTTAAAGATCCATTTGCATCCCACAGGTTTTACCCCAGGGGGTACAACGTCCAAAGTCCATACATTGTTGGTGTACATAGACTCCATTTCGGATCTCATGGCATCCGGCCACTTCACAGAGTCTCCACTCGTGATAGCTTGCTGAAAACTGGTAGGATCATCATCCTCCATGATGCAGTCTTCTCTGTCACCATCAATGAGGAAACCGTAGTACCTCTCCGGTGGGCGAGAAGTCCTACCAGACCTACGGAGTGACCGAGGTTCCTCAGTTTCTATTGCAACAGCCGGTTCAACCAAGTCGTCATTTTTAGTTTGTGTCTCTAGAAGCTCTTCTAGATCCACCACATTGGCATCATCTTTATCTATGAAAAACTCTTTTTCTAAGAATGTGGCATACTAAGAAACAAACACCTTTTGTTCCTCCTTATGGTAGAATAGATATCCATAAGAGTTCCTTGGATATCCCACAAAGTTACACATGACCGACCGTGTCTCGAGTTTGTCCGGATTCTTCTTTTTAACATAGGCCGGGCAACCCCAAATCTTAATTCTCTTAAGAGATGGTCTCTTCCCATGCCATATCTCATATGGTGTGGTAGACACAGTTTTGGTTGGGACCCTGTTCAGTAGAAACGCTGCAGTCCCCAATGCATGCCCCCAAAATGAGACGGGTAACTCAGCATCACTCATCATGGAACGGACCATATCTAATAGGGTCCTATTCCGTCGTTCTGACACACCGTTGTGCCGTGGTGTGTAAGGAGGCGTGAGCTGAGAGAGAATCTCATTCTCTTTTAGGAAGTTTGCAAATTTTGTACTGAGGTACTCCCCACCTCGATCTGATCGAAGCATTTTGATACTCAAGCCGGTTTGTTTTTCAACTTCGAGTTTATATTCAGTGAATTTCTCGAAAGCTTCGGACTTGTGCTTTAACAAAAATACATGACCGAATCTTGAGAAATCGTCAGTGAAAGTAATAAAGTAAGAAAAACCGCCTCTAGCCTGTGTAGACATTGGCCCACATACATCACTATGTATGAGTCCTAGGAGCTCGGTAGCTCTTTCTCCGTGTCCGGTAAACGGAGTTTTGGTCATTTTACCCTTGATACAAGACTGGCAAGTCGCATAAGATTTATATTCAAAAGAGTTTAAATATCCATCTTTGTGTAACTTGTTTAGTCTTGTTTCGTTAATATGACTAAGTCTACCGTGCCAAAGAAAAGCTTCATTTATTTCTGAAAGTTTTCTTTTATTAATGTGTTGTATGCTGAAAACTGTGTGTTGATTTAGGACGTATATCCCATTATTAAGCGTACCATACCCAACCAACATTTGATTCAGGTGAATGTTCATAACATTGTTCTGCAATACAAAATTATATCCTTCATTATCTAACAAAGAAACAGATATTATATTACAAAGCATACTTGGTACAAAATAACATGGGTTCAAAACCAATATACACCCAGATGGCAACCCCAAGCGATACTCCACCACTGTGACTGTATGTACATTGGAACCATTTCCAACACGGAGAGTATGGTCACCTGTTTTCAAAACCTTGCTATTTCTCAGCCCCTGCATAGAATTGCAAATGTGAGAACCTGAACCGGTATCTAATAACCAGGAAGCAGAGTTTATTGAAAAACAGTTTTCTGTCACAAACACACCTGAAGCGGAAGCATCCCCATGCTTCTTCTTGAGATTTAAGTACTCCGTACAGTTGCGCTTCGAATGTCCTATTGTGTGGAAATGAAAACATTCCCCTTTCCCCGATTCTCCAGCTTTGGACTTGTCCTTCCCCTTAACCTTTTTAACTCCACCCCTAGGCTTGGTGGGCTTCTTCTTGAGCTTTCCCTTGGTCTTAGCCTTTGGGCGAGAAGAAGAAGATTGCCCAACACTCAAAACGGGAGTTTTCACTGATTTCAGTGTGCTCTCTGCACTTCTTAACATATTAAGGAGTTCAGGTAGTTCCTTCTCCATGTTGTGCATGTTGAAGTTAACTATGAATTGAGCAAAGGTGGAGGGGAGGGACTGCAGAATAATATCCGTATATTGTTCATTGTCCATTGTCCATCCAAGGTCCTCAAGCTCTTCTATAAAAGCTATCATCTTCAGAACATGGTCTCCTACTGGTGTTCCAGGGGCCATTCGTATCTGAAACAATTTCTTTGATGCTTCGTATCGTAATACGCGGGATTGCTCTCCATACAACTCCTTTGTATGGAGGAATTTAGCTTGAATGTCCATATTCTCGTGCTGCTTTTGATGTGTGTTGTCCATCGATGCGAGCGCGAGGCATTTGGCCGTGGCACAGTCAGCGTCCCATGTCTTGCGGACTTCTTTATCCGCAACTGAGGATTTTGGACCTGGGACGGGCGGGGCTGGAGCCGTGAGGACATATGATACTTTATCATAAGTTAAGGCAATTTTCAGATTCCTCAGCCAGTCTTTATAATTGGTCCCATTCAGTTTATTTTTATCTAGTAGAAGCTTGAGTCCAGTCATTAGTATCTGCCATTAAGAGAGAGAAAAGAATACACTCAGCGAAAGCTCTTGCAAAGATCAGATTGGTTATTATCTTGTCTAATCGATGTCTCCCACTGCTTTAATCAAGTTTTTCTTTCAAACCTTAAAAAGAAAACTAGCCAGGATTAATTACAGTCTACAACTTCGCTAACCGTTCAGCTAGGCCAGTGTCGGTACTTGAAAGAGGTTCCCCGTGCTTTCGCACGGACCTAATTAAAGTAAACCTCGTTTTCCCAGAGGCGTAGCCCCGTTAACACCTTTCTAGACACTTAATGGGTTAGCTAATTGTAAACTGCAAAACTCTCCTGGGAGCAACTATTGTCTACAGTGGGATCGGGATCTAACCATCATATGGAAGGTATGCAATCTCATTGCAAATCTCAACACTTGAAATTCCCGATGCGGTTTTTACCCCTAGTACTTATGACCTTAACTATGGTCAACAAATCATAAGTACCAGTCAAGTTCTACCCGTCATTTCTTGATTAATTAGACCCACTCATATGACCCTTAACTATGGTCAACAAAGTCATATAAATGTCCTAATTAATCTGCATCATATGCAGTGTAGGAAGACATCACTTAGCTACCGTACACTACGCCTTAACTATAGTCAACAAACGTAGCACGAATACTAAGTACTCTACTTCCTAAAATGACGGAGGGTTGCGGATGATTTTTAAGAAAATCTTTAACGCTTTGAACTTGATATCGTCGTAGAATCAAAAGGTTTTCAAAAGGAGTGGCTTGAGCTCCGCAATTTTGAAATATAGCTTTTTCATAAAGAGCCGAGTAGTTTTCAAATCTGATTCTACAACATCTTTTTAGATTTATTTTCTTTAGATTAATCATATTAATGTAGCCCCGTCATTTAAGTCCTTAAGCCAACCACAGAAAAGAAACGAAAATACAACGTACGCTTATGCCATCCGCATTCGCCGCAATGTTCCGTTATGCACCGTTAGGTTACTTAACTAACGGCATACCGGGACGGGACTAGCGCGGGTGTAAAACATAAGCAACGTCTACTATATATCTCATATATAATATATCATTCTTCTCAGATATCACATCATAGTATACAGGCAGCAGAAACACAGATATAATGTGGGATATACTAGGACGTCCGTATTTAGTATTTAGCCAACAATAGAAAATACGGATTCCACAGTCGCGATGAATAGCCAAGCCCACACCTCTAGACCCCTACGAGAGCGGCATGCGACCCTACCAATTCTGGAGTTTAGGAGACCCGGTCTCCACTCCTCGAGATGGCCTCCAACTGAACCCCAGAACCCGGTCACTTGTGCTCCCCTCCTTAGGTCTATCCTAATGCGGAAAAGTAAATAATATACAACATTGGTGGCATCAACCTCAACCCAGAAGTGCCCCAAATAAAAGAATATTACATTACATTTGAATTTTACATGAATGAAAAGAAAACTCTCATCTCACATAAAAACCCCCGGCTATTCAATCGCGACAATCCTGCACATCATATCTCAGCAACACATAATATCATATATCATCAACGTAAGTAAGTATGCATACCCCGATTGTCGTTGATGTATATCAACAAAACTGGCGATATGCGACATACTATACTTATGGTCACAGAAAAGAAAGTGTAAAACTACAACATTTGGAATCCACATTCTCTTTAGACATCGTAAATCTGAAATATCACATACTTCGCATTTCATGCCTAACTATATGAATTCCACATATTGTATCACATTCCAGATAAATAGACAGTATTAAACTTTCCGATCGAATAATCAAATACCCAAAATTTCCTAAAGCTCAACACTTGAGCGGAGTTCAAAAATCCCGGAATGTGTCACAGTAGCAGCGGTCCAGCAGTAGAAGGGTCAAGCCAACGCCTCACATGTGGCACGCCGTACTGCCCCAAACCCTAAGGTTTAGAGGCAGTTCAGACGGTCACATAATCGAGTTAAGGTTTGTGTTCTTCTAGAAGGTCCACCACATAACTTGCATGTATTTCCGAAAGATTTAAACCCGAGAAAAAATCAACACTTGAAAGTTTTTCGTGCTGGGAAAAAGTGAGTTAATGATATCCGTTCGAACTTTTTAATACTTTCTAAATTACCCGAAAACAACATGAAATTAAATATTCCGATCGAATCAACGAACCTAAAATAATCCCCAGAACATTCAACACTTGAATCTGATTAAAAATACCCAAAAATATGTTCAAGCAGTACTGGACATTACTGTACAAAAATGATAGAATATTGCCACAATACGGCCGCGGATCCGCGGCCCAAGCAGGGTATGGCCGCGGTTCCACGGCTGCTTGTACGGAATATGCTATCGTTTTTTACAGAGATGCTTAGATTTTCCTGCTGAATTTTTTAAGTATTTTTAATACTGAAAATAACACAGTTTCAAAAAATGTCCAGAGAGGGTTAAAAAAAGCGTATTTTTGGTTCGATCGGAGTTTTAACTTCGCCAAAGCATCGCCTAAAGCTCTAGCTTGGCTCTGATACCATTGTTAGGTTTCCCTAGCACCTCATGAAGGGTTTGGAAGTATCACATGTGTCAAAATCAAATTTTTTAAGGTGCTAAGTGAACATACAAAGAATCATCACTAGAAATTTAGGGTTTCATAACATTGACATTATCACAAGTAATAAAAGCTAGGGTTTTGAGAGTACAACCTTTGTAGCTCCCTACGCTAGACTCCTTGGCTACTTGAGGGTTGGAAAAGGTCCGCTTGAGATCCTCTATGTCCACGATGATCCACCCGGAGTCCTCTTTGTCCAAGCTTGAAACTTCACAAGATCAAGAGAAGAAATGGAAGCTAACACTCTTCACCAATGGGCAAGACTAGTGTAGAATGGTGTTGTGGTTGGTTTTCTCACTTCAAAATCCTAACTTGGTAACTCTTTTGCTCACTTGAGAGAACTAGAGAGCAAGAGTGAAAGGAGGAAGAAGACGATGGCTTTTGAAAACTCAAGATAATGATAAGCTTGTTAAGAAAATGAGAAAATGAAAATATATATATTTTCACTCTCTCATTCTAAACCATGGTTGTAAAATATCTTAGATATTTTAGTTTGGAACAAAAATGACTATAGAAAATGAATCATGGTTAATTCAAGGGGTTAGTGCAAGAATAAAAGATTAAACCATGAAACAATTTCCATTTTCATTTTCCTTTTTCCAAATAAATAATATCCATATATTTTACATATGGTGTGAGTCTTATATTGCCACCATCTACTATATCAACAACCATGATAACCATTATGTATGCATGTATGTGTGCATGCACATCCTATGTGCATGAATGAGAATGAATGCATACATGCATGCATACAACATAAAGACAAGAAAGGATTTCAAGTGAGAAACTAATGGTTAATGATAAATCAACACTTGATTTAGCAACCCGGTCGTATCACATACGACCCGACCAAAAGTAAGCCGCCCAATTAATATACGGTATCTCATACGCGTATTTAACCGGGTCCACGCGCATATCGCATATGCGCACCACATCGTTTCGCCTGGACTAGGTAACTCCATTGTGGGACTCTAAGACTCGTCAATATGCCGGCAGTGGGTGATGATCATATCAAGCACCCCCAAGCCGCAAGCGGTCAGCTAAACGTAACGGCCACCCGGGTATTGAGCGATCAGAAGAAAACAAGCGAACCTGTTACAACTCCCGTCGAGCCAACCGGCAACACTACCGTACAGTCCGGTCTCTTCATCAGATATGCTGCATATCGAGTCTAGGGATGGTAACGTCGACCCTAATAACTCAATAAGTCACGCCGATGAATGGTCTATAACAGATCGAGAAACTACTGATAATACTTATCAGTAAATCTCAACAGCCCTGGCCAGGGACTTACTGATATAGCCAATCGAGCACAGCACAGCATCAACTCCCAATACCGGGAGAGATGAAACCCCTCCTATCGCTCATCACCTTCGTGTGTCTCGGGACTGTACCCAACGGCCACCTGTTTGCACGACTCAGTAGAGCCGTGGTAGGGTGGTAATCAAAGTACAGTGGGAGAACACACAAGACTCTATGACGATCTCGGGTTTATAGACTAACCTGCACTAGTGTCACCTGAGAACTGCTATCCGACGATAGATATAATTCCATATAGGAGTTCTCGGTGAGTCCGTCCAGTGTACCCAGTCTCTATTGAGCACCTGTATACGATCTCGATGTCAAACATCGATGAATATGGGAACATTCATCGCCCATCATATGGGTCTAGTATCATATACACTAGTCTACTCTGGTATATCGATGCCCCGTCTCGATACACCTACGACTAGGGACATTCCAGGATATGCTTATAAACTACAGTTGTTCCACTAGTATGATCTCTATCATAATCACAGTAGTCAAGTCTATATCCTCAGGGCTTTATCAACATGTGTGAATGAATAAAAGCATGATCAAATCAACATTTCAGATAAAGAAGAACCAGATAGCATACTATCATGTCAAGCAAGAATGTACATTGAATATATATATATATATATATATATATATATTTATATTTATATACATGTATGAATACATCCACTATCATATAATGGTCTCTAGGGCATACATATATCCAACAATTAATACCGAACACCTCTAGATGAGTGCAAATGGTAGGGAAATTGTCGTGTTAAAATGCAATATTTTCGACTGATCAAATTCCCCCAAACTTATTTTCGGTCGTCTCGAGCGAACTGTTTTATTAAAATGAGAAGGAGAAAATAAAGAAAGAGAAAAACTAACTAGTACACTTTTGTAGGTAACACGATTGCACTGAGCACGTGCAACAAGCCTTTAAACCTCTAGGTGTCCCTAGTAGGAGGAGTGTTGTCTCCTGAGAGTTTTCAGCGGATTGCACCCACAAAATCAAATAATAAAATTAAGATCGTGAAATTTACATTTAAAGATAAGAATTGTAAAAGAAAAGCTTTGAAAATTAGGGTTTTCAACTATACTAGCTTTTCGGTTGTCATGAGCCTTATCTTAATAGTCATGAAAAGATGTTAGAAATCACATCATCCCTCACTAAAAAATCGTCTTTATTCTTCATTCCTATCTTTCTTCCAAACATCAATCATATAACCCTACGTTTGTGTAAAGAACATCCCTACACCCGGAGAATTCAATTCAAGCTATCATACTCTTGTCCATCTACCTCAGTACTTTTTAATTAATGAATATTTAGATGAATTTGCTCACACACTTTCATGCGACCGTTATTACTTCTTGAGGTACTAACCGACCGATTACTCATATGCTTGCTTATACGGTGTTTTTCCTCGTCTTGCACCACCTAAGGCTTAGCAGTGACTCCCAGACCAGTTGGTCTAAGGCACTGGGTGAAGAGGCACCCTCGCTATATTTTTTTATTGCTGCCTTGGCGATAACAAAACCAGTGTTCATTTTTCTCACCATTTTTATATTTTATTCATTTTTTTGTTTCCTTCATACTTTGGCTTTTAGACAAGAGCATTTCAAGGTATCCTCTACTATCTCAAGTTTCAAGACGTGTGTAAGTGCGAATAGCAGGGTATCAACGTTCAAAATGTTTGGCTTCCAGAATAGAAACTATTTTTCAGACTTATTTTTATCCTCAGATTAGCGACTTCCTTCATCTTACTAACCATTGGAACAACGGCTCATAACTACTTATTATTAGTTCGTATAAGAAAACTTCTAATTTTCTAGGTTTTCTTAAATTTTTCTAATCTTTTGGATATAATTTTTTACTATCTAATCTTTTATTATCTTATTTTTGTACAAAATATATTTTATTTTTTGAATTTTTAAATTTTTTTATAGGTTTTTAGAAAAATGTGTTGTGCTTATGCGAAGTATGATATGCAAATGATGCGAAAATAAGCACAAACCTCCCCCAAACTTGTTTTCAACAGTGTCCTCACTGTTGCTATCTGCTATTTCTCAAAAAACCTGTAAGTTTGGGAGGAAATTTATTAACGGGGGCAAAATATTTAAGTGAAGATCCTCCCCCAAACTTATTCTTTTCACTCACCTCCATTCAAAAGATGATACAGTAATTTACAGGACATGGAGGCGAGACGGAGGAATTTTAATCAAGATAAAATGGCTCCTGTAAGACTAGGAGCTCCTCCGTGGGGTCAGTGGAAAAATACGGCTTTAATTTATGTCCATTCATTTTGAAAAATGTACCGTTTTAAACATTTTCTTCCTCAACTGCCCCGTGCGGGTATACAGACCGCACAATAAAAGGTCCCTTCCATCGAGATCGTAGCTTACACGCGTGAAGGTGTAGTCGTGAATCATAAAGAAGGACTTGTTCACCAGGTGTAAACGTTTTCCTCAAGATGTTTTTATCGTGAAATACCTTAGTCCGATTCTTTACGATTACGTCGTTATCATAAGCTTCATCGCGGAGTTCGCTTAGCTCATTTAATTGCAGCTTCCGAAAGTTGCAGGCTTGATTCAAGTCAAAGTTGATTTCTTTAATAGCCCACATTGCTTTATGCTCAATCTCAACTGGCAAGTGACAAACCTTCCTAAACACTAACCTATAAGGAGACATCCCTAGATCGGTTTTATAAACAGTTCGGAATGCCCAAAGAGCATCCGTCAATTTGGTCGACCAATCTTTTCTATTCTTCGCAACAGTCTTCTCCAGGATTTGTTTGATCTGTCTATTTGAAATCTCAGCCTGCCCGCTTGTTTGGGGATGATAGGGTGTAGAAAGTTTGTAGTTGATTGCGTATTTCCGCATCAAAGTCTCGAAAGACCTGTTGCAGAAATGTGTCCCGTTATCGCTAATGATAGCGCGTGGGTGTCCAAATCGCGAAAAGATGTTTTCTTTTAAGAACTTAATGACAACCTTCTTGTCATTAGCGCGACAAGGAATAGCTTCAACCCACTTTGAGACGTAATCAACCACAAGCAGTATGTATAGATTCCCAAAGGAGTTGGGAAAGGGACCCATAAAGTCAATGCCCCAAACATCAAAAATTTCAACCACTAGAATGGGTTTCTGTGGCATCTCATTTCTCCGGGAAATTCTACCAGTGTGTTGACACTGTGTACAGGTTTTGCAATGATCAAATGCGTCTTTGAACAAGGTCGGCCAATAAAAACCGCATTGCAAAACCTTCTCCGCCGTCTTTTTAGGACCGAAGTGACCCCCACATGCCTGATCATGACTAAAAGATAGAACACTCTTGAATTCCTCATTCGGGACACACCGGCGAATGATCTGGTTAGGACAATACTTAAACAGATAGGGTTCATCCCAGTAAAAGTGTTTTAATTGGGATAGAAAACGATGTTTGTCCTGTTTTGACCAATCGCTGGGTATAAGTCCCGTGACAAGATAATTAACAATATCCCTAAACTATGGTTCATTGGATACGTTCAAGAGTTGTTCATCTGGAAAAGAATCATTGATCGGCAGGGTCACAGGTGAAGAAGAGATGCATGACAGATGGTCGGCTACAACGTTTTCACATCCTTTCTTATCTTTGATAACAAGATCAAATTCTTGTAATAGAAGGATCCAACGTATTAGCCGACCTTTAGCATCCTTCTTCGCCAAAAGATGTTTCAAGGCGGAGTGGTCAGTGTATACAACTATTGGTGAGCCAATCAAGTAAGGCCTGAATTTTTCTAATGCAAATACAACCGCCAAAAGTTCTTTTTCGGTAGTTGTATAGTTAATTTGAGCATCGTTCAGGGTCTTACTTGAATAATAGATCACGTGTGGCATCCTTTCAATGTGCTGTCCTAAGACTGCACCAACTGCAAAATCTGATACATCACACATAAACTCAAAAGGATGGTCCCAATCTAGAGACGATAGAACGGGGGCAGTAGTGAGGGAGTGTTTGAGTGAGTCGAATGCTGCCTCACAATCCGAGTCAAAGTGGAAAGTTGTATCCTTGGCCAAGAGAAGAGTTAAGGGTCTAGCAATTTTGCTAAAATCCGTAATGAATCTCCTGTAAAAGTCCGCATAGCCAAGAAATGATCGGATATCCTTGACGCTTTTGGGATGAGGAAGGTTTTGAATGACATCTATCTTAGCTCTGTCAACCTCAATGCCTTTTCGTAAAATAACATGTCCAAGCACAATTCCCTCTTGGACCATGAAATGGCATTTTTCCCAATTCAAGGTTAAGTTCTTCTTTTTGCAACGAGTAAGAACTGCGTCAAGATTCGATAGGCAGTCAGAAAAAGAGTCTCCGAAAATCGAGAAATCGTCCATGAAAATCTCCAAAAAATTCTCGACCATGTCCGAGAATATCCCCATCATACACCGCTGAAATGTAGCGGGAGTATTGCATAACCTAAAGGGCATGCGTCTATAAGCAAAGGTACCAAAATAACAAGTAAATGTGGTTTTATCTTGATCCTTTTTGGCAATGGGGACCTGATTATAGCCAGAGTATCCGTCCATAAAGAAATAATACTCACGTCCAGCTAAGCGCTCCAGCATCTGATCATTGAAAGGTAGAGGAAAGTGGTCTTTCCTCGTAGCGGCATTGAGTTTTCTGTAATCAATACATACACGCCGCCCAGTTTGGGCGCATGTCTGAATTAACTCATTTTCCTCATTGGTAATAACAGTGATGCCAGATTTCTTAGGGACGACATGAATTGGACTCACCCATTGGCTATCGGAAATTAGGTAAATAATACCATTGTCAAGGCATTTGACGATCTCTTTCTTCACCGCATCCTTCATGACGGGGTTCAACCGTCTCTGTGGTTCTCTGGTTGGTTTGGCATCATTCATCAAGTGTATATGATGTTCTACAATCAAGGGACTAATCCCTTTGATGTCCGCCATGGTCCAACCAAACGCCTGCCTATTAGATCTCAATACCGTCAAAAGTGCATTCTCTTGCTCTGATGCTAGAAAAGCGGATATGATAACCGGTAAAGACTCATTCTCACCTAAATATGCATATTTAAGATGAGAAGGTAAAAGTTTGAGATCTAATGCTGGCGGAGAAATAATAGAAGGTGGGATCATCGAATGATTTTCGGAGTCACAAAGAAGCTCATAGCCTGTGAAAGATACAGACTCAGATGGTGATGAGTCAGGAGTGTTGGACTTAAGCGTGGGAAATGTGTCCTCACTAAGATGTGCAAGATCAAACATTGATGTGGTAGTGTCGTTGAGATCTTCAAAGCAAAGTTCATCAACTCCACAACTTTCGGGAGCAATCTCGTGGACAGAGCATGTTAGTTATATGTATGCCCTAGAGGCCATTACTGTACATTGGATGTATATTGTAGTGGATGCTGGGACATATATAGGGAGGACTTTCTTGCTCGACATGATAGTATGCTATCTGGTTACTCTTTACCTTAACGTGTACATTGATTGTCTCTCTGTTACATGTTGGTAAACCCCTTAGGATGTGTCATTGACTATCTGGACTTTGATGCGGATCATACTAGTGGGGACATAGTAGTCCATAAGTACATCCTTCAAAGTCCCTAGTCGTGGGTGTATCGAGACGGGGCATCGATATACCAGTGTAGACTAGCGTATACCTTCTCGACCCATACAGATGGGCGATGGATGATCCCATATCCATCGGTGTTTGACATCAGAGATGATATACGGGTGCTCAGTAGAGACTGGGTACACTGGACGGACTCGCCGAGAACTCCCAGATGGTATTATACCTTACGTCAGATGGCAGTTCTCTGGTGACACTGGTACAGAGTAGTCTGTTGACCCGAGATCGTCATAGAGTCTTGTGTGGTTCCCACTGTGCTTTGATTTCCATCTTACCACGTCCAAGAGGGCGTGCAAAACGGTGGTTTTTGGGTACAGTCCCGAATCACATGGAGGCAATGAGCGATAGGAGGGGATTCGTCTCTCCCGGTATAGGGGGTTGATGTTGCGCTGTGTTCGATTGGCTATAACAGGAAATCCCTGGCCAGGGTTGCTGAGATTTACTGGTAAGTGTTACCAGTAGTTTCTCGAATTGATATAGACCTCATATCGACACGACTTATCGAGCTATTGGGGTCTGACGTTTACCACCCCTAGGCGAGATATGCGACATATCAGACGATCAGACCGGACTGTACGGTAAGTGTTACTGGTTGGATTCACAGGAGGGTGAGCGGGCTTGCTCGTCGATCTTCTCATCGCTCAATACCCGGGTGGCCGTTACGTTTAGCAGACCGCTTGCGGCTTGTGGGTGTTTGATATGATCATCACCTGCTGCCGGTGTATTGACGAGTCTTTAGAGTCCTACACAGAGGTTTCCTGGCTCAAGCGAAACGAAATAGGAGCGCATATGAGATATGTGCGGGACCGAGAATAATGCGTGTATGTGATACCGTATTCCATTCTCGCGATGAATGTATCGAATGGTTGTATGCGATATAACCTAGTTATCGAATCAAGGATTGATTCGATAAGCCGATACATTGAATATTAGTCTGTCATATGCGATATGACCGGATCGTTAAATCAAGTGTTGATTTAATGATTTAATGTATAATTATATATATGATATATTAATTTACATTAACTAGTATTGGTTCACTTTAAATGGATTTTCTCACTTGGATTGTGCACATTGTATATGTGATATACTTTTGTACACTAGTTTATATCATGTTTGATGATACATGCTCATTAGGGTTTGTGTAAAGATTAAACCATGGTTGTGTAATGGTTAGGGTTTTTCATTTTCTTATTCATTTATTTATTTATTTATTTTATTCTTTTTGGAAAATGAAAAGCATAAAGAGAAAATGGTTGCTAACTTTGTTGGTATTATGAAGCTTCATGAAGCTTTGACTAAGTGACCATTTTGTCTCATGCTTAACCCTAACCATTCCACTTAACCCTAGTTCATTCTCTACACTTGACCATGGTTAGTTTATGATAAGTATTCTTTTATTTTCTATTTTCTAAAAACTAATTGATATACTTATCATCTTCTTCATCTTCATCTTCATGAAGAAGAAGCTTGGTACCAACAATGGTGTCTTGATAAAAAGAGTGAGAAATCCAATTCTAAAGTGAACCCACTTCCTATTTCTTCATCCTCTACCTCTTGCCAAGTAGTAGAGTGTGTTTTCTTCACAAGTTTCATGACTTGGTGAAGTGGGAGCTTGATCTTGTGATGCCTCGACGTAGATCATCTTCGGCATGAAGCCGACGACCTTGCCCGCTCTTTTCTCCGATGAAACCACCGTGAGAGTATGGTTCGATTTGGACAGCGGAGAGGACTTCATCACGGAGCTATGGAGGTGGAGAACCGGATCTACAAAGGTTGTATTTCCATTTACCTAGTTAAGTTGTTTACTAGTTTCATTTTATCGCCTAAACTTCTAGCCAACGATCCGTATTAGGGTTTCTCGGCACCGTATTTTTGAAATTGGCATGGTTGATGCCTTGTGAGACCTCCTTAGAGTGCCTAGGAACCCTACAGAGCACACATCAAGGATATGAGCAGAGGGTTCAGATGGCTAACTTCCAATTTTGTAGATGTTCAGTTCAATTGTCTTATTACCAAATGATAAGTTCATTGAACCGTTTCTACAGTTAATGACAGCATTGGAAGTGGCAAGGAATGGTCAACCCAAAATCACCGGAATTTGACTCCGTGGGTTTGCTACAGGTTGTGTATCGAGAACAATGAAGTCCACAGGGAATACAAATTTCCCGACTTTTATCAACACATCCTCTAGTTCACCCCTAGGTTTGGTGATTGAACGGTCTGCCGTTTGGAGAGTGCAGTGAGCTGGTTTCAACTCTCCAATCCCTAGCTGCTCATAAACCGAATATGGAAGTAGGTTAACACTTGTGCCAAGGTCTAGAATAGCACGGTTGATGTTTTTACCCCCAATAGAAATCGATATCGTAGGACATCCTGGGTCCTTGCGTTTCTTTGGTAGCTGTGGGATAAAAGCAGTGCTAATATTATTAGACATGAAGACCTTCTTTGGCACTTGAGTCTTCCTCTTCCTAGTGCACAAGTCTTTAAGAATTTTCGCGTAAGCGGGGACTTGTTGAATAGCATCTAGGAGAGGGATGTTGATATTAACCTGTTTGAACATTTCCATAATTTTCTCCATATGTGGACTCGATTTGTTACCCCTTAACCGATTCGGATAAGGAGCTTTAGCAATAAGAGCTGGGTCCATCATAGGAGAAGGTGGTATGTGTAGACATGATCCCAGAATAAGAGTGTGTATCGTCTGTGGAGGAATAGAAGAGGATTGCTGAGGTAACGAGCCTTGTGGGAAACGGAGAATAGGCTCGTGAGAAGGCGGTGGGGTAGAAGAACAAGGATCAGAAGTAGAAGTGTGTGTGTGAGGAAAGGTCTCAGCCGGGATGTTATTGATAGATCTCTCAGTATCATCAAACTCTTCCCCAACATGATTATTCAGCACTCTTCCTGATCTCAACGTTGTGATGGCATTTACATTGTAATGCCCAGGATTCGGTAGGGGTTGAGACGGAAGTTTCCCTTTTTCTCTCGCACTCATTTCGGCTTTTAATTGTGCAATTTGTTCTTCCATCGATTTAATATTCTCATTTTGAGAGACAACGATCTTCATCACATTATCGAAGGAAGATTGCATTTTTGCCGTCCCTTGGATGGATTGTTTCATGAAAGTATCCAAGGTTTGTGCTAGTGCAGAGGTATTATCTGTACCGGTCAATTGGAAAGAGTTTTCATGTGGTGCAAAAGTGTTGGCCGGATTTTGGAAGTTTTGTGATTGGTAGGGGTGCTGAGTGAGTTGAAGTGGTTGCTGTTGTGGTGGAAGAGACCTTTGAAAATTATTTTGATTTGGAACCGTGTTTTGACTTTGTTGTTGGTACCAAGCAAAGTTAGGGTGATTCCTCCAACCCGGATTGTATGTGGAAGAATATGGATCGTTTTTAGGTCTTTGAAAAGTGGCATTAGTATGCTCTTGATCTTGAAACGGAGAATTCAATGGACATTCTTCCGTTAAATGAGAAGGATCAGAACAACATCCACATACAGTTTTGGAGAGTGACATTTGATTTAGGGCGGCAGCTAAAAATTTGTTTTCCATAGTGTCGAATTTCTTGTGTAAAGCTGAAATTTAAGCTCTAACTCCTATGGAAACATCAGATTGATTATTGTCACCCCTAAACGATTGAATCTCCCACTGTAAAGATTTTTCAACGAAATCTTCTAAGTATTTCCAAGCTTCCCCATCGTCTTTGGTCATAAAATTGCCTTGACACATGGCTTCAAGGCTTTGTTTAGTGGTAGGGTTAATGCCCTCATATATGATTCGGCACAGATCCCATCTCGGGATTCCGTGATGTGGACATTGAACCAACAGATCCTTGAAACGGTCAAGACATTTTGAAAATGGTTCATTTGGAAGCTGGATGAATTAATTTATTTCGCTACGGACTCGAGCTGTCTTGTGATTAGGGTAGAATTTCTTAAGAAATGCTGCAACAAATTCTTCCCAATTCGTAATGGAATGTGCGGTAGTGTTATACAACCACTTCTCGGCTATATCGCACAAGGTAAATGGAAGAAGACGTAGACGCATAGCATCCACAGAAAGTTATGACATACCCATCGTTGCGCATACATTTTCAAATTTGGTGATAAAGACATATGCGTCTTCAGTCTCGAGACCGTGGTATTTGGGTAGAAGGTTGATGTATTAGGGTTTAATCTCAAAATTATCCCCGTTGGCTGGTGGAATGGATAAGCAGGTCGAAAGAGGACCTCGCATAGGATAGCACCTCTCTTGGAGAGAGATGCGGGGTGGATTCTGCGCACCAACGGACGGCAGCAGATTAGTGGTAAAGGAATTCGATGGAGAAGGATCCATTGATGTGGGTGTGGTGGTGGGTAAAGAAGAAGTAAATGTAGAAATACCGACTTCGGAGTCGATTGGGGGAACGCGGGCTAAACGGGCACTAGAATCCCGTGTCCAGCCTATCTTGTACTAAAAGGGTTTAGTACAAGTGGCAGCGTGAATATAATTAGAGAAAATGATGTGATTGGTGTTTGTTTTGAAAAATATATGGGTTTTTGAAAAAATGATGGAAATCACAACAAATGCAACAAGCAAAACCCTAAGTCTAGTGGTCACCTAGGTTAAGGCTCTAGACCGCTCCTAACTGCCAAAAGACAAGTCGCAGGATCAATCCTCCACTGCCTCTTTGTCTCTCCTGTGGCCAGGTAAGTGCCAGGTAAGTGGGAGGTTCTCCACTACGTAAGTAGTGGGCCTAATTAAGTAACCACTTGCCTTAGACACCACAAAAGAAACGCGGATAAATAATGGATTACCCACGGCCTTCTCTTGTCCTAAGTGAGCGCGACGGTCCTTAGAGTCATGTCTAGATATTTTTTAGTTAATGAGGGTAATGCGGATGCAAGTTTGTGATTTTCGGGGCTTAGCAAGGGTAATGAACTCCCCACCTAATCTGAATTTGGCCGTGCCCCTTAAATTCCGTATTAATATGCAAACAACCAAAAATCAAAACACGCACAATTTTTATTGCTTTTTGCGGCGCTGCGAATTTTTGCAAAGAAACCTGCAGCAAATTTGTTATTGGAGCAGATTGAGGAAGAGATAAGAAAGATAGGATTTCACCGCGAAAGTTTCATGCAGCGAAGAGCCAAGGCCGCCACGATTCTGCCGCGGGAGCACGCTTAGGCCGCGGTTCCGCGGTCTGGTAGCAAGATACCTGCACAAAAATTCTTGCAGCAGCTCCTGTTCACCCCCTGAGTCCTCTGGAATATTCTAAATATTTTTCCAATTGCACAGAAGACTCCAGATTTCCTTGCAACAAATCACAACGAATCGTTTAGTGTTTGCGCGAATTTTGATCTCAAAATTATGATGGAATAAACTTTTCAACTCAAATTTCAAAAACGAACGAATTAGCGCACTATCCCCGGCAACGACGCCATTTGATTGAATGAATTCTTTGTTCGTGTCGGTAGAAAATGTATAGAAATCACAACCAAAGATATTTTTGACCGCAATCAATAACGGTGTCGATTGTAGTGCGTTAGCGAGAGCGGATCGTCCACAGGGAAAATGAGATCCGTTCGAATTTCGAATTAGATGAGTTGAAAATTAAAGAAAAGAAAGAAAAGACAATTCAATTCAAGATTTATAAAATGAATTCAAGAATCATCTAGATCTAATATCTAATTAACAAGAAAACATTAAAAATCAAGAATCAAGAAGTGATGATATCCAATCCAAATAATCAAGAATCGAAATGAGGCTCGTAGGAATCGATCGAATCTATAGACGTGATGGAATCTATTGATTACGTATTCTTATCCATTAATGATTTGATACTAGATCGATGACGATTAATCGAGATTTAAAGATCTTTCGAATAAACTAGGGTTTCTTCATTTCATCCTTTGTCCTTTTGATGAATCTCATTCAAATTCTAACCTCAAGTAAATTCAAGAATCGATCGTCGATCACTAATTAAGAGCGAATACAATCAAGAAAGTATCGCTCGAAACTAGGTTTCCGATTCTTCAATTTACACGAGTTTACAAAACTTATAGGAATTAAGAATCGTTTCAAGATTTGTAACATCATCTTCTATTGATTCTCTCGACTCCTTCACGAGCGGAGTTTTACTCAAACATCACAACATGAAACACAATTACAAATTGAGATCGAATCATGATGAAAGAATGTAAAGAAAGCAAGATATAGAAATTTCACCTTTATTTATCAACAATTTTTTTACAATTCACTCGAGATCTTCAAGAGGAAAGAACTTGATCGTTGATTTCGGCTTCGCTCGTCTCCTTGAGTCGCGGATCTCCTTAGATCACTTGCTCCGATGAAGTCCGGCGTCGCTTTCTAAAGGATCGAAGGCTTCATGCTTGATTTGGTACTCGGAGTTCTTGATTTTTGGCTTTGGATTTTGAATTGGGGATTAGGGTTACAAGTTGTGTCACTCAACTTGTGTTGGGGATGAAGATTGAACTAAAGAACAAAATTTGAGAAGAAGCTTTAGGCTTCCTTTTATAGCCTTCACTAGCTTTGGCTTCCTTTAGAAGCTAGGTTTAGTTTAGCTTCCTTTGTAAGCTATGTAGTTAGGTAGAAGCTTCTAGAGGTAGTTAGTTAGGCTTAGCTTCCTTCATAAACTTGGAGGTTAGGGAGAAGCTTCTAGGCTTAGGTTGTTAAGTAGCTTGCTTTGGAAGCTTGAACATGATTAGCTTGAAGTGTAAGCCTTGCTGATCTGGCAGAAACTTCTGGAGAATTATGGAATTTGCAGTATATTGAATGAGTGTGGGCCCTGAAAGAAGTAGTCTAAGGCTGAGCAGAGATGCTGACGTGGCAGGATGGCCGCGGATCCACGGCGGGAGTGGGTATTGGGCCGCGGATCCACGGCCCTTTAATGCCCTCTTTGCATGAAACTCTCTGGTAACTCTTCTGCTGTCTTTGGGGTTATTTTCTGATGTGCTGAATCTTATAATTCTCTTCAGTTCATTGTCAGATCTCAAGTCTTGGAGTTGGCGTATTTTTATCAACATTTTTTTCACAGATTTGGCTTTTCTCCTGAATTTCCTGTACAGATTCTCGAAACAAGTGTTGCGCTATACAAAGATTATGCGATGCCATGATAAACACTCAATTTCCCTCTAAATGTCGGTTTTAAAGTATAACTCAAGTAATTTGGTATTTTACGACTGTTTTGCTAATATGTGCTATATTAATACCGAACACCTCTAGATGAGTGCAATTGGTAGGGAAATTGTCGTGCTAAAAATGCAATATTTTCGACTGATCAGCCGGCTCACACATTTCATCATCGATAATTGCTATATCACTTACACAGTCGAATTGCTACATCATGCTATTATATTGTTGTGCTTACATTATGATGATATGTCATGCTCACATCATTGTTCCATGTTGCATGATATACTGATATGCTTACATTCTGTTATATGTCGCATACATCATGCTTTACGATTATACGCATTGAGATATGTTGTTTTCATGAGATTTCTGGATTTGAGAACCGTGGTTATTTCAAAGGAAAGTATGTATTGTTTTAAAAACCCGGTTTCTCTTGATATGATATTCGGTGCATCCACCATGTGTTTTCTCGGTTCTGAGATTGGCATGTGAAACCCGATTCGAGGAGTGGTAGGTACCGTCTGCGGGTACATGGTGGACCCGGTGAGGTACCCCGAGGCAAGAAGACTCGTATTTATTAGACGGTGAGCCTGGCGGGGGAGCACTACCTATCGGTGATAGTATTTGGACCTGGCGGTTATCCGGAGGATATCGATCGGAGGCATGAGATGGATATGAGGGCCGGCCAGATTATGCGGCGCCTGAGGGCGGATCTGAGGATGCGGCGCCTGAGATATGAGGATTTACGTGTCGATGCTGGATACGGGTTTCATGATGTTTCGAGTGTCGGTGTTGGACACTCAGGTTCCATGATTTGATGTGTCATTGATGGACACACATTCTTGATATTCTCATATATTTACTTGCATATGCTTTTATGATGTTTCGAGTGGACGAGATCCACATGCATACAGGCATCGATTATATTGTTGGATGTTATCCACATGTATACAGGCATTGATTATTATATTGTTGGTACACATACAGATACGGTCACCCTAGATATCATAGTATTACCTTTATGATATAGTTGACCTAGGAATTGTTGTTTATTCGATTTCTACCTATTGATGTTTTCTACTCACGAGTTGGCAACTCACCCCCGTTGTGCCACAGTTCTTGCAGGTTGACCGCATGGATCCGTAACGGCATCGCTGGCACACAACTGCATTCGAGTGTTTTGCTTTGGTAGGTGGTACATGTTTGATTATACAGTATTATTATTCATATTGTATCTAGTCAACTCCATCAATCAAAATTAGTATTTGTATAAATAGTAAGACTTATAAGACTTGTGATTGCGAGGCTTGAGCGATGGGTTATATATTCGCTTGGTGGGTTGATGTCTTTCTTTACTTTATCTTTTGGTGTTGATCTTCGTCGTTGGGCGTCGTATACTTATTTTATGACTTGCGTGGTTATGAATCCGCTGTTTGGTGAAGAGCTAGCTCCCACTTGGGGATGCCTTTATTATTATTAAGTAAATGTGGTTTTGGATCAAAATATACAAAGGAGGTGCTACCCAAATTTTTAAAAGAAGAAACATGTTTTTCAACTAGTAAATCAACTTGCATTTTTCATATCCCTTTATCTATGAAATTAAGAAAACCTTTGATTTTCATTATACCTTTATTTCAAAACTTCGCCTCTTTTATTTTCTAAAAAGGTTTAGATTTCTGGGTTTCGGTTTACTTGAATTATGTTACGCCTGTAGACGTGGCGTGATTCAAGTGCCGGTCACGAGCTAATATTTTCGGGTCGTGACAGTATATCTATAATATAACATTCTAAATCAATATGCATGCAATATAGGATATATAAATATACCCGCAGGTGTAGTGGTGGGCTCTACCCAGGATGTGGAGGCACCACCTACAGCTAGACAATCAAAAATTGATTATCTAAGAAAGAGCAAAAAGAATGTGTATATATTTATGATATAACATTCTAAATCAATATGCATGCACTATAGGATATATAAACATACCTGCAGGTGCGGTAGTAGCCTCTGCCTCTGATGTGGACGCACCACCTACAGCTAGACAATTAAACATTAACTATATAAGTAATTTTAAAATAAATATGTGTGTATATCTATAATATTACATTCAAAATGAATATGCGTGCAGTATTCCTGGAGGTGTAGCAAAGTCCACACGGAAGGAGTCATCCAAAGGGGATACGGATCGGGGTGCAAGACCAGCCCTCTGAAGTTCCCTACATAGCTCCCTGGGCGGCAGAAGCGCTCTGCCTCTGCTGTAGCTGGTGCTCCTTCCGCCCCTCGCTGCTCCGGACATCGTTATCATACCTAGATAAGAGTACAATCATTACATATGCATGCAATATGTGTATAGATCGTAGAAATGTAAAATAATAATATAAAATTACTGATAAACTTTTTCGTTTCGTAGATGCATTAGACATATCTACTTGGATTTTATCATCGACATCATTTCTAACCCACGTAACTTCACGATTAGCCGAAAACAATCCGTCTTTGGAAACAGACGGTCGGAGCACTCTAAGTCTTCTCTCTTCTTCATCCTAATCGCTGTCCTCCATAATATCCTCGAATTCTGGAAGATCGTAAACATCCCTGGGTTTCCAACAGCATACGACACTTCATCCCAGATCTTTCAAGCACCGTGAGTTGTATACTTGAAACGCTTGTTGTGGAAAGATAAATGGATCGTCCTGACCATAAAATCGAAGTGTGTTCACACCAGTCAATTTATATTCATCTTTCCAAGTCCCGAGATTGTTTCTCCACTTATCCGTATCGGTTCGTGTATCGTACCAAATACACTGAAATATATAAAATGGTTCTGATCGTCCGGGATATTAGATGCCAAGTATGCAATTTAAGTATCTATAATAAATCACATCACCCGATCCTACGGTCGCAATCCCACTATTCTGAGTGATTCGAGATATTTCTATGTCCTTAATTCAAATTTGTATTCAAGGACACCGAATCCTTTATAATATGCAACCTCCATGCTAGGAAACTGAGCTAAACATCTTGAATCTCTCTCTAATGATGCAAACAAGTTTGGATCGTGGATCTAACAAAATAAATTTTATGGAAAATACATAACGGTATAAGTTTAGATTAAGACTGGTAGCAATAACATGTTATTCGAACAACTTACATAATCTGCATCTCAATCGCAAACATTTTCCTGATGATATTTTTCGAATCGTTCATCATTCCAATCAGGATGCCCCTCACATACCTCATCAATATGAATTCTGTTCTCAACAATAAATTATGATATTAATATTATATCATTTCATACACACACAAACACAAATATAACAATTAATCCAAAAAAAGTATTCTGTAATTTCTTCAAAACATACGTTATTGAGGAGGATAAACTGATATATCTTGTTGATAAACATAATGTCTACTCTCTTATAATCTGCTTCACCATATGGCCCGTTCTGGATTCTTCGAGGCCGGTTAAGTTTTGTTTTTATGTTCTCATCCAGATTGCGGGAACAAAATGTGGTTACTTCATCTAGAAGACAACCTTGCATGATAGAACCTTCTGGTCGATTTTTATTGCGTATATACCTTTTTAGAGTGTAGAGGTACCTAAAGAAAAATATGTTAAATAAATAAATACGGGCATATAGGACAACAATAATTTTACAAAATGCGTGTAACGAAAATTCAACGTACTTTTCGACAGGATACATCTATCGATATTGTACCGGTACGGCAAAATTAGCCTCGGTTGCAAGATGAACCGTCAGGTGTATTATGATATTGAAGAACGACGGCGGGAAAATACGCTCAAACTTGTAAAGTATCAATGAAATATAATTTTCTAGATTTTCCAGCGTCACAACATCTAAGGTTTTAGCGCACAATTCTTTAAAAAAGCAATAAATGTCATTGATTACTAGACCAACCGATTCGGAAAGGGAGTCCTAAGGTCTAATGAGAGAAGGTGCTCCATAATAATATGGTGATCATGACTTTTTAGCACATCGATCTTGCCTTTCACAATCTTTATCTTCTTACTAAATGATCCTGAGAAACCTGTGGAAACTTTCAAATCATGCAACACCTGCAAGAATCTTTTCTTCTCTGGTTGTGACATATGATACGCGGCATTAGGAAGTACAAACTTTCCTAGTTTACCCGCTATCGGTTTAGAATGCAATTCATTTCTAATTTCTCAGTCTTGAAAATCCATCCAAGCACGGAGGTTATCTTTCGATTTTCCGTCTTTACAAAGAAATAAGTTAAGTACGTGCTCGGATACTCCCTTCTTTATGTGCATGACGTCCAGAAAATGATGAACTAAATTTTTTGACCAGTACGGAAGCTCATGGAAAATGCTTAACTTGTTCCAGTAGGGTGGTTTGACCTGTTTTGCCGGATCTATCCCGAAGGTCACATTATTGTAACCATCCCACTGAGCAATTACGCCTCTCCAGACAATGAGGATGGAGGCCCAATAAGCTCCTGATGACCATTAAAGTGAGCAACGTCTAACCTGTAGGGATGGTCTAGTGGCAGGAAACGCCGATGACTGCAATAACAAACCTTCCTGCTAAAATTCAACCATTTCGATGTTGTATCTTGATGGCAACAAGGGCATGCTTTGTGACCATGTACGGACCAACCTGATAGCATTCCATACGTAAGAAAGTCATTAATTATCCATATTAAAACTGCACGCATTGTGAAGGTTGTATCTGTGTTTGTATCGTATGTCTATACACCATCAATGAATAAAGATTTTAACTCACCGATCAAAGGTCGGAGATAGACGTCGATATTGTTTCCTGGTGAGTTTTCTTTGTCAATAAGAAGAGGCATCATAAAGCAGGATTGATCCATAGCCAACCAAGGCGATAGATTATAAACCATCATTACAACGAGCCATGTGCTGTGGCCTCCAGCCATATAGTTGAATGGGCAGAAGCCATTACTAGCCAGTCCGAGCCTAACATTGCGAGGATCACTACTGAATATTTGGTTCCCCTATCGAAATCCTTCCATGCCGGTGAATCTCTTGGATGACTCATTTTTCCATCTTTGCTTGGAGCAACACGATGATTCCAAATTATTGCTTCGGCTGTTTTCTTGCACCTGAATAGCCTCTGTAGCCTCTGTATTATGGAAAAGTATCATGCTACCTTGACAAGTATATCGGGCTTTTTATCGGATTCTTTCGGCTAATACCTGGCCTCTCCGCATGTTGGACACTCTTTCAAATCTGAATTCTCTTTCCGTTACAACACGCAATCTTTGGGACATGCATGAATCTTCTCATAGTTCAGACTCAAATCAGACATCATCTTCTGGGCTTAGTACCAGCTGTCGGGCACGTTATTTCCCAGCGGCATAGAATCTTTCAGGAATTTCAGAAGCATCGTGAATGACTTGTTGCTCCATTCATTTAGGCACTTAATCTAGAAAAGTTGGACGAACCATGATAGGGTGGAATACTTTGCATTCTCATAAATAGGTCTTCTAGCATCATTTATGAACTTTTCATACTTTTCCGCACACGGTCCTTGACCGGAAGGAATGCCATCTTCTGTAGGAATACTATCACCGAGGGCAGCCTTTACCACATCCTTCATTTCTTCTTCTGGAAAGAAGTTATCGTCTTCTTCTTCTTCCACCACATTACCGTCTTTTCCTTCTTCTTCGGTCGCATTACCGTCTTCTACTAGTCCTTCCCCGTGATATAGCCAAGTTGTATAAAGTCTAGTAAAACCATATTTAACGATGTGAAGCTCTACGATTTCTACCTTCTGCCAGAACTTATTCCCACATCTATCGCACGAACAGAGAAACTTCTCTAACACGATCATATTATATGCGCATGCAAATTCAATGAAAGCAATAACTCCTGCAACAAACTTAGATTGCATGCATTGTTGCCAATTCACGTATATCCAGTCCTTAACTCTGATATACACATGGGCCATGTTAGACTATATAACATATAAATTGTAAGTTAAGTTGACTATATTGAGAAATCTAAGAACGAGATGGTTATTGACAAAGAAGAAAATTCGTAGAGGCAAGTTTGTCGTTGAAAAGAATAAATTATCGATTAACAAAATTAGGTTTGAAGATACCCAAGTATGAGTTGTATTATGTGTATGTGTGTTTCAATTTATAATTTCCCTTAGGTGTTAGGTTGTTAGTGTGTATATGCTCTGTGTGTGCGTTTGTTGTGTATTTGTGTTGTATGTGTGTGTTTCGACTGTCGGGGGTAAGGTTTCTATCCCATTAAGAATGTATAGAGCAGACACCCATTCGCTTATGCTTTGATCCGTTTCGAGTAAATTTCGGCAGCACCTCCCCGCTGTTCTCCGAGTACACTGTAATAGAATAGATAATCATTTCAATGTTGTGAAACAACATTGAAATGAACATCTAATCTATCTTTGTATACGGAGAACCAACAGAAAAGTACCGACGAAATAACTCGAAACGAATGAAAACACAAGTGAATGCAGGTGTTTACTTTATACATTTCTAACTTGTCCAAACTGGACAAATCTATCGGTTATCATACGATTGAATCTTCTCTTCACATAGACTACATGATGGTTGTTGTCACGACCCAAATGTGGCACGTGACCGGCACTTAAATCACGTGACATCTAAAGACGTCGACACGGTTCAAGTAAACCGAAACCCGGAATCTAAACCCTTTTTGAAAAATATTGGAGGTGAGTTTAAATTAGTCATTAGATGGAATCAGTTTAAATAACGTTTAAATTTAACTAAGTATATTTGAAAAGCATCTATGACGTTTTGAAAGTCGACAACACCTCCTTTGCATTTTTGTATAACCCAATACAACCTAATAATATAATTTGCCTCCCAAAGGGAGCTAGCTTCCATGCCCAAACAGTGGAGTAACCAAGCAAACAATATACGACGCACAACGGCGAAGAAAATAAAAGCAAAACAAAATCAACAATCTAAAATGGTTGACTCCAATGAGTACGACACCACAACACACAAACTCTAGGTCTCGCTTCTAAATCCACAATATACCCTTTCTAAGTTGATGGAGTTTTCACTAGATACAAGAATATATGAATAATCAAGTGTGAGTATGATACAATACTAACCCACTTACCAAAGCAATCACCGAAAGGAATGTGTGCCCAAAGCCGCTGCTAATCCAAGCAGTAAAACCTGCAAGAAACTGTGGCACAACGGGGATGAGTTGCTAACTCAGTGAATAGAAATACATCTAAAGGTAGAAATCGAAATGCACGACGATACCTAGGTCATAAGTATAGTACTATCATAATCTGTACAATATACTATATGATATGCATATGTACCATAATGCAACACTAACTATCATGAAATCCCAAGTAGAATATATCCAATGCAAATAACCTATATCTAGGTATAAGCCCAATGTAACCGAATACACACACACACACACACACCACTTCTTTAAAATAGCCGCGGAATAGATATGTCCCGGCATAGAGCAGACGTGATAGTATGAAATATAATAGATATCTGATTTAAGATATACGTCCTACTATTTTAATGAATAGTGTTAAGAGGTTTACAATTTAAAAGATTTCAGTGTCATCTCAGACACGTCAAAATAGTGAGGCTATAACTCGATTTTGAAATCTTTTTTATATGCAACTACTCGTAAAAAGGTATGCGGGTACTGTCCTCCAGATCATTCCTGGTCGGCTACTATGACTATGATATAACTGTGTACCTCATGATAGCAACATATCAATATATATGGATGTCCAGCATCGACACCCGAAACCAGAAATCTCTCGTGTCCATCACTAACTCGCAAATCCTCAAATCTTTTGTGTCCATCACCGACACGTAAATGCAGATATCGTCGACACCATCTCAACAGATGATCGCCACCCGATATCCCTGGCTCCGATCGGTATCCCCTGGCTATCCGCCGGGCCAAATCGAACCCCGGTCAGTATCCCCTGGATATCTTCCGTGCTCATCTCTATCTCCGGTATCGATTATCCTCGTTAGGCTCCCCGTCTATAATGCGGCTATCCTGCCCCTCGGTCTCGAATCGGGTCTACCATGTATCCTACTGTATAGCCCCCCACTCAGTCTGGATAAGTAACAAGTCCGAAACCGTATAGCCCCCCACCTCGGTTCAGAATAAAATAATCAGAAAACATAAATCTCATGGCGGACGCCAACTCATCATATACAAAAATATCAAGTAAAGAATGAGAATACTTGCATAGATTATTCTGATGATATATTATATATATACATATATAACAGTGTCCCATACCACCGATATATATCATCAGGAGTAAAATATCCAGAAAATCCATAAGAATCAAATACAACATCTATAGTACTGATATTCGTAATTTACAACAGGAAATAAGGAAATGCTGCTTAATTAATCATATAGGCATAATGATATCAATCTTACTGTGTCATGGCACTACTAATGATGTGTAGTGGAGCATACGCGTCTGTGCTCGTGCAGTATGGCAATCATTAGTATTTGTGCAAATGTTCTAAAAGTGTAATAGCCTACTCATATCGATATCTACATATGCAATTTATCATAGGTCCTACAGTGACATGGCAGTACCAATGAGGTGTAGTGTAACATAGGTATACGTGTTTGTGCAGCATAATACTCATTGGTAGTTGTGCAGTGTTCTATCAGAGTGTTCGTATTACGGAAACGTATAACATTGATAAATATAACGCGAACATGTAAAGTAAATCTAAGCGTAACTGATAACTGTAATTACTTTCTATGAGCTATACCATTATCTTTAAAAAGGGAACGAAACGTTGGTTTTGAGATAAGGAAGCTGCCTTAGGTTAAAATAGATATTTGTTTTGAAAATTGGCACTGCATCCTTGTTTTTATCATATAAAAGAGAAACGAATCGTATTTTTTAAAAGAATATAGATTACACAAGTATTACATCCTAAAACGGAATATAATCTAACACTACGAGTCTAAAGGAAAAACTTGGCCGTTATTCGGTATACGAATTTCATCACTTTCAATACATATACTTTCTTATATAATACCTCATCGTACCACTGTATCTGTATCATTTCAAGTATGACATGATTCCTCGTACAAATCCATCGAACCATATCCATATCATACGGATCTAACATCACGTACGTATCTCATTTAAAACTATGTATGAAACTATATGCAATGAAGGACATACTAGATGCGATACTATATCAATATCTTGAATAAATACTAAACTAACTATATATCATAATACTATTTATAAGGTTGCGGGGGTGTTATACGCCATCCACCCGACTTCCCCCGTAAATGTAAATCTACTCACCAACTTAATAAGCTTGCTGAAATCCACGCTGCTATATCCTCCAACTCCGTCTCGGAAATCCTCGAAATCGTACCTATAATCGTAGTTATGAAATATCGGCGTAAAAATCATATCAAAACTCAAAACAATGAGATAAGCATTCATAGGTTAGAACCTACAGCATACTTAACCCAGAAACAATAATATGCCACTGAAATCTACGCATGAACGTCAATGTTTCAGTCGCAGTACGAAATACGCAACACCCGTATCGTAATATCGGAAATTTGATAAAACCTTTACTAATCATTCCCAGATTTTACTGTGTAAATATTTAGACAAAACAAACAATACAGAAAAATACCAACACAAAGCTATAGGAGAAAAATCAACACCAAAAGCCCAGGGGAGGCCGGCGTCGCCGGAAATTCTGTGTATGTCGCCGGATGGACTAGGGAGTTTGGAGCTCGGGTTTTGTGTAAAGTTCTTTAATGATCTCAGTATGGTTTTGGTCTTGATAGTTTTTCTAGTGATTACACTTATTAGTCCCGATTCATTTTCAGTGAGCTAGATATCACAAAATACCCTGTTTTCTGTTCTGCATATGAAAACTGATATTTGAACAGAATTGATTTAGCAAAGAGAGGAGATGATATACTTATTGAAATGATTTGCAAGAGAACACCATCTCAAGGATTGCTTATGGAAGCATCTAGGATTTGTAATGGATCAAGCTTGATGATGTGCACAAGTTGATGAAAGGATTAAGATTTCTTCATTTGGATTGATGAACACTTAAGAAATTTCTTGGTTTGGGGTTGAAGAGTGTATTGTTTCAGTTGGGATAGCTAAAGAATTTTCTAAGTATTATGTGTAAATGGGGTGAGGAGGTATGTAGAGAAAGCATGAGGTGCATGTTGAGAGGTGGATGTGGCATGAGAGGAAAGAGGAGGTGTCACCATAAGGAAGCATGGTGCATTCATGCAAGGAGGAGGTGTAAAGAGAAGAAGGAGGAGGTGTAGGGATATGAACAAGGGTGAGGTGGGTTGTGGGTGAGGGTTTAGACTTAGGTTAAGATATACCCAACCATACAAAAGAGTTAAAATAAAATAAAAGAAACTCTTTTATGAAAAAGGAAATCCACCTCCATATTAAAATGAAGTATTTATCATGACACTTAATTATCATTATCTCATAATATCATCTTATGTCATGTTTAAAACAATTTAAATATCATATTTATGATATCACATCTTTTCTTTATATTTACCAAAATAATTAGAATATTACGGATATAATTCCGATACCAAAAGTCGTATGTGATATCACTTTGCAAACTTTATTTAAATTCATATTTATAATTTTCCAAAATGTTACGGTTGTTAGCACCGAACGATACCGTATGATATTTAACAACCTTCGTATAGTTCTATATCACGACGAATATCGAACGTATATTAACCGATAGACGGGGACTAAGTCGCGCTTTGATTTTCATATATGACAATCGATGAGCATATGAAAATTTCATATTATCATCGATTACCATATATACACTTATTATAAGATTTAATTTGAATTGGTTTTACGTTTACATTTCAATTTCAAGGGTTTTATGTTTTTAGTTTAGCTAAAGTTTTTTAAAGTTAAGAGTTTTCTTAATCAAGTTTAAGATTTTGGATTTTTAAAGTTAAGAGTTTTCTTAATCAAGTTTAAGATTTTGGATTTAGTTCTGGTGTTAAGTTTAAGATTTTGGATGTCACGACCCGAAATTGGCATGTGACCGGTATTTGAATCACGTGAAGTCTATAGGCCCCCACCGTAACCCAAGTAAGCCGAAAGCCCAGAAATCTAAACCTTTTTAGGAAAATAATGGAGGTGATGTTTTGAAATAAAAGTATACTGAAATCAAGTTCTTCTTAAAAGTATAAGTAATGTTATATGAAAATATAAGTAGGTTGTATACTATAGTTGAAAACATTATCGTCATTTGAAATTTGGGCAGTACCTCTTTTGTAAATTTTGATCCAAAAACCAATACATATACAATAATAATATGGCATCCCCAAGTGGGAGCTGGTTCTTTGCCAATTGGCGGAATCACAACCACGCAAATAAGAATATATGACGCCCAAGGCGAAGATCAACCACAGAAAAGAATAGAGAAAACCAAAACACTATCAAAACCAATATAAAAATATATACAAGTCTCGACTCGAAATACAAAGAATATAAAAATCGGTCTCCATGTCTACCAAATATACATAGTCTGGTTGATAGAGCTTTTAACTAGATACAAATGAATAATGAATATACAATTGTGGTTACGCTTTGTACTGTAACCCACCTACCAATGCAAATCATCCAGAAAGGAGAAATGTGCCAGCAAGCCGCTACTAAATCCGAGCGGTCAATCCTGCAAGAAAACCGTGGCACAACGAGGGTGAGTTGCCAACTCGTGAGTAGAAGACATCATCAGGTAGAAATCGAATGTATGATGATCTCCTAGGTCATACTGTAATATAATAATATAATACCGTGTGGTAATAAGGGTGATTGTGTATACATAAATATAATAATAATAATGATAATATCATGCTTGTGGTAATATATGATACTATGTCGTCTGTGTCCTACAAAACTATATATATGTATCATCCAACGTGTGCCCATTAACGACACATCAAATCATCATAAAACCTGAGTGCCAAGCATCGACACTCGAA
Organism: Agapanthus africanus; assembly: GCA_030015575.1. Lineage (NCBI taxonomy): Eukaryota > Viridiplantae > Streptophyta > Magnoliopsida > Asparagales > Amaryllidaceae > Agapanthus > Agapanthus africanus. Next base: position 541,651,489 of record CM057348.1, read on the forward strand.
ATTATCATAAAACCCGTTTCTAGCATCGACACGTAAATCCTCATATCTCATGCGCCGTCTCATTAAATCGGCCCTCATATCCATCTGTCTCAAATCGCTCCGGTCGGTATCCTCCGGATATCCTCCGAGTTCAGTACTGTCACTGGTAGGTAGTGTTCTCCTGCCAAGCTCAACGTCTCTCTATATGATCTTCTTGTCCCGGGGTACCGTATTAGGTCCACCGTGTACCCACAGACGGTGTCTTTTGTCTCCTTGAATCGGGTATACACAACTCAGAACCGAGAAAACTCATGGTCGACGCCAAACATCATATCAAGATAAAACCATGTATTTTTAAATAAATCATAAGTTGTTAAAATATATCCGCGGTTTCTCAAATCTAGAAATCTCATGAAAACCGAATCTCATAAGCATGAAACAATAATGAAACAATATGTACAGGAACGGAACAAATCTGTAATGCATAACGAGTGTGTTTATATGAGCGTGGCGTTTAACTAGGTAAGGAAATACGATAACTGAACTAGTAAGTGTGGTACGGGTTTACTGAATAATAATGTGATACGGTGAAGTAGCGATTTCTAATGTGTATGTGGTACGGCAATTACCGATGATGAGTGTGTGAGCCGGCGAGTATGTATACGTGCAATATGAGCATCATCGATAATGGTGCGTGTGTCCTAGCAGACGGAGTTATACAAAGATAAAGACAAGGAACGTAGTATGTGTGTTGCAAATGAAAATAATACGAGCGTAACAAAAAGAGGAAAGCATAAACGCAAACAATATAAAATATGTAACTACATATGAGCCATACAGTTATAGTTTAAAATAGTACGAATCGTTGTTTTTGAAAATTGGGGCTACGATGTTTTCGAGAAAAAGATACCATTTGAAAATCCGTAGCGTCCCTTGAGGTTGTCATTTAAAAGTGCATAACGATTCGTTAGTTTTGAAAATAGGTATGGCACTAAATATATCCTAATATCTACTTAAGTGATTAAAAAACATTATTTTTCCGAGCCGATACATACATAAGTCGGTGATCCATCCTCATAGTATCACGTATGGCATAATCCATCGTACGGTATCATCAAATTAAGAGTACGGATCTATCGTCACGTGCATCATATCATCTCATCCGTCATATATCGTCACATGTCATATCATCTCGTATCGCATCATGAATATGTATCGTCTCATATCATCATATAATATATCATATCGACTCGTGTCATCATATCATATCATATCCTCATCTCATGATGTTATATCGAAATTATCCTCAAACCCTATTAGCTAGGTATACATATATAATATTTATATATATAACTATATACATAGTATCCTAGTACTACGGTTATGGGGTGCTATACGCTATCCACCCGACTTCCCTCGTAGATATACATCTACTCACCTACTATTCTCGCTCTAGCCGAAGTCGAGAAACGCTTTGCTCTCCTTTGTTGTCCCGGAAGTCCACGCGAATGTACCCACAAATCAATGCACATCGTATCGAAATCAAAATCAAATCCGAAAACCGATACGGTAAGCGAAGCGCACATAGGTTAGAACCTATGGTCAATACGTGCTAAAACAATAAAATAAGCCCCGACGTTGACGTACGAATGTCAAACGACCGAGTCAAAACTCAAAAACCAAGTTTCAAAAGTCGGAAAACATCGACAGAAAATAAGTAAAATGACTCCAGATTCTATATAAGGTGAAATTAAACTTTTTTGTATATAGGGTAGGTCTAGTTATCTAATGAGTGAGCTACAGACCAAGTTTCAGACCCTAACTCCAAAATTGGGCGGAAAATTGCGGCCAAAATGAATAAAACGGCGGCCTGAACATGGGGGTTTGGGCTCGGGTTTTTAGGGCGGCTTCCTATGTGTCTGCATATCTCATTATATCTGCCAATAAATTTTCAGAGTTCCAGAGTCATCCCAGATTCCATTTGAACATCAAATGTAAATGAAAAACCGATGTCGGAAAATTCTAAGTTCGACTTTGAACATTCTAAACTCATTTTAATCAAGGCAACCATTACTATTAGGCCACTAGTTACTCTCTATATCCTCTACTATACCTCCACTACAAATTTTATCTACTAATTCTCACCCTAGAATTTTCCAAGTTCACTTAACATAACCTATTTATCTCTAAACTATAAAAGGAGGTTAGGAAATTAAATACTTGAAGAAAAGTGAGTGTTTTACCTCAAAAGAGCTACTCAAGAAAATTCCTAGATGGTCCAAAGTGCTCAAAATAAGAACTTGATCGCACCATGGGGTGTATGATGAGATGATGAACAATTTTTGTAAAGGTGATGTGGAGTTTTGATGAAGTTTTGGGGGTGGTGCATGGTGGTAGGAGAGGTGGATAAAGAGGTGAAGGAGATGAAGAGGAAGGAGGTGAAGAAATGAGGAATGGAGAAAAAGGAAATAAAGAAAAGTGGCCATGGTTGTAGAACCTTCTCTCTCTTTCTCACAACCATACTTGCCCATACTCCCCTGTCTCCTATGTCCCCCCTTTTCATATCTTGTCTTTTTCTTATTTCTCTTTTCTTATCTTTTAAAACAAATTCAAAAGAGAAAAAGATGAAGTCATGGTATAAGATATGAACAAATGTTACAAAATGGAATGTTGCATGTCATAATACATAAACATGATTTAATACATAATTAGTGAAATACTAGTCAAGTTTAATATCAATTTATATGAAAGTAATTCTATATTAATTCATGAAAATCCAAATCAATCAAATGCTTCCATAAATGATAATTCATTTTAAAATTCCAATTATTTTCCAAATTATATGTATATAATTATACCATTCTATTAAAACTAAATTCCATACCTTTATAATATTCATAAAATTTATAATTTTATTATTTAAATTCCAAAAAAATATTTTATATTTTTTGAAATGTTACATTGGATTTAGTTCTGGTGTTAAGTTTAAAATTAGGGTTTAATCTTATTTGATATGAGAGATCATCATCATCATCATTATCTCTCTCTCTCTCTCTCACACACATCATCATCATCATCAACATTATTTCTCTCTCTCTCACACACACACATATTATCATCAACATTATCACATACACACACATATCATCATCATTATCACACACACACGCACTTACACTAAAATACCCTAACCTTGACCCTAAAACTAATTAACCCTAACCCCTTAGAAATTAAAATTTACATTTCAAAATCAATACCCTAACCCTAACCATCACCCTAATTAAAATCAATTAAAATTAACATCATCAACTAAATTAAAATTAACATTTTAAAACCAACTAATTAATTTACAAAAAATAATTAAAATAATCTTAAACAATTTTTTAAAAAAACTCACTGTCTATTATCGCAAATGAAGCATGGGGAGGAGGAAGGCTACGACGTTGATGCTGTGGCGTCGATGCTAAGGAAGAGGAGGAAGAGGCATCGATGCCGAGGAAGAGGAGGAAGAGAAGGAAGGCTACGACGTCGGAGGATGCTCGGAAGCCTCGCGGCGGTCGATTAGGGTTGATTGGTCGAAGGAGAGGAGGAGGTTAGGGTTTTTTTTGGGCGTTGATGGGAAGGAAGAGGAGGCAGCAACGGGTAGGAGGAGGTGGAGGATGCTTTGATGTGGAGACGGCAGTGGATGCGACGGTCGATTGAGGGCTTGGAGACGGCGGTGGAGGAGCACGATGGTCGATTGGGGGCGTTGGAGGAGGGGGCGATGGAGATTGGGGGCGATTGAAAGGGAATTTTTTTGGTGGGAATGATATTGAGCGTGGGGGGAAAAGATAAGGTTAATTTTCTTTTTTATTTTTTTAAAATACTCTTACTTTGCCCCTACGGTTCCACCCGTAATGGTTTCTCTTGCGGCACCGTAGGGACAATTACAAATGTGAATTTTTAATAATTTTTTATATGTATATGCCTGTAACCGTAGGGACATTGTTTTTCCCTATGGTGGTCACCGTAGGGGTAACCCATATTTGTACTAATGTATATGTGTTTCTAAACGTTAACTAGTTGCTATACGTCGATTAGTAGGGGTTGTAAATATCTTGTATCTTGTTTACGATGGTTTGTGGATATGAAGTATTGGATCGTCGTGATTGAATAGCCGGGGGATGTAAGAAACGTGTTCTTTTGTTTCATTCATGTATTTGTAAAGTGATGTAATATTCTTTTACGGGGCATATCCGGGTTGAGCTTGTAGCCACCGTTGTATTGTTCATTTACTTTGCATACACCTAAGATAGACCTAAGTTGGGGTGCACAAACTACCGGGTTCTTGAAGTGCCGAGTGGCCTACTCATTTCATTGAGAGAGGTTGCTTCAGTTTGGGGATTTGGCGGGTAGTTTGCCGCACCCGTAGGGGTCTAGGGTGAGAGTTTTGGTCACGACCATAGAAACACGGAAATACTTGTATATCCAATATTTTTGTTGGATATAGTGCCCTCAAGGCAATTATTATAACTGTAGGTAGACAATTATGATAATTGTACGAGGACCTATACAGGTAGAACAGTCTTACTCGAGATGAAAGTATGCTATCTGGTTTTTCTTTATCATTATGTGTATATGTTTTGATAAAGCCCGTAGGCTTATTGCTTGACTACCAGCATTATGATGGCGATCATATACGTGGGAGCTGAGAAGTCCATAAGCACATCCTTAAATGTCTCTAGTTGAGAGAGTATCGAGACTGGGCATCAATACTCCAAAATAGACTGGTATATACTTTTCGAGACCTCGACAAAGGGCGGTGGCCGGTGTCACAAGCCATTGGTGTTGAGCCACCTAAGATAGTATACAGGTGCTCAATAGAGGTGAGTATACCGGGCGGACTCGCCGAGAACTTCTAAATGGTACTATACCTATCGTCAGATGGAAGTTCTCTTGTGGCATGAGTATAGGTTAGTCCTTTTACCTGAGATTTTTATTTATCTCGTATGAGTTACCACTTTACTTAGATTACTACCCTACCATGGCTCAAAAGAGTCGTGCTAACAGGTTTTAGTTGGGTACAGTCCCGAGCCATATGGAGCCAATGAACAATCGTCAGGAATTCGTCTCTCTCGGTATTGAGAATCGATGTTGCGCCGTGTTGGGTCATCCATCACCAAAAATCCTTGGCCAAGGTGGATGAGATTTACTGATGTGATATCAGTAGTTTCTCAGTGGGTGATGGGCTTCTCACCGGCACGACTTATCGGGTTAGTAGGGGTCTGACGTTATCTACCCCATAGACCCGGTATGCGATTATCTCAGACGAAAAGATCGGACTGTACGGAGATTGTCACAGATAAGCTCAGTAGGGATACAGATGAGTTTGATCGTCGGCCTTCTTTTCGCTCAATACCTGGATAGCCGTTACGTACAGCTAGTGCCGCTGACGTGCTTGTGGTTAAACCCACTGCTAGAGTATTGACGAGTCTTTAGAGGCCCACATAGAGGGTTTTTCCGGTTCAGGAAAAATAATATAGTGGCCGTATATTGATACCTGTAGGGTTTCGATTAGGTATATATGCTGGCCACACGGACTTCAATCGGGTGGATGATAATACTAGCCGGCTTAAATTAAGCCGGATTATTAAATCAAGTTTTGATTTAATAATTTACATATATATATATATATATTTCGATATGTATATTTTAGTATTATGTTTATTATTTTTTTCTATCTCTTGGGTATTCGTATTTTGATACAAATAAGGGCATGTATTTGCGGGGACGTATTCTTGTATTTATACAAGAATACTTCTAGATGAAGGACAACTTATTTCTAGGATTTTCTTTTAAAGAAAATATGAATGAGATGGAAAAGAGAAATGGTGGAGGGTATGGGCAAATGAATTATAAATTAATTTGCAAATACTATTCAATCATGGTTGTAATTTAAAATGGAAAAATTCTTTTAACAAAAGAAAGTAAGCATGCTTAAATTTGGGAAGTTTTTCATTCCACCATTTTTGCTCCTCTCTCTTTCATGGCTCCTTCTTCTCCATCTTCAACCCTCTCATGAGTTGACAACCATGAAGATAAAGAGAAAGAAAAATGCTAGAACACTCACACACATCACTAATCATCTTAGATTAGAAACTTAGGATCTTTAGTTAGTTCATTGATGACGTTGAAGCTTGAACTTGGTTCCTTCAGATAGATTATCTTCGGCGAAGGAGGACCGGTTTGCAAGCGCGATCCAGAACTCTTGAGAGCATGCTAGAGTCTAACCCTATTGGAGCAAATGAAGAA